>OW388081.2:60539412-61995554 GCA_936449025.2 Sarcophaga subvicina
TATTCATATTCATATTCATATTCATATTCATATTCATATTCATATTCATATTCATATTCATATTCATATTCATATTCATATTCATATTCATATTCATATTCATATTCATATTCATATTCATATTCATATTCATATTCATATTCATATTCATATTCATATTCATATTCATATTCATATTCATATTCATATTCATATTCATATTCATATTCATATTCATATTCATATTCATATTCATATTCATATTCATATTCATATTCATATTCATATTCATATTCATATTCATATTCATATTCATATTCATATTCATATTCATATTCATATTCATATTCATATTCATATTCATATTCATATTCATATTCATATTCATATTCATATTCATATTCATATTCATATTCATATTCATATTCATATTCATATTCATATTCATATTCATATTCATATTCATATTCATATTCATATTCATATTCATATTCATATTCATATTCATATTCATATTCATATTCATATTCATATTCATATTCATATTCATATTCATATTCATATTCATTATCATATTCATTATGATATTCATTATGATATTCATTATCATATTCATATTCATATTCATATTCATATTCATATTCATATTCATATTCATATTCATATTCATATTCATATTCATTATCATATTCATATTCATATTCATATTCATATTCATTATCATATTCATATTCATATTCATATTCATATTCATATTCATTATCATATTCATATTCATATTCATATTCATATTCATTATCATATTCATATTCATATTCATATTCATATTCATATTCATATTCATATTCATATTCATATTCATATTCATATTCATATTCATATTCATATTCATATTCATATTCATATTCATATTCATATTCATATTCATATTCATATTCATATTCATATTCATATTCATATTCATATTCATATTCATATTCATATTCATATTCATATTCATATTCATATTCATATTCATATTCATATTCATATTCATATTCATATTCATATTCATATTCATATTCATATTCATATTCATATTCATATTCATATTCATATTCATAATCATATTCATATTCATATTCATATTCATATTCATATTCATATTCATATTCATATTCATATTCATATTCATATTCATATTCATTATCATATTCATTATCATATTCATTATCATATTCATTATGATATTCATTATGATATTCATTATGATATTCATTTTGATATTCATTATCATATTCATATTCATATTCATATTCATATTCATATTCATATTCATATTCATATTCATATTCATATTCATATTCATATTCATATTCATATTCATATTCATATTCATATTCATATTCATATTCATATTCATTATCATATTCATATTCATATTCATATTCATTATCATATTCATATTCATATTCATATTCATATTCATATTCATATTCATATTCATATTCATATTCATATTCATATTCATATTTATATTTATATTTATATTTATATTCATAGTCATATTCATATTCATATTCATATTCATATTCATAGTCATATTCATATTCATATTCATATTCATAGTCATATTCATATTCATATTCATATTCATATTCATATTCATATTCATATTCATATTCATATTCATATTCATATTCATATTCATATTCACATTCATATTCATATTCATATTCATATTCACATTCATATTCATATTCATATTCATATTCATATTCATATTCATATTCATATTCATATTCATATTCATATTCATATTCATATTCATATTCATATTCATATTCATATTCATATTCATATTCATATTCATATTCATATTCATATTCATATTCATATTCATATTCATATTCATATTCATATTCATATTCATATTCATATTCATATTCATATTCATATTCATATTCATATTCATATTCATATTCATATTCATATTCATATTCATATTCATATTCATATTCATATTCATATTCATATTCATATTCATATTCATATTCATATTCATATTCATATTCATATTCATATTCATATTCATATTCATATTCATATTCATATTCATATTCATATTCATATTCATATTCATATTCATATTCATATTCATATTCATATTCATATTCATATTCATATTCATATTCATATTCATATTCATATTCATATTCATATTCATATTCATATTCATATTCATATTCATATTCATATTCATATTCATATTCATATTCATATTCATATTCATATTCATATTCATATTCATATTCATATTCATATTCATATTCATATTCATATTCATATTCATATTCATATTCATATTCATATTCATATTCATATTCATATTCATATTCATATTCATATTCATATTCATATTCATATTCATATTCATATTCATATTCATATTCATATTCATATTCATATTCATATTCATATTCATATTCATATTCATATTCATATTCATATTCATATTCATATTCATATTCATATTCATATTCATATTCATATTCATATTCATATTCATATTCATATTCATATTCATATTCATATTCATATTCATATTCATATTCATATTCATATTCATATTCATATTCATATTCATATTCATATTCATATTCATATTCATATTCATATTCATATTCATATTCATATTCATATTCATATTCATATTCATATTCATATTCATATTCATATTCATATTCATATTCATATTCATATTCATATTCATATTCATATTCATATAAAACATAAATAAATAAATAAATAAAAAGTTAAATTAAATAAATTAAATAAAAAATTAAATAAATAAATAAATAAATTAAATTAAATTAAATAAAAAATTAAATAGAAAAAACACTAATCTAGAGCGTTTTCCTAAAAATGAGCTAAAGAGAAAAAATGCGACTTTTTGGTGGTTGGAACGCGCTGAGTATAGCGCGATGGGCGCTAAATTAGCAACACTGATAATAATCTATCTCTTATGCTTTGTGTTTAGGGTTGCCATCTGTTTTTTCCTGGATAAGGTATTTAAATTCGAAATAAATTTCGCGTAACTCATAATAACTAAGCTCTATATATATTATATTATATATATTGGTACTCTTATTATGTTACTATTTACATTTTATATTATTAAAATTTTTCCCATATTTTAATTAAAATTAAATAAAAATATAAATAAAGCAACAATTAAATAGAAAAATTGATGCCCGACCATTGAACCTTACCTTAAAAATTTGGTAATCCTATCGCAATTAACACACCTTTGCAAAACGGTGTGACTCACTTAGTCACACATAATTCATTTGATTTTTGGTTGATTTTGTAAACTTAAAATTATTTGATACGTCTGCTACACATATAAATCTACTTTTTGGATAATTTAACTGGATTCCATATCCAGTACTAGACCTTAGACCAGTATATAGACCTCAAACCCACACTTGAAAAAAATTCTCAAAGTGAATAAACTTTGTTTCTATTAATTGTGTTATTTAACCCATAATTATCTCTTATACTAGAGAAAATTTAACTCTGTAACTTAATTTCTGAACTTCGTTAGTATATTACTCATTTGAAATGACTACGTCAACTTCTCAAGAGTCTCTAAGGGAGAAAATTGTATTAAGTTTGCTACAGTTTTGAATTTTAGTCTATTTAAGCCAGGGTTCGAACCGCAGGCCAGACATAAAGACATATTTCTTCGACAACTTCCTCTCAGCAGATTTCCGGCAAAAACTCAAAGGGGATATAAAATTGCCTGAAAAGCTTCTCAAAAATCTGTCGTTCGGAGTTGACTCTTAACTGTAGGTCCCACCACTCATGTATACATGGTGTGTCTGGCTGCAACATGGTGTGGTGTTCATCCACTGAAAATTGTAAGAGGTTCTACAAAAAAGGGAAATCAGGCTAGTATTTCATAGTAATAAGTTTAACTTATTTTCTTGGAGTCACATGCTTTGTTTGGAATCGCATTGATTCCATTCCGGTTTTTCATCAGAAGCGAAACCAGACTTCCACTTTCCTTTGCAATGATGCTCTACGATATACAATAAGTCAAAACGACACGAGTAATACTAAAAGAAAATAAACCTACCTGAAACGCCTGTTGAACAAGCTACTGCCTGTCACGATCGCTCTTTTAGGTATTTTTTCCTAACTACCAAAGAGCTCTTGTCGAACAGACAAGCTACGATAAGTTTCTCCTCCATTTTTTTAACAAATATGAAATTTAATAAAAAATTTAAATAAAATGAAAAAAGCTGCTTGCCAAAGCGAGCAAAAAGATGAGATATGCCCAACTTTTTGCTTTGCGATGCGTTAAAAGCAGTTTATGTGACAAGTGCCATTTAAAAATGTACATTTATCTTGAATTTCAAAGCGTATATGTAATGCAACGCGAAGCAAAAGTTTTATCTGACGTGGCCTTTATGCTTTCTTATAACTTCATAGATAGAATAGTTGTTGCTATTTTTTAAGTACAGCAATTTGATTTGCATTTATAATTTTAATCAATTTTTAATTTTTATTTCCATAACTAATTTTATTTTATTAGTGTAACGATCAATTGCTTTTGCTGAGTGTAAGTAATGTTATGTTATGTTAATGTTGAACATTATATTAATTTTAAACTTTTTTAAATTAAAGATGATGAAATTATTTTTGAGTTATATATATATATACAATGTATAACTAAAGTGAGTATGCAGAGATATATATATACATTTGAAATGATTGGAAAAATTGCTTAAGATTTGAAATAAAAACACAAACATTACATTTTATCATTTATTTTATATATAAACAGACCGAAATAATCTTTTGAAGGAGGGGAACAACAATTTGAAAAGGATAGCCGAGGTTATGGAGAAACAGGAAATAAACACAAAATTAGAAAAAATTCTTAATGTAATGGAAGAGCAACAAGAAGAATTGAAAATACAAAATCAAAAACTAGATAGATTGTGCAAAATTTTAGAAGGCCATTATAATAAAATAAGACAGATGAACGATATGCAGTGCAAAAAACTTTAAAAGAAAAAAAAAAAGAAAAAAAGAATTAAAATTAAAGCTGATAGAAATTGAATCATTGAAGGTGAAAGTTGAGGAACAAAGGCAAAACAATATTAGTTTTTTAGCCAACACATATTGATCTCGAAATATAGTACAAATTGTTTAAGTTTTTTAAGTAAATATGAATTCCCAAAGAAAAAGGTTCTTGTTTATGTAGTATTAATAATATTTTAAGAAATAATATTATAATAAAAAATTAATTTAAACATTGTAAACATTGTTGAATTTAATTCCTCTGCGATTCTCTCTCTCAAACGTTTGGCGATATTAAACATACTCCTCTGTGACTGATAGCCTACGTTGGTCATCAGGAATATTTTCGTCGATTATTGGGTCTCCTTCCCACTCCACATTAAAATCCATATTTATTATATTATTGAGGCCATAAGAAACATTTATAATTTTAATCACTCTTTTGAGGGTATATATTAATTTGCAGAGTAAATATCGGAAACGACTTATTACGACGCCAATTGTTCTTTCAACAATGTTACGGCCGTACGAATGATTTCTATTGAATGTAAAAAAAGAAGAAATATAAAAACATGTATATTTATTTAAACTACATTAGTTACAATCATTACATTAAGGCTAAATGTTCTTTTCTGTTTAGAAAGAGAGACTCATCTTCAAGTAGCTCGTTCAATTTCACGTGAGTGCCATCAATGCATCCTATAATTCTAGGAATTCCACATTTTTGAAAAAAAAAATACACTTTGTAATCACTTTTTTTGCAATTTTATACATTGTGGACAAATATCATTTACGATGACATTCAGAACTCCCCACATAATTGTGGAAAATGTGCTTCTTCCCAAGGAGATGTCAACATCGTTACATAAACTGTGCTTCTTCCCAAGGATCCTTACATATAATCTGTGTAGTTAGTAAAAGTAAAGAAAAAATGTTAGTTATTCTTACCAATTGAAACGCACCAGTTGCTAAAAACCGGAGTGTGTTCGACAATTATAATACTGAATGTATGAATGTATGAATGAACTGGGAAGATATTTGCTTATTTTGTTCATTACCATAATGAATGCCTCCTTGTTCGGTAATGGCTAATAACACTAAAAGCCACAAAATTTAGTTCATTGAAAAAATAATGTAGATATGACAACGGGTCCGAAACATCCCTTAAATTCCTGCGACTTAATTTTTCAATAATTTTTTGGTCTCAATCACCGCAACTATGGAAACTCCCTGCATTGTTTAAAAATTAATCTTTTAGTTATTAAATTTTATTTAACATTTCATCAATTTTTTCTTCCATTTCGTTTCTTATATCATATGTTTGTAATATTGGCAGTAACATGCTTGAAAATTATGCAATCGGCAGAAAATTATGCAGATATTACTAACAAAACGTTTTTACTGTCAGGACATTCATAATTGCCAAATGATAGTGATTTTGGAGTGGTAGAAATGGCTTTGAGGAAAAACAATTTATTGTATGTCCCCCAGGACTACTATGATCCCATAAAAACATGTCAAGAGATTAACAAATTTATATTAACTTAAATAAAACGTGAAGATTTTTTTTCTACAAAACCTCTGGAAGAAGCAATTCATAAAAGATTAAAAAACAATAGGGGCCCGTAATTTGGCTAAGGGGCTAACGTCATGTTGGATGTGATTTATAAAAAGTGAACACTATAAAATGATTTATAAAGAATCTATGAAAGTGGATACAGACTTTTGTTTTCTTTTATCGCGTCATTCTGCTGTTTTTGACAGTTATAACTTTATTTGGCATTGCGATTTAGGCTCAAACACCAGACAATTCTTTAAAAATGAACATATGAATTTAATATTTTGTAATAATATTATAATATATTATACATATATTTATGTATATATTATTATTTTTTAATATATTTACCTTATTTATTGATTTTGATAAATTAAAAAATTAAATTATATTCTTTTTGATTTTTATTTTTTCATTTTTATAATTAATTGTTTCATACTAAAATTTTTCTTTTGCAAATGTTTTGATTTCAAACACAAAATAAACTAAAAGTAATGTTATTTTATTAAATAAGGAAACTTTATATTAATACGTTGACTACTACTACTACACTTCCCTAGAAGGGAAAGCAATCTACGAGTTATCTCGTACTCATTAAACCACTTTTTCTCCTAAAAAACATAATTTGTGCTTTTTGATGATACCTACGATCTAAAAATTGATTTTTTAAGTAATATAATGTAAAAAAATCTAATTTCTATTTTTGGCCAGTTTACTGAAAATTGCGGCGGCAGTCAGCATGTTAACTTCACTATGTGAAACAAGAATAAAAGAAAATGTCAAATAAAATGTGAAATCAAATACAACTCTGTGTATATACGAATAAGGAACAAAGCAAGTTTGCAAGTACATGAAATTGTGAAATCACCCCCGCTCGTTTTCCGATCTATCCGACAAACTCGTGTTTTGAAATTTGTTCCGAAACTAATTTCAACGTGCAAAAGGCGTCTTAAAAAATTTTTGTATATAAAGAATTGACAACAATAATGGTAAAATTTTAAAACAATAAAACTTTCTTTGTTACTTAGATTTTTAAGGCTAAGCATTATATATAAAAAATACAGGAAGACTTGGCAGTGTGATGCCTATTCAAAATAGAATATTTGAAAAAGATATAACCAAAGCCTTATGCATTTATTGTAAGTGCCAAATTTGTTCAAAATGTTCGGATCTTATTCGACACATAAAAACAGTGAAACAACTGAATGCTCTAAAACTTTTCTATGCTTTGGAATTGCGACAACCTCATATAACGTTTATCGCAAATTTAACCGAGAAGTCAAGCATTTTTAGCACTTTTTATTTTTGTCATAGCTCAATTTTGTCAGTCGACCAATACAGCGTTTAAAGACAGCAAGGCGGCAAACTAGAAAACTTATGCAGTGAAAATTATGTTATTCCAGATAAGATTTATTCACAAATTAGTCAAAATTGCACCTATGAAAATTCTAAATATTATATAAAATCTGTTTCATGGCCACAAGATTCTACAAATGAAAGCATGATATTTTTAGAACTTGAGCCTTTTTAAATATTTTTGTGATTTATGTTGTTTTTAGAAACGTATGTATCTCAAATCTAGTGGCCCATTTTTAAGACTTGCAGTATATTTATTTTAAGAAATATATTTTGGAAAACTATAAAAAACTTGAAATTTTAATTATTTATTTAAATATAAAACTTATATGTAAGTGTATTGAAGTCGTCGTAATCTAGTAGGTAGTGTGTTGGCTTATTAGACGTAAAGCTATCGTTCGAGCCCCAGGCCAGACATCGAGACAAAAGAAAAGATATATTGTTTTTAAATTTTACCAGTATTGTTGTCAATTCTTTATATATAAAATATTTAAAAAAAATTTTTAAAAAATAATTTTTTTCTGTATTTTTGGTTTCGTATATATTCGGAACTCGAATCATCCTATAGACAATGCAGCATCCCAATCGACTTCTTCATATTCATATTCATATTCATATTCGTATTCATATTCATATTCATATTCATATTCATATTCATATTCATATTCATATTCATATTCATATTCATATTCATATTCATATTCATATTCATATTCATATTCATATTCATATTCATATTCATATTCATATTCATATTCATATTCATATTCATATTCATATTCATATTCATATTCATATTCATATTCATATTCATATTCATATTCATATTCATATTCATATTCATATTCATATTCATATTCATATTCATATTCATATTCATATTCATATTCATATTCATATTCATATTCATATTCATATTCATATTCATATTCATATTCATATTCATATTCATATTCATATTCATATTCATATTCATATTCATATTCATATTCATATTCATATTCATATTCATATTCATATTCATATTCATATTCATATTCATATTCATATTCATATTCATATTCATATTCATATTCATATTCATATTCATATTCATATTCATATTCATATTCATATTCATATTCATATTCATATTCATATTCATATTCATATTCATATTCATATTCATATTCATATTCATATTCATATTCATATTCATATTCATATTCATATTCATATTCATATTCATATTCATATTCATATTCATATTCATATTCATATTCATATTCATATTCATATTCATATTCATATTCATATTCATATTCATATTCATATTCATATTCATATTCATATTCATATTCATATTCATATTCATATTCATATTCATATTCATATTCATATTCATATTCATATTCATATTCATATTCATATTCATATTCATATTCATATTCATATTCATATTCATATTCATATTCATATTCATATTCATATTCATATTCATATTCATATTCATATTCATATTCATATTCATATTCATATTCATATTCATATTCATATTCATATTCATATTCATATTCATATTCATATTCATATTCATATTCATATTCATATTCATATTCATATTCATATTCATATTCATATTCATATTCATATTCATATTCATATTCATATTCATATTCATATTCATATTCATATTCATATTCATATTCATATTCATATTCATATTCATATTCATATTCATATTCATATTCATATTCATATTCATATTCATATTCATATTCATATTCATATTCATATTCATATTCATATTCATATTCATATTCATATTCATATTCATATTCATATTCATATTCATATTCATATTCATATTCATATTCATATTCATATTCATATTCATATTCATATTCATATTCATATTCATATTCATATTCATATTCATATTCATATTCATATTCATATTCATATTCATATTCATATTCATATTCATATTCATATTCATATTCATATTCATATTCATATTCATATTCATATTCATATTCATATTCATATTCATATTCATATTCATATTCATATTCATATTCATATTCATATTCATATTCATATTCATATTCATATTCATATTCATATTCATATTCATATTCATATTCATATTCATATTCATATTCATATTCATATTCATATTCATATTCATATTCATATTCATATTCATATTCATATTCATATTCATATTCATATTCATATTCATATTCATATTCATATTCATATTCATATTCATATTCATATTCATATTCATATTCATATTCATATTCATATTCATATTCATATTCATATTCATATTCATATTCATATTCATATTCATATTCATATTCATATTCATATTCATATTCATATTCATATTCATATTCATATTCATATTCATATTCATATTCATATTCATATTCATATTCATATTCATATTCATATTCATATTCATATTCATATTCATATTCATATTCATATTCATATTCATATTCATATTCATATTCATATTCATATTCATATTCATATTCATATAAAACATAAATAAATAAATAAATAAAAAGTTAAATTAAATAAATTAAATAAAAAATTAAATAAATAAATAAATAAATTAAATTAAATTAAATAAAAAATTAAATAGAAAAAACAATAATCTAGAGCGTTTTCCTAAAATGAGCTAAAGAGAAAAAATGCGACTTTTTGGTGGTTGGAACGCGCTGAGTATAGCGCGATGGGCGCTAAATTAGCAACACTGATAATAATCTATCTCTTATGCTTTTTGTTTAGTGTTGCCATCTGTTTTTTCCTGGATAAGGTATTTAAATTCGAAATAAATTTCGCGTAACTCATAATAACTAAGCTCTATATATATTATATTATATATATTGGTACTCTTATTATGTTACTATTTACATTTTATATTATTAAAATTTTTCCCATATTTTAATTAAAATTAAATAAAAATATAAATAAAGCAACAATTAAATAGAAAAATTGATGCCCGACCATTGAATCTTACCTTAAAAATTTGGTAATCCTATCGCAATTAACACACCTTTGCAAAACGGTGTGACTCACTTAGTCACACATAATTCATTTGATTTTTGGTTGATTTTGTAAACTTAAAATTATTTGATACGTCTGCTATACATATAAATCTACTTTTTGGATAATTTAACTGGATTCCATATCCAGTACTAGACCTTAGACCAGTATATAGACCTCAAACCCACACTTGAAAAAAATTCTCAAAGTGAATAAACTTTGTTTCTATTAATTGTGTTATTTAACCCATAATTATCTCTTATACTAGAGAAAATTTAACTCTGTAACTTAATTTCTGAACTTCGTTAGTATATTACTCATTTGAAATGACTACGTCAACTTCTCAAGAGTCTCTAAGGGAGAAAATTGTATTAAGTTTGCTACAGTTTTGAATTTTAGTCTATTTAAGCCAGGGTTCGAACCGCAGGCCAGACATAAAGACATATTTCTTCGACAACTTCCTCTCAGCAGATTTCCGGCAAAAACTCAAAGGGGATATAAAATTGCCTGAAAAGCTTCTCAAAAATCTGTCGTTCGGAGTTGACTCTTAACTGTAGGTCCCACCACTCATGTATACATGGTGTGTCTGGCTGCAACATGGTGTGGTGTTCATCCACTGAAAATTGTAAGAGGTTCTACAAAAAAGGGAAATCAGGCTAGTATTTCATAGTAATAAGTTTAACTTATTTTCTTGGAGTCACATGCTTTGTTTGGAATTGCATTGATTCCATTCCGGTTTTTCATCAGAAGCGAAACCAGACTTCCACTTTCCTTTGCAATGATGCTCTACGATATACAATAAGTCAAAACGACACGAGTAATACTAAAAGAAAATAAACCTACCTGAAACGCCTGTTGAACAAGCTACTGCCTGTCACGATCGCTCTTTTAGGTATTTTTTCCTAACTACCAAAGAGCTCTTGTCGAACAGACAAGCTACGATAAGTTTCTCCTCCATTTTTTTAACAAATATGAAATTTAATAAAAAATTTAAATAAAATGAAAAAAGCTGCTTGCCAAAGCGAGCAAAAAGATGAGATATGCCCAACTTTTTGCTTTGCGATGCGTTAAAAGCAGTTTATGTGACAAGTGCCATTTAAAAATGTACATTTATCTTGAATTTCAAAGCGTATATGTAATGCAACGCGAAGCAAAAGTTTTATCTGACGTGGCCTTTATGCTTTCTTATAACTTCATAGATAGAATAGTTGTTGCTATTTTTTAAGTACAGCAATTTGATTTGCATTTATAATTTTAATCAATTTTTAATTTTTATTTCCATAACTAATTTTATTTTATTAGTGTAACGATCAATTGCTTTTGCTGAGTGTAAGTAATGTTATGTTATGTTAATGTTGAACATTATATTAATTTTAAACTTTTTTAAATTAAAGATGATGAAATTATTTTTGAGTTATATATATATATACAATGTATAACTAAAGTGAGTATGCAGAGATATATATATACATTTGAAATGATTGGAAAAATTGCTTAAGATTTGAAATAAAAACACAAACATTACATTTTATCATTTATTTTATATATAAACAGACCGAAATAATCTTTTGAAGGAGGGGAACAACAATTTGAAAAGGATAGCCGAGGTTATGGAGAAACAGGAAATAAACACAAAATTAGAAAAAATTCTTAATGTAATGGAAGAGCAACAAGAAGAATTGAAAATACAAAATCAAAAACTAGATAGATTGTGCAAAATTTTAGAAGGCCATTATAATAAAATAAGACAGATGAACGATATTGCAGTGCAAAAAACTTTAAAAGAAAAAAAAAAGAAAAAAAGAATTAAAATTAAAGCTGATAGAAATTGAATCATTGAAGGTGAAAGTTGAGGAACAAAGGGCAAAACAATATTAGTTTTTTAGCCAACACATATTGATCTCGAAATATAGTACAAATTGTTTAAGTTTTTTAAGTAAATATGAATTCCCAAAGAAAAAGGTTCTTGTTTATGTAGTATTAATAATATTTTAAGAAATAATATTATAATAAAAAATTAATTTAAACATTGTAAACATTGTTGAATTTAATTCCTCTGCGATTCTCTCTCTCAAACGTTTGGCGATATTAAACATACTCCTCTGTGACTGATAGCCTACGTTGGTCATCAGGAATATTTTCGTCGATTATTGGGTCTCCTTCCCACTCCACATTAAAATCCATATTTATTATATTATTGAGGCCATAAGAAACATTTATAATTTTAATCACTCTTTTGAGGGTATATATTAATTTGCAGAGTAAATATCGGAAACGACTTATTACGACGCCAATTGTTCTTTCAACAATGTTACGGCCGTACGAATGATTTCTATTGAATGTAAAAAAAGAAGAAATATAAAAACATGTATATTTATTTAAACTACATTAGTTACAATCATTACATTAAGGCTAAATGTTCTTTTCTGTTTAGAAAGAGAGACTCATCTTCAAGTAGCTCGTTCAATTTCACGTGAGTGCCATCAATGCATCCTATAATTCTAGGAATTCCACATTTTTGAAAAAAAAAAATACACTTTGTAATCACTTTTTTTGCAATTTTATACATTGTGGACAAATATCATTTACGATGACATTCAGAACTCACCACATAATTGTGGAAAATGTGCTTCTTCCCAAGGAGATGTCAACATCGTTACATAAACTGTGCTTCTTCCCAAGGATCCTTACATATAATCTGTGTAGTTAGTAAAAGTAAAGAAAAAATGTTAGTTATTCTTACCAATTGAAACGCACCAGTTGCTAAAAACCGGAGTGTGTTCGACAATTATAATACTTAATACTGAATGTATGAATGTATGAATGAACTGGGAAGATATTTGCTTATTTTGTTCATTACCATAATGAATGCCTCCTTGTTCGGTAATGGCTAATAACACTAAAAGCCACAAAATTTAGTTCATTGAAAAAATAATGTAGATATGACAACGGGTCCGAAACATCCCTTAAATTCCTGCGACTTAATTTTTCAATAATTTTTTGGTCTCAATCACCGCAACTATGGAAACTCCCTGCATTGTTTAAAAATTAATCTTTTAGTTATTAAATTTTATTTAACATTTCATCAATTTTTTCTTCCATTTCGTTTCTTATATCATATGTTTGTAATATTGGCAGTAACATGCTTGAAAATTATGCAATCGGCAGAAAATTATGTAGATATTATTAACAAAACGTTTTTACTGTCAGGACATTCATAATTGCCAAATGATAGTGATTTTGGAGTGGTAGAAATGGCTTTGAGGAAAAACAATTTATTGTATGTCCCCCAGGACTACTATGATCCCATAAAAACATGTCAAGAGATTAACAAATTTATATTAACTTAAATAAAACGTGAAGATTTTTTTTTCTACAAAACCTCTGGAAGAAGCAATTCATAAAAGATTAAAAAACAATAGGGGCCCGTAATTTGGCTAAGGGGCTAACGTCATGTTGGATGTGATTTATAAAAAGTGAACACTATAAAATGATTTATAAAGAATCTATGAAAGTGGATACAGAGTTCAAAATATTTGATTAATTTTATTATCTTCTCGGGGAAAACCAAGGAGAACTTCAGCAAAATAAAATTAACACCATTATACAAAAATGTACGTCCCATTTCAACTGCTAAGTATAAGCATAAATATTTAGAGGAATTACTGTCGCTAGTGGATTAACTTTAAGTGAAAAAATTAACTAATGACATATTAAACAAAGAAAACAAAATGGACTTATTAATTTTCACAAACAAAAAGTGAAAGTGGTAAGTTAACAATATTTTTGCAACAGTTCAATACCAAACCCTTAAATATCTTAGTATAAGAAAAAAATTGACTTAAACTACTTTCAAAATAAACGGCTCATATCTCAATTATCTGAAAGTATTCATTTTCTAGGGACTGTATATTATTATACTTAATATTGTTATATTTTACTATAGTATGCCATACTGCTTTTCAACACGCATGGAACGTTGATTTTCCATAGCATTGAAAAGTTTTAGAGCCTTCAGGTGTTTCACTGTTTTTATGTGTCGAATAAGATCTGATCGTTTTGCACACATTTGGCATTTACAATTAATGCATAAGGCTTTGGTTATAATAATGTATAATTCCATTACAATTGTCTATTTATTTATTATTTAATGCGCGTTTTGATTATTTAATTTTAATATAAAAAATTTTAATTGGCAACACAGCTAATACTCTCTTATGGTTTCTGTTTAGGGTTGCTGGCGGTTTTTTAGGTATTTAAATTCAAAATAAATTTCGCATAACTCATAATAACAAATTTATATATAATATTGATTCTCTAATTATATTAATATTTGATTAAAATTAAATTGTCAAAACGCGCTGTAAAAAGTTTGAAAAACTTTTTTGTATTTTCTTTCGCTTTTGCAATTAAAAAATTAATTTCACAACTTTTGTTTTCTTTTATCGCGTCATTCTGCTGTTTTTGACAGTTATAACTTTATTTGGCATTGCGATTTAGGCTCAAACACCAGACAATTCTTTAAAAATGAACATATGAATATAATATTTTGTAATAATATTATAATATATTATACATATATTTATGTATATATTATTATTTTTTAATATATTTACCTTATTTATTGATTTTGATAAATTAAAAAATTAAATTATATTCTTTTCGATTTTTATTTTTTCATTTTTATAATTAATTGTTTCATACTAAAATTTTTCTTTTGCAAATGTTTTGATTTCAAACACAAAATAAACTAAAAGTAATGTTATTTTATTAAATAAGGAAACTTTATATTAATACGTTGACTGCCCACTTCCCTAGAAGGGAAAGCAATCTACGAGTTATCTCGTACTCATTAAACCACTTTTTCTCCTAAAAAACATAATTTTTGCTTTTTGATGATACCTACGATCTAAAAATTGATTTTTTTAAGTAATATAATGTAAAAAAATCTAATTTCTATTTTTGGCCAGTTTACTGAAAATTGCGGCGGCAGTCAGCATGTTAACTTCACTATGTGAAACAAGAATAAAAGAAAATGTCAAATAAAATGTGAAATCAAATACAACTCTGTGTATATACGAATAAGGAACAAAGCAAGTTTGCAAGTACATGAAATTGTGAAATCACCCCCGCTCGTTTTCCGCTCTATCCAACAAACTCGAGTTTTGAAATTTGTTCCGAAACTAATTTCAACGTGCAAAAGGCGTCTTAAAAAATTTTTGTATATAAAGAACTGACAACAATAATGGTAAAATTTAAAAAAAAAATTTCTTTGTTACTTAGTTTTTTTAAGGCTAAGCATTATATACAAAAATACAGGAAGACTTGGGAGTGTGATGCCCTATTCAAGAAATAGATTAGGCCATTAGAAAAAGATATAACCAAAGCCTCATGCATTTATTGTAAGTGCCAAATTTGTGCAAAACGATCGGATCTTATTCGACACATAAAAACAGTGAAACACCTGAAGGCTCTAAAACTTTTCAATGCTTTGGAAATGCGACAACCTCATATAACATTTATCGCAAATTAAACCGAGAATTCAAGCATTTTTAGCACTTTTTATTTTTATCACAGCTCAATTTTGTCGGTCGACCAATACAGCTTTTAAAGACAGCAAGGCAGCAGGTTTTTTTTCTTTTAGTATTACTCGTGTCGTTTTTGCTCTTTGTATATCGTAGAGGATCATTGCAAAGCAAGGTGGAAGTCTGGAGCCGCTGCTGAAGACAAACCGGAATGGTGCTATATGGAATCAATGCGATTCCTAACAAAGCATGTGACTCCAAGAAAGTAAGTTAAACTTATTACTATGAAATACTAGCCTGCTTTCCCTTTTTGTAGAACCTCCTCCACTTTTCAGTGGATGAACACCACACCATCTTACAGCCAGACACCACCCATGCCTCAAAACGAAGAGGAGTACGTAGAATATAGCGATTTGAATAATAACATTGAAGACATCAGCAGTGGCAGAAGCAATAAACAGCGATTCGATGGGTTTGCAGCAAAAGCTGCTTCTAACAGAAGCAAGCAAGAAACAGCAGCTTTTTGAAAATGCTGGATGAATGCCTCTAGAGGAAGTCCGAAGAGGTACAAGACCGTCTAAAAATTGAGCTGCTGACATATGTATACAACGCAATAATATTAAATGAAAAAGGTAAGTTCAACATCGTTATAATCGTTATATAATTTTGATTATTTCTCATTCGCTTCGTCAAATTAACATATTTAAAATGTGTATTATTTTTTTGTTTTGTTTTGTTTTGCTATATTATTTTATGTTATGTATATATTTATTTATTTTTTCATTAGTATTAGTATTGAAAACATAACTTTAAAATGCGTATTATTTTTTTGTTTTGTTTTGTTATATTATTTTATGTTGTTATTTTATGTAATGTTATATATGAATTTAAATGTGTATTATTATTTGTTTTGTTTTGTTTTGTTATATTGTTTTATGTTGTTATTTTATGTTATATATGAATTTAAATGTGTATTATTCTTTTGTTTTGTTTTGTTATATTATTTTATGTTGTTATTTTATGTTATGTTATGTTATATATGAATTTAAATGTGTATTATTTTTTTGTTTTGTTATTTTAATTTATTTTATGTTGTTATGAATATTTTTATTTTTTTTTAATTTAAATGAAATGTGAATTTAAATAAAATTGTGAATATTTTTATCTTTTTCTTTGAAATGCATTTACTTTAACACGTATTTTGAAAATAAATTAAAGGCAATAAAAAACTTTTACTTTTTGAATAAAAATTTAAAAATTGGTTTATTAATAGGATGGGACATAATGTAGTCTTTTAGTTGGTCTCTCAATGCGAACGCATTTCTTGTTGCGTTATTGCTTTTCAGTCGGCCATGGTTTCGCAACGGTGCTGAAACTTCACTCCGCCACAGCATTTATAATTTCGTCACCTTGAAATTGATCCACATAATCAGGTGGAATTCGTCAAATTTAACAAAATTGTGCAGAACAACAGTGGATTTCACCAATTTAACCAATTAGAGATTCTGAATTGGGTGGACATGATATTGTGATGTGCTTTCCATCCACAGCACCAATACAATTTGGAAAGTTCCACATGGTGTTGAAATCTTCGATAATTTGTGGAGGTGTCAAAAAAAATTTCTCCTAATTACTCCCAAACACCTTCACATTACTGTGGAGAGAACCCATTTTAAAAGCAGTAGTAAGCGTTTGCTTACTATCTCCGTGCGCCAGAATGCTAGATTTAGTACATACAAACATACATATGTATATAATCAAAACGTGCGGTGAAAACATTAAATAATAAATAAATAGACAAATGTAATGGAATTTAAAAAAAATGTTTTCATTTTGTACTATATCCACTGTATATTGAATATATGTATATTATACATAAATACATCTCAATTTTCAAAAGATTTTTTATATAATTTTATATATTTGAAAAAATAAAATAAAATTAACAATTATTTGCATCAAAACAACGACTTAATTTTTTTCAATCTTTATGTACAATATAATGAAAATAGGTACTTTTATTTGTACATTTATAATCGTAGCTCATTTTTCAGCACTTACATATATGTAATTGGTCATTACAACACTTCAGTCAAGGTTACGACCTTGTTTCTCATACCACTTATGTTGTGTGTGTTAATTGTATACATGAGTGGTGGGACCTACAGTTTAAAGTCGACTCCGAACGGCAGATGTTTGAGAAGCTTTACAGGCAATTTTATTTTCTCTGGGTTTTTGTTTTTCGACTGATAAAAGCTGTGATAAAAATAAAAAGTGCTAAAAGTGCTAAAAAATGCTTGACTTTTTTGCTGTTTTGCCCACATTTGGCATTTACAATAAATGCATAAAGCTTTGGTTATATCTTTTTCTAATATTCTATTTTGAATAGGCATCACACTTCCAAGTCCTCCTGTATTTTTATATATAATGCTTAGCCTTAAAAAAAACTAAGTAACAAAGAAAGTTTTATTTTGTTTAGATTTTACCATTATTGTTGTCAAGCATTTTTAGCACTTTTTATTTTTATCACAGCTCAATTTTGTCAGTCGACCAATACAGCTTTTAAAGACAGTAAGGCGGCAAACTAGAAAACTTATGCAGTGAAAATTATGTTCTTCCAGATAAGATTTGTTCACAAATTAGTCAAAATTGCACCAATGAAAATTCTAAATATTATATAAAATATGTTTCATGGCCACAAGATTCTACAAATGAAAGCATGATATTTTTAGAACTTGAGCCTTTTTAAATATTTTTGTAATTTATGTTGTTTTTAGAAACGTATGTATCTCAAATCTAGTGGCCCATTTTTAAGACTTGCAATATATTTATTTTAAGAAATATATTTTGGAAAACTATAAAAAACTTGAAATTTTAATTATTTTAGTTAAATATAAAACTTATATGTAAGTGTATTGAAGTCGTCGTAATCTAGTAGGTAGTGTGTTGGCTTATTAGACGTAAAGCTATCGTTCGAGCCCCAGGCCAGACATCGACACAAAAGAAAAGTTATATTTTTTTTAAATTTTACCAGTATTGTTGTCAATTCTTTATATATAAAATATTTAAAAAAAATTTTTTAAAAATAATTTTTTTCTGTATTTTTGGTTTCGTATATATTCGGAACTCGAATCATCCTATAGACAATGCAGCATCCCAATCGACTTCTCGATATTCTCTCCAACCTCAAACTCAAACCCAAACCCCAATGCCAACAAATTCTGGCAATTGTATTAAACTGCCACCCTGCGATACTGAGGTTTTTGAAGGTAGTTATGAACAATGGCCCTCTTTCAGGTAAGCTCTCTCCCGTTACAAAACTATATCATCTCCGGAACAAGACTAGAGGTGAAGCTGGTGATATTGTCAAAAGATATCCCCTTTCACACGACAATTTTCACATAGTATGGAACGCACTTCAAATTCGATTCGAAAACAAACGTGTTCTCGTAGATAATCAAATCTAACCATTTTGTTAATTATATTGTTATTAACCAGTAATGAATTAGAAACATTTTTGTTACTTATTATTTTTCTTAAGTTAATATATAAAAAAAAAGAAAAAATGTAATGTTTGTGTTTTATTCATTTTCAATATATATATCTCTGCATACTCACTTTAGTGATACACTGTATATATATAATATTCAGAACTCAAAAATAATTTCATCATCTTTAATTTAAAAAAGTTTAAAATTAATATAATGTTCAACATTAACATAACATAACATTACTTACACTCAGCAAAAGCAATTGATCGTTACACTAATAAAATAAAATTAATTATGAAAATAAAAATTAAAAATTGATTAAAATTATAAATGCAAATCAACTTGTTGTACTTAAAAAATAGCAACAACTATTATATCTATGAAGTTATAAGAAAGCATAAGGCCATGTCAGATAACATTTTTGTTTCGCGTTGCGATACATATACGCTTTGACATTTAAGATAAATGTACATGTTTATATGGCACTTGTCACATAAACTGCTTTTAACGCAACGCAAAGCGAAAAGTTGGACATCTCTCATATTTTAGCGCGCTTTGACAATCAGCCTTTTTCATTTTCATTAAATTTTTCTTTGCGGCAAAACCAACAAATTTTTTTATTAAATTATTAAATTTTATTATTTTATTTATTATTATTATTATTTACTATTAAAATGCATCCATGTCTGTTCGACAAGAGCTCTGCGGTAGTTAGGAATAAATACCTAAAAGAGCGATCGTGGCAGGCAGTAGCTTGTTCAACAGGCGTTTCAGGTAGGTTTTTTTCTTTTAGTATTACTCGTGTCGTTTTTGCTACTTGTATATCGTAGAGGATCATTGCAAAGGAAGGTGGAAGTCTGGAGCCGCTGCTGAAGACAAACCGGAATGGTGCTATATGGAATCAATGCTATTCCTAACAAAGCATGAGACTCCAAGAAAGTAAGTTAAACTTATTACTATGAAATACTAGCCTGCTTTCCCTTTTTGTAGAACCTCCTCCACTTTTCAGTGGATGAACACCACACCATCTAACAGCCAGACACCACCCATGTCTCAAAATGAAGAGGAGTACGTAGAACATTCCGATTTGAATAATAACATTGACGACACCAGCAGTGGCAGAAGCAATAAACGGCAACGCATTCTTAACGAATCACACGAGCGATTCGATGGGTTTGCAGCAAAAGCTGCTTCTAACAGAAGCAAGCAAGAAACAGCAGCAAGCAAGAAACAGCAGCTTTTTGAAAATGCTGGATGAATGCCTCCAGAAGAAGTCCGAAGAGGTACAAGACCGTCTAAAAATTGAGCTGCTGACATATGTATACAACGCAATAATATTAAATGAAAAAGGTATGTTCAACATCGTTATAATCGTTATATAATTTTGATTATTTCTCATTCGCTTCGTCAAATTAACATATTTAAAATGTGTATTATTTTTTTGTTTTGCTTTGTTTTGCTATATTATTTTATGTTATGTATATATTTATTTATTTTTTCATTAGTATTAGTATTGAAAACATAACTTTAAAATGCGTATTATTTTTTTGTTTTGTTTTGTTATATTATTTTATGTTGTTATTTTATGTAATGTTATATATGAATTTAAATGTGTATTATTATTTGTTTTGTTTTGTTTTGTTATATTGTTTTATGTTGTTATTTTATGTTATATATGAATTTAAATGTGTATTATTTTTTTGTTTTGTTTATATTATTTTATGTTGTTATTTTATGTTATGTTATGTTATATATGAATTAAAATGTGTATTATTTTTTTGTTTGGTTTTGTTATATTAGTTTATTTTACGTTATGTTATTAATATTTTTATTTTTTCTTTGAAATGCATATACTTTAACACGTATTTTGAAAATAAATTAAAGGCAATAAAAACCTTTTACGTTTTGAATAAAAATTTTAAAATTGGTTTATTTATTAATTGGGTGTAGTCTTTTAGTTGATCTCTCAATGCGAACGCAATTCTTGTTGCGTTATTGCATTTCATTCGGCCATGGTTTCACAACGGTGCTGAAGCTGCACTCCGCCACAGCATTTATAATTTCGTCACCTTGAAATTGATCCACATAATCAGGTGGACAATAACTGCCATCGTCAAATTTGACAAAATTGTGCAGAACAACAGTGGATTTTACCAATTTTACCAATTAAAGAGATTCTGAATTGGGTGGACATGATATAGTGATGTGCTTTCCATCCACAGGACCAATACAATTTGGAAAGTTCCTCATGGTGTTGAAATCTTCGGTAATGCATATTTTTGTGGAGGTGACAAATAAATTTCTCCTAATTCCTCCCAAACACCTTCACATACCACAGTTAAATTGGTGGTTACTGTGGAGCGTCCCATTTTAAAAGCAGTAGCAAGTGTTTGCTTACTATCTCCGTGCGCCAGATAGCTAGATTTAGTACATACAAACATACATATGTATATAATCAAAACGTGCGGTGAAAACATTAAATAATAATAAATGTAATGGAATTTAAAAAAAATGTTTTTATTTTGTAGTATATACAATGTATATTGTATATATGTATACTATACATAAATACATCTCAATTTTCAAAAGATTTTTTATACAATTTTATATATTTGAAAAAAAAAAATAAAATTAACAATTATTTGCAACAAAACAACGACTTAATTTTTTTCATCTTTATATATAATATAATGAAAATAGATACTTTTATTTGTAGATTTATAATCGTAGCTCATTTTTCAGCACTTACATATACATAATTGGTCATTACAACCCTTCAGTCAGGGTTACGAACTTGTTTCTCATACCACTTATGTTGTGTGTGTTAATTGTATACATGAGTGGTGGGACCTAGTTTAAAGTCGACTCCGAACGACAGATTTTTGAGAAGCTTTTCGGGCAATTTTATTTCCCCTTAGAGTTTTTGCCAGAAATCTGCTGAGAGGAAGTCGCCGAAGAAATACCTTTTGTATTTTGTTTTGATGTCTGGCCTGGGGTTCGAACCCTGGTTTTACGTCTAATAAATTGCTGTCTTTAAAAGCTGTATTGGTCGACTGACAAAATTGAGCTGTGATAAAAATAAAAAGCTACATAAAGTGCTAAAAATGCTTGACTTTTTTGCTTCTCGGTTAAATTTGTGATAAACGTTATATGAGGTTGTCGCGATTCCAAAGCATTGAAAAGTTTTAGAGCCTTCAGGTGTTTCACTGCTTTTATGTGTCGAATAAAATCCGATCGCTTTGCACAAATTTGGCATTTACAATAAATGCATAAGGCTTTGGTTATATCTCTTTCTAACGGCATAATCCATTTCTTGAATAGGGCATCACACTCCCAAGTCTTCCTGTATTTTTGTATATAACGCTTAGCATTAAAAAAACTAAGTTAAGTAAGACTAACAAAGAAAGTTTTAGTTTGTTAAATTTTACCATTAACCCATTAGAAGTCTCCGTACTCAACTGAGTACAGTTGTATTTTTACGTGTATCCAAGCAAAACTAAAGAAAAAACAATCGTTGTACCGTTATTTAGTTTAGCAACAACAACATTAAGAGCTCCAGAAAAATAATTTGTATGTAGTTCCTGTTGCTTATGCAGAACTATCAGTCTGAATTTTGTCGAGAATAAAGAGTGTGGTTTAGCAAACTATTTTGAAAATATTTGAAACAATAATAAAATTTGTCTAGTAATTTTGCATTATTTTTATAAAAATAATAACAACGAAACATACAGGCTTCAAAAAATACTTAATAATAAAAAAATACATAAAATAGGAAGGTATAAATTTGGCTGTACTCGTTTGAGTACAATGACAGCATCCATTAGTAAGAATGTTTTATTTTTTTGTTAGATTTAAATATGAGTGGTATACGATTTAAGGGCCAGCAGAGTTTCAAAGGGCTCCAAGAGGCCATTGATAACATTTCAGCTGATAGTGAAGATGAAGAAATTGATATCGCAATCATACCACCTAATCCGAGTGAACTAACTGACGAAGAGGAAGGTGTTGATGGTAAGAAGTTTTAGTGGGTATTATTTACATACATGCATGATATGACAATTTCTAACGCTTGGAGGCTACATGTAATGAGCAGTGAGAGTCCCATGGATCAACTTTTGTTTCGCCGAAACATTGCGTGTTATTATTTACGCCAAGGTGGACAAAACAAATCACAGCAATCTGGGTCAATAGTTGAAGGTTTACCTCAAGATAGAGTTTGGCACTATCCCGCAAAAATAGAAAAACAGTTACGGTGCGTAGTTTGCCATTCCCGAGTACGTTGGCAATGCAAGTAATGCTATAAAACACTTTTAGTCGAAAAAGAATGTTTCGAAAAATTGCATACTTAAAAAGTCGGTGTACTCATTTGAGTACACCCCTAAAACTCGTTTCCAAAACAAAAATTTATAATTTTTATTTCATTTTATGTTTTTTTATGCTTGTTTTTATTAATAAATACATCTGAAAACAAAAACTTAAAGCCTGTTTTCATTTGACCTCTAATGGGTTAATGTTGTCAATTCTTTATATATAAAAATTTTCAATGTGGAAAATAAAAAATTCAAATAGAAAATAGCCCCAACCTATAGCGTTTTTTAAAAAAGCGCTAAAGAGAAAAATGCGACTTTTTGGTGGTTGAAACGCGCTAACTATAGCGCGATGGGCACTAGATTGGCAACACCGATAATAATCTATCTCTTATGCTTTCTGTTTAGGGTTGCCATCGTTTTTTATCCCGGATTAGGTATTTAATATCGAAATAAATATCGCATAACTCATAATAACAAAGTTTTATATAATATTGTTACTCTTATTATATTAATATTTACATTTTATATTATTAACATTTTTCCCCTATTTTAATTAAAATTAAATAAAAATATAAATACTCATAGAAAAGAAAATATATACATATATACATAGAATGGCAACAATAAATAAAAAAATAGATGCCCGACCATTGAATCATAACTTAAAAATTTGGTAATCCAATCCCAATTAACAGTGAATTAACCCTTTGCGAAACGGTGTGACTCACATAGTCACACATAATTCATTTGGTTTTTGGTTTATTTTGTAAACTTAAAATTATTTGATACGTCTGCTACACATATAAATCTACTTTTTGGATAATTTAACTGTATTCCATATCCAGTGCTATAGGTATATAGACCTTAAACCCACTCTTGAAAAAATCCCCTAAGTGAATAAACTTTGTTCTTATTAATTGTTTTATTTAACCTATAATTATCTCTTATACTCGAGAAAATTTAACTCTGTAACTTAATTTCCGAACTTCGTTAGTAATTTACTCATTTGAAATGACTACGTCAACTTCTCAAGAGACCCTAAGGGAGCAATTTGTATTAATTTGCGGCCATTTGCTACAATTTTGTACAAAATTTAATGGTTCCCCAGTTGAGGACCATACGGACTCAATTCTGGATGTACAATTGAAGGATTTGGAATCCCGATGAGCGGAACTCGAATCATCATATATGAAAGTCATGGTGACCAACGAGGTTACGGTTTCATCGGAATTTAAACAGGAAGCGAAAAATAACTTTGATGCTTGTATGGACGCCTATTATCAATGTAGGTCTCAGATCATGGATTTGATGAGGGTGTCTCGACTCGGAGCTCCAGACAATGTAGCATCCCAATCAACTTCTCGATATTCTCTCCCACCTCAATCACAAACCCAAACCCTAATGCAAACAAATTCTGTCAATTGTATTAAACTGCCACTCTGCGATACTGAGGTATTTGAAGGTAGTTATGAACAATGGTTTCAGGTAAGCTCTCTCCCGTTACAAAACTATATCACCTCCGGAACAAGACTAGAGGTGAAGCTAGTGCTATTGTATTTTTTATATAATTTTAAATATTTATATTTTATTTTATATATATAATATTCAGAACTCAAAAATAATTTCATAATCTTTAATAACCTTTAAAGGTTATTAAAGATTTTAAATAAAGTTTAAAATTACTATAATGTTCAACATTAACATAACATAACATTACTTACACTCAGCAAAAGCAATTGATCGTTACACTAATAAATTAAATTAATTATAAAAATAAAAATTTAAAATTCATTAAAATTATAAATGCAAAGCAAATTGCTGTACTTAAAAAATAGCAACAACTATTATATCGATGAAGTTACAAAAAAGCATAAGAATAATACTCAGTGTTGCCAATTTTTTATGGCGAAAATGCCCAGTTTTCCCACTCAAATATCGTTAAAAAGCACTAAGTAATAAATAAATAGACAAATGTAATGGAATTGTTAGTAAAATGTTTTTATTATGTAGTATATAAAATGTATATTGTATATATGTATATTATAAATATATACATCTCAATTTTTAAAAGATTTTTTAAAAAATTTTAAATATTTGAAAAAAAAATTAACAATTATTTGAAATAAAACAACAGCTTATTAGACGTAACGCCAGGGTTCGAGCCCCAGGTCAGACATCAAGACAAAATACAAAAAGTATTTCTTCGGCAATTTCCTTTCTGGCAAAAACTCTGAGAGGAAATAAAATTGCCTGAAAAGTTTCTCAAAAATCTGTCGTTCGGAGTCGACTTTAAGCTGTAGGTCCCACAACTCATGTATACGATTAACACACACAACATAAGTGGTGTGAGAAACAAGGTCGTAACCCTGACTGAAGGGTTGTAATGACCATTTATGTATATGTAGGTTCTGAAAACAGGGCTACGATTATAAATGTACAAATAAAAGTATATATTTTCATTATATTTGTACATAATGCTGAAAAAAATTTAAGTCGGTTCAAAAAATTGTTAACTTTATTGTTTTTTTTTTTCAAATATATATTTTTATACTACATAATAAAAACATTTTTTTTTAACAATTCCATTACATTTATCTATTTATTATTTATTTATTATTTAATGGTTTTTACGGCGCGTTTTGGTTATAGTTAGCTACTAAAATTATTACTTAGCGTTTTTTAACGCTATTTGAGTAGGAAGACTGGGCGTTTTTGCGATAAAAGTTTGGCAACACTGAGTATTATTCCTGTGCTTTCTTATAACTTCATCGATATAATAGTTGTTGTTATTTTTTTAAGTACAGCAATTTGCTTTGCATTTATAATTTTAATCAATTTTTAGTTTTTATTTTTATAATTAATTTTATTTTATTAGTGTGACGATCAATTGCTTTTGCTGAGTATAAGTTATGTTATGTTAATGTTGAACATTATATTAATTTCAAACTTTTTTTAAATTAAAGGTCATTAAAGATGATGAAATTATTTTTGAGTTCTGAATATCATATATATACAGTGAAGCAAATTGGGGATGAATAGTTTTTTTATAAATCTCCTTTGAATCTGTTTAAAAAAAGATATCTTTAGGAGATGTGGATTGTAATTACTCCTAAGTTATTGCTATCGTTGGGTTGCGTGTATGGGAAGAAAGAAAAAGAAATAGAGTTAATTCAATTTCTTGGAAGTGTAGAGAGAGAGAGAGAGATTCTTATCTCTTGTTTTTTTGAGATGAAATAAACCCTTTGTAATTTTTCCAGTTGTGAATTTATTAGGTGGGTTCAAAAATTCAGTTTTGGTAAATATAAATTTAATCAATTGTACAAATTTTAGTGTAAATAGTTCAGGAGAGTATAATTCAAGTAGGTATATTTTTTAATACATACATATTATTTTTAAGCACAATTGTTTTATTTTAATTTTATTAAATATTTTAGCACAATTATTATTTCATTTTATTAAAAGTAATTAATACAACAATTTGTTTATATATAAATTTGGATGTTGGATGTTGTTGATCTAAAATGCACTTTAATCACAAAATTAATAGTTTGGTTAAGAAAATTGAAAGTTGTTGCCGGTTCGAACGCCAGGATGATAAGATTGTGATTTCTGTATGAATTTTCATTCTACACCAAAGACATTCATTCCCTGTGTTTTTACTGGAAATGTGGAGTCATTCACTTTGCTTAATGGTACTGGAATGATGGTACCATGGCATATTTATAACAGGTAGGAGCAACTCTACAACAAGTACAACAATGCAATAACAACAGGCATTTTGTTTTTGTAAAAGTGCATTTGAAGTGTCAAAAAATTAACCCTCAAACCTCCATAGGAAATTAATTAAAGCAATTAAAAAAAACTAAATAAATTTTATATATTGAAAATTCTTATGATTTTTATGTCATGCTAAATTACACAATAGTGCAGCGCCTATAAATTAAAAAAAATTATCAGCTGCAAACGTTATTTCTTATTTATTATTGTACCAATTAAAATTTGTACCTAATTTATATTTATTTTATGACTGAATTTTGAAATTGAATACTTATTTAAACTATTATCTCTTGAATTATATTGCGAATTATTTTGAATTATCTTTAGTAGAAAATTGAAATCAAAAGTTGTTTTAAAAATATCACACAAGTTATTTCAGTCATAGTTTAGGCACCTAGTTGGAGACATGGAATTTTTTTTCATCACTTTCATCTAAATATCTATAAATATAGTAAATCTAGGTTGTAGTTTAAAAGATATATGTATTTAGTGTTAAAGGCTTAAATATTGATAATCATCTTGCAAAATTTTTAATATAATTGGCTTTAAAATAGTAATCCTAAAGAATTTCTAGAGTGCGTATCTTTAAGGATACATGCGGTACATATGAGAGTTTATGGCTAATATAAATATGAAATTGAATATCGAAACAAAATACACAAAAAACAAACATTTTTTTTGACATTCAAAAACTCGTCAGTTGAATTGCTCCTACCTATTATAAATATGCCATGGATGGGACGTTCTTTTAGTTGATGGAAATGCTATTGTTATTGTTGGAATTGCTTATAGGGTAATGTGTGTTCAAACCTCGTTTGAACGTACAGTGTATCACTAAAGTGAGTATGTAGTGATATATATATATTTGAAATGATTGGAAAAATTGCTTAAGATTTGAAATAAAAACACAAACATATTTTTTCATTTATTTCATATATAAACATAAGAAAAATAATAAGAAACAAAAATGTTTATAATTCATTACTGGTTAATTACAATATAATTAACAAAATGGATAGATTTGACTATCTACGAGAACACGTTTGTTCTCGAATCGAATTTGAAGCGCGTTCCATACCAGGTGAAAATTGTCGTGTGAAATGGGATATCTTTTGACAATAGCACCAGCTTCACCTCTCGTCTTGTTCCGGAGATGATATCGTTTTGTAACGGGATAGAGCTACCTGAAAGAGGACCATTGTTCATAACTACCTTCAAATACCTCAGTATCGCAGGGTGGCAGTTTAATACAATTGCCAGAATTTGTTGGCATTAGGGTTTGGGTGAATGAGGTGGGAGAGAATATTGAGAAGTCGATTGGGATGCTGCATTGTCTGAAGCACCGAGTCGAGACCTACATTGATAATAGGCGCCTATACACGCATCAAAGTTATTTTTCGCTTCCTGTTTAAATTCTGATGAAACCGTAACCTCGTTGGTCACCATGACTTTAATATAGGATGATTCGAGTTCCGCCCATCGGTATTCCAAATCCTTCAATTTTACATCCAGAATTGAGTCCGTTTGGTCCTCAACTGGAGAACCATTAAATTTTGTTCAAAATTGTAGCAAATGGTCGCACTTTAATACAAATTGTTCCCTTAGGGGCTCTTGAGAAGTTGAAAATAGGGGAAAAATTTTAATAATATAAAATCTAATTAATAACATAATAAGAGTACCAATATTATATAAAACTTTGTTATTATGAGTTACGCGAAATTTATTTCAAATTTAAATACCTTATCCGAGAAAAAAACCGATGGCAACCTAAACAGAAAGCATAAGAGATAGTGTATTATCAGTGTTGCCAATTTAGCGCCCATCGCGCTATATTCAGCGCGTTTCAACCACCAAAAAGTCGCGTTTTTCTCTTCAGCTCATTTTTAAGAAAATGCTCTAGGTTGGGGTTTTTTTCTATTTGAATTTTTTGTTTACCAACATTCCTCACACTTTTTTACAACCCTGGACAAATTTGTGTATTTTTTGCTCCTTTTGCACGTTGAAATTAGTTTCGAAACAAGTTTGAAAAACTTTTTTTCATTTTCTTTCGCTTTTGCAAGTAAAAAATTAATTTCACAACTTTTGTTTTCTTTTATCGCGTCATTCTGCTGTTTTTGACAGTTGTAACTTTATTTGGCATTGCGATTTAGGCTCAAACACCAGACAATTCTTTAAAAATGAACATTATATGAATATAATATTTTTTAATAATATTATAATATATTATACATATATTTATGTATATATTATTATTTTTTAATATATTTACCTTATTTATTGATTTTGATAAATTAAAAAATTAAATTATATTCTTTTTGATTTTCATTTTTTCATTTTTATAATTAATTGTTTCATACTAAAATTTTTCTTTTGCAAATGTTTTGATTTCAAACACAAAATAAACTAAAAGTATTGTTATTTTATTAAATAAGGAAACTTTATATTAATACGTTGACTGACCACTTCCCTAGAAGGGAACGCAATCTTCGAGTTATCTCGTACTCATTAAACCACTTTTTCTCCTAAAAAACATAATTTTTGCTTTTTGATGATACCTACGATCTAAAAATTAATTTTTTTAAGTAATATAATGTAAAAAAATCAAATTGTCATTTTTGGCCAGTTTACTGAAAATTGCGGCGGCAGTCAGCATGTCAACTTCACTAAGTGAAACAAGAATAAAAGAAAATGTCAAATAAAATGTGAAATCAAATACAACTCTGTGTATATACGAATACGGAACAAAGCAAATTTGCGAGTACATGAAATTGTGAAATCACCCCCGCTCGTTTTTGCCCTCTATCCTACAAACTCGAGTTTTGAAATTTGTTTCGAAACTAATTTCAACGTGCAAAAGTCGTTTTAAAAAATTTTTGTATATAAAGAATTGACACAATAATGGTAAAATTTTAAAAAAATAAAATTTTCGTTGTTACTTAGTTTTTTTAAGGCTAAGCTTTATATATAAAAATACAGGAAGACTTGGGAGAGTGATGCCCTATTCAAGAAATAGATTAGGCCATTAGAAAAAGATATAACCAAAGCCTTATGCATTTATTGTAAGTGCCAAATTTGTGCAAAACGATCGGATCTTATTCGACACATAAAAACAGTGAAACACCTGAAGGCTCTAAAACTTTTCAATGCTTTGGAATTGCGACAACCTCATATAACGTTTATCGCAAATTTAACCGAGAAGTCAAGCATTTTTAGCACTTTTTATTTTTAATTTTGTCAGTCGACCAATACAGCTTTTAAAGACAGCAAGGCAGCAAACTAGAAAACCTATGCAGTGAAAATTATATTATTCCAGATAAGATTTGTTCACAAATTAGTCAAAATTGCACCTATGAAAATTCTAAATATTATATAAAATCTGTTTCATGGCCACAAGATTATACAAATGAAAGCATGATATTTTTAGAAATTGAGCCTTTTTTAATATTTTTGAAATTTATGTTGTTTTAGAAACGTATGTATCTCAAATCTAGTGGCCCATTTTTAAGACTTGCAATATATTTATTTTAAGAAAAATATTTTGGAAAACTATAAAAAACTTGAAATTTTAATTATTTTAGTTAAATATAAAACTTATATGTAAGTGTATTGAATTCGTCTAATCTAGTAGGTAGGCTTATTAGACATAAAGCCAGGGTTCGAGCCCCAGGCCAGACATCAAGACAAAAGAAAAGTTATATTTTTTTAAATTTTACCAGTATTGTTGTCAATTCTTTATATATAAAATATTTAAAAAAAATTTTTAAAAAATACTTTTTTTCTGTATTTTTGGTTTCGTATATATTCGGAACTCGAATCATCCTATAGGAAAGTCATGGTGACCAACGAGGATACTGTTCTTCAGAATTTAAACAGGAAGCGAAAAATAACGTTGATGCTTGTATGGATGCCTATTATCAATGTAGGTCTCAGATCATGGATTTGATGAGGGTGTGTCGACTCGGTGCTCCAGACAATGCAGCAACCCAATCGACTTCTCGATATTCTCTCCCACCTCAATCACAAACCCAAACCCTAATGCCAACAACTCTGCGATACTGAGGTATTTGAAGGTAGGTATTAACAATGGCCCTCTTTCAGGTAAGCTCTCTCCCGTTACAAAACTGTATCATCTCCGGAACAAGACTAGAGGAGTAGGTGGTGCTATTGTCAAAAGATATCCCCTTTCAAACGACAATTTTCACATAGTATGGAACGCGCTTCAAATTCAATTCGAAAACAAACGTGTTCTCGTAGATAATCAAATCTAACCATTTTGTTAATTATATTGTTATTAACCAGTAATGAATTAGAAACATTTTTGTTTCTTATTATTTTTCTTAAGTTTATATATAAAATAAATGAAAAAATGTAATGTTTGTGTTTTATTTGAAGTCTTAAGCAATTGTTCCAATCATTTCAAATATATATATCTCTGCATACTCACTTTAGTGATACACTGTATATATATAATATTCAGAACTCAAAAATAATTTCATCATCTTTAATTTAAAAAGTTTAAAATTAATATAATGTTCAACATTAACATAACATAACATTACTTACACTCAGCAAAAGCAATTGATCGTTACACTAATAAAATAAAATTAATTATGAAAATAAAAATTAAAAATTGATTAAAATTAAAAATGCAAATCAAATTGTTGTACTTAAAAAAATAGCAACAACTATTATATCTATGAAGTTATAAGAAAGCATAAGGCCATGTCAGATAAAATTTTTGTTTCGCGTTGCGTTACATATACGCTTTGACATTTAAGATAAATGTACATGTTTATATGGCACTTGTCACATAAACTGCTTTTAACGCAACGCAAAGCGAAAAGTTGGACATCTCTCATCTTTTTGCGCGCTTTGACAATCAGCCTTTTTCATTTTCATTAAGTTTTTCTTGGCGGCAAAACCAACAAATTTTTTTTATTTAAATTATTAAATTTTATTATTTTATTTATTATTATTATTATTTACTATTAAAATGCATCCATGTCTGTTCGACAAGAGCTCTGCGGTAGTTAGGAATAAATACCTAAAAGAGAGAATCGTGGCAGGCAGTAGCTTGTTCAACAGGCGTTTCAGGTAGGTTTTTTTTCTTTTAGTATTACTCGTGTCGTTTTTACTATTTGTATATCGTAGAGGATCATTGCAAAGGAAGGTGGAAGTCTGGAGCCGCTGCTGAAGACAAACCGGAATGGTGCTATATGGAATCAATGCGATTCCTAACAAAGCATGTGACTCCAAGAAAGTAAGTTAAACTTATTACTATGAAATACTAGCCTGCTTTCCCTTTATGTAGAACCTCCTCCACTTTTCAGTGGATGAACACCACACCATCTTACAGCCAGACACCACCCATGTCTCAAAATGAAGAGGAGTACGTAGAATATTCCGATTTGAATAATAACATTGAAGACACCAGCAGTGGCAGAAGCAATAAACGGCAACGCATTCTTAACGAATCACACGAGCGATTCGATGGGTTTGCAGCAAAAGCTGCTTCTAACAGAAGCAAGCAAGAAACAGCAGCCAGCAAGAAACAGCAGCTTTTTGAAAATGCTGGATGAATGCCTCCAGAAGAAGTCCGAAGAGGTACAAGACCGTCTAAAAATTGAGCTGCTGACATATGTATACAACGCCAACTAATATTAAATGAAAAAGGTAAGTTCAACATCGTTATAATCGTTATATAATTTTGATTATTCCTCATTAGCTTCGTCAAATTAACATATTTAAAATGTGTATTATTTTTTTGTTTTGTTTTGTTTTGCTATATTATTTTATGTTATGTATATATTTATTTATTTTTTCATTAGTATTAGTATTGAAAACATAACTTTAAAATGCGTATTATTTTTTTGTTTTGTTGTGTTATATTATTTTATGTTGTTATTTTATGTAATGTTATATATGAATTTAAATGTGTATTATTATTTGTTTTGTTTTGTTTTGTTATATTGTTTTATGTTGTTATTTTATGTTATATATGAATTTAAATGTGTATTATTTTTTTGTTTTGTTTGTTATATTATTTTATGTTGTTATTTTATGTTATGTTATGTTATATATGAATTAAAATGTGTATTATTTTTTTGTTTTGTTATATTAATTTATTTTATGTTATGTTATGAATATTTTTATTTTTTTTAATTTAAATAAAATGTGAATTTATTATTATATATTTAATATTATATATTATGAATATTTTTATTTTTTCTTTGAAATGCATATACTTTAACACGTATTTTGAAAATAAATTAAAGGCAATAAAAACCTTTTACGTTTTGAATAAAAATTTTAAAATTGGTTTATTTATTAATTGGATGTAGTCTTTTAGTTGGTCTCTCAATGCGAACGCAATTCCTGTTGCGTTGCATTTCATTCGGCCATGGTTTCACAACGGTGCTGAAACTGCACTCCGCCACAGCATTTATAATTTCGTCACCTTGAAATTGATCCACATAATCAGGTGGACAATAACTGCCGTCGTCAAATTTGACAAAATTGTGCAGAACAACAGTGGATTTTACGAATTAAAGAGATTCTGAATTGGGTGGACATGATATAGTGATGTGCTTTCCATCCACAGCACCAATACAATTTGGAAAGTTCCACATGGTGTTGAAATCTTCGGTAATGCATATTTTTGTGGAGGTGACAAATAAATTTCTCCTAATTCCTCCCAAACACCTTCACATACCACAGTTAAATTAGTGGTTACTGTGGAGCGTCCCATTTTAAAAGCAGTAGCAAGTGTTTGCTTACTATCTCCGTGCGCCAGATAGCTAGATTTAGTACATACAAACATACATATGTATATAATCAAAACGTGCGGTGAAAACATTAAATAATAAATAAATAGACAAATGTAATGGAATTAAAAAAAATGTTTTTATTTTGTAGTATATGGAATGTATATTGTATATATGTATATTATACATAAATACATCTCAATTTTCAAAAGTTTTTTTGTACAATTTTATATATTTGAAAAAAAAAAAAATAAAATTAACAATTATTTGCAACAAAACAACGGCTAAATTTTTTTCATCTTTATATATAATATAATGAAAATAGGTACTTTTATTTGTACATTTATAATCGTAGCTCATTTTTCAGCACTTACATATACATAATTGGTCATTACAACCCTTCAGTCAGGGTTACGACCTTGTTTCTCATACCACTTATGTTGTGTGTGTTAATTGTATACATGAGTGGTGGGACCTACAGTTTAAAGTCGACTCCGAACGACAGATTTTTGAGAAGCTTTTCAGGCAATTTTATTTCCCCTTAGAGTTTTTGCCAGAAATCTGCTGAGAGGAAGTCGCCGAAGAAATAACTTTTGCATTTTGTTTTGATGTCTGGCCTGGTGTTCGAACCCTGGTTTTACGTCTAATAAATTGCTGTCTTTAAAAGCTGTATTGGTCGACTGACAAAATTGAGCTGTGATAAAAATAAAAACCTACATAAAGTGCTAAAAATGCTTGACTTTTTTGCTTCTCGGTTAAATTTGTGATAAACGTTATATGAGGTTGTCGCGATTCCAAAGCATTGAAATGTTTTAGAGCCTTCAGGTGTTTCACTGCTTTTATGTGTCGAATAAAATCCGATCGCTTTGCAGAAATTTGGCATTTACAATAAATGCATAAGGCTTTGGTTATATCTCTTTCTAATGGCATAATCCATTTCTTGAATAGGGCATCACACTCCCAAGTCTTCCTGTATTTTTGTATATAACGCTTAGCATTAAAAAAACTAAGTTAAGTAAGACTAACAAAGAAAGTTTTAGTTTGTTAAATTTTACCATTAACCCATTAGAAGTCTCCGTACTCAACTGAGTACAGTTGTATTTTTACGTGTATCCAAGCAAAACTAAAGAAAAAACAATCGTTGTACCGTTATTTAGTTTCGCAACAACAACATTAAGAGCTCCAGAAAAATAATTTGTATGTAGTTCCTGTTGCTTATGCAGAACTATCAGTCTGAATTGTGTCGAGAATAAAGAGTGTGGTTTAGCAAACTATTTTGAAAATATTTGAAACAATAATAAAATTTGTTTAGTAATTTTGCATTATTTTTATAAAAATAATAACAACGAAACATACAGGCTTCAAAAAATACTTAAAAATAAAAAAATACATAAAATAGGAAGATATAAATTTGGCTGTACTCGTTTGAGTACAATGACAGCATCCATTAGTAAGAATGTTTTATTTTTTTGTTAGATTTAAATATGAGTGGTATACGATTTAAGGGCCAGCAGAGTTTCAAAGGGCTCCAAAAGGCCATTGATAACATTTTAGCTGATAGTGAAGAAAAAGAAATTGATATCGCAATCATACCACCTAATCCGAGTGAACTAACTGACGAAGAGGAAGGTGTTGATGGTAAGAAGTTTTAGTGGGTATTATTTACATACATGCATGATATGACAATTTCTAACGCTTGGAGGCTACATGTAATGAGCAGTGAGAGTCCCATGGATCAACTTTTGTTTCGCCGAAACATTGCGTGTTATTATTTACGCCAAGGTGGACAAAACAAATCACGGCAATCTGGGTCAATAGTTGAAGGTTTACCTCAAGATAGAGTTTGGCACTATCCCGCAAAAATAGAAAAACAGTTACGGCGCGTAGTTTGCCATGCCCGAGTACGTTGGCAATGCAAGTAATGCTATAAAACACTTTTAGTCGAAAAAGAATGTTTCGAAAAATTGCATACTTAAAAAGTCGGTGTACTCATTTGAGTACACCCCTAAAACTCGTTTCCAAAACAAAAATTTATAATTTTTATTTCATTTTAGGTTTTTTTATGCTTGTTTTTATTAATAAATACATCTGAAAACAAAAACTTAAAGCCGGTTTTCATTTGACCTCTAATGGGTTAATGTTGTCAATTCTTTATATATAAAAATTTTTAATGTGGAAAATAAAAAATTCAAATAGAAAATAGCCCCAACCTATAGCGTTTTTTAAAAAAGCGCTAAAGAGAAAAAATGCGACTTTTTGGTGGTTGAAACGCGCTAAATATAGCGCGATGGGCACTAGATTGACAACACTGATAATACTCTATCTCTTATGCTTTCTGTTTAGGGTTGCCATCGTTTTTTATCCCGGATTAGGTATTTAATATCGAAATAAATATCGCATAACTCATAATAACAAAGTTTTATATAATATTGTTACTCTTATTATATTAATATTTACATTTTATATTATTAAAATTTTTCCCCTATTTTAATTAAAATTAAATAAAAATATAAATACTCATAGAAAAGAAAATATATACATATATACATAGAATGGCAACAATTAAATAGAAAAATAGATGCCCGACCATTGAATCATAACTTAAAAATTTGGTAATCCAATCCCAATTAACAGTGGATTAACCCTTTGCGAAACGGTGTGACTCACATAGTCAAACATAATTCATTTGGTTTTTGGTTTATTTTGTAAACTTAAAATTATTTGATACGTCTGCTACACATATAAATCTACTTTTTGGATAATTAAACTGGATTCCATATCCAGTGCTATAGGTATATAGACCTTAAACCCACTCGTGAAAAAATCCCCTAAGTGAATAAACTTTGTTTCTATTAATTGTTTTATTTAACCCATAAATATCTCTTATACTCGAGAAAATTTAACTCTGTAACTTAATTTCTGAACTTCGTTAGTAATTTACTCATTTGAAATGACTACGTCAACTTCTCAAGAGCCCCTAAGGGAGCAATTTGTATTCATTTGCGACCATTTGCTACAATTTTGTACAAAATTTAATGGTTCCCCAGTTGAGGACCATACGGACTCAATTCTGGATGTACAATTGAAGGATTTGGAATCCCGATGAGCGGAACACGAATCATCCTATATGAAAGTCATGGTGACCAACGAGGTTACGGTTTCATCGGAATTTAAACAGGAAGCGAAAAATAACTTTGATGCTTGTATGGACGCCTATTATCAATGTTGGTCTCAGATCATGGATTTGATGAGGGTGTCTCGACTCGGTGCTCCAGACAATGTAGCATCCCAATCGACTTCTCGATATTCTCTCCCACCTCAATCACAAACCCAAACCCTAATGCAAACAAATTCTGTCAATTGTATTAAACTGCCACTCTGCGATACTGAGGTATTTGAAGGTAGTTATGAACAATGGTTTCAGGTAAGCTCTCTCCCGTTACAAAACTATATCACCTCCGGAACAAGACTAGGGGTGAAGCTAGTGCTATTGTCAAAAGATATCCCATTTCACACGACAATTTTCACCTGGTATGGAACGCGCTTCAAATTCGATTCGAGAACAAACGTGTTCTCGTAGATAGTCAAATCTAACCATTTTGTTAATTATATTGTAATCTATCACCTCAGTATCGCAGGGTGGCAGTTTAATACAATTGCCAGAATTTGTTGGCATTAGGGTTTGGGTGAATGAGGTGGGAGAGAATATTGAGAAGTCGATTGGGATGCTGCATTGTCTGGAGCACCGAGTCGAGACCTACATTGATAATAGGCGTCCATACACGCATCAAAGTTATTTTTCGCTTCCTGTTTAAATTCTGATGAAACCGTTACCTCGTTGGTCACCATGACTTTCATATAGGATGATTCGAGTTCTGCCCATCGGTATTCCAAATTCTTCAATTTTACATCCAGAATTGAGTCCGTTTGGTGCTCAACTGGAGAACCATTAAATTTTGTTCAAAATTGTAGCAAATGGTCGCACTTTAATACAAATTGTTCCCTTAGGGGCTCTTGAGAAGTTGAAAATAGGGGAAAATTTTTAATAATATAAAATGTAATTAGTAACATAATAAGAGTACCAATATTATATAAAACTTTGTTATTATGAGTTACGCGAAATTTATTTCAAATTTAAATACCTTATCCGAGAAAAAAACCGATGGCAACCTAAACAGAAAGCATAAGAGATAGTGTATTATCAGTGTTGCCAATTTAGCGCCCATCGCGCTATATTCAGCGCGTTTCAACCACCAAAAAGTCGCGTTTTTCTCTTCAGCTCATTTTTAAGAAAATGCTCTAGGTTGGGGTTTTTTTCTATTTGAATTTTTTGTTTACCAACATTCCTCACACTTTTTTACAACCCTGGACAAATTTGTGTATTTTTTGCTCCTTTTGCACGTTGAAATTAGTTTCGAAACAAGTTTGAAAAACTTTTTTGCATTTTCTTTCGCTTTTGCAAGTAAAAAATTAATTTCACAACTTTTGTTTTCTTTTATCGCGTCATTCTGCTGTTTTTGACAGTTATAACTTTATTTGGCATTGCGATTTAGGCTCAAACACCAGACAATTCTTTAAAAATGAACATTATATGAATATAATATTTTTTAATAATATTATAATATATTATACATATATTTATGTATATATTATTATTTTTTAATATATTTACCTTATTTATTGATTTTGATAAATTAAAAAATTAAATTATATTCTTTTTGATTTTTATTTTTTCATTTTTATAATTAATTGTTTCATACTAAAATTTTTCTTTTGCAAATGTTTTGATTTCAAACACAAAATAAACTAAAAGTATTGTTATTTTATTAAATAAGGAAACTTTATATTAATACGTTGACTGCCCACTTCCCTAGAAGGGAACGCAATCTTCGAGTTATCACGTACTCATTAAACCACTTTTTCTCCTTAAAAAACATAATTTTTGCTTTTTGATGATACCTACGATCTAAAAATTGATTTTTTTAAGTAATATAATGTAAAAAAATCAAATTGTCATTTTGGCCAGTTTACTGAAAATTGCGGCGGCAGTCAGCATGTTAACTTCACTATGTGAAACAAGAATAAAAGAAAATGTCAAATAAAATGTGAAATCAAATACAACTCTGTGTATATACGAATAAGGAACAAAGCAAATTTGCGAGTACATGAAATTGTGAAATCACCCCCGCTCGTTTTTGCCCTCTATCCTACAAACTCGAGTTTTGAAATTTGTTTCGAAACTAATTTCAACGTGCAAAAGGCGTTTTAAAAATTTTTGTATATAAAGAATTGACAACAATAATGGTAAAATTTAAAAAAAATAAAATTTTCTTTGTTACTTAGTTTTTTTAAGGCTAAGCATTATATACAAAAATACAGGAAGACTTGGGAGTGTGATGCCCTATTCAAGAAATAGATTAGGCCATTAGAAAAAGATATAACCAAAGCCTTATGCATTTATTGTAAGTGCCAAATTTGTGCAAAACGATCGGATCTTATTCGACACATAAAAACAGTGAAACACCTGAAGGCTCTAAAACTTTTCAATGCTTTGGAATTGCGACAACCTCATATAACGTTTATCGCAAATTTAACCGAGAAGTCAAGCATTTTTTGCACTTTTTATTTTTAATTTTGTCAGTCGACCAATACAGCTTTTAAAGACAGCAAGGCAGCAAACTAGAAAACCTATGCAGTGAAAATTATATTATTCCAGATAAGATTTGTTCACAAATTAGTCAAAATTGCACCTATGATAATTCTAAATATTATATAAAATCTGTTTCATTGCCACAAGATTCTACAAATGAAAGCATGATATTTTTAGAACTTGAGCCTTTTTTAATATTTTTGAAATTTATGTTGTTTTTAGAAACGTATGTATCTCAAATCTAGTGGCCCATTTTTAAGACTTGCAATATATTTATTTTAAGAAAAATATTTTGGAAAACTATAAAAAACTTGAAATTTTAATTATTTTAGTTAAATATAAAACTTATATGTAAGTGTATTGAAGTCGTCTAATCTAGTAGGCAGCGTGTTGGCTTATTAGACGTAAAGCCAGGGTTCGAGCCCCAGGCCAGACATCAAGACAAAAGAAAAGTTATATTTTTTTAAATTTTACCAGTATTGTTGTCAATTCTTTATATATAAAATATTTAAAAAAAAATTTTAAAAAATAATTTTTTTCCGTATTTTTGGTTTCGTATATATTCGGAACTCGAATCATTCTATAGGAAAGTCATGGTGACCAACGAGGATACTGTTCTTCAGAATTTAAACAGGAAGCGAAAAATAACGTTGATGCTTGTATGGATGCCTATTATCAATGTAGGTCTCAGATCATGGATTTGATGAGGGTGTCTCGACTCGGTGCTCCAGACAATGCAGCAACCCAATCGACTTCTCGATATTCTCTCCCACCTCAATCACAAACCCAAACCCTAATGCCAACAACTCTGCGATACTGAGGTATTTGAAGGTAGTTATTAACAATGGCCCTCTTTCAGGTAAGCTCTCTCCCGTTACAAAACTGTATCATCTCCGGAACAAGACTAGAGGAGTAGGTGGTGCTATTGTCAAAAGATATCCCCTTTCAAACGACAATTTTCACATAGTATGGAACGCGCTTCAAATTCAATTCGAAAACAAACGTGTTCTCGTAGATAATCAAATCTAACCATTTTGTTAATTATATTGTTATTAACCAGTAATGAATTAGAAACATTTTTGTTTCTTATTATTTTTCTTAAGTTTATATATAAAATAAATGAAAAAATGTAATGTTTGTGTTTTATTTGAAGTCTTAAGCATTTTTTCCAATCATTTCAAATATATATATCTCTGCATACTCACTTTAGTGATACACTGTATATATATAATATTCAGAACTCAAAAATAATTTCATCATCTTTAATTTAAAAAGTTTAAAATTAATATAATGTTCAACATTAACATAACATAACATTACTTACACTCAGCAAGAGCAATTGATCGTTACACTAATAAAATAAAATTAATTATGAAAATAAAAATTGATTAAAATTAAAAATGCAAATCAAATTGTTGTACTTAAAAAAATAGCAACAACTATTATATCTATGAAGTTATAAGAAAGCATAAGGCCATGTCAGATAAAATTTTTGTTTCGCGTTGCGTTACATATACGCTTTGACATTTAAGATAAATGTACATGTTTATATGGCACTTGTCACATAAACTGCTTTTAACGCAACGCAAAGCGAAAAGTTGGACATCTCTCATCTTTTTGCGCGCTTTGACAATCAGCCTTTTTCATTTTCATTAAGTTTTTCTTGGCGGCAAAACCAACAAATTTTTTTATTTAAATTATTAAATTTTATTATTTTATTTATTATTATTATTATTTACTATTAAAATGCATCCATGTCTGTTCGACAAGAGCTCTGCGGTAGTTAGGAATAAATACCTAAAAGAGAGAATCGTGGCAGGCAGTAGCTTGTTCAACAGGCGTTTCAGGTAGGTTTTTTTTCTTTTAGTATTACTCGTGTCGTTTTTACTATTTGTATATCGTAGAGGATCATTGCAAAGGAAGGTGGAAGTCTGGAGCCGCTGCTGAAGACAAACCGGAATGGTGCTATATGGAATCAATGCGATTCCTAACAAAGCATGTGACTCCAAGAAAGTAAGTTAAACTTATTACTATGAAATACTAGCCTGCTTTCCCTTTATGTAGAACCTCCTCCACTTTTCAGTGGATGAACACCACACCATCTTACAGCCAGACGCCACCCATGTCTCAAAATGAAGAGGAGTACGTAGAATATTCCGATTTGAATAATAACATTGAAGACACCAGCAGTGGCAGAAGCAATAAACGGCAACGCATTCTTAACGAATCACACGAGCGATTCGATGGGTTTGCAGCAAAAGCTGCTTCTAACAGAAGCAAGCAAGAAACAGCAGCCAGCAAGAAACAGCAGCTTTTTGAAAATGCTGGATGAATGCCTCCAGAAGAAGTCCGAAGAGGTACAAGACCGTCTAAAAATTGAGCTGCTGACATATGTATACAACGCCAACTAATATTAAATGAAAAAGGTAAGTTCAACATCGTTATAATCGTTATATAATTTTGATTATTCCTCATTAGCTTCGTCAAATTAACATATTTAAAATGTGTATTATTTTTTGTTTTGTTTTGTTTTGCTATATTATTTTATGTTATGTATATATTTATTTATTTTTTCATTAGTATTAGTATTGAAAACATAACTTTAAAATGCGTATTATTTTTTTGTTTTGTTGTGTTATATTATTTTATGTTGTTATTTTATGTAATGTTATATATGAATTTAAATGTGTATTATTTTTTTGTTTTGTTTGTTATATTATTTTATGTTGTTATTTTATGTTATGTTATGTTATATATGAATTAAAATGTGTATTATTTTTTTGTTTGGTTTTGTTATATTAATTTATTTTATGTTATGTTATGAATATTTTTATTTTTTTTAATTTAAATAAAATGTGAATTTATTATTATATATTTAATATTATATATTATGAATATTTTTATTTTTTCTTTGAAATGCATATACTTTAACACGTATTTTGAAAATAAATTAAAGGCAATAAAAACCTTTTACGTTTTGAATAAAAATTTTAAAATTGGTTTATTTATTAATTGGATGTAGTCTTTTAGTTGGTCTCTCAATGCGAACGCAATTCCTGTTGCGTTGCATTTCATTCGGCCATGGTTTCACAACGGTGCTGAAACTGCACTCCGCCACAGCATTTATAATTTCGTCACCTTGAAATTGATCCACATAATCAGGTGGACAATAACTGCCGTCGTCAAATTTGACAAAATTGTGCAGAACAACAGTGGATTTTACGAATTAAAGAGATTCTGAATTGGGTGGACATGATATAGTGATGTGCTTTCCATCCACAGCACCAATACAATTTGGAAAGTTCCACATGGTGTTGAAATCTTCGGTAATGCATATTTTTGTGGAGGTGACAAATAAATTTCTCCTAATTCCTCGCAAAAACCTTCACATACCACAGTTAAATTAGTGGTTACTGTGGAGCGTCCCATTTTAAAAGCAGTAGCAAGTGTTTGCTTACTATCTCCGTGCGCCAGATAGCTAGATTTAGAACATACAAACATACATATGTATATAATCAAAACGTGCGGTGAAAACATTAAATAATAAATAAATAGACAAATGTAATGGAATTAAAAAAAATGTTTTTATTTTGTAGTATATGGAATGTATATTGTATATATGTATATTATACATAAATACATCTCAATTTTCAAAAGTTTTTTTGTACAATTTTATATATTTGAAAAAAAAAAAATTAAAATTAACAATTATTTGCAACAAAACAACGACTAAATTTTTTTCATCTTTATATATAATATAATGAAAATAGGTACTTTTATTTGTACATTTATAATCGTAGCTCATTTTTCAGCACTTACATATACATAATTGGTCATTACAACCCTTCAGTCAGGGTTACGACCTTGTTTCTCATACCACTTATGTTGTGTGTGTTAATTGTATACATGAGTGGTGGGACCTACAGTTTAAAGTCGACTCCGAACGACAGATTTTTGAGAAGCTTTTCAGGCAATTTTATTTCCCCTTAGAGTTTTTGCCAGAAATCTGCTGAGAGGAAGTCGCCGAAGAAATAACTTTTGCATTTTGTTTTGATGTCTGGCCTGGTGTTCGAACCCTGGTTTTACGTCTAATAAATTGCTGTCTTTAAAAGCTGTATTGGTCGACTGACAAAATTGAGCTGTGATAAAAATAAAAACCTACATAAAGTGCTAAAAATGCTTGACTTTTTTGCTTCTCGGTTAAATTTGTGATAAACGTTATATGAGGTTGTCGCGATTCCAAAGCATTGAAAAGTTTTAGAGCCTTCAGGTGTTTCACTGCTTTTATGTGTCGAATAAAATCCGATCGCTTTGCAGAAATTTGGCATTTACAATAAATGCATAAGGCTTTGGTTATATCTCTTTCTAATGGCATAATCCATTTCTTGAATAGGGCATCACACTCCCAAGTCTTCCTGTATTTTTGTATATAACGCTTAGCATTAAAAAAACTAAGTTAAGTAAGACTAACAAAGAAAGTTTTAGTTTGTTAAATTTTACCATTAACCCATTAGAAGTCTCCGTACTCAACTGAGTACAGTTGTATTTTTACGTGTATCCAAGCAAAACTAAAGAAAAAACAATCGTTGTACCGTTATTTAGTTTCGCAACAACAACATTAAGAGCTCCAGAAAAATAATTTGTATGTAGTTCCTGTTGCTTATGCAGAACTATCAGTCTGAATTGTGTCGAGAATAAAGAGTGTGGTTTAGTAAACTATTTTGAAAATTTCTAACGCTTGGAGGCTACATGTAATGAGCAGTGAGAGTCCCATGGATCAACTTTTGTTTCGCCGAAACATTGCGTGTTATTATTTACGCCAAGGTGGACAAAACAAATCACGGCAATCTGGGTCAATAGTTGAAGGTTTACCTCAAGATAGAGTTTGGCACTATCCCGCAAAAATAGAAAAACAGTTACGGTGCGTAGTTTGCCATGCCCGAGTACGTTGGCAATGCAAGTAATGCTATAAAACACTTTTAGTCGAAAAAGAATGTTTCGAAAAATTGCATACTTAAAAAGTCGGTGTACTCATTTGAGTACACCCCTAAAACTCGTTTCCAAAACAAAAATTTATAATTTTTATTTCATTTTAGGTTTTTTTATGCTTGTTTTTATTAATAAATACATCTGAAAACAAAAACTTAAAGCCGATTTTCATTTGACCTCTAATGGGTTAATGTTGTCAATTCTTTATATATAAAAATTTTCAATGTGGAAAATAAAAAATTCAAATAGAAAATAGCCCCAACCTATAGCGTTTTTTAAAAAAGCGCTAAAGAGAAAAAATGCGACTTGTTGGTGGTTGAAACGCGCTAAATATAGCGCGATGGGCACTAGATTGGCAACACTGATATTACTCTATCTCTTATGCTTTCTGTTTAGGGTTGCCATCGTTTTTTATCCCGGATTAGGTATTTAATATCGAAATAAATATCGCATAACTCATAATAACAAAGTTTTATATAATATTGTTACTCTTATTATATTAATATTTACATTTTATATTATTAAAATTTTTCCCCTATTTTAATTAAAATTAAATAAAAATATAAATACTCATAGAAAAGAAAATATATACATATATACATAGAATGGCAACAATTAAATAGAAAAATAGATGCCCGACCATTGAATCATAACTTAAAAATTTGGTAATCCAATCCCAATTAACAGTGGATTAACCCTTTGCGAAACGGTGTGACTCACATAGTCACACATAATTCATTTGGTTTTTGGTTTATTTTGTAAACTTAAAATTATTTGATACGTCTGCTACACATATAAATCTACTTTTTGGATAATTAAACTGGATTCCATATCCAGTGCTATAGGTATATAGACCTTAAACCCACTCGTGAAAAAATCCCCTAAGTGAATAAACTTTGTTTCTATTAATTGTTTTATTTAACCCATAAATATCTCTTATACTCGAGAAAATTTAACTCTGTAACTTAATTTCTGAACTTCGTTAGTAATTTACTCATTTGAAATGACTACGTCAACTTCTCAAGAGCCCCTAAGGGAGCAATTTGTATTCATTTGCGACCATTTGCTACAATTTTGTACAAAATTTAATGGTTCCCCAGTTGAGGACCATACGGACTCAATTCTGGATGTACAATTGAAGGATTTGGAATCCCGATGAGCGGAACACGAATCATCCTATATGAAAGTCATGGTGACCAACGAGGATACTGTTCTTCAGAATTTAAACAGGAAGCGAAAAATAACGTTGATGCTTGTATGGATGCCTATTATCAATGTAGGTATCAGATCATGGATTTGATGAGGGTGTCTCGACTCGGTGCTCCAGACAATGCAGCATCCCAATCGACTTCTCGATATTCTGTCTCACCTCAATCACAAACCCAAACCCTAATGTCAACAAATTCTGGCAATTGTATTAAACTGCCACTCTGCGATACTGAGGTATTTGAAGGTAGTTATTAACAATGGCCCTCTTTCAGGTAAGCTCTCTCCCGTTACAAAACTATATCATCTCCGGAACAAGACTAGAGGAGAAGATGGTGCTATTGTCAAAAGATATCCCCTTTCACACGACAATTTTCACATAGTATGGAACGCGCTTCAAATTCAATTCGAAAACAAACGTGTTCTCGTAGATAATCAAATCTAACCATTTTGTTAATTATATTGTTATTAACCAGTAATGAATTAGAAACATTTTTGTTTCTTATTATTTTTCTTAAGTTTATATATAAAATAAATGAAAAAATGTAATGTTTGTGTTTTATTTGAAGTCTTAAGCAATTTTTCCAATCATTTCAAATATATATATCTCTGCATACTCACTTTAGTGATACACTGTATATATATAATATTCAGAACTCAAAAATAATTTCATCATCTTTAATTTAAAAAGTTTAAAATTAATATAATGTTCAACATTAACATAACATAACATTACTTACACTCAGCAAGAGCAATTGATCGTTACACTAATAAAATAAAATTAATTATGAAAATAAAAATTGATTAAAATTAAAAATGCAAATCAAATTGTTGTACTTAAAAAAATAGCAACAACTATTATATCTATGAAGTTATAAGAAAGCATAAGGCCATGTCAGATAAAATTTTTGTTTCGCGTTGCGTTACATATACGCTTTGACATTTAAGATAAATGTACATGTTTATATGGCACTTGTCACATAAACTGCTTTTAACGCAACGCAAAGCGAAAAGTTGGACATCTCTCATCTTTTTGCGCGCTTTGACAATCAGCCTTTTTCATTTTCATTAAGTTTTTCTTGGCGGCAAAACCAACAAATTTTTTTATTTAAATTATTAAATTTTATTATTTTATTTATTATTATTATTATTTACTATTAAAATGCATCCATGTCTGTTCGACAAGAGCTCTGCGGTAGTTAGGAATAAATACCTAAAAGAGAGAATCGTGGCAGGCAGTAGCTTGTTCAACAGGCGTTTCAGGTAGGTTTTTTTTCTTTTAGTATTACTCGTGTCGTTTTTACTATTTGTATATCGTAGAGGATCATTGCAAAGGAAGGTGGAAGTCTGGAGCCGCTGCTGAAGACAAACCGGAATGGTGCTATATGGAATCAATGCGATTCCTAACAAAGCATGTGACTCCAAGAAAGTAAGTTAAACTTATTACTATGAAATACTAGCCTGCTTTCCCTTTATGTAGAACCTCCTCCACTTTTCAGTGGATGAACACCACACCATCTTACAGCCAGACGCCACCCATGTCTCAAAATGAAGAGGAGTACGTAGAATATTCCGATTTGAATAATAACATTGAAGACACCAGCAGTGGCAGAAGCAATAAACGGCAACGCATTCTTAACGAATCACACGAGCGATTCGATGGGTTTGCAGCAAAAGCTGCTTCTAACAGAAGCAAGCAAGAAACAGCAGCCAGCAAGAAACAGCAGCTTTTTGAAAATGCTGGATGAATGCCTCCAGAAGAAGTCCGAAGAGGTACAAGACCGTCTAAAAATTGAGCTGCTGACATATGTATACAACGCCAACTAATATTAAATGAAAAAGGTAAGTTCAACATCGTTATAATCGTTATATAATTTTGATTATTCCTCATTAGCTTCGTCAAATTAACATATTTAAAATGTGTATTATTTTTTGTTTTGTTTTGTTTTGCTATATTATTTTATGTTATGTATATATTTATTTATTTTTTCATTAGTATTAGTATTGAAAACATAACTTTAAAATGCGTATTATTTTTTTGTTTTGTTGTGTTATATTATTTTATGTTGTTATTTTATGTAATGTTATATATGAATTTAAATGTGTATTATTATTTGTTTTGTTTTGTTTTGTTTTGTTATATTGTTTTATGTTGTTATTTTATGTTATATATGAATTTAAATGTGTATTATTTTTTTGTTTTGTTTGTTATATTATTTTATGTTGTTATTTTATGTTATGTTATGTTATATATGAATTAAAATGTGTATTATTTTTTTGTTTGGTTTTGTTATATTAATTTATTTTATGTTATGTTATGAATATTTTTATTTTTTTTAATTTAAATAAAATGTGAATTTATTATTATATATTTAATATTATATATTATGAATATTTTTATTTTTTCTTTGAAATGCATATACTTTAACACGTATTTTGAAAATAAATTAAAGGCAATAAAAACCTTTTACGTTTTGAATAAAAATTTTAAAATTGGTTTATTTATTAATTGGATGTAGTCTTTTAGTTGGTCTCTCAATGCGAACGCAATTCCTGTTGCGTTGCATTTCATTCGGCCATGGTTTCACAACGGTGCTGAAACTGCACTCCGCCACAGCATTTATAATTTCGTCACCTTGAAATTGATCCACATAATCAGGTGGACAATAACTGCCGTCGTCAAATTTGACAAAATTGTGCAGAACAACAGTGGATTTTACGAATTAAAGAGATTCTGAATTGGGTGGACATGATATTGTGATGTGCTTTCCATCCACAGCACCAATACAATTTGGAAAGTTCCACATGGTGTTGAAATCTTCGGTAATGCATATTTTTGTGGAGGTGACAAATAAATTTCTCCTAATTCCTCCCAAACACCTTCACATACCACAGTTAAATTAGTGGTTACTGTGGAGCGTCCCATTTTAAAAGCAGTAGCAAGATAGCTAGATTTAGTACATACAAACATACATATGTATATAATCAAAACGTGCGGTGAAAACATTAAATAATAAATAAATAGACAAATGTAATGGAATTAAAAAAAATGTTTTTATTTTGTAGTATATGGAATGTATATTGTATATATGTATATTATACATAAATACATCTCAATTTTCAAAAGTTTTTTTGTACAATTTTATATATTTGAAAAAAAAAATTAAATTAACAATTATTTGCAACAAAACAACGACTAAATTTTTTTCATCTTTATATATAATATAATGAAAATAGGTACTTTTATTTGTACATTTATAATCGTAGCTCATTTTTCAGCACTTACATATACATAATTGGTCATTACAACCCTTCAGTCAGGGTTACGACCTTGTTTCTCATACCACTTATGTTGTGTGTGTTAATTGTATACATGAGTGGTGGGACCTACAGTTTAAAGTCGACTCCGAACGACAGATTTTTGAGAAGCTTTTCAGGCAATTTTATTTCCCCTTAGAGTTTTTGCCAGAAATCTGCTGAGAGGAAGTCGCCGAAGAAATAACTTTTGCATTTTGTTTTGATGTCTGGCCTGGTGTTCGAACCCTGGTTTTACGTCTAATAAATTGCTGTCTTTAAAAGCTGTATTGGTCGACTGACAAAATTGAGCTGTGATAAAAATAAAAACCTACATAAAGTGCTAAAAATGCTTGACTTTTTTGCTTCTCGGTTAAATTTGTGATAAACGTTATATGAGGTTGTCGCGATTCCAAAGCATTGAAAAGTTTTAGAGCCTTCAGGTGTTTCACTGCTTTTATGTGTCGAATAAAATCCGATCGCTTTGCAGAAATTTGGCATTTACAATAAATGCATAAGGCTTTGGTTATATCTCTTTCTAATGGCATAATCCATTTCTTGAATAGGGCATCACACTCCCAAGTCTTCCTGTATTTTTGTATATAACGCTTAGCATTAAAAAAACTAAGTTAAGTAAGACTAACAAAGAAAGTTTTAGTTTGTTAAATTTTACCATTAACCCATTAGAAGTCTCCGTACTCAACTGAGTACAGTTGTATTTTTACGTGTATCCAAGCAAAACTAAAGAAAAAACAATCGTTGTACCGTTATTTAGTTTCGCAACAACAACATTAAGAGCTCCAGAAAAATAATTTGTATGTAGTTCCTGTTGCTTATGCAGAACTATCAGTCTGAATTGTGTCGAGAATAAAGAGTGTGGTTTAGCAAACTATTTTGAAAATATTTGAAACAATAATAAAATTTGTTTAGTAATTTTGCATTATTTTTATAAAAATAATAACAACGAAACATACAGGCTTCAAAAAATACTTAAAAATAAAAAAATACATAAAATAGGAAGATATAAATTTGGCTGTACTCGTTTGAGTACAATGACAGCATCCATTAGTAAGAATGTTTTATTTTTTTGTTAGATTTAAATATGAGTGGTATACGATTTAAGGGCCAGCAGAGTTTCAAAGGGCTCCAAAAGGCCATTGATAACATTTTAGCTGATAGTGAAGAAAAAGAAATTGATATCGCAATCATACCACCTAATCCGAGTGAACTAACTGACGAAGAGGAAGGTGTTGATGGTAAGAAGTTTTAGTGGGTATTATTTACATACATGCATGATATGACAATTTCTAACGCTTGGAGGCTACATGTAATGAGCAGTGAGAGTCCCATGGATCAACTTTTGTTTCGCCGAAACATTGCGTGTTATTATTTACGCCAAGGTGGACAAAACAAATCACGGCAATCTGGGTCAATAGTTGAAGGTTTACCTCAAGATAGAGTTTGGCACTATCCCGCAAAAATAGAAAAACAGTTACGGTGCGTAGTTTGCCATGCCCGAGTACGTTGGCAATGCAAGTAATGCTATAAAACACTTTTAGTCGAAAAAGAATGTTTCGAAAAATTGCATACTTAAAAAGTCGGTGTACTCATTTGAGTACACCCCTAAAACTCGTTTCCAAAACAAAAATTTATAATTTTTATTTCATTTTAGGTTTTTTTATGCTTGTTTTTATTAATAAATACATCTGAAAACAAAAACTTAAAGCCGGTTTTCATTTGACCTCTAATGGGTTAATGTTGTCAATTCTTTATATATAAAAATTTTCAATGTGGAAAATAAAAAATTCAAATAGAAAATAGCCCCAACCTATAGCGTTTTTTAAAAAAGCGCTAAAGAGAAAAAATGCGACTTTTTGGTGGTTGAAACGCGCTAAATATAGCGCGATGGGCACTAGATTGGCAACACTGATAATACTCTATCTCTTATGCTTTCTGTTTAGGGTTGCCATCGTTTTTTATCCCGGATTAAGTATTTAATATCGAAATAAATATCGCATAACTCATAATAACAAAGTTTTATATAATATTGTTACTCTTATTATATTAATATTTACATTTTATATTATTAAAATTTTTCCCCTATTTTAATTAAAATTAAATAAAAATATAAATACTCATAGAAAAGAAAATATATACATATATACATAGAATGGCAACAATTAAATAGAAAAATAGATGCCCGACCATTGAATCATAACTTAAAAATTTGGTAATCCAATCCCAATTAACAGTGGATTAACCCTTTGCGAAACGGTGTGACTCACATAGTCACACATAATTCATTTGGTTTTTGGTTTATTTTGTAAACTTAAAATTATTTGATACGTCTGCTACACATATAAATCTACTTTTTGGATAATTAAACTGGATTCCATATCCAGTGCTATAGGTATATAGACCTTAAACCCACTCGTGAAAAAATCCCCTAAGTGAATAAACTTTGTTTCTATTAATTGTTTTATTTAACCCATAAATATCTCTTATACTCGAGAAAATTTAACTCTGTAACTTAATTTCTGAACTTCGTTAGTAATTTACTCATTTGAAATGACTACGTCAACTTCTCAAGAGCCCCTAAGGGAGCAATTTGTATTCATTTGCGACCATTTGCTACAATTTTGTACAAAATTTAATGGTTCCCCAGTTGAGGACCATACGGACTCAATTCTGGATGTACAATTGAAGGATTTGGAATCCCGATGAGCGGAACACGAATCATCCTATATGAAAGTCATGGTGACCAACGAGGTTACGGTTTCATCGGAATTTAAACAGGAAGCGAAAAATAACTTTGATGCTTGTATGGACGCCTATTATCAATGTAGGTCTCAGATCATGGATTTGATGAGGGTGTCTCGACTCGGTGCTCCAGACAATGCAGCATCCCAATCGACTTCTCGATATTCTGTCTCACCTCAATCACAAACCCAAACCCTAATGCCAACAAATTCTGGCAATTGTATTAAACTGCCACTCTGCGATACTGAGGTATTTGAAGGTAGTTATTAACAATGGCCCTCTTTCAGGTAAGCTCTCTCCCGTTACAAAACTATATCATCTGCGGAACAAGACTAGAGGAGAAGGTGGTGCTATTGCCAAAAGATATCCCCTTTCACACGACAATTTTCACATAGTATGGAACGCGCTTCAAATTCAATTCGAAAACAAACGTGTTCTCGTAGATAATCAAATCTAACCATTTTGTTAATTATATTGTTATTAACCAGTAATGAATTAGGAACATTTTTGTTTCTGATTATTTTTCTTAAGTTTATATATAAAATAAATGAAAAAATGTAATGTGTTTTATTTCAAATCTTAGGCAATTTTTCCAATCATTTCAAATATATATATATCTTCATACTCACTTTAGTGATACACTGTATATATATAACATTCAGAACTCAAAAATAATTTCATCATCTTTAATTTAAAAATGTTTAAAATTAATATAATGTTCCACATTAACATAACATAACATTACTTACACTCAGCAAAAGCAATTGATCGTTACACTAATAAAATAAAATTAATTATGAAAATAAAAATTAAAAATTTATTAAAATTATAAATGCAAATCAAATTGTTGTACTTAAAAAAATAGCAACAACTATTATATCTATGAAGTTATAAGAAAGCATAAGGCCATGTCAGATAAAATTTTTGTTTCGCGTTGCGTTACATATACGCTTTGACATTTAAGATAAATGTACATGTTTATATGGCACTTGTCACATAAACTGCTTTTAACGCAACGCAAAGCGAAAAGTTGGACATCTCTCATCTTTTTGCGCGCTTTGACAATCAGCCTTTTTCATTTTCATTAAGTTTTTCTTGGCGGCAAAACCAACAAATTTTTTTATTAAATTTTATTATTTTATTTAAATTTTTTATTAAATTTTATATTTGTTAAAAAATGGAGGAGAAACTTATGGAAGCTATTAAAATGCATCCTTGTCTGTTCGACAAGAGCTCAGCGGTAGTTAGGAATAAATACCTGAAAGAGCGATCGTGGCATGCAGTAGCTTGCTCAACAGGCGTTTCAGGTAGGTTTTTTTTCTTTTAGTATTACTCGTGTCGTTTTTGCTATTTGTATATCGTAGGGGATCATTGCAAAGGAAGGTGGAAGTCTGGAGCCGCTGCTGAAGACAAACCGGAATGGTGCTATATGGAATCAATGCGATTCCTAACGAAGCATGTGACTATAAGAAAGTAAGTTAAACTTATTACTATGAAATACTAGCCTGCTTTCCCTTTTTGTAGAACCTCCTCCACTTTTCAGTGGATGAACACCACACCATCTTACAGCCAGACACCACCCATGTCTCAAAATGAAGAGGAGTACGTAGAATATTCCGATTTGAATAATAACATTGAAGACACCAGCAGTGGCAGAAGCAATAAACGGCAACGCATTCTTAACGAATCACACGAGCGATTCGATGGGTTTGCAGCAAAAGCTGCTTCTAACAGAAGCAAGCAAGAAACAGCAGCTTTTTGTAAATGCCTCAAGAAGAAGTCCGAAGAGGTACAATACCGTCTAAAAATTGAGCTGCTGGCATATGTACACAACGCCAACTAATATTAAATGAAAAAGGTAAGTTCAACATCGTTATAATCGTTATATAATTTTGATTATTCTTTACCCTCATTAGCTTCGTCAAATTAACATATTTAAAATGTGTATTATTTTTTTGTTTTGCTATATTATTTTATGTTATGTATATATTTATTTATTTTTTCATTAGTATTAGTATTAGAAAACATGAATTTAAGATGTGTATTATTTTTTTGTTTTGGTTTGTTATATTATTTTATGTTGTTATTTTATGTTATGTTATGTTATATATGAATTTAAATGTGTATTATTTTTTATTTTGTTTTGTTATATTGTTTTATGTTGTTATTTTATGTTATATATGAATTAAAATGTGTATTATTTTTTTGTTTTGTTTGTTATATTATTTTTTGTTGTTATTTTATGTTATGTTATGTTATATATGAATTAAAATGTGTATTATTTTTTTCTTTTGTTTTGTTATATTAATTTATTTTATATGTTATGAATATTTTTATTTTTTTTTAAATTTAAATAAAATGTGAATTTATTATTATATATTTAATATTATATATTACGAATATTTTTATTTTTTCTTTGAAATGCATTTACTTTAACACGTATTTTGAAAATAAATTAAAGGCAATAAAAACCTTTTACGTTTTGAATAAAAATTTGAAAATTGGTTTATTTATTAATTGGATGGGACATAATGTAGTCTTTTAGTCGGTCTCTCAATACGAACGCATTTCTTGTTGCGTTATTGCATTTCATTCGGCCATGGTTTCGCAACGGTGCTGAAACTTCACTCCGCCACAGCATTTATAATTTCGTCACCTTGAAATTGATCCACATAATCAGGTGGACAATAACTGCAGTAGTCAAATTTGACAAAATTGTGCAGAACAATGGGAGGGATGGAATGCATGCAAACAAGGTAAAGTTTCTGATTGTGGTCAACTTGGCGACCACCAGGACGATCCTTGTCTTGCTGTATTCAAGTTGACACGCAGCCTCCTCGTGGCCCCTCCTGGATGGCATTCTAGCACCCGCTAGATGTTAGCTAATGCGTGCAGCGAAGTCTAATCCCCTGGACGTTAAATTTGGGTTGTGCGTAGGGCTTGGAACCCACCACGTAAAAATTTGCTCCAATGAAAACCGGAACAACAAACCTAAAAAAGATCCCCTCTAAAGTTGACGACCACGGCAAACGTTCAAAGGACAACGATTTAAGAATAGCCACTTGGAACGTCCGCACCCTTTATAGGGTAGGCGCTTCCGCCCAGGTGGCGGATGCCCTCAAGAAATGTAAGACGGACATCACTGCCATACACGAAATGCGATGGATAGGGCAAGGATGCAAAAGGCTGGCATCTTTCGATGTGTATTACAGCTGCCATGTTGATAAGCACGAATTCGGATGCGATTTTGTGGTTAATAAGAGGCTTCGACACCTTGTCTCTGGGTTCACGCCTGTGAACGAAAGAATAGCCACAATCCGCATCAGGGCAAAATACTACAACATCAGCCTAATTTTTGCTCACGCCCCGACGGAAGAAAAGGACGATGTGGTTAAGGATGTCTTCTACGCTAAACTCGAGGACGTATATGATAAGTGCCCGACCCATGACGCCAAAATCGTCCTCGGAGATTTCAATGCGAAGGTCGGGCTGGAAGGTATCTTTGGCCCCACTGTCGGACAGTTCAGCCTCCACTCGAACACTACCTCCAATGGTATGAGGGTGATCGATTTCGCCGCGGCGCGTAACATGGTAGTATGTAGCACTAAGTTTCAACATCTCGACATTCACAAGGCCACATGGATGTCCCCTGATCGATCAACATTCAACCAGATCGATCATATTGTGATAGACGGAAGGCACGTATCCAGTGTACTAGATGTGCGCACATTCAGAGGTCCAAACATCGACTCGGACCACTACCTTGTCGCAGCCAAGTTTCGATTGCGCATTAGCGCTTCGAGGACTGCGCACTCTAGTGCATTGCGAAAGCTGGACGTTAAGAAGCTGCGATCACAAAGGACAGCTGAGGCGTTCTCCGCTCAACTCTCGGATAAGCTCCGTCGTCGAAGTCCGAAGAGGTACAAGACCGTCTAAATATTGAGCTGCTGACATATGTATACAACGCCAACTAATATTAAATGAAAAAGGTAAGTTCAACATCGTTATATAATTTTGATTATTCCTCATTAGCGTCGTCAAATTAACATATTTAAAATGTGTATTATTTTTTTGTTTTGTTTTGCTATATTATTTTATGTTATGTATATATTTATTTATTTTTTCATTAGTATTAGTATTGAAAACATGAATTTAAAATGCGTATTATTTTTTTGTTTTGTTTTGTTATATTATTTTATGTTGTTATTTTATGTTATGTTATGTTATATATGAATTTAAATGTGTATTATTTTTTGTTTTGTTTTGTTATATTGTTTTATGCTGTTATTTTATGTCATATATGAATTTAAATGTGTATTATTTTTTTGTTTTGTTTGTTATATTATTTTATGTTGTTATTTTATGTTATGTTATGTTATATATGAATTAAAATGGGGATTTTTTTGTATGGTTTTGTTATATTAATTTATTTTATGTCATGTTAGGAATATTTTTATTTTTTTTTAAATATAAATAAAATGTGAATTTATTATTATATATTTAATATTATATATTATGAATATTTTTATTTTTTCTTTGAAATGCATATACTTTAACACGTATTTTGAAAATAAATTAAAGACAATAAAAACCTTTTATGTTTTGAATAAAAATTTTAAAATTGGTTAATTTATTAATTGGATGTAGTCTTTTAGTTGGTCTCTCAATGCGAACGCAATTCTTGTTGCGTTATTGCATTTCATTCGGCCATGGTTTTACAACGGTGCTGAAACTGCACTCTGCCACAGCATTTATAATTTCGTCACCTTGAAATTGATCCACATAATCAGGTGGACAATAACTGCCGTCGTCAAATTTGACAAAATTGTGCAAAACAACAGTGGATTTTACCAATTTTACCAATTAAAGAGATTCTGAATTGGGTGGACATGATATTGTGATGTGCTTTCCATCCACAGCACCAATACAATTTGGAAAGTTCCACATGGTGTTGAAATCTTCGGTAATGCATTTCCACTAATATTTTTGTGGAGGTGACAAATAAATTTCTCCTAATTCCTCCCAAACACCTTCACATACCTCAGTTAAATTGGTGGTTACTGTGGAGCGTCCCATTTTAAAAGCAGTAGCAAGTGTTTGCTTACTATCTCCGTGCGCCAGATAGCTAGATTTAGTACATACAAACATACATATGTATATAATCAAAACGTGCGGTGAAAACATTAAATAATAAATAAATAGACAAATGTAATGGAATTAAAAAAATGTTTTTATTTTGTAGTATATGCAATGTATATTGTATATATGTATATTATACATAAATACATCTCAATTTTCAAAAGATTTTTTATATAATTTTATATATTTGAAAAAAAAAAAAAAAATTAACAATTATTTGCAACAAAACAACGACTTAATTTTTTTCATCTTTATGTATAATATAATGAAAATAGGTACTTTTATTTGTACATTTATAATCGTGGCTCATTTTTCAGCACTTACATATACATAATTGGTCATTACAACCCTTCAGTCAGGGTTACGACCTTGTTTCTCATACCACTTATGTTGTGTGTGTTAATTGTATACATGAGTGGTGGACCTACAGTTTAAAGTCGACTCCGAAAAACATAATTTTTGAGAATCTTTTCAGGCAATTTTATTTCCCCTTAGAGTTTTTGCCAGAAATCTGCTGAGAGGAAGTCGCCGAAGAAATACTTTTTGTATTTTGTTTTCATGTCTGGCCTGGGGTTCGAACCCTGGTTTTACGTCTAATAAATTGCTGTCTTTAAAAGCTGTATTTGTCGACTGACAAAATTGAGCTGTGATAAAAATAAAAAGCTACATAAAATGCTAAAAATGCTTTTTGCTTCTCGGTTAAATTTGTGATAAACGTTATATGAAGTTGTCGCGATTCCAAAGCATTGAAAAGTTTTAGAGCCTTCAGGTGTTTCACTGCATTTATGTGTCGAATAAAATCCGATCGCTTTGCACAAATTGCATTTACAATAAATGCATAATGCATAATAATGCATAATAGCAACAACTATTATATCGATGAAGTTACAAAAAAGCATAAGAATAATACTCAGTGTTGCCAATTTTTTATGGCGAAAATGCCCAGTCTTCCCACTCAAATAGCGTTAAAAAGCACTAAGTAATAAATAAATAGACAAATGTAATGGAATTGTTAGTAAAATGTTTTTATTATGTAGTATATAAAATGTATATTGTATATATGTATATTGTAAATACATACATCTCAATTTTTAAAAGATTTTTTATAAAATTTTAAATATTTGAAAAAAAATTAACAATTATTTGAAATAAAACAACAGCTTATTAGACGTAACGCCAGGGTTCGAGCCCCAGGTCAGACATCAAGACAAAATACAAAAAGTATTTCTTCGGCAATTTCCTTTCTGGCAAAAACTCTGAGAGGAAATAAAATTGCCTGAAAAGTTTCTCAAAAATCTGTCGTTCGGAGTCGACTTTAAGCTGTAGGTCCCACAACTCATGTATACGATTAACACACACAACATAAGTGGTGTGAGAAACAAGGTCGTAACCCTGACTGAAGGGTTGTAATGACCATTTATGTATATGTAGGTTCTGAAAACTGGGCTACAATTATAAATGTACAAATAAAAGTATCTATTTTCATTATATTTGTACATAATGCTGAAAAAATTTAAGTCGGTTCAAAAAATTTTTAACTTTATTTTTTTTTTTTCAAATATATATTTTTATACTACATAATAAAAACATTTTTTTTTAACAATTCCATTACATTTATCTATTTATTATTTAATGGTTTTTACAGCGCGTTTTGGTTATAGTTAGCTACTAAAATTATTACTTAGCGTTTTTTAACGCTATTTGAATAGGAAGACTGGGCGTTTTCGCGATAAAAATTTGGCAACACTGAGTATTATTCTTGTGCTTTCTTATAACTTCATCGATATAATAGTTTTTGTTATTTTTTAAGTACAGCAATTTGCTTTGCATTTATAATTTTATACGCCATTTACACTACAGCGAAATCTAGTACTTATGAGATTTCGAGCCAAATCTAGTTGATTTTAACTAGATTTCCCATACAAAACAAAATCTACTTATTTAGTAGATTTCGGCAAAATCTACTCAAAATCTAGTAAAAATACAAATGCAACTATGTGTTTTGCCAAATAGTACTTAAAAATACAACGCTGAGCAGAAAAAAAAATGACATTTCAATTTAACCCTAATCAAGTCAACATGTGCCTCTCCGACACATATTTCACTTGGTCATGTTGTAACTTCCTTGAATATAGGTTCTAGTTCTTACTGCTTCTTGAATTCCTACTTTCAGTTGTTTTATTTAGAATTTACAAATTTTAAGTAATAAATTAATTTATTTTTATTTTTTATTTTGTTTCAATCAAAAATATTCTTAATCATGTCAAAATGTGTCTATGAGGCACATATGGGAACGCTAACTATTACTTCTATTGTTGGTGAACAACAAAATTAAATATAATAATGAGTTATAATGAGGTATAATGAGTTACGAAGAGTTCTGGCACCCATTATTTGCCGCAGTCTTCTAAAATTAAATAAAAATAATTTGTCCAATGTTCGGTCCATACAACACGAGGATGAATTCTCAAACCAGCCAAGGCAGACAGATATGCGACGTAGATGTTATATGTGCCCACCGAAGATATGCAGAATGTGTAAGCAGTCTTGCAGTATTTACTTGCAACGAGCATTGTTCAATAGTTCTAGTTTGCTTAAAATGCAAAAATAAATAAATAATATTTCATTTATGTAACTGAGAAGAAAAAATTTAATAAAATGAAAATAAGTTAACAAAATGAATACGTCAATTCTTTGTATGTGCCTCTGAAACACATTTTGACTGGATTTGTAAAAATTTTTCCTGACTTGATTAGGGTTAAACTAAAATATCAGTCAGCTGTTTTTGTTATTAAAATGAAATCTTGCTACTGTCAAATAAATACAGTGTAAACGATCTAGATTTTGAGCTAGATTTGAAATCTAATCTACTAGATTTCGGTGTAGTGTAAATGGCCTATTAATCAATTTTTAGTTTTTATTTTTATAATTAATTTTATTTTATTAGTGTGACGATCAATTGCTTTTGCTGAGTATAAGTTATGTTATGTTAATGTTGAACATTATATTAATTTCAAACTTTTTTTAAATTAAAGGTCATTAAAGATGATGAAATTATTTTTGAGTTCTGAATATTATATATATACAGTGAAGCAAATTGGGGATGAATAGTTTGTTTATAAATCTCCTTTGAATCTGTTTAAAAAAAGATATCTTTAGGAGATGTGGATTGTAATTACTCCTAAGTTATTACAATCGTTGGGTTGCGTGTATGGGAAGAAAGAAAAAGAAATAGAGTTAATACAATTTCTTGGAAGTGTAGAGAGAGAGAGAGATTCTTATCTCTTGTTTTTTGAGATGAAATAAACCCTTTGTAATTTTTCCAGTTGTGAATTTATTAGGTGCGTTCAAAAATTCAGTTTTGGTAAGTATAAATTTAATCAATTGTACAAATTTTAGTGTAAATAGTTCAGGAGAGTATAATTCAAGTAGGTATATTCTTTAATACATACATATTATTTTTAAGCACAATTGTTTTATTTTAATTTTATTAAATATTTTAGCACAATTATTATTTCATTTTATTAAAAGTAATTAATACAACAATTTGTTTATATATAAATTTGGATGTTGGATGTTGTTGATCTAAAATGCACTTTAATCACAAAATTAATAGTTTGGTTAAGAAAATTGAAAGTTGTTGCCGGTTCGAACGCCAGATGATAAGATTGTGATTTCTGTATGAATTTTCATTCTTCACTAAAGACATTCATTCCCTGTGTTTTTACTGGAGAGTTTATGGCTAATATAAATATGAAATTGAATATCGAAACAAAATACACAAAAAACAAACATTTTTTTTGACATTCAAAAACTCGTCAGCTGTTGAATTGCTCCTACCTATTATAAATATGCCATGGATGGGACATTCTTTTAGTTGATGGAAATGCTATTGTTATTGTTGGAATTGCTTATAGGGTAATGTGTGTTCAAACCTCGTTTGAACGTACAGTGTATCGCTAAAGTGAGTATGTAGCGATATATATATATATTTGAAATGATTGGAAAAATTGCTTAAGATTTGAAATAAAAACACAAACATATTTTTTCATTTATTTCATATATAAACATAAGAAAAATAATAAGAAACAAAAATGTTTATAATTCATTACTGGTTAATAACAATATAATTAACAAAATGGTTAGATTTGACTATCTACGAGAACACGTTTGTTCTCGAATCGAATTTGAAGCGCGTTCCATACCAGGTGAAAATTGTCGTGTGAAATGGGATATCTTTTGACAATAGCACCAGCTTCACCTCTCGTCTTGTTCCGGAGATGATATCGTTTTGTAACGGGATAGAGCTTACCTGAAAGAGGACCATTGTTCATAACTACCTTCAAATAACTCAGTATCGCAGGGTGGCAGTTTAATACAATTGCCAGAATTTGTTGGCATTAGGGTTTGGGTGAATGAGGTGGGAGAGAATATTGAGAAGTCGATTGGGATGCTGCATTGTCTGGAGCACCGAGTCGAGACCTACATTGATAATAGGCGTCCATACACGCATCAAAGTTATTTTTCGCTTCCTGTTTAAATTCTGATGAAACCGTTACCTCGTTGGTCACCATGACTTTCATATAGGATGATTCGAGTTCCGCCCATCGGTATTCCAAATCCTTCAATTTTACATCCAGAATTGAGTCCGTTTGGTCCTCAACTGGAGAACTATTAAATTTTGTTCAAAATTGTAGCAAATGGTCGCACTTTAATACAAATTGTTCCCTTAGGGGCTCTTGAGAAGTTGAAAATAGGGGAAAAATTTTAATAATATAAAATCTAATTAGTAACATAATAAGAGTACCAATATTATATAAAACTTTGTTATTATGAGTTACGCGAAATTTATTTCAAATTTAAATACCTTATCCGAGTAAAAAACCGATGGCAACCTAAACAGAAAGCATAAGAGATAGTGTATTATCAGTGTTGCCAATTTAGCGCCCTTCGCGCTATATTCAGCGCGTTTCAACCACCATAAAGTCGCGTTTTTCTCTTCAGCTCATTTTTAAGAAAATGCTCTAGGTTGGGGTTTTTTTCTATTTGAATTTTTTGTTTACCAACATTGATAACATTCCTCACACTTTTTTACAACCCTGGACAAATTTGTGTATTTTTTGTCTTTTTTTTCTTGACTTTTCGTTTGCAGTTACTTTGCAATAAAAAAAATATACGAAAAAAAATTATTTTTTTTTAATTTTTTATGCTCCTTTTACACTTTGAAATTAGTTTCGAAACAAGTTTGAAAAACTTTTTTTCATTTTCTTTCGCTTTTGCAAGTAAAAAATTAATTTCACAACTTTTGTTTTCTTTTATCGCGTCATTCTGCTGTTTTTGACAGTTATAACTTTATTTGGCATTGCGATTTAGGCTCAAACACCAGACAATTCTTTAAAAATGAACATTATATGAATATAATATTTTTTAATAATATTATAATATATTATACATATATTTATGTATATATTATTATTTTTTAATATATTTACCTTATTTATTGATTTTGATAAATTAAAAAATTAAATTATATTCTTTTTGATTTTTATTTTTTTATTTTTATAATTAATTGTTTCATACTAAAATTTTTCTTTTGCAAATGTTTTGATTTCAAACACAAAATAAACTAAAAGTATTGTTATTTTATTAAATAAGGAAACTTTATATTAATACGTTGACTGCCCACTTCCCTAGAAGGGAACGCAATCTTCGAGTTATCTCGTACTCATTAAACCACTTTTTCTCCTAAAAAACATAATTTTTGCTTTTTGATGATACCTACGATCTATGATTTTTTTAAGTAATATAATGTAAAAAAATCAAATTGTCATTTTTGGCCAGTTTACTGAAAATTGCGGCGGCAGTCAGCATGTTAAGGAATAAGGAACAAAGCAAATTTGCGAGTACATGAAATTGTGAAATCACCCCCGCTCGTTTTTCCCCTCTATCCTACAAACTCGAGTTTTGAAATTTGTTTCGAAACCAATTTCAACGTGCAAAAGGCGTTTTAAAAAATTTTTGTCTATAAAGAATTGACAACAATAATTACTTAGTTTTTTTAAGGCTAAGCATTATATACAAAAATACAGGAAGACTTGGGAGTGGATGCCCTATTCAAGAAAGAGATTAGGCCATTAGAAAAAGATATAACCAAAGCCTTATGCATTTATTGTAAGTGCCAAATTTGTGCAAAACGATCGGATCTTATTCGACACATAAAAACAGTGAAACACCTGAAGGCTCTAAAACTTTTCAATGCTTTGGAATTGCGACAACTCATATAACGTTTATCGCAAATTTAACCGAGAAGTCAAGCATTTTTAGCACTTTTTATTTTTAATTTTGTCAGTCGACCAATACAGCTTTTAAAGACAGCAAGGCAGCAAACTAGAAAACCTATGCAGTGAAAATTATATTATTCCAGATAAGATTTGTTCACAAATTAGTCAAAATTGCACCTATGAAAATTCTAAATATTATATAAAATCTGTTTCATGGCCACAAGATTCTACAAATGAAAGCATGATATTTTTAGAACTTGAGCCTTTTTTAATATTTTTGAAATTTATGTTGTTTTTAGAAACGTATGTATCTCAAATCTAGTGGCCCATTTTTAAGACTTGCAATATATTTATTTTAAGAAAAATATTTTGGAAAACTATAAAAAACTTGAAATTTTAATTATTTTAGTTAAATATAAAACTTATATGTAAGTGGATTGAAGTCGTCTAATCTAGTAGGTAGTGTGTTGGCTTATTAGACGTAAAGCCAGGGTTCGAGCCCCAGGCCAGACATCAAGACAAAAGAAAAGTTATATTTTTCTAAATTTTACCAGTATTGTTGTCAATTCTTTATATATAAAATATTTAAAAAAAATTTTAAAAAATATTTTTTTCCGTATTTTTGGTTTCGTATATATTCGGAACTCGAATCATCCTATAGGAAAGTCATGGTGACCAACGAGGATACTGTTCTTCAGAATTTAAACAGGAAGCGAAAAATAACTTTGATGCTTGTATGGACGCCTATTATCAATGTAGGTCTCAGATCATGGATTTGATGAGGGTGTCTCGACTCGGTGCTCCAGACAATGCAGCATCCCAATCGACTTCTCGATATTCTGTCTCACCTCAATCACAAACCCAAACCCTAATGTCAACAAATTCTGGCAATTGTATTAAACTGCCACTCTGCGATACTGAGGTATTTGAAGGTAGTTATTAACAATGGCCCTCTTTCAGGTAAGCTCTCTCCCGTTACAAAACTATATCATCTCCGGAACAAGACTAGAGGAGAAGATGGTGCTATTGTCAAAAGATATCCCCTTTCACACGACAATTTTCACATAGTATGGAACGCGCTTCAAATTCAATTCGAAAACAAACGTGTTCTCGTAGATAATCAAATCTAACCATTTTGTTAATTATATTGTTATTAACCAGTAATGAATTAGAAACATTTTTGTTTCTTATTATTTTTCTTAAGTTTATATATAAAAAAAATGAAAAAATGTAATGTTGTGTTTTATTTCAAATCTTAAGCAATTTTTCCAATCATTTCAAATATATATATATCTTCATACTCACTTTAGTGATACACTGTATATATATAATATTCAGAACTCGAAAATAATTTCATCATCTTTAATTTAAAAAAGCTTAAAATTAATATAATGTTCCACATTAACATAACATAACATTACTTACACTCAGCAAAAGCAATTGATCGTTACACTAATAAAATAAAATTAATTATGAAAATAAAAATTAAAAATTGATTAAAATTATAAATGCAAATCAAATTGTTGTACTTAAAAAAATAGCAACAACTATTATATCTATGAAGTTATAAGAAAGCATAAGGCCATGTCAGATAAAAATTTTGTTTCGCGTTGCGTTTCATATACGCTTTGACATTTAAGATAAATGTACATGTTTATATGGCACTTGTCACATAAACTGCTTTTAACGCAACGCAAAGCGAAAAGTTTGACATCTCTCATCTTTTTGCGCGCTTTGACAATCAGCCCTTTTCATTTTCATTAAGTTTTTCTTGGCGGCAAAACCAACAAATTTTTTTATTAAATTATTAAATTTTATTATTTTATTTAAATTTTTTATTAAATTTTATATTTGTTAAAAAATGGAGGAGAAACTTATGGAAGCTATTAAAATGCATCCTTGTCTATTCGACAAGAGCTCTGCGGTAGTTAGGAATAAATACCTAAAAGAGCGATCGTGGCAGGCAGTAGCTTGCTCAACAGGCGTTTCAGGTAGGTTTTTTTCTTTTAGTATTACTCGTGTCGTTTTTGCTATTTGTATATCGTAGATGATCATTGCAAAGGAAGGTGGAAGTCTGGAGCCGCTGCTGAAGACAAACCGGAATGGTGCTATATGGAATCAATGCGATTCCTAACGAAGCATGTGACTATAAGAAAGTAAGTTAAACTTATTACTATGAAATACTAGCCTGCTTTCCCTTTTTGTAGAACCTCCTCCACTTTTCAGTGGATGAACACCACACCATCTTACAGCCAGACACCACCCATGTCTCAAAATGAAGAGGAGTACGTAGAATATTCCGATTTGAATAATAACATTGAAGACACCAGCAGTGGCAGAAGCAATAAACGGCAACGCATTCTTAACGAATCACACGAGCGATTCGATGGGTTTGCAGCAAAAGCTGCTTCTAACAGAAGCAAGCAAGAAACAGCAGCTTTTTGTAAATGCCTCCAGAAGAAGTCCGAACGCCAACTAATATTAAATGAAAAAGGTAAGTTCAACATCGTTATAATCGTTATATAATTTTGATTATTCTTTACCCTCATTAGCTTCGTCAAATTAACATATTTAAAATGTGTATTATTTTTTTGTTTTGTTTTGTTTTGCTATATTATTTTATGTTATGTATATATTTATTTATTTTTTCATTAGTATTAGTATTAGAAAACATGAATTTAAAATGTGTATTATTTTTTTGTTTTGGTTTGTTATATTATTTTATGTTGTTATTTTATGTTATGTTATGTTATATATGAATTTAAATGTGTATTATTTTTTGTTTTGTTTTGTTATATTGTTTTATGTTGTTATTTTATGTTATATATGAATTTAAATGTGTATTATTTTTTTGTTTTGTTTGTTATATTATTTTTTGTTGTTATTTTATGTTATGTTATGTTATATATGAATTAAAATGTGTATTATTTTTTGTTTTGTTTTGTTATATTAATTTATTTTATATGTTATGAATATTTTTATTTTTTTTTTAATTTAAATAAAATGTGAATTTATTATTATATATTTAATATTATATATTACGAATATTTTTATTTTTTCTTTGAAATGCATTTACTTTAACACGTATTTTGAAAATAAATTAAAGGCAATAAAAACCTTTTACGTTTTGAATAAAATTTTGAAAATTGGTTTATTTATTAATTGGATGGGACATAATGTAGTCTTTTAGTCGGTCTCCCAATGCGAACGCATTTCTTGTTGCGTTATTGCATTTCATTCGGCCATGGTTTCGCAACGGTGCTGAAACTTCACTCCGCCACAGCATTTATAATTTCGTCACCTTGAAATTGATCCACATAATCAGGTGGACAATAACTGCAGTAGTCAAATTTGACAAAATTGTGCAGAACAATGGGAGGGATGGACTGCATGCAAACAAGGTAAAGTTTCTGATTGTGGTCAACTTGGCGACCACCAGGACGATCCTTGTCTTGCTGTATTCAAGTTGACACGCAGCCTCCTCGTGGCCCCTCCTGGATGGCATTCTAGCACCCGCTAGATGTTAGCTAATGCGTGCAGCGATGTCTAATCCCCTGGACGTTAAATTTGGGTTGTGCGTAGGGCTTGGAACCCACCACGTAAAAATTTGCTCCAATGAAAACCGGAACAACAAACCTAAAAAAGATCCCCTCTAAAGTTGACGACCACGGCAAACGTTCAAAGGACAACGATTTAAGAATTGCCACTTGGAACGTCCGCACCTTTTATAGGGTAGGCGCTTCCGCCCAGGTGGCGGATGCCCTCAATAAATGTAAGACGGACATCACTGCCATACAGGAAATGCGATGGATAGGGCAAGGATGCAAAAGGCTGGCATCTTTCGATGTGTATTACCGCTGCATGTTGATAAGCACGAATTTGGATGCGGTTTTGTGGTTAATAAGAGGCTTCGACACCTTGTCTCTGGGTTTACGCCTGTGAACGAAAGAATAGCCACAATCCGCATCAGGGCAAAATACTACAACATCAGCCTAATTTGTGCTCACGCCCCGACGGAAGAAAAGGACGATGTGGTTAAGGATGTCTTCTACGCTAAACTCGAGGACGTATATGATAAGTGCCCGACCCATGACGCCAAAATCGTCCTCGGAGATTTCAATGCGAAGGTCGGGCGGGAAGGTATCTTTGGCCCCACTGTCGGACAGTTCAGCCTCCACTCGAAAACATCGACTCGGACCACTACCTTGTCGCAGCCAAGTTTCGATTGCGCATTAGCGCTTCGAGGACTGCGCACTCTAGTGCATTGCGAAAGCTGGACGTTAAGAAGCTGCGATCACAAAGGACAGCTGAGGCGTTCTCCGCTCAACTCTCGGATAAGCTCCGTCGTCGAAGTCCGAAGAGGTACAAGACCGTCTAAATATTGAGCTACTGACATATGTATACAACGCCAACTAATATTAAATGAAAAAGGTAAGTTCAACATCGTTATATAATTTTGATTATTCCTCATTAGCGTCGTCAAATTAACATATTTAAAATGTGTATTATTTTTTTGTTTTGTTTTGCTATATTATTTTATGTTATGTATATATTTATTTATTTTTTCATTAGTATTAGTATTGAAAACATGAATTTAAAATGCGTATTATTTTTTTGTTTTGTTTTGTTATATTATTTTATGTTGTTATTTTATGTTAGTTACTAACAGTGGCGGCTCTGCCGACCAACCAAATTTTGTAGCATAAGCTTTTTTTACCAACACGCGCATCCGATCTAAATACCATAATTTTGTGGGAAAATAATTATTGCTTGATCAGCATCTGCATTCTTGCACATGTTGGTGCAACGTGACCTACCAACCAACGAGCGAATGGGGTTGATGAAAGAACGGGCAGTCTTGGCTGTGCGTACGTTGGTTGAAGTTGTTGTGCGACATTTGTATTTAATTGTTAATTTGGAGTTAATAAATAATTTGTAATAAAATAAAATCATTTGTATTGTTAATTTAAGAATTAACTAATATCGCTTATTGGTAAATTGAAGTTTATAATTAATAAATAATTTGTAATAAAATAAAATTATAACGTGTTTAAATTCGGCGCCGTTGATCGCGCCTTGGAATAAAATTTTTTTGAGCAAACCCACGTAAGTCCCTTTAACTGGCGCCCGAGCAGGGACCCGCTCATAATTGCGGAAGTCCTTGATTATCAAAAAATAAAAAAAGTTCTGCGATCTCTACGGAGCACTCCAGAACGGATAACTTGATAAAAATAATAAAGGAAAAAAATATATAAATAAATAAAAAGTTCTGCGATCTCTAAGGAGCACTCCAGAACCAATAACTCTATAAAAAATATAATAACCACAAGGGAAACCTCTCCTTCGCTAACCGAATATTCCTGGTGGCTCCTAAATCAATTAGCCTCAGAAGGTTATTCGAGCGAAAGCTAAGTAAACCGTGCCCAAGTAGGTATCCACGATTATAAAAGTGGACTTCCAAAAGGGAAACACACGGAACTTACGGAGAGGGCAAAAGGAGTTTACGTGAAGCGCGTCGTGTCGCGATACATATACATTTTTTTTTATTAGAAAATAAGATTAGAGTTATAAAAATATAAATAAGAAAGGTGTTTAAGTGAACAAGAAAAAGTGAACCTTTTTTTCGAAGAAAAAAAAGAGAACAAAATAAAAGTAATAACAAAGCAGGAAGAAAAAATTGAAGTTTATTAAAATTGAATAAATTTGTCAAAGTAAAAAAAAAAGAAAACAAAAAAAAGAAGAAGGTAATAAAAAATTCTAAAATTAAATTGAATAAAAGTAAAAAATTATAATTGATTAAAAAGGAAATTATTAAAGGAAAAAAAGGAAAATATAAATAGAAAGTTGTAAAATTAAAAAAGAAATTGAAAAAATAAATTATTAAATGAAACATATGTGTGTGTGAAAGAAAAAATTGAAATTTACTAATTAGAAGAAGTATATGATTAGAAAATATAAGAGCATTAAAAAAGAAAAGACGAAATTAAGAGAAATAAGAAAATAACAAAAAAAAAAGAAAAATTATACAAAGAAAATAAGAATTATTTACGGTGAAGTGAGTGCTATAGTGGACATCCCCTAAAAATTAAAAAAAAAACAACACAAAAGACGATTTGAAGGTAAGTGCATTTTTCTATTTTTTCATCCTTGTCGGTACTTGCTAATAATAATATGGAGGAGCTTAGATCAACTGTAACCACCTTGACTGGTGCCATGAACCGTTTCATGGAGCAGGTTAAGGGAGTAGAAACTATAATAGGAAATATTGAGGCTAGTTTAAGTAACAACGCCTTAGGCCAGGTGATTAGCAGATTAGAATTTCTTGAAAATAGTCAGGCTGCCGCCGTAGGTGCTGTGGTTTCAGAGGAAGGACCCCTTCAACGACCACGAACTGAGGACGATTTGAAGGATATAAGCCGACTCCCTGACAGCGTGAAAGAATTACGATCTTTCGATGGTAATCCAACTCAATACATATCGTGGATACACTCGGTGGAGACTATTCTTAAGGATTTCGAAATCGTAAGACAAAAACCCATTTATCGAGCCATTGTCCAAAGCATACGCCAGAAAGTGGTGGGTGCTGCGGACACAGCATTGATTTCATACAACGTGTTTGACGATGATTGGAATGAAATCAAAAGGATTCTGTCCCTCCACTACGCCGATAAGAGAGACATTCAAACCTTGGAACATCAGTTGAACCAGCTTTCTCAAGGTTCTTCAAAAATGGACGAATTCTATGCTTCGGTGAATCATCAGTTATCACTAATCATTAATAAACTAAAGACTGAATCCTATAGTCAGGAAACTGTGAGGGCACTTATAGAGACTTATAGGAATAGGGCTTTGGATGTATTTGTGCGTGGTTTGAGTACAGATTTGCCGCGGATGATTATTATTCAGAAACCGAAAACCCTTCCAGAGGCATACTCCGCTTGCTTGGAGTTGCAAAATTTAACTATGAGAAATAACATCCTACATATTAAGGGTAATAATAGAATCACTGTTCCAACCTCGATCGGAACAGCAGATAGGCAATTTCCTCCTCGACCACCAAAGTCCTACCCAATACGTCAAAATAACTACTGGCAGCCTAGAAATTATAAACAAAATTGGCGAAGTGGTTATAAACCTCAAAATTTTCGTGAGGAGTTTTATGACTCTAAATTGAGGCCACCAATTCCTCCTCGTTATCCTGTGACCAAAAGTGAACCAATGGATGTTGATAAAACGATTCAATCACGTCGAATTAACTATATCAACAATCCGAGATCTATGGTTAAAAGGAATCAACCCGAAGAATATATTTCAAACAAACAACCACGATTGTATCATATCGAAGCCCAGGAGGAAAATCCCAGTGGGGCACAAGATGACATTGCCCAGCCAGATATAGTTGATGAAGTAAATTTTATGGGGGTCAGCCGTCAAGCTTACCTTACATAGAATACAAGACTCCGAACAACAAAGTGTTGGAATTCTTGATTGACACAGGCTCAAACAAGAACTTCTGTAGTCCTCCTTTGTCTAAGGGTTCCACACTTTTAACCAAACCAATATTGGTTCGATCAGCGGGAGGAGATATCTTAATTAATGAAAAAGTGGAAGGTCAGTTCTTTAAGTTTGCAGGAATAGATCTACCAATATCTTTCTATATACTGCCTGGACTTAAAACTTTTGATGGTATAATTAGTGATGATACCCTTAAGCAACTAGGTGCTATAGTTGATCGTAGAGAAAATATCCTTATTGTGGAAAACAATATTCACATTCCTCTTAAAGAAAAAGTTTCTGTTGAAATAAACTATGTTATTGATGACGAATTCCCTGATGATATTAGGATTAGGTTAGATAGGCTAATAGATAAATATAAATCCTTGTTCGGACCATTAGATGGTAGTGAACTAGCATCAACGAATATCCAGGCAGAAATTAGAACTAGTACGGAGGAACCGATTTACACAAAAAGTTATCCTTATCCAGTCTGCATGAGGGAAGAAGTAGAGAGGCAAATAGGAGAGCTGCTCTCAGAAGGAATTATACGACCTTCGAAAAGCCCATATAATTCTCCAATTTGGGTAGTGCCAAAGAAACCTAAACCCAGTGGTGAAAAACAATACAGAATGGTTGTTGATTTCAAGCGCCTGAATTCTGTAACTATTTCAGATACTTATCCAATTCCAGATATTACATCGACTCTTGCTAGCTTAGGGAATACCAAATATTTTACGACAATTGATCTCACATCAGGTTTCCATCAAATAGCCATGAATCCGAAAGATATTCCGAAAACAGCATTTTCGACGGCAAATGGTAAATTTGAATATTTAAGACTTCCTTTCGGTCTAAAAAATGCTCCGGCTATATTTCAGAGAATGATAGATGATGTCCTTCGCGAGTACATAGGAAAAATTTGTTTTGTCTACATTGATGACATCATTGTGATTGGAAAAAATGTCGAAGATCATTTAAAGAATGTGGACACAATATTCGCTAGGCTTCGTGAGGCCAACTTAAAAGTCAATCTCGATAAGACGCATTTTATGAAAACCGAGGTAGAATTTCTTGGATACATCGTTGGTTCAGAGGGAATCAAACCAGACCCCACCAAAGTCAAATCTATTGAGAACCTGTTACCACCCTCAAACCTGAAGGAATTAAAAAGTTTTTTGGGTATGACTTCATATTACAGGAGATTTATCCGAGACTATGCAAAAGTTGCGAAACCTCTCACAAATTTAACCAGGGGGGAATACGCTCAAGTGAAAGCTAGTCAGTCAAGGAAAGTTCCAATTACCTTAACCGATGAAGCTCTAAAGGCTTTCGAGGCATTAAAATCATTATTAACGACAGCGGAGATTTTATCTTTTCCAGATTTCGAAAAGCCATTTAATTTGACGACAGATGCCTCTAATACGGCATTGGGTGCTGTACTGTCACAGGGTGAAATTGGAAAGGATAAGCCAATAGCTTATATTTCTCGCTCGCTCAACAAAACTGAAGAGGGGTATGCTACTAATGAAAAAGAGATGTTAGCCATCGTGTGGGCTTTGGATAATCTTAGAAATTATTTATATGGTGCTAGGAAGATCCGAATCTATACGGATCATCAACCCTTAACCTTTGCATTGGGTAATAGAAATTTTAACGCAAAATTAAGAAGGTGGATGGCACGCATAGAGGAGTATAATCACGAATTGATTTATAAGCCTGGTAAATCAAATCACGTGGCTGACGCTCTCTCAAGATTAAAAACCATATCTAACCATTTATATTACTCTGCTACTGACACAGCTAGTGAAGAAATGCCTGTTGATTTGGAAAATACTATAACTGCCACTGAAGGCAATGGGAGTGATATGGGTGACACCTTAACTGCATCTGAGGGTCGAGAAGATGACGGACTTTCGTCAGGAGCAACAGTTCATAGTGCTGAACAGGACTCCTCTGATTTAATACCACACGTAGAAGTTCCAATCAATGTCTTTAGGAATCAGATTATAGTCGGAATCGGAATGGACATGGTAGCGGTTGAGGAACCACACCGTGGGTTTACTAGACACTTTGTATCAGCGAGAGAATGGACTGAAGATGCGCTTACTTCAATATTAAAAGAGAAACTTAGACCAAATATTCTAAATGGTATCAAGATACCCGAAAAACTGCTTGGCAGCCTACAAGAGATTTATATTGATCATTTTTCTAGATATAAGATTAGGATTACACAAAAAATGGTAACGGATATTACATCGAAGGAACGTCAATTCCAGATAATCGAAACTGAACACAGACGAGCACATCGTAATGCTAGGGAAAATAAAGAACAAATTTTAGAGCAATTCTATTTTCCACAAATGAATGCTTGCATTAAGAAATATGTCGCTAGCTGTGATGTTTGTAATCGATGTAAATATGACCGAAAACCTCCACACATACATCACCAAAGAACTCCGGATCCCAAATACCCATGTGAGATTCTTCGTATGGATATTATGGAAATTCAGGGGCAAAAGTTCATTTCATGTATAGATAAGTTTACAAAATTCGCAAAACTATTTAGTATTAGGGATAGGTCGTTAATACAGGTGAGGAAGAAATTGATTAAAATTTTACATTATTTTACAGCGCCAAAAATACTGGTCACTGATAATGAGGGTAGTTTTTTAAGCCCGTTGGTAGAAACTTTTATTAAATCATTGGGAATTCAGTTATATCTTACGCCTTCACAACGAAGTGAGGTAAATGGGCAAGTTGAGAGATTACACTCAACAATAATCGAAATATATAGGTGTCTGAGGACAGAACATCCAGACTTATCGGTAAAAGAATTAATTGAGATATGTGTCGACAGATACAATACCATACATTCGGTAACAAAGAAAAGACCCCGAGACTTGTTTTTTAATAAGTTTGGAGAGGTAAGTTATGAAAAGCTATTGTCCACACAGAGGAAAGTAAATAGAGATCTTAGACACTTACTGAAGAGAAATATGACAATCCGAAATGCAAGATTGAATAAAAAAAGGCAAAGTCCGAAAAATTATAGGAAGGGTGACAGAATTTATGTTGCTATTAAAACTATTAAAGGAAAGAATAAGGCGCTGTATAAAAAGGAAATAGTTGAAAGAAATAATAGGGCAACAGTAATGACAAGGAGCGGAAGAAAGATTCACAAAGAGCATATTTAGAATATAAAAGGGGCAAGTCCAAAAAAATTGTTTAAAACTTAACTAATTTCACTTCTACGTAAATGTTTCTTAAATAAAATTTTTTAATAAAGATAATAATAATTAGAATTTGTAGAATTAATTATCAAGCAAATGAAAAGATTTATAATAGATAAGTATATCTCTTGAACAAATGGGCTCAAAATTTAAGCGGAAAGCATGTATTTATGCTGGGGTTCAACTCCCCATGGGTCCCATGAGAACTAAGGGGATCATTGATCACTTCCACACACATGAGAGCTACATAAGAGTAAAAAATATATAAAAAAATAGAAAAATCCAACCGAAACTTAATGGCGACCTTTAAGGCGATTTCTTTTTTTTGGGATGATGATTTATGATAGTGATGTCCTCACTGCCACAAGTCATAGTAGATCTCCGTACCATGAGTAGGTTTCTCGCAATCAAACCATTAACGCTTGAAACTAAAAGGGATAATGCGGAATTTACGGTCCATACAAAAAATATAAACAAATGATCTTAAAAATGTAGCGGATACCGTATATTTACGGTAGGGTTCAACTCCCTAAGAGTATCATGAGAATAGAGAAATCGCACTATTGGGAAAGCCTTAAACTTAATAAAGTAAAGCAAAACATAGAATCAAAAATAAAAATAAAATTTAAAAGGAAGAAAAAACAATTAAAAAAAAAAAAAAAAAGAGTAAAGAACTTAAATTACTAACAAAAATCTACTAACAAAAAATTATATATATAAAAACAATGAATTTTTCATAAAAATACTGAATTTTTCAAAAAGAAAAAAGAGAAAAGGAAAAAATAGGGTGAAGGGTAATTTTTAAGGAAAAGTAGTGCTAGAAATAAAGTAAAATAAGATATAAAATTAGGAGTAGAAACAAAAAAAGGGTGAACGATACCTTTTATGTATCCACCCGAATTCCACTTTATCATCACACACTAATAATGCCACCTAATTAGGGGAAAGGTATTTCTAAGTTTCTTATTAACTCTATTTTCAGAATAATATTTTAAGACATGTATTTTACACTAACTATTTACACATCTCTCATTATTATGACACTCAATTTGGCCCCATTCGCAAATGCCCTTCAAATATATCGATATGAGACGTCGCTGGTCTCGCTGAAGGTCGGTAATGGGTGGATAATTGACGGCAATTTGAAGCTAATACACATCATTAATCTTGAAGAATATGGAGAGGTGGCTGCGAATATATCAACCCTAGTTCAGGAGCACATCCCGTTAAGCAGAAATAAAGGTTTCATTTTGCACCACTTGTCGCAGATGCAGGAACGCCTCAACGAACTAATCAATGTTAACAAAAGGTCAACCCGATCGATTGATTGGATAGGATCGGCATGGAAGTGGATAGCTGGAAATCCCGATGCGGCAGACTGGAATAATATACTCAAAAGCCAGGAAGGCATTATTGAGAATAATAACGAACAGTATAAAATAAATAAAGAGCTACAACAGATCACAAATCAGGCTGCAAAAAAGATAAATGAAATGATATCTAGACTAAATAACATAACGAGCGGCAAGGACTACAATTTAATTGAGCAAAACACCATTAATGAAATAATTGTGCTGAAGGATGAAATAAATGAAATTGTCCGAGCATGTCAAATGGCAAAAAATGGAATTGTTAACACGAATCTACTTAATCAGGCCGAGATCAATAGAATCCTAGATGAGTTGGAAACCTTACCTTATAACAATGTAATAGAAGCGGTTGAATATGCAACACCGTCAGTGTATACAAATGGGTCACATTTGCTGTATGTTCTATCGATACCAAAACTGGGAAGAAGCGTCTATAATCTTCTCCTTACCAGAGCCACCATTAACGAAGACAGACAAATCGACTTGCAATTCAAGAAAGTTCTGATAAATGAAGCTGAAACTTATGGGCTAAGGGACGATTGCCTTTCAATAAATAACTCCACAGTATGCAGAAGATCATCCGTAATTAAACTGGCAGAAGACGATTGCCTTAACCGTATCCTGAAGGGTGGATCAGCAAGATGTAAATACAAATTTAATCAAGATGATGTCGTCGAAATACTGGACGAGGACGTTGTCTATGTTACAAATTTTAAAGGCGTGATTAAAGCCAATGGGGAATCTAAGTTTTTAAATGGCACGTATCTTCTTCAGCTCTCTAATGAGTCGATAGTAATTAGAAATCATACTTACTCGAGCAGCTCAATTACGAAAACTCAAGCCTTACCACCAGTTCTTGCTAATGTAACGCACGATAACCTACTGCTGGACATTAAGTACGTCCATGAAGTCAGCCTTAACAACATAAATCGGTTGGACCACTTAGGGGTTAAATTCAACAGTTCCATAGGGATAAATGTTGTTCTCATTGGTGCTATATTCGGATGCATTGCATGGCTCTGGTACCAACAAGTAAGGAAGCTTAACCTCCCAGGAATACATTTCCAAATATCAAATACGGACTCTAAGGTCAGCGCGACGCAGACCTTTAAGGAGGGAGGAGTTACTAACAGTGGCGGCTCTGCCGACCAACCAAATTTAGCAGCATTATCTTTTTTACCAACACGCGCATCCGATCTAAATACCATAATTTTGTGGGAAAATAATTATTGCTTGATCAGCGTCTGCATTCTTGCACATGTTGGTGCAACGTGACCTACCAACCAACGAGCGAATGGGGTTGATGAAAGAACGGGCAGTCTTGGCTGTGCGTTCGTTGGTTGAAGTTGTTGTGCGACATTTGTATTTAATTGTTAATTTGGAGTTAATAAATAATTTGTAATAAAATAAAATCATTTGTATTGTTAATTTAAGAATTAACTAATATCGCGTATTGGTAAATTGAAGTTAATAATTAATAAATAATTTGTAATAAAATAAAATTATAACGTGTTTAAATTCGGCGCCGTTGATCGCGCCTTGGAATAAAATTTTTTTGAGCAAACCCACGTAAGTCCCTTTAACTTGTTATGTTATGTTATATATGAATTTAAATGTGTATTATTTTTTGTTTTGTTTTGTTTTGTTATATTGTTTTATGTTGTTATTTTATGTTATATATGAATTTAAATGTGTATTATTTTTTTGTTTTGTTTGTTATATTATTTTATGTTGTTATTTTATGTTATGTTATGTTATATATGAATTAAAATGTGTATTATTTTTTTGTTTTGTTTTGTTATATTAATTTATTTTATATGTTATGAATATTTTTATTTTTTTTTAAATTTAAATAAAATGTGAATTTATTATTATATATTTAATATTATATATTATGAATATTTTTATTTTTTCTTTGAAATGCATATACTTTAACACGTATTTTGAAAATAAATTAAAGGCAATAAAAACCTTTTACGTTTTGAATAAAAATTTTAAAATTGGTTTATTTATTAATTGGATGTAGTCTTTTAGTTGGTCTCTCAATGCGAACGCAATTCTTGTTGCGTTATTGCATTTCATTCGGCCATGGTTTCACAACGGTGCTGAAACTGCACTCCGCCACAGCATTTATAATTTCGTCACCTTGAAATTGATCCACATAATCAGGTGGACAATAACTGCCGTCGTCAAATTTGACAAAATTGTGCAAAACAACAGTGGATTTTACCAATTTTACCAATTAAAGAGATTCTGAATTGGGTGGACATGATATTGTGATGTGCTTTCCATCCACAGCACCAATACAATTTGGATAGTCCCACATGGTGTTGAAATCTTCGGTAATGCATTTCCACTCATATTTTTGTGGAGGTAACTAATAAATTTCTCCTAATTCCTCCCAAAAACCTTCACATATCTCAGTTATAATGGTGGTTACTGTGGAGCGTCCCATTTTAAAAGCAGTAGCAAGTGTTTGCTTACTATGTCCGTGCGCCAGATAGCTAGATTTAGTACATACAAACATACATATGTATATAATCAAAACGTGCGATGAAAACATTAAATAATAAATAAATAGACAAATGTAATGGAATTTAATAAAAATGATTTTATTTTGTAGTATATGTATATAGTATAGTACAGTATATTATACATAAATACATCTCAATTTTCAAAAGATTTTTTATATAATTTTATATATTGGAAAAAAATAAATAAAATTAACAATTATTTGCAACAAAACGACTTAATTTTTTCATCTTTATATATAATATAATGAAAATAGGTACTTTTATTTGTACATTTATAATCGTAGCTCATTTTTCAGCACTTACATATACATAATTGGTCATTACAACCCTTCAATCAGGGTTACGACCTTGTTTCTCATACCACTTATGTTGTGTGTGTTAATTGTATACATGAGAGGTGGGACCTACAGTTTAAAGTCGACTCCGAACGACAGATTTTTGAGAAGCTTTTCAGGCAATTTTATTTCCCCTTGAGTTTTTGCCAGAAATCTGCTGAGAGGAAGTCGCCGAAGAAATACTTTTTGTATTTTGTTTTGATGTCTGGCCTGTCTTCAAAATGGGCCACTAGGTTTGAGATACATATGTTTCTAAAAACAACATAAATTTCAAAAATATTAAAAAAGGCTCAAGTTCTAAAAATATCATGCTTTCATTTGTAGAATCTTGTGGCCATGAAACAGATTTTATATAATATTTAGAATTTTCATAGGTGCAATTTTACCTAATTTGTGAACAAATCTTATCTGGAATAACATAATTTTCACTGCATAGGTTTTCTAGTTTGCTGCCTTGCTGTCTATAAAAGCTGTATTGGTCGACTGACAAAATTGAGCTGTGATAAAAATAAAAAGCTACATAAAGTGCTAAAAATGCTTGACTTTTTTGCTTCTCGGTTAAATTTATGATAAACGTTATATAAGGTTGTCGCGATTCCAAAGCATTGAAAAGTTTTAGAGCAGAGCTCGGCATTTCCTATGCACGCGTGCATTTCAGCCATTACTAAATTTACAACAACGTACTCACACGTATTAAAAACACTCTCAGTCTCGTTTGAGCATTCATTGAAAGAGGTTGTGTTGTCGCATGTTTCTTGCTTTTGTACATGAACACATGCTAATGCAGGGATGGAAAACTTAATGTTTTAACATCAGCGTATGGTGTACGTTTTTAGAATTAAAATCTTTTTCAAAATAAATTATTCTAATTTATTAAAACAAACTTAATAAAACAAAAACAACTTATATTTCACTATTCATAAAAACTATGTACATATAAAAGAGGAAGTATTTTTCAAAAAAATTCTATAAAAAAGAAAAAATTTCGAAATTTATTAAAACAAAAAACAAATTTAGTAAAACAAAAATAACTTACATTTCACTATTCATAAAAACTATTTACATATACGAAAGGAAAAATTGCTAAAATTTTGATTATAAAGAGGAATTATGTAAAAAAATTATATAAAAAAGAATTTTTTTTAAATCTAAAATAAGACAATTTCTTGCGTCACCTGTAATATTTACATATTCGCTATGACATGTAAGATAATGTCTTTCTACATAAAATTTGTTACTTCGTGGCATCGTCCGTTTACAAATCATACACTCGGGTTTGTTTCCCCATTCTACATTAAACATTTTTTATGTGTGTCTCTAGCATCAAGCGTAAAACAAACCACACTGCATGAAAGCTCGAGCGAGACTGATCGATTTTGTTTGTTTTTATTCATTTTGTGAGTACAGTATAAATTTCCCAGAAAGTTTTCTATTAAATATGTATATTTCCAAAAATAAAAACAAATTTTAATCTAAAATGCTTTCTGAAATAGATATAATCAAAGAAGTCTAAACGAATTTTACAAATTTAAAAATTAACATTTTCCATGCCTGTATTGTAGTGAATGTGAGAGCATAAATTTTTCTCTTTTCTTAGTTTTCGCTCTCGCAACAACTGACCAATAGCAAGTGTTGCCTGGCTCTGTTTTAGAGCCTTCAGGTGTTTCACTGCTTTTATGTGTCGAATAAAATCCGATAGCTTTGCACAAATTTGGCATTTACAATAAATGCATAAGGCTTTGGTTATATCTCTTTCTAATGGCCTAATCCATTTCTTGAATAGGGCATCACACTCCCAAGTCTTCCTGTATTTTTGTATATAACGCTTAGCCTTAAAAAAAATAAGTTAAGTAAGACTAACAAAGAAAGTTTTAGTTTGTTAAATTTTACCATTAATGTTGTCAATTCTTTATATATAAAAATTTTCAATGTGGAAAATAAAAAATTCAAATAGAAAATAGCCCCAACCTATAGCGTTTTTTAAAAAAGCGCTAAAGAGAAAAAATGCGACTTTTTGGTGGTTGAAACGCACTAAATATAGCGCGATGGGCACTAGATTGGCAACACTGATAATACTCTATCTCTTATGCTTTCTGTTTAGGGTTGCCATCGCTTTTTTATCCCGGATTAGGTATTTAATATCGAAATAAATATCGGATAACTCATAATAACAAAGTTTTATATAATATTGTTACTCTTATTATATTAATATTTACATTTTATATTATTAAAATTTGTCCCCTATTTTAATTAAAATTAAATAAAAATATAAATACTCATAGAAAAGAAGATATATACATATATACATAGAATGGCAACAATTAAATAGAAAAATAGATGCCCGACCATTGAATCATAACTTAAAAATTTGGTAATCCAATCCCAATTAACAGTGAATTAACCCTTTGTGAAACGGTGTGACTCACATAGTCACACATAATTCATTTGGTTTTTGGTTTATTTTGTAAACTTAAAATTATTTGATACGTCTGCTACACATATAAATCTACTTTTTGGATAATTTAACTAGATTCCATATCCAGTGCTATAGGTATATAGACCTTAAACCCACTCTTGAAAAAATCCCCTAAGTGAATAAGCTTTGTTTCTATTAATTGTTTTATTTAACCCATAAATATCTCTTATACTCGAGAAAATTTAACTCTGTAACTTAATTTCTGAACTTCGTTAGTAATTTACTCATTTGAAATGACTACGTCAACTTCTCAAGAGCCCCTAAGGGAGCAATTTGTTTTCATTTGCGACCATTTGCTACAATTTTGTACAAAATTTAATGGTTCCCTAGTTGAGGACCATACGGACTCAATTCTGGATGTACAATTGAAGGATTTGGAATCCCGATGAGCGGAACTCGAATCATCCTATATGAAAGTCATGGTGACCAACGAGGTTACGGTTTCATCGGAATTTAAACAGGAAGCGAAAAATAACTTTGATGATTGTATGGACGCCTATTATCAATGTAGGTCTCAGATCATGGATTTGATGAGGGTGTCTCGACTCGGTGCTCCAGACAATGTAGCATCCCAATCGACTTCTCGATATTCTCTCCCACCTCAATCACAAACCCAAACCCTAATGCAAACAAATTCTGTCAATTGTATTAAACTGCCACTCTGCGATACTGAGGTATTTGAAGGTAGTTATGAACAATGGCCCTCTTTCAGGTAAGCTCTCTCCCGTTACAAAACTATATCATCTCCGGAACAAGACTAGAGGTGAAGCTAGTGCTATTGTATTGTATATGTATTATATACAATGTATATTGTATATATGTATATTATACATACATACATCTCAATTTTCAAAAGATTTTTTATATAATTTTAAATATTTATATTTTATTTTATATATATAATATTCAGAACTCAAAAATAATTTCATAATCTTTAATAACCTTTAATTTAAATAAAGTCTAAAATTAATATAATGTTCAACATTAACATAACATAACATTACTTACACTCAGCAAAAGCAATTGATCGTTACACTAATAAATTAAATTAATTATAAAAATAAAAATTTAAAATTCATTAAAATTATAAATGCAAAGCAAATTGCTGTACTTAAAAAAATAGCAACAACTATTATATCGATGAAGTTACAAAAAAGCATAAGAATAATACTCAGTGTTGCCAATTTTTTATGGCGAAATTGCCCAGTCTTTCCACTCAAATAGCGTTAAAAAGCACTAAGTAATAAATAAATAGACAAATGTGATGGAATTGTTAGTAAAATGTTTTTATTATGTAGTATATAAAATGTATATTGTATATATGTATATTGTACATACATACATCTCAATTTTTAAAAGATTTTTTATATAATTTTAAATATTTGAAAAAAAAATTAACAATTATTTGAAATAAAACAACAGCTTATTAGACGTAACGGCAGGGTTCGATCCCCAGGCCAGACATCAAGACAAAATACAAAAAGTATTTCTTCGGCGATTTCCTTTCTGGCAAAAACTCTGAGAGGAAATAAAATTGCCTGAAAAGTTTCTCAAAAATCTGTCGTTTGGAGTTGACTTTAAGCTGTAGGTCCCACAACTCATGTATACGATTAACACACACAACATAAGTGGTGTGAGAAACAAGGTCGTAACCCTGACTGAAGGGTTGTAATGACCATTTATGTATATGTAGGTGCTGAAAACTGTGCTACGATTATAAATGTACAAATGAAAGTACTTTCTTTATATTTATACATAATGCTGAAAAAAAATTTAAGTCGGTTCAAAAAATTGTTAACTTTATTTTTTTTTTCAAATATATATTTGTATACTACATAATAAAAACATTTCTTTTTAGCAATTCCATTACATTTATCTATTTATTATTTAATGGTTTTTACAGCGCGTTTTGGTTATAGTTAGCTACTAAAATTATTACTTAGCGTTTTTTAACGCTATTTGAGTAGGAAGACTGGGCGTTTTCGTGATAAAAATTTGGCAACACTGAGTATTATTCTTGTGCTTTCTTATAACTTCATCGATATAATAGTTGTTGTTATTTTTTTAATTTATAATTAATTTTATTTTATTAGTGTGACGATCAATTGCTTTTGCTGAGTATAAGTTATGTTATGTTAATGTTGAACATTATATTAATTTCAAACTTTTTTTAAATTAAAGGTCATTAAAGATGATGAAATTATTTTTGATTTCTGAATATCATATATATACAGTGAAGCAAATTGGGGATGAATAGTTTGTTTATAAATCTCCTTTGAATCTGTTTAAAAAAAGATATCTTTAGGAGATGTGGATTGTAATTACTCCTAAGTTATTACAATCGTTAGGTTGCGTGTATGGGAAGAAAGAAAAAGAAATAGAGTTAATTCAATTTCTTGGAAGTGTAGAGAGAGAGAGAGATTCTTATCTCTTGTTTTTTTGAGATGAAATAAACCCTTTGTAATTTTTCCAGTTGTGAATTTATTAGGTGAGTTCAAAAATTCAGTTTTGGTAAGTATAAATTTAATCAATTGTACAAATTTTAGTGTAAATAGTTCAGGAGAGTATAATTCAAGTAGGTATATTTTTTAATACATACATATTATTTTTAAGCACAATTGTTTTATTTTAATTTTATTAAATATTTTAGCACAATTATTTCATTTTATTAAAAGTAATTAATACAACAATTTGTTTATATATAAATTTGGATGTTGGATGTTGTTGATTTAAAATGCACTTTAATCACAAAATTAATAGTTTGGTTAAGAAAATTGAAAGTTGTTGCCGGTTCGAACGCCAGATGATAAGATTATGATTTCTGTATGAATTTTCATTCTTCACCAAAGACATTCATTCCCTGTGTTTTTACTGGAAATGTGGAGTCATTCACTTTGCTTAATGGTACTGGAATTATGGTACCATGGCATATTTATAACAGGTAGGAGCAACTCTACAACAAGTACTACAATGCAATAACAACAGGCATTTTGTTTTAGTAAAAGTGCATTTGAAGTGTCAAAAAAATTAACCCTCAAACCTCCATAGGAAATTAATTAAATCAATTAAAAAAAACTAAATAAATTTTATATATTGAAAATTCTTATGATTTTTATGTCATGCTAAATTACACAATAGTGCAGCACCTATAAATTAAAAAAAATTATCAGCTGCAAACGTTATTTCTTATTTATTATTGTACCAATTAAAATTTGTACCTAATTTATATTTATTTTATGACTGAATTTTGAAATTGAATACTTATTTAAACTATTATCTCTTGAATTATATTGTGAATTATTTTGAATTAGCTTTAGTAGAAAATTGAAATCAAAAGTTGTTTTAAAAATATCACACAAGTTATTTCAGTCATAGTTTAGGCACCTAGTTGGAGACATGGAATTTTTTCACTTTCATCTAAATATCTATAAATATAGTAAATCTAGGTTGTAGTTTAAAATATATATGTATTTAGTGTTAAAGGCTTAAATATTGTTAATCATCTTGCAAAAATTTTAATATAATTGGCTTTAAAATAGTAATCCTAAAGAATTTCTAGAGTTCGTATAGTTAAGGATACATGCGGTACATATGAGGGTTTATGGCTAATATAAATATGAAATTGAATATCGAAACAAAATACACAAAAAACAAACATTTTTTTTTACATTCAAAAACTCGTCAGCTGTTGAATTGCTCCTACCTATTATAAATATGCCATGGATGGGACATTCTTTTAGTTGATGGAAATGCTATTGTTATTGTTGGAATTGCTTATAGGATAATGTGTGTTCAAACCTCGTTTGAACATACAGTGTATCACTAAAGTGAGTATGTATCGATATATATATATTTGAAATGATTGGAAAAATTGCTTAAGATTTGAAATAAAAACACAAACATATTTTTTCATTTATTTCATATATAAACATAAGAAAAATAATAAGAAACAAAAATGTTTATTACTGGTTAATAACAATATAATTAACAAAATGGTTAGATTTGACTATCTACGAGAACACGTTTGTTCTCGAAACGAATTTGAAGCGCGTTCCATACCAGGTGAAAATTGTCGTGTGAAATGGGATATCTTCAGCTTCACCTCTCGTCTTGTTCCGGAGATGATATAGTTTTGTAACGGGAGAGAGCTTACCTGAAAGAGGACCATTGTTCATAACTACCTTCAAATAACTCAGTATCGCAGGGTGGCAGTTTAATACAATTGCCAGAATTTGTTGGCATTAGGGTTTGGGTGAATGAGGTGGGAGAGAATATTGAGAAGTCGATTGGGATGCTGCATTGTCTGGAGCACCGAGTCGAGACCTACATTGATAATAGGCGTCCATACACGCATCAAAGTTATTTTTCGCTTCCTGTTTAAATTCTGATGAAACCGTTACCTCGTTGGTCACCATGACTTTCATATAGGATGATTCGAGTTCCGCCCATCGGTATTCCAAATCCTTCAATTTTACATCCAGAATTGAGTCCGTTTGGTCCTCAACTGGAGAACTATTAAATTTTGTTCAAAATTGTAGCAAATGGTCGCACTTTAATACAAATTGTTCCCTTAGGGGCTCTTGAGAAGTTGAAAATAGGGGAAAAATTTTAATAATATAAAATCTAATTAGTAACATAATAAGAGTACCAATATTATATAAAACTTTGTTATTATGAGTTACGCGAAATTTATTTCAAATTTAAATACCTTATCCGAGTAAAAAACCGATGGCAACCTAAACAGAAAGCATAAGAGATAGTGTATTATCAGTGTTGCCAATTTAGCGCCCTTCGCGCTATATTCAGCGCGTTTCAACCACCATAAAGTCGCGTTTTTCTCTTCAGCTCATTTTTAAGAAAATGCTCTAGGTTGGGGTTTTTTTCTATTTGAATTTTTTGTTTACCAACATTGATAACATTCCTCACACTTTTTTACAACCCTGGACAAATTTGTGTATTTTTTGTCTTTTTTTTCTTGACTTTTCGTTTGCACTTACTTTGCAATAAAAAAATATACGAAACCAAAAATACGAAAAAAAATTATTTTTTAAAAATATTTTAGACGCCTTTTGCACGTTGAAAATAGTTTCGAAACAAGTTTGAAAAACTTTTTTGCATTTACTTTCGCTTTTGCAAGTAAACAATTAATTTCACAAATTTTGTTTTCTTTTATCGCTTCAGTTTTTCTCTTTAGCTCATTTTTAAGAAAACGCTCTAGGTTGGGGCTTTTTTCTATTTGAATTTTTTATTTACCAACATTGATAACATTCCTCACACTTTTTTACAACCCTGGACAAATTTGTGTATTTTTTGTCTTTTTTTCTTGACTTTTCGTTTGCAGTTACTGTGCAATAAAAAAAATATACGAAAAAAAATTATTTTTTAAAAATTTTTTATGCTCCTTTTGCACGTTGAAATTAGTTTCGAAACAAGTTTGAAAAACTTTTTTGCATTTTCTTTCGCTTTTGCAAGTAAAAAATTAATTTCACTTTTGTTTTCTTTTATCGCGTCATTCTGCTGTTTTTGACAGTTATAACTTTATTTGGCATTGCGATTTAGGATCAAACAGCAGACAATTCTTTAAAAATGAACATTATATGAATATAATGTTTTTTAATAATATATTATATACATATTTATGTATATATTATTATTTTTTAATATATTTGCCTTATTTATTGATTTTGATAAATTAAAAAATTAAATTATATTCTTTTTGATTTTTATTTTTTCATTTTTATAATTAATTGTTTCGTACTAAAATTTTTCTTTTGCAAATGTTTTGATTTCAAACACAAAATTAACTAAAAGTAATGTTATTTTATTAAATAAGGAAAATTTATAATAATACGTTGACTGCCCACTTCCCTAGAAGGGAACGCAATCTTCGAGTTATCTCGTACTCATTAAGCCACTTTTTCTCCTAAAAAACATAATTTTTGCTTTTTGATGATACCTACGATCTAAAAATTGATTTTTTTAAGTAATATAATGTAAAAAAATCTAATTGTCATTTTTGGCCAGTTTACTGAAAATTGCGGCGGCAGTCAGCATGTTAACTTCACAATGTGAAACAAGAATAAAAGAAAATGTCAAATAAAATGTGAAATCAAATACAACTCTGTGTATATACGAATAAGGAACAAAGCAAGTTTGCGAGTACATGAAATTGTGAAATCACCCCCGCTCGTTTTTCCCCTGTATCCTACAAACTCGAGTTTTTAAATTTGTTTCGAAACTAATTTCAACGTGCAAAAGGCGTTTTAAAAAATTTTTGTATATAAAGAATTGACAACAATAATGGTAAAATTTAAAAAAAATAAAAAATTCTTTGTTACTTAGTTTTTTTAAGGCTAAGCGTTATATACAAAAATACAGGAAGACTTGGGAGTATGATGCCCTATTCAAGAAATAGATTAGGCCATTAGAAAAAGATATAACCAAAGCCTTATGCATTTATTGTAAGTGCCATATTTGTGCAAAACGATCGGATCTTATTCGACACATAAAAACAGTGAAACACCTGAAGGCTCTAAAACTTTTCAATGCTCTGGAATTGCGACAACCTCATATAACGTTTATCGCAAATTTAACCGAGAAGTCAAGCATTTTTAGCACTTTTTAATTTTATCACAGCTCAATTTTGTCAGTCGACCAATAAAGCTTTTAAAGACAGCAAGGCAGCAAACTAGAAAACTTATGCAGTGAAAATTATGTTATTCCAGATAAGATTTGTTCACAAATTAGTCAAAATTGCACCTATGAAAATTCTAAATATTATATAAAATCTGTTTCATGGCCACAAGATTCTACAAATGAAAGCATGATATTTTTAGAACTTGAGCCTTTTTTAATATTTTTGAAATTTATGTTGTTTTTAGAAACGTATGTATCTCAATCTAGTGGCCCATTTTTAAGACTTGCAATATATTTATTTTAAGAAAAATATTTTGGAAAACTATAAAAAACTTGAAATTTTAATTATTTTAGTTAAATATAAAACTTATATGTTATTGTATTGAAGTCGTCGTAATCTAGTAGGTAGTGTGTTGGCTTATTAGATGTAAAGCCAGGGTTCGAGCCCCAGGCCAGACATCAAGACAAAAGAAAAGTTATATTTTTTTAAATCTTACCAGTATTGTCAATTCTTTATATATTTAAAATATGAAAATAAATATATAAATTAAAAATATAAAATATTTATTTATTTGGTTTCGTATATATTCGGAACTCGAATCATCCTATAGGAAAGTCATGGTGACCAACGAGGATACTGTTTCATCAGAATTTAAACAGGAAGCGAAAAATAACTTTGATGCTTGTATGGACGCCTATTATCAATGTAGGTCTCAGATCATGGATTTGATGAGGGTGTCTTGACTCGGTGCTCCAGACAATGCAGCATCCCAATCGACTTCTCGATATTCTCTCCCACCTCAATAATCTTATTATTTTTCTTAAGTTTATATATAAAATAAATGAAAAAATGTAATGTTTGTGTTTTATTTGAAATCTCAAGCAATTTTTCCAATCATTTCAAATATATATATCTCTGCATACTCACTTTAGTGATACACTGTATATATATAATATTCAGAACTCAAAAATAATTTCATCATCTTTAATTTAAAAAAGTTTAAAATTAATATAATGTTCAACATTAACATAACATAACATTACTTACACTCAGCAAAAGCAATTGATCGTTACACTAATAAAATAAAATTAATTATGAAAATAAAAATTAAAAATTGATTAAAATTATAAATGCAAATCAAATTGTTGTACTTAAAAAAATAGCAACAATTATAATATCTATGAAGTTATAAGAAAGCATAAGGCCATGTCAGATAAAATTTTTGTTTCGCGTTGCGTTACATATACGCTTTGACATTTAAGATAAATGTACATGTTTATATGGCACTTGTCACATAAACTGTTTTTAACGCAACGCAAAGCGAAAAGTTGGACATCTATCATCTTTTTGCGCGCTTTGACAATCAGCCTTTTTCATTTTCATTAAGTTTTTCTTGGCGGCAAAACCAACAAATTTTTTTATTAAATTATTAAATTTTATTATTTTATTTAAATTTTTTATTAAATTTTATATTTGTTAAAAAAAATGGAGGAGAAACTTATCGAAGCTATTAAAATGCATCCTTGTCTGTTCGACAAGAGCTCTTCGGTATTTAGGAATAAATACCTAAAAGAGCGATCGTGGCAGACAGTAGCTTGTTCAACAGGCGTTTCAGGTAGGTTTTTTTTTCTTTTAGTATTACTCGTGTAGTTTTTGCTATTTGTATATCGTAGAGGATCATTGCAAAGGAAGGTGGAAGTCTGGAGCCGCTGCTGAAGACAAACCGGAATGGTGCTATATGGAATCAATGCGATTCCTAACAAAGCATGTGACTCCAAGAAAGTAAATTAAAGTTATTACTATGAAATACTAGCCTGCTTTCCCTTTTTGTAGAACCTCCTCCACTTTACAGTGGATGAACACCACACCATCTTACAGCCAGACACCACCCATGTCTCAAAACGAAGAGGAGTACGTAGAATATTTCGATTTGATTAATAACATTGAAGACACCAGCAGTGGCAGAAGCAATAAACGGCAACGCATTCTTAACGAATCACACGAGCGATTCGATGGGTTTGCAGCAAAAGCTGCTTCTAACAGAAGCAAGCAAGAAACAGCAGCTTTTTGTAAATGCCTCCAGAAGAAGTCCGAAGAGGTACAAGACCGTCTAAAAATTGAGCTGCTGGCATATGTACACAACGCCAACTAATATTAAATGAAAAAGGTAAGTTCAACATCGTTATAATCGTTATATAATTTTGATTATTCTTTACCCTCATTAGCTTCGTCAAATTAACATATTTAAAATGTGTATTATTTTTTTGTTTTGTTTTGTTTTGCTATATTATTTTATGTTATGTATATATTTATTTATTTTTTCATTAGTATTAGTATTAGAAAACATGAATTTAAGATGTGTATTATTTTTTTGTTTTGGTTTGTTATATTATTTTATGTTGTTATTTTATGTTATGTTATGTTATATATGAATTTAAATGTGTATTATTTTTTGTTTTGTTTTGTTATATTGTTTTATGTTGTTATTTTATGTTATATATGAATTTAAATGTGTATTATTTTTTTTGTTTTGTTTGTTATATTATTTTTTGTTGTTATGTTATGTTATATATGAATTAAAATGTGTATTATTTTTTTGTTTTGTTTTGTTATATTAATTTATTTTATGTTATGAATATTTTTATTTTTTTTTAAATTTAAATAAAATGTGAATTTATTATTATATATTTAATATTATATATTACGAATATTTTTATTTTTTCTTTGAAATGCATTTACTTTAACACGTATTTTGAAAATAAATTAAAGGCAATAAAAACCTTTTACGTTTTGAATAAAAATTTGAAAATTTGTTTATTTATTAATTGGATGGGACATAATGTAGTCTTTTAGTCGGTCTCTCAATGCGAACGCATTTCTTGTTGCGTTATTGCATTTCATTCGGCCATGGTTTCGCAACGGTGCTGAAACTTCACTCCGCCATAGCATTTATAATTTCGTCACATTGAAATTGATCCACATAATCAGGTGGACAATAACTGCAGTAGTCAAATTTGACAAAATTGTGCAGAACAATGGGAGGGATGGAATGCATGCAAACAAGGTAAAGTTTCTGATTGTGGTCAACTTGGCGACCACCAGGACGATCCTTGTCTTGCTGTATTCAAGTTGACACGCAGCCTCCTCGTGGCCCCTCCTGGATGGCATTCTAGCACCCGCTAGATGTTAGCTAATGCGTGCAGCGAAGTCTAATCCCCTGGACGTTAAATTTGGGTTGTGCGTAGGGCTTGGAACCCACCACGTAAAAATTTGCTCCAATGAAAACCGGAACAACAAACCTAAAAAAGATCCCCTCTAAAGTTGACGACCACGGCAAACGTTCAAAGGACAACGATTTAAGAATAGCCACTTGGAACGTCCGCACCCTTTATAGGGTAGGCGCTTCCGCCCAGGTGGCGGATGCCCTCAAGAAATGTAAGACGGACATCACTGCCATACACGAAATGCGATGGATAGGGCAAGGATGCAAAAGGCTGGCATCTTTCGATGTGTATTACAGCTGCCATGTTGATAAGCACGAATTCGGATGCGATTTTGTGGTTAATAAGAGGCTTCGACACCTTGTCTCTGGGTTCACGCCTGTGAACGAAAGAATAGCCACAATCCGCATCAGGGCAAAATACTACAACATCAGCCTAATTTGTGCTCACGCCCCGACGGAAGAAAAGGACGATGTGGTTAAGGATGTCTTCTACGCTAAACTCGAGGACGTATATGATAAGTGCCCGACCCATGACGCCAAAATCGTCCTCGGAGATTTCAATGCGAAGGTCGGGCGGGAAGGTATCTTTGGCCCCACTGTCGGACAGTTCAGCCTCCACTCGAACACTACCTCCAATGGTATGAGGGTGATCGATTTCGCCGCGGCGCGTAACATGGTAGTATGTAGCACTAAGTTTCAACATCTCGACATTCACAAGGCCACATGGATGTCCCCTGATCGATCAACATTCAACCAGATCGATCATATTGTGATAGACGGAAGGCACGTATCCAGTGTACTAGATGTGCGCACATTCAGAGGTCCAAACATCGACTCGGACCACTACCTTGTCGCAGCCAAGTTTCGATTGCGCATTAGCGCTTCGAGGACTGCGCACTCTAGTGCATTGCGAAAGCTGGACGTTAAGAAGCTGCGATCACAAAGGACAGCTGAGGCGTTCTCCGCTCAACTCTCGGATAAGCTCCGTCGTTCCCCATCTAATCTCAACGACATTGGCGGACTGTGGGCCAACATCCCACTCACAATGTGAAATAATTCTTCGGCAATCTGTTTTAGTGGATTATATCAAGAATAATATTTGAAAGAAAAATAATATCAGTTATATTTAATATAATAAGTTTTACCATCACCACCTAAAAAATCTAAAAGCTGGACTAAAGTGAATCCTGGAATTAGACTGGACGGTATGGATCATTATCCTAAATACAAGGAACAGAAAAATCTCCCCAGATGTCACGACAAAAATTGTGTAAGGCGAACTCTCTACATTTGTGAGAAATGTTAAGAATATATACGCCTGATATGCCCGGAATGTATGAAATCATATCACACATAAATTACCATTAACGCTCAGTTTGGCGGCTTTTCGATGAACATATCATATTTAATATTAGGAATATCTTGCTCCCAGAATGACCCATGACGAACCTGTATTAAAGTGCTGTTTAATATTTATATATTATTACCTATATATATGTTTACGACACTAAATGTCCTATATTTTTCATTTTGGTTTGGTATTAAACTAAATTTGGAAATATTATTTTCTTTTAAATTTCAGTCAGCTGTTTTTGTTATTAAAATGAAATCTTGCTACTGTCAAATAAATCCAGTGTAAACGATCTAGATTTTGAGCAAGATTTGAAATCTAATCTACTAGATTTCGCTGTAGTGTAAATGGCCTATAACTATAATCAAAACGCGCTGTAAAAAGCATTAAATAATAAATAAATAGACAAATGTAATGGAATTGTTAGTAAAATGTTTTTATTATGTATATAAAATGTATATTGTATATATGTATATTATACATACACTGCGGTTCATCAGGATAGAACCAACATATTTTAAATTAAAAAAAACTGTATAAATTGCAAATACAGATAGAATAAAAAATTTTGTTTTGCAGAAAAATAGTTAATACTGTAAATGATAATTTGAACACAAAAAATAGTGTAAAAATGAATTATAACGGTACTTTTTCACTTTCTTTGTAGTCAAGTATTAAATTTTTCATTTTTTTTTGGTTCAACCGAATAGAACCACGTGCATTTTTAACTTAAATCAGTAGGCGGTTGTAATAAAGCTTTATAAAAACCAAATAAAATTAAAGTCACAGTTTGTGACTGCAGTTAGCTAAATCAATATGGGAAGAAAGAGTTCTTTAAATTCGTCGGAAATGGTAAAAATTGATGTTTACCATTCTGAAAATTATTCTTATCGCGAAATCGGTAGAAAAATCGGACGAAGTCATAATGTGGTAATGAATTACTTAAAACATCGTAAACCATATAATAAAAATTACAAAGGAGGTACTTAGACAGCTCTAACACCACAGGACAAGCAAAAAATTCTTCGAATTGCCTCAAATTCAGCCCATTCTACCTCTAACATTAAGCATTTAGCAGAAGTTAAAGCAAGTAAATCAACAGTTCGTCGCGCTATTTTAGGCAGTGAACATTTACAAGTCCGAAAACTAAAGAAAAAACCTCCATTAAATGCAATTCGTCAACAACAGCGCCCTCCGTTTGCCAAAGATCATATGTCATGGGATGTTCAATTACATAGGCGTCGTTATGCTGTGATGGCGGCTCAGAAATTTTTCGTCCTTACGCATATCGTAAAAATAAAAGTTATAGCCATCCAAATTAAATTTTTTTATCAGAAAAAACTTACATTTCGCTAATCGTTATCGTTTAATTATCTTTTTTTTATTTTAAATATTGTCAAATTTTTCCATAATTATTTCCTTAAAATTAATTTTTTGTTTTTTTGTTCTTGCAGGTTCCGATGTACTGGGTCTACGTGAAGGAGCACAGCAACAGTGGCGATGATGGTGCAGACATTGGTGCATATGGCGATGGTGCAGATATTGTTGTACCTCTTGATTGCGTAGCCAATGATGAATTTAAAACATCTTCATAAATAAAAAATTTTGTAATTAATAACACAAATTAAAAGAATAATTTTTAACAAAAAATAAAAACGAAAGATACCGTCAATGCTTTCCAATGTCAGCTCAGTAAATATATTTGCCTTACAGCCACCAATAATTTGGTGGACAATTCCCTAATGGCACCATGGTGACGTGTTGGCGATGATTTCCGCATTCGATACAATAGTGAGCTGTATGAGCTCCTCAACGACATGGACGTTGTACAGCGTATTAATATCCAGCGGCTGCGCTGGCTCGGCCATGTCGTTCGAATGGAGGAGGATGCTCCAGCGAGACGGGTATTTGATGCGGGGATCTGCGGAAGTCGGAGAAGAGGACGACCTTGTATCCGTTGGAAGGACCAAATCGAGGGAGCCCTGTCATCGATTGGTGTGACCAACTGGCGTAGGCGCGCAAGAAGCAGAGGCGCCTGGAAGGATGTGTTGCGGCAGGCCGAAATCCGTTAATCGGGTTGTTATGGCCAATTAAGTAAGTAAGTAAGTGCAGAACAAGTGGATTTTACCAATTTTACCAAGTAGAGATTCTGAATTGGGTGGACATGATATTGTGATGTGCTTTCCATCCACAGCACCAATACAATTTGGAAAGTTCCACATGGTGTTGAAATCTTCGGTAATGCATTTCCACTCATATTTTTGTGGAGGTAACTAATAAATTTCTCCTAATTCCTCCCAAAAACCTTCACATACCTCAGTTGTAATGGTGGTTACTGAGGAGCGTCCCATTTTAAAAGCAGTAGCAAGTGTTTGCTTACTATGTCCGTGCGCCAGATAGCTAGATTTAGTACATACAAACATACATATGTATATAATCAAAACGTGCGATGAAAACATTAAATAATAAATAAATAGACAAATGTAATGGAATTTAATAAAAATGATTTTATTTTGTAGTATATGCAATGTATATTGTATATATGTATATTATACATAAATACATCTCAATTTTCAAAAGATTTTTTATATAATTTTATATATTAAAAAAAAAAAAAATAAAATTAACAATTATTTGCAACAAAACGACTTAATTTTTTCATCTTTATATATAATATAATGAAAATAGGTACTTTTATTTGTACATTTATAATCGTAGCTCATTTTTCAGCACTTACATATACATAATTGGTCATTACAACCCTTCAGTCAGGGTTACGACCTTGTTTCTCATACCACTTATGTTGTGTGTGTTAATTGTATACATGAGAGGTGGGACCTACAGTTTAAAGTCGACTCCGAACGACAGATTTTTGAGAAGCTTTTCAGGCAATTTTATTTCCCCTTGAGGTTTTGCCAGAAATCTGCTGAGAGGAAGTCGCCGAAGAAATACTTTTTGTATTTTGTTTTGATGTCTGGCCTGTCTTAAAAATGGGCCACTAGATTTGAGATACATACGTTTCTAAAAACAACATAAATTTCAAAAATATTAAAAAAGGCTCAAGTTCTAAAAATATCATGCTTACATTTGTAGAATCTTGTGGCCATGAAACAGATTTTATATAATATTTAGAATTTTCATAGGTGCAATTTTGACTAATTTGTGAACAAATTTTATCTGGAATAACATAATTTTCACTGCATAGGTTTTCTAGTTTGCTGCCTTGCTGTCTTTAAAAGCTGTATTGGTCGACTGACAAAATTGAGCTGTGATAAAAATAAAAAGCTACATAAAGTGCTAACAATGCTTGACTTTTTTGCTTCTCGGTTAAATTTATGATAAACGTTATATGAGGTTGTCGCGATTCCAAAGCATTGAAAAGTTTTAGAGCCTTCAGGTGTTTCACTGCTTTTATGTGTCGAATAAAATCCGATAGCTTTGCACAAATTTGGCATTTACAATAAATGCATAAGGCTTTGGTTATATCTCTTTCTAATGGCCTAATCCATTTCTTGAATAGGGCATCACACTCCCAAGTCTTCCTGTATTTTTGTATATAACGCTTAGCCTTAAAAAAAAAACTAAGTTATGTAAGACTAACAAAGAAAGTTTTAGTTTGTTAAATTTTACCATTAATGTTGTCAATTCTTTATATATAAAAATTTTCAATGTGGAAAATAAAAAATTCAAATAGAAAATAGCCCCAACCTATAGCGTTTTTTAAAAAAGCGCTAAAGAGAAAAAATGCGACATTTTGGTGGTTGAAACGCGCTAAATATAGCGCGATGGGCACTAGATTGGCAACACTGATAATACTCTATCTCTTATGCTTTCTGTTTAGGGATGCCATCACTTTTTTATCCCGGATTAGGTATTTAATATCGAAATAAATATCGGATAACTCATAATAACAAAGTTTTATATAATATTGTTACTCTTATATTAATATTTACATTTTATATTATTAAAATTTTTCCCCTATTTTAATTAAAATTAAATAAAAATATAAATACTCATAGAAAAGAAAATATATACATATATACATAGAATGGCAACAATTAAATAGAAAAATAGATGCCCGACCATTGAATCATAACTTAAAAATTTGGTAATCCAATCCCAATTAACAGTGAATTAACCCTTTGCGAAACGGTGTGACTCACATAGTCACACATAATTCATTTGGTTTTTGGTTTATTTTGTAAACTTAAAATTATTTGATACGTCTGCTACACATATAAATCTACTTTTTGGATAATTTAACTGAATTCCATATCCAGTGCTATAGGTATATAGACCTTAAACCCACTCTTGAAAAAATCCCCTAAGTGAATAAACTTTGTTTTTATTAATTGTTTTATTTAACCCATAATTATCTCTTATACTCGAGAAAATTTAACTCTGTAACTTAATTTCTGAACTTCGTTAGTAATTTACTCATTTGAAATGACTACGTCAACTTCTCAAGAGCTCCTAAGGGAGCAATTTGTATTCATTTGCGACCATTTGCTACAATTTTGTACAAAATTTAATAGTTCCCCAGTTGAGGACCATATGGACTCAATTCTGGATGTACAATTGAAGGATTTGGAATCCCGATGAGCGGAACTCGAATCATCCTATATGAAAGTCATGGTGACCAACGAGGTTACGGTTTCATCGGAATTTAAACAGGAAGCGAAAAATAACTTTGATGCTTGTATGGACGCCTATTATCAATGTAGGTCTCACATCATGGATTTGATGAGGGTGTCTTGACTCGTTGCTCCAGACAATGCAGCATCCCAATCGACTTCTCGATATTCTCTCCCACCTCAATCACAAACCCTAAATGCAAACAAATTCTGTCAATTGTATTAAACTGCCACTCTGCGATACTGAGGTATTTGAAGGTAGTTATGAACAATGGCCCTCTTTCAGGTAAGCTCTCTCCCGTTACAAAACTGTATCATCTCCGGAACAAGACTAGAGGTGAAGCTAGTGCTATTGTATTGTATATGTAGTATATACAATGTGTATTGTATATATGTATATTATACATACATACATCTCAATTTTCAAAAGATTTTTTATATAATTTTAAATATTTATATTTTATTTTATATATATAATATTCAGAACTCAAAAATAATTTCATAATCTTTTATAACCTTTAATTTAAACAAAGTTTAAAATTAATATAATGTTCAACATTAACATAACATAACATTACTTACCCTCAGCAAAAGCAATTGATCGTTACACTAATAAATTAAATTAATTATAAAAATAAAAATTTTAAATTCATTAAAATTATAAATGCAAAACAAATTGCTGTACTTAAAAAAAATAGCAACAACTATTATATCGATGAAGTTACAAAAAAGCATAAGAATAATACTCAGTGTTGCCAATTTTTTATGGCGAAAATGCCCAGTCTTCCCACTCAAATAGCGTTAAAAAGCATTAAGTAATAATTTTAGTACCTAATAGGCCATTTACACTACAGCGAAATCTAGTACTTATGAGATTTCGAGCCAAATCTAGTTGATTTTAAATAGATTTCCCATACAAAACAAAATCTACTTATTTAGTAGATTTCGGCAAAATCTACTCAAAATCTAGTAAAAATAGAAATGCAACTATGTGTTTTGCCAAATAGTACTTAAAAATACAACGCTGAGCAGGAAAAAATGACATTTCAATTTAAAAACAAAACTTTAACCTCTTCACGCCCTTGGCCACATATGTGTACGTTTAATTTTTTATAATCATAATTATAATAATAATAAAAAAAAAAACAAAAATTTTATAGTAAGTTATTGACTACCAAATCCTCAGACCGTTTGTCTGCAATGATGATATTATTTCCGACGCATAGTTAGATAAATAAAAAAAATGTGAAATAATTCTTCGGCAATCTGTTTTAGTGGATTATATCAAGAATAATATTTGAAAGAAAAATAATATCAGTTATATTTAATATAATAAGTTTTACCATCACCACCTAAAAAATCTAAAAGCTGGACTAAAGTGAATCCTGGAATTAGACTGGACGGTATGGATCATTATCCTAAATACAAGGAACAGAAAAATCTCCCCAGATGTCACGACAAAAATTGTGTAAGGCGAACTCTCTACATTTGTGAGAAATGTTAAGAATATATACGCCTGATATGCCCGGAATGTATGAAATCATATCACACATAAATTACCATTAACGCTCAGTTTGGCGGCTTTTCGATGAACATATCATATTAAATATTAGGAATATCTTGCTCCCAGAATGACCCATGACGAACCTGTATTAAAGTGCTGTTTAATATTTATATATTATTACCTATATATATGTTTACGACACTAAATGTCCTATATTTTTCATTTTGGTTTGGTATTAAACTAAATTTGGAAATATTATTTTCTTTTAAATTTCAGTCAGCTGTTTTTGTTATTAAAATGAAATCTTGCTACTGTCAAATAAATCCAGTGTAAACGATCTAGATTTTGAGCAAGATTTGAAATCTAATCTACTAGATTTCGCTGTAGTGTAAATGGCCTATAACTATAATCAAAACGCGCTGTAAAAAGCATTAAATAATAAATAAATAGACAAATGTAATGGAATTGTTAGTAAAATGTTTTTATTATGTAGTATATAAAATGTATATTGTATATATGTATATTATACATACACTGCGGTTCATCAGGATAGAACCAACATATTTTAAATTAAAAAAACTGTATAAATTGCAAATACAGATAGAATAAAAAATTTTGTTTTGCAGAAAAATAGTTAATACTGTAAATGATAATTTGAACACAAAAAATAGTGTAAAAATGAATTATAACGGTACTTTTTCACTTTCTTTGTAGTCAAGTATTAAATTTTTAATTTTTTTGGTTCAACCGAATAGAACCACGTGCATTTTTAACTTAAATCAGTAGGCGGTTGTAATAAAGCTTTATAAAAACCAAATAAAATTAAAGTCACAGTTTGTGACTGCAGTTAGCTAAATCAATATGGGAAGAAAGAGTTCTTTAAATTCGTCGGAAATGGTAAAAATTGATGTTTACCATTCTGAAAATTATTCTTATCGCGAAATCGGTAGAAAAATCGGACGAAGTCATAATGTGGTAATGAATTACTTAAAACATCGTAAACCATATAATAAAAATTACAAAGGAGGTACTTAGACAGCTCTAACACCACAGGACAAGCAAAAAATTCTTCGAATTGCCTCAAATTCAGCCCATTCTACCTCTAACATTAAGCATTTAGCAGAAGTTAAAGCAAGTAAATCAACAGTTCGTCGCGCTATTTTAGGCAGTGAACATTTACAAGTCCGAAAACTAAAGAAAAAACCTCCATTAAATGCAATTCGTCAACAACAGCGCCCTCCGTTTGCCAAAGATCATATGTCATGGGATGTTCAATTACATAGGCGTCGTTATGCTGTGATGGCGGCTCAGAAATTTTTCGTCCTTACGCATATCGTAAAAATAAAAGTTATAGCCATCCAAATTAAATTTTTTTATCAGAAAAAACTTACATTTCGCTAATCGTTATCGTTTAATTATCTTTTTTTTATTTTAAATATTGTCAAATTTTTCCATAATTATTTCCTTAAAATTAATTTTTTGTTTTTTTGTTCTTGCAGGTTCCGATGTACTGGGTCTACGTGAAGGAGCACAGCAACAGTGGCGATGATGGTGCAGACATTGGTGCATATGGCGATGGTGCAGATATTGTTGTACCTCTTGATTGCGTAGCCAATGATGAATTTAAAACATCTTCATAAATAAAAAATTTTGTAATTAATAACACAAATTAAAAGAATAATTTTTAACAAAAAATAAAAACGAAAGATACCGTCAATGCTTTCCAATGTCAGCTCAGTAAATATATTTGCCTTACAGCCACCAATAATTTGGTGGACAATTCCCTAATGGCACCATGGTGACGTGTTGGCGATGATTTCCGCATTCGATACAATAGTGAGCTGTATGAGCTCCTCAACGACATGGACGTTGTACAGCGTATTAATATCCAGCGGCTGCGCTGGCTCGGCCATGTCGTTCGAATGGAGGAGGATGCTCCAGCGAGACGGGTATTTGATGCGGGGATCTGCGGAAGTCGGCGAAGAGGACGACCTTGTATCCGTTGGAAGGACCAAATCGAGGGAGCCCTGTCATCGATTGGTGTGACCAACTGGCGTAGGCGCGCAAGAAGCAGAGGCGCCTGGAAGGATGTGTTGCGGCAGGCCGAAATCCGTTAATCGGGTTGTTATGGCCAATTAAGTAAGTAAGTAAGTGCAGAACAACAGTGGATTTTACCAATTTTACCAAGTAGAGATTCTGAATTGGGTGGACATGATATTGTGATGTGCTTTCCATCCACAGCACCAATACAATTTGGAAAGTTCCACATGGTGTTGAAATCTTCGGTAATGCATTTCCACTCATATTTTTGTGGAGGTAACTAATAAATTTCTCCTAATTCCTCCCAAAAACCTTCACATACCTCAGTTATAATGGTGGTTACTGTGGAGCGTCCCATTTTAAAAGCAGTAGCAAGTGTTTGCTTACTATGTCCGTGCGCCAGATAGCTAGATTTAGTACATACAAACATACATATGTATATAATCAAAACGTGCGATGAAAACATTAAATAATAAATAAATAGACAAATGTAATGGAATTTAATAAAAATGATTTTATTTTGTAGTATATGCAATGTATATTGTATATATGTATATTATACATAAATACATCTCAATTTTCAAAAGATTTTTTATATAATTTTATATATTAAAAAAAAAAATAAATAAAATTAACAATTATTTGCAACAAAACGACTTAATTTTTTCATCTTTATATATAATATAATGAAAATAGGTACTTTTATTTGTACATTTATAATCGTAGCTTATTTTTCAGCACTTACATATACATAATTGGTCATTACAACCCTTCAGTCAGGGTTACGACCTTGTTTCTCATACCACTTATGTTGTGTGTGTTAATTGTATACATGAGAGGTGGGACCTACAGTTTAAAGTCGACTCCGAACGACAGATTTTTGAGAAGCTTTTCAGGCAATTTTATTTCCCCTTGAGTTTTTGCCAGAAATCTGCTGAGAGGAAGTCGCCGAAGAAATACTTTTTGTATTTTGTTTTGATGTCTGGCCTGTCTTAAAAATGGGCCACTAGATTTGAGATACATACGTTTCTAAAAACAACATAAATTTCAAAAATATTAAAAAAGGCTCAAGTTCTAAAAATATCATGCTTTCATTTGTAGAATCTTGTGGCCATGAAACAGATTTTATATAATATTTAGAATTTTCATAGGTGCAATTTTGACTAATTTGTGAACAAATTTTATCTGGAATAACATAATTTTCACTGCATAGGTTTTCTAGTTTGCTGCCTTGCTGTCTTTAAAAGCTGTATTGGTCGACTGACAAAATTGAGCTGTGATAAAAATAAAAAGCTACATAAAGTGCTAAAAATGCTTGACTTTTTTGCTTCTCGGTTAAATTTATGATAAACGTTATATGAGGTTGTCGCGATTCCAAAGCATTGAAAAGTTTTAGAGCCTTCAGGTGTATCACTGCTTTTATGTGTCGAATAAAATCCGATAGCTTTGCACAAATTTGGCATTTACAATAAATGCATAAGGCTTTGGTTATAACTCTTTCTAATGGCCTAATCCATTTCTTGAATAGGGCATCACACTCCCAAGTCTTCCTGTATTTTTGTATATAACGCTTAGCCTTAAAAAAACTAAGTTAAGTAAGACTAACAAAGAAAGTTTTAGTTTGTTAAATTTTACCATTAATGTTGTCAATTCTTTATATATAAAAATTTTCAATGTGGAAAATAAAAAATTCAAATAGAAAATAGCCCCAACCTATAGCGTTTTTTAAAAAAGCGCTAAAGAGAAAAAATGCGACATATTGGTGGTTGAAACGCGCTAAATATAGCGCGATGGGCACTAGATTGGCAACACTGATAATACTCTATCTCTTATGCTTTCTGTTTAGGGATGCCATCACTTTTTTATCCCGGATTAGGTATTTAATATCGAAATAAATATCGGATAACTCATAATAACAAAGTTTTATATAATATTGTTACTCTTATTATATTAATATTTACATTTTATATTATTAAAATTTTTCCCCTATTTTAATTAAAATTAAATAAAAATATAAACACTCATAGAAAAGAAAATATATACATATATACATAGAATGGCAACAATTAAATAGAAAAATAGATGCCCGACCATTGAATCATAACTTAAAAATTTGGTAATCCAATCCCAATTAACAGTGAATTAACCCTTTGCGAAACGGTGTGACTCACATAGTCACACATAATTCATTTGGTTTTTGGTTTATTTTGTAAACTTAAAATTGTTTGATACGTCTGCTACACATATAAATCTACTTTTTGGATAATTTTACTGGATTCCATATCCAGTGCTATAGGTATATAGACCTTAAACCCACTCTTGAAAAAATCCCCTAAGTGAATAAACTTTGTTTTTATTAATTGTTTTATTTAACCCATAATTATCTCTTATACTCGAGAAAATTTAACTCTGTAACTTAATTTCTGAACTTCGTTAGTAATTTACTCATTTGAAATGACTACGTCAACTTCTCAAGAGCTCCTAAGGGAGCAATTTGTATTCATTTGCGACCATTTGCTACAATTTTGTACAAAATTTAATAGTTCCCCAGTTGAGGACCATATGGACTCAATTCTGGATGTACAATTGAAGGATTTGGAATCCCGATGAGCGGAACTCGAATCATCCTATATGAAAGTCATGGTGACCAACGAGGTTACGGTTTCATCGGAATTTAAACAGGAAGCGAAAAATAACTTTGATGCTTGTATGGACGCCTATTATCAATGTAGGTCTCAGATTATGGATTTGATGAGGGTGTCTTGACTCGTTGCTCCAGACAATGCAGCATCCCAATCGACTTCTCGATATTCTCTCCCACCTCAATCACAAACCCTAAATGCAAACAAATTCTGTCAATTGTATTAAACTGCCACTCTGCGATACTGAGGTATTTGAAGGTAGTTATGAACAATGGCCCTCTTTCAGGTAAGCTCTCTCCCGTTACAAAACTGTATCATCTCCGGAACAAGACTAGAGGTGAAGCTAGTGCTATTGTATTGTATATGTAGTATATACAATGTGTATTGTATATATGTATATTATACATACATACATCTCAATTTTCAAAAGATTTTTTATATAATTTTAAATATTTATATTTTATTTTATATATATAATATTCAGAACTCAAAAATAATTTCATAATCTTTTATAACCTTTAATTTAAACAAAGTTTAAAATTAATATAATGTTCAACATTAACATAACATAACATTACTTACCCTCAGCAAAAGCAATTGATCGTTACACTAATAAATTAAATTAATTATAAAAATAAAAATTTTAAATTCATTAAAATTATAAATGCAAAGCAAATTGCTGTACTTAAAAAAAATAGCAACAACTATTATATCGATGAAGTTACAAAATAGCATAAGAATAATACTCAGTGTTGCCAATTTTTTATGGCGTAAATGCCCAGTCTTCCCACTCAAATAGCGTTAAAAAGCATTAAGTAATAATTTTAGTACCTAATAGGCCATTTACACTACAGCGAAATCTAGTACTTATGAGATTTCGAGCCAAATCTAGTTGATTTTAAATAGATTTCCCATACAAAACAAAATCTACTTATTTAGTAGATTTCGGCAAAATCTACTCAAAATCTAGTAAAAATAGAAATGCAACTATGTGTTTTGCCAAATAGTACTTAAAAATACAACGCTGAGCAGGAAAAAAATGACATTTCAATTTAAAAACAAAACTTTAACCTCTTCACGCCCTTGGCCACATATGTGTACGTTTAATTTTTTATAATCATAATTATAATAATAATAATAAAAAAACAAAAATTTTATAGTAAGTTATTGACTACCAAATCCTCAGACCGTTTGTCTGCAATGATGATATTATTTCCGACGCATAGTTAGATAAATAAAAAAAATGTGAAATAATTCTTCGGCAATCTGTTTTAGTGGATTATATCAAGAATAATATTTGAAAAAAAATAATATCAGTTATATTTAATATAATAAGTTTTACCATCACCACCTAAAAAATCTAAAAGCTGGACTAAAGTGAATCCTGGAATTAGACTGGACGGTATGGATCATTATCCTAAATACAAGGAACAGAAAAATCTCCCCAGATGTCACGACAAAAATTGTGTAAGGCGAACTCTCTACATTTGTGAGAAATGTTAAGAATATATACGCCTGATATGCCCGGAATGTATGAAATCATATCACACATAAATTACCATTAACGCTCAGTTTGGCGGCTTTTCGATGAACATATCATATGAAATATTAGGAATATCTTGCTCCCAGAATGACCCATGACGAACCTGTATTAAAGTGCTGTTTAATATTTATATATTATTACCTATATATATGTTTACGACACTAAATGTCCTATATTTTTCATTTTGGTTTGGTATTAAACTAAATTTGGAAATATTATTTTCTTTTAAATTTCAGTCAGCTGTTTTTGTTATTAAAATGAAATCTTGCTACTGTCAAATAAATCCAGTGTAAACGATCTAGATTTTGAGCAAGATTTGAAATCTAATCTACTAGATTTCGCTGTAGTGTAAATGGCCTATAACTATAATCAAAACGCGCTGTAAAAAGCATTAAATAATAAATAAATAGACAAATGTAATGGAATTGTTAGTAAAATGTTTTTATTATGTAGTATATAAAATGTATATTGTATATATGTATATTATACATACACTGCGGTTCATCAGGATAGAACCAACATATTTTAAATTAAAAAAAACTGTATAAATTGCAAATACAGATAGAATAAAAAATTTTGTTTTGCAGAAAAATAGTTAATACTGTAAATGATAATTTGAACACAAAAAATAGTATAAAAATGAATTATAACGGTACTTTTTCACTTTCTTTGTAGTCAAGTATTAAATTTTTCATTTATTTTTTGGTTCAACCGAATAGAACCACGTGCATTTTTAACTTAAATCAGTAGGCGGTTGTAATAAAGCTTTATAAAAACCAAATAAAATTAAAGTCACAGTTTGTGACTGCAGTTAGCTAAATCAATATGGGAAGAAAGAGTTCTTTAAATTCGTCGGAAATGGTAAAAATTGATGTTTACCATTCTGAAAATTATTCTTATCGCGAAATCGGTAGAAAAATCGGACGAAGTCATAATGTGGTAATGAATTACTTAAAACATCGTGAACCATATAATAAAAATTACAAAGGAGGTACTTAGACAGCTCTAACACCACAGGACAAGCAAAAAATTCTTCGAATTGCCTCAAATTCAGCCTATTCTACCTCTAACATTAAGCATTTAGCAGAAGTTAAAGCAAGTAAATCAACAGTTCGTCGCGCTATTTTAGGCAGTGAACATTTACAAGTCCGAAAACTAAAGAAAAAACCTCCATTAAATGCAATCCGTCAACAACAGCGCCCTCCGTTTGCCAAAGATCATATGTCATGGGATGTTCAATTACATAGGCGTCCTTATGCTGTGATGGCGGCTCAGAAATTTTTCGTCCTTACGCATATCGTAAAAATAAAAGTTATAGCCATCCAAATTAAATTTTTTTATCAGAAAAAACTTACATTTCGCTAATCGTTATCGTTTAATTATCTTTTTTTTATTTTAAATATTGTCAAATTTTTCCATAATTATTTCCTTAAAATTTATTTTTTGATTTTTTTTCTTGCTGGTTCCGATGTACTGGGTCTACGTGAAGGAGCACAGCAACAGTGGCGATGATGATGCAGACATTGGTGCATATGGCGATGGTGCAGATATTGTTGTACCTCTTGATTGCGTAGCCAATGATGAATTTAAAACATCTTCATAAATAAAAAATTTTGTAATTAATAACACAAATTAAAAGAATAATTTTTAACAAAAAATAAAAACGAAAGATACCGTCAATGCTTTCCAATGTCAGCTCAGTAAATATATTTGCCTTACAGCCACCAATAATTTGGTGGACAATTCCATAATGGCACCATGTTGACGGTGACCCATTAGCAATTTCCATCGCTACCTTCCCCTTCCTGGAAAATTGTGCTTTTAAAACAATTTTTAATGTACATTTTACATATACCTGTAAATATAACTGTACCGCTGGCTGAAATTTTGCAATTTCACCTGTACATCCCTTCGGCTGCAGGCGTGTCCCTGCCGGCTGATCTTCTCCGCCATCCCTGCATATACACATGTCGCCATTTTTCCGGTGCCCACGGAGCGCACCCAGTTTGGTTGGCCACATATCAAGCAGGGCTACTTCACTCGCGTCACCCCAGCCTATTCTGCTTTTCTTGTTTTTCTTTTTTAAATATAAATTGGTTATTTTTATCAAAAATTATTAATAAATAAACAAATTCAATAAAAATTGTTACGCGTCGTTACTGAGAGAATAACAAAATTTAATGTATATTCGTTTTGATAGAAATGGAACTGATTTTTATATAAAAAACTTGGTTAAGGGCAAAATAAGCTGTTAAGCTAGCTCAGTGGTCTATACGGTTCTTAACCCGGCTTCATGACGCGAACATATAATACACTCTCTTGCCTTAACACCACAGAGTGTATTTAAAAGAAAAACTTTCAAGCAAATTTTAAATTGTCAATTCCTTATTTTTTATAGTCAAATAGATGAAGAAATGCAGAAAAATACTCACGTTATTATTACTCCCACTATCCCTCACATCACTACCCGAGAACCTTCGACTCCGTAAAAAAAAAACTATTAGAAGTTCATTATTTCAAATCAATCCTTGTCGGAGGTACATATATATATATATATTTGGCAAGAAAATTATCAATATTACAGGAATTATACAATATTTAAATATAATTATAATATATAAAATTATATATGAAATATATTAATAAAAATTGTATCATACTTATAAATGAATTCAAAATAACAATTATTACTTAGTCTATAATCAAGATAGTACTTTATATTATAATATAACATTTATCAATAATGTCTTACGATACAATCTGGGGCCGAAATGTTGACGCTGGAGGTAAGTTGATGCCGGAGGCAATGTTGTAGTTTTGTTGTTTTTGTCTTAATACAATCTGGGGCTGTAACGTTGATACTGGAGGTAAGCTGATACTGAAGTAAAGTTGTAGTTTTGTTGTTTTTGTCTATTGTTTGTTAAAAAAAGGTAGGTCTATGTTATAAATATATATCGAATTTCTGTCTGGTTTATTTGCTCTGTTTTTGCAGGTTTAGGTATAAAACTATTCTTGTTAATAATTTAATTTTTTTTGTTCTCATGTTCAATGTAAAAAATATTTTTTTTGAGTTTGAAATATGCCAATCGTTAATTACATACGTCAAACGTATTGCTTTCTTAATTAATTTTTTGTTTATTTCTTTTTTTTTCTTTTGTGTTTACTAAGATTATTGATTTTTAGTATTCATAATAACTTTAGACTAAATTAAATTTATTTTATGTTTCACATTTCCATTGTATTAATTTAAGTTCAAGTACATTTTTAATTTTTGCATGAGAGTTGTAACTAACTTTAGATTTATGCATTTTTTAAATATCAGATTTTCCATAGATGAATTGTTTTTTTATTTGATTTTGTATTTTAAATTTTAGGTATATTTTCTTTTTCGTTTTATAGGGAAATTATAAACAATTTGGTACAGACATTGGTGCGTATGGCTATGGTGCAGATATTGTTGTACCTCTTGATTGCGTAGCCAATGATGAATTTAAAACATCTTCATAAATAAAAAATTTTGTAATTAATAACACAAATTAAAAGAATAATTTTTAACAAAAAATAAAAACGAAAGATACCGTCAATGCTTTCCAATGTCAGCTCAGTAAATATATTTGCCTTACAGCCACCAATAATTTGGTGGACAATTCCATAATGGCACCATGGTGACGTGTTGGCGATGATTTCCGCATTCGATACAATAGTGAGCTGTATGAGCTCCTCAACGACATGGATGTTGTACAGCGTATTAATATCCAGCGGCTGCGCTGGCTCGGCCATGTCGTTCGAATGGAGGAGGATGCTCCAGCGAGACGGGTATTTGATGCGGGGATCTGCGGAAGTCGGCGAGGAGGACGACCTTGTATCCGTTGGAAGGACCAAATCGAGGGAGCCCTGTCATCGATTGGTGTGACCAACTGGGGTAGGCGCGCAAGAAGCAGAGGCGCCTGGAAGGATGTGTTGCGGCAGGCCGAAATCCGTTAATCGGGTTGTTATGGCCAATTAAGTAAGTAAGTAAGTGCAGAACAACAGTGGATTTTACCAATTTTACCAAGTAAAGAGATTCTGAATTGGGTGGACATGATATTGTGATGTGCTTTCCATCCACAGCACCAATACAATTTGGAAAGTTCCACATGGTGTTGAAATCTTCGGTAATGCATTTCCACTCATATTTTTGTGGAGGTAACTAATAAATTTCTCCTAATTCCTCCCAAAAACCTTCACATACCTCAGTTATAATGGTGGTTACTGTGGAGCGTCCCATTTTAAAAGCAGTAGCAAGTGTTTGCTTACTATGTCCGTGCGCCAGATAGCTAGATTTAGTACATACAAACATACATATGTATATAATCAAAACGTGCGATGAAAACATTAAATAATAAATAAATAGACAAATGTAATGGAATTTAATAAAAATGATTTTATTTTGTAGTATATGCAATGTATATTGTATATATGTATATTATACATAAATACATCTCAATTTTCAAAAGATTTTTTATATAATTTTATATATTAAAAAAAAAATAAATAAAATTAACAATTATTTGCAACAAAACGACTTAATTTTTTCATCTTTATATATAATATAATGAAAATAGGTACTTTTATTTGAACATTTATAATCGTAGCTCATTTTTCAGCACTTACATATACATAATTGGTCATTACAACCCTTCAGTCAGGGTTACGACCTTGTTTCTCATACCACTTATGTTGTGTGTGTTAATTGTATACATGAGAGGTGGGACCTACAGTTTAAAGTCGACTCCGAACGACAGATTTTTGAGAAGCTTTTCAGGCAATTTTATTTCCCCTTGAGTTTTTGCCAGAAATCTGCTGAGAGGAAGTCGCCGAAGAAATACTTTTTGTATTTTGTTTTGATGTCTGGCCTGTCTTAAAAATGGGCCACTAGGTTTGAGATACATATGTTTCTAAAAACAACATAAATTTCAAAAATATTAAAAAAGGCTCAAGTTCTAAAAATATCATGCTTTCATTTGTAGAATCTTGTGGCCATGAAACAGATTTTATATAATATTAAGAATTTTCATAGGTGCAATTTTACCTAATTTGTGAACAAATCTTATCTGGAATAACATAATTTTCACTGCATAGGTTTTCTAGTTTGCTGCCTTGCTGTCTTTAAAAGCTGTATTGGTCGACTGACAAAATTGAGCTGTGATAAAAATAAAAAGCTACATAAAGTGCTAAAAATGCTTGACTTTTTTGCTTCTCGGTTAAATTTATGATAAACGTTATATAAGGTTGTCGCGATTCCAAAGCATTGAAAAGTTTTAGAGCCTTCAGGTGTTTCACTGCTTTTATGTGTCGAATAAAATCCGATAGCTTTGCACAAATTTGGCATTTACAATAAATGCATAAGGCTTTGGTTATAACTCTTTCTAATGGCCTAATCCATTTCTTGAATAGGGCATCACACTCCCAAGTCTTCCTGTATTTTTGTATATAACGCTTAGCCTTAAAAAAACTAAGTTAAGTAAGACTAACAAAGAAAGTTTTAGTTTGTTAAATTTTACCATTAATGTTGTCAATTCTTTATATATAAAAATTTTCAATGTGGAAAATAAAAAATTCAAATAGAAAATAGCCCCAACCTATAGCGTTTTTTAAAAAAGCGCTAAAGAGAAAAAATGCGACATATTGGTGGTTGAAACGCGCTAAATATAGCGCGATGGGCACTAGATTGGCAACACTGATAATACTCTATCTCTTATGCTTTCTGTTTAGGGATGCCATCACTTTTTTATCCCGGATTAGGTATTTAATATCGAAATAAATATCGGATAACTCATAATAACAAAGTTTTATATAATATTGTTACTCTTATTATATTAATATTTACATTTTATATTATTAAAATTTTTCCCCTATTTTAATTAAAATTAAATAAAAATATAAATACTCATAGAAAAGAAAATATATACATATATACATAGAATGGCAACAATTAAATAGAAAAATAGATGCCCGACCATTGAATCATAACTTAAAAATTTGATAATCCAATCCCAATTAACAGTGAATTAACCCTTTGCGAAACGGTGTGACTCACATAGTCACACATAATTCATTTGGTTTTTGGTTTATTTTGTAAACTTAAAATTGTTTGATACGTCTGCTACACATATAAATCTACTTTTTGGATAATTTTACTGGATTCCATATCCAGTGCTATAGGTATATAGACCTTAAACCCACTCTTGAAAAAATCCCCTAAGTGAATAAACTTTGTTTTTATTAATTGTTTTATTTAACCCATAATTATCTCTTATACTCGAGAAAATTAAACTCTGTAACTTAATTTCTGAACTTCGTTAGTAATTTACTCATTTGAAATGACTACGTCAACTTCTCAAGAGCTCCTAAGGGAGCAATTTGTATTCATTTGCGACCATTTGCTACAATTTTGTACAAAATTTAATAGTTCCCCAGTTGAGGACCATATGGACTCAATTCTGGATGTACAATTGAAGGATTTGGAATCCCGATGAGCGGAACTCGAATCATCCTATATGAAAGTCATGGTGACCAACGAGGTTACGGTTTCATCGGAATTTAAACAGGAAGCGAAAAATAACTTTGATGCTTGTATGGACGCCTATTATCAATGTAGGTCTCAGATCATGGATTTGATGAGGGTGTCTTGACTCGTTGCTCCAGACAATGCAGCATCCCAATCGACTTCTCGATATTCTCTCCCACCTCAATCACAAACCCTAAATGCAAACAAATTCTGTCAATTGTATTAAACTGCCACTCTGCGATACTGAGGTATTTGAAGGTAGTTATGAACAATGGCCCTCTTTCAGGTAAGCTCTCTCCCGTTACAAAACTGTATCATCTCCGGAACAAGACTAGAGGTGAAGCTAGTGCTATTGTATTGTATATGTAGTATATACAATGTGTATTGTATATATGTATATTATACATACATACATCTCAATTTTCAAAAGATTTTTTATATAATTTTAAATATTTATATTTTATTTTATATATATAATATTCAGAACTCAAAAATAATTTCATAATCTTTTATAACCTTTAATTTAAACAAAGTTTAAAATTAATATAATGTTCAACATTAACATAACATAACATTACTTACCCTCAGCAAAAGCAATTGATCGTTACACTAATAAATTAAATTAATTATAAAAATAAAAATTTTAAATTCATTAAAATTATAAATGCAAAGCAAATTGCTGTACTTAAAAAAAATAGCAACAACTATTATATCGATGAAGTTACAAAATAGCATAAGAATAATACTCAGTGTTGCCAATTTTTTATGGCGAAAATGCCCAGTCTTCCCACTCAAATAGCGTTAAAAAGCATTAAGTAATAATTTTAGTACCTAATAGGCCATTTACACTACAGCGAAATCTAGTACTTATGAGATTTCGAGCCAAATCTAGTTGATTTTAAATAGATTTCCCATACAAAACAAAATCTACTTAATTAGTAGATTTCGGCAAAATCTACTCAAAATCTAGTAAAAATAGAAATGCAACTATGTGTTTTGCCAAATAGTACTTAAAAATACAACGCTGAGCAGGAAAAAATGACATTTCAATTTAAAAACAAAACTTTAACCTCTTCACGCCCTTGGCCACATATGTGTACGTTTAATTTTTTATAATCATAATTATAATAATAATAATAAAAAAACAAAAATTTTATAGTAAGTTATTGACTACCAAATCCTCAGACCGTTTGTCTGCAATGATGATATTATTTCCGACGCATAGTTAGATAAATAAAAAAAATGTGAAATAATTCTTCGGCAATCTGTTTTAGTGGATTATATCAAGAATAATATTTGAAAAAAAATAATATCAGTTATATTTAATATAATAAGTTTTACCATCACCACCTAAAAAATCTAAAAGCTGGACTAAAGTGAATCCTGGAATTAGACTGGACGGTATGGATCATTATCCTAAATACAAGGAACAGAAAAATCTCCCCAGATGTCACGACAAAAATTGTGTAAGGCGAACTCTCTACATTTGTGAGAAATGTTAAGAATATATACGCCTGATATGCCCGGAATGTATGAAATCATATCACACATAAATTACCATTAACGCTCAGTTTGGCGGCTTTTCGATGAACATATCATATGAAATATTAGGAATATCTTGCTCCCAGAATGACCCATGACGAACCTGTATTAAAGTGCTGTTTAATATTTATATATTATTACCTATATATATGTTTACGACACTAAAAGTCCTATATTTTTCATTTTGGTTTGGTATTAAACTAAATTTGGAAATATTATTTTCTTTTAAATTTCAGTCAGCTGTTTTTGTTATTAAAATGAAATCTTGCTACTGTCAAATAAATCCAGTGTAAACGATCTAGATTTTGAGCAAAGATTTGAAATCTAATCTACTAGATTTCGCTGTAGTGTAAATGGCCTATAACTATAATCAAAACGCGCTGTAAAAAGCATTAAATAATAAATAAATAGACAAATGTAATGGAATTGTTAGTAAAATGTTTTTATTATGTAGTATATAAAATGTATATTGTATATATGTATATTATACATACACTGCGGTTCATCAGGATAGAACCAACATATTTTAAATTAAAAAAAACTGTATAAATTGCAAATACAGATAGAATAAAAAATTTTGTTTTGCAGTAAAATAGTTAATACTGTAAATGATAATTTGAACACAAAAAATAGTATAAAAATGAATTATAACGGTACTTTTTCACTTTCTTTGTAGTCAAGTATTAAATTTTTCATTTATTTTTTGGTTCAACCGAATAGAACCACGTGCATTTTTAACTTAAATCAGTAGGCGGTTGTAATAAAGCTTTATAAAAACCAAATAAAATTAAAGTCACAGTTTGTGACTGCAGTTAGCTAAATCAATATGGGAATAAAGAGTTCTTTAAATTCGTCGGAAATGGTAAAAATTGATGTTTACCATTCTGAAAATTATTCTTATCGCGAAATCGGTAGAAAAATCGGACGAAGTCATAATGTGGTAATGAATTACTTAAAACATCGTGAACCATATAATAAAAATTACAAAGGAGGTACTTAGACAGCTCTAACACCACAGGACAAGCAAAAAATTCTTCGAATTGCCTCAAATTCAGCCTATTCTACCTCTAACATTAAGCATTTAGCAGAAGTTAAAGCAAGTAAATCAACAGTTCGTCGCGCTATTTTAGGCAGTGAACATTTACAAGTCCGAAAACTAAAGAAAAAACCTCCATTAAATGCAATCCGTCAACAACAGCGCCCTCCGTTTGCAAAAGATCATATGTCATGGGATGTTCAATTACATAGGCGTCGTTATGCTGTGATGGCGGCTCAGAAATTTTTCGTCCTTACGCATATCGTAAAAATAAAAGTTATAGCCATCCAAATTAAATTTTTTTATCAGAAAAAACTTACATTTCGCTAATCGTTATCGTTTAATTATCTTTTTTTTATTTTAAATATTGTCAAATTTTTCCATAATTATTTCCTTAAAATTTATTTTTTGATTTTTTTTCTTGCAGGTTCCGATGTACTGGGTCTACGTGAAGGAGCACAGCAACAGTGGCGATGATGATGCAGACATTGGTGCATATGGCGATGGTGCAGATATTGTTGTACCTCTTGATTGCGTAGCCAATGATGAATTTAAAACATCTTCATAAATAAAAAATTTTGTAATTAATAACACAAATTAAAAGAATAATTTTTAACAAAAAATAAAAACGAAAGATACCGTCAATGCTTTCCAATGTCAGCTCAGTAAATATATTTGCCTTACAGCCACCAATAATTTGGTGGACAATTCCCTAATGGCACCATGGTGACGTGTTGGCGATGATATCCGCATTCGATGCAATAGTTAGCTGTATGAGCTCCTCAACGACATGGACGTTGTACAGCGTATTAATATCCAGCGGCTGCGCTGGCTCGGCCATGTCGTTCGAATGGAGGAGGATGCTCCAGCGAGACGGGTATTTGATGCGGGGATCTGCGGAAGTCGGCGAAGAGGACGACCTTGTATCCGTTGGAAGGACCAAATCGAGGGAGCCCTGTCATCGATTGGTGTGACCAACTGGCGTAGGCGCGCAAGAAGCAGAGGCGCCTGGAAGGATGTGTTGCGGCAGGCCGAAATCCGTTAATCGGGTTGTTATGGCCAATTAAGTAAGTAAGTGCAGAACAACAGTGGATTTTACCAATTTTACCAAGTAGAGATTCTGAATTGGGTGGACATGATATTGTGATGTGCTTTCCATCCACAGCACCAATACAATTTGGAAAGTTCCACATGGTGTTGAAATCTTCGGTAATGCATTTCCACTCATATTTTTGTGGAGGTAACTAATAAATTTCTCCTAATTCCTCCCAAAAACCTTCACATACCTCAGTTATAATGGTGGTTACTGTGGAGCGTCCCATTTTAAAAGCAGTAGCAAGTGTTTGCTTACTATGTCCGTGCGCCAGATAGCTAGATTTAGTACATACAAACATACATATGTATATAATCAAAACGTGCGATGAAAACATTAAATAATAAATAAATAGACAAATGTAATGGAATTTAATAAAAATGATTTTATTTTGTAGTATATGCAATGTATATTGTATATATGTATATTATACATAAATACATCTCAATTTTCAAAAGATTTTTTATATAATTTTATATATTAAAAAAAAAAAATAAATAAAATTAACAATTATTTGCAACAAAACGACTTAATTTTTTCATCTTTATATATAATATAATGAAAATAGGTACTTTTATTTGTACATTTATAATCGTAGCTTATTTTTCAGCACTTACATATACATAATTGGTCATTACAACCCTTCAGTCAGGGTTACGACCTTGTTTCTCATACCACTTATGTTGTGTGTGTTAATTGTATACATGAGAGGTGGGACCTACAGTTTAAAGTCGACTCCGAACGACAGATTTTTGAGAAGCTTTTCAGGCAATTTTATTTCCCCTTGAGTTTTTGCCAGAAATCTGCTGAGAGGAAGTCGCCGAAGAAATACTTTTTGTATTTTGTTTTGATGTCTGGCCTGTCTTAAAAATGGGCCACTAGATTTGAGATACATACGTTTCTAAAAACAACATAAATTTCAAAAATATTAAAAAAGGCTCAAGTTCTAAAAATATCATGCTTTCATTTGTAGAATCTTGTGGCCATGAAACAGATTTTATATAATATTTAGAATTTTCATAGGTGCAATTTTGACTAATTTGTGAACAAATTTTATCTGGAATAACATAATTTTCACTGCATAGGTTTTCTAGTTTGCTGCCTTGCTGTCTTTAAAAGCTGTATTGGTCGACTGACAAAATTGAGCTGTGATAAAAATAAAAAGCTACATAAAGTGCTAAAAATGCTTGACTTTTTTGCTTCTCGGTTAAATTTATGATAAACGTTATATGAGGTTGTCGCGATTCCAAAGCATTGAAAAGTTTTAGAGCCTTCAGGTGTATCACTGCTTTTATGTGTCGAATAAAATCCGATAGCTTTGCACAAATTTGGCATTTACAATAAATGCATAAGGCTTTGGTTATAACTCTTTCTAATGGCCTAATCCATTTCTTGAATAGGGCATCACACTCCCAAGTCTTCCTGTATTTTTGTATATAACGCTTAGCCTTAAAAAAACTAAGTTAAGTAAGACTAACAAAGAAAGTTTTAGTTTGTTAAATTTTACCATTAATGTTGTCAATTCTTTATATATAAAAATTTTCAATGTGGAAAATAAAAAATTCAAATAGAAAATAGCCCCAACCTATAGCGTTTTTTAAAAAAGCGCTAAAGAGAAAAAATGCGACATATTGGTGGTTGAAACGCGCTAAATATAGCGCGATGGGCACTAGATTGGCAACACTGATAATACTCTATCTCTTATGCTTTCTGTTTAGGGATGCCATCACTTTTTTATCCCGGATTAGGTATTTAATATCGAAATAAATATCGGATAACTCATAATAACAAAGTTTTATATAATATTGTTACTCTTATTATATTAATATTTACATTTTATATTATTAAAATTTTTCCCCTATTTTAATTAAAATTAAATAAAAATATAAATACTCATAGAAAAGAAAATATATACATATATACATAGAATGGCAACAATTAAATAGAAAAATAGATGCCCGACCATTGAATCATAACTTAAAAATTTGGTAATCCAATCCCAATTAACAGTGAATTAACCCTTTGCGAAACGGTGTGACTCACATAGTCACACATAATTCATTTGGTTTTTGGTTTATTTTGTAAACTTAAAATTATTTGATACGTCTGCTACACATATAAATCTACTTTTTGGATAATTTAACTGGATTCCATATCCAGTGCTATAGGTATATAGACCTTAAACCCACTCTTGAAAAAATCCCCTAAGTGAATAAACTTTGTTTTTATTAATTGTTTTATTTAACCCATAATTATCTCTTATACTCGAGAAAATTTAACTCTGTAACTTAATTTCTGAACTTCGTTAGTAATTTACTCATTTGAAATGACTACGTCAACTTCTCAAGAACTCCTAAGGGAGCAATTTGTATTCATTTGCGACCATTTGCTACAATTTTGTACAAAATTTAATAGTTCCCCAGTTGAGGACCATATGGACTCAATTCTGGATGTACAATTGAAGGATTTGGAATCCCGATGTGCGGAACTCGAATCATCCTATATGAAAGTCATGGTGACCAACGAGGTTACGGTTTCATCGGAATTTAAACAGGAAGCGAAAAATAACTTTGATGCTTGTATGGACGCCTATTATCAATGTAGGTCTCAGATCATGGATTTGATGAGGGTGTCTTGACTCGTTGCTCCAGACAATGCAGCATCCCAATCGACTTCTCGATATTCTCTCCCACCTCAATCACAAACCCTAAATGCAAACAAATTCTGTCAATTGTATTAAACTGCCACTCTGCGATACTGAGGTATTTGAAGGTAGTTATGAACAATGGCCCTCTTTCAGGTAAGCTCTCTCCCGTTACAAAACTGTATCATCTCCGGAACAAGACTAGAGGTGAAGCTAGTGCTATTGTATTGTATATGTAGTATATACAATGTGTATTGTATATATGTATATTATACATACATACATCTCAATTTTCAAAAGATTTTTTATATAATTTTAAATATTTATATTTTATTTTATATATATAATATTCAGAACTCAAAAATAATTTCATAATCTTTTATAACCTTTAATTTAAACAAAGTTTAAAATTAATATAATGTTCAACATTAACATAACATAACATTACTTACCCTCAGCAAAAGCAATTGATCGTTACACTAATAAATTAAATTAATTATAAAAATAAAAATTTTAATTTCATTAAAATTATAAATGCAAAACAAATTGCTGTACTTAAAAAAAATAGCAACAACTATTATATCGATGAAGTTACAAAAAAGCATAAGAATAATACTCAGTGTTGCCAATTTTTTATGGCGAAAATGCCCAGTCTTCCCACTCAAATAGCGTTAAAAAGCATTAAGTAATAATTTTAGTACCTAATAGGCCATTTACACTACAGCGAAATCTAGTACTTATGAGATTTCGAGCCAAATCTAGTTGATTTTAAATAGATTTCCCATACAAAACAAAATCTACTTATTTAGTAGATTTCGGCAAAATCTACTCAAAATCTAGTAAAAATAGAAATGCAACTATGTGTTTTGCCAAATAGTACTTAAAAATACAACGCTGAGCAGGAAAAAATGACATTTCAATTTAAAAACAAAACTTTAACCTCTTCACGCCCTTGGCCACATATGTGTACGTTTAATTTTGTATAATCATAATTATAATAATAATAAAAAAAACAAAAATTTTATAGTAAGTTATTGACTACCAAATCCTCAGACCGTTTGTCTGCAATGATGATATTATTTCCGACGCATAGTTAGATAAATAAAAAAAATGTGAAATAATTCTTCGGCAATCTGTTTTAGTGGATTATATCAAGAATAATATTTGAAAAAAAATAATATCAGTTATATTTAATATAATAAGTTTTACCATCACCACCTAAAAAATCTAAAAGCTGGACTAAAGTGAATCCTGGAATTAGACTGGACGGTATGGATCATTATCCTAAATACAAGGAACAGAAAAATCTCCCCAGATGTCACGACAAAAATTGTGTAAGGCGAACTCTCTACATTTGTGAGAAATGTTAAGAATATATACGCCTGATATGCCCGGAATGTATGAAATCATATCACACATAAATTACCATTAACGCTCAGTTTGGCGGCTTTTCGATGAACATATCATATGAAATATTAGGAATATCTTGCTCCCAGAATGACCCATGACGAACCTGTATTAAAGTGCTGTTTAATATTTATATATTATTACCTATATATATGTTTACGACACTAAATGTCCTATATTTTTCATTTTGGTTTGGTATTAAACTAAATTTGGAAATATTATTTTCTTTTAAATTTCAGTCAGCTGTTTTTGTTATTAAAATGAAATCTTGCTACTGTCAAATAAATCCAGTGTAAACGATCTAGATTTTGAGCAAGATTTGAAATCTAATCTACTAGATTTCGCTGTAGTGTAAATGGCCTATAACTATAATCAAAACGCGCTGTAAAAAGCATTAAATAATAAATAAATAGACAAATGTAATGGAATTGTTAGTAAAATGTTTTTATTATGTAGTATATAAAATGTATATTGTATATATGTATATTATACATACACTGCGGTTCATCAGGATAGAACCAACATATTTTAAATTAAAAAAACTGTATAAATTGAATAAAAAATTTTGTTTTGCAGAAAAATAGTTAATACTGTAAATGATAATTTGAACACAAAAAATAGTATAAAAATGAATTATAACGGTACTTTTTCACTTTCTTTGTAGTCAAGTATTAAATTTTTCATTTATTTTTTGGCAAAAAATTCTTCGAATTGCCTCAAATTCAGCCCATTCTACCTCTAACATTAAGCATTTAGCAGAAGTTAAAGCAAGTAAATCAACAGTTCGTCGCGCTATTTTAGGCAGTGAACATTTACAAGTCCGAAAACTAAAGAAAAAAACCTCCATTAAATGCAATCCGTCAACAACAGCGCCCTCCGTTTGCCAAAGATCATATGTCATGGGATGTTCAATTACATAGGCGTCGTTATGCTGTGATGGCGGCTCAGAAATTTTTCGTCCTTACGCATATCGTAAAAATAAAAGTTATAGCCATCCAAATTAAATTTTTTTATCAGAAAAAACTTACATTTCGCTAATCGTTATCGTTTAATTATCTTTTTTTATTTTAAATATTGTCAAATTTTTCCATAATTATTTCCTTAAAATTAATTTTTTGATTTTTTTTCTTGCAGGTTCCGATGTACTGGGTCTACGTGAAGGAGCACAGCAACAGTGGCGATGATGGTGCAGACAGTGGTGCATATGGCGATGGTGCAGATATTGTTGTACCTCATGATTGCGTAGCCAATGATGAATTTAAAACATCTTCATAAATAAAAAATTTTGTAATTAATAACACAAATTAAAAGAATAATTTTTAACAAAAAATAAAAACGAAAGATACCGTCAATGCTTTCCAATGTCAGCTCAGTAAATATATTTGCCTTACAGCCACCAATAATTTGGTGGACAATTCCATAATGGCACCATGTTGACGGTGACCCATTAGCAATTTCCATCGCTACCTTCCCCTTCCTGGAAAATTGTGCTTTTAAAACAAGTTTTAATGTACATTTTACATATACCTGTACATATAACTGTACCGCTGGCTGAAATTTTGCAATTTCACCTGTACATCCCTTGGGCTGCAGGCGTGTCCCTGCCGGCTGATCTTCTCCGCCATCCCTGCATATACACATGTCGCCATTTTTCCGGTGCCCACGGAGCGCACCCAGTTTGGTTGGCCACATATCAAGCAGGGCTACTTCACTCGCGTCACCCCAGCCTATTCTGCTTTTCTTGTTTTTCTTTTTTAAATATAAATTGGTTATTTTTATCAAAAATTATTAATAAATAAACAAATTCAATAAAAATTGTTACGCGTCGTTACTGAGAGAATAACAAAATTTAATGTATATTCGTTTTGATAGAAATGGAACTGATTTTTATATAAAAAACTTGGTTAAGGGCAAAATAAGCTGTTAAGCTAGCTCAGTGGTCTATACGGTTCTTAACCCGGCTTCATGACGCGAACATATAATACACTCTCTTGCCTTAACACCACAGAGTGTATTTAAAAGAAAAACTTTCAAGCAAATTTTAAATTGTCAATTCCTTATTTTTTATAGTCAAATAGATGAAGAAATGCAGAAAAATACTCACGTTATTATTACTCCCACTATCCCTCACATCACTACCCGAGAACCTTCGCCTCCGTAAAAAAAAACTATTAGAAGTTCATTATTTCAAATCAATCCTTGTCGGAGGTACATATATATATATATATTTGGCAAGAAAATTATCAATATTACAGGAATTATACAATATTTAAATATAATTATAATATATAAAATTATATATGAAATATATTAATAAAAATTGTATCATACTTATAAATGAATTCAAAATAACAATTATTACTTAGTCTATAATCAAGATAGTACTTTATATTATAATATAACATTTATCAATAATGTCTTACGATACAATCTGGGGCCCAAATGTTGACGCTGGAGGTAAGTTGATGCCGGAGGCAATGTTGTAGTTTTGTTGTTTTTGTCTTAATACAATCTGGGGCTGTAACGTTGATACTGGAGGTAAGCTGATACTGAAATAAAGTTGTAGTTTTGTTGTTTTTGTCTATTTTTTGTTAAAAAAAAGGTAGGTCTATGTTATAAATATATATCGAATTTCTGTCTGGTTTATTTGCTCTGTTTTTGCAGGTTTAGGTATAAAACTATTCTTGTTAATAATTTAATTTTTTTTGTTCTCATGTTCAATGTAAAAAATATTTTTTTTGAGTTTGAAATATGCCAATCGTTAATTACATACGTCAAACGTATTGCTTTCTTAATTAATTTTTTGTTTATTTCTTTTTTTTTCTTTTGTGTTTACTAAGATTATTGATTTTTAGTATTCATAATAACTTTAGACTAAATTAAATTTATTTTATGTTTCACATTTCCATTGTATTAATTTAAGTTCAAGTACATTTTTAATTTTTGCATGAGAGTTGTAACTAACTTTAGATTTATGAATTTTTTAAATATCAGATTTTCCATAGATGAATTGTTTTTTTATTTGATTTTGTATTTTAAATTTTAGGTTTATTTTCTTTTTCGTTTTATAGGGAAATTATAAACAATTTGGTACTTTGGCAGGTTTGTATGTTATTATTTGTTTCGGTTTTTTCTTTAATAAATAAAAATTCTTTGTATATTGATTTCAACGGATCATGTAGTTTTCTGTGAGTGTATGTATGTATTGTAATTATAAAATATATTTTTTTTATTTCACAGTCTATATCTGGCAATTGCCGAGTGCGGACGTGCATTTTTTCGTATCGGTTGACTTGTGTGTTTACTGTTTAGTGTTATTTTTTTGAGTCTTTTTGATTTTTTTTTGTATATAAAGAGTGTTAATTTACTGTTTTTTTTTCTGTTTGTACAAGTTAAATTAATTTTTCTTTTGATTTGAATTACAATTAACAGAATGAACGGGGTACATCCCCCGAATCATAACAGATTTCAGGAGCTTGACTCCATCGGGAGGAACAGACCCAAAATAAGCAAACGTCCCCGTCAAGAGGAATTTATACTTCTTCCACAAACATCCTCAAATGAAGGAAATCTTCCGCGATACCTAGTGGCAACGAAACAAACATTAATAAAGACCAAATAAGTGTACCCCTGGCGTCGTATAATGTGTTTCAGTTAGAAAGGGGTCTGAATTATATATGTTCTGATCGCCTTGAAGTGAATGAAATGAGAAGTGGAGACTACTGATAAAAGTCGCCGACAGTAAAACAGCTGAAAATTTTTTAAAGGCAACATACATTGACAACATACCGGTCAAGATCACATTACACAAAACGCTTAACACAACACAAGGTAGAATTTTCTCGAGGAAAATAATCAACATCCCACAAGAGGAATTATTATCATCACTCAAGGACCAAAAGGTTGTTGAAATCCATAAGATGATGAAAACAGAGGGTGAGAAAATGGTTGCGACAGATGCTGCTATTATCACTTTTGATCTGATAAACCGGCCAGATAAAATAAAACTTGGATGGGAATTGGTAAAAGTGGATGAATTTATACCCAACCCAATGAGATGTCTTAACTGTCAACGCCTTGGCCATACGAAAAAGAGATGCCGTAATGTTGAAACATGTAAAGATTGCGGATTTACAACACCCCATAAATCGTGCACCCGTAGGTACTGCATCAATTGCCAAAACGAAAATCACCCTTCATATGACCCTGAGTGCCCTACTTTCTGGAACCACAAATCCGTCAATTATTTGAGAATCACTCGTAGATGCACAACAAGGGAGGCTTGGTTCATTTATAATGACAATCCTTCGTTGAATACTCTCAAACCAATTCCAAGAAAAGGCAACAAAAACACATATGCTCAAATTTTAAAGAATTCTAACAATGACGAAAATAATTCGATAACGGGAAATAAATCTGTAAAGACAGATGCGAAGAAAGACAAAATCGTGCAGGACAAACCTAATGAAATGGCAACAGACACTCTCTCACAGATCGCAACAAATACAACCATACAAAATGCAACAACAATGATAAATCAAAATAATGAGGAAAACAACAATTTGGAACAAAACAATTTTTTAACGACTGAACTCTCCCAAGTTACAACAACATACACTCTCTCACCACTCGAATCAAATATACAACATTCAACAACAATAATGGATCAACATGATGAAGTTTCACTCAACTTTTCTACAGAAAAGCTGAATCAGACAACTGACTCAAACTCACACACTCAAAACAACATGGACAATGAATTTTTCAGTGATGACAGCACTACTTTTTGTGAAAATGAATTTAATGATGATGCACTTTTAAACATGCCGATAGACAAAAATTTAAGTGAAGAAATGATTGCCAATGACATAACAGTAGTTCTGGGTTTCAGCACCCCCAAAAGAGATGATGGAGATAAGCAGACGGAAAAGTCCCCTTGCAGTCAGCTTTACCACAAATTTCCTCATTTGAACACAATTATAACACCGAAAACGCTTAAGGATACTATGCCTAAAAAGGGCAAGAAAAAATAATTTTATTTTTATTTATTTACTTTTATATACATACAAATATTTATATACTTTTTTATTAATTTTTTTGTAGATTTTTAATGAACATTGGTCTAGATATGAATATTTTCAGTGGAATATCCAAGGATTTACGAATCACAAATACGCCTTGGAATTATTAGTTGCTCGACATAAACCGAGTATAATTGTTTTGCAGGAAACACATATGAATGGGAAGAATATAAAATTTTTGCATTTACCGGGTTTTAAAGCCTACCATCATAACAAAGACTTTGTATGCGCTAGGTCAGGTATTGCAATTTTTGTAAGGGAGAATGTGAATGTGACACAACACATCAGGTCGAGGGGTGATCTTCTATTCCAGTCCATAATTATTAGGTGCGGTGTTGATCTACATTTGACGAACATTTACAAGGAGTATGATATTAATCTAAATCCCCAGATGATTGGGGCCATCGATCTACCAGATGACATGTATCACCTAGTACTTGGCGATTTTAACTCTCAGAACTGTCTTTGGGGTTCTGCTTTCAACTCTCCCAGCGGATCCCTATGGGAGAAGTTTGCGGATGATCATAATTTGGTTATACTCAACGATGGCTCCCCAACATTGTTTAATACTAGGAATACATTAACCTCGGTAGATGTAACAATGTGTAATGTTGACTTGGCACCTGGCTTGTCTTGGCATTGTTTGCCTTTACCTGAAGTCAGCGATCATTTTCCTATCAAGATCACTGGAAAATCAGATACACGAATTTCAAGGAAATTTATACCCCGTTTTCTGTACCAAAAGGCCAATTGGAAATTGTTTTCGCGAAAGGCGAATATTTTTAACGATAGGCTTCAGAAATCGTCGAACGTGAATAAGGAGGCTGCACAGATAAATCGTGTATTGAGAAGCGCAGCAAATGAATCAATCCCACTCAGCCGTAAACCTGTGTGTAGAAACAGTCCAGTATGGTTCAATTCTGAAATTTCTAAATTAATTCGTCTCAGAAAAAGCGCATGTAAACTGTTTAAAATAAATCGTAACCAGAAAAATGCTTTGGAGTACAGAAGGGCTTGTGCCAAGGTGAAAAGAGAGAGTAAAATTGCGAAAAGGCTCACGTGGGAAAAATTTCTTAACTCTCTAAATCCGTCTATGGACGTACGTTATTTATGGAAGAAAGTCAACAACTTGAGAGGCAACAACATCGAGAACTTTCCCACAATTTTTATTGATGGAGAGGGTTTCTCACACCCTCAACAAATAGCTAATGGATTTGCAAATTTCTGGTCATCACTAAGTTCGGACAATGCTTTTGATCCTGAAATTATAGCAGCTAAGAATGATTTGGCCATCAATGAGTTATTTCACTTTGGTAACGAATTTGATGGAATGATTGCTAAAATAGATATTTGGGAACTGAATGATGTATTGAGAACATCGAAAGGCTCCACCCCGGCAAACGACAAGATTACAAACGCAATGGTGAAAAATGCCCCTGATGATCAATGGAAAACGGCCACTCTTTCCCCGATTCCTAAGCCTAATAAGAACCCAAATCAGCTTGAGGGATACCGTCCTATCTCTCTTATACCGGTAGTCTCGAAAATTCTTGAGAAAATTTTATCTAAAAGATTTTGGGAATTTGCCAAGCATAAGATGAATGTAAATCAACACGTTTTTTTGCCCAGACGAGGAGTACATAGTATTTGTCATGAACTAGAGGAAACACTACGTTCAAATTTGAAAAAAGGAAAACACACTCTTGTTTTGTCTGAGGATATTGAAAAGGCATTTGACCGGGTTATTTTAACCTATATACTGCTGGAACTTGCGGACTGGAAAATGCCATTACAATTAATTAAACTTATAAGGTCTTTTCTGGAGAATCGTTTCATAAGAGTAAAAGTTGATGGGTACTTATCTACATCCTATCCTCTTCAAAATGGTGTACCGCAGGGGTCACCCCTATCTGTAGTGCTTTATAATATATACGCAAATTCACTTATTAAGGCTTTAGAACATTGGCAGGGAATAGACTACGTTGGAATTTATGCGGATAATATATTTGCCATAGCCTCTGGTGATACTTAGTTGGTATATGAAAATCTTGTAAATCTCGACAACAAGATAAATGATTGGGCAAATAGCAGAGGTGCAGTTATACCTGCTGAAAAACCGAAATATTGCATGTTTGTAGGAAACGAGATTGTGACGCAAGGTCACTTTGCATTCGTGAGGCAGAGATAGAATTTATGGACGAAATGAGAATACTGGGCATTTTATTCACGAAAAATCTTCTATGGAATAACCATGTGAAATATCTTGTGAATAAACTTGCTAAATTGAATAATCTTCTTAAGCTTATATGCTCTCGTAAAAAGGGCCCTCATATTGACACTGCATTGAGAATCTGCAAATCTCTTACAACTGGCTGTATCCAGCATGGTATTACACTGTATGGATGGACCTCGGGAAAAAATATAAGTAAATTGAACACCGCCCGTAACAACTGCTTTAGGACAGCTTCAGGTTTGCTCCGTCCTACTCCGATAAATCTATTACGATTTGAGGCTGACTTTCAAGATTTTCAATCTCTGCGGGAGAAAAACTCAGTGACTATGGCTTCAAGATCTATTGCTTATTTCGACGATGGATTGCATAACGCATTTTGGAGCAATATTATGGGAACAAACGTTCACCGCACGGCCATTAATAGGATTATCGATCTTTTGCTACAGGCGGGAATTTCAATACCTTCAAAGCCAATTTCGCCTATGAACACGGGTAAACTTGTGCGAGTCGACGATAGCCTATCTTTTTACAATAAGGACAGCACAAATCCACTATGTTTTGGGAAAATTATGACACAGAAGATTTCCGATTTCTTACCTGAATTGTTGTTGTTTACGGATGGATCTTTCTAAAATGGAGTATCATCGTATTCATTAGTGGAGGCTTTGGCAGATGGAGAAAATGAATTGATTTGTGGGAATCGTTTACCTGATCATGTTGGTATTTTTGTGGCGGAATTGGCCGCAATAAGACGTGCCATAGTTTATGCAAATCAGAGGAAAATGAAAACTATTATCTGCACTGATAGCCTTAGTGACATAAGAGCCATTAAGAGGAACAACAAGGGTATTTATAACAACATAGTCCACCTCCCCGAAACCGGAAATCATATCATGTTGCTGTGGATCCCCTCACATATTGGCATTCCAGGTAATGAGGCAGCGGATAAGGCCGCAAAAGAAGCCTTAATTCTGGATCGTGTTACGGAAATTCCATGTTTCCCTAGGACAATGACTAACCCTTTTCAGGTTTTTTCAGAGACAACAGAATCCAGGAGAGAGAAGACCTAAATACCATCGAAACCTGACTCGTCCTCAGTGCATAACGCTGGGCCGCTTAAGGGTTGGCAAGACAAGTTTCACAACACAACATTACTATGACAAAACCGAACCTAGCGTATGCGTCTTTTGTCTTGATATACTCACAGTTTCACACATTCTTTCTGAATGTCCGAAATCTAGAATTGGTCCTTCACTGAAGAACATTCTGGATTGCACGACTGACAGAAATCTTTCCATTATAATGAGTTCCCTGAAGATTCATGATATCCACAACGTATTGTTTAGCACTGGTGTTCATTATTTTAATTTAACAAAAATACTAATATGTATCTTTGGAATTAATATGTATATATTTATCTTTTTGAATATGTATTTTTTTATTTTTTCCCTAAATATTTTATATATATATATTTTTTTTTCTCCTTTTTATTTTTTGAATATGTGTAGATAATTTGATATATGTATGAATTTTCTTTTCTTGTTTACCCTTTTTATATTTTTCGAGCGCATATGGTCTCGCTCCCGGCGCCTTTGTATTATATTTTCTAAATTTATTTTATAAAATATAAAGAGAATAAATAAATAAATATTTTTTTATTTTTTTAACATTTTAAAGTACATAAATTCTTCTTTATAAAAATATATTGTTTGTATATTTTTATTTCTATTATTATTGTATGTATTGTATGTATATTTTGTTTTAATCTTAAATTATTTAAATTCCTCTGAGTTTTTTCATGTTTGCATGTTTGTTTGTTTTGTTTTTTTTTTTATTACTTTTTTCCCTTAGTTTTATCAAAATTTTTATTTTTATTATTATCGTTTTAAAACTTAGGTGATAATGTTTTACTTAAAGTTAAAAATTAACTTGCCAATATTTATAAATTTTAGAAATTTTTTTTAGAAAAATATTTCTATATATAAAAAAGTTTGTTTTAATTTTCTTCATTTTCATTAATTCTCTTGCACGTCCAATAATTTTATGGAAGTTTTCTGTTTTTATTCACTTCACAATTTAGTTTTTCTTTTCCAATTCACTATTCAGTTTTTCCTTTTTTTCAATTATTTTTTTTTTTCATTTAACCTGCTCGAAAGCTCACATCCAACTGACTCTAAAAAAATTCCCATTGTCATTCAAACCCAGCGTCCCTTTACTCATACAAAAAAATCGTCGTACGACATATACCGTTATGATTGGTTAACCAATCAGAAGAACGCACTTGTAGCGTCTTTGACATTTCGTTCCACTAAGACAGAGTTGCAATTCAACCCACGCGCAGTTTTCGTTCAGCCAATCAGAGGAACGCACGGGTAGTGTTTGACAACTCTGTCTCTATAAGACAGAGTTGCAATTCAATCCATGAACAGCGGTGCATTTCCTCCGACGACCAGAAAGCACACTGTCAAAACAAATTGTGTCGATATAATTGAATATTCTAAATCCCTAACAAAATTTCCCTTCCTCCTGACCCGCCATTTTTTGTTTGTCGTTGTTGACATTTGAGTTGTCAAATATCAATAGAAAGTGTTTGAAAAATTTTACTATGCTCGCTAAACATACTTATGACAGTACCGCATTTTAAGTTTTACTCAATATTATAATAATTTTCATATTTAATGCGCAATAATTAATTGAAACTTTATATGAAATAATGAGCTCAATAATGGCATTTATTGCGATTTACGCATGTCTAAACATAGTATAACTTCTGTGTTCTGCTTAATTTAACACATTTAAATTAAAAGGTGACTGATTCGTATATTTTAAAGCAGCAGTTAACAATATCAAGAGAAAATGTTTGTTATAAAAAATACATATGTCAAAACGTTTTTCGTAAGGAGAAGCATGTAGCCTTTATGTGTGAGCTTTGGAGGATCATGTGAGTAAGATTTGTTACATTTTCTGGTCATTAAGATTAGGGTTAACAGAATAAATTTATAATATGGAAAATATATAAAACCATATTAAATAATTTTACTTCTATAATGATTTAATACATACATTCTTAATAAGTTATCAATTGATAAAATATAATAATGTCAATAAAGATGCTTCATATTTTAGTGCTAAAATTTAAAAAGTCCGCGATTTAGGCAGATGATGGCACAGTATATGCCCAAATCTCAACTTTAACTAGCACTTCTTCAAATATTGTGGTATGCTCCTCAAGCGATTATCGATTAAATCGATTAAAGAGCGCTTAAAATCTTTATCAGCAGTCTAAACGGACATATACCTTATTTATAGTTACAAAAATAATAAACTAGAATAAAAAATACCTTAAGCTTTAACGTAATGTTAATTGCTTCGTTTTCAAGTCCAAGTTTTATCATTAAAAATAGCATTTCTGATGGTTGTATATATAACGTTTCAGGCGGTAATTTCAAGAATCGCTGATTCCTTCGCGCGAATTTCTAAAGACATCAAATAACTTCCGGTTATCATTAAGTGCATTCTATGTTGCGTTGATGATGGTTTTTCATGCAACGCAAGCTTTAAATTACTAAAATGATTTTATAAAGGTAGATCTGCCACCTTTATATCGGTGATTTGCTATGAACGGTGTAAGTAAGAAATCTTAATACTATATACCCTCCGAATAAATATAAATCTTATCCGAGCACGTAGCGGAAACGACAGCAACTAGTGAAGAACTTAAAAATATACAACACATATCATTTAAAGACATTATATACGGAAAGAATTTCGATTTTTATACGGCTGTCGAAGGTACCATTCAGGGCGAACTAAATAAGGTGATAGCAATAGTACAATTCGCAGTGTTTAAAAAAACAACATGTGCTTTCTGTTGTTTTTGGTCAGAAATGACAAAAGCGAAAAGTTTTTGTTGTGTCATTATTTATCTTTTGTTTCTTTTTGTTTATAAAAAAATTAAAAAAAAAAATTTAAATACGGGCTGATTTGCGCTACCACTAAGGTATGACGACCTTCAGAGGGGTACTGGGAAGCATAAAAGCGGATTCTACAACAAAAGTTATGCCAGAACATCCAGAATATTTAAATAAATTATAAATTGTGTAGAATACAAATATAAAAGGAAATAAAAAAATAAATAAACAAAATAGTGAACAAAAAAATGTGTACACTTATTGCAAAAAACTAACAAATAAATTAATCCACAGGTTTCCTTTAAGACGACTTTCTAGAAAATTCGGTCGCCATAGTCAAAAATCACCACTTTTTTGCCTAAAAATGTGGGAATTTCTTAGTTTCGAGAATTATTTTCTTTATACGTAACCAATAGAGAAATGTTTATAATCAGGATATAGTTTTTAAGGTTTTTTAGTTTTAAAGACAATAAATTTCTATATATAATTTTTTGTTCAAAAGTTATTTAGAGGTAGTAAGTGTACAAGGTTTTTTTTGCTCACTGTACGCAAACAATATGTTTGACATTTATGCGTACTGAATAAAGCACTCACATGGGCTAATAACACCACCTTATATGAATTCGCCTTGGTATCACTCGATGTTTAATTTAAGTGAAGCAAAATTGGTAAAAGTGGAACCAGCATAAAATAATTTTATGTGTCCCATTTCAATTTTCCACATATCTCTTAAAATACAACATTAATCGATTAGGCTTTTTTGAGGATTTATCTGCATTTCATGCACTTTCAGGAAATACTGTATTTATATACTTTATTATTATTGTTGTGTAATTTGTTACATAATCCATTATTCAGTATTTCATAAATATAATGTAAATTTATTCACTTACATTGTGCAGATGAAAAGAAGGTTAAACTTTTTGTTAATTTCCTTACGTTTATTGAAAAAAACTAAACATACTATTGATTAATTTCTTAGTGGTATCTTTCTCCATAAATCTAAAATTTTGGTATTGAGTGAACCCAATTTTCGGTGAAAACCCACTTAGCATTCCTCATATATCTGTCATTCGATTAAAATCCTATCCTATCAATATTTTCGAATTCGAGTATGTATTGTTAGAAGTTGCTATGTTTTCCACCTCAATTATAATTTTTTCTGTCGCCAATGGCATTAAATTAATTTTTAAAGTTGGAATATAGACAACGCACGTAATTGGACCGTTTTTCTTACAACTTGTCTGCACAAAATGCTAGCCATATATTTAGGAAACTTTAACCGTTGTTATGAAAGCAAAAAAGACCAAAAACATCTTAGTGAAGAAATTGTTAAGATAAAACGCAACAATATTGAATTAAAGAAATGCTTGAGGAAAAAAATTTTAATTTCACGTGCGTTACGCATGTGGGTTAAGAAAAGAAAGTAAGGAACCAGGTGGGTACTCTGGAGATGGAATTTTAGCGGTTGGCAAGGCGATTTAGGTTAAAGGGAAAAATATAGAGGTTGAAAAGGGACAGATATACTTTTGATAGCATGAGGAAAAATATAACGGGACAGTTGAGAAAAGTAAAAAGCGTTGCTATAAAAGGCGAGCAACGAAAGCGAGCCGACCTTTTTTGATTTGATCAGCGTGGGCACAGGCATACAGATACGAAAGGTTTGACAGATGAAAAACCTTCATAACATAAAAGCATACGTAAATTTAGAGGGAGAAAAAAATGTTATAATCAAATGTGTTAGAAGCAACTAAATGTAAATAAACATTTATTTTGTGTTAAAAAAAGGCATAATTTGGAATATTTCTTAATTTCTTCAATGAAAAGTTTAAAGATTCTTAAATATTTAAATATTAATCGAAATGTGTGTGATTTTCGTTCACAATGAATATACCCTACAAGAAATTAATGACCGAAACTAACACAAACAAAACTTACTTACTACTACACATGTAGTTTTTATTTGACTTTTTAATCTACAGAGTTGTATTTGTTAATATTTATTCATTTCAAAAACTCAATCGTAGTAGACTTTGAAAACAAAAATTTACTATGCTACTTCTCAGTGTGATTGAGAAAAATAGAATAATACAAATAAATAAATAAAATATAAATTAAAGAAGTTTGAAAAAAAAAAATAGAAACGAAGTTGAATTTAATTAAATAAAGAAAGTGAATCAATTTTGTAAAGCTTTTCTATACGGAAAGAAGAGTAAGAAGTCGGACATGCAACAAGGAAGGAAAGTGTTTTCTTTTGTGTGATTTATTTGTAAATTTTAAGTCATCTAATTTTTGGTTACTTTTTTTGTATAGTGTTCCAATTGGTAGATGTGCCATTAAAACCTTGAAAGAACGTGGAAGCTTATCTTTGCCAGCTATCAAGAAATACCACACCAGCACATATAAGGTAGATGCCCAAAAATTGTCTCCATTCATTAAGAAATATTTGAAGAGTGCTGTTGTCAGTGGAAAATTAATTCAAACTAAAGGTAAGGGTGTTTCTAGTTCATTCAAAGGAACCCAAAGCAAAAAAACCCCCTTCTGCAAAGAAAAAGCCTGCTGCTGACAAAAAAGGCACTCGGAGTAAAAATCCATCTGCCGAGAACAAGACTGCTGAGGAGAAGAATACAGAAAAGGCTAAGGTAAAGACCGTAAAGAAGACTGGTGCTGTTAAGTCTAAACCAACTAAAAAGGTCCCAGCAACTAAATAAAAGCCCCTAAGGCCAAGAGTGCAGCCGCTACAAGAAGTAGATTAATTATCGAAATAATTATATAAAAATAACTTATTTATTTTTTAATTTAAAATAAAATATATTTTTTTTAATAAAAATATATCAAAACAAAAAACATTTTTCTTTTGTAAGGGGGTATGATGCGTCAACTGTGACTAGTCAACTAGTCAACTGTGACTAGTCAACTATAGTTGACTATAGTCAAGTGTAACCAGTTAACTAGTCAACTATACTTGACTATAGTCAAGTGTAACCAGTTAACTAGTCAACTGTGACTAGTCAACTATTCTTGACTATAGTCAAGTGTAACCAGTTATCTAGTCAACTGTGACTAGTCAACTATTCTTGACTATAGTCAAGTGTAACCAGTTATTTAGTCAACTGTGACTAGTCAACTATTCTTGACTATAGTCAAGTGTAACCAGTTATCTAGTCAACTGTGACTAGTCAACTATTCTTGACTATAGTCAAGTGTAACCAGTTAACTAGTTATATGTGACTTCAAATAGCGCAAGAGTGAGCAGGTTAGATATATGTTTTACAGTCGAAAGAATTCATATGTTAGAAAGAGAGGCAAAATCACATGTACACGAATGTTTATGTCAAGTTTTTCACATTGCCCTTAATAACTTGATGGGAAGTTGTGACTAGTTTAGACGTCACATTTTACGGTCAAATAACTAGTAATTTTACTAGTTATGTTCTGGTAGGGTAGTTTCTTGTGCAAGAGATAATTAAGAAGCTAAATATTACAAGATCAAAATAAGACGTACTGCTCATAAAAAATGTTTCTTGCTGAAAATTGCCAATATTTTTTAATTTCTTGAAAGAAAAAGTAAAAAATTGTTATTGTTATTAGTTGTTTTTATTATTTATTAATAGTTTTAGACAAAAATTACATTTTTTATTAACTCTCGCCAATATAAAAAACCCACCCCGAAAACTAAAAAAACATAAGAAGCAAAACATAGTTACAATCAGAGAAGGACAGAAATACTTTTTGGTAATATTTGCTGTCCCTTTCACGTTTGGCCTATGCGCTGTCAAATCGCGTTTCGTTACTGTTTATATTGTGAGCGTGGGAAGTTGGTAGTGGTCGGAAAAAATGAAATGAAGTTAAAACAAGACTAAAATATAAAGAAAAATACAGCGTTAATTTTTGTATCAAGAAAAAACATATTAATTAATAAAGCTAAAAGGAAGTGAAACAATTGTGCGTGTTATTTTTAAAGTTATTTTGCAATAGAAGTTCGGAACAATTATCAAAAAATGTTGCAACTATACCGACATCAATTGTAATCACCATCAATTTTACCAACTATCACCTATAAATGTGATTATCCTCAGCTATATTCATCTTATCTACAATTACCTATAAACGTGATTATCTTCAACTATATTCATCTTATCTACAAGCACCTATACCTCAACTATATTGAGCTTAAGAACAATCACCTATAAATGTGCTTAACCTCAACTATATTCATCTTACCAACAATCATCTATAAACGTGCTTATCCTCAACTATATTCATCTTAAGTACAATCACCTATAAACGTGCTTATCCTCAACTATATTCATCTCACCAACAATCACCTTAACCTCAACTATATTCATCTTACCAATATTCACCTATAAATGTGCTTAACCTCAAGTATATCCATTACAGCAATGATCAATTATCGACATCGACAAAACTGACGGACCTCAAGAATTTTTTCCATTTTTATTTGTACATATTTAGTATATCTAATTTAGTAGGTTTTTTATTTCTCCTCCAAATCATAATTCTCTAAGTTAGGGCGCGCGTTCAGACCGTATAATCGAGCTCGAGTTATAGAGGTTAACTTTTTTTTGTGCCCTGTAAATTACTCCTTTTAGTAAAAAAAAAGAAAAAAGGGGAATGAAAAACCTATTTGTAGAAAATTAACCGTAGAAATAAGAAGTTAGAGTTTTTTTTATTAATAAAGTGTATATTTTTACTGTTTTAAAATGAATTTGCGGAACTGCAAGTGTTATCAGTAATAAGTGGTTAGTCAGGGAAAGCAGGTAAGTCAATAGGATTGTGGCAGGGTAATCGTAGGGTAAGTCGATTTAGGGATAGCTCAGAAAATCTAGGGCTATCAAGATGGGATCCGGTCTATCCCTGAGGGTGGGTTATAGAGCTGCGATAACATCTGCAGTCTCTCATCATTAAAGTTGTGTAATCTCAACTAACAACAGTTAGTGGTAGTTTCTGTTATACGTTTCACTTTCGGGTCCCTTAGCATACATAATTGGTCATTACAACCCTTCAGTCAGGATTACGACCTAGTTTCTCCCACCACTTATGTTGTGTGTGTTAATTTTATACATGAGTGGCGGCACCTACAGTTGAAAGTTGACTCCAAACGACAGATTTTTGAGAAACTTTTCATGGCAATTTCATTTATTCTCAGAGTTTTTGCCAGTAATCTGCTGAGATCAAGTCACCGAAAAAATACTTTTTGTATTTTATTTTGATGTCTGGCCATGTGATTGTTTTTGATCTAAAGGTACAGATAATCGGCAAGAACCACCCCATCCGGCGAGCCTCAGCCCGGCAAAACGTGAGCATACCAGCGACGCAGACTATTTGTCCACACTGGCTTCAGCTGTTTAATTTAGTTTTTTGCAGCTTTGGCACAACATTTTTAGTTAGCGTATTAATACCAGCGCTCACAGCTCTCATGTTATACCTAATTATAAGAAAACATTGCTTTTGTATTTACCATGTAAGCTTTTATTCTTTCAATTTTATCACAATAATTTGTTTTTTTTTTCAGTTGATGATTGATATTCACATCATTCAAACGCGTACCGTTATAAAACAGCTGATTTCCACGTGAAAAATTAAAACTTTTAAAATTTAATATTTAATTTATGGCAATGTCCACAAAACGTAATAAATTTTGGGAAAATAATCCAAGATTTAAATATCAAAAAGTAGCTGAAAAATTTACAAATAGATTCCAATCTTTATCCGATCTGGATAAAACTGATTCCGAAGATGGAGAGTTTAATAATTTTTCTAATGTAATTGGACTATTGGGTGAAACCTGCAAATATAAAAGAATGTCACGTTACCTCTGTGTGATGAAACGCTAAAGACCTCAAAGGAAAGGAATATAATGTTTTAAACACACCCTATAATATTCTATTTGCATTGCTACAGGTAGAAACCAAAAATATTTTTAACGAATTTTAGCAATCCTTTAATATTACGCCAATCAACAGAGATTATAACCAAAAGAACTACCGTTGACAACGAAATTTACATGTGTATTAAATTTCGACAAAAATCAGATTTCCAAAAAAGAAATTTTAAGAATAAAGTATTTTCATAGCATAGCGGTTCATTGGAGAAATCCCTTACGCAGGTCTAGAGGCCCAACTCAATGTTCAAAATGCTCCATGTTTGGCCATGGGTCGTCAAATTGTCATAGAATATTCCAGGTTTTTCTGAAGATATTGACAAATTAACAAATTCCTCAACAGAATTATTAGTTTTTGGAGACTTTTATGCTCTCAGCATACTAGCTGGAACTGTATTAATAATAACCCAGCTGGTGTATATTTGTACAACTATCAAATGCGAAACAGTTACTATGTTTATTTTACATCCGATTTCACCGGCTATGGTTAGGGTGCTCAGCCATCAGGGCCTTCAACAATTGATCTCATTCCTTCTAATTCAACATTGAGAATGTCATCGATTGAAATACACCCAGGCCTTCTTAACTCTAATCACGTTCCCGTATCTTGCGACATTTACGGCTCGGTAATTAAAAAGAACTTTTTAGTTCCTCTATATAAATCTGCAAAATGGAGTTTGATATCGAATTGGTTAGATTCTCAAATGTACGATTTAGGCACTAATATCGAAGGCATAATTAATGAATTAACACGTGTATTGACTGAAGTGTCCAATAAACTTCCTCTCGGAAAGAAACATAATTGGCAAAGAAAACTCTATCAATTAAGATTGTACTTAATTGGTCGGCGAAACAGATTTAAGCGAAAGCTACAAAGGTGTTCCAACCTTCCGTTATGCAACGCATAACAAGTATTTTGAATCAACTCAATATCTTGATCAAATCAAAATGTTTGTACTGACCGAAATAACAACTGGAATTCTTTTTTGCAGTTTGCCTAGGGGTAAATACAATTTTTGGAAGATTACAAAGGTGATCAAGTGTAATCGGGAATCCGTTGCTAACCTAACTATCAACACACACGTTGTGGATGAAAACTCTCAAAAAGCTAATATAACTGCTGATGTTTTTGAACGAAATCATAATTTATCAAACAATTTACTAAGCGTTTCTGACCATGAAGTTAATCAACATTCAAGATGGATTGACATGCAACCAATAGCCAACATAACGGATGATTTAACTACTTTAGAAGAGGTGAAACTATTGAAAATAAAAAACCGCCTGGTAAAGATGTCGTAAAGGCGATTATAATTAAAAGGATGCCACTCATTTTTAAAATATTTGACCAAAATTTTAAATTGCTGTTTGATGAATGGATATTTTCCTAGACAATTCAAATATTTTAAAGTCCGGAAAATACAAAAAACTACCAGAAAGTTATCGCCCAGTCAGTATGCTGAAAATACTCCATAAAAATTTTGAAAAAATTATTTTATGCAGATTGAAAGAATACACAGATATCCATAATATCATAAATGATTACCAATTTGGTTTCAGAAACGTGCATTCAACGGTTCACCAGATCAAAAGAGTCGTAAAAATAACACATAATAACAAGACTCGGAAAAAGGGTACAAGGGTAATTTTTAAAGTTTTGAGAAAGCGTTTAATACGGCATACGGCACGATGATTTAATTTTCAAACTTAATAAATTTAATTACTCTATATACAGACGTGTTCGAAATAATAAGAACATTCAAAGCGAAACAAAAGATCGTTTTAAAAAAATTTTTGTGAAAGATTTGAAAATATGGCTTTTTATTATTTTTATTGTAGACATCTTTAGCTTTTTAAAAATACTTAAAGTTATGTTTTAACTCATCTAATTTTTTTGTACTGCCAATAATGTTGAACTAAATCGAAAATCAGTTCGAAAAAATAACAACAAATTGGAAAATTAGTAATAATTTCAGTTTTAAAGTTTATTAAATTTACAGATTAGTATTATTTGTTTGTAAGTAGTTAATATGAAGTAGCCCTTCCACGACTAATGATTACTTCGACACATCTGGACCTCATAGAAGCTATCAAAGTCTGACATCTGTGGAGTAGAATATTTTCCCATGTATTCTTCGCTACAAGTCGAAGTATCTCCATATTTTTGGGCCTTGCATTTCTAATACCTTTCTTTACATCAATTCAAAGATGTTCAATTGGATTTAGGTCCGGCGATTGTGCCAGCCAATCCATAACATGGATATTATTGTCCTGGAACCAACGCTTTGTTTTCTTTGAGGTATGCTTGGGGTTCTTGTCTTGCTGAAAGACACATCGCAAAGGCATTTCCTCTTCATCGTAAGGCAACATTACGGCTTCTAAAATATTTTGAACGTAAGAGGTGGCATCCATCCTCCCAACGTTTTGAACTAGAGATCCAACGCCGTTATACCCAAAGCACCCCCATAACATGAGCCTGCAACCGCCATGATTTATAGTTTTGATAGTGTAGTTTTCATTGAATTGTTGATTAGGAGGGCGTCTAACTTACTATTTATCTTTGCCGTGGTAGTATTGGACTACTTTTGTTTCATCGGTCCATAAGATATTACGCCAAACAGTGTCAGGTTCATCGATAAACTTTTTGGCAAACAGAAGTCTGTTCTTTATATGTATTTTTTCAACAATGGTACTTTTCTAGGACTTCGTGCTTTCAAATTGACTGCAATAAAACGTTTTCTTATCGTCGATGTAGCAATTGGGGGGGCTAAATTCGTTTCTAATCTTTTTAACGATCCGTTTGATCGCATTGTCCTGCGTTTTGTTAGTTTTCCTGCGCCTACCGCGAATTTCGATCTTCGGTGGCCAGTTCCTAGCATTTGTTATCGCTACGTTGGAAATTTCAAGCAGTTCCCTTATGAAAGCACACATTTTCCCTTCGCTGAGCAATTTTTTTTATTATCTTACGTTGTTCGATAGAGCAATGCTTGCTTCTTCGATTTTTTTAATGATTAATATAATAATAAATAATTTATTTATTTATTTTATTTATTTATTTATTAATATTAATCATAGCACAACAAGATATTAATCTTATAAATGAAAGTGCTATGGGAGTACATCAAAGAGGAAAAACTAATAACAAATCATTGATTATATGAGTAATGAATTTTTTGAAGGACAGTAGAAATAAAAATGAATAAGAACATGTTTAACCTTAGGAAATAGCAATCGATACAAAAAAATTAGGATAAGAAAATGAGTATATATATGAAAAAAAAAAAAATAAATTATGAAAAATACAAATTTAAAGAAAAATACAAACAAAGAAAAATATATACGGGCAATTTCGTGTCAAGTCTTCACCAAGGTTAGTACTATTGGATAGTAGGCCAGACACAAATTTTCAACTCTATCAGTCAAGAACTGCCGGAGTTAGAGGGGGTAAAATTTGGACATTTTGGTCATACAGGGTTTTTTTAAAATGTGTGTAACTTTTCACTTATTGGTCCTAGAAAAAATTTTCCGAAGGATATTAGATAGCTATTTCTTCAATCTTTCCAAAAATTATTTTTTTATTTAAAATTTTTTTTATTATTTTTTGTTCTAAATGGGCCCTTTTTTCTCAAAATAAAATTTCCTTTAAGGCCTTTATAATCGCTTAATAGGATGCGAGTGGGATATCTATCAAAAAAATTATTTTTTAACTCAAGAATACAATTTTTCAATATTTGGCATAAAAACGTACTACCTAAATCATCTTAAAAAAGTATATATTTGCATTCTAAGGACATTCGGAAATTAGTCCTTTCGTCCTTCTTATTTATTGCCTTCATTAGGCATAAAAATGTACTACCTAAATTATCTTAAAAAAGTATTTATTTGCATTCTAAGGATATTCGGAAATTAGTTTTTTATAAACAGTGTTAAAATTTGGACGTGCGTTATTTAAAATGGCTTCCGCTTCCAAAAAGGAAATGTTTACTTCTTTTTATTGTAATCCCTTAAACAAAAAGAAGCACAGATCATCAGATATGCGAAATATTTCCGACAACTTATTGAAAAAATTCCCAACGCTTTCAAAACGTTTGCTAATTTGTGGATCGTGCAGGAAAATGGTGGGAAAGTTGCACACATTACCGGTTATTCCAGATGAGAACAAAATCAATTCTGAAAATGATGACAGTTCTGCAGGAGATGATGGTTGTTCTAACTTTTCAATAGAACCTATAAGACCTAATAATGAGTGCTAAAATCAACATCACAAGGATGCAGTAGAAGTTTTTGAATAAATAAAAAAGAAGTACAAAACTTCACACAGTAGATCTGAAAGAATTCAACTTCTTACTCTTGCCCCATCGTCAGGGAGTTATTTAAAAATAATGACCGAGTTTGGAACGTCTCAACGAAAAGCAAGAATTGCTAAAAACTTGGTTGCTGAGCATGGGATTCACACTCTTCCAAACGAGAAGAAGGGAAAAACTTTAGCGTGCAAAACCGAAGTTCTAGTAACTCAATTTTATCAGCGAGATGATATGAGTCGATTGATGCCAGGAATGAAAGACTGGGTGTCTGTTCGAATCAATGGCCATAAAGTCCAAATGAAGAAGAGGATGGTTCTCTGTAACCTGAATGAGTTATATGCAACATTTCAATCTGAACACGAGGACGTCAAAATTGGATTTACAAAATTTACCCAACTGAGGCCAAAGCATTGCGTTTTGGCAGGAAGCAGCGGAACTCACACAGTATGCGTTTGCATTTACCATGAAAATGTTAAACTCATGTTGAAGGAAATCAACTTAAAGTATTTGAAAGATGATTCCTCAGAAGATTTGCACGATTACCGTGATTGCCTTAAATTGACTATGTGTCTTTATGTAAGAACTTCATGCCACTTAGGCGAATGTTCAAATTGCCAGGAGACCTCATTCATTAAGGAGAATTTAATGAACTCTTTTGATCGATATCATATCGATCAATACATTGATGAGATAAAATTTGAATCTTGGCTTCAGACTGAAAGATGTACCTTAAAAACAGTAATTGTAAATGTTAATGATTATGTGGAAGAAATATGCAAAGGTTTGCTAAATTCGAGAACCCATGACTTTTTAGTTAAACAGCAATGGTCATTTTTGAATGATTTGAAGACACATGTGAAGTCTGGTGAATTCGTGATTTCATATGATTTCGCAGAGAACTATAAATATGTTATTCAGGATGCCATACAAGGATTCCACTTCAATAATGACCAATCAACTATATTCGCAGTTGTTATTTACTACATAGAAGATGAAAAACTGGAACACAAAAGTATGGCAATCATATCCGATGATTTAAAACATGATACCGCTGCAGTTTATGAATACCAGAAGATAATTCTAAATTATCTAAAATCTAAATTTATAGTGGAGAAGATTTACTACGTTTCGGATGGAGCTCGTCAACATTTTAAAAACAAAAATAGCTTTGCAAATCTTATAGCTCACGAAAAAGATTTTGGAATTCCAGCTGAATGGCATTTTCATCCAACTGCACATGGCAAAGGAGCATGTGATGGCATAGGAGCAAATCTCAAACGAAATGCAGCAAGGTATAGCCTGCAGTGCTCTCATCAAGATCGCATCTTAGATGCGAACGCTTTATTCCGATGGGCAAAGAACCATTGTAAAGAAACTGAAATAGTTTTTAGTAGCAAAGATGATCATGAGGAAACATTAAAAACATTGAAGAGTAGATTCGACGCTGCTGTAACAATTGATGGCACAGCTCAATACCATGCTTTTATACCACTTATCGATGGAAGACTTCAGTTGAAAAAGTTGTCTGCATCTACTCAATGCGATTTCTTTCCAAAGCCAAAAAAGAAAGCAGCAGCGAAATCAGCAGCTGAACCGAGTAACTCCAAGAAGGAATTGGCAAAAAAGCAGAAAATGAAGGCAATAAATAAGAAGGAAGAAAGATTGGCAATTTCAAAATTTATATATTAATTTTATTAAATTTTTTATTATTATTGTTATTTCGTATTATAAGTAATAAATAAAATATTGAAATAATATTGAAAAATCTTATTCTTGAATTAAAAAATAATTTTTTTGATAGATATCCCACTCGCATCCCATTAAGCGATTATAAAGGCCTTAAAGGAAATTTTTCTTTTGAGCAAAAAAAAGGCCCATTTTGAAAAAAAAAATTAAAAAAAATTAAAATTTTTTTTTTTTAATTAAAAAAATTATTTTTGGAAAGATTGAAGAAATAGCTATCTAATATCCTTTTGAAAATTTTTGCTAGGACCAATAGCTGAAAAGTTACACACATTTTAAAAAAACCCTGTATGACCAAAATGTCTAAATTTTACCCCCTCTAACTCCGACAGTTCGTGACTGATAGAGCTGAAAATTTGTGTCTGGCCTACTATCCAATAGTACTAACCTTGGTGCAAATTTCATCGGAAGTCATCGATTTTAAAAATTGGGTCACTTGACACGAAATTGCCCATACATATAATGAGATACAATGAAACTTAAGTAATAAATTAGAAAAATGAAAATTAATCACTAATAAAAATAAAGAATAAAAATGTATAAAACAATCAAAATATGTTAAAAACTACTTAAACAGAATGTATAGCTCCTTTTTGAACTTAGTTGCATCGCCTATGTTCTGAATATAATTAGGTAGTGCATTCTAAAGACTGATGGTGTGTATAAAAAACTGTCGTTTTTAGAAGAATTGTTCACCAAAATAAGTCAATATTCTGCATAAAAAACGATCAAAGGCATCTCAACAATTATATTTGTAACAAAACTTTAGACTTTTTTCATATGTGAGGAATGTAAGTGGGACCAACAGGATTTGTTCTTATTTTTTCGAATACCTGATTTTCGACTTAGTTCAACATTATTGGCAGTACATAAAAAATTAGATGATGATAACTATAAGTATTTTTAAAAAGCTATAGATGTCTACAATAAAAATAATAAAAAGCTATATTTTCAAATATTTCTCAAAACTTTTTTAAAGCGATCTTTTGTTTCGCTTTGGATGTTCTTATTATTCCGAACACGTCTGTATGTATCACCAAAAAATCATAAAAAGTTTTCTAAAGGACAAAACCTTTGAAGTTAATGTAGATGATGCAATTTCTACACATTCTACGCATTACCGCCGCATTACCTGAATTAGCCTACTTTACAACCTCTGTAAAGATGTTGTTAAAGGAGTCTATTTAAAATTTCATTTCCAATTAAAAGGGTTTTCTATCTTTTTGCCTTAAATAGATATATCTAATAGACAAATTTTACTGTGTGGTATACATAATTGTTGCAATACTTTATGTAGAATCTCATAAGATGTGTATCATAAGTTTAGAAAATTTTATATTGATTTTATGATAGTAAAAATAAATAAATAATTATTAATTATTTTTTTCTTAAAAAAAAAATAAAAAGTTCTTATTTTTATTTATTCCAGGTGCTCATACGACGTTGTATCTAATACCGTGTTCAGACAGCGCCTGCTTTTATTGCTTAATTAGCAATAAATGCCATTATTGACCTCAATCTTTAATATAAAATTTGAATTAATTATTGCTCAATAAAAATTCAACACTGTCATAAGTACGTTCAGTGACCATATTTCAATTTTCCGAACACTTTCAATTGATATTTGACAACTCAATGTCAACAACGACAAACAAAAAAAATGACGGGTCAAGTGGAAGGTAAGTTTTTATTTAATTTATTTCTTTATTAATAATTTTTAATAATAACAATTTATATTTTAAATAGAAAAAAACAAGAAGAGCAGGATGTGCTGGAGCGAGGTTAGCGAAGCAGCCCTGATAGATATGTGGCCAACAAAGCTGGGTGCGCTCCGTGGCCACAGAAAAAATGGCCACATATATGCGGAGATGGCGGAGGAGCTCAGCCAGCAGGGCCACACATGCAGTCCAAGGGACCCAGCGGTACAGGTAATAAATATAACTTATAAATATGCAAAAAACATGTTTAAAACCCCAATTTTATAGGAAGGAGAAGGTGATGATGGGGATTTCTGGTGGGTCACCTTCGACATGGTGCCACTACGAAATTGTACATCAAGTGATTGGAGCATGTAAAGTCAATATGTACAATGAGCTGACATTGGAAAGCATTGATGGTATGTTTTGTTTTTATTTTTTTATTTTATTGTTTTTGTTTATTAATTACAAATTTCTTATTTATACAGATGTTGCGGACTCATCACTGGCAGCAACATCAAGTGCTACAACAACATCAGCTCCATCGCCAGGTACACCGATGTCTGCACCATCATCGCCGCTGGTCCTGTGTTCTCCTGCCCCTTCACCCTGTACATCCGAACCTGCAAGAAAAAGAAGAAAAATTAATTTAAGAGAGATGGTTGCGGAAAATTTAGGAAATATTACAAACGAAATGGAGAAGTTAGTGGAAAAAAGTCAAAAAAATGAAGAAATTTTAATAGAATTAGAAAAGAAAAAAATAGAAATTTTAAGTAGCATAGCGGATGAAAACAAAAAAATTGCTGATGCATTAATTACATATTTAAATAAAAAATAAAATAAAAATTTAAAATAAAATAAAAGGTTTTGTACTTACTGAAATAAGAACATAAGGTTTGTCTCATAGTTTCAGCGGTTGGTTCGCTATCACCAATCGTGGAGGTATAAGTTGGTCTCTCCCGATTTGTTGTGAAATCAATCACGATTTCAAGCCACAACTGAATTATGTTGTCGTTTCTTTCATTTAAGAAATTGTGCAAAACGCAGCAGGCTCGAACAATAATCGGCGCGTTCCCTATTCGATTGTCTATGCCTTTACCAATACGGCGAAAGCGTGCTTTAAGGTGACCAAATGCGTTCTCTACCACTCTTCTACACTTCGATAGTTGAACAACTTTTGTTCAACTGATAAAGCCAATGAAAAGGGGTACGGCTTAATTAAATTGGTAGAGAACCTAAAGGCGGAGTCTCCCAAAATGCAAACTGGCATTTGAATAACACCTATTTCTTTCGTATTGGATTTCAACACCTCGGAGTTCTCCAGTACTTTCTTTAACAGTGATGTATTATAAATTTGGGAATCATTACAACGTCCAGGAGCCCCAATGTTTATATATAAAAAACGGTACCTGTTTATATATCATTACATATTTGACAAACAAAAAAATTTCATATTTTGTACCCGTAATCCACAAGCGCCAAAAGTACCATAGAATACCATCCCTTATAGTTGTAGTAGTCAGTGGCATCGTTTTGGTTTGGTTTAACTTCTATATGGCATCCATCTGTAAATATAAATTGCAATTGCTTGTCATTAGAGGATTCTTTTATTTATGTATGCATATAAAATGGTCAAAAATTTCAAATTTACCAATGGCCCCAAACATTGTGGAAAACCAAGCCTTTGGAATCCGTCAACGCATTCGCTTAAGAGTTCTTGTGTTGGAGGCAATTTCTTTATATAATTGTTGGACAATACCTGCCACACTTCCTCACAAAATTCGATTAAAATTGTACACACAGTTGATTTGCCAACACCAAAAAGCTCAGAAACCACTCTGTATTCGCCGGAAGAACTGAGTGTAAACAAAGCAATGGCTACGCGCTTTTCTAATGTTATCGCTTTTCGCCAATTTGTGTCTTCCTTACTCAAATTCGACAACAAACCACAGAGGACGTCAAAACTGCTACGGGTCATTCGAAAATGCATCCTAAAAAACTGATCGTCGTTGCAGTGGCAATTGAGTTCCCAAAATGTCGATGGGCGGTTCTGAAAATTTTAAATGTAGTAATTGATTTGATTAATATTGTTTATATTTTACTTACCAATTTCCATAAAGACCTTTGAGTCTCATTTTCCTCTAACATTGCCATAAGCAAAAGCTTTTTTTCTGCAAACTTTTCATAATTATCAAATTCTTGTTCCTTATCCTTCCGAGAGAAGCCACTTTGGAATCAAAAGTTGCTCCTACTAACCGCATCAGCTCAGCGTTCCTGTTACACACTAGTAGTAAGGCCTTTTCCAACGTTAAGTTGTTTTCCATTTTTTCAAAAATAATTTTTTAACTAATTTTCACGATTAAATTAAAAGCAATGTTGTTGAAACAATCAGCTGTTTTGCTTACCATCTGTCAAAAATATTGATAATACTCTCTGTCTGAACACATAAAATATTGTTCACAAATAAACGAATATTGACTTAATAAAAATGCCTGTCTGAACACGGTATAACAGGCATACAAATTTATTCTTTAAAACTCCAATAATGCACTCCATAGTGTTTCTAGCTGAAACATGTTCTTTGTTGAAAATATGCTCTGCTGTATTTTCTTGACTTCTATATGGCGCGGTTAAGTATGGCTTCTGTTAGAAATTAAAATCTACACTCACTACTCACAAACCTATAGTGAAAATCCTTGTTTAAATTTTTTTTAGGGAAAGCGATATGTAGAACACATCAATTCTACTTGAAACAAACTTAAAATGAAATTAATTTATATTTCATTCTATTTTCAACGAATTCAAGAACACAAACGAAGTGGAATTTTTAGTTATAGGCAGCGGACATATTTTTTTTGACTAAAGTGAGTATTTGAAAAGCTTCAGTTAAAAGTTTACATCACTGGGTGAAACCATATTTTTTATTTTATTTTTAAAATAACGAAACGGAACGTAGGAATTTAATGCCTGGTTTCCAAAATATAGGTATTGCAAAGTTCTTTCGACTGTTTATTGAATGTTTGGATTAGTTTTTACCATGACTTCTTCTAAATTCAATTTGGTATTTAATGTACAACATCAACAAATTTATGCGAAATTAAAGGTCCTAAAGTTTACTATAGAAAGTTATATGGAACAAAAAATGATGCACTTACTATTAGTTTAAATGAAAATTAAATTTTTTGTCCATAATAGACCAATGGATTCAAACTTTTATACACTAATAGAAAGGTCTTTAATTATTTGGCTTACGGGGCTAATATTTCCAAAACCAGTCTTTGACGATACAAAACTTGTGTGTATATAATTCTGTATTAAGTTCTATATTTGGGATCATACCTGCTTTTTGTTGGTCCTTTCATTTGTATTGCTTTTCAAACGAATGGTTGGACGGACAGAATGAGTGTGTGCACGTTTCGTCATCTACATCCCGGAGTATAAGTAGACTGTAATGTGAAAATTTATGTACGAATGTTTGGACGAACAGAATGAGTGTGTGCGTAACATGTAATGTGTATGATCGTTTTTTAATAGTAAATTCTTGACACGCACTGCTCATGAAGGTAGAAGAAATATAAATATAAACTAATAAGAAAGGGTAGGTTGGTTGTGCGGTTGTTTTTAATTTGATGAGAAAGAAATGTATAGTTGTGCCTGTGGGTTTTTTTTTCACGCATAAGTATAAGTAATATCTGTTTTCACATAATTGAATTTACTGATTAATCTACAATACCCCAGAGTATAAATAGACTTGTTTTTAAGGATTTAGAATTTTGTAGTTTTACTGTTTTAAATAAATGAAATTATAGAATAAAGGGATTAATTAAAACAAATTAGTTTTTTATTTTTTGAAAATTTTATTACATATTTCTTTTTTCAGATTTTTACAGATTCGAATTTAAAAATACGTTTATACAGATTAAATAACTTAAGTGTTAACAAATATTGTGTATAGAATGTTTGACATCGACAAATGTTGAAAGATTGTGAATAAGTATTTTCACAATAATACAAACGTATGACATATTAATACATAAAAATGGATTACTTATTTTACTAATGTTACATATTCTTAGTTCATTTATAAGTTTCATAAATAAATCTATATGTTTTATTAATAGTTCTTCCAATACAGCTGATGTTACCATTTTTGTTCCCCTTCTTTAAAAATTTAATAGTAGGACGATGTACTCTGAATTATTTAATTTTAATTTATATTTATTGAATAAAAATTTTAAACACAAGTGCCCACAATTAAATGTATTAAATTTTTGTTTTCGTTCATAATTATATTCAATAGGAAATTTTACGTAGTTGACAATCTCAAGTGGTGGTTGTAAGTTTCCAAAGCTATCAAAGTATTCTTTATAGTTGTGGTTTTTATAATATGCTACCCAATGTGTTCCCATACCATTTGAATCATCTAAATTAACAATGCCGCATTCTTGTTTGAATGGTTTTTCAGGTAAAGAATCACGCATGAAAACACCCCTAAAATGTTTGAGATGTCTTCCATATTTATTCAAATCCAAACCACCAAGCGCTGAAATTGCTGTTAGTACGGGAATAAGTGGAAGAAATCCTCCAATTTTCGGTGCAGGTATAACTCTCGGTATTATAATGTCTGCTCGCTTTTACCCTTTAAAATTTGAATGAATAGCCTTTTGAGCTATTTTAACAGCATCATTTATATCAAGGGGTTTCTGTTCTTTCAATTGTTTTAAAGTTTTTCTCACAGTAGCTGTGAATAATTTCTTATTACACTTATTCATTTTTCCTTTTCTCATTCTTTTTGAATTTTTTCTTTTCTTATGTCTCTGTTCCTTCAAACCTAATCCAAATTTCACTTTAGCTTTCATAGCGTTTGTCACAAACCACGCGTTAGCACGTTCTTTAATATCACTATCTTTAGATTTAACTGGTTGCCAGGCTTTTTCAGCTAATATTTGATCTGATTGATGTCTTGTGTCTATATCTTTTGATTGTGAATATGCAATATCGAGCTATCTACAAGCTGCGTCTAATAAATTTATACCCTTATCTCCTCTCGCTAAACGTTTTTCAAGTTTTGTACCAGGTCCACAAAACTAATAGCCAGGTAGATGTAATTCAACAGGTACTTTATTTATTAAGTTGTTTACAAATCCTCTTCTCATCTTACACTGGCTGAGGTTTTGTTTTGACTGTAGATTATAACAAATTTTTTTTCGTTACTTTTATACCTCTTCGCAAAAATAGCTGAAATCAAGACGATCTCCTATATATACAGCAATTTATATGATTTCAGTATGTTAATTTTTTGATATTGATATTGATTTTGCTTTGTATCTGATCACGATCTACTTTACATCTGATCACGATCTGCTTTGTATCTGCTCACGATCTACTTTATATCTGATAACGATCTACTTTTTTGGTTTTTGGTTTTGTCTATTTTATTTTAATTTTTTTTTATTATTTTTTTTTTGACATTACCATGTTTTAGGTAAACATGTTCTACCTCAATTTTTAAATTGTTTATTTGATCAGCTAGATCATCATGTATTTGTGTTATATACATATATATATATATATATATATATATATTTTTTTTTGTGTTTATGATTATATTTATTGAAACCTTCTCCAAATTTATTAATATAAGACATTTCTTTCACTCTTCTAATAAATTATGTTAGCTTCTTTAAGTTCTTCGATAATAAAGATTATTTCGTTTTGATGATTGTTGTGACCAGAACCTTCCGATGAAAGAAGTAAACGTAGTCTGTCAACTAGTTCATTAGGATCATCCCAATGTATGTAATTTGATTTCAGATTATTTTGTAATTTTAGCATTAAACCACTGTCTTTTGTTAAAATGTTTGTTGTTGTTTCGAATAAATGACTAATTATTCGTATATATTTGAAGGCTCGTGTTCCTTTCACTTGTTCATTAGGTTCATAGCGACGTTTATGTGCATTGGTATGAATTAAAATCTCTATATTTTTTCAAATCATTTTTAGAATAATGGAGAGGTTTTTTATGAAATACTAGTTCAAATAATCCAGGCGTAATTTTCAATTTCATATTCCCTATCTGCATAGTATTATCTCTATTAAATATTAATTTTTCCTTGCCATATCTCCAACTACCGTCTACATCTTGATTAAAACCATAAATTTTATCCAATTGCGTATTATTAATAAGTGTTTGTATATTTTCAAATAATGGAGAGCTTTTCGTCAGCTTTAAACATTGTTTTCTTTCCAAGTTCTTGATACATGTACTTGATACAGGTCTATTATGGTCATAGTTTTTTTCATCATCATTATCAGTTAGTATAGCTACACCAGCTATACCAGCTATATATCAGGTATATATCAGGTATAGCTGATATAGCTGGTATAGCAGGTGTAGCTGATATAGCTGGTATAGCAGGTGTAGCTGATATAGCTGGTGTAGCTGTTATAGCTGGTATAGCTGATATAGCTGATATAGCTGATGTAGCTGCTATAGCTGGTACAGCTTGTTATAGTTGGTACAGCTTGCTAGTATAGCTGGTATAGCTGATATAGCTGGTATAGCAGGTATAGCTGGTATAGCTTGCTAGTATAGTTGGTGTAGTGTTTCATGCGAAGAGGTATGAAAGCAATGAAAAAAATTGTTATAAACTACAGTCAAAGAAAAACACCTAATCAGTGTAAGATTGGAAGAAGATTTGTAGACAACTTAATAAACAAATTATATGTTGAATTACATCCACCTGGTTATCAGTTTTGTGGACCTGATACAAAACTTCAAAACGAATAGCAAGAATAAAGGAAATAAAGGAATAATTTATTGGATGCAGATTGTAGAAAGCACGATATAGCGTACTCAAAATCAATGGATATAGACACAAGCCATCAAGCAGATCGTGATCAGGTATAAATCAGATCGTGACCAGATAGCAAGCAGTTCGTGATCAGATATAAAGCAGATCGTAATCAGATACAAAGCAGATCATAATTAGATAGCGAGCAGATCATAACCAGATCAAATTCAATAAAAAAAATTATTATAATGTCTAAAAATTACCATAATAAAGTGTTGGAAGATCTTGTAAAGACAAGGGCTGTTCTAAAGAAAAAGTTAAAAATTATTAAACTGAATCAAATAGATAAAGTTAATTTATTAGAAGATACCTTTCAACCAATAACAAAACCACTTAAAAAAATCATTGGAAAACTTAAAGATAAACATAAGGATATAGACAACACTATTAATGATGACGATGATTATGATGATGTAAATGATGATAATGAAAACATCACAAAACTTGAACATAAGCATAAGGATGTAGACAACACTATAGATGATGAGGAAGATTATTATGACGTATATGGTGGTAATGAAATCATTGGAAAACTCGAAGATAAGCATAAGGATACTGTTACCGCCGTCAACAAATATATAATTTTGTTGAATAGTGTATTTTTAAATTCTTCTAGAATTCTCTTTTCTTCTTTTCTTTCTTCTTTTGAGATCCTGTAAATAATTTTACTTCGTAAATATGTACATACGTATGGCGTGATCCTTATGTATCTTTTATTTTCTTTATTACTTTTATTCTCTCCTGAAAATAACGGTTCTTTCGTGTTTGTTATGTAGACCTAAATTCTTCTACATACATAAAGCATACATACTAAATTAAATGGATTTGTGAATTTAGTGATCAGTAGTGTCAGAAAATTTGAACGCATCGGAGGAAAAATATTAAATTTTAAAGCTCCTCTCGCCTCTTTCGCTCGCGCCCCTCGCTTACCATATTTATAATTATTTTAAGTGTTGTTCAATTAAATTGAATTAAAATTATATTTTAAAATAATAAAAAGAGTGTTTTATTTCGCGAATTCTTCGAGTGCTATTAAAAAGTATTTTTCTCTTCGACTTTTAAGTTGCTCCGAGCAACAATTCTTTAAAATTTAATATTTAATTGTGTGAAAATTATCACGATGTTGGAGGAGACTCAACATAATTGTGGAAAGTGTAACGAGTTGGACGACAACCGAATGGTTATGTGCGACAAATGTGATAAATGGTATCATTATGGTTGCATGGGAGTAGATAGCAATGTGGCTCATTACGACTGGAACTGCGAATTTTGCGACACCAGGTCTTCCGATGCTGCTAACCCAGGCCAAGCAAATGGTCTTGAGGCTCGACCGAGCTCATCATCGTCACCATTAGTTCCACAAACAACGACCGCACCACCACTCGTGGTTGCCAATACGGGTACAACGTATCAAATCCCGCCGGCTCATGTTACTATGGCACCAATTAGTACTGCGGTGTCAACAGGTCTCTCATTGCCGAATTGGTCCACAGTACCAACGCCTATGGTTATGCATCCACATCTTTATACAGCACCCCATCAATATATGGTTGCGGCTCCTACAGGAATGCCTATTGTCCGTCCAACTACCCAAGTTTTTGACACCACTGCTCATTCGTATACTCACGTAAGCAACCAACAACAATGCCTATCAATTACCAACAGCAAAATTTGCAAACGGGTTTAAACAAACAAAACGCAGCAAAGAGTATTCAAAGCGATAGCGATTGTTTGGAAAGGCAAAGAAAGTTAAAGTTGCAGCAATTAGAGGAAAAAAGGAAAATCGAACAAGAGTTCCTAGAACGAAAATATAAAATTTTGTATGGAAATGATTTCCCTTCTTCCACGAATATTAACAACAACAACTCTAATCGCTGCTCAAGTCCTTCCTACACACAAAGGCCCCCCACAACCAACGTCTTAAACGGCAATCAAGCTGAACCAACGCCTTCACAATTGACTGCGAGGAAGACTATACCACGTGAACTGCCGTCCTTTAGTGGTGATCCAGATGAATGGCCTATTTTCATCAATAGCTTCCAAAATAGCACAACCCTAGCGGGATTCTCTGACACTGAGAATTTGATAAGGCTTCAAAATTGTCTGAAAGGCAAAGCTAGAGAGTTAGTGAAAAGTAAGCTACTCTTGCCAATCAGGCAACAAATCAAACTGTAAGTACAAATAAAATTGAAAATACGCAGCGGAGTGCACAAATAAATACGCACAATGACGTAAATGAAGAGAAGCCATTCTTCAGAATTATTCCAATCCGCTTGCATTATTAGCAAGCTAGCATTATTAAAATGTTTGCTTTTCTAGACGAAGGGTCTTCCGTCACCCTAGTAGAGCGAAGTTTATTTGACAGTTTGCATTTGGATGGTGTATCCGACCCCTTGTGCCTCAAGTGGACAGGTGGTACCACACGAGATGAAAGCGAGTCTATTAGAACTTCATTTAAGGTTTCTAGTGTCCTCAAAGACACAAAGTTCGTCCTATCTGACGTTCATACGGTCGAGCATTTGGACCTACCCTCTCAAACTTTAAATATGGATGAGATTATTAAAAAATATCCTCATTTGAAGAACTTGCCAATACAATTATATAACAATGCTAAGCCTATGCTTTTAATTGGGGCTAACAACTGGAAGTTAGCGGTTCCCACGAAAATTCGAGAAGGAGGTTGGCAACAGCCAATAGCGACAAAAACACGTCTCGGGTGGACCCTACAGGGTGGCAACAACAGTCGCTCAGCAGATCCCAGGTTAAATATACATACTTGCGCCTGTCAAAAGAATTATGACGACCTTCACGATCGCGTAAAGAATTATTTTAATATTGAGTCGCCTGCTTCATCCGCTTTATTATCAACAGCAGACAGTGATGCAATGAAATTGCTAAAAACAACGTGCAAGAAGATAAACGGACGCTTTGAGGTTGGCCTGCTGTGGAAAAATCCTGACTCAAAACTACCAGACAGTTATGATAACGCCTATCGCCGCCTGATGTGCTTCAACAAAAAACTCGCCAAAGATGATTCGTTACGACAGAGCATGCAGATTCAAATCGATAACCTAATTGAAAAGGGATATGCCAGGAAACTGAGTCCAGCTGAATTAGAAGTCCCCAACAAAAAGACGTGGTATCTACCAATATTTTTAACTTTTAACCCGAACAAACCCAACAAAGTGCGACTGGTTTGGGACGCCGCAGCAAAATCAAATGTAGCATCCCTTAACGATTTTATACTTGCCGGCCCAGATCTACTCAACCCACTAGTTGACATACTTTTAGCGTTAAGAATTGGAAAATTTGCGATTTGTGGAGATATTGCGGAGATGTTCCACAGAATCAACGTACGAGAAAGCGACACGCAAGCTCAACGGTTCTTATGGTGGGACAAGAATGACGATTCGCGTCAACCCAACACATATGTGATGAGAGCTTTAACATTTGGAGTAAGTTGTGCCCAATGCATAGCCCATTACGTACGCGACACAAACGCTGATGAATTCAAAATAAAATTTCCACGTACTGTGGACTCAATACAAAACCATCACTATGTGGACGATCTTATCGATAGCGAAGACACTGAAGAAGCCGCAGCAGAGCTAGCCCTTCAAGTGGCAGAAATTCACGCCGCCGCTGGTTTTCACATAAGGAACTGGGCGTCTAATTCAACCAAAGTTTTAAGGCAGTTATCTGAGTCTTCAAAAATAACTCAAGATGCCAAGCAATGGGAAGCTACCGAAAAAGTTTTAGGTATGTATTGGGACCCAGTTACTGATGTTTTTAAATATAATTGCAGATTTGCACGTCTGCGCCGAAATGTTATTGACGAAGGTATCATACCTACCAAGAGGGAATGCCTCCAGGTTTTGATGTCTATATTCGACCCTCTTGGATTCCTATCATGCCACACCATAGGCCTCAAAATTCTACTTCAAGATGTCTGGCGCGCCGGAATTGGTTGGGACGATACACTAAATGAATATCTAAACGTAAAATGGTCTCAATGGAAAGCGTCCCTACCACTCATATCTGATGTCGAAATTCCGAGATGCTACTCCAAGTTATTATGCGACGCCGAAGATGTGCAGCTCCATACATTCGTTGATGCAGGAGAACATGCCTACGCTGCCGTTAGTTATCTGGTTGTACGGCTAGGAGAGCGCGAAACTGTTTCTCTAGTAGCAGCTAAGTGCAAAGTAGCACCTCTTAAGCCACTCTCGATACCTCGAATGGAGCTTCAAGCCGCACTCATCGGAGTCAGATTGGCAAATTCAGTGCAGAATATTCCTCGCTTGCGAATATCATCAAGATATTGGTGGTCAGATTCTAAGACTGTGCTGCAATGGCTACGGATCGATCCAAGAAATTTTCAACCGTTCGTAATGCACCGAGTAGGAGAGATCTTAGAACACTCCAACGTTACAGACTGGAAATGGGTACCCACTAAAATTAACCCTGCGGATTTCGCTACAAAAATATCAGCGCAAAAGAATATGGACTTATGGTTCAACGGCCCTGCCTTCTTGCGTTACGACCCAAGCCAATGGCCAACATGTGAAGACTTGGGAGAAATGGACACGTTGGAGTTGAAGCGCCATGTGCTATTAATTGACAAAAAACCTAAAAACTACAACCTTTTGAATTTTGAATATTTCTCGAACTGGAGAAGGCTCTACCGCGCAGTAGCAACTTTCTTGCTATACATGAATAAATTAAAATTCGCCTACAAACGACCAGATTTCAATTCTACAGTTACTTATGAGATGGTACAACAAGCAAAGCGTTATATTATAAAAGAAGCATAGCATAGTGAATTTCTTCAAGAAATCATGGATCTCAAACATGGAGGAACTGTAGCAAAATCTAGCAAATTACATAAACTCAATGTCTACTTGGACGACAGTGAGATTTTAAGATGCAACAGCAGAGCAAAACGTCTCAACAACCACGAAGATGAAATCGTATTACCAGCTGGGCATCATGTCACTTTTCTCATTATTCTTTCTTTTCACGAAGACTACCATCATCACTTCCACGAAGCAGTAATTAATAAAATAAAAGGCCAATATTATGTTCATCGTCTACGGGTCGTATATAAAAAGGTGCCTAATTCCTGTCAAAAATGCAAAAATTCTTCTGCCGCACCGCGACCTCCTCAAATGGCGCAACTACCGGTTGCTCGTCTGGGAGCTTTTCAACGCCCATTTACTTTCGTTGGCATTGATTTTTTTGTTCCATTATTGGTTACAGTTGGAAGGAGAAAAGAAAAGCGTTGGGGAGTAATATTTACCTGCCTCACAATACGTGCAATCCATATTGAAGTCGCTTATAATATGGATACCAGTTCATGTATTCTATGCATCCGAAACTTTATTGCCAGACGAGGCACACCTTGTGAAATATATACAGACAACGGTACCAACTTTAAAGCAGTTGAAAAAATCCTTAAAGAATAGATTAAACAAATTGATTTTCCCAATATATCATCGGAATTTGATAAAACTAAATGGTATTTTAACCCACCAGGAGGGCCCCACATGGGTGGTGCTTGGGAAAGACTAATCAGATCTGTTAAAAATGTCTTATACAGTCTGTATCCCACACTAAATTTTAACGACGAAACTTTGAAAAGTGCACTTTGCGAAATCGATCGTTTCAGTAGAACATGAAGATGACGAAGCCATAACACCTAACCATCTCCTCTTGGGCTCTTCTGATGGCTATACACCGTTCCTTAACGATAGCGGAAATATACACCAACGATGGCAACAAACGGAAGCATTCGCTGATCACTTCTGGCGCAGATGGCTGAAGGAATATGTTCCAATAATATCCCGCAGAAGCAAATGGTTCACCAAGGTACCACCAGTAGAGATAGGAGCTGTTGTCATCATCACCGATGAAAACCATCCAAGGAGATGCTGGCCAAAGGGTAAAGTCATCGACACTGTGGTAGCTGCAGATGGACAGGTGCGAAGAGTGACAATCAAGACACAGTTTGGCGTTTTACATCGACCGGTGACGAAGGTAGCAGTCTTGAACGTCGGTAATGATCATGAGCAAGCTCGTATCCCTGACTCGCTTACGGGAGGGGGAATGTTACCGCCGTCAACAAATATATAATTTTGTTGTACAGTGTATTTTTAAATTCTTCTAGAATTCTCTTTTCTTCTTTTCTTTCTTCTTTTGAGATCCTGTAAATAATTTTACTTCGTAAATATGTAGATACGTATGGCGTGATCCTTATGTATCTTTTATTTTCTTTATTACTTTTATTCTCTCCTGAAAATAACGGTTCTTTCGTGTTTGTTATGTAGACCTAAATTCTTTTACATACATAAAGCATACATAATAAATTAAATGGATTTGTGAATTTAGTGATCAGTAGTGTCAGAAAATTTGAACGCATCGGAGGAAAAATATTAAATTTTAAAGCTCCTCTCGCCTCTTTCGCTCGCGCCCCTCGCTTACCATATTTATAATTATTTTAAGTGTTGTTCAATTAAATTGAATTAAAATAATATTATATGTTAAAATAATAAAAAGTGTGATTTATTTCGCGAATTCTTCGAGTGCTATTAAAAAGTATTTTTCTCTTCGACTTTTAAGTTGCTCCGAGCAACAGATACAGACAACACTATTGATGATGATGACGATTATTATGACGTAAATGGTGATAATGAAATCATCGGAAAACTTGAAGATAAGCATAAGGATATAGACAACACTATTGATGATGACGATGATTACGATGATGTAAACGGTGATAATAACGATTTTCAGTATGAAAATATTTCAACTGATGATAATGATGATGAAAAAAACTATGACCATAATAGACCTGTATCAAGTACATGTATCAAGAACTTGGAAAGAAAACAATGTTTAAAGCTGACGAAAAGCTCTCCATTATTTGAAAATATACAAACACTTATTAATAATAAGCAATTGGATAAAATGTATGGTTTTAATCAAGATGTAGACGGTAGTTGGAGATATGGCAAGGAAAAATTAATATTTAATAGAGATAATACTATGCAGATAGGGAATATGAAATTGAAAATGACGCCTGGATTATTTGAACTAGTATTTCATAAAAAACCTCTCCATTATTCTAAAAATGATTTGAAAAAATATAGAGATTTTAATTCATACCAATGCACATAAACGTCGCTATGAACCTAATGAACAAGTGAAAGGAACACGAGCCTTCAAGTATATCCGAATAATTAAACATTTATTTGAAACAACAACAAACATTTTAACAAAAGGCAGTGGTTTAATGCTAAAATTACAAAATAATCTGAAATCAAATTACATACATTGGGATGATCCTAATGAACTAGTTGACAGACTACGTTTACTTCTTTCATCGGAAGGTTCTGGTCACAACAATCATCAAAACGAAATAATCTTTATTATCGAAGAACTTAAAGAAGCTAACATAATTTATTAGAAGAGTGAAAGAAATGTCATATTAATAAATTTGGAGAAGGTTTCAATAAATATAATCATAAACACAAAAATATATATATATATATATATATATATATATGTATATAACACAAATACATGATGATCTAGCTGATCAAATAAACAATTTAAAAATTGAGGTAGAACATGTTTACCTAAAACATGGTAATGTCAAAAAAAAAAATAATAATAAAAAAAAAAAATTAAAATAAAATAGACAAAACCAAAAACCAAAAAAGTAGATCGTTATCAGATATAAAGTAGATCGTGAGCAGATACAAAGCAGATCGTGATCAAATGTAAAGTAGATCGTGATCAGATACAAAGCAAAATCAATATCAATATCAAAAAATTAACATACTGAAATCATATAAATTGCTGTATATATAGGAGATCGTCTTGATTTCAGCTATTTTTGCGAAGAGGTATAAAAGTAACGAACAAAAATTTGTTATAATCTACAGTCAAAACAAAACCTCAGCCAGTGTAAGATGAGAAGAGGATTTGTAAACAACTTAATAAATAAAGTACCTGTTGAATTACATCTACCTGGTTATTAGTTTTGTGGACCTGGTACAAAACTTGAAAAACGTTTAGCGAGAGGAGATAAGGGTATAAATTTATTAGACGCAGCTTGTAGATAGCACGATATTGCATATTCACAATCAAAAGATATGGACACAAGGCATCAATCAGATCAAATATTAGCTGAAAAAGCCTGGCAACCAGTTAAATCTAAAGATAGTGATATTAAAGAACGTGCTAACGCGTGGTTTGTGACAAACGCTATGAAAGCTAAAGTGAAATTTGGATTAGGTTTGAAGGAACAGAGACATAAGAAAAGAAAAAATTCAAAAAGAATGAGAAAAGGAAAAATGAATAAGTGTAATAAGAAATTATTCACAGCTACTGTGAGAAAAACTTTAAAACAATTGAAAGAACAGAAACCCCTTGATATAAATGATGCTGTTAAAATAGCTCAAAAGGCTATTCATTCAAATTTTAAAGGGAAAAAGCGAGCAGACATTATAATACCGAGAGTTATACCTGTACCGAAAATTGGAGGATTTCTTCCACTTATTCCCGTACTAACAGCAATTTCAGCGCTTGGTGGTTTAGCAAGTGGAGGATCCGCTATTGTTAAAGCAGTAAATGCTATCAAAAATGGAAAAGAACAATTGGCTGAACCTAACCGTCATAATAGATATATGAAATCAATTGCAATGGGTAAAGGGTTGTACCTCAAACCATATAAAACTGGATATGGTCTCTACTATAGTCCAGCTCCAAAAACTATTAGATAACCTACCCAATCGCCCATTAACAGATTTGGATTTGAATAAATATGGAAGACATCTCAAACATTTTAGGGGTGTTTTCATGCGTGATTCTTTACCTGAAAAACCATTCAAACAAGAATGCGGCATTGTTAATTTAGATGATTCAAATGGTATGGGAACACATTGGGTAGCATATTATAAAAACCACAACTATAAAGAATACTTTGATAGCTTTGGAAACTTACAACCACCACTTGAGATTGTCAACTACGTAAAATTTCCTATTGAATATAATTATGAACGAAAACAAAAATTTAATACATTTAATTGTGGGCACTTGTGTTTAAAATTTTTATTCAATAAATATAAATTTAAATTAAATAATTCAGAGTACATCGTCCTACTATTAAATTTTTAAAGAAGGGGAACAAAAATGGTAACATCAGCTGTATTGGAAGAACTATTAATAAAACATATAGATTTATTTATGAAACTTATAAATGAACTAAGAATATGTAACATTAGTAAAATAAGTAATCCATTTTTATGTATTAATATGTCATACGTTTGTATTATTGTGAAAATACTTATTCACAATCTTTCAACATTTGTCGATGTCAAACATTCTATACACAATATTTGTTAACACTTAAGTTATTTAATCTGTATAAACGTATTTTTAAATTCGAATCTGTAAAAATCTGAAAAAAGAAATATGTAATAAAATTTTCAAAAAATAAAAAACTAATTTGTTTTAATTAATCCCTTTATTCTATAATTTCATTTATTTAAAACAGTAAAACTACAAAATTCTAAATCCTTAAAAACAAGTCTATTTATACTCTGGGGTGTTGTAGATTAATCAGTAAATTCAATTATGTGAAAACAGATATTACTTATACTTATGCGTGAAAAAACCCACAGGCACAACTATACATTTCTTTCTCATCAAATTAAAAACAACCGCACAACCAACCTACCCTTTCTTATTAGTTTATATTTATATTTCTTCTACCTGTGATCATGAGCAGTGCGTGTCAAGAATTTACTATTAAAAAACGATCATACACATTACATGTTACGCACACACTCATTCTGTTCGTCCAAACATTCGTACATAAATTTTCACATTACAGTCTACTTATACTCCGGGATGTAGATGACGAAACGTGCACACACTCATTCTGTCCGTCCAACCATTCGTTTGAAGAGCAATACAAATGAAAGGACCAACAAAAAGCAGGTATGATCCCAAATTTGTAGGGAAAAATTGAAAATAAAAATGATTTAATTCTTTTCCAGATATGCATGCTCCCAAATTTTAACACACACACACACATATAAACATTAAAAAGCATTACCTTTTCATAATACATGTTACAAACCTAAAGACCGATCGCACACAATTCATTTCACAATTCTGCAATGTTCTTACTCTTTTACAGATATGCATGAGCCAAATTTTGTATGGAGTAAGTGGTCCCGAAACGCCATAAACATACTACTTAGATCTATTACTTTTATAAGCCAGAGTGCATTTCCATTAAATTAATCATTATTTGCTACATTTTATGCTGTCAACTTAAACAGAAGTCGCCGTGGGCTAGTAGGTAGTGTGTTGTCTTTTTAAACGTGAAGCCTCGGTTCAAACCCCAGGTCAGGCATCTCCAACTCAGCGAAATATGAAAAAATATTTCTTCGGCGACTTCCTTTCAGCAGATTTCAGGCAAAAACTTTGAGAGTAAATAAAATTGCCATGAAAACTTTCTCAAAAATCTGTCGTTCGGAGTTGACTTTAAACTGTAGGTCCCGCGACTCATGTGTAAAAATTAATGCACACAACATTGATGTGAGAAACTAGGTCGTAATCCTGACTAAATGGTTGTAATTACCAATTATGTATGTATAAATTCACAATGAAGAAATATGAATACATTTTTATCTCGTTCACTATACATTTTATTATTTTAGACCAGCGTTTACCATTTCATAGCACAGTTGTGCAGAGAGAACTCCCACGCATTCTTGTGTTATTTCATTTAGTTTTCGATCAGACTGCGACAAGAACACATGTGCGGCGGATTCTTTATCATTTTATTTCAGAATGGCACTCAAAAATATTTTATGTTAAAAATGGTCTATTTCATTAGCTGGGCGTATTTAATTTTTTTGTCGCATATTATAATTTTTTTAAATGCTTTGGAATGCTCGCTTTTTTCTTTTAATAAAAAATGGGGTTTTTATTCTTTTTATTTATCTAAAAACCATGGCTTAATTTTTAAGCCAAAGATGGATAGCTTTATGTTCTTTTGAATTGATTTTTTATTTTATTTTTATTTATCTAAAATTATTAAGCTAAAGATAGATAGCTTTACATATGTATGTTGATGAAATGAAAATAAAAATAGCGTATATTACTAATACTTTTCTGTGGCTGTAAGTGAATAAATTCTCTCAACTTATTTTCTCTCTCTTACTCACTAATACATAACCAAAATTTTTTTTGGTGAACCCTATTTCAGACCCAAAATATAAAATTAAGCTTTATACAATTTTTATGTGGCTTTTTATTTTCGGTTTGAAATTAATTTTTTCGAAGTGATAACGATTTGTACAGCCCTACAACTCTTTTAAAATATTCTGTATTTAAAGTTAATCACCCTTATCGTGAAAAAAAATTTCGCCTAATTTTGTTTACTGTTTACAAAATTTGTATCATGAATTTTCTTCACCCGAACATATGGCAACTTCGAAAAAAATTCCTCTTATTGTGAATAATTGTTCAAGAGGATTTGTTTCACATTTTATCAGAATTTGTTCACGTTGAGTTTTAGAGGCGAATGGTTAAAAAGAAAAATGTAAGTTATGTTGGAAATCTTTGGTTTTAATAACAATTAAGTAAAAATTTAAATTTTCAGGAGCAATTCAACTAATAAAAAACAAATTAAGATTTTGTTACAAAGAATGCGGGAAAATCCTTCCATAGCTGGCGGTTACAGCTATGGTCCGCATTGTAATAGATACAAATATTGTGCAATGCGGCACAGATTTATTATTTTAATCGCTTTGCATGGAGCATAGTACAGTTCTCTAGACCCAAGCAGACATCTCCACTTATTTTTGAGAACTCCATTTGTTCTCTCTTTAATATTTCGGAATTTACTATATATTTCATCAAATTTCTCTTGATGAGGCTCAAAAACTGAACCTCTGTAAGGAGTCAAAAGCCAAGGTTCTAATGGATAACCTGCATATCCTAAGGAATAGAAGGAATAAATTGTATTATCATTCTGTTAGGTTAGGTTAGAGGACGTGTACTTGTCAATTAAGTCAAGTACAGTACCCGGAGGTCGAATTGACCCATTGTACAACGTCCTAGTTTCTCACACCACTTATGTTGTGTGTGTTAATTTTATACAAGAGTGGTGTGGCCTACACTTCAAAGGCGACTCCGAATTTTTGAGATACTTTTTCATGGCAATTTTATTTACTCTGAGTTTTTCCCATAAATCTGCTGAGGAAGTCGCCGAAGAAATACTTTTTGTATTTTGCCTTATATCTGGCCTGGGTCTCGAACCCTGGCTTTACGTCTAATAAGCCAACACACTATCTACTAGACTACGGCGACTTCCCATCACTCTGTATGTATGTAGAAAAATAAATATGTATATTCCAACTTAGCAGCCACATGTTACATTCAAACAAGCAAGCACCACTGAATGTTGATTGTGCTATCGCGGCATGATAGCCGCTCCCCACACCTTTTTGGTGGCCACCTTCAACGAAAAACCGCAAACACGAACAAAGTTTAATAACTGGAGGTACAGGTGTACTTTTCTTTGGAACCGGTAAAGCATTTGTTAGAGTTTCCAAAAGATAACTAAACGCAGCTTTGTTGACTCTATACTGCTTAAAAAATCGCGAGCCCAGAATTACACATACCATAAAAACATAAAATTATTAATTATGTACTTAATGTACACTTGGCAATTCCAAAGGATTTGAATCATCCCATAATGTTCTTCTTTCTTTTAATTTTCTTCTTCCAATTCCAATAACAAAACTGCACCAATTCTAAACATTTTTGTTAGTTTTAAAAATTTAATTGTAGTTTTGACAAATTTATTTTCTTTTTTTTTAACAGCAGTTTTATTTCGAACACACACATATGATTCGACGGGAAAAATAATTCACGTGACATTCACGATAGAAAATTGTTGTTCGGGTGATAAAAGAAATCCGGACAAAAAAAATTTCACATTTTTTTCACGATAAGGGTGAACACCTTTTAATAATTCTGCTTACAATATGCTTCCTTGGCTAATAGATCGGCGCCAGTACTTAGATAAAGCAGTAATTTAAAGCTTGGGTTGCATGAAAAACCATCAGCAACGCAATATAGAAAGCATTTCATGATAACAGGAAGTTATTTGATGTCTTTAAAAATTCGCACGAAGGAATCAGTGATTCTGGAAAGCTGGAATTTATCACCACAATTACCGCCTGAGACGTTATACAATCATCAGAACTGTTATTTTGTAATAATAACGCATAGACTTGAAAACGAAGCAATTACATTAAACTTATGGTACTATTAATTTAATTTTATTATTTTTTTAATTATAAATAATGTATATATCCTTTTAGGCTGCTAACAAAGATTTTAAGCGTTCTTTAGTCGACAGTGGCTATTTTGAATTTATAAGTTTCATTTTTGTACACTTGCAAAATAAGAATTGTTTTACGAACAAGCAACATTTAAATATGCCTATTTTTTATTTTTAGCCAAATTTATGCATGCTTATTTTTAATTTTCAGCTTGTTATAAAAACTTTTAGATTAATATGTGGGACATAGATTGGGATAATTTATTTCCATTTAAACAGATTTTAGGCTTAAGAACCTTAGTCACCCTAGAAGTTGAGCGGAAAGTTCTATAGCATTTGATCAGCAAGTTAAGGCTTCATATGTTATTAGTTTAGTTTTAGCAATTGAGAATTGGATATTTTTTAAAGGCAGTTGTTTTTTATATTGTATTTATTTGAAGAAGCAGGGCAAGCAATGGGGGACGTAATAACGAAATGCCAATTTTTTTAACTCGTTTGAGGAAATATTAAATGTATTCTTTAGGTGTTAGGTCAATATGCATATCGCTAGTCTAATTCGCCAATGTGTTGTCACTTTTTTTCAAATTTTACAGGAGACACAAAAAACATAGTAGATTTTTCAGTTTTTAAAATTTGTAAACTTTTTAAACGCAATTATTTTTACAAAATAGCTCTCTTTAAATGACCTAGAGCAAACATTAATAATAATTAATAAATAATATTCATGGAGTTAGCACGTAAACGTCCATAGTTTTGTGGACTTAGCGTTTTTGCAAACCACAAAATTACAACAACTTTAAACTACATAATGACATTTTTGTTGTTGTAAAATATATAATTTGTATAGTGTTACCGTTTTACATTAAAATCTCAATTTTTTGAAAAAAGTGGACTTAACGTCTGCGAATTATACTAACAATATATTTCAAGAGATAATAATAAATACATAAGTTTCTCAAAGTGTAAAACAAACTATGCTCTTCCATTCAATGTTTTCTATTTGTAAACAAATGTTATACATGGTAATACAGTTTAAAAAATATTTTCATTATGCATATAAAAATTAACTAAACTAAGGTCAACAAGTAAGATAAAATTAGGATAAACAAGTCAAACAAACAACAACAAAAAATTACCTGGAATACTGTAAACATAAATTACACTATTAAGCACTTTGGAAATTGACAGAAGAGTACAAAATAAAGATCAAAAGCGCAACAGCAACACTTAAACCGAAAGTCCATGTCATTCGTTTCATGCGCCTTGCGTTACATGCGATTCTTGCTTTCAATGCCGTTTTTATTGCAATGTGTTTTATGCGACTGGTTTTTTGTTTTAATCAGCTGTTGTGGTAAACAACAAACAAGTGAACAAGAAAATTTTTGGGAAAATTGTAATTTTAGAAGAATTTATGTAAAAAAAATACAAATTTTTGAGTTTACATATGTAATATTTTGTGCTGTTAAGGCCTGCGAAAATCCTCAAAGGAACACAAGACGAATGTTTTTAGTTAATTTATCCTCCATTTTTCTTGTTTACAAATTAATAAATTCAAAATAGATGACATTCAGTACACAAAAACAATCATATATACATATAAACAATCATAATATATATATTTTGTTCATGAAAGAAATGTGTTAAAAAATGTATTTTCCTCTTAAATTAGTAATAAACTTTATTATGAAATGTTTTTATTAATATTTTTGTAATGCAAAAAGAAAAATGCGAAAATAGTAATGCACTATTATTTAAACATATTTATAGAAACCATTCACAATAGTATATAATTTGGCATGTCAAGTTTAAAAAACTGCTGACTTTTTCCAACACTGCATGAGTCGCATAGAAAAGTAGAAAGTAAACCTACTTGATGCATTCTATGCGTCTATGCATTCTATACGTTTTCTTCTGTAACTTGTCACAATCAACTACACTGATTCTACTTTTTCGGTATATGCATGTAACGCAAGGCCGCATGAAACGGATGGTATGGACTTTCGGATTTAAGGAAATATCGTGAAGTTTGTTTCAAGTGGAATCGATGCGCTCTACATATCATTAATATCTCAAAAAAGTTAATTTAAATCCGACAGAAAGACAGGAGAAAAAAATATTTTCTGATAAAAATAATTTTGAATGTAATACCTCTCAAATAAATGGGTGAACACAGATTTTCTATTTGATAAAATGTTTTATTAATTTATATTTAGCAACAGACATATATTTCACAAACTAAAACTTTGTTAATTCACGTACTACAGTTAGTAAGTCAGTGTTGCCAAATCCCTCGTACCTTTTTTAGCTCCAATTTCTTTGTCTTTTGGTTTCCGCCGTGTTACATGGCATTGGAGAAGGTTCCTGTAAATAAGTTAGATTTCTTGTGGCTGCATCTGTAGGAGAGGTTTCTGTGAAGGGGTTAAATATCCTTGAGGCGTGTTTGCGGAAGTGGTTGACGTTGGAATCTTGTTCACATGGCTGACGTTCCTTTTAAATGTTTTTCCATTACCGGTAAGTTCTACAACATTCCCATTTATGTCTTTTACTTCGTATTCCGTTACATCGAAGTTTGTTGTCAGTGTGTGAGGAAAAACTACATTCTTAGAAGCACTTTATCTCCGACAGTTATAGTCTTCTCTTGTAACCTCTTTCCTTTCCTTTTTGTTTATCAATGCAATCTGAATCCCTTTACTACCGTATCTATCATGCCTTCTGTAATGTCGTGAATACTTGGTATTTTATCTCGCATGATTCGATTAAACATTAGCTCAGATGGAGGTGATCCAATCGTGCCATGGGGGAGTTACATTGTACATAAGAATAAATTTTTGTTTTTTCTGTTTATAGTTCGCCTTGTTGGCGTTGGCAATTTTCAACCACTTGACAAGAGATTTGTTTAGATTTTCGACCTCACCATTTGCCTGCGGCCATTTAATGGTGTAGTAATATGTGTGATATTGTTCATTTTGCAGAAGTTTTCAAATGAAGTCGCCGTAGTCTAGTAGGTAGTGTGTTGGGTACGAGGCCAGGGTTCGAGTCCCAGGCCAGACATCAAAACAAAATACAAAAAGCACTTTTTCGGCGACTTCCTCTCAGCAGATTTCTGGGAAAAACTCTGAGTAAATAAAATTTCATTGAAAATTTTCTCAAAAATCTGTCGTTCGGAGTCGACTTTAAACTGTAGGTCCCACCACTCATGTATACTAATTAACACACACAACATAAGTGGTGTGAGAAACTAGGTCGTAATCCTGACTGGAGGGTTGTAATGACCAATTATGTACGTATGTATGTTTCAAATTCAGAACTAACATACTATAGGCCATTATCCATTCGTAGACTTGGAAACCGAGTCTACAAAATATTTCCTTCATCGCTTTAATTATCTTCTCAGAGGATATGTTTTTTTAAAACACAACTTCCTGGTAGGGTGAGTAGTAGTCTATTAAAACCAGGACGTACTCATTATTTGGCAGTGGTCCAAGTAAATCCGTTGCCACACATTGCCACGGACCGTTTGGAAACGCATGCCTCCGAATAGGAGGTGGATTAGATACTTGCGAAACAAGCAAGCAATCACGACAATTCTTCACAAAATTTTCGGCGTCCTTATCTATTAATGGCCACCAGACTTTAGCTGGCCTACGTTTCGTGGCTGACTCTCCTGGATGTCCCTTATGAGACAGCTGAAGTACTCTTTCACGCAATGCCTTAGGAAAATTCGCAAAAGGATGTCACCAATAGACGAAAGCTCAGATCGGAACGGATAATAATTACTTGTTTCGTCCAAATCCCATGACTCATGAGGATCTTAGGTCGGAACTTGATGGGAATAGTGTGGCGTTTTTGGTTCTGTTTGATTACTCTTAGGCTTTTGATACAGTCGATCACACGGTTTTATTGAAAAAGCTCCAAAAACTGTTTTATTTCTCCGAAACTACCTGTAATCTAATTTATTCTTATTTGACGAACAGATTTCAGAAGGTTCACTTCAATGGCAATATTTCAGATCCACTTAATATTAGTAGAGGTGCTCCCCAGGGGTTAATACTTGGGCCTCTTGCTGTTTGCATATACTCCAAGGGAGAACATTAATCGTGACTTAGCAAAGATTGACGGATGGGCCTCGGCCAATGGACTATGCATCAATCCTTCTAAGTCTAAATGTATTTTACTTTCGAGAACAAACGGATCATTTGTCATACCTGAATTGAGTATCAGGGGAAATAAAATTGAATTTGTCAGGTCGGCTACTAATCTGAGTATTGTCTTTAATGACAAATTATTATGGTCTACCCATATAAGTGTCGTTGTTGGCAGAATTTATGACATGCTTCGAAATTTGTGGGCTGTCGTAGATTCAAATCCTTTTGTCATTCGCATGCAACTTGCTAAAACGTACTTAATTCCGGTACTTTTTATATGGATGTGAGGTATTCGCAAACTGCAGTTATGATGACAACCAGAAACCTAACCTTAATATAGCTAGGTATGTTTTCCATAAGGGGCGCCGAGATCACATTTCTCATTTAGCTTACCAGATTCTTGGTATGAAATTTGATCACCTCCTGAAAATTAGATGAATAAAATAATTTACACAAAACAGCCGAAATATTTATATTGTAGAATTAAGTTTGCTAGATCCCACCGGGGTGTAGGGATTATACAGCACCGATTCAGGACTCTTCTGTCTCAGCGACAGTTTTTAATACACACCATTAGTCTTTGGAATTCCCTACCAAATAACATCCAAAATCTGAGCAATGCAAACGCGTTCAAAAAGGAGTTATTTAAATTATTTTCATAAATAAAATTTTAACTTCATATTTGTAAATTTTGTGATTTTATTTTTTAGGTTTATATCTTTAGGTCTATATCTATATTATATTTTTTATTCCTATTTTTTTAAACAACTTTTTTAACAGATTTTTCTAAATAGTTCCATTCTTATTCTGTTATAATTTATTCTCTTTCAACTCTTTTATTTATTTCTACAGTACTGTTAGTTTTTTACACTATTAAATTATTATTATTATTATTATTGTTATTATTTTTAATTTATTTTTCTTTATAATTAAATTTAATATTTGTGTACACACATATATTAATTTTGTTTCTTTTTCCTCATTTTTTATATTTAATTAATGCTAATTTTTTATATCTTATTGATTATAAACATAGCACTGTCACATAAGATTTAGTATCTTGTTGTATTATGTAGATTATAATAAATCAAATAAATAAATAAAAATAAATAATTGAATTGAAGAAATTTTAGCGATTAATATTGTGAACCCCATCATTACAAAACAAAATCATTTAAGGCCCTTAACTTCATTGTAATTAAAATTGAAATCCAATAAAATAAATAAAATTGTTATTGTTATTCCATTCTGGATGTGTTATAACATTTCCAATTTCTTCATCTTCAGCACATTCCTTAGAAATAACAGAGATTCCGAGAGACGATGGGGTTGAGTTTGATACAATATGCACTATGTTATCTTCACAAATTCCATCAAATGATCTCGTGTTAGAAATTTTGCACAGCCTAGATACGGAATCCGCCATTTTCTCCTTTTCGGCTCGGTAAATTGCTTTAAATTTAAATGCTTGTAAACGCAGGAACCACATTTCTATTGTGGCTAGAGGTTTAGATGTTGCTTTAAAATAGCCTCTAGTGGTTTGGGGTCTAACACCAATTCAAATTCCAAACCAGCTAGATAATAGTAAATTTTTCCACTGACCAGACCAAAGCCAAACTTCTCAGTTTGTGAGTATCTTTTCTCAACGTCTGACAAACTCTTGCTGGCAAAACATATTATTTTTGGGTCATCATTAGAACCAAACTGTATAAGGACTGCGCAATCAGCTACCGGGTTAGCATCAGCTACTACCCGGGTTCTCTTCTTTGGGTTAAAGTACGACAAATTTGGAATTTTCGACAGCTGTGTTTTAGGATATTGAACAACGGTTTCCTGATTTGTATCCCATACAAATTTTTAACAACATCCTTAGTGGTTCGATGACGTCTGCCAAATCAGGTATAAATTTGCTAAAATATGTAATCAGACCCAAAAAACTTCTGGCTTCTTCTCTTGTATTTAGAGCTAGAAAATCTGCAATGACTAATTTTTTCTGGATCTGCTGTGAGGCCTTATTAGAAAGAATGTGTCTTAAAAAATTTTTATTTTCGAGTTTTCCAGACGCACTTGTCTTCGTTAAGAACAAGGTTATTTTCCTTGAATACTTCCTTAATAGCCTTATCATGTTCTTCTTCTGTGCTACCAAAACGATAACATCATCGATGTAATTAAGGCAATTATCACAATTTGCCAATATCCCCTCTAGTGTCTTTTGAAAATTTTAAGGGGCAGAATTTGCACCAAACATCAATCTTTTATATCTAAATAATCCTTTATGTGTCAAGAAAGTGGTAATTTCACGACTACTTTCATGTAGTTCGAGTTGATGGTACGCACTTTTAAGATCCAACCTTGAAAAGAAATTTGCACCCTTAATTTTGTCATAAAAGAATCAAATGTAGGCAAAGGATAATTTTCCCTCAAAATCTCTTTATTAGCTCGACCCATATCAATGTATAACCTCAAGTCACCATTCCCCTTGAACACGATTACCACTGGTAATCCGTGGACTTAACAGGTTCAATTATGTCTAGATTAATTGTTTTTTCTATCTTATACATCACTTTTTCCTCAAGAGCAATTAGTATTCTTCGAAGTGGTTGTTTCACAGTTTTAACAGATGGACATCACAACTAACGATGGACAATTTAACCTAAATGTTCTTCATTTTTGGAAATGGTTTTATAACTTCAATGTGATTAACATTTAACCAAAGGCTTTAACTTTAAGTTTGATTGCTGTCTCGCGACCTAGTAGTGACTGACTTCCATTTTCTATAACGTAAAATGTAGCAATCATCTCCGAAATGTTGTTTACTGTGATTGGAGAGTCACAAACGCAAATAACCTTTAGGATATGCCTTAAACTGGTTGGATGAACTAGATCTGGTATTTCACATAACCGCTTTTTTATTTTGCAACATAATCCAATCGTTTTCACTTAGGAGGTTGAATTGTGAACCGGAGTCGATTACCAATAACAGCGGTTGTCCCCCGACACGGCATTCTATTATTTCATCACTTTGGCAGCTGTCATCGATTTTGAAGCAGGCAAATTCGTGCAATGCATCTTCCTCACCTGAACCATTCTCTTCTTCATTCTGTATATAACGTACTTTTGCTTGACTAACGTTGTGCTTTTTACCACCACTATCTTCATACTCAGAAAATCTTCTCTTCAATTGTTTAGTTTTGCATTTGACCGAAAAATGTCCCACAAGGGAGCATTTGTTCCACCTTGCATTTCGAGCTGGACAACTTAATGACTTACCAACGTGACCACTTCGACCACATCTAAAACATACTTCAGAATTTTGAAAAAGATCTCTTTTTGACGTAATCTTATTGACAACTTCCTAGTCGACTTTTGCCAGCATGCTTTCCGATTTTCTATTATTATTTTACCAGGCTAGCTTAAATGACGTCATTAAGGCCCTGCTCCTTTTCCAGTAGCCTCTTTTTCATAGGAGCCCATGAATCGATGATTTTGTCCTTAATACAGGTTTCTTCTATTTCTGTTTTGGTCGCTCTGAAGGAACATTTTTTTATTTTAATGTGCGTCAGTTCCACAATTGAATGTGCGCCTAAGTTCAGAATTTAATGTGATTTCAGATCCACAATTTAATATGGTGTCGCTTCACAATTTAATGTGATCTCGGTTTCAAATTTAATGTAAACCTCTTCCTGATCAATTTACTGATCCCTTTTCCACTTCAATTTTTTTTACCTCCTAGACACAATTTAATGTGATTTCTCTCTTTTTCTGATTGCTGTTTTTTTATTACTTCTTTGCCAAGCTATTCAGATCCAAACAAACAAAAGAAAACATAAATAAAATATAATGGCTGCATTTGCTCAAATTTTTTTATATGTAATATTTACCACTCATCGTCATTTAAAGGGTAAGCACTAGAACAAAAAACAAAAACAAATTTAGAACCAACAAGAATAGATTTAGGTGCCTGTTAGATACAATTTGGTATGAGCACCCGGAATAAATAAAAATAACAACTTTTGTATTAAATATGTATTTTTAGGCACATACATATATATGTATGTTGTGTAAGATATATCAATTCAATAAATATTAGTAAATAAATATAATACAATAAATAAAATTTATGGCGGTAATTTAACTTGAAAGAATATAAAACGTATATGGTAAATGCAATAGCGGTGTTTTTTTTTAATAAAATTGGACTTTTATATTTGTTGTTTTTTCTAGCAGCATTTTTCCAATTCTTTATTGTTCCGTTGTATCTTTACAATTTTTGCATTAAGGTAAAGATGTTCTTCCTCATTTTTGCTTTTATAACTACGGTTAAAGTTTCCAAAATTTACGGGTAGCATTTCGTGGAGACGAGTTGCTGAAAATCCGGTTCAATGAGTGCATCGTCTATGTCCAAGCTTTATAAATTTTTGAGTGCCACTTTTTACCACAAATCTCCACAGAGTAATTATATTTCAGAACAATATAGCGATTCCTAACAATTTTTACGCAAAGGATCATTTTATTTTAAAAATTATTGATATAATGGATTAGCCAGCATGTTGCCCAGATTTTAATCTAATGACAAATATATGAGGAACGCTTTCTAAGTGCGTTTTCACCGAAAACCACCATTTTAATGGCTTCCGCTAACTCAAAACTAAAATTTTAAAAGTATTGAGGAATATTGATGAAAATGCTCCTAAAAACTTATTTAGTAGTGTATTTAGTTTTAAATAAATAACAAAAAAAATTACTAAAATATTTATTTTTGCTTCGTTACACCGAAAATAAATAAATTAATCTTATAATTACACTATGCGACAAAATACAAAAAATTAAATACATCCGAGAAACTACCTAGTCTAAGTTGTTCAGTTAGTTGAGTAGAACTCAAAAATACTTTTTTTACTTTTCTCGAACCCTCCAATCTTGTTTTATTTGACAAAAAATGTTTTTTTTTTGCTTTATGCACAAATTTATTGATTATACAAACATTTCTGAACCGATGTACAAAATTTTAACCTTATTAGAAAGGAGAGAGATATACATATATACATTGAGCGTCAAAAATGAGTAAACACCACTGAAATAATTCATTTTCTTAGGAGAGCGAGAAAAGTAAATGAGAATAGTCGAATAAATTTCCAATAATAAAAACGTTATCTATTACTTATAAAATGTTAAAACAAAAACAACAATTCATGATAAAGGAACTTTTTTTTATACTTAAGAACATAATAGAAAATTTAAAATAATAGTTGGTGTTGACTCACTTATGGCGCTCGCTGTATATTATTTGACTTAATATGCTATGGGATTTGATGAGGCAAACTTGACGAATGCGAATTTTTTTCATATTTTTTCAAGTTTGTCCGTTCATAGTAGCAAACTTTAATTAAAAAATAAAGTGATAACATTCTGAAAGTGCATTATTTTGTGAAGAGATTTTCACTTCGTTTGATCAAATCGGACAAAAATTACCGTAGTTATTATTTAAAGAGTCTAACAGCCGAGTTATATTTTTCATACATATATTTTTGCAATGAACTTTTAGTTCAAAAATTTTCAGAATTTTTGACGGACCTCGATTTTTTTTCGCAAAATGTCTCTATTTCACGTTTGAGCGACCACCAGAAGGTGAACAATGTTTGCGCAAAGCGAAATAATAATATTTGCAATAAACACAAATATTAGCCGACTTCTGATAGCCGTGCAAACATGAAATTGACACATTTTGAGTTAAACAATTAAGATCAATCAGAACTTTTGAAAATTTTTGAACTGAAATTTTATTTGATAAGATTACATACATATATGAAAAATATAAGACGACTGTTATACTATTTAAATAATAACTACGGTAATTTTTGTTCGATTTGATCAAACGAAGCGCCAACCTCTTCACAAGATAATGCACTTTCAGAATGACATCACTTATTTTACATTTTTTAAATAAATTTTGCAATTAATAGCTAAACTTGAAAAAATAAAATAATATTTTCCAAGTTTACCCCATCAAAACTCATAACATATATGTAAGTTTAAACAAAACGTTTATGAACACTGTTTTCAAGACTAATCTCTCCCTTTTCTAAAAAAAACTTTTGATTTTTAAAATAAGTTCAAACATATTTGGGTAATCAATAAATTAAAAAAAAAAAGTTTGGAGGGTTCGAGAAAAATTAAAAAAAGTATTTTTGAGTTCTACTCAACATAGTAACTTAGACTATGTAGTTACTCGGGTGTATTTTCACTGTCGCATGTCTCCGTTTGGATACATGCATGAAAAACTTTCAATTGACGAGTCTATGGTACGGTACTTTGGCAGCCACTCTTCCAAGCAATTTATAAGAGGAAAGTCTGTAAGATTTGGCTTCAAAAATTGGATGTTAACGATCAGCTGCGTTTATTTATACGTAGACCCCCAATAGCCCCAGCGGAAAAAAATTAATAGTGCCACTTGGATCAAGCGTAGAAATATTATTAATGCCACTTTGCATTTGTATCTGATTTTTTAAAAACTGTTCTTACCCCTCAGATCATATTGTGTTTTTGATAATTTTTTCACATCGTACGATCTTCTGGCTACTGTAAAAGAAAAAGGATTTCTGGCTATTGGCACTGTTCGTGATTCAAGAACAAAGAAATGTCCATTGAAAGCAAAATTATTGTTCAAAATGCGGATTTTTTTGACTATAGACAACAGATAACAGTGCACTGACCATAGGGTCAAATTTTAAAAGCATCGAACCAATACATACCGTTAGTAGATGGTGCTAAATACAAAAGTCTAAAATTTATGTTAATCAACGAAAGTTAGTCGCAGAATATAATGCGGATATGGGTGGCGTTAATCTTAACGACCAAGCTGTAATAATAAAATAAAATTCTGAGGAAAGAAATGGGAGCGGCCGCTTTTTACTACAATGCTACGTTCCACAATGGTCAATGCGTGGAAACTGTACAATACAGTAAACTGGTTCCAAATTGACTTGTTATAGTTTCAGCCTCATGTTGCTCGCTACTACCTTCGAAATTATACACATACATTGCCAAGTTCGAAACGTTTGCTGACGATTGGTGTGGTCACTACTGCTGGAAACCACTTCTCTAAAAGAATAACAAACCACTTGCGTTGCAACAACGTAACGTTGCACTTTGTGTAGAAAGGTAATGATTTAAAATATTTCACATCTTTAAGAAATAAGCATTACGCCATTGTACTCGATTGAGTATAGCTCCAACAGCACAGTTCATGATTTTTTTTATAAATTTTTTTTATTCTTTTATGGTCCTTATACTACATATATTAAATAAAAGAATTTAGAGATTTTCCGTCCTTAAAGGCCTTGGTTTTTAATGGGTTAATTTAACTCATCTACGAACTGAGACGCTATATCAGTTACAATGGTGTCTTCATCTCTTCTGGCCACAATATTAACAACATCAACATCATCGTCAAGTTTTCGTTTTTTAAATATAGGTTGGTGAATGTTTTTGGTGTGCATTGTAACAGTCTTGTCTTTTGCAATAGTTTCGTTGTTATTGATTTTTGGTGGAATATCATCAAGAGCAATTATTGATATTGCATCTCTTTTGGTTATATTTTTATCTAATAATTCAGCACTATATGTCTCTATTTCACTAAAATCCCGCATTAGATCAATACTTGTGTATGTATCCTGCCCAATGTCGTTATTTAATTCAAAGGTTTCTGACAAACTTCCCTTAAATGATTCATTGTTATTTAACCGATGTATAGAACTGTAATTTGATAACATTTGAGTAACTTCTGCTTGAATAGACTCAATGCCATCATCTTTTAGTTTATCATTGTTTGTTCCATTACTCTCTGAATCATTTGTATTTATGCCACTTATAAAGTCATTGATTGGTAATATACTTGGAAATTTTACAACAGTTTCATTGCACAAACTTTCTTGACCAAATTTTTTAAAAGTATTGCGTATATTTAGAGAATCGCTTGCAAAAACTAGACTTTCTTTTTGCGGATGAATTAACTTTTCCAGATTTTGTAATATAAATTCGCAATAGACTCGAACTTTTACACTTTGATCACGCATAAAAGCTGTCCGTAATATTGCATATGCAATCTCTGTAGGTGGAGGACACAGAACATGTGGATTTGTTAACATAGCGTAAAGTGTATTGTAAATCTCCAATCGGCAAATTTTATTATCATATAAATGCGAAAAATGCTTAGGCGGGTATTCGCAGATCAGAGTACAAATCCGAGTAATCTTTACTTGCATTAACTGTAAAAAAGATAATAATACAAACAAATATATTAATCATTGCGTTTCATTTTCTTAATATTTTAACTAATTTTATTATATTTTAATAGGAAAACAATCAAATTTAGCTTATGTAAAGATTTTTAGGCCATTGATTTAAAAAAAATTTTTGTTTTTTGACTTGGGTACTTTACAAAATAAGTCCCAATGACATGGCAGGTGTGAAAGAAAATATATATTTTCAAATTCAAATTTCTTTCGTAAGTGTAAGTTTAAAGGCATTAAAACTATTAGTTAGTATTCCAAAACAATTAAAATATTCCCCAGTAGATATAGCATATAGATTTTGTTCATGGACCCATTACTTTTTTTCCTGATAGTTGGTTTTGACGAAGTACATCTCTCATAATTAGAAGAGATATCTTAACGAAGAACATCTTTCACTGATATTGTTTATTGTTTATTATGTTCTAACTCAAAATGTAAATATGAATATTATTGCTCATTGTTAGTTAGTTATTCGAAAACCATCAAGCAGTTACCCCCGCATGAAGTATTAATAAAGTTTATTTTATTAACACCAATATTTTTTTCCCTCTTTATTATTTTATAATAATTCTTTTTCTTCTGGAGTTCGAATTCCTGAGGAACCCTCATCCACCCCATCAAATTTTTATTACTTTTGTATTTTCAATAAATTATCCAAATACACTCATGGCCAAAAAAATAGGTGTAAAAAATTTTTTCTTTCAGCTTATTAAAAAATGTAAAAAATTACAACCATGCTAAAATTACTAAATAAATAGTCTGGTATTATTGTTGCAGAAAGAAAAAAACCGGAATTCCACTAAAAATAAGCTTGTCTCAGATAAATACTGTGGCATTTTTCCTTTAAGTGCGAATTTTACTTGGACAAAATAATAGGTGTGTGATTTGTAATTTAGTTAAAATTTGATTTATTGTCAAAAAATTAGAAAAAAAGGAAGAAAGTAAGTGAAATAATATTAATTAAAAATAAATTAAACATTATATCAGACATAATTAATTTTTAAGATGGGCCGTGGGCTCTATTGCAGTAATGAAGAAAGACTCTTCGTTCTTAAACTTCGCGAGCAAGGTAAAACCTTCAAATTTGTTGGGTTAAATCCATTTATTCAACTACAAAAGGTTGTACAATGTAATGACATTAATTCAAATATGTACAGAGTTATAAAACAGAGGAATAATGTATAAATATCAAGTGTCTAAATAAACAAGTGTAGGAGAAATACAGGGTATTATTATATTTGCATTCATTTCACAACAAAATTCATTGCAGATGCTTTAAATCGGTCTGAGAATTTTGTAACCAACGCTTTAAAAGAAAAAAATAACGTTGAAACACGAGGTAGACATAGAAAAACTTCATTAACTACAGACAAACGCATAGTCACACTTTCCAAACGGGACCCTTTTAAGTCATCTAAGGCGATTGCTAGAGAAATTGAAAATACAGTGTCATCACGAACTGTGCGAAGACGATTACAGAAGGCAGGCCTACAAGGTAGGATAGCTCGTAAAGTCCCTCTGCTTAGAACAAACAATTTAAAGAAGAGGAAAAATTCACAAAGATTGGTGTCCACATCAAAAGCTGGTCTTTTTTTTTTGAATTCACTTTATTTTAAACATAATTTACTGTTATTTTCCCATCCTTTTAACTTTTAAGAACGTAAAATAAATTAATTTAAAAAATAATTGACTAAACTATGACGTATAAATAAAACCGAAAGTATACGGATATAGTTTGCTATGTAGTTCACACCTATTTTTTTGGCCATATGTGTATGTATAATTTTATATAGAATGTTAATTCTTTAATCTTTAGATTAAAAAAAATCGACAAAAAATTATTAATCATCATTATATTTTGGCATTTACTAAGTAAATTTATTTTTTATAAAAAAAAATCCAATAAAATGTTCATTGCTTACTATTTTGGATGTTTTCAGAGGTCCTATATTTAGATTTTCTATTCATAACTAATATATTTGTAAGCCTATTTGCTACATAATACTGTAACTAATTTAACTAAGTTTGACTGTATTTCATGACAAATTTAACCGTAAAAAAATAAAAAAAAATCTGAACCAATATCAAATTAGAAGTATTTTGCTCCAATTTTTAAAGTCTATAATTATGACATGTTCAAGAAAGTTAAAAAAACGATTCAAACTTTTTTTTTAATTCAGTGGCACAAATAGGTCGTTATATGGGAGTATTCAGTCTCCTCACTTAGAATAAAGTTACCCCTGGCTCCGTAGATTCTCAATTTATTAACTTTGTTTAAAAGTTTAAGCCCTCTCCTCACAGACGGCTAATAGAATTAGTTTAGTATTAAAAGTAGTTTAGTACAACCCATTGGATACAAAGTACAAATAACACTATAGCAACTTTAGAATAAAATGAAATTACTTGTTACATATTTTTAAATGATTTTTTAGATTTTAATCTACCATTCCGTTCGATTTAAGAGCTATACCAAGATATATTTATACAGACAGTGTTATCAACGCAGCCGAGTATTTCTTTTTTATTGTTGTATTTCAACAAATTTTCAAAAATAAGGTGAAAAGTTTGTTTATGTTTACTTTTTATGTGTGTTTGTTGTTACCTTTACCAAAGATTTATAATTTTTAGCAGGCGAATTAGGCAAGGCGAATAAAATTCGACAGTTTTCTTGGTTAAAAAAGCAACAACTACAAGTTGTTTATGTCTGATAGTCCAAACTTCCCATCCTTGGTGACATAAACATAATTGTTTAAACGATGGTAAATTGGCAACAGAAGGTGCTTCAGTGTAGATTAAAGCTTTTTTAATATTAGTGTTGTTTTTTGGCATTAAATTTTTGTTTTGTTTTTATTAATGTCCCTACAAGAAATAAATGACCGAAACTAACACATACACAACTTACTTACTACTACACATGTAATTTTTATTTGACTTTTTATGGTTCAGAGTTGTATTTCATAATACATCAAAAACACATCACTGTTGACTGTTAAATAAACGGTAAATTTATTAATTTGAAAAATTAAATCATAGTAGGCTTCTAAAAGAAAAATTTATAGCGTGTTAAGACGAAAGGTTTCTCAGTTTCCCTTATATACTTTGCCTTTAGTTGATTTAGGAGTTGCTAAGAAATTGCTTAAAATTTTAATTAAGCAATGCCAAAAAAAATAATGGCAGAATGAATTTTATTAAGAATAATGTTCCTTCAGAATTTTGCCGTGTTTCCTAGGAGTATAGACGAAATAAAAAATTGGAAGTCGACAGAATTTAGGCAATTTTTGCTTTATACAGGTATATTTCTGCTCAAGGATTGTGTCAGTAGTGACCAATATTATCATTTCTTATTATTGCATAGTAGTATAAGATTTCTATCTAGTGAAATAAACTATGTAGGGCAGGCAGATACTTCTCAAAGAGTATTAGAAGATTTCGTAATTACTTTGGCAGACTATATGGTGAGGAATTAGTTAGTTTTAATGTTCATGGACTGCTCCATTTAGTTGATTGCGTTTTACAATACGGTCCTTTAGATAGATTTTCAGCTTATAAATTTGAAAATTATATGCAGTATATAAAAAAAAGATAGTTAAAAAGAAAAACAAAATTTTGCAGCAGATATACCTTAGGCTAGAAGAAAGGCAGCAAATTAAATCAAGGTTGAACAGTGCTTCTAGATTATGATATTTTATAATAAATCATAAAAGAGACAAAGATAGCTTTTGTTTTAGCAGAAAGTTAGCTCCCATAAAGATTATAGATACGAAAATATCACCTGAGGGTGTAAAATATAGGTGCAAAGTTTTCAAAAAACTGAATTTTTTTTTTTAAAAACCTTTGAAGTCGTATAGTGATTTAGGCATAGTTGTAGCAAGCGAATTAGACAATTCCACAATAGAAATTAAGAAGATAGATTTGAAATATTTTTGTATTCCCCACGATAAAAAGTTTCTTCTTATACCCCTTTTACACCATCTTTTTCATGAGTTTTCGTCCTAATTGAAAAAAAATATATTTTTTTATAAATGTTAAAATAAAAACAAATAATAATACATTATATTTTTCTGTCTTTACATGAATTCCGAGAATCTGTTTGAATATTTTGAAGAAAAGAGCGGTAAGAATAAAGATATATAGCGTCTAACATTATTATTAACATTTTTATAATTTTTACCCTTTAGATTTCCCGATTTCCCAGAAGTCATATTCAATTGGAAATATTCAGCCAAGGAAAGGAACAAATGAAGGTAAATTTAATTATATTTCTGCCTGAAAATAATTTGTAATTAGATTTAGCTCAGTTTTAGATCACCTGAAGAAGACGCAGGAGCAAATGCATCAACCGACGGGGAAATTGAATAAAATGCAGGAATGCGTAAGTAAACATCAATCAACTCTTTTATAGTATTTTTTTCATAGTGTATATTTTAAGATCAAATCGGTTATGGAGACGCAGGTCGTCCTGGATAATAACCAGGTTGCTATTGTCGGAAACCAACAGGCAATAGCAAGTAAGTTTGAGGCGATGGAAGAAAATGTAAGTATCTTGTAGTATCCCTCTAATATGTTGACTATAACAAGCCTATTTTCCAGATGGTGGTCAAGCCCGAAATGTTGGCGCAAGCCAAATCGCTTTTCAAGGCGAAGATTTCAATAAAAAATTGGGGGATCCGTAAGCCGCATCACAAGGGAGAAACCAACTGAAGTGTTGGTCGCAGTGGCCGCTGAAGTCCACTGCCAGCCGAGGCAGCCATTTGAATGAAATTATTTTCCATTATTAACCGGAAGAATTGTACTTTCAAATAAAAAAAGAAATTTGAGAAACTATTCAGTAGTTTTTTTTTTACAGCATTTTCAAAAAAAAAAAAGTTATTTGGAGGACCCAATATAAGATATATTAATATACTATAAGATTTATATAATTTTTATATTATTTTTATTTTTTTTTTATTTTACTGAATTATTTTGTGTTACTTTATTTTTCTATAATTATTTTTATTTTGCATTTTTTTTGTTTGTTTTATGTTTTTTTTTATTAATTTTTTAATTATAAAATAAAATATATTTGTTGTAATAAAAATATATGAAAACAAAAAACATTTCTCTTTTGGAAAGACTAGTCAACTGTGACCTATTTTTCAACACTTTTGATGAGTCAACTTTGAATGGTATATGCATCAAGTTTGACTAGTCAACTGTGACTAGTCCATTAGTCATTTGTGACTTAAAAACAGCAGGTTAGATATATGTTTTACAGTCGAAAGAATTCATATGTTAGAAAGAGAAGAATAATCACATGTACACGAATGTTTACGTCAAGTTTTTCACATTGCCCTTAATAACTTGATGGGAACTTGTGACTAGTTTATACGTCACACATGCCGGTCAATTGACTAGTCATTTATTCTTCTTTGTAACATCTACAAGGATGCAACTAATTTGCTTAAAGACTTTAAAATTTGTGTAATAATTTTTTTCTGGATAAATTTCTTGTAAATTTAAATAGTGAAATTATTTAGTTGTGTTCAAATGTCTATACATACATACATATTGTAGTGTAACATATATTATAAAAATATTTAAAATTACTTAAAGAAACTAGCATTTATGAAATCGCTCTTATTATGTATTGATGTTGTTACAAAAGGATATAAGTTTGCATATACACATAGAGTAAACAAAAGTGAGAAGTCAAACAGAAAACAAAAAGGAAAGTGTTTTTGTGTGCTTCTGTTGGAAAGTTTCTAATTTGGTTCCGTTTTTTGTAGCGTCCTGATCAATAGCCTTTTTTGTGCTCTTCCCCCCACATACAGTCCTTGGATTAACACAAGTTGTTTTTGGCAAAATTTAAAGCGAAATGAGTTGTTGTAATGGTGCTAATACCTGTAGAAACATATCTTGTGTTATACATTTTTATATATTATAACAAAATAAGACCTTCAGATTTTTTTATTACAATACAATCTGAGATATTGTATTTATCGGAAAAATACTAGGCGATTCACCAGTACACCATGAAAAGGACTATAAAATCAAAATTTACTTGATAGTTAATAACAAAAATAGTGGTTTGCTTCAAACCGTCTAGCGAAAATCTTTATGAAAAAGAGCTCTGGCTGGCCAAATGAAGTAACGAATTTTGAAAATATAGAATAATCGCATATATCTTCTGACAGCAAAAGAGGAAATGGAGTAGACAAGAAAACATAAATTTCAAAGTGCCACAGACAACCTACCTGTATCACAACTTGCAGAAGCATTTGGTCTTAAGTATGTAAAACACAAATACATCACGACATGGGTCATGCAAGACCAGATCGACCGCAGGGAATTAAAGAGAGTACTGCTCAATAAAAAATTTTATTATTATTTCCTTCCGAAGATACAATAGATCGCGTTTACAAGTTTTATAAAAACTTATATTTAAAATAATAATGTAAATATAATAATTAAAGAGGATAGAAGATAACGGAAAACTAAACAATTGTTATATACGATTCATTTCCTTCTAATTCGTGTACATAAGACGTAAATGAAATTGCAATGTATTATACGTCATCTGAATAAATTGATAACAATTTTTTGATATTTTGAAAATTAAAATGTTTCAAGCATTGCGCGGTTGCACTTCCATTGTTGTAATGACCAAAATGTAAAAGCAGCTAAGGCTGGCTATTTCAAAAAATGCAATTAGGATATCTAACACTATGCTCATTCAAAAAACAACATAAACATCATGGTGAAAATAAATATTCTATGCGAAAGTGATTAAAACTAAGTGATTAGGTAAAATCAACGCCATTTCAAAGCTGGTTGTTTTTTCTACTTTCTGCACATATTAACCTTAACAGTACAATAAATATAGGCAAATAACTATAAATACTTATATATACACATATCCATTTTGAACATATCAGCACTCCATTCCATTTAACACATATTAAAGTAATTTTAAAGGTGAACAAAAGTAAAGATTATAAATCATACACATACATAATTGATCATTACAACCCTTCAGTCGGGATTACGACCTAGCTTATCACACCACTTATGCTGTGTGCGTTAATTTTATATATGAGCCAGAAATCTGCTGAGAGGCAGTTGCCGAAGAAATATTTTTTTCATATTTTCGTTTTTTATGTCTGACCTGGGATATGAACCGTGCCTTTACGTCTAATAAGCCAACACACTACCTACTAGACTACGGCGACTACAATAAATCATAAGCAGTGATAAATAAAAAATTAGAAACAAAAATTAAGTTTACTTGAGCAAATATGTGGAAATAATATTAGTTGATAAAATATTAAATCATTTACATATGTCAAAACTCGTTAATTCACCTGATGTTCAATGGTCAATCATACCATATCTCTAACTTAATGTCACAATTGAAACTTATTTTCAATAGTTTGCTTTATAGGTCTAGCTTTTAAGAAATGCACATATTTATTATTTTGAATTTTAGCATCCAATGTTGAGTACAAATGGGACCCATTTAATATAAAAATTAACTAAACTAAGGTCAACAAATAAGATAAAACAAGAGTATAATGACATTAAATTCCAATATTATTGTGTGTAATTTTATTATGAATTCGTTTTCAAATTTCGTACAACATAAAGTATAAAAAAATATGTAGCATAAACAAAATAATATGAATTTGAATTATGAATTCATTTTCATTCATTAATGAATTAATTATAAAAGAGATATGCAGCATAAAAATGAATCCATTACTTAAAAATTTCAAATAAAGTCACCGTAGACTAGTAGGTGTTGGTTTGAGACGTGAGGTTACGGTTTGAACTCCAGATCATATATACATTAGGCTGACCCTTAGCTATATGGAATATTTTTTTGTCGAAATTTTTCTAGTCACCCCCCAGGTTGGGGTTGGATATTGACAAAAAATTATATTGTCAATGTAGTGTCGTAATATAAAAATGAAACAAACACGAGCAGCTGCAAATGCCTACTGAATAAACTTTATTTGTAAATTCGAAAAGTATAACTATTCAAGTTAAAGAATTAAATTAAAGAATTAAAGAATCAATGTAGCATTGATTTGCTCTAATGTTAAGGTGGTGTTGCTATTTTGTAACGTTTGTAAATCTGCTTCAACAGGTTGTTGTGAAGTCGTTTGATTCCTGATCTGATCAAGATGACGTTTGATAACGTAATTGTGATGTGATAATATACAGGAATACGACTGAGGTCCAAGTTTTTCTTTAACAATTGCATGAGTCCAAGCAGGCTTGTTTGGATTACGATAGTCACGAACCATAACGTTTTGACCTTGCTTGAAAGTTTCATTCCGATTTCCTTTATGGTTAATAACGTTGTGGTATTGAGAACGAACAATTCTCTCTTGTGTTGTTGGTGGTTTGAGGTTACTGAAACGAGTTTTAAGTTGTCTTCTAAATAATATTTTTGCTGGAGATTCGCCTGTACTACAGTGGGTCATATTGCGATAATCCATCAAAAATCTACATAAAGTTTGATCTAAACTGGCATCATTGTTTTGATCTAAGTTTGCTAAGATAGACTTCTTGAAAGTCTTTACAAAATTTTCTGCTTGACCGTTGGTGGAAGGATGGCCAGGCGCTGTTAAAATGTGGTTGCTTCCGTTCATGGATAAAAAATTTTGGAATTCATTAGAAGTTAATTGACGACCGTTGTCGCTCACCAATGTATCTACCAATACATAACGCGAAAACATTTTTCTTAATCTTCCAATTACAAAGGCTGTTGTCATCTCTTTAGTTTTGATAATTTCAACGAACTTTGAAAATGAATCGATGACAATTAAGAAATAAAAGTTTTTGATTGGACCAGCAAAGTCGATGTGAATTCTGCTCCAAACCGATCCACTTGGTGTCCATGGTATTAAACTGCTTCTTTCAGGGCTATACTGCAGTTTTTGACATGGCATACAGTTTTTGACTAAATTTTCTTCGATCTGGCAAGTGCTTTAGTTTTTACTATGCCTAAATGTGAAGAATGCAATTCTTTCAATATTTTTGTTTTGAATTTTTCAGGTATAACTGTTCTAAAACCCCATAATATGCAACCATATTCAACAGTGAGTTGGGTATATTTTACTCTATATGGTGCAAAACGTTCATCTTTTAAATTGTATAAAGTTCCGTTTAAAGTACATTCTTCAACTTTAAATAAAATTGGATTTCGTCTAGTTTCACATGCGATATCCTTAAAGTTTAAATTGAATTGATTTTCGTTTTCAATAGAATTTATGTATGAATTTTCTGTAATCTCATTATTAAATTTACGTTGAGGCATTCTAGAAATGCTATCAGCTTCATTTAGGCTTCCCTTTATAAATTCAATGGAATATTCAAATCCGGATAATATGACTGCCCAACGCTGCATACGAGCTGAAACCATGCTTGGCAAGCCTTTGTTGCTACCGAATATAGTGAGCAACGGGCGATGATCAGTTTTCAAAATAAAAGTGTTTCCAAGTAAATATTGTTTAAGTTTGGTAACGCAAAACACAATCGCTAATGCTTCTTTTTCAAGTGTACTATAGTTCTTCTCGGATGTCGATAACGCCCTAGACACGAAAGCTATTGGTCTTTCGCAATCAGAAAATTTATGTGATACATAGTTAATATAGTTAACACCAATGGTAATTTAGGATTAAAGTGAACCAAAACTTGGTCAGATGTCACTGCTTCTTTTATAGTGTCATAACATTCTTGACAAGATTTTGACCAAATAAAAGGTACATTTTTGCCCAATAAACGGTAAAGTGGGGACATGATATTTGAAAAGTTGTTTATAAATTTTGAGTAATAATTTGCCATACCAATAAAAGCTCTTAATGTTTCAATATGTTCCGCCATGTTTTTACCTGTGACAGTGATGTCATCCTGATATACGACCACATTCGGAATTCCCCTTAAGACGGGGAAATATAGCAGTAGCTGTTTGACTCCAAACGGTAAGCGTTTTACTTTTAATATTCCAATGTGGGTACTTAAGGCACAAAGAAGTGGCGATTCTTCATCAAGAACAAGTTGATTATATGCATTGGATAAGTCTAGTTTAGTAAAAAGTTCTCCTCCTCCTAATGACGCAAATATCTCGTCAATTCTTGGTAAAGGGTATTTAAAATCTGTCAAAAATTTATTTATAGTGACCTTAAAATCGCCACAAATTCGTATGTCACCATTATGCTTTAAAATTGGCACTGGTGGAGTACCCCAATCCGAATTATCAACAGGTTCCAACACACCTGTTTCGATTAAATCGCGTAATTGTTTTTCGATTTTGTCCTTCCATGCAAATGGTAAGGGTCTTGGTTTGCAAAATATGGCTGTAACGCCTTCACTGACTTTCAAAGAAACTTTACTAATTTTAAACTCACCCAACTTATCCTCAAAAACTTCGCTAAATTCGCTTTTTAATTGATTAACAATTGCAGCATACGAATTGGTTTGATTTATGTTGTTTACTTGTAAAAGCTCAAAGTTAAATGAACGTAAAAACGATCGACCAAGTAAAGGTGGATTTGTAGTGTCAGCAACAACAACAACGACAGATTTTGTACTACCTTCAAAAGTTACAGCAGCATCATATTCAACAACCAGCTTCAATTTATCACCATTGTAATCAACATATGGAACAGTACAAGATCGAAGTTTCTTCTTAATGTTATTTTCTTCATAAAACAAAATTGGGAACAACGTACATGGAGCACCTGTATCACAAACAGCATTAAGTTGAATTCCATCAATGATGACTGGCAGAGAATACACGTCATTAGAATTTCCCTCAGACACACTGAAAACAGAATAATTAAATAAATCTTTATTATGTTCATTATCATGAACATCATTAGGTACATAATTATCGTTAGATACATAATTTACGCTTATCTTCTTATCACGACACCTGAAGCCAGATGACCAATTCTACCACACGAATGGCATTTGCTGTTCTTGTATTTACAAGATTGAGAGTTATGATTTCTCCAACCACAATGAGAGCATGAAGAACCTTTTTTACCACTGCTTGTACCCCTGTCATCTCTTCCGTTGCTTCTGCCGCTACTGCCCCAACTGCCTCTGCTACCACCTCTGTCAACATTATCACCATTACTTCTTTTTGTTTCTTTGTTTTTTTGAATTTTATTTTGCTTTTTGACAAAATTAACTGCCGTTTCCTCCTTCACCTCTTTGGACATACTCTTCGTCTCCATAATCATTGCCTTTTTCAATGCACTTTGAAGTGTGAGTTTTTCATCTTCCTCACAAATTCTTTCAAAAATGAAATTTGGCAAACCCATCACAAATTGCTTTAAAACAAATGCTTCCAAGCTAATTCCAAATTTACAATTGAGTGCTAATGTCTTAACTCTGGCATACAATTCTGCAACAGATTCACTTTCTAGTTTTGTTGAATGATGAAATTTCTTCCGTTCACAGAAAACAATTGTTGGCGGAGTAAAGTGAGAGTCTAGAATTTCGCACAATTCTTCAAATGACTTTGATACAGTAGAAGATGGACTCCACAAACTATGTAAAACCTTGTAGGGAACAGCTCCAATTGATTTCAACAAAATTGATTTTTTTTCTTTTTCATCGGTGCAGTTGATCTCACAAAAATGAATGTCCAATCTTTCTTTCCACACATTGCAAGAATCCACACTTGAATTAAATTCTTGTATGTTAGAAGTTTGAAGCACGGCCTTTGGAACAACATTTTGTTCTGTCTCTATTTTTGGAGGCATTATTTTTTATTTGTATATACAAAAATTTTTTTTGAAATAGAATTTTTTTATTAGGAAAGTTTTTTTATTTTTTTGTTCCTCGTCGCCAGTATGTAGTGTCGTAATATAAAAATGAAACAAACACGAGCAGCTGCAAATGCCTACTGAATAAACTTTATTTGTAAATTCGAAAAGTATAATTATTCAAGTTAAAGAATTAAATTAAAGAATTAAAGAATCAATGTAGCATTGATTTCTTATATGAAGTTATTCTTCATATTCGTAGTATTAGGGTGGCGTATAAATATCAATACTCTATAGAAGGGGTGCCCAAAAGTTCCTTATGGAAGTGCAAAACCAATACATTTAAAGAAAAACAAATTTTTATTAAATATTTTTTTGTTGTGAAAACTAATACATACAAAGAAAAAAAAAAAAAAAAATACTTCGTATATTTATTTTATGTATTTTGTAAAAATTATCTGAAATCAAAATTAATATTAAAAAATTAAATTAAATTAAAAAAAAATTAACTTAAATTTAAAACTAGCACCTTTTTTTCCAAGTGTTTTCCAAAACACACTTTTTAAACGATGTACGAAAAACAAAAACAAAATCTACATTGATGCTCGCTGTTGTCAATGTTTACCAGCGAAGTATATGAAAGTGTTGTTGCTTTGTATACGATGAAGAAAGACGAAAAAACTAACAAAGCAAAGTTGTTTGTGTATTTTGTATTACCAGTGCTGAGTGTGCTCTATACGTATACAAAATACACAGCCTATTGCTAAGCGCTTTTACAAAAACAAATGTGCATGAAGTGCATAGGGCTTGGGCACTACTGCTCTATAGTCAAAGTTTCAGATCAATTGGTTGGAATTAAGACGTGCAGCAAGACCGACGAAATTTAGGGGAAACTTCAAAAATATTAATTTTATTGAAAAATGTTGTAAGAGGAAGATGTTTCCTGTAGAGTTTCAAACATTTTCCCCTTGACAACTTTTTTCTTAATCCTATATTTAACAAAATAAAGACAATATTTTGAAAAATCCCCAGATTTCCATGGTTTATTTCTATGCTAATTTGTAGTCCTTGCTTTGTATGCATGTATGATAAGTAACTGAAAAGCTGTACATATTATCATTGCAGTTATTGAGGCATTAGGACTTGAAGCTCAAAACTATTTAATTAATAAAAATTCTATTCGAGCAGCCCGGGAAAAAATAAATAAAAAATATAAATGGAACGTGTACTATCATGGAAAATCTTTTACAAAAACCGCACTTATGGTTTTCAACGATTATGCAAAACGGTATTGAGCAATTTATTTCTACAGAAACAAAGATGTTTTTTTTGACAGATTTTCACTAAGCCAAGAATTTTTGAAAGAAAATCCTGCAAGTTGGAATGAAATAAAATCTTTCTATACGGCAAAGAATATTCTTTGTCTATTAAATGCTATCTATGACGCAGCGGAAAGAGGTGTAACGTTGATAGAGGATTATAATTCGATTGTTACGAAATATGAGCATCAAAAAAAGTATATTTTACAAGACCTGGTTGCCTGAAAAGTGAATTATTTAACACACTATAAACATTTAATTTAATGTAATTTTCTACATGTATATAAACGAGGGTAAAACGCTGCTATCACCAACAATAATGTCAGTCTGGAGATCAAGCGCAGAATCACTCTTGCCAACAGGTGCTACTATGGTCTCAATAGGCAATTGAGTAATAGAGACCTCTCTCGTACGACTCTCTCATCCTCCCCGTGCTTCTTTATGGCGCAGAGGCATGGACACTATAAAGCATTGATGCAGCAGCCTTAAGAGTATTCGGGAGGGAAGACCTACGTACGATTTTCGGTCCAGTGCAAATTAGCGACCATATGGGTAGAACACATTGATGAAAGTCCTCTGTCCGACGAAGAGATGAACCCTCGGTCGTTGCAGCCAAAGAGGAGGAAGGCAATTCAGATTAACCTTCTACCCCCACTCTTTTTAGAGGGAAGATAGAATTTTAGTTCAATATCTAAGGGTTTACAAGGACAAAGTTTGCGGACCCAATATAAGGGCTACAAGCTGGTAAAGAATGGAATTAATTATGTTCTAAATCATTTTAGTAATGCTGATATGGTGGAGATTATGGTAAGAACCAAGCGCTCTAGATGTAGACCTTTATGGATCTACTCCCGCTACATGCCGTACAAGGATTCCATTCCTTTGACGGTCAATGGCGGAGGCCAGACAAAGAGGAGTTCCCGCACTAATTGGTGATGATCATCGTATATTGGGAAGCTCAGAAAGAGGTGAGCTAATCTTCGAACTTTTTCTTCTTAAATATCATTAACGAACCCACGTTCCTTAATTCAGCAAGTAGAGAGGTCATTGGCCTAACTCTAATAAGAGACTCTCGTAGGAAACACTTTACAGACTGCAGGCTCTCCAACGACTACTCTCTATCGGACCACACATAAATATCGATGTCATTAATGGGATCCCAGGACTACTCCAATGACTACTCTCTTTCGGACCACACGTAAATATCGTGTCATTAATGAGATCCCAGGACTACTCCAATGACTACTCTCTTTCGGACCACACATAAATATCGTGTCATTAATGGGATCCAAGGAGTGTCTTATAGGAACAGGCAGGGTACTGACTGAGATGTTTATAAGTCAGTGTTTTCTACTAGGTTAGAAAACTTACCGGTTATTCAGGACATATCTAGTTTGGATTAGGCGGTGGTTAGTTTGACAAACACCTATAAAAGGACTACTGGTAAAACCTGCAGGGAAAGGGTCCCAAAGGATAAAACTAAACCCCAGTGGTGGAACTCTGAAATTGCAGCATTGTGAGGCGAATGTAGGTTATTTAACGAGGCTAAATTATCGAACGATTGGACTGGACGATTTGACGTTATTTTGCCGGGAAATAGAAAAATCTAATGAGGCTAGCAGACTTCGCAAACTTCTGACAAAGACTAACGGTGATATATGGTCTACTATGTCGGGTAGTAATACCTGGACTCTATCAAATGTGAAGACTTTTAAAGTAATACTTAATACACATTTTCCGGGTAATTGTCTACGTAGACGTTATTCCCATCGTTCGATGACATCTAAGCAAACGATTACTTTAAACTTGAGCTATAGATTACCAGGTAGTGACGGCATTATACCTGCGGACCTACAGGAAACATCTGATATGATAACTCCCTGGCTGCAGCGGATCTTCTATGCCTGTCCCAGGTACTCATATGTAGCTGCTAAGTGGAAAGAAAGAGGCGAAGGTCGTTTTCATCCCTGAGGCTGGTGGACTATTGACATCCACTGCGAATGACCTCAAACCTATCAGTCTAACCTCCTTCGCCCTCGAAACAATGGAAAGGAGAGAGGTTCATATGGAAGTGAATAGAGGCACACCAAAGGGTGGTGTTCTCTCACCCTTGCCATGGAATATAATAGAGGAACTGTAATAGAGGAACTGTTAGAACTGCAGTGACATGGTTTTAAGATCTATGGTTATGCGGACAATCTGGCCTTTATCGCTCTCTGAGATGTAACCAAGTTCAAAAGATTATAACTGAATAGTATGCATCGTGTGGTTTAGTATCAATCGTCGCTTTTCACCAGGCGATAGGGTATCTATTTCTAACTTACTGGTCCTCAATGGGGTTCAACTTTCCTTATCCAAGAAAGTTAGATATCTGGCATTCATTCTTTACCCTAAGCTCTCATGCAATGCATGATAATATTGATAGTGCGTCAAAAGCGCTCTGCACCTGCTTGGATCACAGACTGGCTCTATCGGGCCTTTGTAGAGCCAACCTTGCTCTACGGGGTACATGTTTGGACGGAGTACGCTGGTAGCCAGTTATTGTGATTACCAGTGTGCTCTTCAATTCAATTCAATCCAACCAAATCATTTTTTGCTATACTTAACTGGTTGCCACTAACTTCCTCTTAAAACAGAGGGCTGAGTTGATGCAGTCTAATCGTGGGCTATGGACATGCTGTAATAGACACACTAGGGTCGATTTCTGGTCTAAGTAACTGGTGGTCCCAATAGGATTTTTAGACTGATATCTCAAAGATGAGTTGCAGGGTGGGTTGTGGTATCTTTATCAAGGATCCTGATATAAAATTTTCCCATAGGCTGTCTTTTTTCTGCCGTTTTTTCCAAGCAGAGATCATGGCAATTGTGAAAGCGGCTCAATGTTTGTTAAGCAGCGGGTTTTCCCTGATTTCTTTCTTGATTTCCTTAGAATGTTAAGCAAAAAACGAACGAAAGAATCTTGTGACAGGCCAAAGAAAACCAGCCCGGAGACAGACGGATGATCGCATTGGCAAAAAATTACCCCTTCATCTTCAACGCCTACTTCCGCTAAGATCGATATTGAAATCAGTTCGTCGTCGTCTTGTGAAGCGAATCTTCCAAAAATTGCTAGAAAAGTTCCGCAAATGAGAAAACAAAAGTGACATTACAACTTGTTAATGAACATTTATTTTGGTCCGGAAAATATGACGAAAAAATATGACGAAATATAAGAAACGTTTCATACATGCTCGCAACATTTCTTTTACGTTTCGAAAACCAATAACTTTTCAAAAAACAAATGCAGATTTTCTTCACATTCATTTTTACTAACTAAAGACATTAAAAAATCACGAGAGAAAAGTAAGATATATTATAAAAAAAAATCTGCGATGAAAGTGTACATGCTGCAAAAACCGTTTTCATTTAATGATCTGATTCATTATCTTGATGAATAAATCTTATGTTTCTACCAAAAAGTATCCTTTGGCCTCCACTATGAGGTTTGTCTTCGACTGCACCACAGTAGTTTCAATATCTTACATTAGTTTACACTGTCGACCGCTTTAATGTCGATTGATTTCTAAATTTAACAACCAAAATTTTTAATAACTACGATATTTCATTTTTTGAACCCACTATCAATATTATTTCCCTGCACTTAAAACTTTAACTGATACTTTTTGTTTAATAAATAAGTATTTAAAAAATATTTTACAAGCGTATAATGTGAAAATGGGACTATTACAGTTACGAATAATTGTTGTATATATGTATGTGTGTTCATTTTGTTCGTTTTTTGTTAACTTCTCTGTTACTTTTTTCTTTTTGTAGTTATTTTTCTGTTTTTTATTGAAGAATTTGAAGAAAGTCTATATTACAGTTTCAAATTAGTTGAGGAAATAATGAATAAAAGAATTCATTTAAAGTCCGGAACAATTAAGAATTCGTAATGGTTATTACATCCAACAACACAACGAAGCCAATCATACTTCTGCTAATGTGAAGATCTGATTTGCCTACCAGTCCCCACAGGCTTAATACTCTTGCACAAAGTCCCGAGACAGTAGTTAGGACATTATCTGGAAGAACTCTTACGTAGTCGTTAAACCTTAAACAATAGTCAACTAAAACTCTCGCTCATGAGTGTGTGGCGGCAAATATCACAAGTAAAAACTGGTAGATTCAATGCCAAATGGGTTAAGTAGTGTTTGACCTTAGGGATATCCTACTAAATATAACCGATAACATTTTAATATATATTTAATATACTGCATATCACTACATACATATATACCATATATATATATATATATATATATACATATATATATGCTAATACTACTTTTGATCTAAGTCTTACCTTCAAGATAGTTGGTTTAATAAAGTTTGTACAGGAAAAAAGAACACTCTGTAAGCAACGAAGGGCAGAAATGCATACTTCGACATTCTGTTCTTCTGCAACATTTTTTCGGTTATTGCCTTCGTAAGAATGTAATAAAACTATATTTGAATTTCCTTTCTGAATGCTGTGTAGTTGACGCCGTGTTCTTTTCGACATGTTTTTTCTAGCACCACTTAGAACCTGAAAGTTATAATTTATTATTGTTTCAATGGTTACCAATAAATATAATTGTTTACAAAGATTACCTTTAAAGTAAACTCATTTTGAATGGGTGTAATATCAAACAATATTTTTTTAAATAAATATTCAGCAAAGCTATTAATACGGTTTCCACTATGAAATATTTTACACCATCTTGAAACGGTCTCATACACTTTTCTTCGGAGCAGGCTTTAAAAAATAGAACAGATGTATTAATATAAATTTTAAAAAGTGTTTAAAATATATTGTTAACTTTTAATTTACTCAAACTAATTGATCGCATAATTTTGACAACCCAAAAATAAAATATGAACATAAAAACGTACATAAATAGATATAGTCGATTAGGCCGAATAGCACACTTTATTCTATTAGTGTGAGGATTATTTTATGGTACAAATTTCCTAAAGTATACTCGGAGTATGCTCTTTAGAAATATTTTTTTCTTTAATTTAAAAATAAATAAATAAATATCAATTTAGGATGAGGTAAATATTTATAGTTCTTGGTATTTTTAATTCGCTGTTTTGTAGAGGTTGCAAACTTTAAAATTTTTTTTCTTAATTTGTATACATATGTAGCTATTTGTTAAAGAAATTGTAGTGTGTTGGTCACACTTATCCACTGTTGTGTGTTGGTTACGTTTGTACTACTTAAAAATGCATTTGATACATTCCCCAATAATATAAACAAAACTGTCAATGACCAACAAATTATGATGGCACGAGGTATCAAATTGCATTATACAAATTTTCAGTATGTAATAATTGCAAAGTGGCAAAATGCTGACCACGTCTTAACGACTTAAGAAATTAATATAAATAGCTGTAAATTGATTGATAAAATTAGAATAAAAAAAATGATCAAAACGGCTTCATAGCTGAAAAAGAATTAATTTTTGACAACACACTACAAAATCTTATATCAGAATTCATAAATGATTTAATTTTTTGATCTCTCTTCCTTTACACCCCTGAACTCGGAGTACAGAAACGACATTTCAAATATTATAAAAAGTAAAATGCAACAGGAAAAAAGGGAAGTAAAGAAGAAAAAAAAAGGAGGAAGGAAGAAAAGGGGTAGAAGAAAATTACTTGCAAGAAAAAAATTTCCTTATAGCGTACTGCATGAGGTCGTTGATGGCCAAGTAGAACCACCTCCTACCCTCAGCCTCAAAGTGCTTAAGTCTGCTACAACAAGAATCCATAAAAGGACGACAAAGGCAACCAGCACCTCTCTGATAGCCTCGTCCTCAACATTATTGAATTCCCTTTCAATATACAAAAACCCCGAAAGGCTGTAAAGCCCATAAAGCAGACTTTATTTCCATAGATTTAACCGTTAAGTAGGCCGACGAAAATGCTCCACCGAATGGTAATGATGTTGGCCCGAAATAGTGTCCACCAGCTTAGGTAAGAGTCCATACTCATTTGATACTATGGTCGGATGAATTGTGGCTCTCAACATAGGATAGAGATGTGGGTAGGTAGGCCCTACATAACTGCATACTTATTAAGAATAACTTAGTCGCATATTTGCTTCCTATGTTCAGTAATGAAGACTGCATTAACCGCGGCGATCTAGTTATATGCCGCATGACCTAACCAGCCATCCACCACCAGATCCTGTGCAGAGACTGGTTACAATAATTGCTCTATGATTGGCCTGCTGTTTGGCTGTGACGCCAACACTCATCACACTATATGGGGCAGCACGGACGACAATTAACGGGGCGAATCACTTTTTGATTTTATTATCTCCAACAATTTAATAATTTGTAACGTGGCTAACACTCACACTTTTATAACAAAGAACATTAAAGAGGTATTGGACATGACCCTTACCTCTGGCAATATTTACGATAACATCAGGGACTGGAGGGTATCGGAGAAACACTCCTTTTCTGATCATAAATTTATTGAATTTTCTCTTGGTAAAGCGAAAATAGTGTAAGGACGGTTTGGAATCCTTTATGATCGCCTGTGGACCCACTCAGATAGAATTTTTGGGCTTAAAGCTTCAGAGGCTAAATTTACGAAGGTGATAATAGGAGCTTTTGAGAAAGTATGTCCAAAGATAATCAACAGGAGTGGAAGAGAACCACCGGGACCGGGATCTGCACATGCTCAGAAAGGAGTCACGGGGACTTTTCAATTTGGCGAGGACACCGGGTAACGCGCAACATTCGAGGGACTATAAAGGTATAAACACATAGACGACAGGCAACAGTTCGGCAGTTCGAAATAAAATTCTGCCAACTGTTTTTTCTGCCGTATGCCGACTGCTTAAATTTTTTGAAAGTAGAGCAGAAAAAAATAATTTTCAAAATTGAATTTAACCGTTTAACTGCTAAGCGATTCTGGCGAGAACGTTCGAAAACTGCTCGAAAACTACAAATAATTATTATAATAAAAAATCTACAAAATTCTAATAACCTATGTATAAAGACCCTATATCTCGTCTTTTAATTTTATTTGTGCTCTGACTAAATTTTTACACTGAAATTCGCAGCGCAAATGCGATTTTTGTAACAAATGAACGAAGCGCTTTTGCGCCAGGTAGCACCAGGTAACTGCAAAGCGATTCTGGCGAGAACGTTCGAAAACTACAAATAATTATTATAATAAAAAATCTACAAAATTCTAATAACCTATGTATAAAGACCCTATATCTCGTCTTTTAATTTTATTTGTGCTCTGACTAAACTTTTACACTGAAATTCGCAGCGCAAATGCGATTTTTGTAACAAATGAACGCAGCGCTTTTGCGCCAGGTAGCACAATGTATTAGCAATAGAGCTCTCTAGAAGGCGATATCACGAACCTTCCACTTCAAGAATGTTCGTTAGACTAGCTGTGTCGGACTACAAAAGGGCTGGACAAAGCAGGCAGCACGCAGTTATAATTCAGTCAGCCTTGAGTGAAGACGCGTTGCGGTTTGAACGTACAAGTGGTATTGCTTACAAAAAGGTTGTAAGCAGAGAAGATCTAACGAACAGTTGTTAGTGTTATCGCGGACAGAAGTGTGAAATAGAATAGTGTACAAGCAAATTATTGTTGTATCGTTAAGTTGTATACGGTGGCACACAAAAGTAGCGTAAAGAATAAACAGAGTTTAACTGAAATTATCCACATATTTGTTTTTACTTTGTTTGCAATTAACGAACTCATATTTAAACGTTTTTAAAAAGGTAAAAATGTAACAATATATTATGCTTTTGTTGCGATATTTGTGAATATTATATTCTTTCACAAATATAAATCGAAATATATATTTTTTTAAATATTTTTTTAATATTTTTCAATTGAGATTGTGATAATTTTATCACAATATACAAAATTTTTTGATTTTTTAAATTAATATTTTGATATTTTTATAACAATATAAAATAATTTTGAAATATTTTGTAATCTTTTACCCTACCTTTTTTAAAATTGTTTGTACCCTTTTAAATATCGCGAATATTTCTTTATTTTTTGTATTAAGTGAAATTCAATTTTCGTGTTTGAATATTCTTAGAGTAATCCTATTCTTGGGCGCTTTCCTACTTTAAACTTTTTCGGAAACTGCTTAAAATCAATTAATTAAAATTTTCCAACCCTATTTGAATTTTTCTCTCGATAAATAAAATTCGAAAACCCGAATTTTAGCAAAATGGCCGCTTTAAGAAACTTGAACAGAAATTATAATCGCTTAAGCGATTTGGAAAGCTTTATTCAAGCTATTCCGCGAGAGGGACATTCGATTCACTCGTTAGGTGTTCATCGGCAGGAGTCAACCCGTTTGTGGGAAGTCATTCGTGACAGTTACAAAGACTTGTTGGAAAATGCCGAAGAAACCAAAGTCTCAACAAAAGACGCGAAGGCCAAGTATATGTCGGGATATACCTTGTATTTTCAATCTGCCTCATTTATTGAAGGATTAATTGATAGCCTTGAGAGTAAGGCCACGAAACCCATTACTAGCACTGTCCCTATTCACCTTCCCCCATGCGATACCCCAACCTTTTCTGGCGATTATGCTTCTTGGCCAACATTTCGAGATATGTTTTCGGCCATTTACTGAACTAACCCCCATATTAGTAACATCCAGAAAATGTATTATCTTTTACAAAAAAACAGAAGGTGAGGCGAGGGGCATTATACGAACTTGCCCCATGACGAATGATGGTTTCGACATGGCTTTTCAGAATCTCGTCGATCGTTACGAGAATAAAGGAGTATTAGTCAATATTCAGTTGAAAACTCTTTTTAACCTGACTTCCATATCTAAGGAATCTGGCCCTTCCGTTAAGTGTTTGCAGCGAACAATTAATGATTGTATAACGAATTTGTCGTTGTTGGAAATAGAAACTAAAAATTGGGATATAATCTTTGTTTATATTTGTCCACCAAACTCCCCGAACACACCCTAGGTTTTTGGGAACAGTCTCAAGGACCCTGCTCAGGCCATCCTAAGTGGAGCAAGATTAATGAGTTCCTGACTGCCAGATACCGAACTCTGGAATCAGTGTCGAACATTATCGGCAGCCACAATTTTTCCCAAGGTACTGCTCGGGTTAATTACCAAGGCAGTTCTGGTAACCCTCAAAAATTAAGAACCTTTGGGACCTCTGTGGCCCCTAACTTACCCCAAAGAAAATGTCCAGTTTGCAGTGAGAATCATCCCATTCGTTTGTGTTCAGACTTTTTGAAAATGATGGTTAGTGCTCGCTTGGCAACCGTTAAAAAGCACAAATGCTGCACGAATTGTTTGGCAGCCTCGCATGAGTTTAAGAGATGCCAGAGCTCAAATGTTTCCTATATTTGCAAACAAAAACATCATTCGCTACTTCATCGTATCGAATCCTCCCCCCGGGAGGAACCGAGGACTGGAACTAACTCCGCTAACTCTTCTACCCAGAAATCCCTCGGCCTTCTCCTGCACAAAGGCGAAATGAAGTGGATAATGGCCCATCTACATCCCCTGCTGCTCAACCTTTTCAGAACTTCGCTACCCGACTACAGTCCACCCCGTCTTTAACAGTTCTGTTAGGAACTGCCCATGTGAATATGGAATTAGGTCATGCCATTTTCTCTGCGAGAGCTCTGATAGACCCAGCGTCTCAAGCTACTTTCATCTCTCAAAAGCTGCAACGGAAGCTAGATCTTCCGTCCTATTCGGCACCTGCTGCCACTATTGTGGGCCTTAATGGCGCAGTGGTAGCAAACTCGAGAAAAGTTTGTATTATTTCTCTGGGATCTCCTATTGACCCATCGTTGAAACTGACCACGGAAGCATATGTTGTGGAAAAACTCACTGGTCAATTACCCTCATGCTCGTTAGCGAAGAATGCTGATTTTGACGCACCCGAACTATTGTTAAGAGATTTTAAATATTCCCATATGGATTTGCTCTTGGGTGGAGATGTATACTCCCAGATAAAGCTTTCTGGAGTTCGTAAAGACCAAAAAACCTCTGATCGCCCAACGAACCGTTTTCGTTTCCAAATATGTCAGTCAAACTCGTTTCCACTTAAGTCCAAATTCCCTATGGACTTGAGTCTTGGTTCATCTTATAAAGGTGCGTTTGCTCGAAATATGAGATCTGAATGCTACAGAGCCCAGAGATTAAAACCTAATAGGAGGAAGTTATTGGGGAATACCTTTCCCTAGCCGACAATGAATCTCTTTTATGTTCCTTCTAACCCAAATTTATTATTTACCCCATCATGTTTAAGTCCCAACACTCATCTCTTTTCTTATGCATCCACTAGATTCCGAATTTTTGTAATTGTCAGACGCCAGTACCGCTAAAACTCTGGGTTTACGTTGGAATGCGGGCATTGATACATTTTGCTTCAAGCCAGCTCCAACGCCCTATTTCTCTATAGTGCCAAAACGTTCTGTCTTTTCTCAAATAGTCAAGGCTATTTGACCCCGTTGGGTGAGTGGCACCTAAAATCGTAGTTGATAAGATTATTTTATTTTATTATTTGAAAAGGCAGAACAGATTGTGGCGAATGTTTGAAACCCATGACGTTTAACAGATGGCTTGAGTTTGTCGATGATTATTCGTACATCGACAGGATTCACATCCCCCGTTGGGTTAATTTTAACCCTCAGCGTGAAGTATTTCATGCAATTTGTGATGCTTCTGAGAAAGCATATGCTGCCATTCTATATAGTAGAGTCCAAACCCCGTCTGGTGAATTTGTCACCCACTTGCTCGCTGCCAAAGTAAAAGTTGTGCCTGTAGAAGTGTAAACCTTACCCCGTTTAGAGCTCTGCGATGCAACTCTATTGGCAAAAAATGGTATTTGCACTTCATAAGAAGCTGAATCTTACCAGATCGGAAGCCTTTGTGGGACAGTTTCGACTATCGTTCAGCCCTGGCTTCAAAAAACCCCCGTGCCATTGGCTAACTTTTGCGGCAAATCGAGTATCGTTTATCGTGGACCAGGTAGGCACTGACATTTGGAATCACGTGGAATCTACATAATGTTGATACCGTACTCGTCAGAAAACATACCAAAGAGATTTTTTTGTTGTCGATTTTGATGTCATCACTTATGACAATTGAACCCCTAACAATTGAAAACTAGGTCTAATGGAACATGTTTACTTTGGCCTTGATTCGAAGTCCGAGTGGCCGAAATTCGAACTGCCAATGGCGTTCTAATATGGCCAATTGAGAAGCTCGTGCTGATCACTTACTAAGAGCAAAACTAATTCGTTTTCTTGTTTTTCTCTGTTGTGTGTTTGTCGTTTTCTTTACAGATAATCCAATACCCCGTGGGCTAGTTATTGAACGCTTAAGAGACAAACACATTGGAAAAAGCCGGCAAAGCAAAGGAAGAGCGTAACCCACAACCAGGCTCTCATGTTCAGTGTCGACAAAATCTATATTTTGTTATATTTACCATCATTTTCTTTTCTGCACACTATTGTAATATAAATTCATTATTACCCCGAAATGTTAATTTGATATCTGGCCAGGTGACTTCTCGGTCCTCTTGTTGCAATGTTGCAAGGGGCGGGATGTTCACGCTGGCCACCCTGCGTTTAAGTTTAGATATAAGTTTAGTTTAAGTGTATAAACCATTCCTGGATTAATATGAATTTATTGTGAATTATGAAATATAAACGAAAAGAGATCATTACCCGATCCACCCCCCAACCCGAAGGTACGTTCCATGTACATTGAAATAAATAATTATATTTTGGAAACTAATATCTTTGTTTTTATTTACCCGATATCTCGATAAATATTTTATTTTATTCTTTCCCTGCTCACCCCCACAATGATTTTATGTTATATTGGCATCACTAATTTGCTTTTAGCTGCTCACAAAAATAGAAAATAGTTCAATTTGGGCAGAAACTGCTTAGGTTGTTGTCTTGTCTTTTTCTGTTCTGCTTTTAATATAATCGTTTTCATATAAACGTGTGTATTCTAAATCTGGCAGCTTTCTGTTATCTGTCGTCTATGTGTTTATACCTTAAAGTGTCTCTAGGAAATTACAAGAGAAATACAAAGAGGGAGTCATAGAGAAATTTCTGTGGCAGAATGGAAACAATTAACGAAAGAATTCCCGCAACAACATCCTTTGTACCAAGTGTACTGCAAAAGGAGGATGGTTCATGGATCAATTCTAAGAAACTCTGGATCTTCTTGTGGATACCGACTTTCCACCTAGACAGGGCTCGGATACGCGAGCAACTGTTTCGGGGGGCGGATCACAGGGAGACTACTGTTCGGCGGTAAACGGATTTAAACCGTTTGTCTCCGGGACCAGATAGGATATATTCAGCCCTCTTACAACGTCCGAATCTAGAACACATCGGAGTACTCGGAATAATTGAACCATGTGCCGTTGGAATGGTGTAGAGTAAGAGTAGTCTTTATACCTAAGGCTGGAAGAAACTCCCATACTACGCCCAAGGACTTTAGAACCATAAGTCTGTCTTCCTTCTTATTGAAGACGATATCATTGATGTTAATTTGCGTCAGACCCTGGATGGAATCTGCTTTCCAGGGGACGGCACGCATACAACAAGGCAAGATCTGTTGAGGCTGCTCTGCATAGTCTGGAGCGGAAAATAGAAAAGTCGCTGGCACAAAAAGAATACATTCTGGCTACTTTCCTGGATATTCAAGGAGCCTTCAACAATGTGGAACTATTGGCTATATCTGGCGCGTTAACAAGATTAGGTGTACAGACCACTATGGTGAACTGAATACTTTGTGGGAGAACAATCTACCCCGCACTAGGGAGCTCGAAAACAACCAGAGCTGTAGAGAGGGGAACTCCTCAAGGTGGAGTACTCTCCTCTTTTATGGAATATGGTGAAGAACGAGCTATTAGTGTTTCTGGAACGGTTGGAAATAATTTGCTCTGAGAGTCAGCGAGTGGGCATCTGATCGCGTATAGGGTAGGTAGAAGCTACCGCCTTTTAGTCCACTGAAACTAAACGGGGCGGAACTGAACGGAAAGATGAGGCACACTTTCTAGGACTTATACTGGATTAGAATCATATATCTGGATAGGTCTTAGAAATTGAATCAAAAAGGCTTCCATTGCTATATATGCTTGCAACACTCTTGGTGAGAAAATGGGGTCTAGGATCTAGGATGACTTACTGAATCGACCCAGCGGTAGTCAGACCTATATTGACCTATGGATGCTAAATTTGGTGGGAATACCTTGATAGGAAAACTAATTTGAACCTAATACGGCGATTACAGAGGTGTGCGTGTATTACCATCAGTGGTGCCCTGCGCACTACACCTACGTCGGCACTAGAGATAATTTTGAGATTCTTTCCGCTTGACCTTTGCTGTAGGGGCGTGGCGGCTAAAATAAGCAGGTGTCTCTGGTCGACTGAATAGTGGCTTGATTCGGATATTAGTCACCAAGGATCCTGAAGCAAGTTGGGGATGTTCAGGACATCAATTCCGGATAACGAGACCTGGAAAAATGGTGCGACCCACGTAGTAAAGGACTCCGTGAAATTTACACCGACGGCTCAAAATTGAACGGAGCTGTTCGAGGTGGAATTTTTTCGGAATCGGTAGGAATAGCTCAGTCCATAAAGCTGCCGAACCAATGTAGCGTCTTTCAGGCGGACGTGTTGGCAATACAGATTGGGGCGAGAATTATTGAAGACGAACACATCTCCAAGCGAAACATAACCATACTTTCTGATAGCCAGGCAGGGCTTTAAACTCCAACGTAATGAACTCCAAGATGGTGTTCAAAGATAGCACAACGATATGATGTCCGTATCATATGGGTACTGTGGCACAACGATATTCCGAGTAACTGTAGAGCTGATGAATTGGCCAGGGAGGGTACAACCATCGAACTCTGCGAAGAATTCTCGACTCTGGAAATCCCTATGAGATTCTGTAGGTTCATAATTTATAATGCGAACGTCAATTCTGTGAACGACAGATGGGCTTTTTTTAGAGAAAAAAATAAAAAAAAGATGGGAAGACTAAACAGCCTTAAATATATAAACATAGATTGACATATCCCTCCGGCGCACAATGAGGTTTTTGATGCCTAAAATGGGAATTAAATCGTGGGAGCTTTCCTGGTTGTTTTTTTAACTTTTTTTGGTTTATAAAGAAGATAAATCCATAATAATAAAAAAAAATCGTGACCTGAAATGCATAAGGGCCTAACAACCAAAAAATTCAAAATTGAGTTTTTGATTGATTCTGATGTACTGCATCAAAATATATATTCTGACAAAATTTTACAATCCTACTCTCAAAGATTATCTACCAACCAGATAAAATTAGAATTGAACATAGAAACAAGTAGTATCAAACAAGTGAGTATCAAACAAGTTTTCATTTCATTTTGAAGTCTTTGTTTCGGGCTTCTTGCGCTTCCTCAGTTAACTGCCATATTGGTATTAAAGAGTATTTTATTACTTCTGGTCCGCGCCAGCAAATATGAGGCATTTTCTTTCCTTTACTCTTTTGTCGTTTGGTTTTTGCTTCTATCACTGCAATCCTCGAAATCAATTTTCGATCTACCACGCTTAACACCAGATTGGCGCGGGAAACCTATTGACGAAGCTAACCAGTACTTGTTGTTCCGAAGAAAACGCTCAGAAACTCTATAAGATGCATTCCAGCGATTCTTCAATTGGGAAATAAAATTTTTCCATTAATATTTTTTTATTGCTTGACAATAAACTTGTAAGAAATGCAATTTTTTCAGTAAAGGTTTCAAATCCAGAATTTGCAATTATTTCATAAAGTTCTCTTCGAGAAATAAAAATTGTATTCACGTCTGTACCTATGATTGAATAAATATGGTCTTATAATTTTATACAAAAAATTTAATAGATAAAAATTATATAGATGCAAAAATATATTTTCATTTTTTTAATCAGGTGCAAGAAAGTGCAATAAAATTTGTTTCTATTATTTCACAAGGTGTCTTAGGTTTAAGAAAAGAAATTTTTTTTTGCTTTACTTTGCTTAACTCACAACTATTTTTCCATATATGCTACAAAATTTGCAAAATTTATACACCTTCACAAATTTTTTTTTTTAAATAGCAAAACTATATAAACTTATAAAATATATATATAATCTCAATCGTCTGTTGTTGAAGGCTCCATATTTTTTTAATATTTTACTTAAAAACTTGCCGAGAACTAATTTTGAAATCACTGAAAATTTAGTTTTTTTCACGAAAGATAAAAAAATATCAAAAAACTCACACTTCAAAAAGACGTAGTAATGTAACGGTACTTGCTAGACACATTTTTTAAGAAAGTGATGCAGAATTTTGTGCACTTTTAGCTCATGTAAAAAAATATTTGGTACTCAAGAATTTCATTTTCCAATTAATTCCCATTTTAGGCATCAAAAACCCCAATGTGCGGCGGTAAGTATAATCATGCTCTAAAAATCCATCAAGATCAGTAAAGCTCACCTGATGGCACTTTCATAGCGAGAAATTTGAAGGTCCGAATGAGATCATCGCCAACATGAGCTTATCCAGTCACCATATCCACGCTCTACAACCATTCTCATCAGAGACTCATGCAAGTAATATCCGTCCTCTAGATATCACCCACGGAATTATGAATAAAATCTTCCTGAATCTCAACATTTCATCAAGTTCGTCCAAGAAAGCCTCTTTATTTTCCCTATATACATACCTATTGAAAATGTATTTAAACGTCAACTTGGCCATGTTCAAAAACCGACTGACTTTCGAGCGTGCAATTCGCAGTTTTGAAGTCCTCTAGCAAGGTTGGGGCCTCTTGCCGGATAGACTTTCGGAAATGATCGAGCACATGTCTGGTAAATTCATTAATCAATCATGATTCGATTCATGGACAAGTCTCACAGATTCGCTTTAACATTACTCCCAAAAAGTACTCGGACCGCGTCTAAGCATTCATTCATAATTTCAAACTTTAAAAGTGAGGTTTCTGAAGGAAGCGAAAATAAGTCGAGAAACTGCAAGAGACAATTCCACCGGGGAATCACATGCACAATATCGAGAAATCGAAATACTATAGCTGAACAAAGTATATAAAAAATAACGAAAAACGAATAACACACAATTGCAAATGCTTTAAATGTGTTAAACAAACCTAAAAAGCAGAAGGCATTCAAGAAGGAGAGCAGTACACAGTGCCAGCTGTGGCACACAAAAGTTATAAATATGTTTGGATAATGGTGAGACTGTTAGTAGTTATGCGTGTATTTATGTAGAAAGTCTGAAGTCTGAGCTTTATTGCGATGAATAGAAATTTCGTAAATTGGAATGAAAAATAAATACGTGGTAAACGGTTTAGAAGAGGTTAAATTTGCAAGAGACAATCCGAGTAAAGTTTGTGTGAAAACATATACAAGTTTGACGGCCTGTTTAAGATAAAATCAACCTTCGTATAATACCTAAAGCAAAAAAAGAAGTTATGGAACAATTTCAAAAGTTTAAGAAAATTATTGTACAAATGAATTAGAACCCATAACGAAAGTGAATTCAAAAAGACAATTTAATGAATATTTAGTAAATGACAGTGTCGTATTAACCTCAACAAAACGACATGGCCTAATCAATGTTGTCGTCTATGTTACTTTACACCCGTTTGTGACCAAAAGCTTCAGATACAGAGTACACGGCTTCTAGATTACTCCATTCGTTTTTATTACTAATCCCTGTTGCGAAACCTTTACCAAAACCACAAAGTCTCCTGTTTCTGTGTAGGGGACAGTTAAGGCCGCTCTATTCATTAGGTCACGAAATCTGCTAATAAACTTTTTGTTATATTTTTATCCAATTACGCTTACCACAGTCTCCAAATTCTGGTCTTCACGACCTTTTTTGTGTCTTAATGTTATGACACTTTCAGCGCAGCTGGAAACAAGCTTTCATTGTCCGTTTTACAAATACATATTAATCTCTGTATACTGTCAAAATGAAGCCAGCTACTAATAAAATTCCAACACCCAAAAACAAAAAAAAATGGATGAAAAGAACAGTTTTAAGCCATAGGCTGCGCATAAGACCACTGCCGCTAAAGATGCATCTGAAGTAAAGATGTGGCATTGTAATACCCGTGGTATACCTAAAAACACAAGGCCAAACAGAAGAGCAATGCTCCAACAACACAGCAAGCGCATAAAAGACGGGGCAAGGACATCACGTCACCCTTAAGAACCGAATTCATAAGGAGAAAATACCCGAAGATTCAACAAAGACCCCCGTGGGTGACGCTGAAAGCTACGCACGGTTTTCAAAACCGGTAAGGATTAAGATTATTCCAATTGTATACCCATCATTCAATTTCGCACCTGCCACTTTTGAAAAACGACTAAAAGTTCCAAAATTCCTCACGAAGGTTTTCTTTTACCTTTAATATACGTATATTATATATTTGTGGTCCCAATAACAACCTAAGTCTAAAATGATATTTTGGAGAAAAATCTCCTTTTATAAATAGAAATGTCTCTGAAAAAATTTAGAATATACGTTAGAAACAATTTATTGCAATTAAAAGTTCTTATACGAGCAAGCCTAAGATCAAAAACATTAACAAAAGTTTTTTAAGCGCATATTACAAATGTAATGAGACATCGTTACGACTTAGGTCAACATGTTTTTACCAATAACTTTAAAAAAAATCATGTTTGTATTTTTGTGGCGGAATGGCTGCAATAAGACGTTTATGCAAAATCAGAGGAAGATGAAAACTATTATCTGTTCTGATAGCCTTAGTGCTATAAGGGCCATTAAGGGGAACAGTAAAGGTATTTATATTTTTATATATATAGTCCACCTCCCCGAAACCGGAAATCATATCATGTTGCTGTAGATCCCCTCACATATTGGCATTCCAGGTAATGAGGCAGCGGATAAGGCCGCAAAAGAAGCCTTAATTCTGGATCGTGTTACGGAAATTCCATGTTTCCCTAGGACAATGACTAACCCTTTTCAGGTTTTTTCAGAGACAACAGAATCCAGGAGAGAGAAGACCTAAATACCATCGAAACCTGACTCTTCCTCAGTGCATAACGCTGGGCCGCTTAAGGGTTGGCAAGACAAGTTTCACAACACAACATTACTATGACAAAACCGAACCTAGCGTATGCGTCTTTTGTCTTGATATACTCACAGTTTCACACATTCTTTCTGAATGTCCGAAATCTAGAATTGGTCCTTCACTGAAGAACATTCTGGATTGCACGACTGACAGAAATCTTCCCACGATAATGAATTCCCTGAAGATTCATGATATCCACAACGTTTAGTTTAGCACCGATGTTCTTTGTTTTAATTTAACATAAATATTAATATGTATCTTGTAATTAATATGTATCTATTTATCTTTTTATATATTTTTCTTCTCCTAATTTTTTTTTTCTTCTAAATATTTTATATATACTTTTTTCCCCATTTTTTATTTTTTGACTATGTGTAGATAACTTGATATATGTATGTATTTTTTTAACTCTTTTTATATTTTTCGAGCGCATATGGTCTCGCGACCCGGCGCCTTTTTATTATATTTTGTAAATTTATTTGAGAAAATATAAAGTGAATAAATAAAAAAATAAATAAACTTAAAAAAAAAACATTGTTAGAGAAATGGGGATTCCTCGTAAATATAAAGTTTTGTTAAGTCGACTTAAGTTTTTGCTTGGGACCACAGATATATACATACATACATACATACATAAGTTTTGTGAACATAATGGGTGATTTTTTAAAAACTATAGGAAAAATTTTCAAAAAAAAACATAAAATTCAGAAAAATGCATGAAATCTTTATTTGAATCGATAGTACGGTCCATATAATTTAATGTATGAGGATTATTTCATGCAAATGTTGACCGCGACTGCGCCTCAAATGGTCCATCCGCTTAGTCCAATTTTGGCATACTGTTTACAACATTTCGGCCGGTATCTCACGAATAAATGCTTCAATGTTGTTTTCCAATGCGTCAATTGAAGCGGGCTTGTCTGTATAGCCATGAGCTTTAACATAGCCGCACAAAAAATAGTCTAAAGGCGTTAAATCGCACAATCTAGGCGGCCAATTGACCGGTCCCGAACGTGAAATAAAATGTTTACCGAACTCGCCTCTCAATAAGTCCATTGTTACGCGCGCTGTGTGGCATGTGGCACCGTCTTGTTGAAACCACATGTCATGCAAGTCAAGCTCTTGCATTCTGGGCAAAAAAAAAGTTGGATATCATCTCACGGTAGCGCTCACCATTCACAGTTACGTTACGATTCGCAGCATCTTTGAAGAAGTACGGCCAATGATGCCACCAGCCCATAAGCCGCAACAAACTGTGACTTTTTCTGGATGCATTGGTAGCTTTTGCAATGCTTCTGGCTGGTCTTCACTCCAAAATCGACAATTCTGCTTATTTACGTATCCATTGAGCCAAAATGGGCTTCGTCGCTGAACACAATTTTTCGATAAAGAAATGGATCTTCGGCCAACTTTCCAAGAGCCCATTCACCAAAAATTCTGCGTTGCGGTAGGTCGTTCGGCTTCAATTCTTGCACCAGCTGTATTTTGAAAGGCTTCACACCTAAATCCTTCCGCAAAATGTTCCACGTTGTTGAGTAACAGAGGCCCAATTGCTGCGAATGGCGACGAATCGATAATTGATTGTCATCATTAACAATCCGATACAGCTGCGATATTTTCTTCAGTTCGCACTCTACGTAAGCGTGTTGGTGGTTTAATGTCCAACAATGTATATTTGGTGCGAAATTTTGTCACAATAGCCCGCATAGCCGCTTCAGTGGGTCGATTAAACTGTCCATAAAATGGAAGAAGCGCGCGATGAACTTTCTTAACAGAGCACGCATTTTGATAATAAAATTCAATGATTTGCAAATGTTGTTCGTTTGTAAGACGATTAATGGTTAAATTATAGACCAAACTAAAGATGTTTGACAGTGAAACAAAACACGAAACGTCCGTCAGCTGTTTAAACCAGTGTTGCCAGATAATAGCTAAAAAATCACCCTTTACATATAAAAATTGCAAACGATATTCATAAATTGAAATTAAAGCAAATTTATCAAACGGTAACATTCTCAATAAGGATGCAGTAGGACATGGTAGTGAAAACCAAAGAGAATACGGATAGGTTGATTGAAAGGAATTTAATATGAAATTCGCAGAGGAATTTCGAGACGTAAGGAATCGATTGGCTCATAGCGCTCTGCTTATCTGTCCCCTGGATAGAACCAGTAAGCTCTATGATTTTGAGGCATGTTTCGCAACGTGTCTCCAAATTTATGTATTTCCATTATGTTTCAATGGTTTTTGTTTTCGAATTTTCGAAATTAGTTTGGCATTTATATTGTAAACAATATAATATAAATATGCAAAAAAAAATTTATTGGACCAAAAAAAAAAAGAAAAAATGTTTGAAAAATGTCTTTTTTTTCAAATATATTGTATATAACAATAACTGGAAATACTGGTATTCAATAATATTTTAGATACGACAATTTTGTGCCAACATTCACTACTAGCAGAAGGTTTAATAAATGACACGATGCGACAAAATAAAAAAAATTAAATACACCCGAGTAACTACCTAGTTGTTCATTTAGTTGAGTCGAACTCAAAAATACTTTTTTTATTTTTCTCGATCCCTCCAAACTTGTTTTATTTGATCATAACTGCTTTTTTGGACTTTAGGCACAAATTTATTGATTTACAAACATTTATGAACCTATGGCCAAAATGTACACCTTATTATAAAGGAGAGAGACGGACCTTTACAACGATATACATATATATATTATTTGACTTAATATGCCTTCGGGTTTGATGAGGTAAACTTGAAAAATGCGAATTTTTTTCATATCTTTTTCGTTCATAGTAGCAAGCTTTAATTAAAAAATATGAAATAAGAGATAACATCCTGAAAGAGCATTATCTTGTGAAGAGATTAACACTTTGTTTGATCAAATAGGACAAAAATTACCCCAGTTATTATTTAAAGAGTCTAACAGTCGAGTTATATTTTTCATATATATATTTATCCAAATGAAGTTTTAGTTCAAAAATTTTCAGAATTTTTGATAGACCTTGATTGTTTATCGCAAAATGTGTCAATTTTACGTTTGAGGGACCACCAAAAGTTGAACAATGTTTGCGCAAAGAGAAATAATAATATTTGCAAAAAACACAAATATTAGCTGACTTCTGGTAGTTTGCTATAAACAATCAAGATCCATCAAAACTTTTGAAAATTTTTGAACTGAAAGTTCATTTGATAAGATGACATATATAAAAATATAGACGACTGTTATACTATTTAAATTATAACTACAGTAATTTTTGTCCGATTAAATCAAACGAAGTGTCAATCTCTTCAATGTACTTTCAGAATGTCATCACTTATTTTATATTTTTAATTAAATATTGCAATTAAGAATAGCTAAACTTGAAAAATAATAAGAAAATTATTTTTTCCAAGTTTACCCCATCAAAACTCATAACATATAAGTTTGAACAAAACGTTTATGTATACCGTTTAAAGACTAATCTGTCCCCTTTCTAAAAACTTTGGATTTATAAAATAGGTTCAAACATATTTGGGTAATCAATAATTTTGTGTCAAATAAAACAAGTTTGGAGGGTTCGTGAAAAATAAAAAAAGAATTTTTGAGTTATACTTAACCTAGTGAATAACTTAGACTATGTAGTTGCTCAAGTGTATTTTCATTGTCGCAACGTGTAATCAACGAGATTTTGGAAATCGGAAATCTTTACACAAAAAATAATTTTACATATACCTAAAGATCGATCTTCCCAATTGTGGAAAATTTATTGCTAAAAATGGGAGGAGTATTTTTAAAAAAGCCGCCGTGGTCTAGTAGGTAGTGTGTTGGCTTATTAGACGAAATGCCAGGGTTCGAGCCCCAGGCCAGACATCAAAATAAAATACAAAAAATATTTCTTCGGCGACTTCCTCTCAGCAGATTTCTGGCAAAAACTCTGAGAGTAAATAAAATTGCCATGAAAAGTTTCTCAAAAATTTGTCGTTCGGAGTCGACTTTAAACTGTAGGTCCCACCACTCATGTATAAAATTAACACACACAACATGAGTGGTGTGAGAAGCTAGGCCGTAATCCTGACTGAAGGGTTGTAATGGCCAATTATGTATGTATGTATTTTAAAACATAGGGATGGAGGGATGGAATGCATGCAAACAAGGTAAAGTTTCTGACTGTGGTCAACTTGGCGACCTGCAGGACTATCCTTGTCTTGCTGTATCCAAGTTGACACGCAGCCTCCTCGTGGCCCCTTCTAGATGGCATACTAGCACCCGCTAGATGTTAACTAATGCGTGCACGTAAGTCCAATCCCCTGCACGTTAAATTCGGGTTGTGCGTAGGGCTTGGAACCCACCACGTAAAAAATTAAATCCAATGAAAACCAAAAATACATCTAGAAAGACCATGGCAAACGTATAAAGGACCATGATTTACGTATTGACACATGGAACTTCCGCACCCTTTACAGGGTAGGCGCTTCCACCCTGCTGGCGGATGCCGTCATGAAATGTAGAACTGACATCACTGCCATACAGGAAATGAGATGGATAAGATGCAAAAGGCTTGCATCTTGCAATGTATATTACAGCTGTCATGAGGATAAGCACGAATTCAGATGCGGATTTGTGGTTAGTAAGAGACTTCGCCACCTTATATCTGGGTTCACTTCCTGTGAACGAAAGAGTAGCCATAATCCGCATCAGCGCAAAATTCTAACGTCAGCCTTATTTGTGCTCACGCCCCGGAAGAAAAGGACGATGTGTGGTTAAAGATGCCTTCTACGTTAAACCCGAGGACGTATATGATAAGTGCCTGGCCCATGACGCCAAAATCGTACTCGGATATTTTAATGCGAAGGTCGGACGGGAAGGTATCTTTGCCCCACTGTTGGACAGTTCAGCCTCCACGAAACCACTACCTACAATGGTATGAGGCTGGTCGATTTCGCAGTGGCGCGTAACATGGTAGTATGTAGCAGCAAGTTTCAGCATCCGACATTCATAAGGCCACTTGGATGTTCCCGATCAATCAACATCCAACCAGAATGATCACATTGTGATTGACGGAAGACACGTCTCCAGTGTACTAGATATGCGCACATTCAGAGGTCCAAACATCGACTCGGACCATTAGCTTGTTGCAGCCAATTTGCGATTGCGCATTAGCGCCTCGAGGTCTGCACGCTCTAGTATACTTCGAAAGCTGGTCGTCAAGAAGCTGCGATCACAAAGGACAACTGAGGCATTCTGCACTCAACTCTCGGATAAGCTCCGTCGTTCCCCATCTAATCTCACTGTGGACTGTGGGCCAACATCTCCCACTCTTTGCGCACTACTACGAAAACAGTCCTTGGTTTGGAGCGCCCACCCCAACGAAATCAATGGTACGATGAGGAGTGTCGCGAGGTATTCAGCTGCTACGCGAGCCACTGTCGAGAAATACAGAGAGAAGCGATGAGAGACGCCTTTTCAGACGCAAGAAGAGGGAGCAGGAAAGACGTGAGCGCAAGGAAGTCGAGATGTACAGATGTAGGAATGATGCTCAAAAATTCTATCAAAAGGTTAAGCGTCTAACCGAAGGTTTTAAGCCCGGAGCGTCTTCCTGTAAAGATGAGAACGGAAACTTGGTAACAGATTCGCAGGGGGTGCTGAGGTTGTGGAAGAAACACTTCTCTACTCTGCTACAAGGCGATGACGACAACAATACCGCCTTTAGAGATGATGTTCCGAACCCGATTGACGATGACGGCTTGGAGATTCCACCGCCTATTCATGAAGAGGTCAGAGTCGAGATTATGCGTCTAAAAACAATAAAGCTGCAGGCCCTGATGGCCTCCCCGCTGAATTGTTTAAGACCGGAAGTAACGAGTTGGTAGGGCGCATGCACCAGCTTATTTACAAAATATAGTTAGAGGAAAGTATGCCCAACGATAGGAAACTCAGTGTCCTCTGTCCAGTCCTGAAAAAGGAGACCATATGATATGCGCCAACTACAGGGGTATAAGCCTTCTCCCTATCGCATATAAGGTTCTTACAGGCTTATTGTAGATGTGGTATACTTTTTCAAAAAAGAATAGCAATAACCCTATATGCTATATGACAAGCATTGGCGATTCGTCTGGAGTTTCCAAATCAATTATCTGCAAAATTTTTATTTAAAAATCTCTTAGGAAGTATATGAGCAATTAATGTCGACATATTTAAATATATTCCGTTTGTCTAAAGATAATATACGCAAAAATAAATTAATCGTGAAAACATACATCTTTTATTTAGTCATTTATTTTATTTAAATTTTATTTTGTGACAGCCGACAATATTTCAATATTTCGGTTTTTAGAATTTGTCACTCACTATTATTCGATTCCTCGGAGTAGTTATAGAAGTAATGCAATGTTGCACACACAATTTTCGACATGTTTTTCTTAAATATTTTTCGAACACAAAAAATGTGAGGGAAAACAAATAGCAAACCAACTTGTTTTAAGTAAAATTAGTTTTGCTTTTATATGGAAATGCACTATTAATAACAAAACTGAATGGAGTAATCTGAAAACTGTACACACTCTTAAAATAGGGACTACTTTGGGGAATTCAACAGATGGTTCAAGAACGAAACAGAAGCGGGAGATTTTTCCTGGTCTTAGGAAGAAATATATTATAATAATATTCATAATACACTTTAAGAATATTTTTTATACTATACTATGCTTTTTAATTAAATTTTGCAATTAAGAATGGCCAAACTTGAAAAAATGAGGAAAAGCACATTTTTTGAGTTTACCCGATCAAAGCTCATAACACATAAGTTTGAACAATATGTTTATGTATAAAGTTTTAAAGGTTCAGCTCTGCTTTTTCCAAAACACGTCCAACAGAAATCGGTTCAAGAATATTTAAGTAATGAATAAGATAAGTTTGTGTGGAAAGTTCAAATAAACAGTTATCTTTTAAATAAATCATGTTTGGAGAGTTCGAGAGAGTCCACAAGAAAAAAAATTGTGAGTTCTACTTAATTAAATATACAACTTATACTTTGTAATTACTCGGCTGTAGTTTCACTGTCGCACTGTGTTATTAAACCCATTAAAAATACACAAACCTTTTCTAAAGGAGCTTTAAGATCTACAAAAATATATAAGACTCAAAAAAGGTCGCTCTAATACATATTGCGCAATATGGAAATATAAGTATATACTATTTAATTTGTAATAGCATATTTTTAAAACAAAAAAATCTATTAACAAAAGCAAAGTTGAGATAGACAAAATAAATGCGTACCAGAGGATATACAGCCAAAGAAAAAGTCTATATACAACGGTGCATGTAAACTTTTTTCCTGCTGGGTTTTATTAAATCGAAAAAGCTGTTATATCGTTTTTAAGGCATTTTCAATTAAGAATCTTTGAAGACCAAAACGAATATGAAAAAATATAACATAGAAATTATTGGGGATAAATAAAAATACGTGGGAAAAAAGTCTGCATATACAGCTGTATGTAGACTTTTTCTTTGACTGCATATGTGAAAAAATGAGTGGACAGTTATTTGAACATAAAACTCTAAAACAGTAAGCATGTAATCCAAAATTTTTTACAATGAAGCTATGAATCATCTTTTCATTGCTACTGACGTAATTTTAGAGATAAGTGTGTATTAGGGATGCCAAACGGGATCGATTTTTCGGGGCAATTCGGGATCGAAATCTCGTAATAAAAAGAGCTAAAAGCAATTGTATTATTAAAAAAAATTATTAATTTTTTATCTTTATCACAATACACATGTTATAAAATAAAAAAACAGAATAAAAAGTAACAAAAATAAAAACAATTCATCTATGTCTCCATACATACATATATGTATAGACACATTAGTGAAGAAACAAATACCTACCCTTTTAAGAACACTATTTAGTGTCCAAAATATATATTAATTATATTAATTGTTTTAAATGATTTTTTTAAAAGATCAAAGACACTAATATTTCTTGCCTTAATTTTGATGCAAACAAAAACATCTTTCGCTGAAAAACATTTTTCACAATCTACACTTGTGGCCAAAATGGTTTCAAGATAGCTATATGCAGTTATATTCTGTATATATTATATATTCACCTCTAACACCTCGTGATTCAATCAAATCTATTTCTTTAGAATGTTGATTGTTTAAACCATCAGCTATATTTACATATTTTATTGGAATTCGAGGGCAACGTTTAACTTTTTAACAATGGAAGTCGGGTTCTTATTCAGTTCAATGTCGAGTGATATAGAATATTCACTTAATTATTGCATGATAAACTTGAAAAACTACATGAGTGTTATTTAATGTAATACTAAATAAAAAAAAACAATGTCGTAGACTCAATTTTTTTCTTGCATATAAAGTTTATATGTATGAATTTACAATACCGAAAATTCCCGGGACAAGTTTTAAAAAATCCCGGGATTCGGGATTTGGGAATCCCGAAAATCCCGGGATTTTGTGATTCGGGATATCCCGATTGGCATCCCTAGTGTGTATATGTGATCGAAGTGAAGTTACTCTGATCCACACTTATTAACAATAACTTTGATTCATATGTATTCGTTGCAATGAGTATAAATCCGATGTTAATTTCACGCTATAACATCTAAAATCTGTTTTATTCATAAATCACATAATACAATTGATTCAACTCACTCAAATTGTCCACTTCAATTAATAATTCAATATAAAAATATACAGGAGCACAATAAAATTTTCAAATAACGCAAATACTTCATTAAACAAAGAAGTGGATTTTTTTTAATTATGCGTAATTTATCAATTTCTGTCAACAGTCTGAATGAAAGCCTCTCTTTTCTTTTCCATTATTGCGCAACAGTTTAACCGCCAATAAACTATTCTTTAATTCGTCCTATAAGTATATATATATACATATTTTATTGGAATTCGAGGGCAACGTTTAACTTTTTAACAATGGAAGTCGGGTTCTTATTCAGTTCAATGTCGAGTGATATAGAATATTCACTTAATTATTGCATGATAAACTTGAAAAACTACATGAGTGTTATTTAATGTAATACTAAATAAAAAAAAACAATGTCGTAGACTCAATTTTTTTCTTGCATATAAAGTTTATATGTATGAATTTACAATACCGAAAATTCCCGGGACAAGTTTTAAAAAATCCCGGGATTCGGGATTTGGGAATCCCGAAAATCCCGGGATTTTGTGATTCGGGATATCCCGATTGGCATCCCTAGTGTGTATATGTGATCGAAGTGAAGTTACTCTGATCCACACTTATTAACAATAACTTTGATTCATATGTATTCGTTGCAATGAGTATAAATCCGATGTTAATTTCACGCTATAACATCTAAAATCTGTTTTATTCATAAATCACATAATACAATTGATTCAACTCACTCAAATTGTCCACTTCAATTAATAATTCAATATAAAAATATACAGGAGCACAATAAAATTTTCAAATAACGCAAATACTTCATTAAACAAAGAAGTGGATTTTTTTTAATTATGCGTAATTTATCAATTTCTGTCAACAGTCTGAATGAAAGCCTCTCTTTTCTTTTCCATTATTGCGCAACAGTTTAACCGCCAATAAACTATTCTTTAATTCGTCCTATAAGTTGTCGTTTTATTTAATTAAATTATTGTTTGTAATAATCAATTTTATTATTATTTAATACGTGAAATGTAATGTAATGTTATTTTATTATTTTTATTTAGTACATACAGTTGAAATTTAATGAAAAGAAATAACCAAAAATTTATTTATTTTTTGTATAAACAAAAATTTACTTATTTTTTGTTTTTTACTAACGCAGCGGAGCAAACACACAAATTCATAATGAGTACTATATATTAATGTTCGTATGAAAATCAATAACCTGAGATGGCACACAATATTATTAAGTATGAATACGATTAATGCTTCAAACTTTAAAGCGTAACTACAATCTGCTTATCCTACTGTCAGAATTTAACAAAATTTTTGGCAAATGCGTTGATAATTTTTTTACGACGTTTAAGTGACACAGTAGATAAATATATATGCAAATACAAACATTCGCGACATACGGACGAGTCTTTCTTAAAATTCGCTGACTATGCTTTTTGTGTGTAAGGGATGAAGGTTATTTATTTACTTTGCATTACTCTTGATAGAAGTGCACATAAATTTAACTTCAATTTCGTTTTCTTTTGAACTAATATTTAATCCATTTGAAAAAAAGGGTAATGAGAAAACCAACTTTAGAAAAATATTGTTGAGAAAGATGGCCCCTGAGCCACCTGATAAAAATTCTAATTCATTCGCCATTTTGCCTGATAGTTGTAATAAAGGGCATAGATAGCAATGTGCCTATTGAGGATATTAAAAGTGCGCTAGAAGAAGAAGAGTATGGTGTAAGGTCGATGAACAATATTTTAAATAAAAATAAGACTCCACAATGCACCGGGTAGAAATCGTATTCGATGCCAAGCATATAAAATCTAAAAATTCAGTGCATCCCATTTATGATTTGCGATATCTTCTCAACAGAATAAAAACCGTCGAGGAGCCACTAATACGAAAAGGTCCGGTACAGTGCACTAATTGTCAGGAATTCGGTCACACAAAAACTTATTGTAAGCGTACAGTTTGCGTAATTTGCGGCGATGCTCATAGTACTCGTGAATGCTCTCACGCCAAAAATGACACCAAAATCAAAAAATTCCGTAATTGTGGGGAAAACCATACCGCAAACTACAGGGGCTGTATAGTATATACGCACGTCATACAATCAAAAGTAGTACGTAATCCCGCACATGAAAATGATCACAAATCTGAATTTCCACCCCTCTACGCTGGTTCTGCTGCTAGTACTCAACCTAATAATGTGGCTTTAAACAAAGCAAACGTTTCCTAAGCTGAAACATTGAGGACAGATGTACAAATACCACATTATAGTGTTTTAATGGAACAGAAAAATTCGCTCGCAAATGTGCTAAAAGATGGCCCGCAGGTTAATAGCAACTCGACCTCAATCGAAAACCTAATCCATACAATGAATAATTTCATGGCTAATATGCAGAGTATGTTCCAGGAGATGATGAAAACCCAGAACATGCTTCTGCAAGTATTGCTTAGTAAAAAATGAGCCAGTTGAGAATTTGTTTCTGGAACGCTAACGGGCTATCCCAACATAAACTCGAAGTAGAACAATTTTTGCACACAGAAGAGATCGACATACTTATGGTCTCAGAAACACACTTCACCAATAAAAACTGTTTTAGAATCAACGACTTCTACATTTATGACAGTAAGCACCCAAATGAAAGGGCATGCGGTGGCAGTGCCATTATTGTTAAGAAAAATGTGAGGCATTCTCCAATGCCAGAATTGAAAGAAGAATTTATTCAGGCCACAACCATAAATCTAACAGATTTTAAAATAACAATTTCCTCAGTTTACTGTCCTCCTAGACACAAAATTGAAGTCGACAAGTTTCAGACGATTTTTGCTTCGCTTGGCCAGAAATTTATTGCAGCTGGCGAATACAACGCTAAACATAACATTTGGGGGTCAAGACTCATTAGCCCTAGAGGAAGGCAGCTGTACAATACAATAATTGCAAATAAGCTCGATGTTGCCTCTTGTGGAACACCGACTTGCTGGCCACGGACTTCAACAAGTCGCCAGACTTGATTGATTTTGCCGTTGTTAAAAACATTAAACACAGCGAATACACTGTTGCCTCAGCCTATGACTTATCATCTGATCACTCAGCTACAATTCTCACCCTGCAAAACAATTTCTTTGTACATCGTGAACAGTTGCATTTATACCCATACAAAAACACAAACTGGTTGAAATATAAAATGTACGTAAGTTCTCTCCTCTCACCTCTCTCGGAATATTCCACTGAGAAACGCAGAAAACATTCAGTCAGCTGTAAATTATCTCACTGAAACCATGGTTTCGGCAGCGAAAGTGGCAACGCCTGCGAAGCGTGTTTTAAAAAATAAATGTTATCAGTCTCTAGTACAGAAATTATTATTATTATTATTATTATTTCTTTATTAGTATTAAAAAATACTTTTAAAAAGCAATTGTATTACAATTTCATCACATATAAAATTTACTATTATTACATATTTTTACATGTTATTTTTAACAAAAAAAACAATATGTTTCTTATATATATTAAAATTAGGTTCCATTTTTACATTATTCGGTAGGGAGTTGTAAAGTTGAAAACCCTTATAAAATAGTGACCGCTGCATTGCAGATGATGATGCTCTTTCAATTCTAAAATGTTCCGCGTTTCTAAGTTGGTAAGGTTGAGAATTTCTCACGTACGATACTTGCTCGGTTGGATATTCTGGTGCTTCACCGTTTTTAATTCTGTGTATGAAATTTAGTGTGTTCAATTTAAGCCGTTGTTCTACATTTAACCATTTAAGGGATTCAAGCATGAAGAGGATCGACGTATATCTGTTAACTTTGAGTATGATTCTCATTGCTCTATTTTGTAGTTTTTGCAATCTTTCGATTTGATGAGCTGTGCAACATGTGAATAATATTGTCGAACCGTATTCGAAATGAGGCTTTATCATTGTGTTGTATATATTAACCGCCGTTAGAATTGAGACTCGGTTTCTTATTCGTTTAAAAAAACTAATCTTTTTACCGATTTTCTTACATATGTAATCAAAATGATTTTTAAACTTTAAGTTTTTATCAATAATAAAGCCTAAATATTTTATTTGGTTCACTTTTTCTATTATTTGATTATTTATTCTAAAAATTATATTGCTGTCTAAATTTACCTCCATTATTTTCGTTTTACTTTCATTCAATTTAAGTTTATTCATTTTTAGCCATATATTAACATTATTCATATCCTCGTTGAGATTATTATAACATATTTGTTCAGATTCTCCTTCGGTAAAAATAAGCGTATCGTCAGCGTATAGAACTATTTCGCACTTGTTCAATACGTTTGGCATATCATTTATATATAGGACAAATAGTAGTGCTCCCAATATCGATCCTTGTGGCACACCGTATTCGTTGTAATGTATGTGCGACTTAATGTTATTTACTTTCGTTATTTGCTTCCTGTTTGTTAAATATGATTCAAACCATTTTAATTCTATGTCTTCGATGCCATATGCTTGTAATTTTCGCAGAAGTATTTTTCTATCGATGGTTTCGAAAGCTCTTTTAAAATCCAGGAAAATACCCAATATTTTATTATTCTTGTCTGTCCTTTTCCATCTGTTAATTAAATAATTAATTGCTGTTTCACATGAGAATTTTTTCCTGAAACCGGACTGATATTATCAATATCGATCCTTGTGGCACACCGTATTCGTTGTAATGTATGTGCGACTTAATGTTATTTACTTTCGTTATTTGCTTCCTGTTTGTTAAATATGATTCAAACCATTTTAATTCTATGTCTTCGATGCCATATGCTTGTAATTTTCGCAGAAGTATTTTTCTATCGATGGTTTCGAAAGCTCTTTTAAAATCCAGGAAAATACCCAATATTTTATTATTCTTGTCTGTCCTTTTCCATCTGTTAATTAAATAATTAATTGCTGTTTCACATGAGAATTTTTTCCTGAAACCGGACTGATATTTCGATAGTATTTTCTTAGATTCTAAGTACTGCTCCAACTGTTCCTTAACCACTTTTTCCATTATCTTTTCACACGTCTTAAGAGTATTTATTGGCCGATATTCATCACATCTTTTTGTTTTTGCAACCTTCTCAATTGGTGTTACCATCGCTGTTTTCCAATTTTCTGGAAACACTCCTGTTTGTAGTGATTTGTTCACTATCCCTAGCATTATTCTGCCGACGATATGCCAACTATTTATTATCATGTCACTTGATATTTTATTATAGTCCGATTTTTTCTTTAGGCTTTTACAAATTGTTTTTAATTCTTCTAATGTTATTTCCCTAAATTTAAATTTGGAATTTATCACAGTTATTCTATTGACATATTGCACATTATCTATCCCATCTCTTATCATTTTAATACTATTTATAAAATATTTATTAAAATTATCTGCTATATCCTAATTGTCTTTACATTCTACCTGATCAAATATTACAGTTTCTATTGCACTCCGATTTTTTTTTTAAATAAGATTTTTTATCTCCTTCCACATTTCCTTTTGGTCAGTTGCGTTATTAATTTTGTTATTAATATAACTTTTTTTTGCGTTTTCAATTTTAACTTTATATACATTTCGCATCGCTTTATATATAGCCCACGCTTCACTAGAGTTTTCTATTTTTGCAATATTGTATTTATTAATTTTCTCTCTTTTTAAACGTCTTACTTCCTCATTAAACCAATTTATATTACAATTTTCTTTAATTTTTCGCCTTCTTGTCATATTTGTAACTGCATTTTCTAGACAGCTATCAAACTCCATCACGACGTCATTTAAATCAATATTCATATTCATTTCTTGGATGCTCCATATTTAAAAATATCGATTTCTTTATAATCAATGCTGTTAATCTTGTGTCTCATATTATCAACTGTAATGTCTATTGCTTCATGATCCGAAATTTTATTTGAACTATTGGCCTTTGCCGATATATTGTTGTTATTTGTTATGACAAAATCAATTAATGTTTTCGAACTTTGTGTAATTCGTGTAAACTCTCCTATTACTTGTTTAAGGCCATTATCATCCAGCAAACATTGCATTTTATTTTTATAAAAACTGTCCTTACACCAATCTATATTGAAATCACCAGCTATTATTACATCGCAGTTTAATTCACTCATTTCTTCCAATACTTCTTCAAATACTCCCAAAAATTCCGTTTCAGCACTATTCGGTGATCTATATACAGATATAATTGTAATTGTGTAATTATTATGTTTCGCCATATAAGCAGCTATCCAAATTTTTGAGTCTATAATTTTTTCAAAGATTTTTTTCACATTCCAACTCTTTTTGAAATATGTTATTACTCCACCTGTTCTTGTTGAATTTGATACCGTTATAAATTGGTTGTAACCAATGAGTTGCGTTTCTTCCTCATTAATTTCTTTGGTTAAATGGGTTTCCGAAAGTATTATAAATTCAGGCTTTTTCATTTCTGCTAATATTTCTAATTGGTTATAGTTATTTAATATTCCTTGTATATTTGCGTATATGCCATGTATTTTCCGTGATTGTTATGCCACTAAACCACTTCTCCTCTTTTTTGCATTCAATTTATTTTGATATACGGGACAGTCTTTACTATTGGTCGAGTGATTCTCATCCAAACCTAGATTCAACCTGTTATTCACTCTCACACAATTAATACATTTATTTATTGTATCTTTATTACATTCCTTCGATTTATGACTTCCATGACATTTAATGCATACCTCTTCATATTTACAATCAGACGCTTTATGATTATATCCTTTACATTTAAAACACTGCATAATGTGTGTACCATCGAAAACTCTGCATTTCTCCCAACCAATATTAACTTTTTGTGCCATCATTACTTTCATATATGACTCGTTATCTAATTTGATTATAGCGTTGTATGTTGTATCACCATTTCTTTTATACTCGAAAAACTTTATTACTTCCATTTGGCTATCATTAAGAAAATTGTTTTGCCTTCTCAATTTTTCGATAATTTCAGTTTCCGTTAGTTTGAACGACATCCCAATTATTTTAATTTTCATATCAACTTGATTAGGAACTTTAATTTCATAGTCTTCACCCATTTTCTTTTGCATTGTTTCCTTTATTTTTTCCCTTTCTTCGTTACTTTCGCTCTGTATAACTACCGAACCATTTTTTCGCTGTTCTATATTAACTATTTTGAAGTTCATAGGATCAACTTTTTTATTTAAATCCTCCTTAGTTTTTACGACATCTTGTTTCCCCTTTGGTTTAATAATAAGCGGGTTTTGTTTATTTTTGTCTGGCATCCTTATATTACTTTTTAATGCATCGGCAAATGATAGCTTACTTGTTTTGACACTTGTTTCCTCTATTATTTTTTTTTATTTCATTACACATTATTTTGTTTTTCTCTTCAATTATATTACACATCTCTTTAGTTTTATTTTGATTTTCATTTATCACTCCATACATCTTACTTATTTCCTTTACAGTTACATCGCATTGCCTTTGAGCTTCATATAATTTTCTCAATCTCTCTTCATACCTTTTTTCGATAGCTTCAAGTAGCGCTTTAATTTCATTTTCGTTTTGTTTTAAAGATTCTTTGAATTCGCCCCTATATTCAGCCAAATGTTGTTTGTTTTTTTTTCACACTTTCTTGAATATCTCCGATCGCCATATCCACATTATGAATATATTGAACACAGTCATCACACATAAAACGGATGAAGCCACCAGCCTCCAATATTCCACGAGAATATTGATCGATTCCCGAGCACTTTTTCGCACAATGATAAGCTTTTTTGCATACTCCTTCACACACCAAGCCAGATTCGCCGCGTATTGCCGTTTTACAATGATGGCAGTCCGACATATCTATGCTTCAACTTTATTTTGTTTTTTCCAATCAATAAATGGCTTTTTTGACTGTATTTCACCACCCGAATATGAAAAAACACTTTGTTTATGATTTTAAAATAGTCCTGTCTATTTAAATAGTCTTTAAATATTTTATTTTTCAAAAATTTGCGGAGCCTTTAATTTTTGCTCAATACCGTTACGAAAGTATATATAAAATATAAATAAATTATATATAAATCTCGTTAGAGAAAAAAGAAGACTTAGAAGGCAGTGGCAAAATAGTCGCTTTCCTATTCTAAAAGAGCAACTGAAGAGATGCATTGCCCTACTGCGGAGTAACCTGATACATACACAAAATCTAGACTTGCTAGTTACCTCCAGAATCTGGACCCAACAAAAAACAAATTATAGTCTCTGGAGAGCTGTAAGGCATATGAGATGTCCTATCACTCTAGAATCACCACTAAGATTGGAGAACCATACTTGGACAAAAACCTCCAGCGAAAAAGTTAATGCTTTTGCAAACCACCTGGAGAATGCCTTCAACTCACACGACATTAGTGCTCATATCTGCCCACCAAGCATAAGTAACACTGTTAACGCACCTATAAAACTCCGCCTTTCTCACGTACAGCCCGCTTTTTAAAACCTTGACGTAAAAAAGTCGGCAGGGCCCGATGGTATTACAGTCTCAATGTTAACCAACTTACCCACTATTGCTATAAGAATTGTACTATTCATATTTAACGCAATGTTAAGAATTGGCTACTTCCCAATATCTTGGAGGATATCTACAATTGTTATGATTCCCAAGCCGGGAAAAGATGCTAGTCAAATCACATCATATAGACCCATTAGCTTGCTATCAATATTATCAAAAGTGTTCGAAAAAATTCTTCTTCAAAGCCTAGCCACGTTCCTTGACGAACCGCAAATTATCACCGAACATCAGTTTGGATTTTGAGCTAATCACGGTACCATTGAGCAGGTTCATAGGATCGTCACTATAATTAGATGGGCTTTTGAAAATAAACAATATTGTTCAGCTCCTTTTATCGACATCTCACAAGCATGTATGTCTACTCAGCAAAATAACACGACTGCTCCCCGAGAATACACACAAACTTCTTAAAAGCTATTTAACTGATAGAACTTTTAAGGTGAAATTGAAGGACGAACTCTCTACAACAAAAAAGATCTCTGCAGGTGTCCCCCAGGGAAGCATACTAGGCCCTATTCTATATTTAATTTATACATCAGACATGCTCACAAATCCTAACACATACACATCAACATATGCAGACGACACCGCATTTATAAGCGTCAACAAGGACCCGAAGGTAGCTTCAACGCAACTGCAGTCGCACATATACGATTTGGAAAAATGGTTTGAAAAGTGGAGAATAAAGGTGAATCCATCCAAGTGTGCTCATGTAACCTTCACACTCAGAAGACAAGACTGCCCACAAATAAAAATATATAATATTGATGTCCCTGTTGAAAATCACTTCAAATACCTGGGAGTCCACTTAGACCGGCGTCTAACGTGGTTCCGCCACATCGAGGCCAAATTAGCGGCCATTAAGCTGAAATCCGCTCAAATGCACTGGATTATTGGTCCTAGTTCAACGCTAGACCTTGAATACAAGGTTCTTTTATACAAATGCATTATAAAGCCAATATGGACCTACGGCATTCAGCTTTGGGACAGTGCTTGCGCGTCTAACGTTTTGAAATTACAAAGAAGACAGTCCAAGCTTTTACGACAAATTGTGTGCGCTCCATGGTATATTCGTAACGACAATATCCATACATTCCTACAATTCAGGAAGAAATTAAAAATTCGCCATAAAATACGTCGGTAAACTAACGATTCACCCCAACGCATTGACAAGGGACCTGCTTTAATTCGACGGCCATCAGAGGCTAAAACGAAGTGACACATTGCGGCTCGCTCGACGGCTGCACTGACCCTAACTTTTAATGTAGTATTATTATAAGATTTGAATACAATATATAGTTAACACGCTGGTGCTAATTATTAACCTTCAAAACTAGCTTTAAGATTTGAAAACTATTGTAAATTTCTTTAGGAAAGATTCAATAATAATAAAAAAATAAAAAATAAATTCGCCAGTTTGAGAAATTATTTGGACAACAACAATTTGTCCCCACTCCCGCTGACTAGATCTCGAAATACTTAATAATTTCTTCTGACAACGACAAACTGAAGAAGTTAATTACTTTCATCATTCAAAAAGGGTTACATTCTACTTCCACAATGATTGATGGTACTAAACGATTGAGAAATGGAGTAAAAGGAGTTAAATATGCGCCATGCTAGTTGGTGAGAAGAGATTGTGAAGGAACTTAATGTTGTTTCCATATATAAACACTTATCAACAAAACAAGATGGAACAAAACTATGCAATGAATATATACTCATTACGTTTAACCTGTATAGCCTACCGTAGATCATCAATATTAAATGGTACAAAGTAAAAGTGAGAACTTATTTCTACTGGGACACCCAATGGCTGTAATTCTCAACCTTATCCAGAAACTAATTGTACCCGTTTGCAATGTGCAAATTGCAGTGACAAACATCCTTCGTATGACAAAAGCTTTATCCAAAAGAAAGTAAATTATTAAAAACATCTCATCGCAACTTCCTGACTCTCCCCCCATAACTTATCCAAATATAATTCGAAAAGTTAAATATTTTTCACCTCCAATAATCACTACAATTTCACACCACTATTACATCTATTACATCAACACTAACATATTACAACATATACAATACACCCAAACCTTTTTTACACGGTAGATACGTTCCAGTGGATACCGTGTAAAAAAAATAACGCGTAAAAAAAGATAAATATTATGTATGTATGTAAGTGTATAAACAAACTGAAAAGATATACATAGGATTGATGCAGCAGCCTACATATGCCTATAAAATTAAATAACTTTATAAAAACGTACAGATTTAGTTCAATAGTATACACAGAGTTTTTATTTTATTAAACAATTTTATCCGTATAAAAAGGAGCGAACAAAAAAATGGTAAATTTGTTTAAAAAACCGTGTTATTTCAAATTCGCGTAAGAAAACCGTGTAAAAACAGGTTTGGGTGTACAATACTTTCACATACAACACACATCACTCAACAATAACACCTAACAACACTGTTGGGCCATTATATTCTTTCATTTATCGTTACATATTATTATTTATTTAATTTATGAATTCAATTATGTTAATTATATTATATGTATACCCCTAATATTAAGTTAATGTTAAGTTCATTGAACATATAGCAAATAGGCAAATAGGCAAATTTAAGCAACGGAGTTGCTAAATATACTTAAACAGTTAGAATTAAGTACATAGAATATATTAGGATTAAGTAAAAATGAAATAATAAAGTTAGTTAATAATCAGAATCTTATTCGTTCGGTCTATTTCAATTCGGCAAAGGTTTGGTCTTCGCGGTCATTATTTCAAATGCTCCATTTTAAGATTAAATTATAATTTAATTAATTTAATCTATTCCTTAAAAAATATTAAGGAAAAACATTTTGGCGCCCGAGCAGGGACTGAATAGTGATCGCGATCGGAGAAAAGACCAAATTCGCGAAAATCTTTTATAAATTAATTAAAAGGTTACATTCGCGAGTGTTATAAATTTTATAAATTATATAAAATTTAAAAAAGAAACGTGTTCCAAATTTTATAAATTACTTAAAATTTAGAAAACAAAAGTGGTGATAAATCTTCTAAATTAATTAAGGTTTAAAAAAATACACCACATAAAAAGGCAACACTAAAATTAAACACAAATTAAAAAATCTCTGAGCGAGTGAGTGTTGTGAGAACATATAAAAACACAACATAAAACAAAATATATAAATAAAAAACAACAATATCTCTTTATCTCTTCTCTATCTCTTTATTAGTGAGAAAACATTCAGCATATCATTTTGTTGCTTTTGTTTGTTTTCTTTTTATTTATTTTTCGTAATTTCGTTTCGATCAGTGTTCCGTTCCACGCTTTCCTATACTGCTTGTATATAAGTTACATATTACAGCTGCTTACAGTGTGACCGTTCACACTAGTAACAAAAATCAAGTCACATAAACTTTTAACAAAATTGTTCACACAAATTTCAAAATTCGAATTATTTTTCGATTATTGTTATTTATAATAACACAGTGTGTTTATATTGAAAATTGATTTTTGTTTTATTATAGAATAAATCGATTATCAAACGATTTAACTCGGTACATTAAATATTTTTATACCGAATGTTGTGCAAAGCGTTTATATTTTTATTTTTATTTTCTGAGATTAAGTAAGATACTCTTGACTCAATTAACGCCATTTAAATTTTGGAATCGGAACTTTCGGGTATTGTGTGTCCGAATAATATCGATTAAATTCTATTGTCCAAAACAAGTGAATACTAATAAATTCGAATATAATTCGACCAATAATTTACTTTGGTCAATTTTAACTTCTTGTTTTAAGGAATTTTTGAATAAACAAATATAATAATGACTAGTAGAGGCTCTAAACGCCAAGATTCTCCTTCCAGAGCTGAAAACTTGGAGAAATTACTCGCGAAGAAAGCGAAGGTCATTAAAGATATCGACAGAATTCGACAATCTATTGTAGATACGACTATTTCTTTTGATCCTATAGAGCTCGAATGTTGATTCGATATTGTAAAAACATATATGTAGACCAAGCAATGGAGCTCTAGTCAGAAGTTGATTATTTGGATCCCGATAATGACGATGGAGTCGAGCTTGAGGATCTCTATGTGACCACGAAAAGTTTGTTCATGAGTTCCTGCTGGCCAGTAATGGGCAATCAAATGTGCCTGAAACTTCATTCAGCGTACAAGCTCATACCTTTCGTTGCGCAACGTACCTACTATAGAGAATCCAGCTGACAATGTGTCAAGAGGATCCGATGTGAGGGATTTGAAAGACTCAATATGGTTTGAAGGACCGTCGTTTCTACTAAACGACAGTTGCAAATGGCCTGTTAATGAACATTTTGAATTAGCAGAGAACCAAAAGTTATTGGAAACTGCAGAAAAGAGAACGTTTTCACTTTTAAGGATAGGTGGGAGATTGCTTAATGCAAGTTTGCCACACGATGAAAAGTTCCCACTTTTATTACCGAGCAAAATGACTTCGTGTGTTTCACATCTAAGGGGGTGCATTTAAAGTTAGTGTCTGATTTATCCACTGATTTCTTTCTTTTATCGTCTAAAAGGTTTGCTGTAAGAAGATGTTTTCCCAGAGAGATGTATTGCGACAACGCGCCGAACTTCGTCGGAGCCAGCCGAGTCCACAAGGAGCTTCAACAAGCGTTCGACAGGAGTTGACAGGCCGTCGAGTCATACGCAGCGTCGTCCAGGGTGAGGTTCAGCTTCATACCACATTACTCGCCGCACTTCGGAGGACTGCGGGAAGCCGCTGTGAAGCAAGCGAAGTTCCTACTTCTGCGAGCCGTGGGTAACTTGGTGCTCACTCACGAAGAGATGGCAACAATGCTCGCAGAAGTAGAGGCAGTACTCAACAATCGGCCCATCGCACCGCTGCCTCCAGACCCCAACGACGGAGAAGCTCTAACTCCATCGCATCTGTTAATAGGACGGGGTATACGTTCGCGGCCGCCAGAATCCGTAGGCGACAAAACAAACAGAAAGCAGAAGTTATGGAAGCGTTGGCGATTGCTTTGTGGTCTCAAGCAGATCAGCGAAACGCCCAACCTAAAGCCAGATCAGGTCGTAATCGTCCACGATTACAATTGCCCGCCACCACATTGGTTGACCGGGAGAGTCGTGGCCGTAACCAGGGGCAAAGACGGCAAGGTCAGAGTGGCGGAGGTCGCAACGCGCAACGGCATCTTTAAGCGCCCAATTCACGAATTAGCTCCACTTCCATTTGATTGAAGACTTCCAGTCCTTCAATGGGGCCGGAATGTTGGGCCATTATATTCTTTCATTTATCGTTACATATTATTATTTATTTAATTTATGAATTCAATTATGTTAATTATATTATATGAATCCCCTAATATTAAGTTGATGTTAAGTTCATTGAACATATAGCAAATAGGCAAATATAAGCAACGAATATAATTACACAGTTAGAATTAAGTATATAGAATATATTAGAAAAACAAACACAATAACACAAATCTCCATTTTGTAATTCATTGTAATCAAATTAAGCAAGGATATATATTAAATGAAGCCACCGTAGTCTAGTAGGTAATGTGTTGACTTATTAGACGTAAGGCCACGATTCAAACGATTCATCAAAACGAAAATATGAAAAAAAATATTTCTTCGGTGACTTCCTCTCAGCAGACTTATGGCAAAAACTCTGAGAGGAAATAAAACTGCCATGAAAAGTTTCTCAAAAATCTGTTGCTCGAAGTCGACTTTAAACAGTAGGTCCCGCCACTCATATATAAAATTAACACACACAACATAAGTGGTCCATAATCCTGACTGAAGGGTTGTAATAACCAAATATGTATGTAAATATTAAATAATTTGTGCAACACCAACAACAAATAAATCAAAAACAGCTAACAAAGTAAAAACAACATTATATGATCAAATAAAAAAACAAATCAGACAAAATCAACTAAAATTACACATAACGTAAAATCAACAAATACAACAATATCAACATTAAGGGCCACTTTTTGAATGCAAGTTTAAACTCGAGATTCAGCCCAATCATGAATAAAAATTCCGCATGAAATTTCTCTTTTCCCTTCTCTCCTATTATGAATAAAATTTCCGCGTGAAATTTTTTACTTTTCATTTTTCTCTGTTTTAATCCCATTTTTATCAACCGTGTGAAGGAAGAAATATTAAAAAGTGAAAAAAGTAGGTATTCTCAATGTATTTTAGTTTGGTTTTTTCCCAAAATAAATTCGCTCATAAAACACAAGGGAGTTTGCTTAAAAACGTAAGTATATTTTTGTACAACTAAATTTGCATAATTAAAAAATATTTAAATGTTCCTCTGTAGGTCTAAAACAACTAATAAAAATCAAAGACTGCGGCAACTCAAGAGGATTAGATTCATCCCTTAATTGCCTTCTGGAAATACGTTGGATGTTTTGTTGTTGTTTCTCCAAACCACCAATTTGCTCCACAAGTATATACATTATAGCACTATTTATTTGTATTTTTTTGTATTATTCTTTATTTTTTAACTTGTATTAATTTTACTATATTTTCACAAATTGTCAAAAACTGCTGACTTAAAAATTTGATATTGCCACTGTTTCAAACTTTTACTCTCGCGGAATTTATAATTGGAGGATTTCTTTCTCGAGAAAAGCGTTTTTCCGTGAGAAAGAAATTCCTTGAGGATATTCGTGATTGGGCTGATTAAGTTAATCTTCAGTTAACTGAGTTTTCATTTTTTGAATGGGATTTTAACTAGAGATTAACCTTGTAGAGCTGCCGTACTTACAAGCAAAAATGGCAATTTTTTTTCGTTAGTTTTGTTGTGTTTACTACTTTCTGCAAAATGTTTCACAACAATTTGCTTTTGTATATAACAAAAACAAACAAATAAAAGCTGAATACTATTGATCTATTGACTTAAAACCTTTTTTAATAAAATTTGTCAACTACTTTTCATAGTTAAGCTCTAGTTTAAACCAGCTACGTTGGTGGTTTAAACTCGAGATTAACTGCTTAACCGTAAGGTAAAACTCAAGATTAAGTAACCTCAAAAACTGAAAACGAAGTTTAACTGGAGACTAACTTAATCTCGAGTTTAAACTTGCATTCAAAAAATGGCCCTTATTCGGCTTTCCCTCACTTAAAAGCTTCTTTTTAAATAAAATTTTTCAGCTACTTTTCATAGTGAATCTCGAGTTTAAACCAGCTACGTTGGTGGTTTAAACTCGAGATTAACTGCTTAACCGTAAGGTGAAACTCGAGATTAAGTAAACTCAAAAATTGAAAACGAAGTTTAACTGGAGATTAACTTAATCTCGAGTTTAAACTTGCATTCAAAAAATGGCCCTAAATAAAACAAAGAACAAAACAAATATATTAACCACTACAAAAACGTTAAATACAACGAACAACATAGATAACTCAGATGAACAGGAGGATATTAACAACAACCTACAATCATCAATTATTCTTTTTTCTCTTGGATTAATAACCCAAAAATAACAAAAATTATTTTTCACTAGCATCTGAACTGGACGTTAAATTTGATGATTAATTCTATCAGGCATCAAACTAATATGCTCTATTTCGACATGAATCTTGATAAGAGAAAAATTTTTAAGATTGCAGTGGAATATTAATGGCTTTACCAACAATATCAACGAAACGCAACTGTTAATTAAGGAGCTCAATCCCACAATAATAGCTATTCAGGAATTTAGAGGTATTGGGTCTATCCGTAAGAAGTAACACTCCTCATAGACAAATATCGACTATTTCCACTTTACAGGTAGGAATGCAAATGATACATCGATGTTTTCTAAACATTTTCATTAAAATAAATAACATTTTTGTAGTATTTATCGCCATGTGAATCCATAAAAGCTCTACACTACACTATAAATATGTTATAGGAGAGCAATACAATACAATACTAAAAAATCAATCCACATTTTTCTCATAAAGTCGTAATTTTTGATCACAACAATGTAAAACTGTACGGGAACATGTGATACTGCGCATCGTAATCAATCAAATTTTGGTTAGGGTTTTTTTGAAACCATATGACGATATTCAGGTGGGATTAAATTGCAGCACCAATTGAGTTGAAGTATTGTTTATAAGTTTCTAGAAGTGTTAAAATGTTTTAGACTTTATACATATTTAGTTATTAAACAATAGGAAAATAAAACATCAACGTTTTTTGTTAAATATCGATATTTTTATAAACGATGTTGCATCCCTTCTTACAGGTAATTATTATAGAAATTTAACTCAATATTAAATTTACGCTTATCTTGATTTTCCTCTCAGGACCTTAGAAAAATATTTGACTCAGTTACGATCCCAAAGTTGTCGAAGACTTCAATGCCTAGAATGCGGTCTGGGGCTCTTTTATAATCATTCAAAAGGGAAATATTAATACTATCTTCAATGTATGTACTTTTATGTATTTTGAATGATGAAAGACCATATGATCCCACAGAGCATAGATTTATCTTTATATTTATATTCTTTGGTAAATTTGTGTAACGGCGATCTTTTCCTGTATTTTCTAAAGAATAATCCATATAGATATAAATTTATTAGTAAATTCTTATTAAATCTGGTTGACATCCAATAAAGCTAAGACTTAAAGTTCCTTGGAGGAATTGAAATTCATCAAATTTACGTAAAAATTAAGTAATCTTCAAGAAGGAACTAGCTACTGCCAACCTATTGATTTATAAGAAAAACAACGCTGTTTCAAAAGAAAATGGGCAAGGTCAGTTCTGAGAACTTTACAAATAATATTAATAGGAATTCGTCAGTTAAAGATAGGTTAGGTTAGAGGACTTGTCTTAATTGACAAGTACAGTACCCGGAGGTCGAATTGACCCATTGTACAACGTCCTTAAAGAGGGAAGGATAATAGAGGGATAAAAAAGAGAGGATGTAGGAAAGGGGAGAATGGGAAGTGGAGGAATTACACAGATATTCACAACAAAAAGCGGGAGAGCGCGACTACAGTGATGAAGCCCTAGCGCCTCTCAACCAGCCTAAGCCACTTATGAATCTGTGGAATGCCTTGATGTCGGCTCTCGAACAGAATTCAAACTCTCAAAGAAGGCCCTGCCAAGGGTCCTCAACCCCAACCTACCAAGGGCTGGGCAGTTACAGAGGAGGTGTTCGATAATCTACAACACCTCCTCATCGCAACATGCCTTGCAATAGTCCGGCTGGGATCTGTTCCAGATCCCCGTCAGTGACCTAATCTCGCAGTGCCCCGTGATAAAACCGACAACAAACTCGCGAACGAGCCGTGATTTGCACCAACCCGACGCAATGGCCCTAAGGGCAGCATGACTGTCAACGAAGATTATGTAAGATTCCAAAGCTGGGCCACCAGCTATGGCCTCAATAGCCTTCAAGATTGCGAAAATCTCCGCCTGAAAAACGCTGCAGTCATCATTCAACCTGAAGTGGAGTTCAGGCCGAGTTCCCTACAGAAAACCCCAGCATCTGTTCATCCACCTAACTTAGATCCATCTGTGAAGATTGAGTACCCCACCATTCCATTGTGCCCTTTTCGGTATAAGTATCCTCAAACAAGGCAGGAACATAGCCTCAGGCACAATATAATCGGTGGCTTTTTCCGAAAGTCCGTACCTCCCGCCATGAAAGACGACATTCAGAACTCTGGAGTGACCTATCGAGCGCAGCCCGATTCCCTCAGACGTATGGCACTACGCGCTGCACACCGCTTGACATACAAATCAAGCGGAGTTAGGCAGAGCATAGTGTCAAGAGCAGCCTGAAGGCCACTCTTCTTCACTCCAGTGATACTCAAGGAGGCAATCCGCTGAACCTTATCTAAGATTTTCCGTTGAAAGCCTTAGATAAGTTAAAGATATATGAAACATAATTAATAAATTATCTAACATAAACAACAAGAATCAAATTTAGGCCATTGAAAAAGATGGCCAAATCGTTACAGATCCAACTCTAATAGTTGACTCATTTGCAAGTAAATGATCAGAATATTCTTCTGATATTAATTTCTCTCAACGATTGAATTCCTCTAAGTCTACTTGCCTAAATAATAAGCCCAATAATAACATTAACATCGTGGAACTCATGTGTTGCCTGGTTAGGGTGAAAGGTACAACACCAGGTTTTCACACTGTCGTACAGAATGATAAAACAAATAAATATGTACGAAAAAAGACGACTATTGTCACTTTATTACTAAATATTGGAAATTGGCATTATGCTAACTGATTGGAAAACGGCAACTATAATTATAATTCCTAAGATGAAAAGAAGAAGTCGTCGTAATCTAGTAGGTAGTATATTAGCTTATTAGACGCGAGGTCACGGTTCAAACCCCAGGTCGGACATCTCTAACAAAACGAAATATGAAAAAATATTTCTTCGGCGACTTGCTCTCAGCAGATTTCTGAGTAAATAAAATTGCTATGGATTTCTCAAAATCTGTAGCTCCCGCCACTCATGCATATAACTAACACACAAACAAATGGTGTGAGAAACTCGATCGTAATCCTGACTGAAGTGTTGTAATGACCAATTATGTGAGACAGATAGAAATTTGATTGATGTAAAAAGTTACCGGCTGATTTCCTTGTAGCCGTGTCCGAGTAAAATTCTTGAGTTTCACGTTTATATTGGTTTACTGACAAGAAGAGACTGATACCTGGTAAACAGGTGGGATTTAATGCTAGTCACGGATGTGCTGATGCCCTTTTGCACATTGATTGCTATGTATTTAGAGTTCTTTCCTGATAACCATATTTCAATTGATTTCGAAAAAGCTTTGAATAGAATTGGAACTCATATAATGCTCAACTTATTGAACAAATGGAAAATAGGACTAAAAATTTTAATTTATATTAAATATTATCTAAGCAACAGGAAATTTAATGTTCTTATAAATGAAACTTACGCATCAATATATTCGCCATATAATGGTAATCGGCAACGATCGCCCTTACCCGAAATACTTTATTATTATTATTATTTATTCATATAAATCCAAGGGATTATATTCAGTTAAGGAGCACTAGCTGCTAAGCTACCCGAAATACTTTTTACGATATCTTCTATAGAAATCAGTGATATACTTGATAAATACAAATATTTGGATCACATATTGCAAAATAATTTTAATAATCTAAATGAATGATCTTTAATTTCTGGCGCCAAAATATCATATAGTAATGCAAAACAGTTACATATTAGTCAAAGGAATTCGTGCGCTTCAAACTCCTATGAAAATATATATGTACGGAAACCGATAATATTTACGAAAAATTACCAATGGAAAGAACATTTTCTATCCCTAAGATCAATAATTCCTAGAATCAACTTAAATTCTTATTTATCAAGAGGAAATCTTTCGTCCATATTAACGCAGTCATTTATATTACTCTTGCATTGATCCTTAGCAAAATTGATTGTTACCGTTATCTGGCCATCAACACTAATAAATCAGCAACAAATATACGCACATGTTCCCACTTCAGAACGTATTTATTTTGAATACAACTATTAAAAATTAAGTTTAACATACTGGAGCGTTTCAGATGAGTGTTTTTTCTATGATCACCAACTGATATCCTTCAGCATTAATCTATCTAGTCGCTTTCATAAGCCTTTTAGGAATCCAAGAAGAACCGACTGGATCAATTTTGAGATAGCTATAGAAGAGGAACTTAGGCCCCTAGGGGTCATTCCACTCCTGGCATCAATGATGGAGTTGGATCTTTGACGTATATTTTGTTGTCTTATTATAGAGATGCTTGCCCGCTTACTTAGTCAGCCAGCCTGATGGAATTTGGAACTCCAAAGACTTCGCTGCTATACGAGGAGACTCTTTAATAAGGCTAAAAGGTCGGGCGAGGATGTTGAGTGGTCTGCATATAGATCCAGTTTTAATGATAAAAAAGGGAAATAAAGCGGTCAAAAAGAACCTCCTGGATGAGTTTCTGCAAAAGGATCGACGATGTTGTCGATATGGCTCGTTTCCGTAGGATGCTGTCTAAGGACCTCAAAATCCTAGGCTTCGTCCAAAAGAACGATGGCACGTGGACTGCTGCGAGGAGAGAAACCCTAGAGGTTCTATTGAATACTCATTTTCCCAATTGTGTGGATCCGGATAGCTATCCGTTGGGAGTAGCTGATCCCGTCTGTAATGCTGGCATGATGATGTGGAGGAGAACATTACCAGGGTTAGGGTCAAATGGAATGTAAGTAGCTTTGAGCCTTTTCAGGCAGAGATTTTCGCAATCTTGAAGGCTATTGAGGCCATAACTGGTAGGCCTACTTAAGATTCGGAATCGTATATGATATAAGGGCCATTGCGGCGATCTGGTGCAAATCACGGCTCATCAATGGATGAGTTAGGGGGGAAGATCAAAGGCTTTGGGGGAATCATGTATAAAATTAACACACACATCATGTGGTGTGAGAAACTAGGACGTTGTACAATGGGTCAATTCGACCTCCGGGTGCTGTACTTGTCTAATTGACAAGTACACGTCCTCTAACCTAACGTAATCTATTGATTTCACAAACATTTCTGAACCGATATACAGAACTTAAAACTTATTAGAAAGGTGAGGGATGGGCCTTTAAAACGATATACACATATATATTATTTGACTTCATATGCTATGAGGTTAACTTGAAAAATGTGATTTTTTTATGTTTTCAAGTTGGTCCGTTCATAGTAGCAAACTGAAATTAAAAAAATATAAAATAAGTGATGACATGCTGAAAATGCATTATCTTGTGAAGAGATTGACACTTCGTTTGATCAAATCGGACAAAAATTACCCCAGTTATTATTTAAAGAGTCTAACAGTGGAGTTATATTTTTCATATACATATTTTTTCAAATGTACTTTTAGTTCAAAAATTTTTTAAATTTTTGATGGATCTTGATTGTTTTTCGGAAAATGCATCAATTTCGCGTTTGAGTGACCTCCAGAAGTTGGCCAATATTTGAGGAAAGAGAAATAACAATATTTGCAAAGAACACAAATATTAGTCAACTTCTGGTAGTCGTGCAAACGTGAAATTGACATATTTTGCGATAAACAATCAAGATCCATCAAAACTTTTTGAACTGAAAGTTCATTTGATAAGGTGACATATTTAAAAAATATAACACAACAGTTAATATTAAAATAATAAATCCGGTAATTTTTGTCCGATTGGATCAAACGAAGAGTCAATCTTTTCACAAGATAATGCACTTTCAGAATGTCATCACTTATTTTATATTTTTTAATTAAATATTGCAATTAAGAATAGATAAACTTGAAAAAATAAGAAAAAATAATTTTTTCAAAGTTTACCCGGTCAAAACTCATAACAATTAAGTTTAAACCATATGTCTATGTATACCGTTTTAAAGGCTCATCTGTCCCATTTTCAAAAAAACTTTGGATTTTGAAAATAGGTTAAAAAATATTTGGGTAATCAATAATTTTATGTGAAAAGATCAAAAACACAGATTTTGTCAAATAAAACAAGTTTGGAGGGTTCGAGAAATATAAAAAGAATATTTTTAAGTTCTACGAACAAAACTCACAACCTACACTATGTCATTAGCTGGGTGTATTTTGACTGTCTCATCGTGTAATCAAATCGAAGGAGAAACAGAGTATTGAGAAAACTAAAGTCGAATTAAATAGGAAGGTCGACCCAATTAATTTTAAAATAACTAGTGTTGAGAATCGGGGGAATGGTACGGTAGTTATACAGAGTGAAAATATCGCTGATAGTGAGAAAATTAAAGAAGCAATAGAGAATGCGATAAGTAAAGATTATGAGATAAAAGACCCAAAACAGGTAGAGATGCAGATTATTATAACAGAAGAAGTATTGGATAAAGCTGAAGAAGCAGAATAGAGTTCTGGAAAATAGTGCAATAGAAATTATAAAAATATTTGAAGCAAAGCGAAAGAAAAGAAAGAGTAGTAAAAATTTTAATGAGAGAATAAAAATAGATCGAGTCATATAATAGAGTTATTTCATGCCAGAAAGTTAATATTGGATGGGAAAGGTGGCGCAATGCTTTTAGTGTCTAGGTTACAACCACAAGGCAACGGAATGTAGAAATGAAGAAGTTTCCTTTAAATGTCACGGAAACCATAAGAGTAGGGATTGTAACAACGAAATAATAGATAAATGCTTTAATTGCATAAGGGAGAATAAGATATTGAATTTGGATATAGATGAAAACCATAGTACGAATCATAGTTTGTCCAGTATATCAAAATAAACTTAATTTGAAAAAAAAAGAATAGTATTAGCTGTTTAGCAAGCAAGCTGCAAGGATTATTGAACAATTTTAATAAGTTGGAGATAATGATGCATACAGTAAGACCAGAGTTTATAGTTCCATCAGAAACTCACCAAACGGAGGTAGTAAATGATAGAGAAATAGAAATTGGGAATTATGAATTATGACTATTTACTATCGGGTTCGTCAGGAACGGGGGGGCTCATAGTATATTTTAGAAAGCATTGGCAGATGAGCAAAATTCGAGAATCTATAAGGGAACATGAGTTTTGGATAGGTGCATTTATGCCTAAGTATGGAAAAATTTCGATAGTTATAACAGCAGTTTTCAGAGCGCCAAGTGGCCAAAAAGCAGAATTTTGTGAAGCTTTAAGTGAGTTTTTAGATAAAGTATGCGAGGAAAATTATGAGATTGTAATAGCTGGAGACTTCAACATAGATTTGTACAGGGACTATTATAGAACTAGATTAGTCAGCATACTTAATGGTAGTCGCTTAAAACAGATAGTGAATGAATTTACTAGGATTACAGAGCTTTAAAACGCTGATAGATTATATTATTACCAATGCGTAGAATATTACAGAAAAGGCTAATGTGGATAATAAAATAGGTCATGTGTCGATTGATATATTAATATATGTAGGAAATAAATGTTATACGCCTAAAAATAGGGAATGTTGCGTTTTTAGATATAACAGGAATAGATTTAGAAGCCAACTGGGATCGATGTTGGAATTTGAGGAAGTGGATGACTTAAATGAGTATCTGGACAAATTTGACTTGTGTTTGGATAACACGGTGGAACATTTTACTGATAGATCGAGAGTAAACAGGGAAAAAGGAATGAATGGTTCAATAGAGAACTCAGGGCCTTAAGAAGGGATAAATGTATAAAATATTAAAAAGCCACTATAGAGAATAGTATTGATGCATGGTGCAAACGGTCAGAAGGAGATGTGGAAAAAGATTAAGAATTTAGTATTAGGAAAACCAAGGAATACGATAAAAAAATGTGATATTTGAGGGCATAGAAAGTGGAAATTGCTGATAGGTTCAATGAATATTTCATTAATAGCATTAGGGGTATACGAAGTTCAATTGAGAATGTACATTATGAGAATAATATACAGACTTCAAACTATAGATTTAATTTACGTGCAATATCATTAATGGAATTAGAGAATATATGTAGGAATTGTGAGATAGTTCTATATGCTTTTGATACCTTGATTTTCACTGAAGCGGCGACAGAAGAATTGTGTTCTGATATCGATAATATAAATAAATGGCTAAAAATAAACAAACTAAAATTGAATGTAAACAAGACTAAATTAATGGAAATTAATATGAATACTGACAAATTAATCAAGATAAATAATTTGATTATAGAAAAAGTAAATACAGTTAAATTTAATTTTAAGGAACACATTGAATATATCTGCAAAAAAATTGGTAAAAAAAATGGGTTTTTTAAGCGAGTAAGAAACAAAGTGTCAATATTAACCGCAATTAACATTTATACATACATACATACATAATTGGTCATTACAACCCTTCAGTCAGGATTACGACCTAGTTTCTCACCCCACTTATGTTGTGTGTGTTAATTTTATACATGAGTGGTGGGACCTACAGTTTAAAGTCGACTCCGAACTACAGATTTTTTGAGAAACTTTTCATGGCAATTTTATTTTACTCTCAAAGTTTTTGCCAGAAATCTGCTGAGAGAAAGTCGCCGAAAAAATACTATTTGTATTTTTTTGATGAGTGGCCTGGGGCTCGAACCCTGGCTTTTCGTCTAATAAGCTAACACACTACCTACTAGACCACGGCGACTTCATTAACATATATAACGCAATGGTAAAACCACACTTTGAATATGGTTCAACAATATTATTCACCTGCTGTTCAGACCATCAAATAAATAGGCTACAAAAATTACAAAATGAGGCTATGCGCTCATTTTTAAAAAGTAACCGGTTTACATCAATGAAATATATATTAGGCACATTGACATGGTTAAATCTAAAACAAAGATTGCAGCAACCGAGCAAATAAGATATGTTGGAGAAGTTCAACCCTACTCTCTCCAGAATGCTTTAGATTTTAGACCACCAAGGGCAGACACAAATGCAATGCAGAGATCTTTATTCAGTAAAGGATTGAATCTATACAATATGATGCCGGCTGATGTGAAAAATGAAACTAATATTATTCATTTAGAAAGAGAACCGTAAGTTTTATAAAACATGTTTATTTTTGATCAATGTTTACCTAATAACAATAATAATAATAAAAATAATAATAGTAAAAATAATAAAAATAAAAATTATAAAAATAAAAATAATAATAATAAAAATAATAATAATAGAAATAATAAAAATAATAATAAAAATAATAATAATAAAAATAATAATAATAAAAATGATAATAAAAATAATAAAAATAATAATAATAATAATAATAAAAATAATAATAAAAATAATAATAATAAAAATAATAATAATAAAAATAATAATAATAAAAATAATAATAATAAAAATAATAATAATAAAAATAATAATAATAAAAATTATAATAATAAAAATAATAATAATAAAAATAATAATAATAAAAATAATAATAATAAAAATAATAATAATAAAAATAATAATAATAAAAATAATAATAATAAAAATAATAATAATAAAAATAATAATAATAAAAATAATAATAATAAAAATAATAATAATAAAAATAATAATAATAAAAATAATAATAATAAAAATAATAATAAAAATAATAATAATAAAAACAATAATTAAAATAATAATTAAAATAATAATAATAAAATAATAATAATTAAAATAATAATAATTAAAATAATAATTAAAATAATAATAATTAAAATAATAATAATTAAAATAATAATAATTAAAATAATAATAATAAAAATAATAATAATAATAATAATAATAATAATAATAATAATAATAATAATAATAATAATAATAATAATAATAATAATAATAATAATAATAATAATAATAATAATAATAATAATAATAATAATAATAAAAATAATAATAATAATAAAAATAATAATAATTATAATAAAAATAAAAATAATAATAATAAAAATAATAATAATAAAAATAATAATAATAAAAATAATAATAATAAAAATAATAATAATAAAAATAATAATAATAAAAATAATAATAATAATAATAAAAATAATAATAATAATAAAAATAATAATAATAAAAATAATAGTAATAAAAATAATATAATAAAAATAATAATAAAAATAATAATAAAAATAATAATAATAAAAATAATAATAAAAATAATAATAATAAAAATAATAATAATAAAAATAATAATAATAAAAATAATAATATAAAAATAATAATAATAAAAATAATAATAAAAAATAATAAAAGATTGGAATTTAACACAATGAATTTTATTAAAAAATTAGAAAAGGAGAAGCACCAGAGTACTTAACTGAACAGTTAAAATATGTTGGAGAAGCGCAACCGTACAGGTTGAGAAATGCAAACGATTTTAAGCTACAACGAGCGGATACAAGTGCAAAGCAGAAATCATTATACTAGAAGGGACTGAATATGTACAATAAAATACCAAATTATTGGAAGAATGAAGGAAATATCACGCTTTTAGAAAAAAATTTGTAAATTTTGTTAAAAATAATAGTAGTTAAAAACATATAGTTATAATATTTAATATTTGTAATACTTGGTTGTTATGAAAGTATTTCAAATACTACTAGATAAACTTGAATGAATGATGAATAAAATTTGACAGTAGGATTTGCATATATAATTAGGCCTATAAGGTTCGACAGGATTCCAATGAGTATGAATGTGTTAGAATCGCGTTAGAAATTATGAATCACGATTTAACTCTACTCATTCTTGCAGTATTCGTTGCTGATATCTGTTCAGAAGCAAAGAATTCATGCATTGTAATTTAAAAAAAAAATTTTAAATTTATTAAACTTATACGAAAACAAAATTATACGGTTAAGCCAGAGCGCGAAAAACGTAAGAAAAAATATTATTTACAATATATGGCAATTAAAGAGCATCAAAAATGCCGTCAGTTTATAATGCTGAATGAAACACAGTGTATAAGTCTGGAATTTTAAGTAAAAACTTTTCAAAATATTAGAAACCATCCAAATATTAGGTAAGTTCCCCAATATTTAGAGTTGAATTGGAACCGAAAGATAAAATTATAAAATGAAACTCGCCCGAACTGTAATATTTAATATTTCTTGTATAGAAAAGTTTCAATAGAACAAACAAACAAACCGATGATAATTTTATTATCATTATTTATTAGTATTGAAAATACTCCATCTTTTTCCACATAATACATTTTTTAAGTTTATAATTTAAAAAATACAGTATAATTTACTTCGTTTTTTATATCATTCAGTAAAGAATTAGGGGAATTATGCTAGTGATGACGTAAACCTTTCTATTCGGAAATCATCGACATTTCTAACTGTCACCCGCATATGTATTTTATCTGCTCTTATAGATATTCTTGCGCCCCATTTTGCACCATTTTGATAATAAATTTTAAAGTGTTGAGTACCAATCTTTTTTTCATATTCAGACACTTGATATTGTTTAACATTTCATTTATATTTGTATACCTATAATATTTCAGAATTATTTTCATTGCTTTATTTTTTATTGCCGAATGTATATAAAATCGTTGAACCATATTCAAAATGAGACTTAATTATTGTATTATAAATGTTTATCGCGGTAGGTTTCAATATTTCACTTCTGATTCTTTTAAGAAAACCAATTTTTATCCAATGACTAGGTGATCTATATATAGCACAAATTATAATTCTATAGTTTTCACGTGTGGCTCTACAAACTAAAATCCAGTGCTTTTTATCATCCATTTTCTCACTTATATTTGTTACACTCCACAGTTTTTTAAAATATATTACGACCCCACTTGTTTTCGATAATGCGGATTAGGATGGTAATCATGTAACGTAATTTCGAAATTATCTGTATGTTTCAAATAGTATAAAAAATCTAGACTCGCCGTTAATGCAGTAACTTCAACTTGATTATAGTTGTAATTGTACATTTGTATATAGAACATTTACTGCCTCCAATAGTTAATTTGTCAGAACAATCCCTCTCATTTGTTGTTTAATTTATTTTGCATATTATATTTTTGCTGTTTTCTCTGTTTAATGACTGATTTATTACTTTTTTAACCTCTGCACATATTTTCTTTCATAGACAACTTCTAAGAAGTCTTCAAACCAAATATTTTTTAACAATGACCTCAATCCACTTAAAGAACCTTCTACCGATAACATTAATTCCATTTTTAATTATATATCTAAACTAAATATAAAAACTTAAATTAAGTATATACTCTAAAACCGGATGGCCCTAGTAGCTAATGCTGTTTATATATTATTAACCTTATATTTAAGTTTAATATAATTTAAATAATTATCTTTTTTCTTTGCTATACAAAAAATTATTTTATTGCACAAGAAGTCATTTTTTAAATTTCCACAATAAATAAAAAAAATAAACTAAAAACAACTCTGGGTTGGTCAACTTTGAAGAGAGAAGTATACTTTGGTTTTGGACGTGTTAGAAAAACGTAAAAAAATTGGGTTAATTAACTTCTAAGACAGAAAATGAGCATTAGATTATAAAATATACTTTTTTGTGTTAATGGATCGCAAACATTTAGATAATAATTTTCTTATGCAATCGAATCCTAAACCTTGATTTGGTTATTTAAACTATTTCTCACAACTCATATTATTTTGTAACATTCCTTTTAATGAGCAGGTTTTTATATTAAATACGTACTATTAATAGCAAGAATTTCATTATATGGATATTTAAATAAATACATGAATACATACTGTAACAATTTCTGATCACCTTGTACGTTTCTGGAGGATGTCCATTTAAGTGTGTCTACCAGTAAACCCAAAACAACTTCTGAATAGGGACGAAGTTGGCCATGTAATCTAAAAATAGTTTAAACATGATATATATATATATAAATTATAATTCTTAAAAATAATACATAGTCATTAAAACTGCCAGCAGCTCTAAGAGATCAACATGCAGTTTCGGCAGAAGTATGCTAAGTGCAATATTATCAACTAAAGGATTTTGCTCTAGCATATTACAATTGATACTCAATCCTCTATTAATAACATTCAAAATTTTCCTCAAAAGTATTGGTTTCTCTACTGGAAAGGGCTCCCTAAAAAAAATTATAGTGAAAACTTGGCAACTTAGTAATTAAATATGTATGTAATTACCTTAATGCGATTTCGAGATACTTAATCAAATTATGGCACTTTGTATACATTTGGCCAGTCCTTTTAACTGGTTCAATATCATACTTAACTTTTTCGTTATCCCACAACAGATTTTTTGTTTCAATTTTATCGTCATATAATTCTACACAATTTATGAACAATTCATTATATGTGGCATGAATTCCACCTATTAGTTGAACTTGATAATTTTTCCACTGTGTTTTATAGTTGATTCCTAATACTCCACCACCTTTTATTTGCTGGAGAAGGTGTAAGCATTTGCCACAACTGACAACCACATCCTCTTCGTTATTGTCAACAATTTTCCACAGAAATCTCTCTAATATGGCTCTGGATGAACTACTAGATGATGGATACAGACGCAAACACGTTTCGATGCATTTCAGGGCACAGTTAATATTCGTCGTTTTTTCATTTACAAGATTCTCATAAATTTTGGAAAGGTAAGAGCTCGCAAACGTTTTTGATAAATCTGGGGATTGTGTTGTTTTTTTCACAATTTTATCTAAAAAATAAAGTTTGTTAAAATCATTTTACTAGTTATTAAAAGAATAAAAAAGCAAAATTACCTAAAGCGACATAAGCTAAGTTTGATTGAAAATGGAATTCATGATTGCTAAACGATTTTAGAACCAAAGTTGTCCATAAAGCTCCTTTCTTCTCAAATACATCGATTGAAAAGCCGTCAATGAAGGAAACGAGCAAACGTAAACCCAAAAAACGTGTATCTGGTTTTGTCAAAAGAGAACTAATATGTTGCACCAATTCACTGGACTCATTAGGCTGTGAAAGCTATTTAATAAAACTATGTTTTTTTATTAAATACAATTATATTTTTACCTGTAAGTATAGTTTTGTATGATACTCCAAACCTTCCAAATAAGTGTCTAAAATACTGCCTTTAGTAGACAATATACCTCGTAAAATTGATAAATAGTGATCCATTTTCCAAGCGATATAACTGTTTGTAAAACGTGTGTGTAAAGAACAGAGACCTGCGCCGATCGGCTGACAGCCGTCTAAGCCGAGCCGCCGACAAAATTTAAAAGCCGCCGCCGCCGCCGAATATTTATTCGGCTTAAGTCGGCTTAAATTCAGCCGCCGTTTTATGTATGTAAGAAAATTAAAATATATGAAAATATGTTTTTAATATTGTATACAATAAATTTTAAATATATATAAAATATGATATTTTTATATTTTTGTTTTACTTGACTTAAATACATTATTGAAGTTTTTTTGTTCATTTTGTAAAAATATTTAATTTTTTGATATGGTAATTTTGAACACCCTTTCTTGTTTTTTGGTGAATGTGGTAACACTTTTAACTTTACGTTAAATTTTTTAAAGGCCCGTGCAAGGCGAATTCATTACAAGGTGAGAACGAAAGACCAGCTGATAGTAAGTAACAATGTCAAAAAATTTTTGGTTTTTGTGTATTTTGTTTTGATAATCAATTTCGTTTTTCTTATTGTGTCAGGTGTTTGTATATTTTTCTTCTTTTTCTTTTAACATTTTTCTTCCCATCGTCATTCTTTAACAATTTTTATAATTTTTTTTAACATTTTTCTTCCCATCGTCATTCTTTAATCAACATTTTTCTTCCCATCGTCATTCTTAAGTCAGCTGTTTTTGACAAGATTACTATTTCTCAACAACAAAAAATCCCTGTTGTTTTTGTATTGTTGTACTTATTGTAATATTAGTCTCACCTTCTAATGAATTCGCCTTGGGCCCGTGGAGACGATCAAATAAATTCGTCAAATAATGCATAAGTGTGAGTATAGTGTGATTGAAGTTTAAAAGGAGACGTTCAAATAAATTCGTCAATCGTCATTTGCATTTTGATTTTGTAGTGTGCGCTTCGCAAAATGTCTTCATCGGATGACGATTTATTTATTGCTTTTAACATCTTGTGCAATTTTATTAAGAAAAAAAAAGAAAATATGAAAAAAAAATTTTGAGTGAAAAATTTCATATTATTTTCTTCCAGTTGTACATGTAACATTAATATTTTGCAATTAATTCTAATATAATATTTTTTCATTTTTGCACTTCTCCATGATGGCAAAAACGTTTAACAAACACAATTTAACTTCTTAAAAATATAATAAATAAAATATACACACACAAAATACATACATATATACACACAAAATATAAAATATACATTTACAATAAAAAAAATATTTCTTCTCTTCTGTAGTAATAAACCTACATTCTTCACAATAAAAAAATATTTGTTTGTTTATTCGCGCATTGAATGGATGTTTGGGCACAACTTTTCTTGCAGAATCCACTTTTATGCTTCCCAATATTCCTCTGAAGATCGTCATACCTTAGTGGTAGCGCAAATCAGCTCGTATTTAAAAAAATTATTTTTTAAAATTTGTGTTTAAAAAAATTTTTTTTTTAACAAAAAGAAACAAAAGAGAAATAATGACATAAAATAACAACTTTATGTCATTATATGGATTCGCCTTTGTCATTTCTGGCTAAAGGCGAATTTCATTTGACAATTATCGTCACCCAAAAACAACAGAAAATACATGTTCATGGCATATTTATAAGAGGTAAGAGCAACTCAACAGCTGACGAGTTTTTGAATGTCAAAAAATGTTTGTTTTTTGTGTATTTTGTTTCGATATTCAATTTCGTACTTATATTAGTCATAAACCCTCATATGTACCGCATGTATCCTTAACGATACGCACTCTTGAAATTCTTTAGGATTACTATTTTAAAGCCAATTATATTAAAATTTTTGCAAGATGATTAACAATATTTAAGCCTTTAACACTAAATACATATATCTTTATAACTACAACCTAGATTTACTATATTTATAGATATTTAGATGAAAGTGATGAATTACCAGAAAAAAAGAAAAATTCCATGTCTCCAACTAGGTGCCTAAACTATGACTGAAATAACTTGTGTGATATTTTTAAAACAAATTCTCTTTCAGAAGATTGGGATATAGGGATTAAAACAGATTGGGCCAATCTTCTGTTGAAAATATGTTTTTATATAATTAAAGAGAAAATAGTTTAAATAAGTATTCAATTTCAAAATTCAGTCATAAAATACATATAAATTAGGTACAAATTTTAATTGGTACAATAATAAATAAGAAATAACGTTTGCAGCTGATATTTTTTTTAATTTACAGGTGCTGCTCTATTGTGTAATTTAGCTTAACATAAAAATCATAAGAATTTTCAATGTATAAAATTTATTTAGTTTTTTTTAATTGCTTTAACTAATTTCCTATGGAGGTTTGAGAGTTAATTTTTTTGACATACTGAGTGCTCTTTAACAAAAACAAAATGCCTGTTGTTTTTGCATTGTTGTACTTGTTGTAATGTTGCGGCTACCTCTTATGAATATGCCTTGTACATGTTGTTTTTGTTAAAAAACACTGCGAATTGAGTTGTTGTACTATTGCCATCACCTAATTGAGTTCGCCCTGTATACGTATATAACGACAACACGCACACATATAAGACGTTGATGGTTTTATTTGATTGTCTCCACGGCCCTTAAAGCCGAAAGTCCATACCATGCGTTTTGCATAACATGCGTATACCGAAAAAGTAGAATCAGTGTATTTGATTGTGACAAGTTACAGAAGAAAAAGCATAATATGCATAGACGCATACAAAGTAGGATTACTTTCTACTTTTCTATGCGAATAATGCAGTGTTGGAAAATGTCAGCAGTTTTTTAAACTTGGCATGCCAAATTATATACTATTGTGAATGGTTTCTACAAATATGTTTAAATAGTGCATTACTATTTTCGCATTTTTCTTTATTTGTATTATAAAAATATTAATAAACACATATTTCATAATAAAGTTTATTACTAATTTAAGAGGAAAATACATTAAAATACATTTTTTAACAAATTTCTTTCATGAACACATATTTTGTGTATGTATATGATGATTGTTTATACATATGTATGTATATGATTGTTTTTATGTACTGAGTGTCATCCATTTTGAATTTATTAATTTGTAAACAAGAAAAATGGAGGATAAATTTACTGAAAACACTCGTCTTGTGTTCTTTTGAGGATTTTCGTAGGCCTTAACAGCGCAATACAATGTAATTTTTGTGTAAAACTATTAATAATAAAAACAACTAATAACAATTTTTAATTTTTCCTTCCAAGAAATTAAAAAATTTTGGCAACTTTCAGCAGGAAAAATTTTTTATGAGCAGTACGTCTTATTTTGATCTTATTATATTTAGCTTCTTAATTAACTCTTGCTCAAGAAACTATACTCATTGTGACCGAAATTCACCAACATTTCGATTAATATTTAAATATTTAAGAATCTTTAAACTTTTCATTGACGAAATTAAAAAATATTCCAAATTTTCCCATTTTTAACACAAAATAAATGTTTGTTTACATTTAATTTTTTTACTTTATCTGCCAGTTTTCACTCTGTATATCTGTTGCTTCTAACACATTTGATTCGCAAAACATTAAAATATTTTTTTTCTCCCTCTAAATTGACCTGTCCTTTTATGTTATGAGCGTTTTTCAAATGTAAACTCATAAATTTAAATAAACTCATAAATTTGAAATTAATGTCATAAATTCTTTTAAAATTACAATTTGATTTTCTATTTTTTCCAAAAATGTTCTTGTTCGCTTGTTTGTTGTTTACCACAACAGCTGATCAAAACAAAAAACCAGTCGCATAAACGCATTGTGTGTAACTTGCAATAAAATCGGCATAGAAAGCAAGATTCGCAATGCGCATGAAAAGGATGGTATGGACTTTCGGCTTAAGAGACATAAAAAATTAGAATGGAGAACCAAAAAATTTCAAATTTCTTTAAAAATTTAAATAATAATTTAAATGAATTACATTCATCTGATTCCGATGACGACCTTGCTATTTTTAATGGTATTGACAATGACATAAACAAATACGAAAAAATACTAGCCACCAAAACAAAAATTAAAGAAAAAACCCAAATCCTTTTAAACAAAAAATCTTCAGCAGGGTCAATAGTTTGGCGGTATTGGCCAAATGGTTATTGGAAATAAACCTGTGCTAAAAAGTATCACATGTGTAAAGTTTGCTTTGATGAGTCCCCCATGCGTCTGAAGGGGTAGGTACAACAATTATTTCTATCCAGGAATTAAATTTAAAGAAAATTTAAATGAAATTTTCCCAAAACAATAATTGAAACTCTTATTTCAATTAGCTTTTTGCCAAATTTTTAGGGGAATTTTATTTTGAATAATCATTTTCTGAAAATTATTTTTTGTAAGTGTTATAAAATGCGAAATAATTTCAGGTTTGGAGTTTCTACATCGACATCAAACCTCTGTAACCATTTACCTGCTCATGGTATTGATGTGAAATCATAAAATTTTGAAAATTCGAATGCCAAAACATAATCCATATTGTCAGGAAGTTCCAAAAATTCAGATTCCAAAAAATTTGCTAACGCACGTCTGCTTGCGCAAATGTGCTGCAGAGATCTAAGGCCCTTTAACATAGTGGAGCAACCAGGTTTTATGGGATATATGAGAGTCATAAAACCGAGTATTTCGCTACCATCAGCGATAACATTAAGTCGTCCTGCACTTGAAGATGTGTACAATACGTATAAATCATCAATAATAAAATTTTTAAATACACAGTGCCCAGATAATATTTCCTTAGTCCTAGATATGTGGACCGACTCATTTAAAAGAAGAAGCTACATAAATATTATAATTTCGGCCACCACTTTGAAGTGAAGTGCATTTCTTTGAAGACCGAAATGTTTCCACATCCACACAACAAATACACAATTTGTATAAAATAAATCAAACATTAAAAAATTTCGGTTTGGAGAAAAAAGAAATTGTAGTAGTTAGCGATGGAGGAAGTAATATTGTCGCAGCCTTAAAATTAGGAAAAATGAACCGGTTGCCGTGCTCCGTACATTCTTTGCACTGGTTTATAGTCTACGATATTTTAAACAACAAAGATTTTTCGGTTTTTTCAAATACAGCAAGGAAATTGAAAATAATTTACAAGTGTCTTAATTACAATACAGAAAACATTATTAAAATTCAAAAAGCATTTGAAAATGAACTACTTATAAACTTTTTAAGTGAAGCAACTGAAATGTGTAGTGTTATAGAAAGTGAAGAACAATTTGAAACAAATATTGATGATATAGATGAATCACTTCTACATACGCAATCCCTTGGCAAATTAAAAAATTCCAATGACACTCGGTGGAATACTTTGTGTACCATGTTTAAAAGTTTTAACAAAAACAAAGTTATAAACGTAGCTTTGTTAGAAATTGGAAAAATGGAGTTGGCGTTGAATGAAATGAAAAAAGTCCTAATGGAAGAATTTCTAAAATTTCTACTATTGTTTGAAGATGCAACAAAATATCTTCAGGGTCGAAAGCGTTTAGATAAATGGTTGAAAAATGTTCTTGCCCACAATGATATGACATTATTTGAACTTTTAAATGATGATGATAAAGACGGAGGAATTACAAAAAATAATCTAATTTTCGAGGAAATAATGAAGTTTTCAGATAGTCACATATGACGAAATGCCTACAACTTCAAAAAATGAAAAAAAAGGAAATACAAGTATAATTAAGAAGTCGCCGTGGTCTAGTAGGTAGTGTGTTGGCTTATTAGACGAAAAGCCAGGGTTCGAGCCCCAGGCCAGACATCAAAATAAAATACAAAAAGTATTTCTTCGGCGACTTCCTCTCAGCAGATTTCTGGCAAAAACTCTGAGAGTAAATAAAATTGCCATGAAAAGTTTCTCAAAAATCTGTCGTTCGGAGTCGACTTTAAACTGTAGGTCCCACCACTCATGCATAAAATTAACACACACAACATAAGTGGTGTGAGAAACTAGGTCGTAATCCTAACTGAAGGGTTGTAATGACCAATTATGTATGTATGTATGTAAGTATAATTAAAAGAAAAACAAAATTTTACATATTTTCTTTTTTAGAAATTAGAAACAAGAAAAATAAACATCTATTCCAGAAGTTTGGAAAAGGAAATTAGAGATTATTTTGCATCATCTGATGATCTGGAGTGCGAAGCATATTCTTGGTGACAAAATCATGAAAAGGCAAGAAATTTAACTATTTTATTAATGGCACAAATTTCCCGTGCATTCATGAAAGATGTTTTAAATTATTGATATTTTACAAAAACCTTGAATGTGTTTTAATGTTTCGAATTTTTCAGAAATTTCCGAATGTAGCCAAACTAGCATCATCAATTTTAAGCATACCATCAACCAGCGCATCATCAGAAGAAGCATTTTCAAGTGCGGGTTCATTAGTCACTGCGAAAAGGTCAAATTTAAGTCCTTTGACAATAAACAGGATACTATTTATACATGATAATTATGAATTTTTTAATAGTTTAGTTTAGACACTCAAAATTAGACACGAAAAAGATGATATAAGTCTAAAAAAAGAGATTAAATGAAGCACAACTGCGTTCACAGTTTGCATTTCGTGATCCTGTTTCCTTGTAAAAGGATTTCAAAGCAGGACATTTTTAAAAAATGTTTTAAAATACTTCTGCTTACCCTACTATGCCAAATTTGATATCAAAAGATCCAGAAGAGTTGGGAAATATTTTGTATTATTTTATTTTATACTGTCAGGTAAAAAGATGTTAAAAAAATTGCCATGAAAAGTTTTTCAAAAATCTGTCACAACATAAATGGTGTGAGAAACTAGGTCGTAATCCTGATTACAATATTTTAAGTGTTTAGACAACAATATACGCAGTTCAGCTGCTTATTCAATATTCATTTGACAGCTGGCAAACAAAACAGCTGGTTGTTCGACAACATTGTTTTTGTTTTGTTCGTTGTTTTTTTTGTCGTTTTTATATGACATGAGTGACGGGAATATTGTATGAAGAGTTGCATTGCGGCACAAAAGCCCTATCGGGTACTTTCATACTACTTGTATTTTTTACTATTATTATTGCAGCCAGAGGTATTACATAGTGCACTTAAATGTAAATTCCAAAAATATTGACTCCGATTAAATCAAAAATGTAATATTCTATAATATTACAAGAATAAATATTTGTAATAACATAAAACATAAGAAACAATTAAGGCCTAATTATTACTTTTAATTTTGCATTACCTTGACAACACTCATCACTGTTCTAAAAAGCTGACTTGGTCCAAATGCCTGCAAATGAATTTCTTTGTATTGTGTTGTGTGTGTGTTTTGCTTTGTGTTCTGTTTCCTTTTTATTTACATTCTGTGTTGACAGACGTTTTTAACGCTTCAATAACTACAAAAACGTTCTTACGTTAAGGCACGTAGCGTTTTTAGATTTCTACGCTTCGCTAACCTGGGCTTAAGAGCTAAGCTGAAAGTACGTACAATGCGTTGAAAAACTCATAGCATTCATTAAATAAGACAAAGAAGGAAAAAATGAGGGATGAGTACTCGTTGCGTTGTTAAGAGCTACCCCTGCGTTGACGCTAAAATGACAACCCTAACGCAGGCCCTACACGTTGCGATGAGTTGTACAACATGTTGAATCAACGGTTGGTCGTCTTCTTCAGGTGTTTCGAGATTTCAACCAAATTTACTTATAAATTGTTATTGTAACATTGTATTGGTCCCCCACCTGGGTAACAATCTTGCCGAGATGTAGGGGCTTAAGTGTACTTCGATTCACAACAACAACAAACAGACAAACAAAGGAACGGACAGAAACCCAAGACATCCACTATTGCCGGTGGACACAACACTTCCCACGCAGGCTCCTGCTACAAAAGCAGGTGCCCCCGCCAGAGGTGTCAAAGTCCTTACTCAAAGGAACCGGTAGCAAAGCTGGTCTCTAGTGTCGCCACATCCTCCGCCTTGGTCGCCGTACCTTCGCCCGAAGCGCCATCCACCTCCAAATCTGCCGTAAATGCCATGCACTCTTCGGATGCCGCCATGACATTGGTATACAAGTCTGGCGCGCAGGCCCTCGACACCGATCCAACTTCTGGTGTCAAGAACACTCTGAGTGCTAGCATCAGGGCGTATAGAACCCGCAGATCGGCTATGCGCATAATTGCAAGAATAGGCTCTGTCGACCCAGCTCTTCTATCGGAAGACGGCCGTTTGTGGTGGGGGTGGTTTCAGGGACATAATGAACTGATAGCTTGCATTCAATGTAGCTCTACAAAGTGGAAATCAGCAGGATCGGTGAAATTTGACTGGGAGCCAGCCTTAATGCCGTCCCTCCGAAGCAAATTCCCCATCGCGCCCGATCGAGAGCGAGAGCCCCACCGGACCATCGGACCCAGAAGCCATCCTACCGATAATAGGAGGATGGCCAAAGTTCCGGACCAGTGGGGTGACTACCGCGATGCGGTGATCATTATAAGAGAGGAATCTCTCCCGTTTATCAACGCCCGAAAGGGCGTGATAAACTATGGTTTCGGCTCAATCGAGCTCAGTGTCTATAAATCGGACTCTTGAGCTGTCTTACAGCCCCCGTCAGACTCCACCCCGCTAGACCTCATCCTATTGGACTCCGTCCAATCGGAACATGATTCACCGAACACCACCCCTTCCGACCGTATCTCGGAGCCTCATGGCTCAGACCCAATTGCTGAGGATGTCGAATGTAGGAGAGTATGCAGCTACTCTTCGACGCGAAGCTTCTCGACTGGAAAATTGCCAAACTCGGAACTGGTTGGGGAATTTTTCGACAATATTGAGATTGACGTGGATGCAACCTCTCCGCTTTCAGATGAAGAGGATGCCGATGTGATAATGGTGGATTCTAATGTCAATGCTGAGGATCACACAAATTAATTTCCAACACTTAAAAACTGCTTGCGCCGCCTAGCAGTGAATGACGTAGAGCTCGTACTAGTCCAAGAACCCTGGGTAGTAGATGGCAGGGCTTGCGGACTCAATGCTAGCGGCTATCTCACCGTGTACGTCCAAGATACAGGGCTTGTATAATGGTGAAAACTAACATTAGTGCTTTTCTTCTTTCTTGTTACAACGACAGGGACACAGTCACAATGGTCATCGAGTTAAACTCGAGGGCCATCTGAATCTCGACATCATACCTTGCACACGACTATGGGCTCTCCCCCCAAGAACCCATTGGCCGACTGGTAACAGATGCGCAACTACGTGGGTTCCGGTGATTATCGAAACCGACGCCAACTCCCACCATACGATATGGGGATGTTCCGATATCAACGATCGTGGTGAGTGCCTACTGGACTCCATTATTAGTAATAAGTTAGTTATAGCCAATCGGGTTAATGACCCAATCTTCTTTACATCGAACAGAAAGGATGTGTTGGACATCACTTTGATTAGCTCCGATTTCTCTGATTATATTAGGGACTGGTAAGTATCTGGGGAATGCTCTTTTTCGGACCATAGATACAGCACCTTTAACATTGACCCGGTAGAGTCTTAACATAGGGAGATCCTTTCAATCAATAGAAGAAAAACCAATTGGACCACTTTTAAGGAGAGGTTGCGTAACTGCCTTCCCGCAACCCCTCCGACCATTGCCACCTGTTTTGATATGGATAGGGCTACGGACACACTGACCACGGCTTAAAGTCGGCGGCCGTATCTTCCGTCAATCCCTCTCCCCACAGGTGTAGGCCCAAACCGCCCTGGTGGAACCAGGAGATCGAGGATCTCAAATACTCTGAGGGCGGGCGAAGAGGGCTTTTGCCGGGACAAGCCGTGTCACATTGCGGTTTTTGATTCCTAAAATGGGAATTAAATCGTGGGAGCTTTCCTGGTTACTTATTTTAACTTTTTTGGGTTTATTTCGCTTAAAGAAGATAAATCCATAATAAAAAAATCGTGACCTGAAATGCATAAGGGCCTAACAACCAAAAAGTTCAAAATTGAGTTTTTGATTGATTCTGATGTACTGCTTCAAAATATGTGTTCCGACAAAATTTTATAATCCTACTCTCAAAGGTTATCTACAAACAGATAAAATTAGAATTGAACATAGAAATGTTAATACAAATTGAAATAAATCATTTTGAGTATCAAACAATCTCCTGTAAAATTTTGAAAAGTGTTGTTACGCCCTTCTGCATTTTGAGTGACGACATGTTACTAGAACTTTTATGAAGCTACATTTTTATAATATAAGTTATAATACTTACTAGATGTATAAATGCTACTTTATTTGCTAAAATAAAACAAAAATAAATAACAAAACAGAAATATTTATTTATTACCTATTATGTTATCACATTGATTGATTGTCTGATTGTTATAAGATCACTATCATCATCGCTGACATCGACTTCATCAGCATCTAGATTCGAATCAAATATCAGTAAACGCTTTACCTCTATAGACAAATTATGAGTTGTTTTTTCTTTCAATTTTCTCATATTTGATATGACTGGATTCGAATTAATATTCTTTTAAAAATATCTTCATTAGATTTTTCCCGTGAGCTTCTCCGAAAATAATTCTCCCTAAAATTTTTGAAGTCTTTGTTTCGGGCTTCTTGAGCTTCCTCAGTTAACTGTCCTATTGGTATTAAATAGCGGTTTATTACTTCTGGTCCGTGGATTAGAAATTTGTGTATTGTTGGGGACATATAATACCACAAAATAAATGCAAACATCCACGGCATTGTGTTGCTTTCCATTAAAAGTTGGTAATCAATATATAAAAATTATATAGGTGCAAAAATAATTTTTTTAATTAGGTGCAAAAAATTTTTTCTTTTATTTCACAATGTGTCTTTGGTTTAAGAAAAAAAATTTTTGCTTAACTCACAATTATTTTTCCATATATGCTACAAAATTTGCAAATTTATAGACCTTCACAAAAATTTTTTTTAAAATAACAAAACTATATAAACTTCAAAACCATAGAAGCAAATATAACCTCAATCACCTGCTGTTGAAGACTCCATATTTTTTTTTTAATATTTTTTTTTAAATTTCTGAAAAGTAATTTTGAAAACACTGAATATTTAGTTTTTTCACGAAAAATTAAAAAACCTCAAAAAACTCAAACTTCAAACAGACGTAATAATGTAAGGGTACTTGCTAGAGACACATTTTTTAAGAAATTGAAGCAGAATTTTGTTTACTATTAGCTCATGTAATGAAATATTTGGTACTCAAGAATTTCATTTTCCAATTAATTCCCATTTTAGGCTTCAAAAACCCCAATGTGCGTCTGCTCAAAATTCTACACATAAGTCTCTCGAATGCATCCAACGGCCGGACGGCAGCTGGACTGAGTCTAGTTTAGAGACGCTTGAACTTCTCCTCGACACTCATTTTCCGGGGAGTGCCACCGGTTAGTTTTTTCACGAAAAATCAAAATCCTCAAAAAACTCAAACTTCAAACAGACGTAATAATGTAAGGGTACTTGCTAGAGACAGATCATCCACCGGACCATCGGACCCAGAAGCCATCCTACCGATAATAGGAGGATGGCCAAAGTTCCGGACCAGTGGGGTGACTACCGCGATGCGGTGATCATTATAAGAGAGGAATCTCTCCCGTTTATCAACGCCCGAAAGGGCGTGATAAACTATGGTTTCGGCTCAATCGAGCTCAGTGTCTATAAATCGGACTCTTGAGCTGTCTTACAGCCCCCGTCAGACTCCACCCCGCTAGACCTCATCCTATTGGACTCCGTCCAATCGGAACATGATTCACCGAACACCACCCCTTCCGACCGTATCTCGGAGCCTCATGGCTCAGACCCAATTGCTGAGGATGTCGAATGTAGGAGAGTATGCAGCTACTCTTCGACGCGAAGCTTCTCGACTGGAAAATTGCCAAACTCGGAACTGGTTGGGGAATTTTTCGACAATATTGAGATTGACGTGGATGCAACCTCTCCGCTTTCAGATGAAGAGGATGCCGATGTGATAATGGTGGATTCTAATGTCAATGCTGAGGATCACACAAATTAATTTCCAACACTTAAAAACTGCTTGCGCCGCCTAGCAGTGAATGACGTAGAGCTCGTACTAGTCCAAGAACCCTGGGTAGTAGATGGCAGGGCTTGCGGACTCAATGCTAGCGGCTATCTCACCGTGTACGTCCAAGATACAGGGCTTGTATAATGGTGAAAACTAACATTAGTGCTTTTCTTCTTTCTTGTTACAACGACAGGGACACAGTCACAATGGTCATCGAGTTAAACTCGAGGGCCATCTGAATCTCGACATCATACCTTGCACACGACTATGGGCTCTCCCCCCAAGAACCCATTGGCCGACTGGTAACAGATGCGCAACTACGTGGGTTCCGGTGATTATCGAAACCGACGCCAACTCCCACCATACGATATGGGGATGTTCCGATATCAACGATCGTGGTGAGTGCCTACTGGACTCCATTATTAGTAATAAGTTAGTTATAGCCAATCGGGTTAATGACCCAATCTTCTTTACATCGAACAGAAAGGATGTGTTGGACATCACTTTGATTAGCTCCGATTTCTCTGATTATATTAGGGACTGGTAAGTATCTGGGGAATGCTCTTTTTCGGACCATAGATACAGCACCTTTAACATTGACCCGGTAGAGTCTTAACATAGGGAGATCCTTTCAATCAATAGAAGAAAAACCAATTGGACCACTTTTAAGGAGAGGTTGCGTAACTGCCTTCCCGCAACCCCTCCGACCATTGCCACCTGTTTTGATATGGATAGGGCTACGGACACACTGACCACGGCTTAAAGTCGGCGGCCGTATCTTCCGTCAATCCCTCTCCCCACAGGTGTAGGCCCAAACCGCCCTGGTGGAACCAGGAGATCGAGGATCTCAAATACTCTGAGGGCGGGCGAAGAGGGCTTTTGCCGGGACAAGCCGTGTCACATTGCGGTTTTTGATTCCTAAAATGGGAATTAAATCGTGGGAGCTTTCCTGGTTACTTATTTTAACTTTTTTGGGTTTATTTCGCTTAAAGAAGATAAATCCATAATAAAAAAATCGTGACCTGAAATGCATAAGGGCCTAACAACCAAAAAGTTCAAAATTGAGTTTTTGATTGATTCTGATGTACTGCTTCAAAATATGTGTTCCGACAAAATTTTATAATCCTACTCTCAAAGGTTATCTACAAACAGATAAAATTAGAATTGAACATAGAAATGTTAATACAAATTGAAATAAATCATTTTGAGTATCAAACAATCTCCTGTAAAATTTTGAAAAGTGTTGTTACGCCCTTCTGCATTTTGAGTGACGACATGTTACTAGAACTTTTATGAAGCTACATTTTTATAATATAAGTTATAATACTTACTAGATGTATAAATGCTACTTTATTTGCTAAAATAAAACAAAAATAAATAACAAAACAGAAATATTTATTTATTACCTATTATGTTATCACATTGATTGATTGTCTGATTGTTATAAGATCACTATCATCATCGCTGACATCGACTTCATCAGCATCTAGATTCGAATCAAATATCAGTAAACGCTTTACCTCTATAGACAAATTATGAGTTGTTTTTTCTTTCAATTTTCTCATATTTGATATGACTGGATTCGAATTAATATTCTTTTAAAAATATCTTCATTAGATTTTTCCCGTGAGCTTCTCCGAAAATAATTCTCCCTAAAATTTTTGAAGTCTTTGTTTCGGGCTTCTTGAGCTTCCTCAGTTAACTGTCCTATTGGTATTAAATAGCGGTTTATTACTTCTGGTCCGTGGATTAGAAATTTGTGTATTGTTGGGGACATATAATACCACAAAATAAATGCAAACATCCACGGCATTGTGTTGCTTTCCATTAAAAGTTGGTAATCAATATATAAAAATTATATAGGTGCAAAAATAATTTTTTTAATTAGGTGCAAAAAATTTTTTCTTTTATTTCACAATGTGTCTTTGGTTTAAGAAAAAAAATTTTTGCTTAACTCACAATTATTTTTCCATATATGCTACAAAATTTGCAAATTTATAGACCTTCACAAAAATTTTTTTTAAAATAACAAAACTATATAAACTTCAAAACCATAGAAGCAAATATAACCTCAATCACCTGCTGTTGAAGACTCCATATTTTTTTTTTAATATTTTTTTTTAAATTTCTGAAAAGTAATTTTGAAAACACTGAATATTTAGTTTTTTCACGAAAAATTAAAAAACCTCAAAAAACTCAAACTTCAAACAGACGTAATAATGTAAGGGTACTTGCTAGAGACACATTTTTTAAGAAATTGAAGCAGAATTTTGTTTACTATTAGCTCATGTAATGAAATATTTGGTACTCAAGAATTTCATTTTCCAATTAATTCCCATTTTAGGCTTCAAAAACCCCAATGTGCGTCTGCTCAAAATTCTACACATAAGTCTCTCGAATGCATCCAACGGCCGGACGGCAGCTGGACTGAGTCTAGTTTAGAGACGCTTGAACTTCTCCTCGACACTCATTTTCCGGGGAGTGCCACCGGTTAGTTTTTTCACGAAAAATCAAAAACCTCAAAAAACTCAAACTTCAAACAGACGTAATAATGTAAGGGTACTTGCTAGAGACAGATTTTTTAAGAAAGTGAAGCAGAATTTTGTGTACTTTTAGCTCATGTAATAAAATATTTGGTACTCAAGAATTTCATTTTCCAATTAATTCCCATTTTAGGCATCAAAAACCCTGGCTGCTTGCCTTAACCCAGGCCAAGTGCAGTGGGCAATTAGATCCTTTAAACCATTCAAATCCCCAGGACCGGATTGTATTATTCCAAGTGACATCCAGCATGGGGAGGAAATTATTCTCCCCTGGCTGCTTGCCACTTATGACGCTTGCCTTAGGCTCCTTTATATCCCATGGAGCTGGAGAATATCTAGGGTTATCTTCATTCCCAAGGCTGGGAAACCGTCCCACACTATGGCGAGTGACTATAGACCAATCAGCCTTTGTTCATTTCTTCTGAAGATACTAGAAAGAGTCCTTGATGTTCGTATTAGGGCCTCGATGGATCCATTACTTCTATCCTCATCCCAACATGCCTACACTAGGGGTAAATCAGAGGAGACTGCACTCCACTCCCTTATCTCTCGAGTGGAAAAGTCCTTGCAGGTCAAAGAAAACACTCTGGCCATTTTTCTGGACATTGAAGGTGTATTCAACGTCAACCCGGACGCTATAGTTAGGGCTCTTAATTCTATCAACCTGGATCAGAATCTAGTCAGGTTTATTGAGCTTCTCCTTAAATCGAGAATAATAACTTCCAAAGTGGGAGCTTCACAGTGTCAGAGAATTGTCTGTACGGGTACACCACAAGGTGGTGTTCTATCTCCACTTCTCTGGAATCTCGCAGTCAACTTATTCCTGAGAAGACTTGAATCCTCTGGTAATAATGCATAGCCTACGCTGACAATATTGCTGCGTCGGGAATTTTTCCACAGGCGCTGACTGATAAGTTAAACTTGGCGCTGTCAATTGTTCTGGACTGGTGCGGGGTTTTTGGACTATCCGTTAATCCCTCCAAGGCAGACACAATTCTTTTCACTAGAAGATACAAGGTCCCGACCTTCATCCTCCCTAGAATAAACGGGTCCAGACTCACTCTGAGCACCGAGGTTAAGTATCTGGGCCTGAACCTCGATCGCAAACTCAACTGGAGGGCGAATCTGGCTGCTAGAGCGCGGCCTGCGCTGTTTACTGCTGCAGCAGGGCAGTTGATTCCAGATGGGGTCTCAGCCCAAGGGTCATGCGCTGGATCCATTCTGCAGTCATCGAACCCAACCTCCTATACGGTGTTACCTTCTGGTGGACTGCTCTTTGCAAGCTGCACTATGTCAGACTCCTGGACGGAGTCAGAAGGTCCACCCCCACAAAGGCCTTGTTCGCAATGCTTAACTCGCTTCCAACTGAGCTCTCTGAGTTCACTGCGAATAGACTCAAAGCTCTGTATCTTTGGCGCGTCGTCCCATCTGGTCACTCCTCTATTTTGGAGATTGGTCCTGTAGCCCCACTGGATATCGATTATCTCTCTGTGGAATACTGTTTTGACAGGGGTTTCAACTTCCTGATTCCAAGCAGGAGTGATTGGACCCCTGACACGATCGTCCCCCCGGAACCCCTGGATGAGTATACCGACGGAAGTTTGGAGCTGAATATTTCACTCTAGCTGCCGGACTATTGCAGCTTATTTCAGATGGAGGAAATGTCCATCTGACGGGCCGCTCAATGGATCCTCGCATACGATGTTCCTTTCACCAGCATCTCGATCTTTTCTGATAGCCAGGCTGCCATAAAATCTCTGTCGAACTTTGCGAATCATTCCAGGTTCGTCGGGGAATGTCGGCGCTGTCTCAACCTTCTTTCTGGGCGCTTCAGTGTCACACTTATCTGGGACACTATGACATTCCGGGAAACTGCAGAGCCTACTACTTCTGGAATCTGCTTCAACAGACTTTGGAATGCCTCTTTCAAGCTAGCCATCGCGCGGTAATTCTTCCGAGACGCCAACCTATCCTGGATAAATGAGGAGTTCTGCTCCACCGCTAGGCTCACTTGGCCCTCATTGGATAGAAGACGCACCAACCAGTTACTTGGACTTTGTCGAAACATCATCTTGATCACAGTGGTCATGCTTACAGGTCACTGTGTTATGGGTAGATACGCGGAAAGAATGCGGATCCCATTTAACGACTTCTGCCGTGGGTGCAGATCCGCTGAGGAAGAGGAGACTGTTATCCACTTTCTTTGTCAATGCCCATCTCTTGCGAGGTGCAGATTTAGGTTATTTGGCTCTCCATTCAGCTTGACGGAGCTATCAGCTTGAAGGAGCTATCATCCATTGATGTCAAGGATATAGCCTCGTTTATCAAGCTTTCTGGCTAGTTCTCCAGCCTGGGGTAGTCGTGCTTTGAAATGTGCAGCCCTTGCGCTGACCAACTTCTCCCTCCTTGGTTCGAAGGAACTTGGTCAGTACAGGGATTGCGTTCACCTGTGGCGTCACAACGGGCCGCTATGCGTGCTTAAGTGAGCTTTTGATATGAAAGCTACCACACTAATCTAACCTATTGTATTGGTCGTCAGTTGAATGCCATTCAACATAACAATTATTTGTACAAAATAATAAAGTTGTGCACCCAGTCGCAACGTGCATGGGGTCGCATATCACTACCTTTAAACATGTCAGTAGTGGCACGGCAGTGTTGTGTACGAATTATCACCGAAAAATTATTTGAAATAATGGAATCTCTTGCCAAATGCTTTTGTATTTACACGTGCCACTGATAACGCATTCTCAAAATGTCGTTGAAGCGTAAATTTGAAAAAGATTTGATTACTTCAAAAATTAAAATCATTTTTGTTCATATACCATAACAGTGGGTGAGACCGGTATAAATTAATAAATCTTAAAATATTTTCTTGTCACAAGTATGCCACCATTTCAACTATACTCGTATTCACTTGCTGTGTATAAACTTTTTTCTTTCGTTAAGTTGATCATATAATCATATTTTTGGGGAAAAGGTTATTATTAAGCATTTACTCTATAATTAAAAATACCTGAGTTTTAAATTAAAATCCAAAATTAAAACATAATAATATTTTTAACATGTTTTATTTTAACTACATTTTAACAGTAATCCAGTTAATTTGTCCTAAATTTTTAGCAGAGTAACACTGATTACCCTTTTGACATCTAGTGGCAAACCACTGTCAAATTTTCAATGATAAGCATAATTTGTTGCCACTACGAAAAAGGTAAGTGAATTCTGAATGTTTTGGGATCGAAGCGGCATGTGTAAAAGCTAGGCAAAAAGGAGCGTTTTGTCATGAAAAGTAACTTTTTAACAAAACACATAAATAAAAATGAAATAGCGAATGGAGAATCAATTTAATGATGTGAAAACAGCTAATATAGCATTATGGTTGTAATAAATATGTAAAACGACAGTTCTTTGCAGCCAACATTACTTTTCAACGTTCTGTCAATAGCTGTGTACGACGTACGCAAGGCGAATTCATAAAAGGTGGTGTTATCAGCCCAGGTGAGTGCTTTTTTAAGTGCGAGATATTGTCAAATGTTTACTTATAAATTTTTTCATTTAAATATAAATTTAAATTTGTGAATTTGTGGTTTTTTCTGAAATTGTTTTTTTTTTTAATAAATTCTTTAAAACATAAATATTCAATATACGTGATGAATGAATTTATGTTATAAATAATTAACTATTACTATATTAAGTTTTATATTGAAATTTGTTTCGCTTCGTCTTCATCTGTGAATTTTAAAAAATTAAAGTTACGTGGGAAGAAAAATGAGCCTGAAAAAGCCTTTTTCTAATGCGCCCAAAGACATTGAGAGGAGTCAGTTGCATAAGGTCAATTTGAAACCAAATGACCGAGTGTGTGCTGACCACTTTTCTACCTCTGACATTATAAGAAGTGCCAAAAAGAAAATATTATAGCCCAAGGCTATCCCAATCATACCAATTTATTCTCTTTTGGTCAACTGGTTCCTTTAACAATCGGTCCTTTTCAGGACCACCGAATGTGTATCGAAAGAGATAAGATATTTAAAAACAATTTATTTTCTTTTGGTCAACTGGTTCTTTTAACAATCGTTCCTTTTCAGGACCACTAAACAATATAAATATGTACACTAAAAGTTTAATAGTTAATAAATTACTACTCATTTTATTTGTACTTATTCTTCTTTTTTGTTTGTCTGTGTGTAGTAACACACCTACGTTAAGAAGTCTGTGCCTTTAGTTGGTGATTAGATTTTCCATGGGTTGACCAGTTTTTAAGCTGTTTTTTGTCTAGACAAGTATTATGTTTTAACAATGGTGTTAACGAATTTAGACTGGTATACGTACGTATACACTGAGTTCCTCTCATATCGCCAAAAAAGAACAATTAACAATGTAATTGTTAACATTTTTGCACTAAATCTTTTTCTTAATTTTTTAATTTACATTTTTTCTAAGTTCTTTATATAGGTATATTGATGATTCGTGATAAACATGATTTCAAACTGAAATTACATTCTTTCCTTGTATTGCAACCTTTATAAAAACTACTTCAGCTGGGCATCTTTCCAAACCGGCACACAGCATCTCAAATCTTCAAAAATGGCCAAAGTTAATAAGTTGCTGATCACTTTTCTTTAAAAATATACAACTTTATAAGTAAAATCACTTAAATCTTGTATTTAATTAATTACTTATAATATTTTTTTTTAATAAAAATTTATGAATGCAAATGTTGTATTTTAAAAATGCCATATAAAAGAAACGAGGGAATAAATGTCAGAAAAAAGCAATTTGAATGTCATTATATGAATTCGCCTCTGTCATTTCAGCCATATGGCGAATTTCATTTGACAATCTATCTCCCCGAAAAAAAGCAACAAATACATGTTGTTTTTGTTAAAAAACACTGCCAATTGAGTTGTTGTAGTTTTGTTATCACCTTATTGATTTCGCCCTGGACGTACGTCTCACGAGTTCCCAATTTTACCTGACAGCGTTCTTTGCAATGAAAATTAGGTAAATGAGAAGGTAATTAGTGAGAGTAATTTTTATTTCTCATTTTACCGTACTTTTTCTTTGGGTAAATTTCGTAAAATGTCAAATTATTAAAAAGTTCTTTTACTTGTGAGCGTTTTTTTTAAAGAATAGAAAAAAATTTTTGAAAATGTAAGTAAAAATAAATTTACTGAATGAAAATAATAACAAAATATGTAAATTTTAATTTAGTAAGTAATGAAGATCTTTCCTGGAACCATATTATTGCGAATAATGCCAGTGAAGTAAGTAAAGCATTACAATTTTATGTCATAAAAATCTAATGTTTTTAAGGAAACTAATGCAGTTAGCAGCGTTGCCATTTGCCAAGTTTTCCCTTTTTTCCAAGTTTTTTTTTTGAAATGAAAAAAGTTTTCATTAAATCTGTTTTCTAATAAAACAAATTTTTTCAAGAAATTTAAATTTTCAATTTTTCCAATAAATTAAATAAAAATGACATGAAATATTTACTCCCGGGCAAGTTAGCAAAGAAACGCCGACAAAAGAAGTTACAAAAACTCCGGTATTTTCTTTTAAAATGTTAGTGCTTTCTTAGAAAACAAGGTTTCTTTTCTCAGAAATAAAAAGTTAAATAAATTACTAGCAACGCTAGCGTGCTGTCCCTTTCACGTTTCGCCTGTGCGCTGTCAAATTCCGTTTCGTTACTGGTTGTATTGTGCTTAAGAGCATTTGCTTAATTACACAAAGTATACAGAGACAATAATTATAACGTTTGAAAAACGCTCAAAACAGCAGCCTTAACCTTTTATTTAGAGGGAGAAAAAATGTTATAAGGTTTGCGAATCAAATGTGTTAGAAACAACAGTTATACCGAGTGAAAACTGGCGAATAAAGTAGAAAAATTAAATGTAAATAAACATTTATTGTGTAAAAAAGGGAAATTTTGGAATATGTTTTAATTGCTTCAATGAAAATTTTAAAAATTCTTAAATAATTAATTATTAATCGAAATGTGTATGATTTTCGGTCACAATGAATATAGTTTATTGTGCAAAAGGTAATTAAGAAGCTAAATATTACTAGATCAAAATAAGACATACTACTCATAAAAAATTTTTCTTGCAACAATTATGCTGACACAAAATGGCAGCTTGTGGGCAAGAGAGGTGAGGAGAGTGGTTTTTTGCTGTCATAATTTTTTAACCAGCTAATACACCGCAAAAGCCAATACATAAACAATACAAAACTTATGCGCATACATTCATAAAACAGCAGGTTCAGAAAATTTTTTTGTATATAGCATATATAGTCTTTCGTTGTGCGTAATACTATGTTCAGACATGCACTTTTAATGAGTCAATATTCGGTTTATTGATTGCAATAAACCTACCTACCGTAGCCTAGTAGGTAGTGTGTTAGCTTATTAGACTTAAAGCCAGGATTCGGGCCTCAGGCTAGACTTTAAAACAAAATACAAAAAGTATTTCTTCAGCGACTCCCTATCAGCAGATTTCTGGCAAAAACTCTGAGAGTAAATACAATTGCCATGAAAAGTTTTTCAAAAATCTGTAGTTTGGAGTCGACTTTAACTGTAGGTCCCACCACTCATGTATAAAATTAACACACCCAACATAAATGGTGTGAGAAACTATGTCGTAATCCTAACTGAAGGGTTGTAATGACCAATTATGTATGTATGTAATGTATGATTACAATATTTTAAGTGTTTAGACATATACGCAGTTCAGCTGCTTATTCAATATTCATTTGACAGCTGGTAAACTGTAAACAGCTGGTTGTTTCGACAACATTGTTTTTGTTTTGTTCGTTGCTTTTTTTGTCGTTTTTATATGACATGAGTGGCGGGAATATTGTATGAAGAGTTGCATTGCGGCACAAATACCCTATCGGGTACTTTCATACTACTTGTTTTTTTACTATTATTATTGCAGCCAGAGGTATTACATAGTGCACTTAAATGTAAATTCCATAAATATTGACTCCGATTAAATCAAAAATGTAATATTCTATAATATTACAAGAATAAATATTTGTAATAACATAAAACTTAAGAAACAATTAAGACCTTTTTAATTTTGCATTACCTTAACAGCACTCATCACTGTTCTAAAAAGCTGACGGTCCAAATGCCTGCAAATGAATTTCTTTGTATTGTGTTGTGTGTGTGTTTTGCTTTGTGTTCTGTTTCCTTTTTATTTACATTCTGCGTTGACAGATGTCACGTTTTTAACGCTTCAATAACTACAAAAGCGTTCTTACGTTAAGGCACGTAGCGTTTTTACGATTTATACGCTTCGCTAACCGGACTTAAGAGTTAAGCTGAAAGTACGTACAATGCGTTGAAAAACTAATAGCATTCATTAAATAAGACAAAGAAGGAACAAATGAGGGATGAGTATCCGTTGCGTTGCGCTACCCCTGCGTTGACGCTGAAGTGACAATAACGCTCCCCTCCAGACAACCAAGCGCGCCAAGGTGGCCAAAACTAAAATACACCTTACGAGGAATCGCACATCCACGCAGTGCACCCGGGCTAGACGCCCTGAACCCAGTACGACCTCCAGGTCTCTCAGCGAGGTGATAAAGGAAAAGTGGGCAGTCATTGATCGGGGTCACCCCGACGGATCCATCGCTCCCACCAGGTGGAAGCTGGTGGAACGCGCCCTCCTCGTTGTCTTTCTCGAGGTCATGGATTCAAACCCCGGTCCCTCACCCAGCTGTCGTGACGCAGGGTGGTTTCAGGGACATAATGAACAGATAGCCTGCATTCAATGTAGCTCTACAAAGCGGAAATCAGCAGGATCGGTGAAATTTGACTGGGAGCCAGCCTTAATGCCGTCCCTCCGAACCAAATTCCCCATCGCGCCCGATCGAGAGCGAGAGCCCCACCGGACCATCGGACCCAGAAGCCATCCTACCGATAATAGGAGGGTGGCCAAAGTTCCGGACCAGTGGGGTGACTACCGCGATGCGGTGATCATTATAAGAGAAGAATCTCTCCCGTTTATCAACGCCCGAAAGGGCGAGATAAACTATGGTTTCGGCTCAATCGAGCTCAGTGTCTATAAATCGGACTCTTGAGCTGTCTTACAGCCCCCGTCAGACCCCACCCCGCTAGACCTCATCCCATTGGACTCCGTCCAATCGGAACATGATTCACCGAACACCACCCCTTCCGACCGTATCTCGGAGCCTCATGGCTCAGACCCAATTGCTGAGGATGTCGAATGTAGGAGTGTATGCAGCTACTCTTCGACGCGAAGCTTCTTGACTGGAAAATTGCCCAACTCGGAACTGGTTGGGGAATTTTTCGACAATATTGAGATTGACGTGGGTGTAACCTCTCCGCTATCAGATGAAGAGGATGCCGATGTGATAATGGTGGATTCTAATGTCAATGCTGAGGATCACACAAATTAATCTCCAACACTTAAAAACTGCTTGCGCCGCCTAGCAGTGAATGACGTAGAGCTCGTACTAGTCCAAGAACCCTGGGTAGTAGATGGCAGGGCTTCCGGACTCAATGCTAGCGGCTATCGCACCGTGTACGTCCAAGATACAGGGCTTGTATAATGGTGAAAACTAACATTAATGCTTTTCTTCTTCCTAGGTACAACGACAGGGACACCGTCACAATGGTCATCGCGTTAAACTCGCCTACTCCCACCATACGATATGGGGATGTTCCGATATCAACGATCGTGGTGAGTGCCTACTGGACTCCATTATTAGTAATAAGTTAGTTATAGCCAATCGGGTTAATGACCCAATCTTCTTTACATCGAACAGAAAGGATGTGTTGGACATCACTTTGATTAGCTCCGATTTCTCTGATTATATTAGGGACTGGTATGTATCTGGGGAATGCTCCTTTTCGGACCATAGATAGAACACCTTTAACATTGACCCGGTAGAGTCTTAACATAGGGAGACCCTTTCAATCAATAGAAGAAAAACCAATTGGACCACTTTGAAGGAGAGGTTGCGTAACTGCCTTCCCGCAACCCCTCCGACCATTGCCACCTGTTTTGATATGGATAGGGCTACGGATACACTGACCACGGCCTAAAGTCGGCGGCCGTATCTTCCGTCAATCCCTCTCTCCGCATGTGTAGGCCCAAACCGGCCTGGTGGAACCATATATACTCTGAGGGCGGGCGAAGAGGGCTTTTGCCGAGACAAGCCGTCTCACATTGCGGTTTTTTATTCCTAAAATGGGAATTAAATCGTGGAAGCTTTCCTGGTTACTTATTTTAACTTTTTTGGGTTTATTTCGCTTAAAGAAGATAAATCCATAATAAAAAAATCGTGACCTGAAATGCATAAAGGCCTAACAACCAAAAAGTTCAAAATTGAGTTTTTGATTGATTCTGATGTACTGCTTCAAAATATGTGTTCCGACAAAATTTTATAATCCTACTCTCAAAGGTTATCTACCAACCAGATAAAATTAGAATTGAACAAATTAGAATAAATCATTTTGAGTATCAAACAATCTCCTGTAAAATTTTGAAAAGTGTTGTTACGCCCTTCTGCATTTTGGGTGACGATATGTTACTAGAATTTTTTTGAAGCTTCATTTTTATAATATAAGTTATAATACTTACTAGATATATAAATGCTACTTTATTTGCTAAAATAAAACAAAAATAAATAACAAAACAGCAATATTTATTTGTTACCTATTATATTAAGATCACTAGCATCATCGCTGACATCGACTTCATCAGCATCTAGATTCGAATCAAATATCAGTAAACGCTTTGCCTCTATAGGCAAATTATGAGTTGTTTTTTCTTTCAATTTTCTCATATTTGATATGACAGGATCCGAATTAATAATCTTTTAAAAATATCTTCATTAGATTTTTCCCTTGAGCTTCTCCGAGAATATTCTCCCTAAAATTTTTGAAGTCTTTGTTTCGGGCTTCTTGCGCTTCCTCAGTTAACTGCCATATTGGTATTAAATAGTGGTTTATTACTTCTGGTCCGTGGATTAGAAATTTGTGTATTGTTAGGGACATATCATACCACAAAATAAATGCAAACATCCACGGCATTGTGTTGCTTTTCATTAAAAGTAGGTAATCAATATATACAAATTATATAGGTGCAAAAATCATTTTTTAATTAGGTGCAAGAAAGTGCAAAAAAATTTTTTTTTATTTCACAAGGTGTCTTAGGTTTAAGAAAAAAAATTTGCTTAACTTTGCTTAACTCACAATTATTTTTCCATATATGCTACAAAATTTGCAAATTTATAGACCTTCACAAATTTTTTTTTTAACATAACTAAACTATATAAACTCCAAAACCATAGAAGCAAATATAACCTCAATCACCTCCTGTTGAAGGCTCCATATTTTTTTTTTTAATATTTTTACTTAAAAATTTCTGAAAAATAATTTTGAAAACACTGAATATTTAGTTTTTTCACGAAAAATTAAAAAACCTCAAAAAAACGCAAACTTCAAACAGACGTAATAATGTAAGGGTACTTGCTAGAGACAGATTTTTTTTCAGAAAGTAGAGTAGAATTTTGTGTACTTTTAGCTCATGTAATAAAATATTTGGTACTCAAGAATTTCATTTTCCAATTAATTCCCATTTTAGGCATCAAAAACCGCAATGTGCGTCTGCGCAAAATTCTACACATAAGTCTCTCTCGGCCGGACGGCAGCTGGACTGAGTCTAGTTTAGAGACGCTTGAACTTCTCCTCGACGCTCATTTTCCGGGGAGTGCCACGCTTGGAGGTCAAGCTATCTATGAGATTACGGTACCGCCGTCTGGGGACCACTCTCCCCTAACACTTAACTCAGGCCAAGTGCAGTGGGCAATTAGATCCTTTAAACCATTCAAGTCCACAGGACCGGATTGTATTATTCCAAGTGACATCCAGCATGGGGAGGAAATTATTCTCCCCTGGCTGCTTGCCATTTATGACGCTTGTCTTAGGCTCCTTTATATCCCATGGAGCTGGAGAATATCTATGGTTATCTTCATTCCCAAGGCTGGGAAACCGTCCCACACTATGGCGAGTGACTATAGACCAATCAGCCTTTGTTCATTTCTTCTGAAGATACTAGAAAGAGTCCTTGATGTTCGTATTAGGGCCTCGATGGATCCATTACTTCTATCCTCATCCCAACATGCCTACACTAGGGGTAAATCAGAGGAGACTGCACTCCACTCCCTTATCTCTCGAGTGGAAAAGTCCTTGCAGGTCAAAGAAAACACTCTGGCCATTTTTCTGGACATTGAAGGTGTATTCAACGTCAACCCGGACGCTATAGTTCGGGCTCTTAATTCTATCAACCTGGATCAGAATCTAGTCAGGTTTATTGAGCTTCTCCTTAAATCGAGAATAATAACCTCCAAAGTGGGAGCTTCACAGTGTCAGAGAATTGTCTGTACGGGTACACCACAAGGTGGTGTTCTATCTCCACTTCTCTGGAATCTCGCACCTGTCTCAACCTTCTTTCTGGGCGCTTCAGTGTCACACTTATCTGGGACACTATGACATTCCGGGAAACTGCAGAGCCTACTACTTCTGGAATCTGCTTCAACAGACTTTGGAATGCCTCTTTCAAGCTAGCCATCGCGCGGTAATTCTTCCGAGACGCCAACCTATCCTGGATAAATGAGGAGTTCTGCTCCACCGCTAGGCTCACTTGGCCCTCATTGGATAGAAGACGCACCAACCAGTTACTTGGACTTGGTCGAAACATCATCTTGATCACAGTGGTCATGCTTACAGGTCACTGTGTTATGGGTAGATACGCGGAAAGAATGCGGATCCCATTTAACGACTTCTGCCGTGGGTGCAGATCCGCTGAGGAAGAGGAGACTGTTATCCACTTTCTTTGTCAATGCCCATCTCTTGCGAGGTGCAGATTTAGGTTATTTGGCTCTCCATTCAGCTTGACGGAGCTATCAGCTTGAAGGAGCTATCATCCATTGATGTCAAGGATATAGCCTCGTTTATCAAGCTTTCTGGCTGGTTCTCCAGCCTGGGGTTGTCGTGCTTTGAAATGTGCAGCCCTTGCGCTGACCAACTTCTCCCTCCTTGGTTCGGAGGAACTTGGTCAGTACAGGGATTGCGTTCACCTGTGGCGTCACAACGGGCCGCTATGCGTGCTTAAGTGAGCTTTTGATATGAAAGCTACCACACTAATCTAACCTATTGTATTGGTCGTCAGTTGAATGCCATTCAACATAACAATTATTTGTACAAAATAATAAAGTTGTGCACCCAGTCGCAACGTGCATGGGGTCGCATATCACTGCCTTTAAACATGTCAGTAGTGGCACGGCAGTGTTGTGTACGAATTATCACCGAAAAATTATTTGAAATAATGGAATCTCTTGCCAAATGCTTTTGTATTTACACGTGCCACTGATAACGCATTCTCAAAATGTCGTTGAAGCGTAAATTTGAAAAAGATTTGATTACTTCAAAAATTAAAATCATTTTTGTTCATATACCATAACAGTGGGTGAGACCGGTATAAATTAATAAATCTTAAAATATTTTCTTGTCACAAGTATGCCACCATTTCAACTATACTCGTATTCACTTGCTGTGTATAAACTTTTTTCTTTCGTTAAGTTGATCATATAATCATATTTTTGGGGAAAAGGTTATTATTAAGCATTTACTCTATAATTAAAAATACCTGAGTTTTAAATTAAAATCCAAAATTAAAACATAATAATATTTTTAACATGTTTTATTTTAACTACATTTTAACAGTAATCCAGTTAATTTGTTCTAAATTTTTAGCAGAGTAACACTGATTACCCTTTTGACATCTAGTGGCAAACCACTGTCAAATTTTCAATGATAAGCATAATTTGTTGCCACTACGAAAAAGGTAAGTGAATTCTGAATGTTTTGGGATCGAAGCGGCATGTGTAAAAGCTAGGCAAAAAGGAGCGTTTTGTCATGAAAAGTAACTTTTTAACAAAACACATAAATAAAAATGAAATAGCGAATGGAGAATTAATTTAATGATGTGAAAACAGCTAATATAGCATTATGGTTGTAATAAATATGTAAAACGACAGTTCTTTGCAGCCAACATTACTTTTCAACGTTCTGTCAATAGCTGTGTACGACGTACGCAAGGCGAATTCATAAAAGGTGGTGTTATCAGCCCAGGTGAGTGCTTTTTTAAGTGCGAGATATTGTCAAATGTTTACTTATAAATTTTTTCATTTAAATATAAATTTAAATTTGTGAATTTGTTGTTTTTTCTTAAATTGTTTTTTTTTAATAAATTGTTTAAAACATAAATATTATATCTGATCTACACTTCTGGCATGCCAACAAGTACGTATACTCATATTCGTATTTTTAAGTGTAAATGAAGGTCCATTGTTACGCAGTATTTACAGTACTTAACATTTCTATTGGAAAAATGGTTAAAAAAGTGGCGAATTAAAGTAAATGAGAAAAAGTGCACACACATTACGCTTACTTTGCGTAGAGAATCGTGTCGTGCTATTAGAATTAATACCACATAGAGGTAAAACTGGTGCAAAGAAAATTGAAAACGACCCAAATTAATTGGCTAATTGGCTGAAATTCAACTCTTAGTTTTGACTGCAAACTTCTACCTTATAATTCTATATTGAAACAGACATGGTGCTATTGAATTCAGTTATGGGGTACTGCCTCATTGGCAGTATTTAAAGATGGTAAAATAAAATTCTACGCATAATAACTTCTACCCCATGGTATATTAAGAACTCAAATTTACACAAGGACCTTAGCGTACCTTTGTTTAAAATGGACTTCAAGAGACATGCAGAAAATATTTAAAGATGATAAACTCCCATTCAAACTCGCTAGTGCGTAGCATGCAAAATAATAGTGGATATACTCGACTAAGAAGGAGAAATACTTTCGCTCTTATCCAAAGCTGGGAAAAATGTAAGCTGTCCAGAGGAACATAAAATTGTTTTGAATGTGCTATCACACACGAGACTATTTTTTAAGCCGCACAATTTTTGTTCTTTCAGTCACACACGAGACTATTTTATCTGGCATAAAATTGTATACATGTACTCTGCTATGTGTATATTAGTTTTTCTTCACTACTCAACGCTCAACGAAAGACTAAATATGCTCTATACAAACAATTTTTCTGAACCTGCTGTTTTATAAAAGTATGTGTATTGGTTTGTGCGGGGTAGAAGCTGGTTGAAAAATTATGCCAGCAAAAAACCATCCTCCTCACCTCTGTTGACTACAAGCTGCCATTTTGTGCCAGCATAATTGTTCTCGTGTGTGATTGCCCAATTAAATTAATTTATATATCACTGGTTAGATTTATTTAATTGTATGTCAGTTTTAAGAGTTTAGTACTTATTGTTAGTTCATAAGCCGATGAAGATTCAATAAATAAATAAAGGTTGAACAAACAAAAAAATGTTTAGCCTTGAACTATAATTGCGTGAAAAGTATAACTATTTGATCAAAAATTTCCTTCCGGGTCCATTATTATTACATTCAATTTCAATAAAGAAACTACTAAATCATAAATCATAAGGTGGTTTAATTTGTTTTTCGACTCTTGCTCCGTGCTAAATAATAAAAATTGTTGTAGATTTAATGAATTGTTTAAAACATAAATATTCAATATACGTGACGAATGAATTTATGTTATAAATAATTATCTATTACTATATTAAGTTTTATATTGAAATTTGTTTCGCGTCGTCTTCATCTGTGAATTTAAAAAAATTAAAGTTGTGTGGGAAGAGACAGAAGTGGAGTCAGTTGCATAAGGTCAATTTGAAACCAAATGACCGAGTGTGTGCTGACCACTTTTCTACCTCTGACATTATAAAAAGTGCCAAAAAAAAAATATTATAGCCCAAGGCTATCCCAATCATACCAATTTATTCTCTTTTCGTCAACTGGTTCGTTTAACAATCGGTCCTTTTCAGTACCACCGAATGTGTATCGGAAGAGATAAGATATTTAAAAACAATTTATTTTCTTCTGGTCAACTGGTTCTTTTAACAATCGCTCCTTTTCAGGACCACTAAGCAATATAAACATGTACAATAAAAGTTCAATAGTTAATAAAATACTACTCATTTTATTTGTACTTATTCTTTTTTGTTTATCTGTGTGTAGTAACTCACCTACGTTAAGAAGTCTGTGCCTTTAGTTGGTGCTTAGATTTTCCATGGGTTGACCAGTTTTTTGGTCTAGGCAAGTATTATGTTTTAACAATGATGTTAACGAATTTAGACTGGTATACGTACGTATACACTGAGTTCCTCTCATATCGCCAAAAAAAAAAGAACAATTAACAATGTAATTGTTAACATTTTTGCACTAAATCTTTTTCTTAATTTTTTAATTTACATTTTTTCTAATTTCTTTATATCGGTATATTGATGACTCGTGATAAACATGATTTCAAACTGAAATTACATTCCTTCCTTGTATTGCAACCTTTATAAAAACTTCTTCTGCTAGGCATCTTTCCAAACCGGCACACAGCATCTCAAATTTTTAAAAATGGCCAAAGTTAATAAGTTGCTGACCACTTTTCTTTAAAAATATACAACTTTATAAGTAAAATCACTTAAATCTTGTATTTAATTAATTACTTATTATATTTTTTTTAATAAAAATTTATGAATGCTAATGCTGTATTTTAGAAATGCCATACAAAAGAAACGAGGGAATAAATGACAGAAAATAGCAATTTGAATGTCATTATATGAATTCGCCTCTGTCATTTCAGCCATATTGCGAATTTCATTTGACAATCTAGCTCCCCGAAAAAAAGCAACAAATACATGTTGTTTTTGTTAAAAAAACACTGCCAATTGAGTTGTTGTAGTTTTGCTACCACCTTATTGGTTTAGCCCTGGACGTACGTCTCACGCAGTGTTGCCAATAGTAGGGAAAAATCCCTACAAATAGGTTTTTTATGAAAATATGTTAGCGTAGGGAAAAAGGGATAGATTTTGTTTTTTAATCGAAATGTATGTACTTTTTATATGTGTATGAGGTTTTTGTATAGAAAACTCATTATTTTAATTGACCACACTTAACTGCCACCAACAGTTCATCTGGCTACACATTTTTTAAATCATAGTTGGGCTGATATGGTAATATTAACACTTGTGTTCGTTTTTCTTTTGAATTTTGTTGAATACTGGAAAAAAATTCATATTATAAAAACGTTAAAAAATTCATTGATTAATTAAACACTATTTCTTGAGTTAAAAATATATACTTAATTTTAGAAGTGCATAACTAATATTAAATGTGTTTGTAGCAAAATGTCTGAGCAAGTTAGTTCTTCTGAGGAAAGTGATGTACAGCCAAAGAAATATAGAAAGCAAAAATTCTGTCAAAGCTGGCTTGAGGAAAAGGAGTTTAAAGGTTGGCTGGAAGAAATTAAAGATGACAAATTTAAATGTAGGTGTAAAGCCTGTGGAAAAGTTATGAATTGTGGAAAGTCGGAACTTAAGAAACATGCTCTGACAAAATTACATAAAACCAATGTTGCGACAGTAAGCACAACAAAACCTGTCAACATTTTATTTGCAAAACAGAATAAAGATGCTGATCCTGTTGAAAATTTTGAAATTCGACTCAGCGCATTTTTTGCTGAACATAATGTAGCATTGCAGGTTGTGGATCATCTGCTACCGCTTTTAAAAGAAATTGTGCCTGATTCAAATATTATTAAAAAGAGTAAATTTGGCAGAACGAAATGCACCAAAATAATTAAAAACGGATTGGCTGAAGAAGAAAAATCAACATTGGTAAAAAAGTTACAGCATACTAAATTTTCTGTCCTTATAGATGAGAGTACAGATATTGTATCCAATAAAACAATGTGTGTACTAGTAAGATTTTATGACGTTCATCAGGGACAGGTAATTATACAACTTTTGGGCCTTTTACCTGTTGGATCTGACTGCAGTGCAGAAGGTCTCTATAAATTATTTAAAAAATGTATTTCAAATAACTCAATTCCATTTTCAAATATAATTGGAATGTGTTGAGATGGAGCCAACGTTATGGTGGGTCAACACAACTCATTTTCCTCTGCAAATAAAGCTTGTCTTTCATTGCCAAGGGCACCAGAGGAACTTATAAGGCAGATTGGAACATATTTATCGGGAAGCTCAAAAATATGTGCAGAGGTGGAAGAATTTCAGATCATGCTTAATGAAGAGAAAAGAAAAATTTTAAGAATATCTACTACTAGATGACTATCACACCAGAGATGTGTTGAGCGAATTTTATCAAACTGGCAAGTATTACAAGAATATTTTAAATTTTCTTCCTCACGAGATAAATTAAAATCAGCGGAATTAATTTACAATGAATTAACTAACCAATGTAACAAAGCATATATACTGTTTTTAAAATATGTTTTAAATTATTTCAATTCACTGAATGCACTATTTCAAGCAAAAAACCCGTTAATCCACGTTCTTCATTCAGAATCGATTAAAATATTTCTAAAATTGGGTCATAATTGCATTATAAAAACTGAACTTAAAACATTGTAAATTGTTTCAAAGAGAAAAGAAGTATTAAATCTAAGCTCTGTGAGAAATTTGGAATTTTACGAAGGAAATCAAATAATATTGACTCAAAATACTTTAAAACAAATAAATGAAATTGTGGTGAAAGGGTTGCTGGAATTTTTAATAAATTTTAATTTTCAAGTGTAATAATTTTTCATAATTTTCTTCACATTACACAAACAAACAAAGAAAAAACTGTAAACCCCAACAATGACTGAGTGCAGTGCATGCAAATCAGTAATTAGGGGAGAAACAGGTATAAGATGTAATGGTGTTTGTAATAAAGTATATCACTGCACAAAAAAATTTTCGGACATCGACCAATATTCCGTTGGAGTGTTGGAATCAAATAATTTTATAAGATTCATTTGTGAAAAATATTGACCTAGTTCTAGGTGAAATTCAAGAAGGTGTACGGGTTAATAAACAAAACTTAAAATAATATAAACGCGAATCTGAAACATCATTGAGACAAAATGAAAACGAAATTAAACAATTATTGGAGGCCATTGAAAAAAGGTATGAGGAAAGACTTAATATTCTGGATAGAACTCAAAAAAATTGTGAAAAAAATGCAATTGAAATTAAAAATTTTTTGGCGCTATTAAAGATCACGAAAATAAGAATAAAGAAAAATGCGAAAATATTGAACAAAACAATACTAGAAAGTGCAACGAAATAAAAAAGTGATAAAAGAGACAAACGTCAAGCAGAATAAGATGTCATTTTCTGATGCATTAAAGAGTAATATGGTGTTGCCAGAGGTGAAAAATCAAGTGCCACTAATAGTGAAACCAAAAGAAAAACTGAAAATTGAAAAAACAAAAGATGATATAAATAAAAAGGTAGATCCAGCAAATTTCAAAATAACTAACGTTGAAAATAGAAAACATGGGACAGTGGTTATTCAAAGTGAAAATGTTAGCGAAAGAGAAAAAATAAAATCGGCAATAGAAAATGAAATGAATGAAAACTATGTAGTAAAGGTTCCTAATAAAGTTAAAATATCACTTGTAGTAACAGATATGAACTTTAAATACGACGATAAGGAAATAGTAGAAAAAATTAAAAAACAATGAATTTCTTGAAAATAGTAAAATCGAACTAATAAAAATATATGAAATTAAAAGATACGAAGAAAAATGTACAGTGCAAAGTTTTCGATTGAAGACGAAACATATCCGAAAATCTTAGCGACACAGAAAATAAATATTGGATGGGAGAAATGCAGAGTTTTCGATGGTACTGAAATACTACAATGTTTTAAATGTAGAGGGTTTAACCATAAGTCTAAGGATTGTAAAAATAGCGAAGTGTGCCTAAAATGTCATGAAAATCATGCAACAAAGGACTGTATTAAATAATATGTGAATAAATGCATTAACTGTATAAATTCGAACAAAAGGTTAAATTTGGGTCTATGATAATCATGCTACAACGAGTAAATGGTGTCCAGTGTATCAAAATAAGTTACAGTTCAAAAAGAGAACCATGGGAATGATAGATTAAGAACGAAAGAACATACAAGGAGTTTATACAAATGTTTAAATTGATTAACAATTTTAACCAGGTTGAAGTAATTGCGGATACAGACAAGCCCGATTTCATTTTACTTTCTGAAACACACGTAACCGATAGGGTAGATGAATCGGAGTTACAACTAGAGGGATACAACGCGTATGTTCCATTATCCAACTCATCGAGAACAGGTGGAATAATATTTAATAAAAATTGGAAAGTGAATATAATTTGTGAAAAGATACGAAACTATAAATATTGGATTAGTGCATACAATATCAGGGTAAGAAATACATCAATGATAATTGTAGCTGTAGCGATCGCCAAGTAGTCAAGACTCAGAATTTTATGAAGTTTTTGAACAAACAATAGAAGAGCTATGTGATAAAAACATAGACATAATTGTTGCCGGAGATGCCCATTACAAAAATTACAACAGATCATAAGCGATAACGGACTTGTACAAGTTATTACCGATTATACAAGAATTACGCGAAACTCAAGAACTATAATAGATTACGTTATAACAAACAATCTCAATATAAAGGTGAATAATAGTAGAATTAATAAAATATCTGATCATGAAATAGTGGAAATGTATATAGAAACCAAAGTGAATAAAGAGTATGAAAGTAAAAGACAAATAGAACTCTTTAAATATGAAAAACTGAAATTTAAAAGAGAGATTAGTGAAATATTGAAATTTGATGAAAACGTGGAATTAAATTATAATGTAAATAACTTCGATAAATCGATTGAAGACACAATTAAAAAACTTACAGTGCGAAAAACGATACGGGAAAAGAGCAGGTAAATAAGCAAGCATTAAAAAAGATAAAATAGTGAAGTACCATATAGGAAAATGTGAAAATACTACTGTAGCATGGAATAATTATAAAAATTCCAGAAATATATATAAAATAAAACTGGAAAATGAAAAAAATTTATATATTGACAAAAAAATAGGAAATACCAAGGATCAAAAACGGATGTGGAATAACATAAAAGAATTAGTTATAAAAAAGAATAAATCTGTGATAAAAATGTGATATTTAATAATGTAGAATATAATAACAGCTCCGATATAGCTAACCAATATAATGAATATTTTGTGAACAGTATTAGAGAAATAAGAGAATGTATAGAAGATGTGCAATACGAAGTAAAAGGTTTATTTTTCGTGCAATAACTATTTCAGAACTTAAGACAATCTGTAACACCATAAAGAAAAAACCAGACTATAATAAAGTAAATATATTTTTAATCTTGGATAATTGGCACTTATTTGGAATTGTAATGTTGAGAATAATAAATTCATCATTGGATACGGGAGTTTTTCCAGATAATTGGAAAACTTCAATGATTACACCAATTGAGAAAATAGCGAAAACAAATAAATGTGAAGAATTTCGTCCAATAAACACTTTCAAACTGTTTGAAAAAATCTTAGAGAAAATTGTTAAACAACAGCTTGAGGACTACATGGGAAAAAATAACTTATTATCGAAATATCAATCGGGTTTTCGAAAAAACTTTTCGTGTGAAACAGCGGTAAACTATGTTATTAATAGGTGGAAGAAAATTGACGGAAATAGATAGATAATGGCAATTTTTCTTGACTTTAAACGGGCTTTTGAAACAATTGATAGAGGTATATTACTGTGCAAGATGTATAAATATGGAATACAAGATAAAGAATTAAATTGGTTTAAATCATATCTATCGGATAGAAAACAAATGACTAAAGTGAATGATACTATATCTAGTGCTTTGAACAATGATTATGGAGTACCTCAGGGATCGATTCTAGGGGTCTTTTATTTATTATATATATAAATGATCTACCCAACATAATGGAAAAGTGTGAAATTTATTATATGCCGATGAAACTCTAATTTTTAATGAATCTGAAACTGATGAACAGTGCCAGATGAACTTAGAGCATGATATGAGAATTGTAAATAATTGGTTGAAAATGAATAAACTAAAATTAAATTAAAATAAAACAAAAATATTGGAAATAAACATGAACAGTGAAACAGAGTTTAAAATTAATAATAAAATAATTGAGAAAGTTGAAAATATAAAATATTTGGGATTTATAATAGACAAAAACCTGAATTTTAAAGATCATTTAAATTATATATGTAAAAAAATCAGGAAAAAATTTGGTTTTTTCAGGAGAATAAGAAATAGTATATCAACAATCACTGCAATTAATATATATAACACCATCATTAAGCCACGTTTTGAATTTGGTTCTACAATATTATATACATGCTGTACAAACACACAAATAGATAGACTACAAAAATTGCAGAACAAGGCGATGAGGTCTATAATTAAATGCAACCGGTTTACATCAATACAACACATGCTAGATACACTAAAATGGCTTAACATTAGCCAAAGACTTCAATTAAATACGTTTACATTTATTTACAAAATGAAAATGGGCAACACACCGGAATATCTAACGGATCAATTAAGATATGTCAAAGAATCCCAACCTTACAAGCTTAGAAATGCAAATGATTTTAGCATACATCGAGCAACAAACAATGCGTTGAAAAGGTGCTTATTATATAAAGGACTGCAATTATTTAATCTACTATCTAGCAGCGTAAAAAATGAAAGAAATAATATATTTAAGAGAAATTCTGTTCATTTTGTTAAAAATTGTAATTATCAGAGCAATTAAAATATTGATAATGTAATGTAATATAGTAAATAAGAAAGTACTCTAAATACTACTAAATAAATAAATAAATAAATAATAATAATAATAATAATAATAATAATAAACAAATTGTATGGTTCGATCTCCACATATTTCGCTGCCAATGAACGAGGTTTTTCTTGGAAACGAGTGTGAAGAGTTTTAAAAGAGCTTGCCAGAGCATAATGTAAATCAAATAAAATCTGATTGCCTTCAATTTTACTTAACTGCTCTAGAAGAACTTCAGAAAAGACTGCCTCTGAAAACAGAAAGTATCTTTAAAGAAATTGAGTTTCTCGATCCTAGTGCTGTTTTTGGAGATAAAAAGATAATTTATGTGCAAAGTTCAAAATAAACAAAAATGAACTCATATTGGAATGGCGGACATTAGAATATAATTTCTCTAAGGACGAAATCAATTCGTTCAAGAACATGGATATTGTTCAATTTTGGTCAAAAATAACTAAAAAAAACTTTAATAATGATTTAATATTGCCAAATTTTGCAAAATTAGTTATTATTTTACTTTCATTGCCTCATGCAAATTCAGATGCTGAACGAATTTTCTTAATTATCACTGATGTTCGAACTAAAAAGAGAAATAAATTAAGCCATATTATCTTAAATTCAATTTGCATAATGTCTTTCATGCAATGCCAAAACATAGATTGCACCGAGTACAAACTGAATCCATCACATTTCAAAAAAATGTGTACTAATGATCTCTACAAGTAATTAATTTAATAGGTTACATATTAATATAATTTTGCTAAATGATGTATGCTCAGTTTTTAGTTTTATTCTACACTTTAAGTAAAAAACATGAAATATAAGATTTGTTTAATTATTATATGTATATATGTACATAAGTATGCACAAAAAGTGAATAAAATTAAGTTAAAAAAATGTTGTTTTCTAAATTACGCTGTTGAAAACGTAGGTATAATTGTAGGGGATTTTTTTCTTCAAATGTAGGGGAAAAAGGAATTTTTTGACCAAGTGGTCTCACGAGTTTCCAATTTTACCTGACAGCGTTCTTTGAAATGAAAATTAGGTAAGTGAGAGAGTAATTAGTGAGAGGAATTTGTATTTGTTTGGGTAAATTGGGTAAACTGTCGAATTATTAAACAGCTCTTTTACTTGTGAGCATTTTTTGTAAAGAGTAGAAAAAAATGACAAAATATGTAAATTTTAATTTAATAAATAATGAAGATCTTTTCTGGAACCACATCAGTGCGAATAATGCCAGTGAAGTAAGTAAAGCATTACAATTTTATATCATAAAATCTAATATTTTTAAGGAAACTAATGCAGTTAGCAGCGTTGCCATTTGCCAAGTTTTCCCCTTTTTTCAAAAATTTTTTTTTTAAATTGAAAAGTTTTCATTCATATTGAAATAACTTGTGTTATTTTTAAAACAAATTCTCTTTAGAATATTGGAATATAGGGATTGAGAAAGAATTGGGCCAATCTTCTGAAGAGAATTTGTTATTATAATTACTCAAATGTAATTATAATTAGGGTTAACGCAAAGAGAAAAAGATATAAAGAAATATTAGTATGTATTTCTTTTTAAGGTTGTTAAGTGTAACTTACCCTTTTGAGATGAGATGCGTGATGAGAGAACTTTTTCTTTTCAGAAGTATTTAACAATTTTATTTATGAGATTGTTTTTAACTAATCAGTATGGCGTTGTGACAGTGAGTGATTTTTCTGTACAAGTTTAATTTAAAGAAACTTCGGAATTTTCCAAAGGATAAATGATACATATATAAAAAGGATGAAGATAAATTTGGAATGTTTAAGTGTTAAATAATGTTAAAATTCATTAAAAACAGTAATGGGAAAGCCAGTAAATTTAATTCACAATAAAATTCAATAATAATAACAGTTAATCTTCAATTCAAAATTTAATTAAATTCATTTATAAAATTCAGGTTTAAGATTAGGTACAAATTCTTATTTGTACATGGCGCCGGCCTTGACGTTAGTCAACAGAGTTAGTAGTGTTGGCACAAAGCACATGAGCTGGTGAACGTATAGCCTCCACGAGTATTTTCGCATCGGGCGTTGTTGACAAATTTGATGTTGTTGCTGGTTTCGGTTGTTTAGACTTTTTGTTTGTTGATTTATCTTCTCTCTTCTTCGGACTTCTAGGTTTGCTGGGTTTATTGGGTTTTGGATGCAACAGAGTATGATGAAACTTATCGCACTTCCTGCACGTATCCATTGATGTGCACCCTCTTAGATCGTGGCTCTTGGCAAGGCAATTTACGCAATAACGATGCCTCTCGACTATGTCCTCCCTCTTTTTGACTGTCATTCTGAGGAACCTTTTACAAAAGCGCAAAGAGTGGAAATTTTCGCAAAGGACACATCTATACAGGTGGTCATCTAAACGATAGTAGATCGGCTTCGGCTATTCCTAATGTTGGGAAAAATTAGTTATTAGAATTGTTATAGAGAAAAGCAATAATTTGGAATAATTTTAGCCTTGGAATGAGAAAGAGCAAAGTTTTATTAGACAATATAGGTTAGAGAAATAGAGAAGATATAAGAAATTGAGGATGAGTTGAAAAAGCTTTCGTTAGATACGACCTTTGTCGTCCATGAAGGGTAGAAGGCACAATTTAACAATAGGACGAGTGATTATTCCGGACGCCGTACGCACATCAGCAGTACGCGTATTTCTGTCGGTGCCAGGATACGTTTCCTCAATTCTCCCTAATCGCCATTCACAAGGTGGTTGTAAATCGTCTATCACTGCGACGAGATCTCCGGCTTTTACATTGGGGACTGTACTTTTCCACTTATAACGTTTGTGTAATGACTTGAGGTAATCTTCTTTCCACCTGACAGAGAATTGATGATGTAACGCCTTTAACTTTTCCCATCTATTAATAAGAGACATGTTCTGATGGTCTTGTTCAGGGAAAGCCATGATCGGAGCACCTCTCAGAAAATGTCCAGGAGTCAGAGCAGTTAAATCTCCAGGATCTTCTGATAAAGCAGAGATTGGGCGAGAGTTGAGAGTGCCTTCAATTCGGGCTAAAATTGTGGAAACTCCTCAAAGTTTAGTCTTTGAGCGCCAACAATTCTTTTCAAATGGAACTTAAAACTTTTTACCGCGGCTTCCCATAAGCCGCCCATGTGGGGAGCGTGTGGTGGTATGAATTTCCACTCAAATCCATGAGTGATATACTTGTGGGCAATGTCACTAGCGACAGTATTCTCAAATTTAGTAAATTCGCGCTCGAGAATTCTGCTGGCACCCAAAAAGTTTTTCCCATTATCGGTAACTACCCTTTGGGGGAGCCCCCGCCTCCCAACAAAGCGAGCGAATGCAGCCTGAAAGCGCTGCCTGTGTAAAGGATATCGTTTAGGGAGAAGTGGGATTTAGTTTTCCTCGAAGCGTTGAACACAACTCTGATCTTGGTTGTTTTGTGTTCGGGTCGAACTACAGCATGATGGGGTAGGTAAAAAGAATAGTATTTATCCTGAGACACAATTTCCTGAGAAGACGTTTCCTCCATGTGATCGAGATCTAAATATTCACGCAGAACTGAACGATATTCAGCCTGTAGCTCAGGGTCCTTGGCCAACGTTTTCTCCATCCGAGAGTATTGAGCCAATGCAATAAATCGAGACAATCCAAGAAATATTTTTTCGGGAAATTCAGGTCTAAATGGTAATCGTACAATGTACCTACCATTGTCGCCTCGAGTTGTTGTGGAGTAAAATTTTTCACAAAATGCATCTTCTATTGATTCCGCATGAGTGGTGGGTATTTCCTCATCTTCCCAAAACTTCTTTAAGAGAGTGTTGAGTTCAGAAGTTTCGGATGCCGTAATTGATGGAAAAGACTGAGTGCTATGAGTTTTCATTGGATCACTTAGCACCCATCCAAAGATTGTATTGTAAGCCGATGTGTGGCCACAAATGTTTTTCCTTATGCCATCAATATTGATAGACTGCTCGTAGTCATTTCCGAGAATGAGATCAATCTGAGAAGCCTTGTTGAACGTTGGATCAGCTAGATCCAGTTCCATGAGCTCCTTTGAGTAAGGTACCTCAAAACTACAAGCAGGTAAGCATTTCGTAACCTTTGGTAAGACAATGGCTTTAATTGAAATTCTCGCATTTGTCCTTCGAGCATACAGTGTAAATTCACACTCTTTGTTGGCCGATTGTCTCTGACCACCAATGCCTACTATCTCGAAATGAGCTTTCTGGTAAGGAAGTTGAAGGCGATTTCTAATTTTTTCAGACAAAAATGTCCTTTGAGAGCCAGGGTCGATCAGAGCTCTTACCGTAAAGTGTTCACCTCGGCATTCAATCTGCACCAGTGCAGTTCTTAACAGAATGTTCTCACTACTCGAAGAGCAATTGGCGCGTATCTGATTAGATGTAGATGGCCGTTCAAGATTTGAGTTATTTCGAGATATTTTTGGAGAATCATGAGAACTTGTGCTTTCGTTGTAGTTCTTGGTAAAAGTGCTCTCGGAATTTTGGGTTGTACCTCGAGTTCCTTTTGCTATATGCAATAAAGTGTGGTGTGTCCTCTTGCAATAGAGACATGTCTGTTTACTTTTGCAATTAGCCTTGATGTGAGATGATCCCAAGCAATTATTGCAAAATTTGTTTTTAAACACATAGTCAACTCTTTGTTGTATCGTAAAGGCACGAAATTTGGGACATGTTCTGAGTGGATGATCCTCATTGCACAATTTGCATGTAGGATTTATGTTGTCCTGTGACATATACATATGAACGTTGGGAAGAGCTGTTTTCGTGAGACTCTTGAGTTTCGGATACTCGTCAGACGTTCTACAGCCTCATACCTATCCATAAGGAATTGGGACATTTGAGACCACTTGGGGAGCTCACGAGGAGTTGTGAGTGATTGTTCCCAAAGAGCTAGGGTTAAATTGGGAAGTTTGGTTGATATCAATCGAATAAGTATTGGATCCCAACTTTCCACCTTGACACCTAGAATTCCTAGAGTTGCAAGACAGTCATTGACAGAAGACTGTATTCTTCTAATCGACTCGCTATCTTCAGAGTCAGCTGCGGGGATATTAAACAGAATTTTTATTTGATTATCCACGAGAACACGTTTGTTTTCGAATCGAGTTTGAAGCGCGTTCCATGCTAGTTGAAAATTATCGTGTGAAAGGGGATATCTCTTGACAATAGCACCAGCTTCGCCTCTCATTTTGTTCCGGAGATGATATAGCTTCGTAACGGGGGAGAGCTTGCTGTGGTTTATGTACACAGCTGTGAACACATCCCTGAAGGAGGGCCATTGTTCATAACTACCTTCAAATACTTCAGTATCGCAGGGTGGTAGTTTAATACAGTTGCCAGAATCCGTTGGCATTAGGGTTTGGGTTTGTGATTGAGGTAAGAGAGAATATCGGAAAGTCAATTGAAATGCTACATTGTCTGGAGCACCGAGTCGAGAGACCTTCATCAAATCCATGATTTGAGAAGTACATTGGTAATAGGCGTCCATACACGCATCAAAGTTATTTTTCGCCTCGTGCTTAAACTCCGACGTTACCGTATCCTCGTTGGTCAACATAACTTTTCGATAGGATGACTCGACCTCTGACCATCGTGACTCCAAATCCTTTAATTTAACATCCAAAATTGAGTCAGTTTGGTCCTCAACTGGGGAACTATTAAATTTTGTACAAAATTGTAGCAAATGGTCGCAATTGAATACAAATTGCTCCCTTAGGGGCTCGTGAGAAGTTGAAGTTGAAGTCATTTTAATAAGTAAATTACTAACAAAGTGCAGAAATTGAGTTGTATAGAGTTAAATTTTCCGAGTATAGGAGATAATTATGGGTTAATATGGGTTAAATAAAAAATAGAATTATCAATGAATTAAAATGGAAAATAGAAAAAAAAAGTTTCCTTACTTAGGGGGTTTTTCTTAAGAGTGGGTTTAGGGGCTATATACTATAGCACTGGATATGGAATCCAGTTAATTTATCTACAAAGTAGACTTAGATGCGTAGTAGACGTATCAAATAATTTTTAGTTTACAAAATAAGCCAAAAATTAAATGAATTATGTGTGACTATGTGAGTTACACTGTTTCGCAAAGGGTTAATTCACTCTTAATTGGGGTAGGGTTACCAAATTTTCCAGTTAAGATTCAATGTTCGGGGATTTTATTTACTTATTTAATTGTTGTATTTTCTATGTATATATATTTCCTTTTCTATATATATATATATATATTGTTTTTTTTATGTGTGTATATATTTTTTTTCTTATGCGTGTATATATTTTTTTTTACTTTATGTGTATATATTTTTTTTATTTAATTATAATTAAATTTGGAGAAAAATATAAAATGTATATATTCATATAATAAGGGTATTAATATTATAAAAAAAAACTTTATTACTATGAGTTGCGCGGTATTTATTTAAAATTTAAATTCCTAAATCGGGTTAAAAAATTTTTTTTATGGCAACCCTAAACAGAAAGCATAAGAGATAGAGTAATATTCTTATGCTCTATTATTATCGATATGATAGTTGTTGCTACTTCTTCTTGTACTGCAATTTACATTGCCTTGTTTTCTTTCGTGTTCTTTTTTTCTTTATACACTCGCGGGAAAAATAGTAATATAGAATAATTTGTAATTTTTTTTATGTTTTATTATAATTGTATTAATTTGTAAATATATATATATATATATATATATATATATTTTAACGTTCAGAATTTAATTTATTTTATTTTATATATTTTGACCTTTTCTATTCTTCTTTTATAATTTCTATTAATTTCAAAAATTAAATTTCAATTTTAAAATTAATAATTTTTTTTTTTCGGTGTAAAGATCAATTGCTTGTACTGAGAGTAAGTAATGGTATTTTATATCGTTTCAATTTTGGGGGTTGATTTCATGAGAGAAATATTAAAGCAAGAGAGATTAAATAGAGCAATTGAATATTATATTAATTTAAAAATTTAAAAATTTTTTCGATTGATTTTTGCAATGATAATGAAGTTATTTTTGTGTTCATTAAAAATATGTATATCAATAAATCATATATATTGTATGATACATAAATACCTTTTCGTAATGTACATATGTAAGTAGTTTTTGTTTTACAAATAGCGGACGATGTGACGACACAATACAGTGGCGGGCAAAACTGTTCTTATGTGGTTTAATTTTTGTTTTATATGTTGTTTTATATATGTATTTTTTGTAGTCTTTTGCAAGTAGGTATAATACAAGTGATGGGAAAAACACTTTAAAAATGCACAAAATTTATTTGTTTTTTGTACATTAATGTTTTTAATATATTTTGTGTTGTTGATTTCACCGTTTTAAATTATATTTTTTCCTGCTATATATATAATTTGTTTTTATTTTTTTTTTACTGTATCTAACTGTTTTTTTTATATATGTATATAATTTACACCGTTTTTTTTTTAATTCTTTTCTATATACATATATAATTTTTTTACCGTTTAAATTATTCATATTGTACTTTTCGAACTATATATTTTTTTTAAATATAGATATATATACATATATACACTTTTTTACCGTTTTAACAACAATTTTTTTTCAACTGGATTCTTCCAGAATTTTACAATTTCCTTTTATTATATTCAATGTGAATTTTTAATAAATATATAATTTCAAATTTTATTAATTTCAAATTTACCTCTTTTTGTTTAATTTTTTTTGAGTTTTCACTTATTTTTCGTTATTTTTTACATATCTTTTGCCCATTTTTGTTGTTGTTTTTGTTTTTTTTTTGTTTCCTGTTTGAATATATTTTTTTCTATATATGTCTTGTAATTTTTATATTAGGCACTTTATTTTAAGTAATTTTTAAGCTCACAATTTTTGCATTTCTGGTTTTTGTTGTTTTCTTTTTTTACAATTTTTTTTTTCTCTATTTGAATATTTTAATTTTGAATTCTTTAGCCTCTTTTTATTTTTTACTGTAAACACTTTTTATTTATATCATTTATATTAATTTTATGCTTTTTTATGCTACACTGTATTTAGTTTTTCCTTATTATTATTCTTTTACTGTTTTTTTCTGTATTGTTTTTTACTTTTTTCGTTTTTCGCGTTGTATTGTATTGATTTGTCATTGCATACTAATTAGATGTTTTCAATGATATTGCTAACATACCTCATAATTTTATGTTTTGCTCTGCTTTTTGTAACAGGATCCACTCGTTCTCTTAGATTCCACTATGGAGTAATGGGGGGAACATTTAACACGAGCTTTTAGAGTTATGAGTGAGAGTGAGAGGACCATGAATCACCATAACATGAAGGAGCATGAAATTGTTCCATAGGTTGCGGGGAGTTCGCGGGGAGAAGGACCATGAAGGACCATGAAATAACTTGTGTTATTTTTAAAACAAATTCTCTTTAGAATATTGGAATATAGGGATTGAGAAAGAATTGGGCCAATCTTTTGAAGAGAATTTGTTATTATAATTACTCAAATGTAATTATAATTAGGGTTAACGCAAAGAGAAAAAGAGATAAAGAAATATTAGTATGTATTTCTTTTTAAGGTTGTTAAGTGTAACTTACCCTTTTGAGATGAGATGCGTGATGAGAGATCTTTTTCTTTTCAGAAGTATTTAACAATTTTATTTATGAGATTGTTTTTAACTAATCAGTATGGCGTTGTGACAGTGAGTGATTTTTCTGTACAAGTTTAATTTAAAGAAACTTCGGAATTTTCCAAAGGATAAATGATACATATATAAAAAGGATGAAGATAAATTTGGAATTTGGAATGTTTAAGTGTTAAATAATGTTAAAATTCATTAAAAACAGTAATGTGAAAGCCAGTAAATTTAATTCACAATAAAATTCAATAATAATAACAGTTAATCTTCAATTCAAAATTTAATTTAATTCTTTTATAAAATTCAGGTTTAAGATTTGTACACATATATATCAGAAATTTAGTTTCCTGAACCATGCACGAAAAGCGCTTAGATTTGTTTTGCATAAGTCGTTCATGGTCGTTAAACTTTTTCAAGTTATTAAAATGAACATCAAGATGTTTTAAATATATTAAGGTATAACCTCGTCATCATGTGTGAGGGTAGGATGTTTGCTCTGGGGAATCACGAATATAAATTGTTTCAGATTTAGCGGCATTAATTTCTCATAGTATTCATGTATAATAGTAAGATGTTGAGTGACACTAGCTAAGGTCAGAGAAGGAGATTCGTCATGCGCGTAGATCATGCATGATCGGCTATACAATTTACGATACAAAAGACCATCGAAATAGATCGTGTAGAGGCGCGCTCTAGTGCATTGCGAAAGTTGGACGTTAAGAAGCTGCGATCACAAAGGACAGCGGAAGCGTTCTCCGTTCAACTCTCGGATAAGCTCCGTCGTTCCCCATCTAATCTCAACGACATTGGCGGACTGTGGGCCAACATCTCCCACTCCTTGCGCACTACTGCGATGATGAGTATCGCGAGGCAGCTGCAGCGAAAAACACTGCATACAAGAAAACGTTGCAGTCAGCCTCTACGCGAGCCATTGTCGAGAACTATAGAGAGAGGAGAAGGGATGAGAGACGCTTTTTCAGACGCAAGAAGAGGGAGCAGGAAGGCGTGAGGATGAGAAAGTCGAGATATATAGATGTAGGAATGACGCTCGAAAATTCTATCAAAAGGTTAAACGTCTAACCGAGGGTTATAAGCCCGGAGCATCTTCCTGGAAAGATGAAAATGGAAACTTGGTAACAGATCCGCAGGGGAGGAGGAAACATTTCTCTACTGTGCTACAAGGCGATGACGACACCAATACCGCCTTTAGAGATGATGTTCCGAACCCGATCGATGATAACGGCGTGAATATTCCGAGATTATGCGTCTTAAAAACAATAAAACGGCAGGTCGTTGAATTGTTTAAGACCGGATGTAATGAGTTGGTAGGGCGCATTATTATTACTTATTATTACTTATTTACAAAATATGGCTAGAGGAAAGTATGCCCAACGATTGGAACCTCAGTTTCCTCTGACTTGTCCTTAAAAAGGGAGACCCTACGACATGCGCCAACTACAGGGGTATAAGCCTTCTACCTGTCGCATATAAGGTTCTTTCAGGCGTATTGTGTGAACGACTGAAGCCACTCGTCGAAACACTGATTGGACCTTATCAGTGCGGCTTCAGACCTAGCACGTCCACCATCGACCACATCTTCACACTACACCAAATCCTGGAAAAGACCTACGAAAAATCAGTCGACGAACACCATCTTTTTGTCGACTATAAGGCAGCCTTCGATAGCCTCATAAGGGATCGTGTTTTTGCCGCAATGTCTGAACTCGGAATAGCTCCGAAATTGATAAGGCTATGCAGAATGACGTTGAGCAATTACTGCAGCTCCGTCAAGGTAGGAATGGACCTCTCCGAACCTTTTGATACCATGATGAAGGTCCATTGTTACGCAGTATTTACAGAACTTAATATTTCTATTGGAAAAATGGTTAAAAAAGTGGAGAATTAAAGTAAATGAGAAAAAGTGCACACACATTACGTTTACTTTGCGTAGAGAATCGTGTCGTGCTATTAGAATTAATACCACATAACTGGTGGAAAGAAAATTGAAAACGACCCAAATTAATTGGCTGAAATTCAACTCTTAGTTTTGACTGCAAACTTCTACCTTATAATTATATATTGAAACAGACATGGTGCTATTGAATTCAGTTATGGGGTACCGCCTCATTGGCAGTATTTAAAGATGGTAAAATAAAATTCTACGCATAATAACTTCTACCCCATGGTATATTAAGAACTCAAATTTACACAAGGAGCGTAAAATGGACTTCAAGAGACATGCAGAAAATATTTAAAGATGATAAACTCCCATTCAAACTCGCTAGTGCGTAGCATGCAAAATAATAGTGGAAATACTCCTCCTTTTCCTCCACCTGGGTAACAACCTTGTCGCGATGTGGGGGCTTAAGTGTACCTATCCCCAACCCGTTGGGGATGTGGTGCATGACTAACGGTTACCCTAATATCGTGAGGGAACAATCTTCGAATCCCTGTCACGTATATTTCTTCTATACCCCTAATTCGGAGTGTTAAACGACCCGTGCTCATCGGACGGTTTGCAGTCGGTGGTCTAATCCAGACTGAATTATAACGGAGCCTCACTGATACCTGGGCGCCTCAGTGAGTATTAGGTTTCTACCAAGTCCTTGTCATGCTATCGGGGACTATGGCATGATCGACCTCCTTTCCCCCTCACTCGTGGGACTTATATGGAAAAGATACACTATACAAAAGAACTGAACGTGACTAACGATGACGGAATGGCTATGAAAACTGGACAGGACGCGTCCCAGCTCATTGCGCGAATCCAGGCGAGTATCGTTGACAATAACAACGAAATCGTCAGGAGCTTCGCCCCAGCTGGCTTGAGGATTACGACTGTGGAGGAGTCCTTTAGTGAGGAGACTGCGTTGGCAATCCCCACTTCAACAGAAGATATGTGCGTGGAGTCAGACTCTGTCTCCATCCATCTATCGGATGAAGACGGTGATAATACGGTCATCGAAAGGCTCCCCTTCACCCGTATCCGAATTTCTGCTGGGAGCAATGAGGTGGCGACTTCCCCCTTAAGGAACCCACTTATCAGACAGGACGCTTCGGACCCACTAGTACAATCATCTGGTGATTCGGACTGCATGGGTAAAGGTGACTTGTCTGACAAGGGGGACAAAAGTGGGCGGAAATGCTCCGCTATGTATAGGGAAAGGAATTCATATCGCAGGGCCTGCACGGTCTTAAAGAGATTTGCAAGCCGTGATGTGGATTCCCTCTCTGTCAAAGAACAGAAGATGCTGGCTCGACACAGAGGCACTGTTTCGCGGAATGAAACCAAATATCCGGGCAGTGTCCTCTCACGAGGCGCTGATTCTTGTAAGAAGGATGGACCCTTGAGTGCGGACGGGAGCGTAGAGCCAATTGCTTCTACCTCTCAATCTGCAAGCAAGGGGCATGAAGGTTTTACACCCCTGCTCCCAGCTGGTGCAGAGAAGACTACACAAGTTTTCATGCCTCCGGCGAAGAGAAAGGGTGATAGTGTTCCTTCTACAATGGATGAAGGAAAGGAGGTAGAAACTACCGCTAATCCTTTATCCCAGAAGAAGAATGTAAGATTGGAGGCGAAGGAGGCGGGGGAGGACATCTCGTTGGATGGGTCTTCTAAGGTTTCTCGTAAAGGAAATCACATGAAGAGAAATAGATCCGACGAGGTGCCTTCTTCCGGCTCCAAGCGTCCTAAGAAACAAGGTAGCCTAGGAACTAACCCTTCCCTTCAGCTGGCTTTCATTGACAGGTCGGATTTAGATGGCAAAATCTCTCCTGAAAGATGGGATCTGGTTGAAGAAAGGCTCATTGAGTTTATGGCGGAGGATAGTTGTGATGGCAGATATGCCAGCATATCTCCCATCGGTTGGTCCAAGGGCATCAAGGTAGTGGACTGTGAAAACGAGGGAACTGTAAAGTTCCTTGTGGAATCAGTGAAGCGCCTTGGTGAACTCTGGCTTGGTGCTCGCTTGGAGGTGGTACTTCAATCCGACCTCCCCCTACGTCCAATAGTGACGGTATGGGTGCCGCCTCCTTTTAGGCAGGTGAATGTCATGCCCAAACTTATTGGAAAGCAGAATGACGGATTGAACACCAGCTCGTGGGTAGTTGTCAACTCCCTGGCTGGTGATGGTAAGAAAGGCTGCGATCTTCGGATCGCTATTGATCAGGATTCACTTCAGTGGCTGGGGTGCAAGGGGTGGCGTGGTGTTGTGTGGGTTGGTACGCTTAAAGTTCCGTCATCCGGACATAAGTGGTGCCAAGGACCCAGAGGAGGCTAAAAGTGGTGCGGATTAATCTGCATCACTGCGAGGCCGTCTCATACAACCTGCTAACCACCCTGCGCCTCCTTGAAGTTGATATTGTTCTTATCCAGGAACCTTGGATCCTTAGGGATAGGATTCTGGGTCTGAGCGATCCTGATTATAGGTTACTTGTTCCTAGAACAAGTGAGAAGGTAAGAACCTGTATTTTAGCTAGAAGAAATTTGGATTTATTAATCACTCCTTCCTTTTGTACAGGTGACGTAACAACTGTGGCGTACAGAGATGATTTTGGGATCGATTTGATGCTGTCATCTGTGTACATGCCGTATGAGGCTGCATCCCCTCCTGGTGACTTAATTGAATTAGTGGTGGAGCATGCGAAAAGAAAAAATATCGCCTTGTCTTGGGTTGTGTGCCAATGCTCATCACATACAATGGGGAAGTGCTGACATAAATACTAGGTGTGAGTTGATTTTGAATTTCATTATTCTTAATAGGCTTACTATTTGTAATGTTGGTAATACGCCAACGTTTAGGAACCGTGTTAGAGAGGCGGTAATTGACATTACACTCTCTAATATGGATAGGTCTATGATTAGTGACTGGAGCGTTTCAGATGAGTGTTCTTTCTCTGATCACCAACTGATATCCTTCAGTATTAATCTATCTGGTGGCTTTAATGAGCCCTTTAGGAATCCAAGAAGAACCGACTGGATCAGATATGAGAAGGCTGTGGAGGAGGAACTTAGGGCCCTTAGGGGTCGTTCCCCTCCTGGCATCAATGATCGAGTTGGATCTTTGACGGAAAATTTTGTTGTCTTGTTATAGAGATGCTTGTCCTCTCACTTACCCGGGTAAGAGGAGTCAGCCAGCCTGGTGGAATGCGGAACTCCAGAGACTCCGCTGCTGTACTAGGCGACTCTTTAATAAGGCTAAGAGGTCGGGTAGGGATGTCGACTGGTCTGCATATAGATCCAGTTTTAATGATTATAAAAGGGAAATAAAGCGCTCAAAAACAACCGCCTGGATGAGTTTCTGCACAAGTATCGAGGATGTTGCCGACGTGGCTCGTTTCCGAAGGATGCTGTCGAAGGACCCCAAAGTCCTAGGCTTCATCCAAAGGAATGATGGTACGTAGACATCCTCGAGAAAAGAAACCCTAGAGGTCCTATTGAGCACTCATTTTCCCAATTGTGTGGATCCAGTAAGCTATCCATTGGGCGTAGCTGATCCCTTCTGTGATGCTGGCATGATGCCCGTCTTAGAGGATATCATTACCAGAGACAAGGTCAAATGGGCTATAAGTAGCTTTGAGCCCTTTAAGTCGCCTGGTCCGGATGGTATCTTTCCGGCTCTGCTTCAGCATGCTGGTGATATATTGCACGAATGTCTGGTGGACGTGTATAGGGACTGTCTCCGGTTGTATGATATACCTGATGGTTGGAAAGATGTGCTTGTGGTTTTTATACCAAAATCTGGTAAACCCAGTCATATCGGCCCTAAGGATTATAAACCGATATCGCTCTCATCCTTTCTTTTGAAAGCTTTGGAGAGACTTATCGATCTATATTTGAGGTCAAACATGGACCGTGGCTATTCTGGTGGGTGGAACATTTTTGCCGACGCTGGGGGAACTGATGGAGTCTGCTCTTGCATCTTGGGTATAAATCCAAATAAGACGAGGTCCTGTTCTCGCGTCGGTACAAGATTGAAACCTTCAGATTGCCGAGGTTAACTGGTAGGGAGCTTCCGTTGTCTTCTGAGGTCAAGTACTTGGGTGTTGTCCTGGACAGTAAGCTGAACTGGAAAAGAAACACCGAGGAAAGAATGAAGAAGGGACTGAATGCTTTCTACCAGTGTAGGAACTCCATAGGTAAGAGCTGGGGTTTTCCGCCTAGGGCCATTCGCTGGATATATACGGCGATTGTTAGACCGGTTATTACTTATGGCTGCGTTGTCTGGTGGAGTGCCTTAGATAAGAGTTTTCAACGGAAAATCTTAGATAAGGTTCAACGGATTGCCTCCTTGAGTATCACTGGAGTGAGGAAGAGTTGCCCTCAGGCTGCTCTTGACACTGTGCTCTGCCTGACTCCGCTTGACTTGTATGTCAAGCGGTGTGCAGCGCGTAGCGCCATACGCCTGAGGGAATCGGGCTGCTGGAAACAGCGTTCGATAGATCACTCCAGAGTTCTGAATGTCGTCTTTCTTGATGGAAGATATGCGCTTTCAGAAAAAGCCACTGATTATATTGTGCCTGAGGCTATGTTCCTGCCTGGTTTAAGAATACTTATACCGGATAGGGCACAATGGAATAGTGGGGTACTCCAGGGGCAGAGTGGTATACCCATCTTCACAGATGGGTCTAAGTTAGGTGGACGTACAGGTGCTGGGGTTTTCTGTAGGGAACTCGGTCTTGAACTCCACTTCAGGTTGAATGATGACTGCAGCGTTTTTCAGGCGGAGATTTTCGCAATCTTGAAGGCTATTGGGGCCATAGCTGGTGGCCCAGCTTCGGAATCTGAATCTTACATGATCTTCGTTGACAGTCAGGCTACCCTTAGGGCCATTGCGTCGGTCTGGTGCAAATCACGGCTTGTTCGCGAGTGCAAGAAGTCGTTGAGGACTTTTGGACCGGACCGTATCTGCCTGTGCTGGTTTCCGGGACATAGCGGAATACCGGGCAATGAGACGGCGGATGCCCTCGCTAGGCAAGGTTCGCTTTCAGAAGGCGATTTGATGGTTGGTCCTGACCCCCCAGTCTATCACCTCTATGGCCTCATCGATGGATGGGTCATGGAGAAAGAGCAGAGGCGTTGGGGGAACGGATCGGGTTGTTTTGTTTCAAGGTGTCTATGGACTGCTGTAGAGAGTAAGAGAACAGGTTGGCTGCTGGGCTTGAATAAGGCCAGCTTAAGGTTGTTTGTCGGTTTTATCACCGGGCACTGCGAGATTAGGTCACTGACGGGGATCTGAAACAGATCCCAGCCGGACTATTGCAGGGCGTGTTGCGATGAGGAGGAGTTGGAGACTATCGAACACCTCTGTAACTGCCCAGCCCTTGGTAGATTGAGGTTGAGGACCCTTGGTAGGCCCTTCTTTGAGAGTTTGAATTCTGTGTTGAGAGCCGACATCAAGGCTCTCCACAGATTCGTTAGTGGCTTAGGCTGGTTGAAAGGCTAGGACTTCATCGGTGTAGTCGCGCTCTCCCATCCTTTTGTTGTGTCTGGTCTGTGTGATTCCTCCGCTTCCCACTCCCCCCTTTCCCATATACCCTCCTTTCATCCTAACTCCTATACTATCCTTCCCTCCCTTAGGACGTTGTACAATGGGTCGATCTGACCTCCGGGTACTGTACCTGTCTTGACTGACAGGTACACGTCCTCTAACCTAACCTAACCTAACCTACTCGACTAAGAAGGAGAGATACTTTCGCTCTTATCCAAAGCTGGGAAAAATGTATGCTGTCTAGAGGAACATAAAATTGTTTTGAATGTGCTATCACACACGAGACTATTTTTTAAGCCGCACAATTTTTATTCTTTCAGTCACACACGAGACTATTTCATCTGGCATAAAATTGTATACATGTACTCTGCTGTGTGTGTATTAGTTTTTCTTCACTACTAAACACTCAACGAAAGACTAAATATGCTCCACATACATAATTGGCCATTACAACCCTTCAGTCAGGATTACGGCCTAGTTTCTCACACCACTTATGTTGTGTGTGTTAATTTTATACATTAGTGGCGGGACCTACAGTTTAAAGTCGACTCCGAACGACAGATTTTTAAGAAACTTTTCATGGCAATTTTATTTACTCTCAGAGTTTTTGCCAGAAATCTGCTGAGAGGAAGTCGCCGAAGAAATACTTCTTGTATTTTATTTTGATGTCTGGCCTGGGGCTCGAATCCTGGCTTTTCGTCTAATAAGCCAACACACTACCTACTATACCACGGTGACTTCCTATATATGCTCTATACGAACAATTTTTCTGAACCTGCTGTTTTATAAAAGTATGTGTATTGGTTTGTACGGGGTAGAAGCTGGTTGAAAAATTATGCCAGCAAAAAACCACTCTCCTCACCTCTGTTGTCTACAAGCTGCCATTTTGTGCCAGCATAATTATTCTCGTGTGTGATTGCCCAATTAAATTAATTTATATATCACTGGTTAGATTTATTTAATTGTATGTCAGTTTTAAGAGTTTAGTGCTTATTGTTAGTTCATAAGCCGATGAAGGTTCAATAAATAAATAAAGGTTGAACAAACAAAAAAATGTTTAGCCTTGAACTATAATTGCATGAAAAGTATAACTATTTGATCAAAAATTTCCTTCCGGGTCCATTATTATTACATTCAATTTCAATAAAGAAACTACTAAATCATAAATCATAAGGTGTTTTGCAGTTTAATTTGGTTTTCGACCCTTGCTCCGTGCTAAATAATAAAAATTGCAATATTGATCTTATTTGAAAGAGACTAATCTGCTTTTATAATATATATACGATTTTAAAACATACCAGCGATAGACAGGTGAGTACGTAAGAAAAAAAGCTTTTTTTAATTTAAGTAATAAGATTTAAATTGTGCCATATAAGTATGATTTATAGAAAAGTTAAAAAAATGTTTCCATCAGTGTCTGGTCTTGATAAATATCGAAACCAATGATTTTTATGTATTAGTTTTGTCTTTGGTACGAAAAGATCTAGGCTTTTGTGCTTTCCTACTGCATCATTCCTCAGTGTTCGTTCAATTCAAAAAAGTTTAGTAAATGAAGTCGCCGAAGTCGTAGGTAATGTTTTGGCTTATTAGGTGTCATGCCACGGTTCAAACCCCAGGTAAAACATCTCCAACAAAACGAAATATGAAAAACAAATTTTTCCGGGACTTCCTTTTGGCATATTTCTGGCAAAAACTCTGAGAGTAAATAAAATTGCCATAAAAAGTTTTCAAAAAACTGTCATTCGGAATTGACTTTAATCTGTAGGTTCTACCACTCGTGTATAAAATTAACACACACAATATAAGTGTTGTGAGAAGCTAGGTCGTAATCCTGCCTGAAGGTTTGTAATGACTACTTATCTATGTTTGTAAATAAAGTCATTTGACTTCATTTAACGTTTTTAACACTAGATTTTCCACGCCAGTCAAAATGACTGGTTTTGCCTTATTAGCCTTAAATATTGACTTTGTGTGAATATTTTTTTCGAAACTATTATATGATTTTTATAACGACAACTAAATACAATTAATTTGATAACTTATTTTGATCTTGTGTCCACAATAAAAAAAACCATTTTTGTTTTTGGTACTTATACCGGTGCCAATCATTTCGACTGGTATGTTTTTCTATGGCAGCGACAGATCTTTGTTTAGATATAATGGGCCATAATCATAGTCATCAAAAGAGTATACTTTAAGTATCATTTATTAAAACGTCTACTTTTCAGCTACTATAGACGATAAAAAGCTTACTTTTTTCGCTAAAGTCAGTTTTATACTTAAAACAAGCTGAAGTTGTTTTTAACATCACTTTAACTGTATCAGCTGTTTGTCATTTATCAAAAGTTACAAAATCAGAACAAACCAAAAACAAAAGTTGTATGAATTATGTTAAATTTTTTATAAATTGTGGAAAAACTCCATAAATGTAAGAATATTAGATCCACAATGTAACCAGTGGTGACAATTGTGACGTTTGAAAAACGCTGAAATCAGCTGCCTTAACCGTTTTCTTGGAGGGAGAAAGAAAATGTTAAAAGATTTGCGAAGCAAATGTGTTAGAAGCAACAGATATACAGAGTGAAAACTGGCGGATAAAGTAGAAAAATTAAATGTAAACAAACATTTATTTTGTGTTAAAAAAGGGAAAATTTAGAATATTTTTTTATTTCTTCAATGAAAAGTTTAAAGATTCGTAAATATTTAAATATTAATCGAAATGTGTGTGATTTTCGGTCACAATGAATATTGTTTCTTGTGCAAGAGGTATTTAAGAAGCTAAATATATCAAGATCAAATAAGACATATTGCTCATAAATTTTTTTTCTTGCAGAAATTTTTGTATATTACCAGTATTTATTAATTTCTTGAATGAAAAAGTTAAAATTCGATAATTATTTAATTATTAATCGAACCCTTAGCAACTTCCCTTCACACTGAAAAGGGTACCATGTGCAAAAGGTAAGTAAAAAGAAAAAAATAACAAAATATGTACTCATAACTTTTTGTTTCAGGAATTTGTGAATATACCTCTAAATTGGTTAAATACAAAGTTAGTGACGATCGATGGAAAGTGTCACTAAATACATTAGTTCCGAATTACTTTTCCCCAATAAAACTGTTCATCTCCTTTCAACCAAGAACCCGTTTTTTGGGCAAAAGTATTCTATTATTCTACCAAAATATCATCAACTTGTACCAAAATATTCAAAACATTATACCCATATTCTCCATCAACATTACTATTCAACACTCAATCTATTAACAAACGACACACATTCCTTTATTCTAATTATCTCACAATCAACAGACAATATTTATATACAAGTCTATATAATTCATATACTTGATGGTAGTCACTTTTTATTAAAATAGTTATTTATAAACATTTTATAATAAAACTTAATCCTAATATAAGAAATAAAATCTCTTTCTTTTATATATTTGAGGCCCTTAAAAGGACCTTTGATGCAATAAGCTATAAGTCGTCTTATGTATATCAAACAAAAGTTTGCTTTCAAAATGCCTGGCAGATTGTTAACAAACAATCCACACGTACGTATATGTATTAAGTATGGTATAAAAGGTAATGGAAAATACATAATCGTTTAACAATCCTTAATATAAAATAATGGCTAGATTAATAAAATACATACAAAATAAAAAATGATATCAACAAATACTGTAATTTTTGAAGAAAAATCAATCTCTTTTTTTAAATCTTTTTGGCCCTAAGAAGGGCCTTTAAAGTAGTGAAGCCGAATTCGGTGCTGGTGTATTTAATGGCAGGATTGCGTCGCCAATTCAGAAGCCAACAGTGGACAGACAACAGTTTAAATTTTACGTTTGATGTGGATGTTTGTTGTAGCAGTTCAATGAAGACAAGACTTTGGCATCTAATTAATAAACAAAATTTTATAAAAACGGTTTCCCTCACAAATAAAAATACACGCACTTTTAATATAAATAACAAAAAACAAATTTTTCCCACCCACATAAAATATCTTAAATAATAATAATTTATTATAGAACTTACCTAGCAGCATTCTCCGGGAACCGATGTAGGTTTGGGCCTGGTAGACAGCCCATGATACATTTTCTGCTCCTGTAAAAGATTTATTAAATTATTTCATAAAATAAATATATGTATTTGCAAATACTTACATTTTTTCCTCTTCTTATTGCTGTTCGTTACAAAGACTTCCTCGGGGTATTTTGCTTCACAACTTTTATTAAAATAAAAAATGTTTTTATCACAATGTAACTTATTTCTCCACAATATATATAATATAATAATATATAGGGCAGTGTAAATTATTGTGCAAAGGGTTAATTATTAATATTAATTAAATATTTTAAATTATAAGTAAAAAACTTACCTTTCAATTCTACTCCCACACAATTTTTCACTTTGTTTTTATTAAAACGCGCCAATAATAAAAACCCACCCCGAAAAATCGCAAAACGTAAACAAAACAGACAAACAATCAGAGAGGGACAGAAATACTTTTTGGTAATATTTGCTGTCCCTTTTTTAGTATACGGTTAAATGTCAAAATTCCGTGTCGTCACTGGTTACATTGTGATTAGATCTATGTACATATCCTTTCTAAATTTTCCATTGAGATAATAGTATATTTTCCCGGATTAATTTTATGCAATTGTTTTTTTTTTTTCAAAATAACAAGTTATATTTTGTTTATTTTTTGGCGCTTTTATTCCATCAGCTGTGCAGAGATGCCACTTATACAGTTTGTATGCAAAATTTCAAACATTATACTAATCACCCACTTAAAGCTGATTCAACTTAAAACTATTATTAATTTTCACTATAGTTGAGAAACAGTTAGTAACAGGTTTAAATATTATTTGTTTTTAAAAAGAACCGACTTTAGTGTTTGACTATGATTATGGGCCAATATATATTACCAATTTATCTGGCAACTCCCTTATTACCGATAAAGTAACAAGTGTGTTTTTCTATGGCAACGATAGATTTTTGTTGGAATAATGTTCATTCTCTTGTAAATTTTCGGGGGATTCCTATTTATATAGGGGAATTAAGTTGTGTTAAATTCGGAAAAACTGACAAAACGAGCTACTTTGAATTTACAAGAAATACAAGACATAGTTTCTGAATTTTCGGACATTGAAGATGAAAATTATAATAGTGAAACCTAATTTTTGGGAAACCAAAGCGAAACGGTCAATAATTGTAAAAAAGTTTCCATATCGAGAGCAGTGATGATGAAAATCTTAGTAAAAATAATGGCGATAAATCGAGCGACGAAGAAGACAGTCAATTTTCTTTGTAGGTTTTAAAGCATCCAATTTAATTCGAATACGTCTTTTAAAATAGAGTTCAGCTGGACTCTTTCCATAGTTCAGGGGTGTTGCTCGATATCTTTGAAGAATTTCGTTAACCTTTTTCTGTATTGAAGCCGAATCGGATGACATTACTTTAACTTACACTTCAGTGTTTGAACATTTCACTCTGCCAATCCATTTGTACTTGGATGTCCTGGAGCAATTAGTTTTTGGAAAATACCATTCTGCTTACAATATGATTTGAATTGTTCGCTGGTGAAGATTGTAGCGTTGTCGGATACAAAAATTGAAGGGAAACCATGGGTAGTAAAAATTTCAGATAACAAACTTATAGTGTTTTGCGTTGTAGGTGCATCACTTATGACTCTAAATTCGTCCATTTTGATTTAGCGTCGACAACAAATAGAAAATTGTGATTCTGAAAAGGACCTGCATAATCTATGTGGATTCTCTCCCAGTTTTCATCTGGTTCTTCCCATTGGTGTAGTGGGGCTTTTGATGGTCGATTTTAAACTTCCACACAAGATTCACATGATCTTACCATTCTTTCTATATCACTGTCAATTCCTTTCCAAAAACAGTATATTCTTGCAAGTTGTTTCATTTTTGTAATTCCCGGATATGTGTGATGTAATTCTTGGAGAATTATAGATTGATGACTTTTTAGTATGAGCACTCTTTGACCTTTAAATATCACTCCATTATCGCGGGTATATTTTCCTTCGTCGTCATCACCACTTAGCAGATTTGACAAAATTTTTGAAAGTTCTGGATCTTTTGCTGATTCCGTGGCTAATATTTCGGCATTCACGTGTTCATTAGAAATATTTAAAATTGATTCAAAACACAATTCATTAACTTCTTCATTAATGAGCTTATCTGTAGATAGCTTTTCTTGACGCTGCGTAGCACAAGAGAGGCAATCAGCATTAATATGTTCAAAGCCCTTTTTGAAAACAATTTCATAATTGAAACTTGATAAAAATTCTGCGTATCGTAGCAATCTGGCAGATGTAATGGCTGTCATCTTATTGTGTTGATGAAATATGCGTGTCAATGGTCGTCTGTTATAAATTGAAACTTCCTTCCGTAGAGGTAATTAAAAAAGTGATTCAATGTAAATGCAATTGAAAGTGCTTCACGATCTATATGGCTATAGTTTCGTTCGGCGGTGGACAATGACCTTAGTGAATATGCAACTGGAAGTTCTGTACCATTTACTATATGTGAAAGCACGCCTGCTATACATGTAGGACTGGCATCACATGCTACTATAACTGCTAAGTTCTGGATCGAAAGGCATAAGTACTTGATCACTGGAGATTATATTTTTAAATTTTATAAACTCTGCTTCACAATTTGAAGACCAATAAAATGTTGAATTTTTCTGAAGCAATTGACGTAACGGATACGTTATTGAAGACATATCTGGAATAAATCTGGAATAATAAGTTATCATGCCCAAAAATCTTCTAACATCATCGACATTAGCTGGGCGAGGCATATTAACTATTGCATAAATTTTTCCTGGTGACTGAGATTTCATTATATCTTTCAATAAGTCCAAGATATTCGATTTGAGTTTGAAAAAATGAGCATTTGCTTCTATTCAAGTGTAAGTCGTGTTGTTGTAGTCGCTTGGGGCACAATATTAAATTTCGTTTACATTCGGCTTCCGTAGATCCATGTATTATAATGTCGTCGAAATATTACATGGATTTGTCCAAGCCAGATAAAATTTGTTCAGTAATACGATTAAATTCTGATGGTGCGGTTTTTATACCAAAAGAAAGGCGATTGACCTGTAGGTTCCCTTATGTGTTGACATTGTTTGTATCTCACTGGATTCTGGATTAACTCGTAGATGAAGGTACGCTTTATAGAGGTCTAGTCGACAAAAATATTTTGACCCCTTTAGGTTATTTAAGATCTCGTCAAAACGACGTATAGGATAATTTGAAGAAACAAGTTGTGGACTAACACCTGGTTTGCAATCGACGCATAGTCGAATTCCTCCATCTGGTTTTGGAATAATCACGAGAGGTGATCCCCAATCACATCTTTCACATTTATAATCCCGGCAGCTTCTAATTCATTTAGTTCATTTTCAACACGTTCTCGTAAAGCGTATGGTACTTCTCGTTCCTTGAATAATACCGGTTTGGAACCCTGACGTAGCTGTAAAATAACTTCGTAATTGTTAACACATCCTACTTGTTTCTTCTCTGTAAATACATTGTTAAATTCGTTAATTATATCAAAAGTTTAATATAATTTATTTATTTCCAATGTATTAATATTGTGAACGTGTTGTTTGTCTACTTGCTGTAAATTTATCTTCAAATGGCGAATCCATACTCCACCCATGAGGGCATCATGACCACTTAAGCCCACTTCACACGGTAATACTTTACGTACGAAAGTCTAATGAAAAAGTAAAATGAAATTCCATCCGTATGACAAAAAAGAGAATAAAAGTCGTATGATTTATATTTTTTGCATTTACATGATCGGTACAAGAGAATAACAAAGTAATATGAAAATAGCTGTTACACTATTTTTCTATGTGTTTACATAAAAATACATCCCTGATCTAATGCGACTTGCTTGTTTTTTGAATCATTTCAAAAAATGAAGAGCCATACGACTGTCAAACTTTTCATCCGTATTTTCTCTCAATGTGTGATGGTTTTATTACATAGTACGTTTAGACGGTCACATCCGTACTCTTCTACACAAAATTTTGACAGATCATATTACTTGTGGGACCGTGTAAAGTAGGCTTAAGAACGACATATAACTCCTCATTTGTTGTTGCGTTTTACTTTCACATTGACCTTACCATATGGAATTATTATATTTTTAGTGCAGGAACGAAAAGCAATTGTTGAAGTCTGCAACGGTTCCTATACTTGAAATTTTTCGTATTCATTTCTTGGTAATAGTGTAAATCCAACACCAGTGTCGACTTCAAATTTTTGACGGCGTCCATTTATATCTACCTCGACGTATTATTTATCGATGTCATTTACTTTGAATTCATTTGAAAACATATCCACTATTTGGTTGATATATATCGCAGAGAAGGACCAACAGTGTCCGGTATGCGCAAGTTTATTGATAAAGTTCGTTAAACTGGGTTCATTGCTGATGTACCAAGACGTGAACGTGCTCGTACAGTGCGTACGCTCGCTGTGGCTCTTCACGCACTAGTTTACGTCGAATTTTGCTAAAAGATCTCGGCATGACGCCTTACAAAGTTCAATTGGTTCAAGAGTTAAAACCGCATGACCATCCGCTTCGTTTCCGCCTCGCTAGATGGACTAACGGGAAACTGCACGAATATGCTAAAAAATCATCTTTTTGAATGAAGTTCATTTACATCTTGGTGGGTACGTTAATAGCCAAAATTTCCGTATTTTGGGCTCAGAAAACCCACACATGGTCTTACAGAAGTCAAAGCACATTTTACAAGTGAATGTTTTGTGCGGCTTGTGGAGCGGAGTCATCATTGGCTCATATTTCTTTGAAAATGTAGACGGTGCAAACATTGCGGTCAATGGACTCATGCCACACATCTCATGCCACAATCGATTTATTGCGTCAAACGTTTGATGGCCATTTAATTAGCAGAAATGGTGATGTCAAGAAGCTGCGATTTGACACCGTTAGACTATTTTTCATTGTGACCGAAAATCACCCACATTTCGATTAATAATTAAATATTTAAGAATATTTAAACTTTTCATTGAAGAAATTAAAAAATATTCCAAATTTTCCCTTTTTAACATAAAATAAATGTTTATTTACATTTAATTTTTCTACTTTATCCGCCAGTTTTCACTTTGTATATACATATGTTGCTTCTAACACATTTGCTTCGCAAAACTTATAACAATTTTTTCTCCCTCTAAATTCGAAAGGATTGCTGCTGTTATGAGCAAAAATCCGACCCAACAATGTTTTTTGTAGTTTAGGTAAGTTAGGAGCAAGTTTGATTTGACCCACCGACAAAATATATAAAAAATTTGCGTACCAATGAGTAAATCAATTTGTTTGGATTTAAAGAATTCTTCACCTACGAGCTGGGTAATTGGAGGTAAATTCCAGGATGATACATTAAGTTAAGTATCGGGTTGGTACGAAATACGAGGTGTAATACAAAACGAAAGCGATACTTCTAATTCTATGAAACGAGATTTAACATTTGTGGACGACTTGTGCTTGCTTTTAGTGTGACTATTTCCAATACCAGAAACTTGAGTAGTGTGCTTAGTGCGAGGTAGATGTATTTTTTGAGAAAATTCATCCGTAACTGAGAGCAAGAATCTAACAAAGCGCATCCCTATTGGTAACGACCAGTAGAACCACAAACTAAAACCATGGCAGTAACAAGCAGTTTTGAAACCGAAAAATATATATATGTATCTCAATCCGTTTAAGATGATATGTCTAAATCCAAAGACCATTGGCACTCGCCAGATACTCTATGAATTCCTGATTGACAATAATGACAACACTTGTCGGCAGATCTGAATGATTGCCCATTTTAATTTCTTGAGTACCTTCTCTATCCCCTTTGGACTTAGAGGTCTTCAAGAGCGTGTTCACGGCCTGTTTGGCATGGCACCTTAAGGCAATATCACTAGTTTAGCGCCTGTACAGATTTCTTCCAAACTCAATCCTCTTGTCGGCATGCGTTATTATTTTAACGTGCCGCTGGTATCGGTCCAGGATTCTCCTTCATCACTTTAAGACATCCACAAGGGTATCTTACGCCAATCTCCAGTTCGGTGGCGTATGCTGCCGAATTGACCAGAGCGCCCAACCATCTTTTATCTTTTAGTACCTTACTGCACAAAATGTTGGCCACTCTCCGTAGTCCGCTGTCTTTTGACAGCTGCATCCGCGGCTAACATTTTATAATTTCAGCAAGCTTGTTTTCGACTCAGCCTAGCGAATGCGTATCGTGCGGCGCTTTGGTTTTTGAGATCCTGTCCTGTCCTCCTGTCCTCGCATAGCGCTACATAGCTCCCCTCCGCGTCAACCTTAGCATTGTCAAAGCAACTTTTGCTGAATGTAGATCCGAGTTTAAAGTATTGTCAAACAAATATAACATACTCATAACAGTTACCATGGATGTAAATCAGTGTAACTGATGGTGTATGATTTTGCTTTTGCACACCCACTATACTCTAAGGGCCATTTTTTGAATGCAAGTTTAAACTCGAGATTAAGTTAATCTCCAGTTAATCTTCGTATTCAGTTTTTGATTTCACTTAATCTTAAGTTTAACCTTACGGTTAAACAGTTAATCTTGAGATTACCTCTGAAAAGTAGTTGACAAATTTCATTAAAAAAAACTTTTAAGTGAGAGAAAGCCGAACAAGACCAATTTTTAAGTGATTATGAATTATATAAAACACAAATTGACAATACACAGCCTTAATTTATTTATTATTTTTCAAAAATTATTTGTTTACTTCAAAATCAAAGTTAAAGGACCTTGAACCGTTTGATTAAAAAATATAATAGGTCGGTACGACCAACTGAACCGACAACATAAAGGAAACACAATTCTTTTCAATGAAATTAATTTATTAACACAAATAATTTTTTTTTCATTATCAGTGACCAGTATTTTTGGCACGGTAAAACAATGTAAAATTTTAATCAATTTCTTCCTCACCTGTACCAACGATCTATCACTAATACTAAATAGTTTTGCAAATTTTGTAAACTTATCTATACACGAAATGAACTTTTGCCCCTGAATTTCCATAATATCCATATGAAGAATCTCAAATGGGTATTTGGGATGCGGGGTTCTTTGGTGATGTATATGTTGGGGTTTTCTGTCATATTTACACCGATTACAAACATCACAGCTAGCGACTTATTTCTTAATGCAGGCATTCATTTGTGGAAAATAGAATTGCTCTAAAATTTGTTCTTTATTTTCCCTAGTATTACGATGTGCTCGTCTGTGTTCAGCTTCGATTATCTGGAATTGACGTTATTTCGATGTAATACCCGTTACCATTTTTTGCGTAATCCTAATCTTATATCTAGAAAAATTATCAATAGAAATTTCTTGTAGGGTCCCAAGCAGCTTTTCGGGTATCTTGATACCATTTAGAATATTTGGTCTAAGTTTCGCTTTTAATATTGAAGTCAGCGCATCTTCAGTCCATTCTCTCGCTGATACAAAGTGTCTAGTAAACCCACGGTGTGGTTCCTCAACCGCTACCATGTCCATTCCGATTCCGATTATAATCTGATTCCTAAAGACATTGATTGGAACTTCTACGTGTGGTATTAAATCAGAGGAGTCCTGTTCGGCACTATGAACTGTTGCTCCTGACGAAAGTCCGTCATCTTCTCGACCCTCCGATGCGGTAAGGTGTCACCCATATTACTCCCATTGCCCTCAGTGGCAGTTATAGTATTTTCCAAATCAACAGCCATTCCTTCACTAGCTGTGTCAGTAGAAGAGTAATACAAATGGTTAGATATGGTCTTTAATCTTGAGAGAGCATCAGCCACGTGATTTGATATACCAGGCTTATAAATCAAATCGTGATTATACTTCTCTATGTGTGCCTTCCATCTTTTTAATTTTGCGTTAAAATTTATATTACTCAACGCAAAGGTTAAGGGTTGGTGATTCGTAGAGATTCGGATTTTCCTAGCACCATATAAATAATTTCTAAGATTATCCAAAGCCCACACATCTCTTTTTCATTAGTAGCATACCCCTCTTCAGTTTTGTTGAGAGAGCGAGAAATATAAGCTATTGACTTATCCTTTCCAATTTCACCTTGTGACAGTACAGCACCCAATGCCGTATTAGAGGCATCTGTTGTCAGATTAAAAGGCTTTTCGAAATCTGGAAAAGATAAAATCTCCGCTGTCGTCAATAATGATTTTAATGCCTCGAAAGCTTTTAGAGCTTCATCGGTTAAGGTAATTGGAACTTTCCTTGACTGGCTAGCTTTCACCTGAGCGTATTCCCCTCTGGTTAAATTTGTGAGAGGTTTCGCAACTTTTGCATAGTCTCGGATAAATCTCCTGTAATATGAAGTCATACCTTAGTGTTCAAACTCGGTTTGAACACACAAATTATTCAACAGAAATAATTTTTATGTTAAATAACATATGTAAGTATGTCAATTACATTTAGTTAAAAATTCTATAATTTCCCATGGGAATGCCTCCAAATACTTGCATAAAATTTCCATAATTTCCAAAGGAATGTCTCCAAAGACACTGTTAATTTAGTTGCTTTAGAGAAGCAGAAGTTTCATAGATAAACAACCTACAATCATAAGTCACTTCAAATCTTATAATAAGATCGACAACATCATATTTCTCATCCTTTTTAGAACTGTGCAAACCTCTTAAAAAAATTAAACCCAAAACAAGAAAGAATATTAATAAAATAAACAAAATTCAAATAAAATAAAGTGAAAGAAAATTATATATATTTATTATACTTACCTTAAAACTATTATTTTATACTTACCATATATTGTAACAAAAGGAAATTAAAATTTGTGCTAAAAAAAAATATAATTGAAATAAACCAAATTGTGCTAAAATAATAAATTAAATATATTAAATATGTATATAAATTAAAATCTATATACTTACCTAAACCTTAACATGAATTTATACTGTGAACAAAATTGAATTGGAAAATAAAAGTGAATTTTATATTTACCTCAAACCTCTGTTAAAAGAAATTGAATTAAAAGAGTAATATTCTATACATCCATCCTGAAAAAAAGGGTTTTACCCAAAGCAAAAAAAAAGGTAAGAATTCTCTCAGAATTCTCAGAATTCTCAAAAGTGAAATAATATAATTTCTCTTTCTCTTTTTTTCCCCAATTACCCAATGATTGTAATTGTTTGCGAGCAATTATAATAAACATCTCGTTCTCTTTGAAGGAGATTTAAAACAAATTATTCAACCCGTTCTTTGGTAAAAAGCGAACCTCATGAACACAAAATAAAATAAACGAGTGGGAAAAATTAACAAAAACAACTCTACACAACAAAAAATGAGGTAAAGAGATCAAGAAACTCATCACTACAACATTAAACAACAACAAAGCAGTAAGTCAAGTAAATTTTTTTAATATTCGTACAAAAAAAAAAATTGGAATTACAAAAAAAAGTAAGTGATAGATAAATTTATACTCACACATAATTAATATCGTGTAAATCGTAGAAAAGAAAAAAGAAAAGAGAGAAAACACCCAAAGTGATTTAACCCGTGATTAAAGAAAAGAAAAAAAAAATATGTAAAAGAAAAAAAAAACCAAGCAAGAAAAGAAAAAAGAGTACTCAAAAAAGTTGTGTTATTGCGTTAAAAAATTAACCTTGAACATACTGAAAAAAGGTTAAAAGAAGCGTATGTACATATAGATGTCCATATGCTTACGACAAATTTACAAAAACACAACATATATAAGAAGTACATATATAAATACCGTTTTTTTCTCTCATATAAGTACCGTGTATAAGTACCGTTTTACCCGTTTATCCCGTTTTTACTTTTATATATAAGAAAACATTTCTAGAATTCCAATATATGTATATCAAAAAAATTTTTTAAACCCAATTAGTTACGTATTATTACATACATTACACACTATATATTACATACATTACCCATTACACATTACACAAATATATAAAAAAAAAAATATCAATTTCGCGATTACCATTTCCCGTTTTGTCTTGTATACAATGCAGAAATTTCTGTTCTGTATATGCGAGTGAAAAAATATATAAAAAACATCATTTGAAAGATCCCCCTGTTAAAAAAAAATTACAAAAAAGTGCAAGTGATCCGTTTCCTTTAATCTCTATATAAATCAAACATATACACCACTCTCTTAATCACACATAAGAGAAGTGTGTTTGATTTGCTGTATTCCCATTGGAGATTACACAGATCAAGTGAAATTGCAATTTCTCTTGAATTGTAGCAAATCTCTTTATTACAAAATTCCAACAAGAGAATAGCAGACTACACAATATTGGAACAACAAAAAGAAGAATAACAGGAAAAGGCATAAGGACAAAACGCAAAGCAGATATATAAAGGAATGATATTTATAATCAATATCAAATATCAAATTTTCGAAATTTAATTACCAACCTGATTAATTATTTCATTTAATGTTTTTTTTATATAAAATAAATAAATAAATTTTCACCCCATCACTCCTTAATTGTTTAAATTTTAATTTTAGACACATATGTTGAAAAAAAAAACAAAAAAAAAATTAATAATAAAATTCATTCATTTATACCACTGGTGTTTATTTTTAACAAAACACATACAGTCCACTACGAAGATAAACAAACAGAAATAATTTAACCCATTAAGGTGAACAACACTGAAAAAAAAATGAAAAAGGAAAAATTACAAAATTAAATTAAAATTTAATTACAAATTAATTCTTAACATTTTAGAAATTAAAATTAAATTAAAATTTAATACCAAATTATTTTTTCATATTTGGAACTCGAAAAAAAAATAAAAAATTTAGGAATATTTTTAAATTTAATATTTCTAAAAATTTTTTTTACTTACGAAACTTGGAAAAATTTAATGTCTCCTATATAATTTTTCGGGTGATATACAAAATTTATAATGAAATAAATACATTCTCATATCTCATTCTCAATCTAAATCACAATTATATAATAGAATTTACATGGCAATTTATTAAAATCCCAAATTTCTTTTCTATATTCTATTTTTTCTATTTTTAAACTAGATAACAGGTATCTAGTGCTACTTCCTCGTAGCCCCTAACCCCTATTTATAGAACATAGAAAAGAATTTCTAATACCCCAAATGAGCACTTAGAGTTTATCTTAATTTTTTTTACGCTAGATAAAAGGTATCTAGTACTACTTCCCAGTAGCCCAAATCTCTTAAGTGCTAACTTCTCTTGGATTACAATATCCAGTATTGCCCTCTTATATATTCTCGTTAAAATTTGCTAGATAGCAGTTCTAGTACTACCTCTCGGTAGCCCTAATCTCTTGGATTACAATATCCGGTATTACCCACTTTTATATACACTCTCTTTAGAAATTTGCTAGATAGCAGTTCTAGTACTACCTCTCGGTAGCCCTAATCTCCCGGATTACAATATCCAATATTATCCCCTTATATATATATTCTTCTTGAATTTTGCTAGATAGCAATTCTAGCTCTACTTCCCAGTTGCCCAAATCTAATATTATAAACGAGTCGTATCTCAGTATACGAATCTAACACTTAAATCACAACACACTGCTTTATATCATTTAAATTTTTAATCCCATATTGAAAAAATGTCCATCTCATCTCATAGCGAAGTAAACAGCTCTCCGAGAGAGAGTTTCTTATTCCATTGCGATCATTTGATCCAATTTTGCCAATATTTCCAACAAACTCCCAAAGACGAGCACTCGAAATTGGTTCTAGGAGTCAAGTTGAAACACTTGGACTCGAGATGGGCAAAACTCGAAAGTTCCTATGAGAACATAATGTTATCCCATAACGGAACAGTAACCTCGGAATTTAAGGAAGAGGCGAAGAAAAATTATAAAGCGTGTGAGGATGCCTACTACCTTTGCACTTCACAGATCATCAAGTTCGGAAAGATAGCTGAGTTAAATTCCTCTAGTGACCTAGGAACATCCCTATATTCACACGCCCTTACCCAAAATACACCTGAATCCCCAGACATCTGTGTGAAACTTCCCCCCTGCGATACAGATGTATTTCAAGAAGAAACCCATCAGTCTCTGTTCCACATAACAGAAATTTCAGAAACTCCACTGCAAGAATGTCACGACTCAAAACGTAAAGGTAGCAGTAATATCCCACAATCTACAAATGCTACCCAGAACAATCACAACGACACTCAAACGGAATGCCGTACATCAAATCAAGTACACGCTAATCACTCTGCGTGTAATGCAAATATTCTACTGCGAACTGCTCTAATGCAAATAGAATGCAAAGGTGAACTCTTCACCATTCGAACTCCTATTAACCCAGGATATCGGCGAACATTCTTAACGGAAAGAAATAGAAGCCGATTTCAACTCCCCCAACAAAAATCTAATTTTGAAATTGTCGACATTGGCGGACAAAACCAGTCCGCAAATATCCCAAGATATCCCATTATATCACCTGGCAACTCCCGATTTTGCCAGTTTTATCTGAACATATATCACGCTGCTGGCCCATTTGATATTAAAAGCTCAGACCTGTCCATTCCAAGCCGCATTCTCTCGCTTCGTTGGGAGGCGTGGACTACCCCAAAGGGTAGTAACTGACAATGGTCGTAGATTTCTCAAAGCTAGCAGAGCACGCGAACGTGAATGGAAATTTACTCCCCCTCGTGCTCCACCAGATAGGAATGTGCGTACGGAGGATATTTGCATCGTCATCTTTCATTTCTCAATGATAAGAATTCTATTTCAATAAAAATATAAAAGTATCTTCGAATTCTAAACACAATTTGTATTTTTCTCAAAATTCTAACATTTCTTAACCAACTCACTCTCATTTTTTCAGCTTAAACTTTTAACATTCTCTAATATTCAAAATTTCTCATCTAGAATTAATCGCAAATTTATAATTACCCGACGAAACCACGAACCCAAGAGACGATATGGAGGCAAACCTCGTTATACTAGGTCACGACCAGATCCGGAGATTTACGAGTGCAAAATCTGCAGAAAATTCCACGCACTCAGGTTCTGCCGTCGGTTTCTAAAAATGTGAGTTCATAAAAGACAGGAGGTAGTCGACCAGCATAAATATTGTGAGAACTGTCTAGCGAGGAGCCATGACCTACGTTCCTGCAATTCATTGGATACGTGCAAAAAATGCGATCGGTTCCACCATACATTACTTCATCCAACCCCTAAAAGGCAAAAGGGAAATAAAAAGATTAAAAGGAAATCAGCAACAGCAGAAACATCACCATCAACTTTGTCGGCCACACCAGATACTAAGATAATTGTTGAAGCTATTAAATCCTTAGCGCAAGTACTTTGTACCACACCGGAAGACAAGAGATCATCTTGATTTTAACCCCAAGGCCGGCGCCATGTTCAAACTCGGTTTGAACACACAAATTATTCAACAGAAATAATTTTTATGTTAAATAACATAAGTATGTCAATTACATTTAAATAAAAATTCTATAATTTCCCATGGGAATGCCTCCAAATACTTGCATAAAATTTCCATAATTTCCAAAGGAATGTCTCCAAAGACACTGTTAATTTAGTTGCTTTAGAGAAGCAGAAGTTTCATAGATAAACAACCTACAATCATAAGTCACTTCAAATCTTATAATAAGATCGACAACATCATATTTCTCATCCTTTTTAGAACCGTGCAAACCTCTTAAAAAAATTAAACCCAAAACAAAAAAGAATATTAATAAAATAAATTAAATTCAAATAAAATAAAGTGAAAGAAAATTATATATATTTATTATACTTACCTTAAAACTATTATTTTATACTTACCATATATTGTAACAAAAGGAAATTAAAATTTGTGCTAAAAAAAATATAATTGAAATAAACCAAATTGTGCTAAAATAATAAATTAAATATATTAAATATGTATATAAATTAAAATCTATATACTTACCTAAACCTTAACATGAATTTATACTGTGAACAAAATTGAATTGGAAAATAAAAGTGAATTTTATATTTACCTCAAACCTCTGTTAAAAGAAATTGAATTAAAAGAGTAATATTCTATACATCCATCCTGAAAAAAAGGGTTTTACCCAAAGCAAAAAAAAAAAGGTAAGAATTCTCTCAGAATTCTCAGAATTCTCAAAAGTGAAATAATATAATTTCTCTTTCTCTTTTTTTCCCCAATTACCCAATGATTGTAATTGTTTGCGAGCAATTATAATAAACATCTCGTTCTCTTTGAAGGAGATTTAAAACAAATTGTTCACCCCCAATTTGTTCACTTAGAAACTTTGTAATTCCTTTAGGTTTGTGGGTGGCAACAAGTTCTCAATAAATTTGACTTTGGTGGGGTCTGGTTTGATTCCCTCAGAACTAACGATGTATCCGCGGAATTCTACCTCGGTTTTCATAAAATGCGTCTTATCGAGATTAACTTTTAAATTGGCCTCACGAAGCCTAGCGAATATTGTGTCCACATTCTTTAAATGATTTTCGACATTTTCTCCGATCACAATGATATCATCAATGTAGACAAAACAAATTTTTGCTATGTATTCGCGAAGGATATCGTCTATCATTCTCTAAAATATAACCGGAGCATTTTTTAAACCGAAAGGAAGTCTTAAATATTCAAATTTACCATTTGCCGTTGAAAATGCCGTTTTCGGAATATCTTTTGGATTCATGGCTATTTGATGGAAGCCTGATGTAAGATCAATTGTCGTAAAATATTCGGCATTCCCTAAGCTAGCAAGAGTCGATGTAATATCTGGAATTGGATAAGTATCTGAAATAGTTACATAATTCAGGCGCTTGAAATCAACAACCATTTTGTATTGTTTTTCACCACCGGGTTTAGGTTTCTTGGGCACTATCCAAATTGGAGAATTATATGGGATTTTCGAAAGTCGTATAATTGCTTCTGAGAACAGTTCTTTTATTTGCCTCTCTACCTCTTCCCTCATGCAGACTGGACAAGGATAACTTTTTGTGTAAATCGGCTCCTCCGTACTAGTTCTAATTTCTGCCTGGACATTCGTTTATGCTAGTTCACTACCATCTAATGGTCTGAACAAGGGTTTATATTTATCTATTAGATTACCTAATCTAATGCTAATATCATCAGGAAATTCATCATCAATAACATAGTTTATTTCAACAGACGTCTTTTCTTTAAGAGGAATGTGAATATTGTTTTCCAAAATAATTAGATTTGCTTTACGATCAACTATAGCACCTAGCTGCTTGAGGGTATCATCACCAATTATACCATCAAAAGTTTTAAGTCCAGGCAATATATAGAAAGATATTGGTAGATCAATTCTGCAAACTTAAAGGACTGACCTTCCACTTTTTCATTAACTAAGATATCTCCTCCCGCTGATCGAACCAATATTAGTTTGGTTAAAAGTGTGAAACCCTTAGACAAAAGAGGACTACAGAAGTTCTTGTTTGAGCCTGTGTCAATCAGGAAATCCAACACTTTGTTATTCGGAGTCTAATATTCTATGTAAGGTAAGCTTGACGGCTGACCCCCATAAAATTTATTTCATCGCCTATATCTGGCTGGGGCAATATCATGTTGTGCCCCACTGGCATTCTCCTCCTGGGCTTCGATATGATACAACTTGGTTGTTTGTTTGAAACATATTCTTCAGGTTGATTCCTTTTACCCATCGATCTCTGATTGTTGATATAATTAACTTGACGTGATTGAATCGTTTTATCAACATCCATTAGTTCATTTTTGGTCACAGGATAACGAGGAGGAATTGGTGGCCTCAATTTAGAGTCATTAAACTCCTCACGAAAATTTTGGGGTTTATAACCACTTCGCCAGTTTTGTTTATAATTCTTGCCTGTCAGTATTTACTTTGACGAATTGGGAAGGATTTTGGTGGTCGAGGAGTAAATCGCCTGTCTGCTGTTCTGATCGAGGTTGGAACAGTGATTCTATTGTTACCCTTAATATGTAGAATGTTATTTCTCATAGTTAAATTTTGCAACTCCAAGCAAGCGGAGTATGCCTCTGGAAGGGTTTTCGGTTTCTGAATGATAATCATCCGCGACAAATCGGTACTCAAACCGCACACAAATACATCCAAAGCCCTATTCCTGTAAGTGTCTATAAGTGCCCTCACAGTTTCCTGACTATAGGATTCTGTCTTCAGTTTATTAATGATTAGTGATAACTGATGATTCACCGAAGCATAGAATTCGTCCATTTTTGAAGAACCTTAAGAAATCTGATTTAACTGACATTCCAAGGTTTGAATGCCTCTCTTACCGGCGTAGTGGAGAGACAGAATCTTTTTGATTTCATCCCAATCGTCGTCAAATACATTGTATGAAATTAATACTGTGTCCGCAGCACCCACCACTTTCTAGCGTATGCTTTGGACTATGGCTCGATATATGGGTTTTTGTTTTACGATTTCAAAATCCTTAAGAATAGTCTCCACGATATGTATTGAGTTGGACTACCATCGAAAGATCGTAATTCCTTCACGCTGTCAGGGAGTCGGCTTATATCCTTCAAATCGTCCTCAGTTCGTGGTCGTTGAAGGGGTCCTTCCTCTGAAACCAAAGCGCCTATGGCAGCAGCCTGACTACTTTCAAGAAATTCTAATCTACTAATCACCTGGCCTAAGGCGTTGTTACTTAAACTCGCCTCAATATTTCCTATCCTAGTTTCCACAGCCTTAACCTGCTCCATGAAACGATTCATGGCACCAGTCAAGGTGGTTACAGTTGATCTAAGCTCCTCCATATTACGATTAGCAAGTACCGACAAAGATGAAGAAATAGAAAAATTCTCTTACCTTCTGATCGTATTTTGTGTTGTTTTTATTTTTATTTTTAGGGGATGTCCACTATAGCACTCACTTCACCGTAAATAATTCCTATTATTTTCTTTTTAAATGAAAATTTATAATTTTTCTTTTTTTTTAATTTTTTTATTTTCTCTTAATTTCTTCATTTTTTAATGCTTTTATATTTTCTTTTTCAAATTTTTTCTCTCAATTTTCTTTAATACCTATTTTTTATATATTAATTTTTTTTATTTACTTTTCACTTTATTTCTTTCTTCAAACATTTTCGTTTCCTTCTTTTAAATAGACTTTCTTTTAAATAATGTATATTCTTTTATATATTTTTTTATTTATTCTTCACTTTTTTATTTTAATATTTTACTTTATTTTCTTTTTTCAAAGATTTCCTTCTTCCTTTTATAATATAATATAATATATATTCTTTTTATATATTCTTTTATATATTTTTTATTTTTATTTTTTGTTTGATCTTCACTTTTTAATTTTTCCAATAAAATTATTCAGGGAGAGAAAAAAAGGAGTTTAGAGTTGAGTTGCACCTCACGACGCGATCGGTTCAAAATCTCTTTGACTCCTCTCGGAAGGTCCGTAAGGATCCCTTTTGGAAATCCGCTTTAATAATCGTGTTTACCTACTTAGGTACGGATTACTTCACTTTCACTTTGGTAATCGCCTGTGGCAATTCCACCAGGAATACCAATTTGGCGAAGGAGGAGAAGCAAATTATTATTTAAATGTAATTTATGATTATGCGTTTTTGGAGGGTCTCGTAGGAATCGCAAAAACGTTTTCTTTATTAATATTATCTGGTCTTGGAGGGTCCCGTAGGAATCTCAGGACTTCTTTTTTTAATTTTTTATGACACCGCTGTTTGATATTTAGGCGGATCCCTGCTCGGGCGCCAGTTAAAGGACCTTGAACCGTTTAATTAAAAAATATAATAGGTCGGTTGGACCAACTGAACCGACAACATAAAGCAAACGCAATTCTTTTCAATCAAATTAAGTATGCCCATCAACTCCCGCGATCACGTTGCACCTCCACGTGTTTGCTGTAAACGCTGATCCAGCAGAAATAATTTTGTTTTCACATACTGCAACCTGATCCTGTGTCCGATCGTGCATACCGCTAACTATAATTTTGTTTCCCACCGTGTAACTTGACCGGACACAGGTGCACACTTAAAAATAAGGAATAGCTTACTGAGCAGAATTTATTCTGCTGGCTGAGCCATCACCACCGTTAACTTCAATAGTATTCAGCTTTTGTTTGTTTTTGTTCTATACAAAAGCAAATTGTTGTGAAACACTTAGAAGTTTTTGCTTATAAGAGTGGCAGCTCTACAAGGTTTAACCTACCATTCAAAAAATGAAAATTAAGTTAACGAAAGATTAACTTTAACTGGAGATTAAGGCCTGGTTCACCCACAGGTTTCTGAAACATTTTTGGTTCGCACAAAATTTTTTTTATATGGAGTTTGACGTTTCTCTCAGAGAGCGAGAGAAATTATTTTGTGCGAACAACTCTCAGTGTAAATTAAATTAATTTTAAATTTGGTCCGAACCATTTTAGAAAAGGTTGCCACACCATATGAAATTTATACAATACACCAATATTTGCAAAAGTTCATCAAAAGTCCCAGGGTCCATGCGATAAAAATTTATAAATGAAGCTACGTCATTTAAACGCATTTCGGAAACTAAAAAAAAAAGCCAAATAAGCCAAAGCTTCTCTTTGTTTCAAATCTTTTATTTTCGTTTTTCATAAATATATTCTGCAAGTAACTTTACTTTGGTCACTTCAATGGCGAACAGAAATAGCAAATGATTTATACCCATCGCAGAACAAGATGTTTTTATTCTTACCACATAATTCACCACAAATACTGTTTATTTTTTGTTAAAAATATTAATTTTTTTATTTCTTTATTTTGACACAAATATAATTAACTTTCTTAAGTTTATGCACATATGCATTTATTTCTTTTTCAATTAAATATGGCAGCACTGTTTTTACGAACAAAGTTTTTGAAATGGGTGAATCATGCTGCAGAAAACTCTCAGTAAACAAGAAATTTCTCCGAACCAAAAATGTTTCAGAAACTGGTGGGTGAACCCGGCCTAACTTAATTTCGAGTTTAAACTCGCATTCAAACCGTTGTTTGTTATTTTGAGTAGAGTATATTATAGGCTATTTTTTCCTTTAAAATATCTGTTATAACCATAAATATTTTTAATTTAATATTGGATGGTGAAGCAAATATAAATGCAAGTATACTTTGAAGTTGTAGGTTTATGTTCAGTATAGAGGACGCCAATTGAGACTAGTGCAGTACCCAGAGGTCAAGTTGACACATTGCACAAACGTCCTAAAGGGGAGAGGATAATAGGGGAGATAGGGGAAAATTAGGGGAAGTAGGAAAGGGAGAATAAGGAAGCGGAGAAATTACACAGACTAACAGACGCACAAGAGAGCGCGACTACACTATTGAAGCCTTAGCACTTCTTAACCTACTCAAACTAATAATGAATCTATGGAGAGCCTTGATATCGGCTCTCGACACAAAAAGAAGCCACTGCCAAGGGTCTTCAATCTCAACCTACCAACTCCTGCTCATCGCAACATGCCCTGCAATAGTCCGGTTGGGATCTATTCTAGATCCTTGTCAGCGATCTAATCCCGCAGTGCCCCCTGATAAACCCAATAGCTCAGGCCTCATCCAAACCCAGAAACCAACCTTTTCTTACATTGTCTATAGCAGGCCATAGACATCGAGAAACATAACAACCCGATCCATTCCCCCAACGCCTCTGCTTTTCCCCCTGCCTCATCAATTGATGAGGCCGTAGAAGTGGCAGATTGTCAGATCAGGACCAACTATCAAATCGGCCTCATATCACTTACCTAATCTATCGAAAGCATCCCCATCTCATTACCGAGTATTCCGTCCAAAAGTCCTTAACGACTCCTTGCACTCGAATTACGTTGTGGTCCGAACGTAATAAAAAAAATAAAACACACTGCTTGTTTGGTTGCTGAATTAATAATAATCATTACAATTTTTATTTGTCTTATTTATACTTTTTAATAATATTTTGACCTAATTAATTTATAAAAATTGCATAATTAATAATTGCTTATTTAATAATACAAATTGTTAATTCCAAGAATAGAATAAATAAAGTTAATAATGAACTTTAAATAGGTCAGTGAATAAAATAATAAAATGTAGTTCTTAGAAATATTTCGAAAGTAAATTAATAAATAAATAAATTGATGACATCGAATAAATTAAGTAGGTTGATTAAAAGCTGTTGTTGACCTGGCTGGTTTGGGAGGTGCTGTTATGTGGTTTTCCATAACTCCTCCCCCCCTGGAGTAAAGTGAAGGCCACAAGGAAAACGTAGGGGCTGGAACGTTGTCTGGAAAATTTGGTATGAATTGGATTTTAGTTCTTTTCTTTGCAACAAAAAGCAGGGCTGCAGTAAATATAATGCTTAATAAACAGGTTGTTAAGGTTATAATGTTGTTTTTCTTTGATGTTGTTTCGTGATTTTCTATTTGATAATTCCTCAGTTTTTCAAGACTCAGTTTGTCTGTTATTGTTTTTGCGTTTACTTTGGAGTTAATTATTAGTGGTAGAAAAATTTCATCTTTGTAGAACATGGGATTGTCTTTGTAGATTTCACCATTGATATAGATCGAGCAGTTGTTGTAGTAGACGATAGCTGTTCCCTTAATCTCGTGAGTGTCGTTATTGCAGCTAGTTGTAACAGTAATATTCTTCACATTGACGAAAAGTAGATAGTTTGGTTCAGGCTGCGTAATAAGATTTATGTTACCAACATCTTCCAGGTCGCATGGAGCATCTTTGTTATTGATTATTTGTGCAGTGCACTTGGAATTAGCTGTATATTCAGCGTATGGTGAGTTCTTGCAGTAGTAAGTGTTCTCTACTCTTGGGCAAGGTTCGTTGAAAAATTGAATGTGGTTTTTATTGAAAGCTAAATATGGTTTTATTTTTATTTGTTTTGTGTTATTTAATGGGAGTGGGAATATGTGAAAAAGTTCATAATTCTCTTTTGAAACATTTGGAATCTGTACATTAAATATGATATTTGAATTGTTATAATACGCTTGGAGTCCAAGCAGTTCATATATTTGTCCTTTTGAGCTTGTTTTAATTGACTGATTTTCCATATAACTATATATTTGATCTAGTTCTGTAGTGCTTAGTATGAACTTTGATATTACGTTTAGTTTTGCTAAGATAATTGCTTCAGCGATGTTAGCTAAATGATTATTTAAAAGTTCTATATTATAATTAATTTGGCTGATATAATGAAGCTCGAAAAATTGTTCATATTCTTTTAAGATATTGTTAGCTAATTTATTGATGTAGGTCTCTATTCTATCCTGCTCTTTGTTTATATGATTTGTTATGTTTTGTATCCTTTCCTGCATTGTTAGATTTATTTGGTTCTGGTCTGTTAGTAGAGTCTCGATATGTGTTGTGTTAGTTCTGATGTCTTGTATTTGTTTATTTATAAGAAGTGCGTCTTTGGCGTCCATGTTGCCTGTAATAAATTTAATGGTGGTGCCTAGTCCGTTAATAAGTCCACGTTTATGTCGTCTATATGGCATAAGGATATGTATTTTATTGTTTAGTTCGTCGAGTTTTAGTCTAGTTATTTTTGTGAAACTCGTAGTTCTGTGGTTCTTCTCAAAAATGGAGATAGTGTCTTGAATTTTGTTGGTAATTTTCGCATATTCGTCAAGGTTAATGATATGTATCAGGTTATTGTGATTAGTAATTATCCTTGCGTTGCCTAATCGGAATCTTACTATTTTCTGTTCTTTACTTATTTGTTGTATGTCTACGGTTTGTGATAGTACTAGTGGTATCCTATGAATAGGGGAAAAAGAAATTAGTTAGAGGTTTTTGGAATTTTGTGTAACTTTTTTATTTTTGACTTATGAAATTTCTTGTTTTGTTGTGTGATTATAGTTACCCTATTGTTCTTTTTTACTTTATGTTTTGTAAATCTAGGTGTTAGTTTATTACGTTTTGCTTCTTTTCGATAAATGGTTTGATTTTCTAAATTTTCTGGTTCTGACCGAGTTTCGTTTAGTTTGTCTATCCTGTTTTTAGTTGCATTTTCAAGTTTTTCCTTAATTTGTGGATATAAGATATTTTGAAATTCATTAAGTTTTGTAATGTATTCATGTTCGTTATTAAACGTGACAGAGTTATTGAATTTATAAGTTCTACCGAAAAATAATTCGAATGGGGTGAGTTTAGTAGAAGAATGTATTGAATTATTATAAGTTAGGAGAGTTTCTGTGAGTATATCATCATGGTCCTCACTAAGGTGATTTTCCTTTCTAGTAGTTATAATGATTCTGTATATTTCGGTTAATGTTGAATGTAGCCTTTCTACAAGAGCATTGCTTGTGCTCTGTTGGAATGAAGTAATATGTAAGTTAATTTGGAATTGTCTACAAAACTCTTTGAAAATGTTGGCTGTAAATTCCGAACCTTGGTCAGCTACTATTTTTCTTGGGATACCATAAAGATTAATAAAATGTTTTAAAGATTTTAGTATGCATATAGTATTTCTTGATGAAAGTGTATACGCTGCTGCAAATTTAGAAAATTTGTCAATTATTGTTAAGATTTGTTTGTAGTTTATACTGTAGATGTCTATATGTAAAATATCAAAGGGCTTTAAGGGGGTTTCGGGTTTTTGAAATATTGGTTTTGGGGGATTTCTATCGTATTTAAGGGTTTGACATTTATCACAATTGTTAATTATCTGTGTTATTTTATTCTTCATAAAAGGGAAATAGAATTCTCTTTTAAGATGGAAAAACGTTTCGTTAATTCCGCGGTGGTTATTGTTTACATGGTAAGTATTTATAAGTTCTTCCTGTTTGTCACTGTCTGTTATGTCTTCTAATATTTCTGTGCATCGTATTACACGAAACATTTTACTATTTGAGAAAAATTTTGAATAAACAGATTGAACAATGCGAAAAGTGTCATTGTCAGTGAATATGGCTGACATTTTGTTTGGATTGAGAAATTTTTTTGAAAATTTCTACTATTATTACTTCTGTGTATAAAGGTTTTCTAAATATTCGACGTTGTTTGTTTTTAAATGGCATCATGACTGACATTTCTGGAGTATTTGAGGATTTTTCGAATACAATTTGCAAATTAAAGTCGTTTAGAGGTTTTTCTGAGATATATATACCGTCACTTAAATTTTCCTCATTTGAATGTACAGTGGTACCGGACGTACCTTGATTTGAAGCAATGTCATTCACGTTTATCTCAGACTGCTTGGGTGTATCTAGTTTTATTCGACTTAAGGCGTCAGCATTTGTATTCAGTTTTCCCTTCTTGTATACTACCTCGTAGTCAAATTCTTCCAGTTTAAGACGCCACCTTACTAGTTTTGAGTTGGGTTCTTTTAAGCTCATTATCCACGTGGGTGGTTTATGATCAGTTACAATGAAGAATTTGCGTCCAAACAGATAAGGTCGAAAATACTTAGTTGCCCATACGATGGCTAATAATTCCTTTTCAATCGTTGAGTAGTTGCATTCAGATTCTGAGAGAGTACGGCTGGCGTAACATATTGGCTTGTCATTTCCTATCCGTCCTTGGGAGCCCCTAAGGCAAAGTTGCTTGCGTCCGTAGTTAAAATAAACGGTTTTGTGAAATCAGTATATTGTAAAATAGGGTCGTTAGTTAATATGGATTTACATGTTTCAAAAGCTTCTAGGTATCTATCATTAAATTCTATGTTTTTCCCTTTTTTAAGACATTCGGTAAGTGGTTTGGTTAATTTTGAAAAATCTTTAATAAACTTTCGATAGTAGCCGACGAGGCCTATGAAGCTTTTAATTTGCTTTTGAGTGCGAGGAAGCGGAAAATTTTTTATAACATCAATTTTAGCTGGATTAGGTTTTATTCCGTCTATTGATATAATATGCCCGAGAAACTTTGTCTCTTTCTGAAAAAATTCAGATTTGTCTGGTTGAATTTTAAGATTTGATGATCGGAGTTTATCGAATACTAATTGGAGGTTTTGTAAATGTTCTTGTAGGGATGTGGAATAAATAATAATGTCATCAAGGTATACTAAACATATTTTACCTATGAGTTCACCTAAAACATTATCCATGACCCTTTGGAAGGTCGATGGGGCATTTTTTAGGCCAAAGGGCATTCTTACGTATTCATAATGCCCACCTTCAACAGTAAATGCGGTTTTAGGGATGTCTCTTTCGTGCATCTCAATTTGGTGGAAACCACTTGCCAAATCGAGTGTAGTAAAATACATACACTTTCCTAACTTATCCAATATTTCACTTATATTAGTAAGGGGATACCTGTCAGATATGGTCTTTTCGTTGAGCTTTCTGTAATCTATTACCAATCGCCATTTCTGTTTGCCACTGGCATCTAGTTTTTTGGGAACGATCCATACAGGAGCACTCCATGGAGAGTAACTTGGGCGTATTATTCCCTGTTTTAACATATCTGTTATTTGTCGTTGGACTTCAGATTTATGTATTTGCGGGTATCTATACGATTTTGTATATATTGGGATATCGTCCGTTGTTATTATTCTATGTTTGACTTGATTTGTGAAACTTAATTCTGTATTTTCTTTAAAAAAATATCTTTGTAGTTACGACACAGTTTTATTAGGAATGATTTTTCTTCATTGTTTAAATGTTCTGTTCTGAGTAATTCAGAGATATCGTTGTGTTCACAATTTCCTACTTGGGTTGACTCGAAGTTAAAACTCTCGATGAATTCTTCGCTATTGTATTTAGTAACTTTGAGTGGTTGTTCGATGTATAAAATCTGTTGTTCATCTGATATGTTAATAATTTCAAGGAGACTGTGCCATTCTTTTGCATGGTATATACCTTCTGGTATATAAAGTGAGTCAGTAATAGGGGTTGTTTTCACGTAGATGTCTCCATCTCTCACATCTACTGGAATTTTTTTCATTAGTTTGGAATTTTCCGGAATAATGTGTTTCCCTGATGAAAAATTGGGTTTAAATTCTAAAGGGATTATTGCGTTCTTTGTTACAACTCTATTGTTTGCTAAGTCTATTTTAGCTTCTAATTTTGAAAGAATATCAATACCAATTAGCCCATCGAAGTAATTGTGAAATTTGAATAAAAGGAATCTAAATTCTTCTGTTTGAAAAAATGGTTACAGATGATTTATGTTATCAAGTTTCTAACTTGATATCTCCTTATCAGCACGGTTTTAGGAAAAAGTGTTCTACTACAACAAACCTGCTTCATCTCTCAACAGTTGTGTATCAAGGATTTTGTCATCAGCAACAAACAGACGTTATCTATACGGATTTCAGCAAGGCCTTCGATAAAGTCAATCATGTACTTTTGAGGAAGAAACTTTATTTATTGGGATTTTCCGATCTTAGTCTAAAATGGATTTACTCGTATTTAACTAACAGAAAACAAACCGTACTTTTTAAAAACAACTGCTCCAGAAGTATTGATGTCCTTTCTGGGGTACCTCAGGGTAGCCATCTTGGACCGCTGCTGTTTTCATTGTTTATTAACGACTTACCTGAAACGATTCACTATTCCAATATCCTAATGTACGCTGATGACGTAAAAATTTTCTTAAGTTATCGCCAAAGTTCCGATCAGAAACTTCTTCAAAATGACCTAAATTCGTTTCATTTATGGTGTAATTTAAATCTAATGCAGCTTAATCTCAAAAAATGTAAATACATGAGATTTGTAAGAAAGAATCCGATTCCTGCAAACTATGCTTTTGATGGATACGAGCTTGAGCTTGTAGATAACTTCCTGGATCTAGGAGTTCTACTTGATCCCAAACTAAATTTTATCCCGCACATAACTATGACTGTAAATAAAGCTAGAAGGGTTCTTGGTTTTATAAAACGGTGGGCAAAAGAATTTAACGATCCTTATGTTACTAAATCGCTCTACACATCTCTTGTAAGGCCTATACTCGAGTATGGTTCCATAATATGGGATCCTCTATATAAAAAATATTCCGACGTCATCGAATCTGTACAAAAGCAATTTCTGATGTTTTGTCTCCGAGGAATGAATTTTAATCCTACAAGTTTACCTTCTTATTCTGCCAGACTAGCTTTAATTAAACTTCCGACACTTAAAAGCCGCAGAACTATGTTAAATATCTCATTCATATTCAATGTAATTACTGGTGATATAGGCTCCAGTTTTTTAATCCATAATATCACGTTTAATGTTCCTCAACGTCCGTCACGTCATTTTTCCCCATTATCAATACAATTTTTTAGATCCAACTACGCTGGTGCTGATCCAATAAGGAGAATGTGTAAAGAATTTAATAAATTGTATATGCTAATAGATTTTTCGTCATCAAATAATGTTATAAAAAATAATGTAATTATATATTTAAATTCATAGTTTTTAAAATTGATATAAATTTAAATTTACAATTGTAACTTTAATAAATTGCCTGTAAGGAATATTTCCATAGGCAAATAAAATAAATAAATAAATAAATAAAAAATTAAACTCAACGAAGCTTGGGAGTCTAACCTCTTTGTTTAGTTCGTATTTGTTAAGAATTGTTGTTATTGTAATTGATTTACACGTTTTTTGATCTGAAGGATTTATAAAATTTGGGTTTATAAATAATGAAGAAGCCCCAGTTTCAATAAGGAATTTGAGCGGTCGTCCGAATGGAGACGAAATATTAATGTAGCCTAACTCAAATCCATGCTTATTGATGTCTAGGTATCCTGTCTGTTGTTCGAGGCAAACTTTCGAAAATTTATGTCATCTTCAATATTTTCTACTAGTGTATGGTATTGATCTAAGTTTTGTTGATGACCTATGCTTGGTGGTTGTAATTCTGAACAGTTATTTTGAAAGTTAAAAAGCTCTCCTTTGATTTTCTGGTGCTAGAGTTCTCATTGTTTGATCTGTTCTGAAGGATCTTTGAGTTGTTGTTGGTGCTTGAGTTTTTATATAACTAGAACTTACATCCATAGGTTCTGGTTTACTATATCCCTTGAATGTATTACCTCTAAGTGTGTTTTGATTAGAGAAGTTAGAGTTTAATCTACGTTGCATAGGTTGGGTGTTAGAGTTTACGATTTCTTTCGGCTGTTGGGGTCGTATGTATTGGTTATTGTAGGTAACCTGGTTTTGTTGGGGAAACGGTTTAAACCTACCATTATACCTGTTTCTATTGTAAAATGAATTGTTGGGTCTTGGTTGCCATTTGTTTTGGACAACTGTGGGGTCTGCTTTCATGTAAAAAATATTTTGTTCTTTAATACACATTGAAAATGCTTCTGCTAGTGAATCTGGTTTCGAAGCTCTTATGGTCGAACCTAGGGGTTCCCTTAGCCCAATTAGAAAACTATTTAGACACATTTCAGAATAAAGATCTTTTTTGGCTTTGACTACCTTTTCATCCCTTTCGTGTATCTGGATATTGTTAAATAAGGATGCCTGAATTTCTATAATTTCACTGTAAAATTTTTCCACATTATTGAACTTTTGGCGAATATTGTGAAGATCCCTAATTAAGGAAGTTTCAGTTCTTTTGTCTGAGTAATGTAGGATAAGGTTTTGCTTTATATCGTCCCAATTAAGAGAAGTTCCGTACATGTTCAACACCTCATTAGCTTGTCCAATGATTTTATTACGAATGGCTCGCAATAATATTTGCCCTTGTGGTGTTGCATCGTAGGCTCTGATATGAAGCAAAATTTCTTCTACATTATTAATAAATTCATTTAAAAGTCGTGGATTGCCTTCATACGTTGGCAAATCCTTTATTGCATCTGGGATGCGGAGAGATTCAAAAGGGGGTCTAAAGGTAATAGAATTGCCTGAAGAAATTGGTTGTTCAACCGGTGGAGTAGCCATACTGTTTGTTTGTAAACCTTCGGGAATTGAATTTAAACTCCTACTTTTAAATAGATATCCTAATGCACTTGGATATGGTCTGAATAATGCACTTTTAGATGTTTTACGTTTGTTCATTTACAAGCGGTACAGAAAAAATCAATATGGTAGTATTTTCTTACTTAAATAATTTTCTTTTTATTCTTGTTTCTTATGTTTTTAAATACATAAAATTTTCTATTTTAAAATTTTTCTTTATTTAAATAATATCTTTTTTTATTCTTGTTTCTTATGATTTTAAATATGGTATTTAAATATGTTATATATTTTTTTTCCTTTTTTTTATATATAATTTCCTTTTTCTTCTTTCTTTTCCCTTTATTTAATTATGTACTCTTCTAATTTGGAGGGACTGGCTTTTTGGGCTACAGTTTCGCAAATTTGAGTTTTGTTATACTGGAGGGTCCTTCGATAGGATTCGCAGTTTTTCTTTTATTTTGTTAAGGCTTTACAGGCCCGTTTGTTATAGCTTTCTTTCACTTTTTATAAAAAACACACATTACAATTTTCACTCACCAAGTCCAGAGTAGTATGTGGTACATCCTGGTGATAAGGAGTTAGTACTCCCCGGCTTCTTTTTATATCTTCGATATTCCCTCGAAGGTAGTGCTTTTTACTGCGATATTCCTTCACAGTCCTTTAGGATGTGCGTTTTCCTTCGATATTCCCTCGAAGTTTATCCTCGCTATTCCTTTAGGTAGCACTTTTATAGAGAAAACCGTTCACACAGGCCTAGCCGACTGCGCCAATTACGTTGTGGTCCGAACGTAATAAAAAAAATAAAATACACTGCTTGTTTGGTTGCTGAATTAATAATAATCATTACAATTTTTATTTGTCTTATTTATACTTTTTAATATATTTTGACCTAATTAATTTATAAAAATTGCAAGTTAATAAAATAATTAATAATTGCTTATTTAATAATACAAATTGTTAATTCCAAGAATAGAATAAATAAAGTTAATAATGAACTTTAAATAGGTCAGTGAATAAAGTAATAAAATGTAGTTCTTAGAAATATTTCGGAAGTAAATTAATAAATAAATAAATTGATGACAGCGAATAAATTAAGTAGGTTGCTGTTGTTGACCTGGCTGGTTTGGGAGGTGCTGTTATGTGGTTTTCCATAACTCTCGCGAACGAGCCGTGATTTGCACCAGACTGACACAATGGCCCTTAGGGCTGCCCAACTGTCAACGAAGATCATTTAAGATTAAGGCATATGCCTTTCAGCTATGGCCTCAGTAGCCTTCAAGATTGCAAAGATCTCTGCCTGAAACATGCTACATTAATCCTTTACCTCCACCTAACTGCGACCCATCTGTGAATATGGGTATACCTTCCTGCCCCTGGAGTACCCCACCATTACATAGTGCCCTATCTGGTATAAATATCCTCAAACCAAGCAGAAACATTGCCTCTGGCACAATATAGTCGGCTTTTTCCGAAATTCCGTACCTCCCTCAGAAAGACGACGTTCAGAACTCTGGAGTGTCCTATCGAGCTCTGTTTCCAGCAGCCAGATTCCCTCTGACGTATGACACTACGCGCTGCACACTGCTTGACATACAAACAAGCGGAGCCAGGCAGAGCATAGTATCAAGAAATGCGTGAGGACAACTCTTCCTCACTCTAGTGATTATTAATAACAACAACAAAACGTGCGTCCAGTGAACAATTTACTAAACATTAGTAGTTTTAAATATCGTTGGTGAAGCAAATATTAATATCCGCGGTGTCTAAGTAAGGCTGGATAATCGTGTCACCAGGTATCCAGGAAGAATGCGTGTTAATGACCCTATTGACCTGTACATTGCATTGAATTCCAACGAATGAAGCAGATTTCAAGCTATCATTCGCCTTCATTGAAACTGAGGAGTAGGAAATTCACAGGTTATTGTAGCTCGCTTTAAAAACTACTAGTACAGTCTTCGCTAGATTTATACTTAAGCCGTTGAGATCACAACTACAGCACAACAAGCACAGTTATAGCAAGATTATTTAGGTATGTGGCATGCCATCTAGTTCTATTAGCAATTTATTTATTTATGGCCAGGTTGTATAGTAGAAGAATTAACAGCCAATAATGGTTACACCGATGTTTGATACAATTACCATATAACATAAATAAATTTTTTTTTATTTATTATTTCCTTTTTGAATTTGAAAAATTAACCTATTACTACATTATAGAATGTAAGACGTTTTCATAACACTATTTTTGCAGTTTGCTAATTGTTTTTAAATACACTTTTTAACATTATTAAAGTAACGAGATATAAAGTTGCATCTAACTTTAGAAAGAAAAACAAAAGGACTTGGACACACTTTCCCATTAAGCTATCTTTCTATTAATAGAGTACCAACGGGAAAAATTATTAATTTCGTTGGCGATTGACATTATTATAGGTTCCTTGGAATTTCTTGTTTTAATTTAATTTGAGTTTATAATTAAAAATTCGTTAAACATAACTCAAACTATAATTAATTTTTATGTTTAGTATGGGGATATCTAACACAATTCAAACAAGAGTCAATTGCTTTACACAATGAACATAATTTTCAGTTTTATCTGATAAATTTTTTTCATAATGTCATACATTGTTTGTAAGATCTATCTTCCAAAACAATCACGGTTTTTATCTTTTAAGGCCCGTAATGCGCACATTTTTCAACTGACAGCGACGCATGTGTACAATGAGTACTTAGACTGATCAGCTGGTTCTTTTTCTTCTGCATGCTTTTGTAAATTTTATTTTATTAATAATTTTTTATCTTTTTGTTTCTTCATACAATTTTGAACTTTTTGTTTATTTTCCCTTCAAATCGATGAAAAGTCTAAGTATTTTACGTGCGTGAAAAGTTAAAATTTGCTGAAGTTTCTACGCTGCGTAGACGCAAACGTACTGATTATAGCAACACTCATAAGTAAACATGTATTTTAACTTAGGTGTCAATTGAAAAAATTTGGGCATTACGGATTCTATGTTTTTCGGTCGTTAAGCCGAAAGTCCATACCATGCGTTTCATGCTGGCTTGCATTACATGCGTTTACCGAAAAAGTAGAATCAGTGTAGTTGATTGTGACAAGTTACAGAAGAAAAAGCATAGAATGAATAGACGCATAGAAAGTAGGATTACTTTCTACTTTTCTATGCGACTAATGCAGTGTTGGAAAATGTCAGCAGTTTTTAAACTTGGCATGCCAAATTATATACTATTGTGAATGGTTTCTATAAATATGTTTAAATAGTACATTACTATTTTCGCATTTTTCTTTATTTGCATTATAAAAATATTAATAAAAACATATTTCATAATAAAGTTTATTAAGAGGAAAATACATTAAAATACATTTTTTAACAAATTTCTTTCACGAACAAAATATGTATATGATGATTGTTTATACATATGTATGTATATATGATTGTTTTTATGTACTGAGTGTCATCTATTTTGAATTTATTAATTTGTAAACAAGACAAACGGAGGATAAATTAACTGAAAACACTCGTATTGTGTTCTTTTGGGGATTTTCGTAGGCCTTAAAAGCACAATACAATGTAATTTTTGTGCAAAACTATTTATAATAAAAACAACTAATAACAATTTTTAATTTTTCCTTTCAAGAAATTAAAATTTTTTGGCAACTTTCAGCAAGAAAAATTTTTTATGAGCAGTACGTCTTATTTTGATCTTATAATATTTAGCTTCTTAATTACCTCTTACACAAGAAACTATATTCATTGTGACCGAAATTTACCCACATTTCGATTAATATTTAAATATTTAAGAATCTTTAAACTTTTCATTGCAGAAATTAAAAAATATTCCAAATTTTCCCTATTTTAACACAAAATAAATGTTTGTTTACATTTAATTTTTCTACTTTATCCGCCAGTTTTCACTCTGTTGCTTCTAACACATTTGCTTCGCAAAACTTATAACATTTTTTCTCCCTTTAAATTGGCCTGTCCTTTTATGTTATGAGCGTTTTTCAAATGTCAAAATATCATATATGTAAATTCATAAATTTGTAATTAATGCCATAAATTCTTTTAAAATTACAATTTGATTTTCTATTTTTCCCAAAAATGTTCTTGTTCGCTTGTTTGTTGTTTACCACAACAGCTGATCAAAACAAAAAACCAGTCACATAAACGCATTGTGTGTAACTTGCAATAAAATCGGCATAGAAAGCAAGAATCGCATGTAATGCAAGGCGCATGAAATGGATGGTATGGACTTTCGGCTTTACTGTTGAGAATAGTAAATTAACTATATAAATAAAAAGTTTGCAAAATATCCCTCGGTTATAAATGTTAATATGGTAACCTTTAGCTAAAGAATCCGTTATATCTCTTATACACAGAATATACATAAGCATCTGTGCTTTTAAATATCTTACTGATTGAATGGAGAAGAAAAAGGTTTTCGATATGAGTTCTAATGAATTAATGAATTGTCATATGGAGTAAGTTTTAATTACACTAATTAAAAACTTTTATTAATTGTAATTTCTAATTTAAGACCGTGTGAACTAAATGTTATGGATTTTGATTATGTAAGTAATATTAATGGTGAATTTGGCATAAGTAGTTTACAAAACTATAACACGTCTATCAATGCTGAATCGATCAGTTCTTATGAAAGATCATCTATTTTTTTCAACCATATAAATGAAATTTTGGTTGGTATTACTCATAACGAAAGCGAAGTTTGCCCCAGTGAACCATCAAACTGCAACGTTAAACAACTGGACAGTGATAGCACAGAAAAAGTAGCTTATAGTTACGAAAGTGCCGCCGAAAATGAAAGTTGGAGCACTAATTTATACCAACAGGAAGGAATGAATGTTATGTTTGAAACTGAAAAAAATTTAAAAGAAATGACATCCCTCTGTGTTGAAGGCATAAACAAACAAAGCCCATTTTTTGAAAATTGTGATCAAGCGAAAGTTACCAATTGTCAAGATATTACATCGAATTTGGATTCTATATATACTAATAATTATTTTAATTTTTCTGAGAAATTCAACTTTGTAGAATGTTCGTTAGACCCCGCATTTAATATGGGGGCAAATAATTCGTCTAGTTCATCGTTTGATATTCCAAAAACCGACAATTCATACAATCAGTTAATTAATTTTGATACCAAGTTAAGTTACGCTGATGAAATGACTGTTTGCGAACCTGAGGTTCGGCTCAAGTTGTGCAGTAATGAAAATGAAAAAATTTATCGGATAGACAAAAATGTAGTTCAGCATAAATCACACTGGGTTCCTGTTTTTCCACGAAAAAAGTTTAATCAAGTTGCAGACATTATTGTGAAACATCCTTTACGCACACGAAAAATACTTCCTACTTGTCGACAATTTTCGGCTGGCACAGATGGTACATTAAAATTATCTGAAGATAAATCTCCAAATAAAAATCTTCACAATAAATCATATGAACAATCAAGAAATCAAATTGTTGATAAAGATAATAGCATTAATACAATATACAAATTCAATTTAAAAAATGAAAACCACTGTATACCAGATTTTAGTAAGACGGCTATTATACCAACAATCAATAGCGACAAACGTTCTAAGGTTCACAATCAAAACCGGCGCAAACAAAAGCTAGACGTTATGCCAGGTAAGTTATTTTATGTTTTTTTCTTATTTATTTTTCTTTGTATTTAATTATAACACTATGGTATTTGTTATCTACTACAATTGTTATAATTATAAATACATACATAAGTAAAAAATGAAAAACAATTGGCTGAGACAAAAAAATCCTTTTTCAATTTATTTTCATATTATCAGGGCCCTATTCCAAGAAACAACCTATCAACTTTTCACTTTGCACTTATCAAATTTTTCGACAATTTTCAAAACTATATTCCTCAGAACTATAAAATTTGCAGTCTGCATTTTTTATTCTCTTTGCAATTTCTGTTCCATGTACAGTTGTGTTCATAAAAATAGGAGTGAGCCCATTGAAAAACAAAAGCTTAAATTTTAACAACAAACATGGTTTAATTCAATTTTTGGTGTAATGTAATGTTGATTCAATACTAAATTATTTAAGTTATTCATTAATTAAATAAAGCTTTCAACAAGTAGCTAACAGGAAGTTTAAAAAAAATATCTTAAAGAGTGCTGTTCAAAATAATAGGAGTATTTCAGTTTTCATAAAAATTCACTATTAAAAAAGTTAAAAATGCTTATGACTATAATCAGAAACTTTAAATACGATTAGTATTTGGTACAATAGCCTTTACTTTTTATTACAGCAGCACATCTACGAGGCATGGAGTCAACTAAATCTTGACATTGTTTTAGTGGAATTTTATTCCACCCATCTTGCATCTTGTATGTCTCTCGGCAACATATTTTTTAACATCCCTCATATATGTTCTATGGGATTAAGGTCAGGAGACTGAGCTGGCCACGCCATAACCTTTACCCCATTAACCCGAAACCACTCATTTGCTAATTTACTGGTGTGTTTCGGGTCATTGTCTTGTTGGAATATCCATTTTAGAGGTGTGGAATATGGTAACATCACTTCTCTCAAAATGCTGACACAGACGTTCCTATCTATTATGTCTCTAATTCGATGTATTGGGCCTAAACCATTATATGAAAATCTTCCCCATATCATTAGTTTTTCAACACCATGTTTAACTGTCTTTTGTGTATACTGAGCTCTATATTTGGTGTTGGGCTGGCCTCTAACATGCTGTCTAGACCCAGTGCCACCAAATAAAACAATTTTGCTTTCGTCGGTCCACAATAAGTTCTCCATTTTTCTTTCGGATATTTGATATGTTCCTGGGCAAACTTTAAGCGTGCTGCTGCCTGTTTTGTATGTCAACAATGGCACCTTTTGTGAACTTCTTGCGAATAAATTGTTGTCCATCAGACGCCTACGAGTAGTAGGAACACTTACGGCAAGATTCAGATCCTTTTGAGTTTTTTGCATGCGCCGAAGGATTTATTTTGCTGTATCGCACAATTCGGCGGTCATCAACAGTAGATGTTTTGGCCTTGCACCCACGCGTTTCGGGCTTTTTTATATTTTAATGTATTTGTGATCATTTGATCGGAGTAACTTAAGATTTCCTTAGTTTCTTTGTAAGTTTTGCCTTTATTTCGAATATTTTTAATTAGTTTTCTCTTTTCTTCAGTACAGTCCCACTCCTCGTCCCACTATTACAAAAATTTATGTGAATCACTGTAGAAAAAGTTTTAACTACATTTTCCGTACTTATTTTTCACTTTTTTCTTTAAATTATCTGCTGTTATATTTTTATTTTTAAAAGAACACTCGCACTCCTATTTTTTTGATCAACTGAATTCAGAGGCAAACACAGAAATGAAACAATTTCATCGTAAATATTAAAGTTATTACGAGATTCTTTTTTGTATTTTATTTCTTACATATCGTTGTAACTACCATTAATATATATCATGTTTTGCAAATTGGTAGAATAAAATATTTTAACTTTGAAAATATTACATGGTAGCACTCCTATTATTTTGAACACAGCTGTACGTTCTCTTTTGCAAAGTGCAAAGCTAAAATTGAAAAGTGTAATTTGCAAAGACTGCAAATAATTATGCTGTTTTGTTCCACAAAAACTGTAAATTCTATTTTTGCAAAGCAAATTTCGATAAGTTTATCACAAATTTGCAAGGTAAACGATCTCTGCAAATTCATATTGTTATAACTAGTGAAACTTTCAAAATGTTAAGACGTGAGTTTTTGATCGACGATCGTAAAGAAGTGATTATAAGAAGAAATTATAGAGACAGAATTAATTTTTCGGGACTACAAAACTTTAATTTTAAAGAGTGCTTTAGATTAAATCAAATTCAAGTTGATTTTATTTGAAGTCAAATTAAAGAAAAATTAGGGCACAAAACACAACGCAGTCATGCGTTATCTGCTGAAAATCAACTGCTACTGTGCCTGCATTGGCTTGGAAATGGTTGCCAGTACCATGGAGTTTCAGCTATGAATGGTGTTGCAAAATCAACGGTTTGCAGAACCATCCATGGAGTTGTCGACATTTTAATAGACGTTTTATTTCAAAACGCAGTGCGGTGGCCCGATGACGTTAGTGGTATTGCTGAAAAGTTTTTTGAGATGGGTGGATTCCCCTGTGTATGTGGTTGTGTGGATGGCACAATCGTTAAAATTGATGCGCCTTCATTGCACGAGGAAGCATATGTGGACCGGCATGGTAACCACTCATTAAATGTAATGATGATATGCGGGCCAGACTACACATTTTACAGTGTAAATGCAAGTTGGCCGGGTAGTGTTCATGATTCAAGAGTTTTACGGAATTCGGCTATAAGCCAAAGATTTGACAATGGATGGAGACCTTTTCCGGATGCTGTTGTTTTGGGTGATAGTGGTTACGGATTAAAAAATTGGTTGATACCACCATTACTCCGAAATCCTGATAACCCTGCTGAAGAGGCTTTCAACCGTTGCCACAAAAAAAACACGGATCATAATTGAAAATAGTTTTGGCATTCTTAAAGAAAGATTTCCGTGTCTAAATTACCTGCGACTAAGGCCTGATTTTGCAGGAAAGGTAGTTAGTGTTTGTGCCATCTTACACAATATTGCCTGTATCATTGGAAGAAGTAGCGAAAACATTCCATGCACTGAAGACACTGACGGTGAAATCGATGAATTAGATTAGAAAATGCTGACGAAGGGAACGATACCCTTATTAATATGGATCATGCGAGAGGAATGGAAAGGCTTACTTCTCTCCTGCAATACTTTTCCTAATGCTATCTATTATAGCATTGCTTTGGAATAAAATTGGTTTTTCTACTGCAAAATCGTTGTTTCTTTTGGGATTTTTTTGAGGTTTTAAATTAAGTTCTCAGAGAATTAATAATATAAGAAGAAACAATATAAAATTCACTTAAGGTATGATCACATTAGGAAAATATTTGACGAAAAATGCGTAGCCACATTTTTTATTTAGAGGAAAAATTAAAGGCTAGAAGAAAAATTTTTCTATAAATTATTGGTTACGCTTTTTTTTTGGAAAATATTTTCATAATGTGATCATACCTTTTTTGTTTATTTAAAAATAAAAAACAATTCATAAATAACACTAAGTAGGAAAATAGTAAAAAAAAATAAAATTAGTAAGGCATAAAAAAACTTAATACTCCTCAATTTGCAAAATGTTTGCGGTCATTGCCGTTGCAATTTCCCGAGTTATGTCGGAAGCTGGTAGTTGGAGCTCTCTCTCCAATTTCAGGCATTGAAGTTTCCTGTAGTAAGTTTTAACCTGCATAAGCTCCAGGCGAAATTTCTTCTCATTATCCAAAGTTTTACTTAGAAACTTGGTAGAGCTCTTTCTCTTCCTTGGGTTTGGAGGTGGGTGGGAAAGTGTTGCCTCTGTCGTCAATATTATGGAATCACGACTTGCTGATGGTAGATTTTCTGAATTTCCATAGCTTTCAGGCAAATTCAGTCCATCTACCACAGCTGAATCTGATTCCAGATTATCAAGGATGGCCAAGTCAACTTCATCCATAAAGCTGTCCTTACCGCCTGCGGACCCAGTTTTTCGGGCGTTATCTCTTATTCTGCAAATTAAAAAAATCGATTATTTCAAACATAACAATGTTACATTGCTATCGTATGTAGATATGTATGTATTTAAAACAAATTATTTGAGCTTTAAATTTATACCCCAATTCACAATCCATTTTTAAATACATTTGTTTTGTTTTCAAAATTTTAATTTGAAAAATATTTTTGATTTACAATATACAACTTTATGACAGCGTTTGTGAATTGGGCAATTATCATAATTATTATAAAATTATATACAATAATGTTTTAAGTTTTCTTATATGTATGTATATTCCTTTACAGCAAAAACAAAGCAAGAGTAACACATTGAAACCGTTACGTTCAAAATTTAAGAATGAAATATAAAAAAAAAAATTTTTACCATTGTTTTTGGATTATGACGATAATTTGTGTTGTTGTCGTATACAAGATTCTTGTTTATTATTAGAATTGCACAATATTACAATTAATAGAAATTCGAACAAAAACATATGATGTAAATATAAATATTTGCTATGTGTAGACAATAAATTATTTGACTTACCAATGTCCGACACTTCCAGAGTCCAAACAAACTGTCCCTCGCATAGGTCTATGTTTTTTGGGCCGATGCCAGTTTCAGTGATTGGCCTTTTTTTTCAAAACTTCCTCCCAGGCAGCCTGTTTATCTAATTTATTAACCTTCAAAACGTAATGTAAACTTGAGTATTTTCTAAATAGTTACAATAATTTTATTCAAAATAGTACTTACTTTATTGTTTTGAAAACTAGCAAATAAAATATCCCTTTTTTCTTTAATAAAGTGTAGGAATGCAAGTTTTATTTCCATTTGTATCTTGCGGCTCATTTTGACAATTAATCTTTAACGCAAAGTGAAAAATGATAACACGCAAATGCAAAGTAGGTTAAATGCTTTGTGGAACACTTTTCACATTCACTTTTCAAGAGCGCGCACAGACTTTGCAAAGAGAGCAAAAATTTTATTGGAGAGATTTGCAAAGAATTTTGTGGAACAGAAACAGTTATTACTTTGCCAAAAAATACAATTTGATAAGTGCAAAGTGAAAAGTAGATAAGTTGTTTCGTGGAATAGGGCCCAGGTTTCTAATTCAATGTTTTCAAAAGTAACTATGTATTAGAAATGGAATAACTGTATCTTATCAAGTTTCTAACTCAAGGTTTTCAAAAGCAAAACCATAAGGCATGCATTTTAAGGGCATATAATATTCTAAGAATGCCCAAGAACCAAAATACATATGTTTGTGAGCGAACAACAAACGCAGTGTGAGGATAATATACAAAATTAATAGTTAATTGCCCTCGCTTATGTAAAATTTCTAAAGGAAAAAATAGGTTGGAAAGTTATTTTTCGTGAACAATAAATGCTTCAGAACTTAATATAACATACTGGCAATCATACAAATGTTTTTGATTTTAAAATTAAGAAACTAGCAAGTCATATACATATAATATTTTTCAGCGCACACGTCACGCATGTATACTAATGCACGGAGTCATACTTGGCCTTTTCAACTGCCAGCAAAGTATTCTTTGTTTCGTTCAATGCTTCTCCGTTAACAAAACGGCAGTTTCTGAACTACGTCAAATACTTTGACAGCTATTAGCTGGCCTTTTATTCTGATTTGTGTTGTTTTAGCGGCAATATTTAAATAAACTTACGTGTTATAGAATAACTTTTTTAATAACAATATTTTTTAGAATCTATATATATAAAAATGAATGTTTGTTTGTATGTAATTAATAGAATCGTAAACTATGCATTTGATCATGCTATGATCTTCAGCAAAGCTGTTGCGCATGAGCCAAGGAAGGTTTCTAAGTTGGTATGACCAATTTCCGACCAATTTCCGCCACTGAAAATTACTAAAAATGAATTAAATCGTAAACTGTGCATTTGATCATGTTATGAACTTTAGCAAAGTTGTTGCGCATGAGCCGACGAAGGTTTATAATTTGGTATGACCAATTTAAGGCAGGTGACGTCACTGAAAATTACTCAAAATTAATTAAATCGTAAACTGTGCATTTGATCATGATATCGACGCCTCCATTCTATAACGTTATAAGTATACTTAGAACGTTTTTAATGTTCTTGCATTTTTAAATTCTACGTTCTCTAACTTAAATACTGTCAAAATTTGGTTAAGATGCGCCGATCCGTTCCGAAGTTATAGGGAAAAATCTCCTTAGAATACACATATGGTCGTATCTCGCGTGAAAACTTTGAGAGCTCATAACTCAAAACACACTTTTTCGACTTAGAATGTTATAGAACAGTGGCGTCGATATGATCTTTAGCAAAGTTGTTGCACATAAGTCGACGGAGGTTTCTAAGTTGGTGCGATTAATTTCCGATAGATGGCGCACTAAGAATTATTCAAAATGAATTGAATCGTAAACTATGCATTTGATCATGTGTTGATCGGGCAAATACCAGACGTTTTAACATTTATCATTTATGATTTTAATAACATTTAGTATAACTCATTCCCGTAAAATTTGAAACATTTTAATTTTGGAAAATTTTTAAAAATGCTGTTGGGTTCAATTGGGTTGGGTACATTGTGAGATTCTAATCAATTTAATACATTTTTCACGTCGTTCCCGTGCAATCATGCCTCCAAAGCGGCAAACAATTGGTCGACCTACACCTCGAGCACGGAAGAAAACACCATTACGAGCCTCAGAATCAGACGGGCAACTAGCATTGAGACTGGAAAATATTCGAGTACAAGCCGCTGAGAACCGTTGGCATGAATCACTTAAACAACAAGAAGTGAGATTAGAAACTGATCGAATGCGTACTACTCAGGCCTGTTCGTATGAATCATCTGGACAATGGGAAACAAAATCAATAAAATGATTCAGAATTAATTTGATACATAATTTTGTTACGTAAACTATCTTGATAAATGTCTTGAAAACACGATAAAAAATTTACTTTTAAAAAACTAATAAATGAAAAATATAATAATAATAAATGCTAATGATATTAGAATGATATTGATAATAATGATATTAGAATTATGAAAATGGAAAAAAATTTTAAATATCAAAGAGCGAAGATACTATTGAGGCGTGGGAAAACTATTAAATAATAGTTAATAAATATAAAGTAACTATCGGGAACGAAAAAAATAAATTAATAGATAATAAAGAAATATGGAGCAAAATAAAAGAACTAGTTTTAAGGGAACCCAGATCTGTGATAAAAACTGTGATTTTTAACAATATAGAATATAATGATAATATACAAATAGCCGATAAATTTAATAAATATTTTGTTAATAGTATTGAGGAAATAAATAATTCCATTGAATTTATGCAATATGAAAATAAAATAGCTGTGATAGACATTAAATTTAAATTTCGGGCAATAAATCTACAAGAAATAAAAATTATATGTAAGGAATTAAATAAAAAATCGGATTACAATAAAATAAATAGCAACTTTATAATGCATATAGTAAACAAATATTTGGAAACTGGATCATTTCCTAATAACTGGAAGGAATCAATAATTACACCTATTGGAAAAGTGAAAAATGCAATAAAATGCAAAGACTTTCGGCCTATTAATGGCCTAAAAACATGTGAAAAAATCCTCGTGAAAATTGTCAAAAATCAATTAGAAGAATATATGGAAAAACATAAAATTTTTACAAAATATCAATCAGGATTCCGAAAAAAACATTAATGCGAGACTGCTTTAAGTTACGTTATAAATAGGTAAATAAATAAATAGAATATTTGAAGGAAAATAATAAAATTTTAGCTATTTTTCTAGATTTCAAAAGGGCATTTGAAACAATCGATCATGATATTTTATTAAAAAAACTATACAACTACGGTATACAAGATACTGAATTGAAATGGTTCCAATCATATCTAAATAATAGAAGACAAATTACAAAAATTACCAATATAAAATCAATGGAAGTAGAAAACGATATCGGTGTACCTCAGGGATCAATTCTGGGGGCACTTTTGTTCATCGTATATATCAATGAATTGGAGAATGTTTTGGAAAAATGTGAAATAGTTCTTTACGCTGATGATACTCTGATTTTTTCAGAAGCACCAACAGATGAATTATGCTATGAAAATCTACAAATGGACATGAACAAAATAAACAAGTGGCTGAAAATGAACAAATTAAAATTAAACGAAATTAAAACGAAGTTAATGCAAATCAATATGAACAATAATATACCTTTTAAAATAAATGATGTGATAATTGAAAAAGTAAATAAAATAAAATGTACAAATTAAAATTAAACGAAATTAAAACGAAGTAATGCAAATCAATATGAACAATAATATACCTTTTAAAATAAATGATGTGATAATTGAAAAAGTAAATAAAATAATAAATGGGGTTTTTAATAGATAAAGATTTAAACTTTAAAGAACATTTAGAATATATATGTAAAAAAAATTGGAAAGAAAATAGGATTTTTTAAACGTATTAGAAATAAACTCTCAATAATGACAGCGATAAACATACACAATACGATTATTAAACCTCATTTTGAGTATGGATCAACCATATTATATACGCTGCACAGATGAGCAAATAAACAGGTTACAAAAATTACAGAACAAAGCGATGCGAACAATTTTAAAATGCGTTTTACTTCCATACAACATATGTTGGACACTTTAAAATGGATGAACATTCAGCAAAGAATAAAATTAACGACACTGACTTTCATCATGAAAATGGAAATGGGAAATGCACCTGAATATCTAATTGAGAAATTTCAATATGTTGGCGATTCTCAACCATATAATCTTCGAAATAATAATGAATTCAGATTACAACGACCAGATACAAATGCAACGCAACGTTCACTATTTCACAAAGGACTTAGAGATTATAACATGATGCCATCTAGTATAAAAAATGAAGAAAATATTAAAATTTTTAGAAAAAAAGTTGTAAATTTTGTTAGATATACAAGTGTTAATTAAATTAGAGCTTTAAAATAACTGATTTAATGATTGATTTAAATATTTTAAAAAATGTAATGTAAAAGTATTACAAATCCTACTAATAATAATTAAAAAAAATATTTGTGTAATGTCTTTCCTTCAAATTTATTTTAGTTGGTGGTGCAGCAACACGCGCAGGGTACATCTAGTTTTGTTATAAAACATGAAACTAAGCAAAAATAAAAAACAATTAATAAACGAAATAGTCAGTAAAAATGTAGTGTTACCAAACTTCAAAGAGTTCCATTAATAGCAAAGTGAGGAGAATAACAGAATACATAGAAATCAAGGAGGACTCAAAAGTCCTAACTATAAACTTCTAACTCAGTTTTGTTCAACTCTGATTATACTCATAATCGAATTTGTCAAATTAAAGGCCATTATTACAACTTGCCGTTAACTAAAGGGAAGATTTTAACGAACAGATAAATTGTTTTTCATTATTATGAGTACCCAATAAGATAGAAGTGATCGTCAAGCTAAAGGGAGGGAGGATCATCCTACCTTTAACATTTAAAGGTCACTTTATGTTTGAAATTGCCATATTATATATTATTTTCAATATGCCAACTTTAAACTTAAACAAAATGAGCATATACAACAAAAAACGAAGCCTATCATTGCCATTGCGTTAAAAAAACTTGTTTAAGTGAGCAGTTTTATCGACATTGCTCCGGCAGTTAACTTTATTTTATCTGTAAGTTGTAATAACGAAAATAAGTTAAAGGTAACTTTACAGTACCCTTTAGCTAAAGGTACCTTTAACTAAACCTAAGTTTAACGGCAAGTTGTAATAATGGCCCTAAAACATGCAAAGTGAACTTTTCGTTAAGTTTGGGCAAAAAATTTCTTTAAGTACATAAAAAATTGACCGCAGTTTGCTTAAAGAAATCAGCTTCGTATGTGTGTATAATAATCACAAACATCAAGTTGTAATTTTTGTCGTTTTTGTATATACATAAGAGTATAAAGGTAATATTAGTTTTTACGTCCTCACGTTCCGTTTCTGTTTTGTATAATTAATACACGTTCAGAACGGAACAGAAAAACTAACGACGTACAAGTCAAAGTCCTTATACAAAAAAAGAGAAACATCTGATTCGGAACGCAACAGAAGGTAAAGACTGATCTTATATATTAGGGTTCACATGGATGGTAAAATTCGACGTTCGTTCTCTTATTTGTGATTTGCGCTCTAACCGCTGTTAACAACATTCGTCATTACACCATACAAAATTTCTAGAGCGAACCATCGACTTATTTTGAATATTTTTTTTGAAATTCACTCATATTAAATTTCAGTAACAAATTATCGCCAGCTTATCCGCTATCAAATATATATATATATATATATATATATATAAGTAAAGACAAAACAAAAACTGATTGCGACGAAAAAAAAAAATAAAATAAAAACATTATGGGCCATTATTACAACTTGCCGTTAAACTTGGGTTTAGTTAAAGGTACCTTTAGCTAAAGGGAATTGTAAAGTTACCTAACTTATTTTCGTTATTACAACTTACAGATAAAATTTTTCAAAAATGTGGCAGTTCCGGAGCAATGTCGATAAAACTGCTGAATTACACAAGTTTTTTTAACGCAGTGGCAATGACGGGCTTCGTTTTTTTGCTGTATATGCTCATTTTGTTTAAATTTGAAGTTGCCATAATGAGCATAATATAAGTAGTAGAGTATATGAGAATAATATAATAAGAATAAGTTCAAACATAAAGTGACCTTTAAATGTTAAAGGTAGGATGATCCTCCCTTTAGCATAACGATCACTTCTATCTTATTGGGTATTCATAATAACGAAAAACAATTTATCTGCTCGTTAAAATCCTCCCTTTAGTTAACGGCAAGTTGTAATAATGGCCCTAAATAAATAAAAGTGCTTAAATATTTTAATAAAATTAGAAAACACAGGCGAAATGTATTTTATAAGTATGACAATACATTCATGTAATGTTTTTGATTGTTTATTACCATTATTTTATCCATTTTATCAAAAAAATAACCAGCCCTAAATATTTGTAAAAATAAAACGTGATTATAAAAATTTTTAGTTTAACAAAAATAAGTGTATATTTACAGGTACCTCCAAGAAGAACTCAGAGTAAACCTCAAACAGAAGTTAACCGAAAAACTTGCTCATGAGTGCATGACGGCAAATACCACCAGAAAACACTAAACAAAACTGGTAAATTCAATGCCAAATAGGTAAAATGGTGTGCTTGACCTTTAGGGATATCCGACTAAATATAAGGGAGAACATTTTCGTATATTAGGACTTTAAAGTTCTTCTTGGGGGTACATACACTTTTGCGGTGCAAAAATAAGGAGTCATCTGAAACTTTTCCTTATTTTTCTCTTGTTTTGTAAAAAACATTAAAATTTTTTTGTTTTATATTAAACAGAAATAAATTAATATTATGAGTATAAAAACTTTAATTATTTATACGAACTTTTGCTACAAATTCATGAAATTGCTAAAATATATTGGGGTACTAATACTTTTGCACTGTATATATTTATTACGTTTACCATTTAAATTCATATTGTTTAAAATTAATGAAATTGCTAAACAATATTGGGTACCTAGACTTTTGCGGTCTACTGTACAATAATTTATTTTTCTTATGTATGCCTATATGTACATTAAACATAATAAAGTTCATACAGATAATAATAATAAATAATAATAATGATCCTTGTGTTAGCGTTGATGTAACTTTATATTCGGAAATCATCGGCAAGTCCGTATAGTTGACTATCACACATATTTTATCTGCTTACAGGTATGCTGTCGCCGTATTTTGCTTCTAATTTTAAAAGTGCTGAATAATAATCTTTGTTTCATATTAAGCCTTTTGATATACTTATCACATTTTAGAATTATACTACTTGCTTCATTTTGTAATGTTTGCATTCTTGTCAGTCGATTTGTATTGCTGCAAGCATATAAAATGATTGACCCAAATTCAAAATAGGGCTCATTCATTGCATTATAAATATTTGTCGTGGTAGTTTTCTATAGTTTTCATCTTATGAGTGTAGCCTAAAATTTAAACTTTTAGCTTTTTGTCTATTATAAAGCAGAAGCATTTCGGAAAATCGGTCGAGGTAAAATTTTGTACTCGTTAGTACATAAATGTTTGTTTTATTTAATAAATACATATACACCTATCCTCCATACACACTGAGGATAGGTTCCTTAGAAAAAATCGTAGCTATGTAAAACCGTGTAAATCGAAAACAAACTAAAATAGGCATTTTATTATTTTTCATCATTTATTTCAACGTAAAATAAAAGTAAATAGCACATCTGTATGTTTATTTTGAAAAACATAAAAGTAGCTATCTATTCATTAAAAAATGTTTACCAAAAATTTAATTATGTACTGATATCACTGTCATAGGATATGTATAATCTTTTCTTCCTGATTGGTATGATGCTACTTTCATCACACGATAATACTTTATGCGATTCTGTTTCGGTGTTAGATGGATTAGGAACGATTTTATATTGGCGAGACTTCGCCATAAAATCCGTGTATAAGCGAAATCGTGTAAAAAAAGTACCGTGTACAAGTTAATATCCGAATCGCTTTCTGCACAATATTTTAATATTTTGACTTTATTTTCATAAACTGGTTGGTTTTCAGCTCCATACTTTTGCGACAATGTTTGAACAAAATAAATTCATAAAATATAATTAAAAAGGCGCCGGGTATCTAAGACCATATGCGCACAGAAATTCATATTCATAGCTAATTTAAAAAGTAACAAATTAACATACAATAACAAAAATCACATTTAAAAGAATGTAAAAATAAATATTTTAAGAGAAGAACATTGATCTAAATATTTTGGATGTTGTGTATTCTAAGACATCTCCTTATCAACGGTAAATTGTCTTAAGTGGTGCAATCGAGGATGTCTTTCAGTGATACATCAATCTTTGATTCAGGGCATTCTGAGAAAATGTGAAAAACAGTAAGTATTTCATTACAGAAGCTGCACAGAGCAGGATCAGTTCTTTCGTAATAGTGTTTGGTGTTAAAAGTAGTTTTGCCGACTCTCAGACGTGCCAGCAAAATGCATTCTGAACGTGTGAGGGCGTTGCAATATTTTGGTCTTCTAATCTCCGTATTCTGCTCTTTTTGAAATGCTCGAAAAGGGTTAGAGATTGTTTTGGGAAAAGCTGGAACCTCAGTGACTTCACGTAAAGTAAGCGCCCATAAAAAATGATATCCATAAAACAATTATTTCACAGCTGGGTTCCGAAAGGTAAACTAAATTGTCATATAACCCCTGATGATTTTTTCTAATAGCCTTGACGGTACTAAGACTATCAGTACAAATAATAGTTTTTTCTGTAATTCAATTGCATATTTTATGGCGCTTTGCAAACCAGCCAATTCGGCCACGAAAATGCCAACATTATCCGGTAGACGATTTGCATAAACTGATTCGTACTGATTATCGTAACACCTCACCACGGAATAGGACGAAATACCATTTTGAAAAGATCCATCTGTAAAAAGTATCATTTCGGGTGAAAAATTTGTTATTTTTTGTGCCATCATTTTTTTAAAACAAACTGGATCAGTGGTATTCTTATTAAAGAATGACAGACTGTCATCTACTTTAAATGACTTGTAGAAGTAAAAAGGATTAGGTGGTTTTGATGGTAAAGAAATTCCAGCGTGTCTTATAAGACGGATTATTCTTCCAATGGCTGAGGGTGAATTAGTTGTGGATTCAAGATGTTTCCAAAAATTATTATGCAACCCATCATTGCTAATGGTAATTGCTCTTGATGCCATAGAAACTGAATATTTCTCGAACAAAGATGTAAATCCTGAGAAATCGGCTTCATTTCTTAAAAGATTTAAAGGTGTTACCTGTTGCTGTTCTATAACAATTATTTAAAGCTACATTAATTTTGTTGATATTTCTTTGAGATGTCCATCCGTATAAAGTTATGCAATGTTGGATAATACCATTTGTTATGGATCTACAAATATTTATCGCAGTCTCTATGTGAGGGCAAATTAGCTTCAAAAGGTTGTTTATTTTTGAGAGTTTAAGTGCTATGAATTTAATATGATTGTTCCATAACAAATTTTTGGAAAACAATAATCCAAGAATACGCATCTCTTTAGCTATATTGATGTTAATGCCTCGAATACAGGTGTAATCTTCACTACAGTTAATTTTTCTGCACACGTAATATTTCTGATTTTTCTGCTGGAATAACAGCTCCTCTTTCCTTCGCTCAGAGGTTTATCTCATAGTCAAGTTTGTTGAGATTATCACTTATTCTTTGGGGATTACCGGAAGCAACTGCAAAAATATTGTCTGCATAGATACCAATGTAGTCAATACCTGGTAGATTTTCGAGTGCCTTAGCAAGAGAGTTGGCGTATATAGCATAAAGCATAACAGACAAGGGTAACCCTTGTGGAATACCATTTACGAGGGGATACGACAACGATAAATAGCCATCAACCTTAACTCTAAAAGTTCGATTTTCTAAAAAGGATTTTATTAAAATAATTATTTGCAAAGGCATTTTCCAAACATTAAGCTCCTGCAAAATGTACGTTAAAATGACTCGATCAAAAGCCTTTTCAATGTCTTCTGACAGAACCAGTGAGTGTTTCTTATTCCTTAAATTTGTTCGTAATGTTTCCTCCAGTTGATGACAAATGCTGTGCACTCCACGTCTAGGTAAGAAAGCATGATGGTTGACGTTTAATTCAGTTCTAGCAAACTTCCAAAATCTCTTGCATAAAACTTTTTCAAAAATTTTGGATACAACAGGTAAAAGTGAGATGGGACGGTATCCTTCAAGCTGGTTCGGGTTTTTATTTGGTTTAGGAATGGAAGATAATGTGGCACCTTTCCACTGATGAGGAAAAATTCCAGAAAACAATATACTACTGTATAATTCACAAAGACGCTGTTTGAGTTGAAGAGGGGCGTTTTTAATCATATTGTATGTAATTTTGTCATTTAGGGTTTCATTCAGTTCATTTATTTCAACTTTACGAACTATTTCATTATATTTATTGTTGAGTTGTCCAAAGTCTTCAATAACCAAACTATTCTTTGCGGTTATAATCTCTGGGTCAAAAGAACTGTTTGAGCTTAAAGATGACCAATAATTAGCGAACTTGTCTGCAATTTGCTGAGGATGTGAGAAATTGATTTCATCGACAAAAATTGTGGGGAAATTGTCTATTTTTCTAGTTCTCAACTTTTTGACTTTGCTCCACAAAAATCGGACGTCCATGGATGGGTTTAAAGAGTTAACGAAATTTTTCCCAAGTGCTTCTTTTAGCAGTCCTACACTCCCGCTTAACCCTGGCACAGGCTCTTCGGTATTCAAGTGCGTTTTCCTGATTGCGGGTCCTTTTCAAAATTTTCCACGCATATTGCCTCGCGACAATTAAACTGGAAATCTGCGAATTAAACCATATTGGATTATTTACTTTGGCAGGCTTACGGCTGAGTGGGATGGATTCGTTGGCTGAACTTCTAAGATGCGGTTTATTTGTGCTGCCTCTTTGTTTATGTTTGTTGATTTTTCGAACTTCTCATTAAAAATTGCTGCTTTTTTATTAAAGAGCGCCCAATCAGCTTTTTTGTCTTGAAAACGTGAAACAAAATTTCTTTCTATTGTAGTGTTTGCTCTGTTTGTTATAAGGATAGGAAAGTGGTCAGCAACAAGTGGCAAATCCAAACATCGCCAAGATAAGTTAGGAGCTAAATCAACACTGTTCATTGTGACGTCAATAGAAGTTAAAGTTCGTTCAGTACAATCGTTTTTTTCATCTGCAAAATTTTCCCATATTCTCCCGCTGGTAGAATTAACGGAAGAACCCCATATTACATTTTGATCATTGAGATCACCTAATACGAGCTGCTGTGTGTTATTAGAAATATTGAGGTTATCAAGCATTCGAGGTTACCCGGCGACTTTTGAGTATGTTTTATAAATTTAGTTTATAAAATATATGATAAATAAATAAATAAATAAATTTCCATTTACTTATCACATAAGGCCAATTCACACGACTTTGTATCCTGTATGTTGTATTCAAAATACTTCTCGTTTGTGAACGCTCAATGCTATGCTGTATGGTGCATGTTGTATTCCAAACGTCAAAAAGCGATAAGAAGAAGAATACCAGTATTCAAAATTTGATTTTCAAGCAAAAAAAGCTGAAAAATATTAAGGAAAAAAGTAAATTTTTAATTCCCTGTACGAAAAGTATAATTTTGATACGTCAATTGTTGCCTCAAGTTGCATAGAAAATATTTTGTATTTTTATTCTTCTTGATTACTGGCATCTACATAAACTGATGGCACGAAACCAATACAACTTTTAAAAATATGAAAAAATGTGTATAAGTGTATCGGATTTTTATATGAAAATTATCAACAACAAGCATACACTAGTATTTTCGTCCAACAATACACGTAATACAACGATACAAGGACTTGGGTGAATTGCTTAATAGTTTACTGTTGTCTCACAAGAGCATTTTTTACGAAATACCGACGTATCTCTCGCATAAAACAGAATTAAGTGTATTCCAAATTAGAATACTATAGTTGTCACTCGTGGCTCTCCGAACTAAAATCCATCGATCTTCGACCCTATCAATTCTCGATGATATCGATAACGCCATAATAAAGAAATAAATATTTCAAAAAAAAATTTAAAAATAGTATAAAAAATCAGGACACTCGTTTACTGCAGTAATTTCAACTTAATTATAGTTGTTAATACTGTAAGGCCTTGTACATTTGTATATAGAACATTTACTTCTAATTTTAATTCGGCAGGCCAATCATTCTGATGTTATTGTTTAATTTGTTTAGTAATACCGGGCACTCCCAACCATTTGTACGGTGAATTTCATCCAAGCCCATATTAAGTTTGCTATTTACTTACATGAAGTTGATACATTTCCTGATGTGTTCATTACTTTCGCTGTTTTTTTGTCTTATGTTGACTATGTATCCTGGCATTTAAGTTCCTTTGCTAAATGATTATATCATCCACCACATGTAAAAACATTGAATTATTTTTGTTCCATAATAAACTGCGCTTTTCTCATTCAATACTGACCTTTTACTTTTACATAATTATCTGGTATGCTTTATTATCAATCTTTAATTTCTATAAGTGATTTTATAGCATTCCATATCGGTGTTTTAAACAAGTCAGAAAAGCAAAAATTAACACCGTTTTAAATAGGGGTTGGTTGACGGATTCTGCAACTTGAATAAGTGTCGGTTTTTGGTGTCACAGGATGTCTTGTTATCGGTTTTGTTATTGAAAATAAACCAAGCAGCTAACACCTGTCTGTTATATGAAATAAAAACAACTTTAATTTTACTTTATAAATAGCTTTTATTTTACCAGTTTTTTTATAAGGTGTTGGCTATTTTGTCTCTGATTCTCTGACCTTTACTTTGCATGACAAAATAACATTGCCTTCACTATTAGATAATGAAAAGGTTAGCTCTTCCTCACTGGTTTGCACATTATAGCTTCTGCAAATGTTGTGCAGAGCACAGCAGAAATTTATAATTCTTACTGCCTTTTCCTTTTCGATTAAAGTATAAATGCTCGTTAAAGCTGGGCTTTATTATTTGTATATGAGTCCCGTCTATGCAACCAATTATTGAAGGGATTTTAAATTTATTAAAAAGAAGTCCCTTGAACTTTGCTTATCGTTGGAGTTCATTTCTAGTTGCACCCATTGACGGCAAATGAGCCGCTCCATAACTTTGAGCACATCGTCTAAAATTGTAAAAACTGCTTCTACCCAGAGATATACTAGAGTAATTTCCAACAGATGTTTGATATGACCCTTCAGCTAAAAATCGCAACGTAGATGCAAGTTGTAGCAATGGCGGGATCTTAAAACGGGAAAGGTGTTCTTTTACTGTGTCTAGGACCATACAAAAAGCGTCTTTGTTCAACCGGTAATATGCTATAAATCTGCAAAGCAGCTTTAGATATGGATCTACAGTATAACAAATATATGCCTCCGGCAACTCAAGTATGTTGCTGCAATAACAGCAGTACTAATTTTTCTTGTTTATTTAATTAAAAAGATTTATTTTTTTTATTATTTTAATAAAAACAGCAATTTTTAATAAAAACAATTTATATTTTATCAAAAAAAAAAAAATCAATAAAAATTGTAAATAAATACACAAATGTAAACAACAGCTGTTTCGAACATGGGTTTTATTTCAATTCGAAAATAACAAAACCGTGTGACACCAAATGTATCCAAATGGTTTTCAAAAACGATAAAAGGCAAAACCGACTTTTATTCTATGACACCCCTGATTAAAACTGGGTCTCACCCCAGAAAGGTACCATGGTACAAAGTCAGATCTTTTGAAAATCCGCATTCCACCAGTCTGGAGATGATTCCTTTTATCGGTGTGAGGGGAAAATTATCTACATATATCTCACTGATGCCCGAAGTGGAATTACACATTAGGGTCGTAAGTTCCATCTACACAGCTTCCCAAATTTGATCCAGTTGGTTCTTTCCGGATTCCTAAAAGGCTGTTGAGTAAGGGTATATTAATGCGGAAGGTTATCAGATTCGATTCGAAAAGGAGTTCTCTACCCTAACCATAGACCTGTCCATTTTAAAGAGCGTAATATCGATTACAGCTTCCCTAACACGATTTGGAAAGTTCGATTTGTTAACTGCGTTACATATGGTAAAACGATTACGATTAATAAAAGAAAGGGGAAAGAGAAATAGGAAAGGGTAGGGGGTTAACAAAATTAGATAGAATGAAAAGGAAGGAAAGGTTAAACTACAATGACCCATTAAAATCACCCGTAGATAAAAAGGTTATACCTCTCTCTCTCTCTCTCTGACTCCTTCCCACAACTAGGATAAGTTTGGTCCCTGTAAGATTGAGCCTTTGCTATAAAGCCGCAACGCTGCAGTCCGTTCTACATTCCCATAAAAATTTTCTCAACACTCAAGTCACCACAAGAGCGGCGACAGTTTCCTAGCTTTTCCCTTCCACGTCAATCCGATAACTGTACGGTTTATTCCCTCGACTAAAGAGGTTGATTGCAGTGCCTCCTTTATCGTTTCTATCTCTATTATTCAAAACTCTTTCGGTATCCAGCGTATATTCTCTATTCTGCAGGCCCTTTTGTATTTAACATACAACCTCATGAATGGCGCTCTCGGTATACTTACCCACGTGATCCTCTAATAATAATAATTTCTGTAACATGGTCGGAAAAACACCATTAGGACCGGGCGGCTTATACGGCTCTGATGTGTTCATAGCAAAGTAAGTTTCCTAAGTAAGTCCATGGTCTCAGGGCCCAACTCTGTCCACGAACTGTCCGCCCGCTGTATATATTCTAGTATATCAGATTCCTTTGATAATATACGCCTAAACACAGATAGCTCATTTACGGATTCTATAGATTTACAGTATTGTACCAACGATATCTTTTTCCTTTCTTTAAATCCTCTTTATACTAATTGAAACTTCCCTATAGCTGTTCCAATTAGATACCCTATTGAAGAACCTCTTACCAGTCACCTTTCCGCCCTATCTTCGGCCGTACACAATTTAATCCATTCCAGCCCACCCGGATAAACAAGTGGATAATCGAGCTCACAACTATCCACCAGAGAGCCAGTAACCTTTTCGATTACATCCTCCAATCGTTTTGGTCCTTTCCAACGCTCCGCGCACTAAATTTTTCCTACCTATAGATTTCCTAAGAAGATTTAATAAGTCTTCCTAGGGTTTATATGAGGTTTCCTTATTGATCCCATACCAGATCCTACCTATTATTATACAGCTGCGGTAAAAAAAATAGCACTAAGGATGGAATAATTATTACGTCGTCAATTTTTCTAACATTTAATTTTGGAATTTTATGTATTAAGTAAAAAGATAACTAAAACACAGTTGTAAGTAAAATTAAAAATATTTCAGACATATTTATTTTAATTTGAAATCTTAAATTTGATCGGTAAAAAATAGCACTTCAACTAACGGGTACAAAAAAAAATAGAAAAATACATTAAATTTGAAAAAAAAATTTTATATGGTCATAATACAGTTTTAAATAGACATTTTAATATTTTGTGGCATGGCCTTTGTTGGCAATAACGGCAGCACAACGTCTTGGCATGGAGTCAACTAGTTCTTCACATCTTTTTTTTTTTGGGATATTGTTCCATGCCTCCTTCACTGTAGCCCATAGTGACTCATTATTGGTAGGTTTCATTTCCCAAACGTATTTTTTAACGTCAGCCCAAAGATTTTCTATTGGGTTTAAGTCTGGCGACTGCGCCGGCCACTCCATAACATTTATTTTATGTTCGTCGAACCACTTTTTGGGTTTTCGACTGGTGTGTTTTGGGTCGTTGTCCTGTTGGAGGACCCATGACAATGGCATTTCCTCTGAAGCATACGGTAGCATAACATTCTCCGGTATATCAACGTAAACATTGTTGATCCATCAATGTTTTGATCCAGTATATTGGACCCACTCCGTAATATGAAAAACACCCCCAAATCATAATGCTCGAACCTCCGTGTTTTACGGTCTTGCAGGTGAATTGGGGGTTATATTCAGCGTTTGGTGGTCGCCGTACAAACGCTCGAGAGCCTTTTCCACCATACAAAACAATAATAATAATAATAATAATACTTACGGGCCAGTGTTGATGCTCACATGCAAACTTCATTCGTTTTTTCACATGCCTTGTTGTAAGAAGTGGAACTTTTCTTGGACTGCAAGCTTTTAAATTATGTTCCCGACGCCGATTTCGGACTGTTTCAACACATGCCGCAATTTGTAGCTCTTTTTCAACTCCGTCGCTGGCTTAAAAGCATCCTTTTTGCTCTGACGTACCAACCTCTTGACAAGTAACGGGGATACTGCAGGTTTTCTTCCACGTGTTTCGACTTTTTAGTATAAGTAATGGCATTTCTAATCATTTTGTTTGAGCATTTGAGAAACTGACCAATTTCCGCGTAAGTTTTTTTTCCTCAGCACAATGCTTTCCACGACCCATATTTGTTGTTTTTTCCACTTAAATTTTTTTAAACTTCTTTTAAACACTCGCTTCCACAATCTGTTCACGAATAACTACATAATGTTTGCTTAAAATAAAATTACAAAAGGAAGATCTTGCAAAAACAATGAGAAGTGCTATTTTTTTTACCGTTAGATTTCATATGTTACTCTTAAAAGTGTTCATATTTTAAGAGAAAAAATTATTATCTCAGAGAGGGCACAAACTGCACTATATCTAGTGTTACCATGAAATCGAAATAAAATATTAATAGGAATTTTATGTACAATGAAATAATATGTGCTGATTTGGTGCTATTTTTTTTTTACCGGCACTGTATATTATTAGTCAATCTGATATTTATTACTGTGCTCCTCTTGTGGGGTTAGCAGCTTTGTATACTGCCGTAATTATATCGCTATCACTAAATGAAGAAATACATATTAAATGAAGGGTGCCCTGGTAGTCTAGTGGGTAGTGTGCTAGACTGTTAGCGTCGTGGGTTCGATTCCCACCAGAGACTCTGGTCTGTGACACTACACCGAGCACATAGTCAAGTTACTTCGCTCGTATATAATTAGGATATAATTTGTAATTGTATTGTAATTAATAAATAAATATATTAAATGAAGTTCCTTCTTTGCTGGGATACAAGTTCTCTTATTGTTTCGACTAGACAGCGTGTATCCGTTGCCTACACTTAATGACTTCTTCGCCTTAGATATAGTACGTTGGTCATCTCCATACCTGGCTCTCTGAACGTCCTCCTTCTGAGCGTCCTTAGGATTGCCGTATGAAGATGGACCATCCTCAATTTTTCCGGATAAGGGATTGTTCGCCGTAAGGTTGTTACCTCTTCCAGTCTCCTTACCCTTATCCAGCTTCTTCGGCTTCCTTACTAACATACCAACAGTTATTGGTTTACTAGCCATAACCGAGCTAGCCGAAACTACTTTAGATCCCACTAGTTTGCCACCACTGGTAGACCCGTAAATTCTTTCGAATTTACCTACGATCTTCCTAAGGTTCTTGAGAAAATGTTGCTTCTTGTTAAAATACAGTGAGAGGTCTTTCTAAATTCACTCATGTAAAATAGCTGTCGTGCCATTCCTTGTTCTTTCCTCTTTCGTTCGGCTTCGTTTACCGGTCACTTTTATATCATGTGACAATGCGTATTGCCGAACAAATTTATTAGGAACAGCTCTCCCGTCTGTCGATGAGTATTTTCGTCCCGAAGCCACTGAAGGATAGGATGATTCAGCAACTTTCAGATTTGGAGCAGAGATCATAGTAATAACATGTTCTGCCAATGCTTTGCAAGGCAATTGAAACTAGCATGGAGTCTCCCGACAGACTCGAAGGTTTTTCATCGATTTTCGGTAACTGAAGTATCCCTGAGTATCTTGATCAGCCCGTAGTCTGCGTCTCCCCTATGACCATCAGTTTTTAGTCATTGTTCGATATTTTATTCCTGTCCTTGTCCGATATCCTATGGTCACCCCTTTAGCTTTTGTCTGTCGTCCTTCTACCTCAGCTTCTTTTGTTTTATTTTTCCTTAATTCTTTTATATTGGTCCCACGAGAATTCACGTAAAAGGAAGGACTGTCGCGCGAGTTGCATATGCTAATAAGTGCAATGAATCCGTTAAATTCGAAGAATTATTAAATGAAACAAACAGTTAATCCATCTCCGTTGTACACATAATATTTTCACAAGAATTAAAGAAAAATATAACATATTTAAATTGTAAAAGTCAGCAAATTAAAGACCATTTATATAAACAATAAAATAAAATCAATAAACTTACCAGATACATAGAAAAGTCATAAAATCGTTTTTAATAAAAGAAAATAAAGAAAAATTCAGTATATTCTCACAGTAACATTTAAAAAAAACGCTCAAAATATAAAAATAAACAAAATATTTTAGATCTATCCTTACCAACAAGCTCAGCATTGCAACAATTTTGCGTTTAGCGACAGCACCTCTTTATTTCGGTCAAGGTAGTACTCAACAAATGATTGGAAGGGACTCAAATTTGGCTTTAGAAAGGAGTACAGTATCCAAACTGTTAACACAGATGTGTAATGCTTTGGAATCCACACTATGCCCAAAATAGATTAAATTTAAAAGGAGAAAATAAATAAAAAAGAGACCTTTTACAGTCAAAAAGGCATTTTTATGAAAAATTCCAATTGCCTGGTGTTATGGGTTGTTTAGATGGCACTCATGCCAAAATTAAAGCACCAGTCAAAGATAGCCATCTTTTTTACAACAGAAAGGGCTAATTCAGTTTAAACACAATTATCGTTAGTACGCAACGCTTTCAAATATATGAGTACATACGCATATGAAAAACACTGACAAATTTTATTTATAGATATGCGATCATTTAACGAACATCATTGCAGTAAACGCTTGCCATCCTGGAGCTTGTCATGACGCATTTATTTGGAAGCTCAATGATGAAAGGCAGCATCTGCTGTCAACTTACAACAATGGCGGTAGAAGGTCATGGCTTTTGGGTGATGGAGGTGATTCTGTGGAGCCATTTTTACTCTCACCCTATAGATGTCCAGAAGTAAAAATAGCAGAGCATATCTTTAACAAAACACATGCTTCAGCTAGGAATATTGTGGAACGCGTTATTTGAGTTTTAAGGAGCAGATTTAGATGCCTGCTAGATACGATGCCGTATAATCCACGAAAAGCAGTTCAAATTATTAATATTTGCTGCGCACTTTACAATATTTGCAATTCTTATAACATTAGTGCAATAATGTTGCTGTAGAAAATAAAATTGAAGAAAGTGCACAGGATAACAGCGAAACTTATGACTTAGGACTGCTCAATGACGCTATTAGAATTCGAAATGAAATTTCTAGAAGAATAATTTGAAAAATTTTTTTTTTTATTAAATAAAGTTCATTCTATAAAACAAATAAAAAATATTTAAATTGAAAATTAAAAGTTTCACAAATTCATCGTATATCAAAAAGAAAAAAAAAATAAAAAAAATTTGTTAAAAACAAAAATCCATACTTTTTCAAAAAACTGGTTTTTTTTTCTAATTCAAGTTCCAGTTCTTTAATTTTAATTTCTTTTCATAATTGTTGCGTTTTATCTTAACAATTTTTTCTTTATGATAAAGGTGCTCTTCCCCCTTTTTTTCTTCGTTTATAACCTCTTTCAAATTTTCCATAGTTTTTCTCATTTTATAAATATTTTTGGATATTTCTTTCTGCTCTTTTAAAATTTTTTTTGATGTGTTACTGACGTCTTGCAGAATTGTACAGATTTGTTCGTTTGTTGTAATTTGGTTCTGCATAAAATCGTGTATGCTATGTTGTGTTGGTTCCACTCTTCTCACTTTTCGCTTTTCGTACTTTCTACAGTTCTCAGGCAGTTCATCTAAAAATGTATCTTGGATACTACTGTCATTTAAGTTTTCCCGTTCAATGGATTCATTTGTCTGCCTTTTATAGACACCGAATGATTGTACACCCTTTATACCTTCGACAGCTGTATAAAGACTGCTAAGCTTTGTAACGACATCTTCTTTGGGTGATATGTGCTGCATATTGTTAGGACCTCCACCAGTTGCTGTAGTTTCCGCTCTATTCTCGGACAATTTTTTTGCGAATGCAGGCTTTCCAATCAGCCCAAGCCTTTTTCCAACCAGATGAATATTTTTCTGGAGGACCTACAGAGTTGAGTTCTCTTGCTAGCTCCTTCCATAGCTGATCACCAACAGTTCTATCGTCTTAATAAAACCCTTTTGCTAATCCTGGGTGAATTTAATCATCTCCCGTTCTTGCTCTTCATTTTTGTGTTTACCTCTTAAAAACAAGAATAACTACTATAAAGAAGTTTATGTATAAAATTTAACGTATTTACTAACACTGTTGGCGATAAATATATAAAACTTAGCTTTAAAATTTGTTTTTAATAAAAAGTATTTTTTTCACGTTACTCCTTCCGTTCGGTTTCAAATTACTTTTTTTTGATGAAAATGATTTTTAGAACATAACAATTTCTCTTGAAACAAACCGGAAATGAAATTTACATTTTCATTTCACTTTCATCAAATTTAAGAATACAAACAGTGGAATTTTCACTTTCATTTTACGAATATAGAACACAGGCGTATATTATACAGGCAACACTATAGCAATATGGACAGTATGTTAATGAACACATGAAAGGAAATGAGCCATCGCGTTTTATAAGATAAGTTTATAACGCTGGAAATGTAAACAATATATTAAAAATGAATGACGAGTAGAAGATATGAGAATGGTTTCACCTGGAAGATAATAATATAGGAAGATTAATAAAGAATAGCGATTTAATAATGTGACTTCAGATCACAGAAATATGAATCAAAACGTAAGTAGTGAATTTAGTAAATCACCCCAAGGAAGACAATGGTGTAGAAGTCTACTGCCAATATGAAAAATAGTAATTTTGGACAGTACAGGCAAAATAATAATTTTTATGAAAGACCAATCGGTACGCAAATTCAGGTAATTTCCAAATACCACAAACCTAGACAGAATTTAGACCAATATCGCCAGAATCCACTTTGGCACGGTAAGGTCTAACCTGTGGAAATTGATCACATCGAATCAACTATGAGTAGACTTCAATTGGCAAGACACCCTAATCTGGACTGTATTCTGTTGTGGTGGTGGACTCCTAGGAATCAAGCTTCAAATTCTGGCAATAAAAAGGAGGCGAAAGATAAGAAAAATTTTTTTCGAAATGTAGAAAAAACCAACACTTTTCTTCTGACACAAACAATTTTTTCTTTTTTTATTCCGTTGATAAGCACAAAACAAATGATCTTGTTTGTATATTTTTTTTATTTCACATAAAAGTTGATAATATTTTGTTCAAGTTTCCTTTTGATTTAAATAAAATGTTCACTTATGATTTATCACTCAACACAGTAAATTTTAGGTTTTATCTTTTCTGACTAATCAATATTAGCTTATGTTGGTTAACAAACGAATGAATTTTAAGAACAGATTTTACAAGCCAAAGGCCTAAGTTAACTTAAATTACATTATAACGTTAAAGAGTATCAAAGCTTTAATTAAATTGCATTATTATATTACATTATTATGTTATAAAAAAACAACAAAGCTTAAATTAATATTATAGCGCCCTCCATTGGTTGTTTGGCCTCTTCTAGTTGATCGCCGTGGATGGGACATTAAAATCTCCGGACATAAACATTCCGGTGCCCTTGCATTACTACAGTCAAGAAAAAAATGGTTCCAGAGTTACTATATCAAAGGAAATCGAAAAGAACAAAGAATTAAGTATGGTAAATGAGAAATTTTATTTAATATGTTTCATGGTTTAAAGCGATGTGTTGCATACTTATTTATGTCTTACAAAAACACAATCCAGAAATCAGGTAGCCGAAGATTGAAAACTGGAACAAAGGTTTGCCCATCGCACACCAGATACACCATTGCGGATTATTTTGCAATACACGTCACAGCCCAACCTAATTCCAACTCTGGCCGCCACCAAGAAGTTTGGGTCTGCCAATTGTAGTCCCGGAAACTCGTCCGCTATTCTTCCGTCTACCGACCTTGACGGTGTGAGACCATCCAACTTTCTTCGCACCTTTGGTCTAACGACCAAAATAACCCGTCGTCGCCTCATACTTTTTCGCAGAAACTATGATACTATTAGCTGAAATTATTAAATATTTCAAATTAAAATGTCGGAAGAATTACCAGTTTCACAACTGGTCGAGTAATTGTTCCACGTGAAGTCTTCAAATCCACTACCCTAGCATGACCATCTCTACCCGAATGTAAATTAAATACGCGACCTAGGCGCCATTCATTAGTGGGTACGTTGTCATCTAAGTCTTTCCTCACTTCCACTTATTCCTCTTTTGTAGCTCTTTTAAGTATTCTTCTTTCCAACGAAGACACAAACGTTGGTTCAGAGCCTTAACTCTCTGCCATCGATTTGTTATTAAAAGCAAAGAGTCCGCAATTTCCAATTCCGGTGGGGACAGTAAAGGACCACCAATTAAAAAATGACCTGACGAAAGAGTATCCAAGCAATCGGCATTATCCGCCAAAGGGCATAATGGGCGGGAATTTTAGCACGCATCAACACGAGTTAGAAGAGTGGAGGATTCATCAAATGAATATTTCAAGCTTTCTGCCAGCCTTTTAAAACGGTGCTTAAAACTTTTCACACCTGCCTCCAAGAGACCTCCCATATGAGGTGCACCAGCAGGGTTGAAATGCCAAGTCAAGCCCCTAGGTCCGTAAGTGGCACTGATCTGGGAACCTGATTCTTTAAGAAAATCGAACAATTCACCTTTAAAGATCTTCGATGCTCCTACAAAAGTGGTACCGTTGTCGGAACACATATCCGTAGAATATCCACGACGAGAAATGAACCTAGCCAAATTGCCCAAGAATGCCGACGTGGATAAATTACTAACGGCTTCCAAGTGAATAGCTTTCGTAGCAAAGCAAATAAACAAACACACGTAGCCCTTAGTTATAAGACATGGTCTGCCAGTGTAATTACGAATGTCAAAGAGCCCAGCAAAATCCACACCAGTGCTAGTGAAAGGACGAGTGATAACCGTACGAGTTGTAGGCAACGCTGTCATTATCTGACTCTGAGTCATTCCGCTATGAATAGTACAAGTTCTGCAACGTTCTACGATGGTTTTTATCAAATTCTTAGACCTGCGCATGTAGAATTCAGTTCTCAAGACTCAGTATTAATTGGATTCTGCCATGCAAAGTCAATCTATGAATAAAATATATTAACAGATAAGAGCATCGACTTGCATTTGGTAAAAGAATCGGAAACCGCTCGTTGTGCTTGAGATTTACCGCATTAGCCAACCTGCCACCGACTCTCATCAAACATCGTCATCTAAAAAGGGATTCAAACTCAAAAGTTCCCCTTCTACAATCTTCTCTCCATCAGACAACCGACGGTATTCCAGATGGTACCAAACTCTGAGCTATTTTGTGATTTTGTGTGAAGTAAGCTCCAAAAAGCCACAACTCTATCAAAAACCCTAACACTAAGGTCATCACACGCAACGCTCTTGAGTAGGAATAAAACCGGTTTAAAAGATCATTGAACTCTTTAAAATAAGCGAAGAAAACCATGTGATATTTTTTCTCTTCCTTAGTGTCATATTCCTTGGGAATAGGATTGCGCCATCGGTTACTAGGAAAATCTAACCAGAGGGGAGTATGTCGCCATAGTTCGTCCGGCGCCAAATTCTGTGGCCGAACTCCTCGATTTATCAAGTCAGCTTGATTATGCTCCGACCGAACATGCTTCCAGCAAGCCTTGTTCATGTGCTCCGTCACCTTTGCAACTCGATTAGCAACAAAACTATTCCACGAACTGGGTGGTTTTTGAAGTCAAATTAAAACTGTGGTAGAAAGTTCAGGCCTTGGTAAAGAAATTATCTTTACAGGAACGACCCTCGATTTAACGAACAACAGATGGGTTTGAATACCACCTAAATCATACCAATACGTATGCTTTTTCCGAAGCATTAGAGAACCCATGAACCTCCACAGTACAATCGGATCGAAAACCTACCCATCGAGGCATTTTTATATCATTAATGAAACTATACTCATTAAGAAATTACTTTCATTTCGCTCTCCATATTTTTTGCATGAGCATCTTTGCGATGATATTTGGACCTAACCATCCAGAAGGATCGACAATACCTCTCTTTTCGTAAAATTCTCGTTGATCTCGATTGCCGTTGTAGTAAAGAAAAACTGATCAGACTGTACGCCCAGGGTTTTGATAGAACTCATATTTGCAAATTCCAAAAAATCTTCCCTCAACAAGTGATCAGAAAGCAATCCTTGAAGAATTCTCCTGTCGTTTGAGGTCTACTTCCTCATCGATAATCCCGCGGAACAACGCCGACCGTAATTGGTCTCGAGCCTCTATCGCTCCAGAAACATCATGAGCCCCAGCTAACGCATCATCTACTTATATCATCTTGTCATATTATCATACTTCACTTGATCACGGTCCAAGAGAATTTGTCGATACATCTTCTCAATGTATCCATTAAAGCCATATCGGTAAAAACGCCATCTAACAACAAGAAGCCTTAAGTCGTTCTGCAAAACAGGCCCGGTAAATAAAGTATCGTTTAAGCTCAATCCACATGACGTTTTACTGGCCGCATTAAAAACAATCCTAACCTTCGTGGAAGAGCTTTCAGGCTTGAGTACAGCGTTATGAGGTAAATAGTACGAACCTCCTTCACTCGCGTCCTTCCCATTCATCTTCGCCAAATGACCCAAAGATTCATGTTCCAATAAAACCGCATCATAATCCAATTTAAGAGATGGGTTTCGAAGAAGAGAAGCTTCGTTTCTCAAAAATTGCCTGTAGGCCTTTGGGTGAGAAGAGCCAAGACAATCAAGGGAATCATACTGCGGCTTAATAGGTAATGATACTATGTATCACCCAGCCGAATTCCTAAAATATTACTCAGTACTCATCATCCGGTGACATATTCGACTGTCGTGGAGGTTCCTCCAATTTCCAGAACCTCTCCAGCTGCTTATCCAGTTCGAATTCAGTACAATACCACACGAGAGCCGTGTAACTACTGGAACGCAGTTCGGGTGGTGATCCTGTCGGCACCCATCCAAATATACTCTCCTGGGTCATCAAATTCCCATGAAGATTCCTAATGCCTTCTAACATCACGCCTTCAATTAGAATGTCCACGCGATTGCTCTCATTGAATTTAGGATCAGCCAATGTGATCTCCGAAAAAGCTACAGATCGCGGTATGTTAACAGTTAAATTGGGTAACATTCCTGTCAACTTCGGCCACACCAAACCGATTGCCTCCACACGAGATTGATTATCCAACAGTGAGGTCAAAACAAACGAACTTTATCTTTGAACAGCACCAGCATATGCCCCATTCAAACCGGAGACTAGCATATATATTCACCGTTGACAATCCTACTTTTCTCTATAATCCTTCCGAAATGCAGGTTGCTTGAGACTCTGTAACTATTAGAGCCATATCTCTGAACGTCTCTCCCCGGTGGTAGATACAAAACGTGTGTACAAGACATTTAAAATTGTACAGTATTGTATTTTTCTCATGAGCGAATATTTACTGTAGCTGCAAATATAAATAAGAGTGAAGCATAGATAGAGAACAAAAAAACAACTGCACTCATAAACCATTGTACAACAATACAAAAGGGAGTTGTGTGAAGAGTACAGCAAAAATATTGTACACTTCATAGTGCCACAACGTGCATTTCTTTTTGCAGTAAGTGGGAAAGAAGAAATGTTTTTTTTTTTTTTTTTTTTTTTTTTTTTTTTTTTTTCAGAACAAATAGCAGATGTTGGCACCAATAGCCCCGGGGGCCGAACATCTTCGGCTTTTTACAGACATAGGACACGAACATCAACGAATATTAACATAGCAATTTGAAGAGAGATTGTTGTTGGAAGAGTTCATGGCAGAAGCAAAGAATGTATAGAAACACTTATGTACGCACATTTTTCAACGTTTACACTACTGAAATTAATTTGACAATACTGAAAATTTAGTTTCGGTAGTGAAATATGCTCTTACAACACAAAGCATATATCCATTACTTCACAGATAAATGAGTGCTGTTGCATACTTTGAATAAAAGAGAAATACACATTTCAGTGTACTCGTATAATCAAGACCAACAAAAAAGAGAACAATTCAGTATTGCATTTAGTGAAGGGTAAGCTAGCAAGATGTCTTGTGCACACGTCTAGTAGATACCAACTATCGCGGTCACTAAAAGTATCTGCCTCGATGTAGCAGCAAAGCAATTCTGGACCTCACCATTTGACACACCGAATAACTAAATGTGCTCTTGCACTCACTGAGTCTATGACCACTTGTGAGACAGTTTATACAAATGTTGTTCTTTTTCACAACTAAAACCCGTCTCAGGAGGTAATTTCAAAAATTTTTGACAAATATTCACCAAATGGTCTCCAGAACAATATTTACAAACTTTCCTATTCAATTTAGTGAAAAAGGATCGATTTTTGATAAGAAAGGGTTTCAGGGGCAGGCCTAGTACCACTACCAACCGGTTCAAAATTCTTACACAGTTTCCAGAGACTGAAACCGTGAAGTCAAAAAATTGTCCAAATCCTTCCGTTTGGGAATCTCCACCTTGTTTCAGATTGTCTGTTCCCAGAGAGGCAAAATCAGCACTGGCAACTTGGTGGAGCATAAATAAAAAAAATTTGATTCCAATTGGAGATATCAATATCGTGCATCCGAAGTGCCGATATCGAATTATTAATATCTCGCTGGAACCTTTTAATATCCTGGGCTGCCTCGGATTTGACCGGTGTAAGTGTGAACAAAACTTTCAACTGAGAGTTCACTAAAATCCTCTTATTCTCATACCTATCCCTCAGGTTATTCCACAATCCGCAAACAGTCAGAGGAGAATTATACACAATCTCCAAGGCTTCACCATGCGTGAACTGTCTCAAATAAAATAGCTGTTCAACTGATGAAATGTTAGCTCCGTTCACATAAACAGCAGTGAACATGTCGCGAAAGGATGGTCAAGATTTATAATTCCCATAAAACACCTACATGTATCCTAACCTACAATGCCCAAAAAGTTCCGTTGCTGCTTCATAGGCTTCATAGGAATCCCTCACCTTTGCCCATAACGCCTTGAAGTCTTCTCTCTGAATCTCAATGGAGAAGGCCGTATTACCTTCCTGAGGAGTGGCATGAAATTCCCTTTCAAAGTCCAGGAATATTTGGGCAAATCTCTGAAACGTCAACAATTTCCTCGACTTCGGCATCTCGATTAAGTAGCTAACAACACGAAGGGAATGAAAAGCGGAACCAAAAAGAATTAACAGCAATTTGACATCGCAGTCACTTTTGACTTTGTTATAAGCCAAGACAAGTTGATATAACAGTGTATAAAAAGAACACTTTGGTTCTTATGTTCAATAAATTCAAAAAGTGTGCCAGTGCTATTGAAATTATAACACAACACTGTGAATATATATAAATATATATATATATATAATATATGCTATAAATATTATATACAAGTAAAGTTCTGTTATACTATATTCAGGCATCAATTTTAATTGGCAAACTTATTTTAAGTGTTCGGGCATACGCAAATCAGTTTATCCAATAATCATTTGACAGTTGGAAAACAACAACATTTTTTTATGTTTTTTATAACAATTCATAAATTTAACACTAAGATTTTTAAGATTTTTTTTTTATCAGAATTTCGTGAATATAACATTATAACACCGCTATTTTCCATTACGCTTTCTACTTTTTTTTTCATTTTTGTTTATCATTAATATAATACATGAAAAAAGTTATTATAATCCGCTTGTCAGCAGGAAAAGAGAATTAAAATTTACTAATAAATTACATAAATTTATTAATTCATTGCGAACCTAAAAATATTTTTTCAAAATTTTCTTTCTTTTATGTCACATATTCTCACACGGTAAGTTCTGCAATCCAGATAATTCTCAAACCAGCTTAATATGCTTCCCTTAACTCCAATTCTCTTTAGCATTTGTAGTAGTTTGTTATGTGTGAGAGTGTCGAAGGCTTTGCTAAAGTCGACGAATAGCACTAGACAATGCAAATGTTTACTCAATTTATTTATATTTAACCGTTTTATGAAGCCGAATTGATTTTTATTTATAATTTTATATTTCCTTAGGAACGAAGTTAATCTTCTAACAATGACTTCTTCTAAGACTTTCTCAACAACTGGTAAAATGGCAATATATATATATATAAATGGGTCGTATTAACGAAGTTTTCAGTATACTTGGTATAATGCAATTTTCTAAGCTTAAGTTGATAAACTTTGTTAGGATTAGTGTAAGGTAACTCGCATTATTTTTCAAATCTGATGGTCTAATACCGTTCATTCCTGGGCCTTTCCTGGATCTTAAAGTCCTTAAAATATTGAAAATTTCCTCCTCATTTGTAGTAGGAGTTTTGAAGCACAGTTTCAACACTATTTATTGTTTTTATGTTATGGTATTATTTTATTTATGTTATGTTTAAAATTTGTTGCAAAATTGTTTAATAGTTCATTTATAGTATTGGTTTTAAAATTTCTTGTAATGATTTCATCGACTTTGTTTGTTTTCTTTCCTATTATTTCATTTATTATTTGCCATGTCACGTATATTATTTCTATTTTCAATGAATTTTTTTTTTCGAAATTAATTGTTTTTTTTTTTTCAAACTTTATTTTTTTTATTTACTAAATTTCTAAATTTTTTATATACAAGTTCATAGTTATTATTATTTTTTTTTTCGCCATCTTTTATAACGTTTATCCCGATAATCACAGTATTTAATTAATTTTTCACTTATCCATGGGTTTTGCGACCTATTTTTTTTTACTAATTTTTAATAATTTCGTTGATTTATTATAAATTTCACAAAATTGTGAGTATATCCTAAGATATAAATCATTTCCTGCTCGATACATCATTTCGCTCCAGTCTGTTTCTTTAATACTAAAAAAATACATCGAATATATTTTCGAAGATTTACTCCTATCTTCTATTTTTTTTATTGAGAAATGCATGTAATCTGCCCTAACTACTGTGGGAAGTTATTTGCCCTGAGCACAAGTTCTGTATCATGATTTGCATATTTGTATTTAAATAATAATAATTTGTTATTTAAAGAAGGATCACCATGAAACAAATGAAATAACAATAAGGATTACAACATAAAATAAGAACAATTACAGATTAATTATAATAAATTATATATTAATTATATAAAATTATTTAGATATCCTCCGCAGCATGAGTAAGAGAAATAAATAAAAGAAATGAAAGAGAAAATAAATAGAAGAGATGACAGAGCAAAGTATAATTCGAAAAAGTACGTCGAAATATTCAAGCCGGTAGCTCAAAGAAAACTTTGGAGGAAAGAGAGTATAGGTTAGTTATAGACTATCGAAAATTAAATGAAGTTACAGTGGATGCCAAATACTCTCTACCAAACATTAATTCACTTTCAAATTTCACGACAAGTACAGTACCCGGAGGTCAATTTGAACCATTGTACATAACGTCCTTAAGAAGGAAGGATAAAAGAGGGAATAGGAAAAGGAGCGAAAGTAGACCAGAACAAAACAAAATGGGAGAACGCGACTACACCGATGAAGCCCTAGCACTTCTCAACCAGCTCAAGTTACTAATGAATCTGTGGAGAGCCTTGATCTCAGCTCTCGACACAGAATTCAAACCATCAAAGAAGCCCCTGCCAAGGTTCCTCAACCTACCAAGGGCTGGGCAGTTACAGGAGAGGTGCTCGACAGTCTCCAACTCCTCCTCATCGCAACATACCCTGCAGTAGTCCGGCTGGGATCTGGAACAGATAAATATAATCTGGATCTGGAATAGATCCCCGTCAGCGACCTAATCTCGCAGTGCCCCGTGATAAACCCTATAATTAACCTTAAACTGGTCTTATCCAAGCTAACTTGTTCTCACACTGTCTATAGGAGGCAACAGACATCGAGAAACATAACAACCAGATCCACTCCCCCAACGCCTCTGCTCTTCCCCCTGACCCATCCTTCGATGAGTCCGTGGAGGTGGCAGATTGGAGGGTCAAGACCAACTATCAAATCGACCTCAGAAAGTGAACCTAGCCTTGCGAGAGCAAGTGGGGTTTTTGATACCAAAAATGGGAATTAATACAAAATTAAATTTAAGAGAACCGAATAAATTTTTGTAGTCGGTAAAAGTACACAACATTCCACATCACTGGTGCAAAAATTTTGTTCTTGACAGCTACCGTTATGCCACAATATAATTTTAAAGTTTGAATTATTTTTACTTTTCCTCGCGTGAAATATATATTTCAACTTTTGGTGTCTTAAAAATGACTTTTGGGTGTTTTCTAAAGTGATAATTAAAAATATTTTAATAGAACCTTCAACCTCAAGTTAGTTAGATTACTTTATGTTTTTGGTTTTTATGTATAATTTGAGTTATTATTTTTAATTAATTTTCACTCGTAAGCCTATAAATTAGGGGATTTCGGGAAACATGTCGATAAATAGTTGTGAATAAACCCAAATTAAGAAAAAACCTTTTTTTTTTCTAAAAATATAAACGCTTTTGAAAATATTTATGGTAAATTTGTCTGTTTTAAAACAAAACAAAAATATTTTGTTGCACCTACATATAAAAAATTAAAAAAAATTAAGAAACCTTAAAGTTTCTTATAGAGAAAAACGCTTGAAAGTCAATCATAAGTTGGTCCTTGGATTGATGAAAAAATATGTAATACACTCACAGAAACTACTAGTACAGAAAAATGCTTTTTATGTGGTGCTACTTGCAAAGAATTTAATAATAAAATCTGGAGTTTGGTTTGTCGATTCTGCATGGATGGATCAGATTTTTTGAATTCCTGCTCCATTTGGCTATAAGCTTAAGATATATTTAAAATACTATTAGATACTTCAGATCCAGTAATATCAAATATGAGAAAATTGAAAGAGAAAAACCCCATAATTTTTCTATGGAAGCAATTAAATTGATAAGATTTGAATCAGATTTTGATGGTAAAGAAGATGCCAATAATAATGATAATGATACCTACATTAATTATAGTGATAATGATGATAATAATAATTGATGGTGCTGATGATAAAGAATCGGATAAGGAATATAAATGTGAGAATAAATATTATTCTTTTTCTTTTTTTTTTGGAAATATTGCAATTTTATTTTAAATAAACTAATGGGAAATAAAATTTGTACTAAATAATATTAAAAAATTTATGAGTTTTACTTAAAGTGAATTTAAGTGAAAAAAGTTAAAATTAGAAACGGAAAGTTAACTCGAATTAATTCCCACTTTGGTATCAAAAATCCCACTGTGTGACGTCTCATTGCCCAGTATTCCGCTATGACTGCCGGAAGCCAGCATAGACGGATACGGTCTGGTCCAAAAGTCCCTAACGACTCCTTGCATTCGCGAACGAGCCGTGATTTGCATCAAACCGACGCAATGGCCCTTAGGGCAGCCTGACTCAACGAAGATCATGTAGGATACCAAATCCGGAACGGGGGCACAAGCTATGGCCTCACCAGCCTTCAGGACTGCGAAAATCTCCGCCTGAAATACGCTGCAGTCATCAGTGAAGTGAAGTTCAAGACCGAGTTCCCTACAGAAAACCCCAGCACCTGTACTTCCACCTAACTTAGACCCATATGTGAAGATGGGTATACCTCTCTGCCCCTGGAGTACCCCACCATTCCATTGTGCCCTTTCCGGTACAAGTATTCTTAAACCAGGCAGGAACATAGCCTCAGGAACAATATAATCGGTGGCTTTTTCCGAAACTCCACTCCGACGACATTCAGAACTCTGGAGTGACCTAACCAGCGCTTTTTTCAGCAGCCCGTTTCCTTCAGATGTATGGCACTTCGTGCCGCACACCGCTTGACATACAAATCAAGCGGAATCAGGCAGGGCATAGTGTCAAGAGCAGCCTGAGGGCAACTCTTCCTCACTCCAGTGATACTCAAGGAGGCAATCCGCTGAACCTTATCTAAGATTTTCCGTTGAGAACTTATCAAAGGCACACCTCCAAACAACACAACCATACCTAATAACCGGTCTAACAATCGCCAGATATCCAGCGAATGGCCCTAGGCGGAAGAAACCAGCTCTTACCTATGGAGTTCCTATACTGGTAAAGAGCATTCAATCTTCTTTCTTCAATCTTTCCTCGGTGTTTCGTTTCCAGTTCAGCTTGCTGTCCAGGACAACACCCAAGTACTTGACCTCAGAAGACAACGGAAGTTCCCTACCACCTAACCTCGGCAATCTGAAGCTTTCAATTTTGTACCTACGCGAGAACAGAACGAGGTCTGCCTTATTCGGATTTATACCCAGACCACAGTTCGTAGCCCAAGATGATAAAATTCCAAGAGCAGACTCCATCAGTTCCCCCAGCGTCGACAAAAATGTTCCACCCACCAGAATAGCCACATCATCGGCGTATGCCACAACCTTAAAGCCTCTACTCTCCAGAAGCCTCAAACCAACATTAGCAAGCAAGAGCCACAAGAGAGGAGATTGCACCCCCTGCGGTGTACCCCTGGTTGCACGCTTGACGATAAAACATCCACCCAGATTCGATCGGATTAGTCTATTACCCAACGTGTGGGTAATAAACCGCACCAGAAAATCTGGGGCATGTATATCCCTTAGTGAATTCTCAATAGAAGTGGTAACATTATTGAAGGCCCCCTCAATATCCAGGGAAGCCGACAGTGTTTACTCACCCCAACCAAATTCTCTTCAACAAAACCTGTCACATCATGAAGAGCGCTCTCAACCGACTTACCCTTCATGTAAGCATGCGACCTACTGAACAGAGACAGGTCCATGTTTGACCTCAAATATAGATCGATAAGTCTCTCCAAAGCTTTCAAAAGAAAGGATGAGAGCGATATCGGTCTATAATCCTTAGGGCCGATGTGACAGGGTTTACCAGCTTTTGGTGTAAAAAGCACAAGCACATCTTTCCAACCATCAGGTATATCACACAACCGGAGACAGTCCCTATACACGTCCACCAGACATTCGTGTAATATATCACCAGCATGCTGAAGCAGAGCCGGAAAGATACCATCCGGACCAGGCGACTTTAAGGGCTCAAAGCTACCTATAGCCCATTTGTAATGATATCCTCCAAATCGGCCATCATGCCAGCATTACAGAAGGAATCAGCTACGCCCAACGGATAGCTTTCTGGATCCACAAAATTGGGAAAATGAGTGCTAAATAGAACCTCTAGGGTTTCTTTTCTCGAGGCTGTCCACGTGCCATCGCTCTTTTGGACGAAGCCTAGGATTTTGGGGTCCTTAGACAGCATCACAACCCAAGACGAGGCGACATCTTTTCCTCTTCGCATACTGCACCAGTAGTCCAATTAGGTTATCAGGAGGAGATGCAGCCTCATACGGCATATACACGAATGATAGCATCAAATCGATGCCACGGTCATCTCTGTACGCCACAGTTGTAACCTCATCTGTGCAAAAGGAAGGAGTGATTAACAAGGCCAAATTACCCCTAGCTAAAATACAGGTTCTTACCTTCTCACTTGTTCTAGGAACAAGTAACCTATAATCTGGATCGCTCAAACGCATAACCATATCCCTTAGGTTCCAAGTTTCCTGGATAAGAGCGATGACAACTTCAAGGCGGCGCAGGGTGGTTAGCAGGTTGTGTGAGGCGGCTTCGCAGTGATGCAGATTAATCTGCACCACTTTTGGCCTCCTCCAGGTTCCTGTCCGGATGACGGAACTTAGGGTGCGCTAACCCACACAACACTACTCCTCCCTCTGCCCCTAGCCACTGAAGTGATCTCTGATCAATTGCGACCCGAAGATCGCAGCCTTTCTTACCGTCACCAGCCAGGGAGTTGACAACCGCCCACTAGCTGGTGTTCAATCCGTCATTCTGTTTTCCAACAAGATTAGGTATACTGTTCATCTGCCTAAAAGTAGGCGGAACCCATACCGTCACTATTGGACGTAGAGGGAGGTCGGATTGAGGGATCACCTCCAATCGACCACCGGGCCAGAGAACAACAAGGTGCTTTACTGCTCCGACAATGAGTTTTACAGTTCCCCCGTTTTTACAGTCCACTTCTTTGATGCCCCTGGACCAACCGATGGAGGATATGCGTGCATTACTGCCATCGCAACTTTCCTCCAACATAAACTCGATGAGCCCTTCCTCAATTAGCTCCCATCTTTCAGGAGAGAATTTGCCATCTAAAGGGTTAGTTCCCAGTCTCCCTTGTTTCTTAGGACGCTTGGAGCCGGAGGGAGGCACCGCGTCGGATCTGTTCCTCTTCATGCGATCTCCTTTGCGGGAAACCTCCATGGAAGACCTATCCGCCGAGGCGACCCCCTTCGTCTCCTTCGCCACCAACCTTACATCCTTCTTCTGCTATAAATGATTAGCGGTAGTTTCTACCACCTTTGCCCCATCCATTGAAGAAGGAACACCAACAACCTTACTCTTCACCGGAGGTTTGAAGACCCGAGAGGTCTTATTTACTCCAGTTGGGAGTAAGGGTGCAGAACCTTCATGTCCCTTGCTTGTGGCTTGAGAAGTAGAAGCAAATGGTTTTACGCTCTTGTCCGCATTCAAGGGTCCATCCTTTTTACCAGAATCAGCGCCTCGTGAGAAAACACTGCCCGGGTATTTGGTCTCATACCGTGAAACAGTGCCTCTCTGTTGAGCCAGCATCTTCTGCTCCTTAGCAGAGGGAATTCACATAACAGCTTGCATATCTCCTCAAGACAGTGCAAGCCCTGCGATATGAATTTCTCTCTATACAAAGCGGAACGTTTCCGCCCAGTTTTACCCCCTTGCCAGACAAGATGCCTCCCACGCAGTCCGAATCAGTAGCTGATTGTACTATTGGGTTCGAGGCATCCTGTCTAACAAATGGGTTCCGTGAAGGGTGTCACTACCTCATTGCTCCCAGTAGCAATCTGTATACGAGTAAAGGGGAGCCTTTCGATGACCGTATCGTCACCGTCTTCATCCGATAGTGGTGAGACAGAGTCGGACTCCACGCACATATATTCCGTCGAAGTGGGGATCACCAAAGCAGTCGCCTCGCTAAAGGACTCCTCCACAGTCGTTATCCTCATACCACCTGGGGCGAAGTTCCTGACGATCTCATTGTTGTTGTCAACAATGCTCGCCTGGATTCGCGCAATGAGCTAGGACGCGTCTAGTCCAGTATCCAATGCCGGTTCGTCATCGTCGTTTGTAATATTCAGTTTTCTATTTGGTTCGTTGTCCATATAAGTCCCACGAGTGACTCCGTTATAATACCATTTGATAAGTACGGTCGCTTAACACTCCGGATTAGGGGTATATGAGAGTATACGTGGTCGGGCGAGTCGAAGAGATCACACAAGAGACATCAATTCGAAGACAGTCCTCTCACGATATTAGGGTAACCTTTAGTCATGCACCACATCCCCAATTGGACGGTATCCCATTGGGGATAGGTACACTTAAGTCCCCACATAGCGACAAGATTGTTACCCAGGTGGGGGAAAATAAAATGGAAAAAGGCCAATATTTTACGACGATAGATTTAGCTAAGAGGTGCCATCAAGTTTTGGTAAAAGATGAGGATAGAGAAAAAACAGAATTTGTCATTTCCCCCGGATTACGCATCAAGAATTTTAAATAACCGCGAAAGAAATTAGTCTGCAATGCACAAGGAATTTTTAGCAATAATGTGTATGTTAACTATTTTAAATCATATATTTATGGCAAAAGATTTAAAATTTTAACTACCAATCAATGAAATATCTATATTCAAACTATAAAGGAAAATAAATTTCACCGCGGTTTTTAAAATTAGATGAATACCAAGTCTAGACGAGATTGAATATTTAAAAGGGAAAGGAAAAAAGTAGCTGACTTCTTGAATAGGATAGAAAATAACGAGGACGCTATTTCAGAAGAAATGGGGGTTAAGGTTTTTATACAATAACATAGAGGACGATGAGACAATGGCGACAATACACTCAGCAGAGGAAGAATTAGGTGATGACTTTCCAATTAAAGAAGAAATAGGTAATAAATGCAAAACAAAGGGCTATTATTACAACTTGCCGTTAACTAAAGGGAGGATTTTAACTGGCAGATACATTTTTCATTGTTATGAGTACCCAATAAGATAGAAGTGAGCGTTAAGCTAAAGGGAGGATCATCCTGCCGGTAACTTTTAAAATTAAGTTTATGTTTGAACTTGCCATATTATATATTATTTTCAAATTTAAACAAAATGAGCATATACAACAAAAAACCAAGCCCGTCGTTGCCACTGCGTCAACGCAAATTTAACGGCAAGTTGTAATAATGGCCCTTAGGGCCATAAAGATAAATTGTTTTTCATTAATATGAGTACCCAATAAGATAGAAGTGAGCGTTAAGCTAAAGGAAGGATCACCATGCCTGTAATTTTTAAAGTTAAGTTTATGTTTGAACTTGCCATATTATATATTATTTTCAATATTGCAACTTCGAATTTAAACAAAATGAGCATATACAACGAAAAAAACGAAGCCCCGTTACCACCGCGGTAAAAAAAATTTGTTTAATTGAGCAGTTTTATCGCCATTACTCCGGCACTGCCAAATTTTTGGAAACAGTTAACTTTATTTTATCTGTAAGTTGTAATAAAGAATAATAATGTATAAAAATTAACACAACAACATAAGTGGTGTGAGAAACTAGGTCGTAATCCTGACTGAAGGGTTGTAATGACCAATTATGTATGTATGTATGTAATAAAGAAAATAAGTTAAAGGTAACCTTACAGTTCCCTTTAGCTAAAGGTACCTTTAATAATGGCCCTAATTATTTTAACGGATGATAAAACAGAAAATATTTTAAATAATACATGGAAAATGAATTAAATTCAGTGCCGAAAGTGATTTTAAGGAAATGGGAAAAATATTTAGAAAGTTTATTACGAAATGGATAATTATATATAATCAGACCTATAATGTTAATATAAATTTTAGATGGTAACGACTAAGGTTTTTGATCTAGAATATGTTTACAATATACGATTTTAAATGACATGACATTTAGTATTTACGTCAGGATTTTGTAATAAAGTGGATAAAAAGATTTTACATAATACAGTGATTTGAGCTTGTTTTACAACGATGCAATTAAAAATTAAATGATTTATGGTAATAAATTCCGTATTGCACAATATGCATTCCTCCGGTTTAGTGTTGGTAAAGCGATATCGATTTGAATGACCTAGTCGGGAGTTTTATATATTTTTGTAGATCTAATTTTAAGGCTTCTGGAGAAAAAGTTGGAGTAATTTTTAAGGGGTTGCACAATTTGTAGAGTCGTTGATAGTTATTCTAGTCATCAATACTTTTTCTCCTTAAGTGCAATGAGGTAATACCGTAATACTGACTTATTGCATGATTTGTATTGTAAAGTTGGGGTATGTGTAGCATATTTAGCAGCTTCATCGGAAATGGTGTCACCTAAAATACCAATGTGGTTTGGTATTTGACATAATTTAATAATTGGTCATTACAACCCTTTAGTCAGGATTACGACCGAGTTTTTATACATGAGTGGCGGGACCTACAGTTTAAAGTCGACTCCGAACGACAGATTTTTGAGAAACTTTTCATGGTAATTTTATTTACTCAGAGTTTTTGGCAGAAATCTGTTGAGATGAAGTCGCCGAAGAAATATTTTTTCATATTTCTTTCAGTTGGAGATGTCTGACCTGGTGTTAAACCGAGACCTCATGTCTAATAAGCCAGCACACTACCTACTAGACCACGGCGACTTGGAATCCACATTATTTTAAACTTCTTATGAAATTTTTTTATTAATAAATCTGATGTGTATTATTCGTTTTAGGAGGTGTTGTTTAGCAGGATAAATAATAATAATAATTAGTTTAGATGTTAGACTTTTTTGAAACGTTAGTGGATAGTTCGGAAGCTACCATTAAATTTTTTTATCGGAGTTGCTAATTGCAGAGTTATACACACGAAAAATTTTTTAATTTGCTTTTAGACGTTTTACCAATTATTATATATATTATATATTATTATATATATTATTATATATATATATATATATATTATATAATTAACCCGTAATCCAATTTAGACAAGATAAGGATTGTTGAATGTGATTTACTTTTTTGAAGGTAAGCAGTTTATTAAGTTTAACGGTTTCAAAATACATTCTTTTAAATTTTCAACGTGCGACGACCACGAACAATTTTTATTGAAGACATCTAGTATTCTTAAGGACTGTACTGTTTCAATTTGGTTGCTTTTGTTATTATTGTTGCAAAATTTATTCATACATACATATGCGTATGTACTTTGTTTTTTTTTTTTAATATATTTTAGCACCTGTGATATTGCACCAATCATGTACGGTCAGAAATAATGTGTCAATTACATTTTGCATATCTATATTTTATTTTGAGGGTGTTCTGAAATTGAGTACAAATCATCCGCAAATATCTGAAATACTCTTGTTAAGGCTATCAGCGGCAATCTAAAACACGACCTGCCATTTTTAGGGGTTTTATCTTAGAATAGACGTTATTGATTTTTACTCTAATTTTTCTGTTTGTAAGAAAAGCAAAAACAAAGTTAATAATTTTTTCACCGAATTTCCATTCTTTTAGTTGCAATACAATTGTACTAAGATGCTTTTTTGTTAACACTAAAAGAGAGATCCCTTTGACTTATATTGATAAGCGCATTATGGAATTTTATCCAATTGGCTTTATCCAAATTGAAACGTATTTGCTTACTGAGGGTCACAGGTACATTGTTCAATTTAGCAATTTGTATAGAGGGAGATGATTATTATCATATTGCAAATTGATGCTCCAAGAGCATAAATGTGTTAGATCGGCGAAAAAAAAAGAGAGATCAATATGTCTACCGTCGTTAAGCGGGATCATATTTGATTGCTGGAAACCTCCTAATGCTTTAATGATTTAATCAATAAAAATAAATTAGTCATTCATATTTTTATATATGTATATTGATATATATATTTTTTGTGTTGTGGTCTTTCCTTTGAATTTTGCCTAGAAGGTTGTTTATCTTTATTATTATATTATGAATTTGTAGCTTGTTCCTTACTTGTTGATGAGTATATTGTTGTTTGGAGATTGTTAACTGTTTGCATTGTCTCTTTTGTTAATGATTTGTTAGTTAATGTTAGTTGTACTTTGATTAGCACCGTTGCTTTTTATTTTATATATAAATGATATAAAAACATGTTTAAATTATACAAAAATTAGATTATTTGCGGATGACGCATTATTGATGATTGCAGATAGGAATCTTGAGAATGCTATCAGAAAGATGCAGGGAGATATTGACAATTTATATATATGGCTATGCGAAAATAAATTAAATTAAATAAATTAAATTTATGGTATTGACAAGAAATGTAAATAAAGATGAGTGTATATTAAAAATAAAGAACGATGCTATTGATAAATTAAATATTTAGGCACAATGATAGATTAAAATTTAAATTTTGATGATCATTTAAAGTATATTATAAGCAAAATAGCAACGAAAATTGGAATACTAGCTAGATCAACTAAATTAGTAAATAAGAAATATAAGGTTAATGTGTATAGCAGTGTAATTTTACCACATTTTGTTTATTGTCCTTCAATTAAATAAAATAAATTAAATTTATGGTATTGACAAGAAATCATGTAAATAAAGATGAGTGTATATTAAAAATAAAGAACGATGCTATTGATAAATTAAATATTTAGGCACAATGATAGATTAAAATTTAAATTTTGATGATCATTTAAAGTATATTATAAGCAAAATAGCAACGAAAACTGGAATACTAGCTAGATCAACTAAATTAGTAAATAAGAAATATAAGGTTAATGTGTATAGCAGTGTAATTTTACCACATTTTGTTTATTGTCCTTCAATACTATTTCTTTTGAATACAACTCAGATGGACAAACTTCAAAGGTTGCAGGATAGGGCTAAGGGTATTATTTTAAACAAAAAGTATGACACAAATATAAAACGTATGCTAAACGAACTAAATTGGTTAAATGTTATTTATACATAATACATCTAACTCTTTTTTTACATGGTAGATACGTTCCCCAGAAATCCGTGTAAAAAAAGAGGAGTTTCCTATAGTAAAATGGGGGATACGTTCCATGTCATCTGAAAACCGCGTAAGATGAAATAAAGAACTATATTTACTTCGAAAAACAGTGTAAAAAAAGTTGAAAACTATAAAATTTCAGAAATGCATACAAATTGTATGTTCTATGGCATTTTATTGAGCAGTAAAACTTAAAATACATAATTCATACAGGTGAAAAATTGATAGAGCAAGCAAAAAAACAAAAGAAATCTGTTAATCCAGAATTAAGAACAGAAAAATTAGAATAGAAATAAAGAAAAAATATTTACATAGCTACATAATTATTCGTCGCTACTTGATAATAAGCGCAATTGTTTGTGACGAACTGGACTAAAGTCGGTATCATCAGTGGAGATATCCATCAAATTATCCAATGGTGACTTTCGTCCGGTAATAGAGTTTTGAACTGTCGGACTACTTTCCGAAAGGTCTTGCGCCGTTGACTTTTTTTTATTAAAAAATGTTTTATAGAAAGTTGTACTTTTGGTTTTTTAAGTTCTTTATACAACTCTTTTTATACCCAGCAATACAATTATTAATATCTCGTTCGAATTTCAGGGCACGTTCCATATTAGGATCATTTTTTAAAAAATGATTCACCATTCTTTTACCAAATGTGAGACCGTCATCAATTAAACTAGCAGTTAGTTGACATATTTCGGTTTCCTCGTCGTTATCGCTATTATGGTTCTCAGTTTTGCCGTCATCTGTTATTAATTAAATCAGACAATCATTATCTAGAGGTTTATCTATCATTAATTCGTCGACATCTTCAATTTGTAGGTCCTCAAATCTTTCTCCTCCGATTTCGTGTGCAAGGCTATAATTTCCGAAGTCTCCATCGATGCTTGGATCATTGAGGTACCACTCTTGACGCATTCTGGCCAAAGTGCTTGATACCCTTAACTTTTCTTTGGCCATTGAAGCGTATGTAATGCAATCCAAAATATAATATTTTTTCCATGCATCAACGATCGTAAGGTTGTCCTTCTCTACTGTATCTAAAATATGTTGGAATGCTCGTTGAATATAATAAAGCTTAAACGTAGCAATTATACCCTGATCTAATGGTTGAATCAAGGAAGTGGTATTAGGTGGCAAAAATATTACTTGAACATTTGGATGCTCTAAAACGAGATGACTTGGCGCATTATCTATGAGCAAAAGCACTTTAAAATGAAGACATTGCTGTTCCATATATATTTTAACTTCAGAAACAAAGCATTCCGTAAATAGACCTGCTGTCATCCTTGCCATTTTATTCGCCCTCCAATGAACCGGCAACTCTTGAATGTTTTTCCTCTCAAAGCACGTGGCCTTAATGATCGGTTAATTAAAAGAGGCTTTAAAATTTTGTCACCAGAAGCGTTGCTACACAATAAAAATGTTACCCGATCTTTAGCAACTTTAAAACCACTAGCAATTTTTTCGGATTTTGCTGTAAAAGTTCTGGAAGGCATTTTTTCCAGAACAAACCCGCTTCATCGGCATTAAAAATTTGGTCGGGGTCATTGCCCCCATCTTCAATTATTTTGGCTAGTTCTGCTGAAATAGTTTTAGCTGGCTTTTCATCTGCTGATGCGACTTCTCTTTTAATTTTTAAATTATTAAAGGCGTATCTTTTAAGAAATCCTGTTAGCCTTCCATCACTAGCAGAAAATTCCTTTCTCTTATCTTGACGACTTGTTGATGGCTCCGATATTATTATTATTATTATTAGTACGGTCTCCTAGACCTAGATACAAAATTATCCTTATAATACATTATACATAATTGTTGAAAATCTTGCGGATATGGCAACTCTTCTGTTGCAATGTGAACGTCGCTACTTTATTCTTTTTTTCTTATGTTCAGTTTCTCTATACACTTGTTATAAGCTAGACGCATTTTAATAAAAAGAAACTTAATATTCTTACTCTATTGAAAAACTCTGTTTAAATAAATTTTACAACAGGTTATGGGCCCAGGACAACGTTCTGGCAGATAGAAAGAAAAGAATATTACGTGTATCCAAAGAAGGGATAATATAATTTAAATTGTAAAAGAAAATTTAATTTGTTCGCAAATAATGGCGTCTCTCTATCAAATAGAGAAACTCGATGAGACGAATTATGATGGCTGGCGTATACACATGAAGAGTGTATTGGTGCATAGTGGTTGGTGGAAATATGTGTGTGGTGCTGTAAAGAAAGAAGATGCTACAACTGATCAGGCGCGTATTCAGTGGGAGGAATGTGATGAAAAGGCTTTGGCAACGATCATTCTTTGTGTTAAGGCGACACAGTTGAATCTTATCAAGAATTGCCAGACATCACATGAAGCGTGGGTCCGTTTAGAAGAAACCTACAAACCAAGAGGACCATTGCAAAAGGTATCATTAAACAAGCATTTAATTAATCTGACCATGGCCACCGGTGGAAACATAAACCAGCACATTACAAGTTTTACAGAGTTAGCGGAAAAGCTGTCGGAGACTGGAATAATAATTCAAGACGAACTTTTGGTAATTATGCTGCCCTCCAGCTTGCCAGCAGAATACGAACACTTTGTTGTTGCAATTGAGACGCGCGACAGCTTGCCCAATTTAGCGACAGTTAAACAGAAAATTCTAGAAGAAGGAGATAGACACAAGCAAAAGAGCGAAAGAGAAGAAGTAGCAACAAACTTTCAACAAGCGTTTGCCATGAAAAATTCTAGAAGAGAAAAGAATGTAAAGAAGGAGGTAAAAAAACAGCAAAATTAAAGGGAAATGTTTTAACTGCGGCGAATTCGGGCATTTTGCGAGAAACTGTTTAAAACAAACGAAAGACAAAAAACAACAACACCTTTTACATAGCATGCGTACAGATGAGAAAGAGAAAACTAATATTACTCAATGGTGCATTGACAGTGGGGCAACTTCACACTTGTGTTGTGAAAAAGGAATGTTTTCAAGTCTTGCCGAGCATGTGGAGGAAATAAGTTTCGAAGCTGACAAATATATTATGGCAAGAGGAAAGGGAGATATTGAGATGGTAATCGATGGTGAAAATATCAAACTTCGGAACGTGCTGTATTCTCCGGAATTACATATGAATTTTATTTCTGTTGGACGTGTTGTTGAAACTGGTTATACAGTTCTTTTTAATTCAACTTCGGCCTTGGTGAAAGATGAAGCAGGAAGGATAATTTTGAGAGCATCGAAGATGAACAATTTATTTATCATTGACAGAAAGGTAAACAAACTTTTTCTTACTATTAACAATAATGAACTTTGGCATAACAGGCTTGGCCATTTAAATTATAATTCGATATCTGACATGTCAAAAAGGAATATGGTAAAAGGTATGCAGCTGAAAGGTTTTAATAGAGCCGAAAAATGTAAAACTTGTATGGCCACGAAAATCCATACAAAAGTTTTCCCGAAAGAATCGACTACAAGAACGACAGATTTGTTAGAGGTGATTCATAGCGACATATGTGGTCCATTCAATGTTAAATCTTTTGGAGGAGCACGGTACTTCATGACCTTTATTGATGATTTCTGGAGGCGTATTTTTATCTATTTCCTTAAAGCCAAGAGCGAGGCATTGCAAATGTTTAAAGTATACAAACAACATGTTGAGAAACAAACGGGTCGCAAGGTGAAAATATTGAGGAGTGACAATGGCCGTGAATATGTTAATAATGAGTTTGATCAATTTTTGAGAGTCGAAGGCATATCAAGACAACTCACGGTTCCCCATACTCCACAGCAGAATGGCGTGGCGGAGCGAGCTAATCGCACTTTAGTTGAGATGGCAGTGTATATTCGTAACAGATGTCCTACCAGAAAACTTGGTGACAAGGAACCATATGAGGTGTGGTTTGGAAGAAAACCCAACATTCAACATTTGAGAACATTTGGTTCATTTGCGGTGGCGTTAAATAAAGGTAACAAAGGTAACAAATTTAAAGCTAAGGGTGAAAATTATATAATGGTTAGCTACTCAAATGAAGCGAAGGCGTACCGACTTTATGACAAAGCTAATAACAGAGTAGTTGAACGGCGTGATGTAATTTTTCAAGAAAACGATTTTACCGGTAACAATGTGGATGAAACGCTGCCAAGACCGACCGAGGATTATTTATCATTCGATATAATTAATTCAAATCAACATGATGTAGATGCTTTACAAAAGGAAATATCTACAAACACAAATATGAATGTAGATGTAATAGAGTCTGATGGTGACGATGAAGAATTTTTAGGTTTCGAAACAGCTGCAGTAAGTGATGAACCAACCCAAGCCAACAATCAGAAGGAGAATGAAACCAGCAGTCCCATTGACGGTCCAAATGCGAGAAAGCGGGGTAGGCCTCGTAAACAGAAACTAAATACAATTACAAATTATCATGTCCCTAACACCGTTGATGAAGCTATGAGTTCTGACAATCACAAGAATTGGTACGAGGCTATGAGAACGGAAATGTCATCCTTGGAGAAAAACGGTACATGGTCGTTGGTAGATCTTCCAGTTGGTGCTAAGGCTATCGAAACAAAATGGGTTTTTGCTCTGGAAAGGGATGCCAAGGGAAACATTGAACGCTACAAAGCTCGCCTCGTAACAAAGGGTTGTAGTCAAAGGTTCGGCATTGATTACACAGATACTTTTTCGCTTGTAGCGAGATATGCTACAATACGTTTGGTAATATCACTGGCCGTACAGTGGAGAATGCATTTGCACCATATTGATGTAAACTCAGCCTATCTGAATAGCGATATCCAGCATGACATTTATATTCGACAACCAAACGAGTTTGTCGATTTGAAAAATCCAGGCCAGGTCTTAAAGCTACACAAGGCTATATATGGGCTGAAGCAATCCGGTAAGGAATGGAATGATAATTTGGACTCATTTCTACACCAAATCGGATTTGTACAAAGTGTAAACGAGCCTTGTCTATATAAATCTACAATAAGGGGTGAGTTGGTTTTAATAACTGATCTCTTAATTGCATGCAGGGATAAAGAAATTATAGTTACCGTAAAGAAGCTATTTGGCGATAAGTTTTCAATAAGCGACAAAGGGCAGCTGCAACACTACCTGGGCATTGAGGTTGAACGCGAGGGTGAAGCTGGTTCAATCACTATATGCCAATCACAATATATAAAGAGGTTACTTGAAGAGTATGGTATGCAGAACTGTAAAGCGGTTGCAACTCCATTGGATGTAAACCATCAAGTAAATTGCAACAAAGATAGCTGCGAAAAAATTCCTCAACATGATTATCAGTCAATAGTGGGAGCCTTGATGTACTTGGCCATCACTACAAGACCGGACATCCTACATTCGGTCTCCAAAATGGTACAAAGAAATACTAATCCGCACATTGAACACATGCAGGCTATTAAGAGGATTTTGCGTTACCTTCGTGGCAGTGCTGATAAAAAAGTTTCTTATAGGCCTGGACCAGCAATTCTTGAGGGTTTTGTGGACGCGAATTGGGGTGGTGACGCTATGGACCGCAAGTCGTATACGGGCTTCGTTTTCTTTGTCGGTGGCTGCCCCGTTTCCTGGCAGTCTAAGAAGCAGACATGTGTGGCTTTGAGCACGACTGAGGCCGAGTATATGGCGATGTCTGAAGCGGCTACGGAGGCAATTTTTTTAAGGCGGTTGTTGAATGAAATTGGTTATACCACGGAAAAAGCAGTAATCCTTAATGTAGACAACCAGGGTGCTGAAAAATTAGCTTCGAATCCTATCTTCCACAAGAGGACGAAGCACATAGACATTAAATTCCACCACGTTCGAGAGGTTGTGAAAAATGGAGATGTCAAACTAAAGTATTGCCCTTCATCGAATATGATTGCTGACATCATGACTAAGAACTTAGCCAGGGTGAAACACTTAATGTTTATGGAATTAATGAGATTTATCAATTGAAATGTAAAGCGTCATTCACATTGAGAAGGAGTGTTGAAAATCTTGCGGATATGGCAACTCTTCTGTTGCAATGTGAACGTCGCTACTTTATTCTTTTTTTCTTATGTTCAGTTTCTCTATACACTTGTTATAAGCTAGACGCATTTTAATGAAAAGAAACTTAATATTCTTACTCTATTGAAAAGCTCTGTTTAAATAAATTTTACAACAATAATAAATTAATTATATAATAAAACTAAAAACAATTATCAATTTAAAATAAATAATATTTTACAATGTATTTTCAATAGTCTTTTGAAAATATCTTCACTCTGACATTCCTTAAGTTCAGCTGGTAACTCATTAAACATTTTGAACCCTTCAGAAAATACACTTTTCCTTTGAAGATCAGACTTAATCCTCGGCAGTCTCATATTATTCCTATTTCTAGTATTATAATCATGTACCTCAAAGTTATACTGAATTCTTTCATATAAATAACTTGGCAATTGACCTAACCTTAATTTGTTAATAAATTTCAACGTGTGGTATGTTATTAATTGTTTTACATTTAGCCAATCCAAACTCCCAATCATTTCGGCAACCGGAGTATATTCAGAATAAATCTCATAATTTTATTTTGTTGTATTTGAAACCTATTCATTTGGGCATTATTAAGTGTAAATAGAATTGTAGGACTATAAACAAAATAAGGTTCAATTATCGTTCGATAAATAGTTAATTTATGCCGTTTGCTAACATATTTACATGATCGATACATAAACCCTATCTTCCTAGCGATGTTATTTTCAGCATAATCAACATGATCGTCCCATTTAAGTTTTCTATCAATAATAATGCGTAAATATTTCATTCTATCAACACTTTCAATTTCATGCTCCTTAATTTTCAGCCTTATATTATTACATTCTTCATAATTTCTATTAAATATCATATACTTAGTTTTATCACAGTTTAATTTTAGCTTATTTTTACATAACCATACATATAATTCATTTAAATCAGCTTGAATATAATTTACAGCATCAATGAGATTTAAATGACTAATATATAAAAGAGCATCATCAGCAAACAAAACAATTTTACAATTACTTAAACATTTCGGTATATCGTTAATATAAATCAAAAAAAGTAATGGTGCCAGAACAGATCCTTGTGGCAGACCAATATCCACCATCTTTGGCGATGATATCACATTTCTTATTGCCGTGCGTTGTTTTCTATTACTTAAGTAGTTTTCAAACCATTTTAGTTCTTGGCCTCTTATACCGATCCGCTTCAATTTTATCAGCAATATACTTCTATCCACAGTTTCAAATGCTCGCTTCAAATCTAAGAAAACTGCTACAACTGCTTGTTTATCTGCCATTAAATCTTTCCAATCAGCGACAACCATATTCAACGCAATTTCGCAAGAGTGTTTAGCTCGAAAACCAGACTGTTGATTAATAATTACATCGTGTTGGTTTAGGTACTCTAACAATTGCTCTTTCACTATGCTCTCTAAATCGGTATTTGTATTAATCGGTCGCAACTCTTCTGGACGCGTTGTGTTTTTAATTTTCACTATAGGTACCACTGTAGATATCTTCCATATTTCAGGAACGTAAGCAAGCCGTAAGCAATCATTTACAATGCCGGCAAAAAAGTATGCCGTATACTTCATTGACTCTTTTATGACACCTTCAGAAAGCAGTTTTTTACCTCCTGTCTTGTTTTTAAAAGCCTTTACAATATTTAGTATGTTTGTAGTATCTACTTGTTTAAATTTAAATTCGTTGCCATATATATTTATTTCCGATTCTTCAAAATCCATTTTCTCAATTTCATTATTGATTTTAGTGATGCTATCTATAAAATAGCTGTTCAACGATTCCGCTAGTTCATGTTCATTTTCCATCCACCGATTATTTGTATAAATTTTCTTTATTGGCTGGTTAACTGTCTCTTTTAAATATTTCCACGTTTTTGATCGGCATACGCCAAGTTGATTTTATTTTCCAAATATTGTTTCTTTTTTATTTTTAATAGTTTTTTGTATGCCTTTTTTGTAACATTATACTCAGTCCATTCACCTGTTCTTTTAGCTATGTGAAGGAGTTCATATTTTTTCTATTCAGATGCGTTAGTTCGTGATCATACCATTTATTAATAAGTTTCTTGTACACACGTTTATTAAAGGTTAGGGTATTCATTATATTTATTAGCACAACGTTAAAATTTTCAACTCTTTCATCCAAGTTACCATAATTTAGCTCGTTTAAATTAATAAGCCTTAATAATGCCATTAAATTGTCCTCATTATAATATTCCCAACACGTAATGTTTATTGCAAGTCTCATTCTTACTTCTTTTTCCACCGGCACAGAGAATTCTATAGTCTCATGGTCCGTTATATTACAACTATTCAAGCATTTAGTTTTCACTTGATCAGACGTTGAATAAAGAAGGTCTATTTTAGTACTGGAAAATTCCGTAACGCGAGTATCAAAACTTATAAGCTGTTTCATGGCCATGGATGAGAAAATATTTAATTCTGTTGTATAAGCTGTCTCATTATTAATATTTATATTGAAATCACCAATAATTATATAATACCGTACTTTTTAAGTACGTTAAAAATTCCGACTTGTCAGCACTTGGAGAATGATACAGTACACCAATCTGCCATTTCGTTTGAAACTCCTTCAATTTAATTATAATGAACCACATATTTTGATCAAATGTTTTATTACAAACTAAGCTGTATTTAATAGATTTTTTTATATATATTAATACACCACCAGTGTGACGAGAGTGTGAATCACAACGAATCATATTGAATGTAGCAATGCTAATTTCAGCGTCCTCTATGTTAGTAGTTGTGCATGTTTCGGAACAAAGTACGATATTTGCTTCTTGAATTTCAATAATTCTTTCTAACTCCTCTTTATTCGCTACTATACTACTTATATTAACGTATATACACTTGATCACATTGCTGTTATATTTTCTAATATTTTCTGTATTATCTTTTGTTTTGGCATTGTCATAATTCCGTAATTGTTAATATCCAATTCTATTTTTCTTTGCATCAAGCCTGTTTAAATAAGATGGACAGGATTTACTCATAGTATCATGATCTTCATTTAGACCTAAATTAAATTTCCCATTCGCACGTATACAATTGATACACTTATTTACTTGGCTTTCATTACATTCGGAATGCCTATGTTGACCATGACATTTAACACATACTTCATCGATTGCACAATTTGCTGCCTTATGATTAAATCCTTTACATCTGAAACATCGTAGTACCCTGATTCCATCGTACACCTTACAACGTTCCCAGCCAATGTTAATTTTTTCCGCTGCTAATATATTGGTAAATGCATTCGGTTCAACTTCTGCAATCGCATTATAATAAGTTCTATTATTTTTCCTTATTTCATATTGTTTGATAATTTTCACATTGGTATTGTTCATACATTGATTTTGTTTCTTGATTAACTCAATAGTCGCGTATCATCATATTCAACACTAATTCCAGTTATTAATATATTCGGATATAAAGAGGTAGGAATTCTTATTTCGTATTCTTCACCTAATTTTTCCTTAATTAAATTTTTCGCTTTTTCTCTTTCTGTGCTATTTTCTACTTCGATAACGACTGTTCCACTATTTTTTGTAATAACATTTGATAATTTTAAATTTTCCAGATTAACTTTATTTGAATCTTTTTTAGTTTTTTCCCCATTTTGGGTAACTTTTGGTTTAACAATTAATGGCACTGAGTTTTTTATTTCTGGCAACTTTTTGTCATTGACATTTTTCTTCAGTACATCGGCGAATGACATTTGATTTTTATTGTTTATTTTATCATTACTGTTCTTTTTTAATTCGTTACACATTCTTTGATTTTCTTTTGTGATCATTTCCAGTACTTTCTTGTTTTCATTTTTATTTTGTTCCAATTCACCACAAACTTTTTCGCTTTCTTCTTTTATAATATCTGCTATTTTCTGTATTTTTTAATTTCCATTACACTATTTACACAAATTTCTTGCGCGCCTTTTATTTCTTCCATTCTTTTTGTAAATACTCCTTCCATAACTTTTAGCAGTTGTTTTATCTCATTTTCACTTTTCCTTAGTGCTATTTCAAATTCATTTTTATATTCTTTTATATATTGACCATTTTTTTCCACTACCTTCCGAATATTATTTAAAACAAAATCAACATTGTGTATATATTGCATACAGCCATCACAGATAAATTGAAGCATAGAATTTTCATTTAAAACATTGGCACTATAATCATCCAAACCAGAGCATTTTTTTGTATTATGGAAACTTTTTCCACATACACCAGCACATTTGATTCCACTCTCATTACGAATAGTTCCTTTACATTTATTGCACTTGCCTTCCATGACAATGCAAACACTTATTTATTTTTAAATTTTCTATATTTAATTATTTTTTTTTTTTCAGAAAACTTTAATTAATTTGTTTAACTTTATTTTCACGTCCGACCGTATCAAGAACCGCTATATTATATTATCTATATATTTTTTTCAACCGTGTAACTTCAAATCAGTGTAAAAAGAAACCGTGTAAAAAAGAGTTGGGTGTATAAGATTTGGAAAATGTCCTGAATATTTAAATGGGAAATTACAGTGTAATCATGAAACTCATAATTATAATACTAGACGAAAAGATAACACAGCCTTGCAAATTTGGACTTTTTTGTGCAAATAAGATGGCTCCAGGTGTTTCCGAAGGCATTTTGAGCGCTGAACACATCTGGGTTCAAAATAGAGTTGGGTACGTTAGCTCTTTTGAGTGTTCGCTCTTTCTAGTTCAGCTCTCTGTAATGAACTAGTTCGTTCTTTTAGTTCAATAGTTCAGTTCTCTTAAACAACGCCGCTCTCTTCCTCAATTTGTGTAAATTCTTTATGGCAACGTTTGCTCATTTATATTTTAACTGATGTAAACAATACCAATAAAGGAATTAATGTATTCCGTGTAAATTTATCATAGTTGTAATATGATTTTCCACTTTAAATAAATTGTGGTATTTAACATTTTTTATTTTTATTAATTCATTTATGTATGTGCTTGAAGCACTTAAAAAGCATGTGATTTTTTTAAATATATAATGAGAATTTCTGTTCGTATTTCTATTCCAAACCATTCTTTTAGTTAAATAGAAAAGATATTTTATATTTATTTGCTTATTTTTGTAAAAATGGTTCCATAAGTTCTTTTTTTATTATGTGGTAACACCGCCACCATTCCAATAGGAATGTCGTACACAAGAACGATAAACAAAATAATAGAACGAATAAGAATAAAATGAGCGAATAAGAACGAAATGAACGAATAAGAAACGAGAACTATACGAACTACTGAGCTAAAAGAACTACTGAGCTAAACGAACTACTGAGCTAAACGAACTACTGAGCTAAACGAACTACTGAGCTAAACGAACTACTGAACTAAACGAACTACAGAGCTAAACGAACTACTGAGCTAAAAGAACTACTGAACTAAATGAACTACGGAGCTAAAAGAACTCATTATTATGAGCGGCTCTCTTAGTTCAATTGTGTGAATAGTTCAATTGAACTAGTTCGTTCGTGAACTACACAACTCTAGTTCAAAATGGCGGATCCAATATGGCGGTCAAGTAAATTTGATTAATTTTTATAAATCTCGACCTCCATATTGGATCCGCCATTTCGAATTTTTTAAATCTGTAATCAGCGACCCCAAAACCCCTGAGTAACAATTTTCAAGTAAATCTGATTAATTTTTAAGGACCTCCCTCCCTCCCTTTTTCTCGAAAACCTGACGTGATGGAAAGAAGTATTTAAATGGATAAAGATTAGATAGGTTGGTTACCTTAAAAACTGTTTTATTGTGCTTCTTTTTTAGTTAGTAACAGAAATCATTGTCTTTTGTAAACGGAACTTTACCTGTAGAATCACTTGAAATGCAAGTGCCTTTGGCACTAAGAATATAAGTTAAGAGTTTTTAATTAATTTATTTTTATTGTATGTTCAGACCTTCACAATGAATTTCTTTCATATGTCCGCATGATTTTTTTTTTTTTTTTTTTTTGTCTTGAGCCGGAGGTGGGAATCTTCGAAAGACACTTTTGTTCCAACAAAAGAGTGCACGATTCACCATCACTGGTGCCTACGTACTAAACCCACCCCCTACACACTTCAACCACTCTCCCTCCGCGGGACTGCCGTAAGGTATTACTTCGCGGAGAGCTGGTTAGCTTGAAAGCTTTAACTCGTTAATTCAAATTTCGCCTCTGTTCCTCCAGTCTTCGGAGTACTATCAAAACTTCAGCCATTCTCTGGCTCTATTGACTCCATAGAATCCTACGATTCAACAGCTCTTCCATGAGCCGGTTTGGTCCTAAACTCGTTTCCCCGGGCCATCTAAATCTGGGACAGTATATTAGAATATGCTCCGCATCTTCCTCCTCGTCTACAAATCTTCCAAATCTGTGCAGGTACTTCCTGAAGCACCCATGACCAGTTAGGAACTGAGTCACGTAGTAGTTCAGCTCGCAATGTTTGTTATTCATCCAAAGGGTTACATCAGGGATAAGGCGAAATGTCCATCTTCCCTTTAAACTGCTTTCCCATCGTGACTGCCATTTGTGCATGGAAGTCCTTCGTTCCTCCGCTTTTATAGCTGCTATTCGTCCCGGGTGCTCGAGACGGCGAAGGTATATCCTCCTCATCTCATCCGCCAATATGTCTATTGGTATTGCCTTTGCCAACACCAATACCGCTTCATCAGACACTGTCCTGAAGCCACTTATCCGTCTAATCGCGCTTAGACGATACACCGAGGACAGTATCCTCCTTGTCGTCCCCACGGAGAGTGCCTCCGACCATATTGGGCAAGCATACAGCATTATCGACGTTATTACCGCCGAAATTATCCTCCTTTTGAATGGATCTGGTCCTCCAATATTTGGCATCATCCTCGCCAGTGCTCCCTGTGTTACAGATGCTTTTTCGCCGATGTATTTCACGTGCTCCTTGAAGTTCAACCTGTCGTCGATAATCACGCCCAGGTATTTTATCGCCCTCTTCGATTCGATCCTTGTGCCTCCAACGGTCACTTCCATCTTCTCCACTATCTTCCGACCGCTTATCAAGACGGCCTCCGTTTTATGTGCAGCAAGTGTCAAACCTGCCTCATCCAGCCATGCTTCAACATTTCGAATCGCTGTGTTCGTTTTCTCCTCTATTTCTCCTACCGTTTTAGCTACCGAGACTATGGCAATGTCATCTGCAAAGCCCACAATTGTAGTCCCGCTTGGCAATCGCAGTCGAAGTACTCCATCGTACATAATGTTCCATAGTAGTGGCCCAAGTACGGAGCCCTGCGGGACTCCCGACGTCACTACGTATTCCTGCTCTCCTTCATCCGTTAGGTATATTAGCTTCCTGTCCTGAAAGTAATTATTCAGAATCTCCATTAAGTATGGCGGTGTAGCCATGTTAAAGAGGGCTCTCATAATACGCCCCCAATTCGCCGAGTTGAACGCGTTTTTAACGTCAAGTGTGACAACCGCGCAGTATTCCTTAGTGCCAAATCTCCATCTTTCGCCCTCTATTGCATCTCTTGCAATGTCGACCACCCTCCTTATCGCGTCAACAGTGGACCGTCCTTTCCTAAATCCGTATTGCAGGTCCGAGAGAGCTCCTCCTGCCTCAGCACATGTTAGTAGTCGATTGTATATTATCCTCTCCAGTATTTTTCCCATCGTGTCAAGTAGGCAGATGGGCCGATACGACGATGGTTCCCCTGGCGGTTTACCAGGTTTTGGAATGAGAACCAATTTCTGCTGTTTCCACCTACGTGGAAAAACACCCTCGACGAAGCATTTGTGGAACACCTTGGCGAACGTATCCGGTCTGAGCCGGATAGCCGCCTTAAGTGCCCTATTCGGGATTCCATCTGGCCCCGGTGTTTTCCTATCTCCTATTCTAGTGCATGCTGCGAGTACCTCCTCTCCTGTTACCTCGGGTATGGTATGAATGGCCTCCGGCTCCCTACTTATAAAAGTGTAGGGCTGGCCACGTGGGAATAATGTACCAATGATCTCCCGTAGCAAAACTGGACAACCTAGTTTAGGCAGTTCTCGAGCACCGATTCTCTTGCAAACGACTCTGTACGCCGTCCCAAAAGGATTGATGTCAGCTTCCTGACATATCCGCTGAAAGGACAGTTTCTTGCTCCTTTTAATGGCTCTTCTAAGTTGACGCCTTAGATCTTCATATGAAGCCCGTTCGACTTCCCATGTCGGTCTTCCTCTCGTGCGCTGGGCCCGTCTTCTCGCCCCAAAGCACGCCGACCGCAGTCTTCGAATCTCGTTATTCCACCAGTAGCAGGGGCAACGTCCCCTACACACAGTTCTCCTAGGCATAGCAGCATCACATGCAGTGTTGAGCATTTCGTATACGCCGCTCACTAATTCCTCGACCGTGCTGCCAGTCGTATGAAAAGACGACAACATCAATCTATACGTCTCCTCGTCAAAGCGGGAGTCCTTCCATTTAGGTCACGTAAACTTCGGCAATCCGTTTCCTTTCGTGTTGCGCCCAGTAACCGTCATCACGATTGCCTGATGGTCACTATTCGTGAAGTCCTCAGTTAGCCTCCATGCGGTCCGCGAAACAAGGCCATCGCTCACGAACGACAAATCTATTATCGAGCTCGAACCAGCTCTCCTAAATGTGCTTCCTCTTCCGTCATTCATCAGCGCCACAGGAAGGGAAGCGAATGTTTCCAAGAGGCAGCGACCCCTGGCGTTAGTATATCTACTACCCCATTCGATCGCCCAAGCGTTAAAATAATAACGGGGGTGTTCAGGCGCACGTGTGACGCCAGCCTCTCCAACATATGTTGGAACTCATCCATTGACCACCTCGGGGGGGCGTAACAGCTGTAGACGAAAACTCCCTTTATCCTGGCCATAACAAAACCAATGTCCCGCGCATAGGTTTGCTGGAAGGGTAATGAACCACAAGTCCATATAGCCGCAGTACTAGATCCGTCCGTGATCCAAGTACTATTCATCGGTACTCTATAAGGTTCGCTTATGATTGCGACATCATATGTCCGCATGTACGTTTGTATAAATGGACAAACATACTTGCGTACATATGCTTGCACAAAATTAGGCGAACAACCTTATTTTGCTGACTTCTTGTAATTTTTTATTTGTTTTTATTTTGCTGGATTTATGCATTTTCCCTTATTTTTGATTTTAACAGATAATTCAAATTATGATAAAAGAAAAACCTTGGATTTCTGATTAAGTTTCAAGTTTTGCTTTTTTGAATTGCATTTGTCTGGTGTTTAATGTTTCCTGGAATGTTTTGCACGTGTGGGAAAATGCATAAATCCAAAGCACTTTTATATTATTAATAAAGACTTTAAGAATAATTTGTTGCAATTCAGCAACAAAATATAAATTAAATATAATATAAATATAAATATTTAAATAAAATAAATTAAATATTGCAATACGGCAATAAATTAGTATTTAAGATTAGGATTGATAAAAATAAATTGAGAGAAACAATTGGTTAACAAAAGACAACGGTTGTTTTATGCTCCAATCCTCCGCAATAACCAAGTTTAAGTGCTTGTGTTATTCCACCACTATAAGCAAGTTTAAGTGCTTGCGTTATATGGTTAATTGTCCCGGTGATTCCACCCGGACAAAGCAACATACATTGTGGTTGTCCCGGTGATTCCGACGGACAAATCAAAACCGACCAGCAAATCTGCTGATTCAATACATTCTGGTTGTCTCGGTGATTCCGCCCGGACAAATCAAAACCGACCAGCAAATCAGCTGAGTCAATACATTGTACTTAGCCTTAGGAATACAAGAACTGAATCTAAAGAATGCAAAAATGTATCTGAACTTAATCCTAGTTTTTTACTTTAATGAAACTTAAAAATATGTAAAATCCAAAAGAATGAAAATTGCATGGTATCATAATGACACGCGCTGTTATTGTTCTGCAACATTAATGTGTTGTTGATCCATTTTCGACCGTCTGCAAATGTGTCAGCATTTTACCAGAAAATTAAATTGGAGACAATTAATATTTTTTCGTTAACACTCCCCTTCTTAAATCCGAGCGTCCTCATATGGAATGTCTGATATTTTGGTAATGCTTTCTGTTATTTTCCTTTCTGATAACGCGGGCATAGATGTGTGAATCGATGGAAGTGTATTTATCGCTGTTGGGATAATAACCGTTTTGCTGTTTCTCTTCAATAAGCTTGATTTTAACAGAAGAATAACCATGGAAAATATCGCATTTATGCTTGTCCTCCAGCAGATCTTTGGCGTTAGTTAGCCAATACTTTTTGCAGCATATTTAGGTATTTTGGTGGCCTTATGATGTAACAAACGTTCAATCTGCCGGGCATCACCATCAGAAAGCAAGACGGGGATCCGAAGCACACTGCCAAAATAGTTAAAAGCTGGCTGCAAAACCAAACTTTTGGGACGATGGACTGGCCTGCACAAAGCCTAGGCCTGAATCCTTTAGAAAATTTATGGGCTATTGTAAAAAGAAAGGTGATATTATATGAAAACACCAAAAAATGTTGACGAGCTTTGGGAGAGAGTACAACATGAATGGCGAGCTCTTGACCGTGATACCATCCAAAAGTTGGTGGAGAGTATGCCAAAACGTATTGAAAACTTAATTAAAAATAAAGGTCTTTGGAGGAAATATTAAATTTGCAACTATTAATGATTTTTAACAAACTTCCCAAACAGTGCAAAAGTGTCCAAATAGTAAATTTTTTGTTTTTTGTATTTTTAATTTTTTTTTTTTGAAGAAATTTATATAAGTTTTTGTTCTTTATAATTTAGAATAATGTTCAATAAAATAGAAAAAATACATATATTTGATAATACACCTATATTTGTATTACTTTCATCACCTTACTTTCTTAATGCAAAACATCTGGACAGTTTTGCTTCCCACTGTATGTGCTCGCCAAGAAAGACGAATGTTACGTTGGAATACATGATTCTGGGGAACAAGTTCTATTATTTCGCTCTAGCAAAATCCGTTGTTAAAGCGATAGAACAATGAAACACAAGCCACATTGCAACGATGCTCCAATGCATCAATGCATCCTGCACGCTGTCGAGAAGTCTCAAAATCGACGTTGAGGCACCGGCCTATACATGAAAGTTGTATTCCATTCTCTTTCGGATATAAGCGGTGTAAATAGTAAGAAGATCAGATGAAGGCACTGAAAAATGTGTCGGTTCCAGCAAACATCACACTGAATTTTCATGCTCAGAACGTCAAGAACTTCTGACTCCCTAATATTTACACTACCCATGGATTTAGATGATGCAATATTATTGCTGCGCTTATGTGTCAATAAACAACCCTGGGAAAGACTTTAAACCATTTCTTTCCTGAAATTTTTTTTTAAATTCAAAAATATTTATTCACGAAAAGTATTAAAATTCACAGTTTATGTTTGCCTCAGCGTCTTACGACATTATTGATGCGAGTTGGCTTAGTATTCTTAAAATAAATTAACAAATTTTAAATAAATAGTATCTAGAATTAAAAAGAAAGAAAGAATTATAATTAAATAGAAGTAATTACAAATTTTTATACCCATGTATATAGAGTACATACTATATTAAAAGCATTTCTAAATTATTTAAGAAATAAGTTTTAATGTTGGATTTAAAAGATGAAATTACATTGATATCTTTTAAGTTTTGTGGTAAGTTGTTATATTCCACACAACCAATAAATTCAATTCGTTGCTTGGTTTTTTCAAGTCTGCATCTCGCAATTTTTAAGTTCTGGTAGCAAAAGTTGATTGATTACGAGTGAAAGTTATTGTGCTATGGCCAATGTTATGTAGGGATTTAAATACAAAAAGAAGTACTTGCTTTTTATATATTCCGTTTATAGGTAATATATTCTTGGCAATTTCCTGGTACAATCTTAAGGTAGGGTACCTAATTGGAAGGTTGTAGACGTTCTTGAGTGCTTTATTTTGTGTTCTTTGAAGAGATTGCAGCTCTATGCTATTCTTATATGCATATATAGAAACCAAGTAATTCAAATGGCTCTGAATTAATGCCTCATATATAATTAGTTTTGTTTTTTCTTTAAATTTGTATATGAGTCCAATTACTGGAGATATTTTTGATTTAATGTCTTTAATGTGCGAGTTCCACGACAAATTGCTTTGCAAAGTCACGCCTAAATATTTTACTGCATTTGTTTCAAAAATTTCTTCTCCATCTACAAAAACACTAAACTTTGGTGCATTAGTGTTTATGTATGGTTTAAATCTTATAACTTTGGTTTTTGATGAATTAAGAATTAATTTGTTTAACCTCATATATTCAGAAATTAGGGCAGCATCCCTTTCCATATACACTTTTAAAACGGCTTCATGTTTGTATGGGTAAAATAGTGATATGTCATCGGCATACATATACAGTTTTCCGAAGAGCTCAAGGTTATTGATGTCATTAATGTAAATTGTAAATAAAAGTGGGCCCAATACACTGCCTTGTGGTACACCACGTTCCACATTTCCAAGACTACTCTTGCTATTGTTTAACACAACATATTGCTTTCTATTATTCAAATAACTTTTAAACAGGTTTAGTTCGGCTCCTCTAACACCGTAGAATTGAAGTTTTTCTAATATTATATCATGATCTACAAGATCAAAGGCTTTTGAAAGATCATAGAAAACACCACCAACAGCATTATATCCTTCGTCCAGTCCTCGACATATGAAATTTACTACATTAATTACAGCATCTTCAGTACCGCTACCCTTTCTAAACCCAAACTGGCAATCATACAGTTAATTATTATTTTCTAGATATGTTGTGAATTGTTGATGAATTAATTTCTCAAAAATTTTATGCATTATAGGCAATAGAGCAATAGGTCTATACATATCTACTTTATGTGCATTAACAGCTTTTGGTATTGGAACAATTTTCGATATTTTTAAAATGTTTGGATATTGCGCTGTTAAAATAACATTATTGAATATTTGTAATAATAATGGTGTGATTTCATTATTTAAATTTATGAAAATTCTTGGCGACAAGTTATCATGTCTAGGGGACTTATTATTTGAAAGGTTATGTATGATTTCAGATATTTCTTCATTTGTTGCGGTTCTGAAATTAAAAGTCTTATTACAGTTCCTTAGGGTACGTAGTCCATTACATGAATCGGCGGGAGAATAATCAATTTGTTCTTTCATGGTTTTGGGAATTTGGAAAAAGTATTTGTTTAGGAGCTCACATTTTATCGCATCCTCCATTATTAGTTCGCCATTTGAATTTTTCAAATTTACTTTGGTTTTAACACTCCTTCCCAGACTTTCATTTAAAAATCTCCAACACTTTTTAGGATCTTGCTGAATGCTGTGTAAGTTATCATGATAATATCTGTTCATTGATTCCTTATAGGCGACTTTAATAACTTTACGTAATTACTTTATTATTTGATATAAAACATTTCGATTTTTGAAAAAAAAAATCAGAAATGAAAATGAGGGATGGTAGCTTTAAACTTCTTATATTTCATATGTCATATTTTTTGTTTAAAATAATACGCATAGCCTTATTTTACAATTTTTGAAGTTTGTCCATCTGAGTTGTATCCAAAAGAAATAGTATTGAAGGACAATAAACAAAATGTGGTAAGATTATACTGTTATATACTTTAACCTTATACTTCTTATTTACTAATTTAGTTGATCTAGCTAGTATACCTTTTTTTTGCTATTTTGTTTATAATATACTTTAAATGATCATCAAAATTTTAATTTTCATCTATCATTATGCCTAAATATTTAATTACATTTACTTTATCAATAGCGTCATTCTTTATTTTTAATATACACTCATCTTTATTTACATGATTTCTTGTCAATACCATAAATTTAGTTTTACCAATATTCAATTTAAATTTTTTTCGCATAGCCATATATACAGAGGTAGTCATAAGTATTTACACAAAAGAGCATTTTTATGGATTCCTTAAAAAGGTATCAGTACTTTTTACTGGATGTAAATTTTGGAAAAAAAATTTTACTATAGCCTAGCCTGGAATATGCAGAAGCAAATAAAATAAAATTGGAAAAAATAACGGTTCTTAGCACTAAATAAAAAACAAATAACCATATGCTTATAAGTTGATAAAATTATTTTCACACGTTTTATTCTTTTCAAAAGTATTTACACAAGTCTTAAGTCGTCCGGTAGCAATCTTTATTTTAATTATTTTATTTTTATTTTTACATAGTTTATTAATAAACTTAACTAGTACTTTGTAATACCGCCTTTTGAATCAATGACCGCCTGTAATCTTTCTGGAATTGAGTTAATTAAATTTTGTGCAAATTCGGGAGTCAATTTATACCAAATTTCACTAATTTCTTGTACAGCCTCCTCGCGTTTTCGACTTTTATCTATAGTTCTATGATATTTTATGAAAGCGCAAACATTTTCAATAACGTTTAGATCAGGGCTCTGATGAGGCCATGGAAGAACAGCCTGACCTACGTTTTCTGAGAATGTGGTAGATAACCATCCTTTGTGGTAAGGGACATTGTCGTGCTGTAAGATCCATTCACTGGTTGGAAAAAGGTTGTTTGAGGGCTCAAAGGCATGGTTGTTTATAATTTCGAGATAACCAGACTGCTTTAAAGTCCCGTCTATCGGTACCAAATTGCCAAAACCGTAATATGATAGGCATCCCCAAAACATCACCGTGCCGCCACCAAATCTGTTAAGCGGTTGTACAGCCTTTTTTTGTTTCGTGGTAGATGCATAAAGCGCTTAAGAACGAGCCCTGGAATTGAAATGTAGCCTCATCCGTCCACAATATACTGTACCAAAACTCTATAGGTTGATGGACGTGTGAAAATAATTTTGTCAACTTATAAGCATATGGTTTTTGTTTTTTATTTAGTACTAAGAACCGTTATTTTTCCCAATTTTATTTTATTTGCTTCTGCATATTCTAGGCTAGGCCATATTAAAAATTTTTTTCCAAAATTTACTTCCAGTAAAAAGTACTTAGACCTTTTTTAAGTAAAACGTAAAAATGCTCTTTTGTCAATATTTTCCTGCATCTTTCTCATAGCATTCTTAAGATTCCTATCTGCAATCATCAATAATGCGTCATCAGCATCTTTGTATACTTTAAACATGTTTTTATATAATCTATATATAAAATAAAAAGCAACGGTGCTAACGCTGTTCCTTGCGGCAGTCCTATATTTACATCAATATTCGTCGATACCGTATCAGATATAACCACTTGTTGCTGCCTATCACTCAGATAGCTGGTCAACCATTTGTCCTAAGTATCATTCATTCCCATCTTCCGCAATTTTGCCGTTAAAATATTTCTATCTACTGTCTCAAATGCTTTTTTCAGATCAAGGAAGGTTGCAACTATATTCATCTTGTCATTAAGATTTTTCTTCCACTCCGACAGTAGCAAATTTAACGCTGTTTCGCAGGATTGGTTTTTTCTGAAACCAGACTGTTCCTCTATTAATATATTATTTTCTTCTATTTGTTTAGATAGCTGTTCTTTCACGATCAGTTCAACAAGTTTGGAATCGCTTGTAATGGTATTAATTCCTGAGTTCTTCTGCTAGTATAGTATTGCAACTTTTTGTATTGGAACAATAGTTGTTAATTTCCATTTCCTTGGCACTATGGAGTATAGTTCTTCTGCGAGTATAGTATTGCAACTTTTTGTATTGGAACAATAGTTGTTAATTTCCATTTCCTTGGCACTACACCTATCGGCAAACGTCATACAAGCGTAGAAATAGGCTGTATAATTTAGAGAGTCTTTCAGTACGCCTTCCGAAATAGGTTTTTACCGCCTATCTTATACTTTAATTTTCTTGAAATATCATATACATCATTTGATGAAACCATTTTAAATCTGAACTGTTCCATTCCACTATTAATATCTGGGGACAAGGCTCTATATTCAGATTGTTCAGTTGAGTTATTTATTTCTTTCACACTGTTTACAAAAAATTTATTTAGATTCTCTGCGATTTCTTGGTCATTGTCATAAACAATACCGTGTATTTTAAATGTTTTTATTTGTCCTATCTGTTCTTTTAAGTTAATTCTTTTAAATATTTCCACATTTCTCTACTATTATTTGCATTAATGTTTATTTTATTTTCCATGTACTTTATTTTCTTTATTTTTATTAATTTTTATTTTAGCGGTTCTCACTCTTGGTAGTAAAGTACCCTTGTAGGCTTGGTAAGTATGGTAGGTATAGTATAAATAATAAATTTACATCAACGCAACAACAAAATGCATTTATTTCAAATATACAACGCTCTATTAAATTTACCATGAAAAAAGGTCTAGTATAAAAGCTTGGTAAATATAAAACTAAACAGCTGATCGTCTATCCGCCAAAATAATAACAAAAAATAACAATAATCAGCTGTTTAAATAAGTTTACCATGGTATATTTCTTATACCATGTAAGTTTACAATAGGTGAAAAAAGGAACTCGCGCTTTGTTGTCAAAAGTATGAGTAAATATAATAGAGTATTAAATATACAACAAAGAGTGAAAACCGCTATTGTTTCTTAATAATATTATAATCATCCCAGTGACCACTTTCCATCGATATTCTATACAAATCATATTTCATTTTATTCATATTTGTAAGTTCACTATCACACCATTTATTCATTAATTTTATTGTCACCCTTTGCCTAGTAGTTATACTAGACATTATCTCTATTATTATATCTAAATACTTTATCTTATTGTCTATATCACAGTTATTGATGAAACTAAAACTAAATTCACGTAAATAATGCATTAAATTATCACAGCTATAGTCATTCCATATATTTAGGTTTTTAATCATTCTCATATTCAGAGCGTCATTAACAGCTACATCAAAGGCAATGGTTTCATGGTCACTTATCTGATATTCATCAAGTTTATCACAGTTTAAGTTTTTGTCATTAGAATGCACAAGGTCAATCCGAGTAGAACTATGATTTGTTATTCGCGTATCGAACATTGCACATTGTTTCATTGCAGCATTAGACAAAATTTCGTTTAATTTATTTGATTATAAATTATTTTTATTAATATCAATATTAAAATCAACAACCAATATATTGTGATCACTTTAATTAATGTTTTGATCAATAATTAGTCTTAAGTTATCAAGGAAGTCAGCACAACTGCCACTTGGTGATCTATAAATTACGCCATATTTTTTGTTTTTACAACTAAGTGCCATAAATTGTTAGGAATTGCTTTCTTATACACAGCTGCGTGCAACTAATTAAGGACACGAAGCTTATATGTGAGCTTGAAGCAAAAAATACAAATGGTTGTATGATGTTGTCAAAATTTGTTCAAGTTTAGTTAATTAAACTGTTAGTCGTAGAAAATAACTACTTATTGTGTCAAATAAATTATTATTTATAAAGCTGTGAGCCATTTTTTTAAAGAATATTGATTTCATCCGTGCATATAATTAAGGACACACCGTAAACTTTATGAAAAACATGTATTTATTAGAAAAAAAATCAATATTTTGTTGCAAAACCATTGTTGTCGATAACAGCTTGACATTTCAGAGGCATCGAGACTTCTGCATTTTTGCTATTTGGTACTTATTAATTTTTTCTCTTTTGATAATTCCTTCTTCATTACATTTTAATTTATATAAATTATAATTTTCTTTAATTGTCTATATTTTACTGCATTTTCCAATATCCTATTGAACTGATTTACATTGACGTTTAAGTTATCGTTTAACTTTATTTGTTATATACTCCATATATTTTCTTATATTGGTCTTTATCGAAGTTAAATATCTCTTTATACACATTTCTAATACTCTGTTGTATTGATTATTATGTCTATTGCTTCGGGATCCAATATTTTGTTAGAACTATTTGTCTTTACCGATGTATTCTTATTATTTGTTATAATGAAATCAATAAATATGTTTGAGTTTTGCGTAAAGCTCCACTAGTACATGTTTAATACTTAAATTCAATCGGATCAGTCTATTACTCAGCATGTGAACATTTGTATCCCTCAGTGAAGACATGACATCATTGTTAAACGCCCCCTCAATGTCCAAGAAGGCTGACGGCCTCTTGGCTAAATTTGCTTCAAATATGGCTACAACATAGTAAAAAGGCCTTTCAATCTACTTACAATTAAGATAAATATGTGACAAACTCTTCAGAAACCAGTCTATGTTTACCTTATGTATAGATTGATCTGAAAAACTCTCAACAGAGATAGGATAGGATATATAGGATAGGACCTATGATCCATAGGGCTGACGTAAATAGGTTTATCGGCTTTCGGTATAAACACCACAAGCACTTATTTATTTGTCAGATATATTTCACAATCGGAGACATTCTCTTTTCACATCTAGGAGATATTTGTATAATATATAACCATCATGCTAAAGCAGAACAACACAAGTACTATTTTTGTTAGACGATTTAGGGCCATTTTTGGAATGCAAGTTTAAACTCGAGATTAAGTTAATCTCCAGTTAAACTTCGTTTTCAGTTTTTGAATTTACTTAATCTTGAGTTTAACCTTACGGTTAAGCAGTTAATCTCGAGTTTAAACCACCAACGTAGCTGGTTTAAACTCGAGATTAACTATGAAAAGTAGTTGACAAATTTTATTTAAAAAAAGATTTTAGTGAGGGAAAGCCGAATAAGACAAATATTTAAGTGACTATTATTTATATAAAACACAAATTGACAATAGATTTATTTAATATTTTAATAAAATAATTTTTTACATAAAGATCAATAGTATTCAGCTTTTGTTTGTTTTGTTTTTTTTTTGTAAATTGTTGTGAAACACTGCAAAAGTAGTAAACACAACAAAATAAACGAAAAAAAATTGCCATTTTTGCCAGCTCTACAAGGTGGTTAATCTCCAGTTAAACTCCTATTCAAAAAATGAAAACTGAGTTAACTAAAGATTAAATTTAACTGGAGATTAACTTAATCTCGAGTTTAAACTTGCATTCAAAAAGTGGCCCTTAAAGGTTCAAGGCTACAAGAATACCTGGAATATCATTAATTTCTGCAGCTTATTTGAAGAGGCTGAAATGGTGTGTCCAGATAAAAATGTTCATATAATTAATTTCTAATTTGTATATTTTCTGAATTAAAATCGGTAAGAATTTTGTTAATTAGCAAAAAATTTACACCATACCTTGTTCAAAGTGAAAAAACAGCGGTGCTGCACTGTATTTTTATTTACTCTGATTAGAACCTAAGGTAACTAGAAGTTTCGCTTATTCATGAACTCTTGTTCGAATTCTTTTTGAAATACACTTTAATTATAAAGAAGATTCCTTGCACAAAAGAATTGTCTTACAAAATTTGTTAATCGTATATACAAGTGTCTGGGAAAAATAATGGAAAATATTTCGTATTTTTCTCTATTCTATCTCTATCTAACTCAAACTAAGATCCCTTTTAATTGTACACAATTACGGTTAAGTTATTATAATAATAAACTCTCTCGGGAATATTTGTTTATTTATTTATAAAATATATACTTTACAAAATAAATTCATAAAATATAATTAAAAAAGGAGCCGGGTATCTAAGCCTATATGCGCACAAAGATTCATATTCATAGCTAATTTAAAAAGTAACAAATTAACATACAATAACAAAAATCACATTTAAAAGAATGTAAAAATAAATATTTTAAGAGAAGAATATTGATCTAAATATTTTGGATGTTGTGTATTCTAAGACATCTCCTTATCAACGGTAAATTGTCTTTAGTGGTGCAATCGAGGATGTCTTTCAGTGGTACATCAATTTTTGATTCAGGGCATTCTGAGAAAATGTGAAAAACAGTAAGTGTTTCATTACAGAAGCTGCACAGAGCAGGATCAGTTCTTTCGTAATAGTGTTTGGTGTTAAAAGTAGTTTTGCCGACTCTCAGACGTGCCAGCAAAATGCATTCTGAACGTGTGAGGGCGTTGCAATATTTTGGTCTTCTAAGCTCCGTATTCTGCTCTTTATGAAATGCTCTAAAAGGGTTAGAGATTGTTTTGGGAAAAGCTGGAACCTCAGTGACTTCACGTAAAGTAAGCGCCCACTCAGCAGCTTTATCAGCTGCTTCGTTGCCAACGATGCCAATATGGGATGGTGTCCATAAAACAATTATTTCACAGCTGGGTTCCGAAAGGTAAACTAAATTGTCATATAACCCCTGATGATTTTTTCTAATAGCCTTGACGGTACTAAGACTATCAGTGCAAATAATAGTTTTTTTTCTGTAATTCAATTGCATATTTTATGGCGCTTTGCAAACCAACCAATTCGGCCACGAAAATGCCAACATTATCCGGTAGACGATTTGCATAACCTCATTCGTACTGATTATCGTAACACCTCACCACGGAATAGGACGAAATACCATTTTGAAAAGATCCATCTGTAAAAAGTATTATTTCGGGTGAAAAATTTTTTATTTTTTGTGCCATAATTTTTTTAAAACAAACTGGATCAGTGGTATTCTTATTAAAGAATGACAGACTGTCATGTACTTTCAATGACTTGTATAAGTAAAAAGGATTAGGTGGTTTTGATAGTAAAGAAATTCCAGCGTGTCTTATAAGACGGATTATTTTTCCAATGGCTGAGGGTGAATTAGTTGTGGATTCAAGATGTTTCCAAAAATTATTATGCAACCCATCATTGCTAATGGTAATTGCTCTTGATGCCATAGAAACTGAATATTTCTCGAACAAAGATGTAAATTCTGAGAAATCGGCTTCATTTCTCAAAAGATTTAAAGGTGTTGATCGAAGCAAGCCTGTTGCTGTTCTATAACAATTATTTAAAGCTACATTAATTTTGTTGATATTTCTTTGAGATGTCCATCCGTATAAAGTTATGCAATGTTGGATAATACCATTTGTTAGGGATCTACAAATATTTATCGCAGTCTCTATGTGAGGGCCTTTAGTACGGCAACAAATTAGCATCAAAAGGTTATTTATTTTTGAGAGTTTAAGTGCTATGAATTTAATATGATTGTTCCATAACAAATTTTTGGAAAACAATAATCCAAGAATACGCATCTCTTTAGCTATATTGATGTTAAAGCCTCGAATACAGATGTAATCGTCAATACAGTTAATTTTTCTGCACACGTGTATTATTTCTGATTTTTCTGCTGGAATAACAGCTCCTCTTTCCTTCGCCCAGAGGCTTATCTCATAGTCAAGTTTGTTGAGATTATCACTTATCCTTTGGGGATTACCGGAAGCAACTGCAAAAATATTGTCTGCATAGATACCAATGTAGTCAATACCTGGTAGATTTTCGACTGCCTTAGCAAGAGAGTTGGCGTATATAGCATAAAGCATAACAGACAAGGGTGACCCTTGTGGAATACCATTTACGAGGGGATACGACAACGATAAATAGCCATCAACCTTAACTCTAAAAGTTCGATTTTCTAAAAAGGATTTTATTAAAATAATTATTTGCAGAGGCATTTTCCAAACATTAAGCTCCTGCAAAATGTACGTTAAAATGACTCGATCAAAAGCCTTTTCAATGTCTTCTGACAGAACCAGTGAGTGTTTCTTATTCTTTAAATTTGTTCGTAATGTTTCCTCCAGTTGATGACAAATGCTGTGCACTCCACGTCTAGGTAAGAAAGCATGCTGGTTGACGTTTAATTCAGTTCTAGCAAACTTCCAAAATCTCTTGCATAAAATTTTTTCAAAAATTTTGGATAGAACAGGTAAAAGTGAGATGGGACGGTATCCTTCAAGCTGGTTCGGGTTTTTATTTGGTTTGGGAATGGAAGATAATTTGGCACCTTTCCACTGATGAGGAACAATTCCAGAAACCAATATACTACTGTATAATTCACAAAGACGCTGTTTGAGTTTTTAATCGTATTGTATGTAATTTTGTCATTTGCGGGGGTACTACCCCTAAGCGATTTTAGGGTTTCATTCAGTTCATTTATTTCAACTTTACGAACTATTTCATTATATTTATTGTTGAGTTGTCCAAAGTCTTCAATAACCAAACTATTCTTTGCTGATATAATCTCTGGGTCAAAAGAACTGTTTGAGCTTAAAGATGACCAATAATTAGCAAACTTGTCTGCAATTTGCTGAGGATGTGAGAAATTGATTCCATCGACAAAAATTGTGGGGAAATTGTCTATATTTTTAGTTCTCAACTTTTTGCTTTTTTGTCTTGAAAACGTGAAACAAAATTTCTTTCTATTGTAGTGTTTGCTCTGATTGTTATAAGGATAGGAAAGTGGTCAGCAACAAGTGGCAAATCCAAACATCGCCAAGATAAGTTAGGAGCTGAATCAACACTGCTCATTGTGACGTCAATAGAAGTTAAAGTGTTTCTTGTGCTGAACAATGTTGGTGATCCATCGTTCAGTACAATCAAGTTTTTTTCATCTGCAAAATTTTCCCATATTCTCCCGCTGGTAGAATTAACGGAAGAACCCCATATTACATTTTGAGCATTGAGATCACCTAATACGAGCTGCTGTGTGTTATTAGAAATATTGAGGTTATCGAGCATTCGAGGATTTAAATTGAAGTCACCTTCTTTATATATATTAGTAATTTGTAAATCAATTTCACATTTTATAATTATAGATTGAAACAAAAGGTTATCATCTGATTTACTGTGCTGATTGCAGTTAATGTTATTCTTAACAAAAATTGTTATCCCCGATTTGGCATAATTATAATCTTTGTTATGATGAAAAACTTTAAAACCAGGTAAATGTACAAGATGTAGATCCTTGTGAGTTATGTGGGTTTCTTGTAAAGCTACTATATTAGGTTTATGTTTAGCAATTAATTGTTCTAGGGCAAACTTATGATTAATGAATCCTTGAATGTTCCACTGTAACAAGTTAATGTTAAGACCAATGTTCATTCAAATTTTTATTTTTTCTTGTCCCTTTTAGGCAAAGTTTTTTAAAAGTTCTAGGTGTGATTATCGTATTTAAATCCGGAAATTTTTTATAAAGTTGGCTGCAAGGAGAGTATTCATCAGGTTTGTCTTTATTATCCTTATTTGGGGTGGATACACCCAAACCATCATCAATGTCACTAACAATCATTTCGTCAGTAATATTTCCGTCAACGTTAGCGGCTGCTTCATCGCTAGAACTGTTTTCGTAAAATACAGGATTATCATCACTGAAATAATCGATGCTTGTACTGTTTTTAGTGGGAGAATTGAGTGAGTTATAGTTTGTTGTTTTAGATTCTATAGATGAGTCTAATATTGTTTCTCGAGTGAGGGTTGTATTTGAGCTGTTATTTTTCTGTTGTTTGCTATTTTCTTTTTGTTGTTGAGTGGGTAAAATAGCTGAAGTGTTATTTTTTTGTTGGTGAACTTCTTTATCTTCAATTTGTTTCGTTATTTCTAGACCTTTATCCCTTTCTTTTAAATTTGACTGTGTGTTTGTTGTTATTTTGCTGGTAGATGAATTTGTAACGTCTTTTATTTTTTGTTCTATGTTCTGTTTAGATTTTACATGTTCGTTGATGGATGAATTGTGTTCAGAAGAATTTTTAAGAGTGTTTGCGTATGATTGCTTATTATTTTTTCTTGCAAATGGTTTTAGCGTATGGATTGTTGGATTTTCGTTGAAAGTGGTCCAAGCTTCTCTTATTGTACACCTTAACCGACTTATGTTTCCAGAAAGTGGGACACTCATGGTCGTAGGATGGATGATTTTCAGATTGGCAGTTTACGCAATATTTTCGAGAGCAAAAGTCGTGGGGTGGTGGAATTGCACAATCCTTGCACAATTCAACGTTGCGGCATCTCTTCTTCGTATGTCCCAAACGTTGACAATTGAGACATCTCATAGGGTTTGGTATAAATTCATCAACATTTACTATTTCCCAACCAAGCTTAATTTTTTCAGGCCGATTAATCAAATCAAAAGTGAGAATTGCTGCTCCAGTGGCAACTAATTGTTCACCTTCTCTTTTCATCATTTTGTGGACGTCGACCACTTTTTGTTCCTTAAGAGCGTCTAGCAGTTCTTCCTGAGGTATATTTATGATGTTTCTCGAAAAGATTCTGCCTTGTATTGTATTCAGAGTTTTGTGAAAGGTAATCTTGACTGGGATACAATCTATATACGTTTGCTTAAGGAACTTCTCGGCTGTTTTACTATCCGCCACTTTTCATTTCCTTGACCTCAAGACGATCGGGACAGATAAATTTTAGTCCCCTTTCTACCTGAAATACATTGTATGATGCCAGTGTAGGAGATATCTCATTTTCCTTGGTGTTAATTGCGGTAGGCACTAAGTAACGAGGAAGATTTATTTTCGTTTGATGATTGTGGTGGTAAAGGTACAAAATCATTTGAGCGAGGACGCTTGTTCTTGTTGGGTTTTATTTTTCCGATGGAGTCAAGCTCCTGAAATCGGTTATGGTTCCGGGGATGCACCCCGTTCATTCCAGAGGCCTCCAATCAGACTTAAACAAATATATCAATAAACCTATCAGATTACAATCAACAATTCACTCGTGAAAAATAAAAGAGGAAAAAACGATAATTTAACCAATTATCAGAAAAAACATGAAAGTCTACCGGCGCGAGAGAAAAAACGCGTGCACTTGGCAATTGCCAGACAGAGACTGAATTATTATCATTATATTTAATTAATAACCAATTCGTTTTTCTTTTCTTCAATTTTTCTTATGTAAACCGGACCAATCCTACTATTTGTCATATTATTAGCGTCAAGACCAAGTTTTCTAGATTCATTCATCTTCAAACAGTTTCTACACTTGTTAATAGCTTCACTACTACAAACCGCTGTTCTGTGGTTCCCTAAACATTTAATGCACACATAATCATTTTCACAATTTATAGTCTTATGCCCATATTCTTTACATTTAAAGCAGCAAAGTACATTAATACCATAGTATACTTTGCATCGGTCCCATCCTACATTTATCTTCTCCATAGACATGATTTTATTAAAAGTTTCCAATTCAGTTTCAATTATTGCATTATAAAAAGATCCATTAGTTTTCTTCACTTCATATAGTTTGATTACTTTTATCTCATCATTTGATATACAATCATTTTGCCTTTTAAATTTTCCAAGTAATTGTTTGTTATCATATTTATATGAAATTTTTGTAACAATAATTTTTGGTTTAAAAGTACCCGGAATTTTTGTTTCATATTCATTATTTAAATTTTTCTCCATAACTTTCTTTATTTTATCCCTCCCATTTTCATTAACACTTTTAACCACTGCCACACCATTCTTTTTAATTAACACATTTGATATTTTAAATTCACTCGGATCAACCTCTTTATTTAAATCATTTTTCGTTTTATCACTTGTTTGTTTACTTTTTGGCTTAATAATTAAAGGCTTATTTTTTATATATGGCAATGCTGTCTTCGCAACTTCAGCAAATGTCATTGTATTTCTTACTTTGTTGTTATTCTCCGCCATTTTTTTATTTCATCATTTATTTTCTTGTTTTCACTCTTATTGTTTTCAAGTTCGGTGCAAATTTTATCACTGTTTTCTTTTATATTTTCTGCAGCTCTATTTAAATTTTCAACATTAACAATATTATTTTTGCACACATGCTGAATTTTGGCTATTTCAGTCAATTTTAATATCATCGATCATTTTTTTTACAATCTTTTCATTATTATTTATGGTCATATCAAATTCTCTTTTGTATTCTCTCAAGTATTAGTTGTTTTTTTCCACTGCCTTGCGCATTTCCTTAAGTATGCCATCAACAATTGGAATATAAACCGCACAATCATCGCACATATGTATGTCTCAACATTATAAAATATTAGTATTATTATTCTTTAGCTAATGTAGAGAGAGTATTAAGCCAAGTTATTTTAAACTCAATTCCTTAGAAGCAATATTATATAAAAAGATTATTTAAAACTTCACAATCATAACTGCTTCGACTTTAATATTGTATCTGATTTGATTAAAATGTTTAGTTCTAATATATATATATATTTAAACTATGTACCTATGTGCTTTTAAACATATAAAACAATCGTTTTTAAAGTGTTTTTTATTTATTTTTGAACTTAAATATGTACATTGACTTAACTTTATATGTTTCACCACAATTTTTTTACATTGTCGCATATGAGTATATTGTAAAAGATTATTTTATTTACATATTTTCCAAATTTAATAGGTCTTACTAACATTTTGTTGCATGAATTTACAATTGTATACAGATAATTCAGTTTTGATACAACGTTATTTTTATCTCGGCAAACTCAATTGCTTATTCTAAATTTGTAAACGGTATAGAATCTTTATGACAGTGGAGCCGCCGTGGTCTACTAGGTAGTGTGTTGGCTTATTAGACGTAAGGCCTCGGTTCAAACCCCAGGTCAGACATTAAAACGAAATATGAAAAATTATTTCATCGGCGACTTCCTCTCAGCAGATTTCTGACAAAAACTCCTAGAGTAAATAAAATTGCCATGAAAAGTTTCTCAAAAAATCTGTCGTTCAGAGTCGACTATAAACACTCATGTATAAAAATTAACGCACGCAACATAAGTGGTGCGAGAAACTAGGTCGTAATCCTGACTAACGGGTTGTAATGACCAATTATGTATGTATAGAATATTTATTTATTATCTCCTTAACAATATTAATTTTTTCGGATTTGAATCAAAATGAGTTGACTACACCCACTTTTGCCCAATGTATGGTATGTTGGATATTAATTAATTCTTCTTTGATAGTATATAATTTATATTTTAGTATTGTTACTGATTGTCCTTTTATGGAATTACTTTTATTATAGCTATTATTAAATGTTTCTAAAATGCTATCTATTATCATTAATTTTTCTACTGTTAGTTTGTTAATAATGACTTGTTAATTATTATTTTTTAGAATCCTATTGGTTCTTTTTGGGTAGTTTCTCGTGGTTAATGTTCCTCGCAATCCATTTCCAAGCGAATCCGACAAAATTTAAGGATCTTATCGATCTTGGTTTCAATCGGTCTAAGTAGGCTTGAAGTTCTGTGAGTTCATGATTCAGTAAAGGATGGAGGAAGTGGGATGGTCCATCGCCTTTGCGTAAAGTTTCTTGGAAATTGTCTATGAGGTCTTTGTATCCATTCATTTCTATAATATGAATTAGTTTAAAAGTTCGCGTTTTTAATTCGCCAGTCCGGAGTTTATAGTCGGTCAAAACCAAAGTGAAGAGTAATCTGAAAAACAATTTATAATTTTAATTGTTGATATTATTCTTATGTACTGTTCTTCCTGATTCTGTTAAGACTGTCATATTTCTATTTTCCTTTACATAGATGATTTGTCCAGGTTCATATGCCCTGGGTTCGATTTTACTTTTATTGTGATAGTTTATGTCTTCTAACTGTTTTTCTTGAAAGCTTTTAATAGTGTCTAATTTAGCTTTTTCTATTTCTTAAGTATTGGTACTTACTCTTCCTAAGAAAAATGCTGCTATTGGTATGTTTTTCGTAGTAGAATGTATAGAATTGTCATATTCGTAGATTGCTTTATACAATATTTCTGAAAATATTGTGTGTTAGTTTTCGGCTTTTAAGCAACGCATAATTTCTGAAAGTGTGGAAAGAAACCTTTCAATTTGTCCATTAACACTGCTACTATATGGTGGAATCTTAAATACTTTTATACCATATTGATTTTCTAGTATAAAAATGATAGCTGTAGAATTAAAATTTTTTCGTTGTCCACAACAATCATTTCTGGCATGCCGAAAGAAAGTAGGACTTTACTGAGAGGGTCTTTGACATCTTCAACAGCTCGGGAATTTAATATTCTTACTGGCGCGAATTTGGAGAATTTATCTATAGCAGTTAATTTCTTTTTTTTTTCAGTCATGAAAATGCCTATATGTATTATCTGTCCTGGATATATTGAAATTGGTGTCTCTTGAAGATCAATTTTGTTAGGGTGTCTGTCGTATTTGTTTTCTTTACATACCTTGCATCAGCTAGTGATCCTTTTGATCTTTGTATGCATCTGTGGGAAATAAAATTTCGAGAGGAGTTGGGTTTTGTTTTCTACACTACTTCTATGAGCTCTATTGTGTTCATTCATTGTTTCATTTTTTGGTCCTCTTCATTCCTCAAATCTGTTAAATTTTTCGAGGATATTTAACTCTGTAATATGTAAAGTTTTCTCTCAAGATTTCTTGCGACTTTCCCAAAATGTCGTCAGATGTTCTTATTCAATTATTAACGGATGGATTTAAAAATTTTCTTAAAATGTGTGTGAGAGATTCAGTAGTAATGTTGGGTTCATTTATAGTGTGCCGGTGATATGTTGGGAACACGATTTCGAAACTATGGGATGCTTGCCCTTCGATATAAAAATTTGATTTTTAAAGGTATTTATTGGAACATCTGTAAACTGTATTGGGTTTTCAGATAACTATCACCACTGTGTTGAGTTCCAGTCAGGGTGTCTATTTGGGGATTGTCACTAGATGGCCTAGATAAAGCGTCGGCAACTACATTAATACTGTCAGGCTTGTATTGAAATTCATAGTTGAAATCTTGGAGAAATGCTTTCCATCACTTTAATTTGAGGTTTGAATTTTTGTTATTATTATGCGTACGTCAGAGAAATGTGGTCGGTAAAATTTTTTATTTTCGCAGACCCATAAAGATAATTCCTTAGGTTAGGTTAGAGGATGTGTACTTTTTAATTAGACAAGTACAGTACCCGGAGGTCGATCCATTGTACATAACGGCCTTAAAAAGGAAGAATAATAGAGGGGATAGGAAAAAAGGAGAGGAAGTAGGAATGGGGAGAATGAAAAGGAAAGGATGAAAGAAAAGGGAGAATGGGAAGCGGAGGAGTTACACAGACCAAACAGAACAAAAAGGCGACTACACCGATGAAGCCCTAGCACTTCTCAACCAGCTCAAGCTACTAATGAATCTGTGGAGAGGCTTGATGTCGGCTCTCTACACAGAATTCAAACCCTCAAAGAAGCTCCTGCTAAGGGTCCTCAACCTCAGCCTGGCTGGGCAGTCACAGAGGAGGTGCTCGACAGTCTCCAACTCCTCATCGCAACATAACCTGCAATAGTTCGGCTGGGATCTGTTCCAGATCCCCGTCAGTGACCTAATCTCGCAGTGCCCCGTGATAAATCCGATAACTAACCTTAAACTGGTCTTATCCAAGCCCAGTAACCAGCCTGTTCTCACACACGTCACACGCCCCTGACCCATCCATTGATGAGGCCGTAGAGGTAGCAGATTGGGGGATCAGGACCATTAAGCTATTTGAGGGGTCAGGACCATTAAATCGCCCCCAGAAAGCGAACCTAACCTAGCAAGAGCATCCGCCGTCTCATTGCCCAGTATTCCGCTATAACCCGGAACCCATCATAGACTGATACGGTCTGGTCCAAAGGTCCTTAACGACTCCTTGCACTCGCGAACGAGTCGAGATTTCGATTTCTTAGTGATTTCAAGGCCCATAGGATGGCAAGAAGCTCTTTTTATTTGTGGCGTAATTTTCCTCCGCTCTGTTAAGGGTTCTTGATAAAAATGTAATTATCTTGGGATAGCACTGCTCCCAAAGCGTAATTTGAAAAGTCTGTCATTAGAACAAATTATTTTTTAAAGTCTGGGTACGCTAGCATCACGTCATCAGAAGTCAAAGTGGTTTTAATTTTTTAAACACATCCACAGCTTGTTGGTTTAGTTAAATTTCTATCTTTTTTGAGGTATGTTTCGACGAACGTCCTGCTTCCTCCCTTAGAAGCATTGGCTTAGCAATTTTGGCGTAGTCCCTGATAGAGCGCCTATAGCAGTTTGAAAGTCCAATGCTCTTAGATCTTTCAACGTTTTTGGTGGAGAAAATTCAGAATTGTCTCGACTTTTTTGGGATTTGTTTTTATACCTTTGTCGGAGACAATGAACCCCAAGAACACTGCCTCGTTCTTTAAAAGCGCACGTTTATCTATTTGAACTTTCATGTTTACAAGTTTGAGAGTTCCGAAAATTATGTCTAGGTTCCTATAGTGTTCCCCTTCGTTTTTGGAAAAAATAATGATGTCATCCATATAGACAAAACATATTTTTCCTATATGTTCCCTCAATATGTCAAGCAGCTTTCGCTGAAATATAGAGGGCGCGTTTCTCAGCCCATATTGAAGCCTGGTGAATTCGTATTTAACATTGTTTACTGAGAATGCCGTTTTATTTCTGTCGGCTTCATTAAGCGGTATTTGATGGAACCCGCTTTTAAGATCTATTACTTAGAAGAACTTATTTTGTTAGAGTTGTGGTAAAACGTCATTGATCTTCTGAATCGGATATTTTTCCGGCACTGTTTGTTAATTTAATTTTCGGGGGCTCCTCGGAATTGTTCCAATTGAACGGGTAGTCTTTTGCCGAAAATTCGATAATTTTGACCTGGTGTATTCATAAAGTTCACTTTTTTTTTTTTCTAAGAAGTATCCACGTCGATAGGTTCGGGATGTGGTTGTGGGTTTGGCACAGTTGGTCTTGGAGGAATGAATCTTGGGTTTTGATAACCTAGAGCCTGTGCATTTGGTTGGATTTATTGTAAATACCTTTGGATTCGCTGGTCTGTATCGATTATGATTAAACGAAGGTTGCGGTACATGGGTCAATTGTGGATAAAAGGTTTTCATGTTTTTATCCTGATGTGCTCTGTTTGGTGATTGAGGTATGGGCCTATTGGTGTTGTTTTTATTAGTTTGGTTATGAAAATTTGCAAAACGTGATCTCGCAAATTGATACTCCATTTTAAGAAATAAATGGAGTGCTTGCGGAAGATCCTTTGGTTCCTTCATTCCTAGGTCTAATAATAAATTACCTCTCAAACCCCTAGTGAAGGTATCTAATGCCTTATCTCTGTATGAGAAGGTCGTGTTCCTCTCTACCTACGTCCATACACAACAAAACTTGTTCATAATAAGAGAAAAATATGAGTATACATACATACATACATAATTGGTCATTACAACCCTTCAGTCAGGATTACGACCTAGTTTCTCACACCAGTTATGTTGTGTGTGTTAATTTTATACATGAGTGGTGGGACCTACATTTTAAAGTCGACTCCGAACGATAGATTTTAGAGAACCTTTTTTTATTTATTATTATTAATTTTATTTACTCAGAGTTTTTGCCAGAAATCTGCTGAGAAAGTCGCCGAAGAAATACTTTTTGTATTTTGTTTTGATGTCTGGCCTGGGGCTCGAACCCTGTCTTTACGTCCAATAAGCCAACACACTACCTACTAGACTACGGCGACTTCAAAAAAGTATGAGTATACCTGTAGATAATACCCCTGTTACCCTGCACTAGAGTACTCATTTGGTACTCCAGCGTTGTCAAGTCTCTTTTATTGGCATAGGGTAAAGCCAAACATCTCGAGATACAGTCCCAGTTTAATAGTGTGCCTGCCTGTAATCTTGTTCCTAATTGTGTTCGTAATCGCGAAATATTTTGGAGTCACACAATCTAAGAATTTTATCGACACTTTTCCAAGATCTGAATTCGGAACAACTGCCGGAATATTCTTGCAAGCACTTCACAACATCGGGTACTATGTCTAAGTCCGTCAAATTATTCCTATATCTGTCTTCTATTGTCTGGTCTTCACCTCAAATGTCCGAGTTAGGGTCTAAGAAGTTCCTCGCATTGCTGTGCACAAATCCTAGTAATCGTCTGCTCTAGGTTTCGATTATCTACGTGGCCTGCCTCTGATGGGTTTGGTATGTTTAGAATCGGGGGCCCTGACCAAGTTATTTGGATTAGACATTTTTATTTTTTAGTTCCTGCTGAGGTTTAATAAGAGTGTCAATGTCACTATTGGAGGGTCCCGTAGGAATCGAAATAGTGGTTTTTTATTTATTATTATTATGTATGTATATAATGACCTTGTTTCTATTGGAGGCTCCCGTGGGAACCCCAATAGAAACCAATAAAATTTTAATTAAAAAATGTACAATTTATTTCACTTATTAAAATTTGATTTAAAGAATATTTTAATATTCAAATATTTTAACTCAATTACTTTTTCTTTAAATTATGTTTTAAATATTCGTTAGCTTAAAATCTTCACTTAAACCAAATTCAATACTTCAAACACTTTGACTTTTCAAATAATGAGCAACACCTCCCAAGATATTTAGTAGCATCGGCCATATCATTAAAGCCTTAGATTGATGCAGCTCCTCTATCATCCTACAATGTTTTTCAAGTAGAACGTGGTCTTGACTATATTACGTTTGGAAGTTTCGGAAATGAGAAGTGGTGACCTGCTAATTAAAGTCCCAAATAAAAAAATTACGGAGCAATATCTTAAAGTGAACTTTTTTTTTTTTTTTTTTTTTTTATTATTATTATTATAAGTATTAAAAATACTTTAAATTTTCAAATTAAACAAAATTATTACAAAACATTAAATAATACAAAATTAATACATTTTCGTTTAAAAATATTTTCATTTAATTCATTTTTAATATTTGTTGGTAATAAATTGTATAGCTGTAGTCCTTTATAAAACAACGTTTTCTGCATCTGGGTTGACTTCACTCTTTGAATTCGAAAGTCGTCCGCATTCCTCAGCATATAAGGTTGGCTTTCTCCAACATATTTAATCTGCTCGCATAGGTATTTAGGCGCGTCACCATTCTTCATTTTCTTAACAAACATTAAGGTGTTAAACTGTAATCTTTGTTTTATATTCATCCATTTCAGATCGTGGAGCATTGTATTTATATGTGTATACCGATCGCATTTTAGTATCACCCTCATAGCTCTATTTTGAAGTTTCTGCATTCTTGTAAGTTGAATTGCGGTACTGCATGTATACAATATAGTGGAGCCGTATTCGAAGTGCGGTTTAATTATGGTGTTATAAATAGTTACTGATGTAGATTTTGAAATTCTCTTTCTAATTCTCTTCAGGAAGCCAATTTTCTTGCATATTTTCTTACATGTATAATCGATGTGTTCGTTTAAGTTTAGTTTTCTGTCAATTATAAAACCTAGGTATTTTATATGCTCAACCTTTTCTATTACAGAATCATTTATTTTAAATACTTCGTCAGAGTTCATGTTTATTTCCATTATTTTTGTCTTGTTTTCATTCAATTTCAATTTATTCATTTTAAGCCATTCATTTATTTTCTTAACATCGTATTTCATGTTATCCTGGCATTCCCTATCGCTATTTGTCACCGTATATATAAGAGTGTCATCAGCGTACAAAACAATTTTGCATCTTTCCAATACTTTTGGCATATCATTTATATATAATATAAACAATAAAGCACCTAATATTGAACCTTGCGGTACTCCGAAATTATTAATCGCTTCCTCAGACACAGTATTATTCAATTTTGTTGTTTGCGTTCTGTTTTCAAGATATGACTTGAACCATTCTAATTCAATTTCCCTTATTCCATACATATAAAGTTTCTTTAGCATTATATCCCTATCAATAGTCTCGAACGCTCTTTTAAAATCAAGAAATATTGCCATCATTCTATTTTCCTTTTCTACGGCCTTCCATTCGCTTATAACATAATTCACTGTAGTTTCGCATGAATGTTTTTTCCGGAAACCTGATTGTTGTTCAGATAATATACCATGATCCTCAATAAACTGCTCAAGTTGTATCTTGACTACTTTTTCCAATATTTTTTCACATACCTTAAGTGTATTTATGGGTCGAAATTCCTCACATTTTCTTGTCTTGGGCACCTTTTCAATCGGTGTTACCATTGATCTTTTCCAATTTTCTGGAAATATACCAGTCTCCAATGATGTATTAATTATTTTTAGCAAAACATTTCCTATTATATTCCAATTATCAATTATAATTTTATTTGAGACACTTTCATGGTCAGGCTTATTCTTCATCTGTTTCACAATGTTCTCAAGTTCTGCAATGCCTATCCTACGAAATTTAAATAAATTGTTCGGTTCACACGTTATCTGACTAACATATTGAACTTTATCAATCGACTGTCTTATGGTACTTATACTATTAATAAAAAATGTGTTAAACTTATTTACTATATCACAGTTATCACTATATTCCACCTGGTCAAATATCACAGACTTAGTTAAATTTTCTTTCCTATTAAGTACCAGGGTTTTAATCTGTTTCCACATTTGCCTCTGTGTACATGCATTGTCAATTTTCGTATTTATGTAACTATTCTTACTATTTTCAATCTGTACCTTGTATCGATTCCTAATTATTTTATATTCAGCCCAAGCCTGACTAGAATTCTCAATTTTAGCTCTGAAATATTTTATTATTTTCTCTCTCTTCATTGCCTGCAATTCTGTGTTGTACCATCTATTAACTTTATTATTCAAATGTATCTGTTTTCTAATTGTTAATCTTTGTATTGCACTCTTCAGGCCGCTATCGAATAAATTAACATTTTGATTCAAATCCTTGCAATCGTCATATTTCATGGTGTCCCTGATCATTGCACTAAACGTATACCTATCGTATCTAAATACATTTATGGTCTTTGCCTCGTTGTTCATTTTGCCCTTTCCCGCTAATGATATGTTAATAATCTCATGGTCAGAAATTTTGTTCTTCTTACAGTTTTCTGATGTTATCTCATAATTATTAGTTATCACGTAATCTATTATAGTGCTTGAATCTCTCGTCACACTAGTGTATTCATTAACTAATTGTCTAAGGCCATTATCATTAATTATACTTCTAATTCTATTTCTATATAAAGAGTTTTTCTTCCAGTCTATATTAAAATCTCCGGCTATCAAAATATCACAGTCATTATCACAGATTTTCTCAATTGTTTGCTCAAATATATCACAGAATTCGGACTCGCTATAGCTGGGCGATCTATATATTGCAACAATTATAATATCGTACTTGTTATAAGTTGCATTGCAGAATAACATCCAATACTTTAAATCGTCATTTTTCTCAATAGCCTTTGTAACATTCCAGTGCCTTTTAAAATATAGAATAACTCCTCCTGTTCTAGATGACGTAGATAACGAACATATGTTATCATAACCATGTAATGAAATTTCCTTTTCTTCTATGTTTTTGGTCAAGTGTGTTTCAGACAATATTAGAAAATCGGGATATTCTGTCAACGCAATCACTTCAACTTGATTATAATTATTAATAAGACCTGTACATTTGTATATACTGCACGTATTTCTTCTAATTGTTATATCGTTAAGCCTATATTTCTCATTTTGATCTTTAACTTATGTTGATATACGGGACACATTTTATCATTTGTAAAATGTTGCTCATCTAAACCCATGTTTAGCCTACTATTTACGTTGGAGCAATTAATGCACTTCATTATTTTTTCCTGACTTTCACAGTTTACTGTTCTATGTTGTCCATGACATTTCAGACATATTTCATGGTTTTTACAGTCTCTCGCTAAATGATTGTATCCTCTGCACTTCATACATTGAACGACTTCAGTACACTACAGTGATTGCATTTTAGTTAAAATTACCCTTCATAAGACTTTAAATACCATTCAAGGACGAATCTTCTCGAGAAAAATTATTAACATAACGCAAGAAGAGTTGCTGGGATCACTCAAATCTCAAAAAGTTGTCGAAATAACAAAAGTTGATGGTAAAGAAATCATAGCAACAGGTGCAGCAGTTGTAACGTTTGACCTCATATATCGTCCGTAAATGTTAAAGTTAGGAAGGGAAAGAGTTCCTGTTGAGGAGTATATATCAAACCCGATGAAATGCCAAAACTGCCAAAAATTAGATCATACCAAGAAACGTTGTCATAATATTGAAGTATGTAAGGAATGCGACACACCAACACCTCATGATCCCTGTACACGTAAATTCTGTATAAATTGTCAATTGGAAACTCGTCCATCAAGTGACCCAAATTGTCCAAGATACCGGAAGCATAAATCTGTTAATTATTTGTGAATTTCAAGAAGATGTACATATCGTAATGCTTGGGAGATCTATAATGACAATCCCACTCTAAATACCTTTAAGCCTTTCCCTAGAAAAGAAAAAAAAAGAAAATCATATTCACAAATACTAAATGATCAACAAACAACTGCATCTACTTCAATAACAACAACCGCTGCAGCTGCAACAACCAATACACCGGTAACAACGGCTACTATATCAAAACCTTAAGGAAATTTCATGAAAAAAACAGTCAACACAATTACAGAAAATGAACCCTCTATCCCAACTCTTAACAACAAAAATATAATAAACTTCACACCGGTACATTCAACAATAGAAACAAATTCCAAAATTTTATTAATCAACATTAATAAAAATAATGAACATTCTCTCCTTGCTCTTAAAAACAACAATAATAATATAGGGTGATTTTTTAAGAGCTATAGGAAAAAATTAAAAATAAACACAATTCAGAAAAATACATGAAATTTTTATTTGAATCGATAGTACGATAGTATAATTTAATGTTTGAAGATTATTTCATGCAAATGTTGACCGCGACTACGCCTCAAATGATCCATCCGCTTAGTCCAATTTTGGCATACTCTTTCCAAGATTTCTGCAGGTATCTCACGAATAAATCCTTCAATGTTGTCTTCCAATGCGTCAATTGAAGCGGGTTTGTCTGTATAGACATGAGCTTTAACATAGCCCCACAAAAAATAGTCTAAAGGCGTTAAATCGCACGATCTAGGCGACCAATTGACCGGTCCCGAACGTGAAATAAAATGTTCCCCGAACTCGCCTCTCATTAAGTCCAATGTTACGCGTGCTGTGTGGCATGTGGCACCGACTTGTTGAAACCACATATCATGCAAGTCAAGCTCTTGCATTTTGGGTAAAAAAAAAGTTGGATATCACCTCACGGTAGCGCTCACCATTCACAGTTACGTTACGATTCGCAGCATCTTTGAAGAAGTACGGTCCAATGATGCCACCAGCTCATAAACCGCATCAAACTGTGACTTTTTCTGGATGCATTGGTAGCTTTTGCAATGCTTCTAGCTGATCTTCACTCCAAAATCGACAATTCTGCTTATTTACGTATCCATTGAGCCAAAAATGAGCTTCTTCGCTGAACACAATTTTTCGATAAAGAAGTGGATCTTCGCCCAACTTTCCAAGAGCCCATTTACCAAAAATTCTGCGTTGCGGTAGGTCGTTCGGCTTCAATTTTTGCACCAGCTGTATTTAGAAAGGCTTCACACCTAAATCCTTCCGTAAAATTTTCCACGTTGTTGACTAACAGAGACCCAATTGCTGCGAACGGCGACGAATTGATAATTGATGGTCATCATTAACACTGGCGGATACAGCTGCGATATTTTCTTCAGTTCGCACTCTACGTAAGCGTGTTGGTGGTTTAATGTCCAAAAATGTAAATTTGGTGCGAAATTTAGTCACAATAGAACGAATAGGCGCTTCAGTGGGTCGATTAAACTGATCATAAAATGGAAGAAGCGCGTGATGAACTTTCTTAACAGAGCACGCATTTTGATAATAAAATTCAATGATTTGCAAGCGTTGTTCGTTTGTAAGACGATTCATGGTTAAATTATAGACCAAACTGAAGATGTTTGACAGTGAAACAAAACACGTAACGTGCGTGAGCTATTTAAACCAGTGTTGCCAAAAAGATAATAGCTAAAAAATCACCCGTTATAAATTTTTCCTGCAACAAGCTTGGTAAGTCAAACTAAAGCAAACATCGCAAATCAATATTTTAACACAAGCAAAGATAGCGGTGATGATACGTTTTTTGATGATAACAGTCTTTTAGATGATAACTAACCTACAAATGTGAATATTGATAGCAAGCTTACAGGAGCTATTATTATTGATGATATAAATGATATAAGTACTCCTACCAGATCAAATAATTCCAGTTTAAACGCCGAAATTTCCCCCACATCTCAAACTTACAAAAAAAAATTCCGGAACTAAATGTTATTATAACTCCTAGCACATTAAAGGAAACAAAGAAAAACAAGGAAAAGGGGGGAAAATAATCATTGCTTATGAATATTGGACTTAGGTTAGGTTAGGTTAGAGGACGTGTACTTGTCAATAAAGACAAGTACAGTACCCGGAGGTCGAATTGACCCATTGTACAACATCCTTACAGAGAGAAGGGATTAAAAAGGAGAGGATGTAGGAAAGGGGAGAATGGGAAGTGGAGGAATTACACAGATAAGACAACAAAAAGGGGAGGGCGCGACTACACTAATGAAGCCCTAGCGCCTCTCAACCAGCCTAAGCCACTAATGAATCTGTGGAGAGCCTTGATGTCGGCTCCCGACACAGAATTCAAACTCAAAGAAGCCCTGCCAAGGGTCCTCAACCTCATTCTATCAAGGGCTGGGCAGTTACAGAGGAGGTGTTCGATAGTCTCCAACTCATCGCAACATGCCCTACAATAGTCCGGCTGGGATCTGTTCCATATCCCCGTCAGCGACTAATCTCGCAGTGCCCCATGATAAAACCGACAACCAATCTTAAGCTGGCCTTATCCAAGCCCAGCAGCCAAGCTGTTCTCCTATTGTCCACAGCAGACCATAGACATCTAGAGACAAAACAACCCGATCTGTTCCCCCAACGCCTCTGTTCTTCCTCCCTGACCCATCCATTGATAAGGCCATAGATGTGACGGACCGGGGGGTCAGGACCAACTATCAAATCGCCCCCAGAAAGCGAACCTAACCTAGCGAGGGCATCCGCCGTCTCATTGCCCGGTACTCCGCTATGACCCGGAACCCAGCACAGACGATTACGGTCTAGTCCAAAAATCCTCAACGACTCCTTGCACTCGCGAATGAGCCGTAATTTGCACCAGACCGACGCAATGGCCCTAAGGGCAGCCTGACCGTCAACGAAGATCATGTAAGATTCCGAATCCGAAGCTGGGCCACCAGCTATGGTCTCAATAGCTTTCAAGATTGCGAAAATCTCCGCCTGAAAAACGCTGCAGTCATCATTCAACCTGAAGTGGAGTTCAAGACCGAGTTCCCTAAAAAAACCCCAGCACCTGTGCATCCACCTAACTTAGACCCATCTGTGGAGATGGGTATACCACTTTGCGCCTGGAGTACCACACCATTCCATTTTGCCCTTTCCGGTATAAGTATCCTTAAACCAGGCAGTAACATAGCCGCAGGCAGAATATAATCGGTGGCTTTTTCCGAAAGACGTCATTCAGAACTCTGGAGTGACCTATCGAGCGCTGTTTCCAGCAGCGCGATTCCCTCAGACGTATGGCACTACGCGCTGCACACCGCTTGACATACAAATTAAGCGGAGTCAGGCAGAGCATAGTGTCAAGAGCAGCCTGAGGGCAACTCTTCCTCATTCCAGTGATACTCAAGGAGGCAATCCGCTGAACCTTATCTAAGATTTTCCGTTGAAAACTCTTATCTAAGGCACACCACCAGACAACGTAGCCATAAGTAATAACCGGTCTAACAATCGCCAGATATATCCGGCGAATGGCCCTAGGCGGAAGACCCCAACTCTTACCTATGGAGTTCCTACACTGGTAGAAAGCATTCAGTCCCTTCTTCATTCTTTCCTCGGTGTTTCGTTTCTTTCCAAGTCTATATGTTATTTATTATTTATTTAGTTATCATTAATATAATACATAAAAAATTAATTTTAATATAACCCGCTAAGCCATTGGCTTGTCAGCAGGAAAATAGAATTACAATTTTCTAATATATTAAATAAATTTATTAACTCATTTATTCATTGCGAACTTAAAAAATATTTTTTCAAAAGTTTTTTTCTCCTAAATTCATTATTTTCATTAATTATATGTGTTGGTATCTTATTACAAATTGTTGGTAACCTGACGCTTATTCATTCAAAAACTGCTTTACTTTATATCTTCCTTGATCGATGACCTCGTGGAATCTTTCGCCTTTATGAAATTAATTTATTAATGTAAAATAATGAATACTTTTGATGTTTAAAACGTTGAGTTTAGAGGCAGGATTGTTTGGATTGTTTATTGCTGTATTTGTAGTTGTGTTTGTTGTTATGTTTGTTGTTGTGTTTGTTGTTGTAGAGTTTGCTGGTGTGCCTATTGTTGTGTTTGTTGCTATTGTTGTTCTATCTGTTGTTCTTGCTGTTGTATTGGTGGTTGTTTACGATGTGCTGTTTGCTTGCAAATTCCAAGTTACTGATGAGTTGTTATTAGAAGACGAGTTGTTGACTGTATTGATGGAAATATTGTTTTGTATTGCGTTCGGTCGTATGTTGTTAGGTATGTTAAGTGTAGTATTGAAGTAAAGTGTTGTGTTTGAATGTTGTTGCTGCTATCATTTAGTGGGTGATTGTTGTCATATGTATTGTTGAGGAAATGGTTGTTTTTTCAAGGATTTTTAATAATTGGTTTTGTGTATTTTGTAGTATTCTGCAATGTGTTGAACCTCCCCATGCAGTGATACCGTGTCTTATATAAGATTCGGCCAATGAGTGATACACTTTTGCGTAGTTTCTTTTGTAAATTTATAATATGGGTCTTCCACTTAAACTTATTATCAACATGTACTCCTAAATATTTATACGTTTCCACTAATTCTATGTTTGTGTCACACCTATCATCTTTTGTATTAGGGTTTTTCGCCCTTCTGTGAAGACACTCGTAATTGTGAAATTATACGTATATATTTGACTGTGTAAGATGTGGAGGTTTTATGTGCATAATTTTCGTTTTTGTCGCGTTAATAATTAGGCCATTGTCGTGACACCATTACTGCTATATTTAGTTGTTTCTGCATTATTTCTGTGGCATATTCGATGTTTTTATCTGAGACCACTATTGCGGTATCGTCAGCGTAAGCAAAAGTTGTATTTCTTTGAAGTGCATTTATCATTTCATTGGCGTATATTAAATACAGTATTGGTCCAAGTTTTGAGCCCTGTGGTACACCACAATCTATTGCCACTTCTTCGCTGTGCTTGTCACATATCCTCACACGGTAAGTTCTGCAATCGAGATAGTTTTTAAACCAGTTTAATGTGTTCCTCTAACTCCAATTCTCTCTAGCATTTGTAGTAGTTTGTTATGTGTGAGTGTGTCGAAGGCTTTGCTAAAGTCGACGAATAGCACTAGACAATGCAAATGTTTACTCAGGCAACTATTGATGAGATTTGAGAAGTTTCCCAATAATTTATTTATATTTAACCCTTTTTGGAAGCCGAATTGATTTTTATTTATAATTTTATATTTCCTTAGGAACGAAGTTAATCTTCTCACAACGACTTCTTCTAAGATTTTTTCAACAGCTGGTAAAATAGCAATAGGCCTATAGTTGTTGTAGTCTGACTTACATCCGCTTTTATAAATGGGTCGTATTAACGAAGTTTTCAGTATATTTGGTATAATGCCATTTTCTAAACTTAAGTTGATAAACTTTGTTAGGATTGGGGTAAGGTAACTCGCATTATTTTTCAAATCTGATAGTCTAATACCGTTCATTCCTGGGCCTTTCCTGGATTTTAAAGTCCTTAAAATATTGAAAATTTCTTCCTCATTTGTATATTCTAAATATAGGGAGTTTGGAAGCACAGTTTCAACACTATTTATTGTTTTTATGTTACAAGTATGTATTATTTTATTTATGTTATGTTTAAAATTAGTTGCAAAATTCTTTAATAGTTCATTTATAGTATTGGTTTTAAAATTTCTTGTAATGATTTCACCGACTTTGTTTGTTTTCTTTCCTATTATTTCATTTATTATTTGCCATGTCACACGTATATTATTTCTATTTTCAATGAATTTTTTTTCGAAAATAATTGTTTTTTCAAAGTTTATTTTTTTATTTACTAAATTTTTAAATTTTTTATATTCAAGTTCATAGTTATTATTATTTTTATTGTTTCGCCATCTTTTATAAAGTTTATCCCGATAATCACAGTATTTAATTAATTCTTCACTTATCTATGGATTTTGTGACCTTTTTTTTTACTAATTTTTAATAATTTCGATGATTTATTATAAATTTCACAGAATTAATAGAAATTAGAAATAATGATATAAATCATTAGCGTTTTCTGCTCGATACATCATTTCGCTCCAGTCTGTTTCTCTAATTTTATTATTTATTTTTACATTATTTACTATTTTAATATGCTCACGCGTACCTATATTTGCGCTTCTCTGGTTGTTTTCTTCGTTATATTTAGGAAAAAATGTTTGGCAAAAAAATCTTTGCACATAGATGAAAATATAAAAAACCTTGAAAAATTTATTGATTTCTAATATAAATAATCAACTTTTTCATTTTTTCAAAAACCGGATTTTATAAACATATGTTTAGTTAATATAATAAATAAAAAACTTTTATAACAATGAAAATATTTTAATGTAAAATATTAAAAAAAAAAACAATTCAATTTTACTGCTGTCAAAAAAATGTTTGCACGCTTGATAAAATATTAGGACTTATGCAATTTTTTTAAAATTATAGTGTTAATATTTTGTGTGTCCAGCTTGAGCATCAATCATCGATTGTAGACACCTTCTCATGGATTGAATAAGCTTCGGAATGTCATATTCTAATGGTATTTTTCCCACTCTTCTTTGATGAACTTTATCAATTCGTTTTTATTCGTGGGCGATCTTTTTCCTACCTTTTTCTTTAGATGAACGCACAAAATTTTCGATAGGGTTAATATCATGACTTTGGGCAGGAGTATCAATAACTTTGGAGCAGTTGTAAAGTAACCTGGACTTACATAAATAAGATTTATATTTAGGATCATTATCTTGATAGTAGTTGTAATTAAATTTATTCGGATTAACCGGGTCTATAAAACCAAATTTTATTAATGCTGGCGGTCAGTTCATTTTTTAAAACATCAAGCTATACTTCCTTAGTCATTATTTCATCCAAAATCCTGATTACACCAACTCCCTTGCTGGATATACAGCCCCATACCATTACAGACAGTTTTCCAAACTTTACTGTAGGAATAAGATTTTAATTTTCTAGTGCTGTCAGAGGCTTACGCCAAACTCTTTATGGTCCATCATGATAATAAAGCATTATTTTCGTCTCATCTGAGAAAATAACAGAGTCCCAGTACTCCGGAGGAAGTGAAATGTATTCGGTGGCAAATCTTAATCTCTTTTCGACATTTTGTGCTGACAACAGGGGTTTTTTTCCTAGCCACTCTTGAAGAATATTTGTGTTTTTGAAGAACATTTCTGATGGTTTCCTGGGAAACACGTAACCGAAGTCTTTTTGAACTTGAAGAGATAATCATCTCGTACTGGATTGTGGGCTATCATACACGATTCTAATAATTTTTCTTTCAACTCGCTGCGTCACCTTTTTTGGCCTGCCTGTAAATCCTTTTAAGTCTAGTCCTCCTTCTTTTTCAGCACGGGATGTAATATTATATACAGTCCTGATGTTCAGGGAGAACATATCGGCGATTCCTTGGCAGATTTGCCTTTGTAGTAGTTGAAATAGACCAATTGTATAATATTTTTTGAAACTCGTTTTCCTGACATTTTTTGTATTCAAATATAAGGACACTTGTTACATAAAAACGATCACTTCATTACTAAAACGTTGTTAACCCCTTTCACATTTCATCTCATTTGTAAAAAACCCAAAATGCACAAAATTTTTGGGAAATAACGGCATTTTTTTTATTATCATTCATATGCAAAGATTTTTTTGACACTCTATGCTGAGTAAAGTTCTTTTGTTGTTGTTATTATTGTATTGTGACTATTAGAAAACTATTGGCGCCTTATGGTCGTAAACAAGTGCAGTTATAGAATGTGTGCAAAAATAAAGAAGTATGTAAAGATTTTGTTGTTGGAATTCTTGAATGAAGATCACATTTTACATTTTTTTTTGTTCTGTGCAAAGATTTTTTTGACAAACTGTATGTGCGTTTGTTTGTTTATTTTTTATAAACACGTGATCAATGCAACAGAATGTGTTTGTTTATATCTTCTCGTGTGTTTTCATTTACCATGCTTTGCATTCGCTAGCATCATATCAAGATATGTTGTTGTTGGTCTACTTTGTTTTAAGATATCATTATTAATGTCTCCAACCAATACACATTCCTGTTTTTTGTTTATTTTGTTTATTTCTAGCTCGTTTATAAAGTCAGTTATTTTTTGGTTTGGGGGACGGTACAACGCAAGAAGGGTAATTGTTTTGTTGTTCGTTTTAAGATCGAGACGTAAGAGTTCAAAAGTTTTTATGTTCGAAGAGATTTGTGTAAGTGGAATGTTTTGTCTTACATAAACAACGATTCCTCCTCCCCTTCCCTCTCTATTAAAGAATATCGAACTAAAGCCTTTTATGTTATAAAGAGAGCTTTCACTGTCACTTACATTAGTTTCTACAAGTACTATACATTTTACTTTGTTTATTATTTGATTTATACTCACTATAAATGAAGAGAAATTAAGTCTGAGTGAACGAATGTTAGTATAAATTAAACGTGTGCACAAAACATTTAAAATTGTACAGTATTGTATTTTTCTCATGCGCGAATATTTACTGTAGCTGCAAATGTAAATAAGAGTGAAGCAAAGATAGAGAACAAAAAACAACTGCACTCATAAACCATTGTACAACAATACAAAAGAGAGTTGTGTGAAGAGTACAACAAAAATATTGTACACTTCATAGTGTGCATTTCTTTTTGCAGTAAATGGGAAAGAAAAAATGTTTTTTTTTCTTTCTTTTTTTTCATAATAAAGAAAGAGTATTTATTCAATAGCAGACCAATAGCCCCGGGGGTCGAACATTTTCGGCTTTTTACACACATACACGAACATCAACGAATATTAACATAGCAATTTGAAGAGAGATTGTTGTTGGAAGAGTTCATGGCAGAAGCAAAGAATGTATAGAAACACTTATGTACGCATATTTTTCAACATTGACACTACTGAAAATTTAGTCTCGGTAGTGAAATATGCTCTTACAACACAAAGCATATTTCCATTACTTCACAGATAAATAAAGCCGAAAGTCCATACCATGCGTTTCATGCTAGCTTGCATTACATGCGTATACCGAAAAAGTAGAATCAGTGTAGTTGATTGTGACAAGTTACAGAAGAAAAAGCATAGAATGCATAGAAGCCTAGAAAGTAGGATTACTTTCTACTTTTCTATGCGACTAATGCAGTGTTGGAAAATGTCAGCAGTTTTTTAAACTTGGCATGCCAAATTATATACTATTGTGAATGGTTTCTATAAATACATTTAAATAGTGCATTACTATTTTCGCATTTTTCTTTATTTGCATTATAAAAATATTAATAAAAACATATTTCATAATAAAGTTTATTACTAATTTAAGAGGAAAATACATTAAAATAAATTTTTTAACAAATTTTCATGAACAAAATATGTATATGATGATTGTTTATACATATGTATGTACATATGATTGTTTTTATATACTGAGTGCCATCTATTTTGAATTTATTAATTTATAAACAAGAAAAATGGAGGATAAATTAACTGAAAACACTCGTCTTGTGTTCTTTTGAGGATTTTTGTAGGCCTTAACAGCACAATACAATGTAATTTTTGTGTAAAACTATTAATAATAAAAACAACTAATAACAATTTTTAATTTTTCCTTTCAAGAAATTAAAAAATTTTGGCAACTTTCAGCAAGAAAAATTTTTTATGAGCAGTACGTCTTATTTTGATCTTATAATATTTAGCTTTTTAATTACCTCTTGCACAAGAAACTATATTCATTGTGACCGAAATTTACCCACGTTATATTTAAATATTTAAGAATCTTTAAACTTTTCATTGAAGAAATTACAAAAATATTCAAAATGTTCCCTTTTTTAACATAAAATAAATGTTGGTTTATATTTAATTTTTCTACTTTATCCGCCAGTTTTCACTCTGTTGCTTCTAACACATTTGCTTCGCAAAACTTAGAACATTTTTTTCTCCCTCTAAATTGGCCTGTCCTTTTATGTTATGAGCGTTTTCCAAATGTCAAAATATCATATATGTAAACTCATAAATTTGTAATTAATGCCATAAATTCTTTTAAAATTACAATTTGATTTTCTATTTTTCCCAAAAATGTTCTTGTTCGCTTGTTTGTTGTTTACCACAACAGCTGATCAAAACAAAAAACCAGTCGCATAAACGCATTGTGTGTAACTTGCAATAAAATCGGCATAGAAAGCAAGAATCGCATGTAATGCAAGGCGCATGAAATGGATGGTATGGACTTTCGGCTTAAGTGCTGTTGTATACTTTGAATAAAAGAGAAATACACATTTCAGTGTACTCGTACAATCAAGACCAACAAAAAAGAGAACAATTCAGTATTCCATTTGATGAAGGGTAAGCTAGCAAAATGTTTTGTGCACACATTTAGTATAAATAATTGATGTGGGATAACTTAAGTATGTTTATCGATTTTGTTAAAATTATCTAAAGTTTGGATTTTATTATTCATTTTTGTAATTTGAATTTAAAGTATATATGTATGTATGTGTATTGTTTTACGGATTTTTATTTTTATGTAGACAATAAAAATTAATTTGCTGTAGGAATAATTAATTCAATTTCAGTAGCATTGTTTATAATTATAAATGGTGAATTTTCGTTTCTGCGGGCAAATATTTGGCCGTCTATCCAAAGCAAACGACGATTATTAAAAGTGAGTTGGTCGTTGATATAAATATATTTGTTATTATTGCGAGAGTTTTGCTCTTCGGTATTGTTTACAATATTAGCATCTAGTCGGTGTCGTGAGATTTTACTCATCAACTCTCTTTTTTTGCCGAGAGATGTAAATTCGAACAATCTTATCGTTTTTCTTTTTCGGCCTATATGCATTGCTTGTATCGGTTTCTCTCATTTCTACATCTAGTGAGCGAGCAATTTTTGTTATTATTTCGTTTGGAGTGTATTAATTTGTTTCTCCCTTTGTTTATCTTTTTCAGTGAGCTCTTTTACTTGATCCACTAATTTTGAAAGGGTATTTGTTATTGTGGAGAGTGCAGTTGTTAATTCATCTCTCATTTGTAGTTTTTAACACTTATTGCTAATTGCTCTATGTTTGTTTTAATATCTTTTATATATGTTTTAAGGTCATTGACATCAGATTGAACCGAGCATAAGGTCGAGTTTACAGTGTTATGAGAAAGTGAAGCTGTGAATATTTTTGCTCTGTTTTCTTCACAATCTTCATTATCATCATCTCTTAATTTGCGTTGTTGGTTTTTCTCTTCAAATACGACAGTCTGTTACAAAGTGTTGGTAGATTTGGATCGTGGTTTACATACTTGACTTCCAATTTGTTTTCCTCTCTCCATACATGCTCGAATATGTAGCCTCGGATAAAGGGCAACAGGGGGAGAAGTGGTAATTTGAATTACAACTATAACATTTTACAAAAGCAGTTGTTGTAATTGCATTTTTACATGTGTAACAGAGAGTGGTACTCATTTTTTTATAATTTTTTTCTTTTTGCTATTGCTTATTTTGATTGTTTTTGAGATTTGTTTATGAGATTTGTTTAATTATGAATATTTAGTAAATTCACTATCAAAAGGTAGTTTAGCACGATTTTGGCATAAATTTGTAGCTTTTTGTTTTTTAAGTTAGATTATGATTTTTTTTAATTTTGGAATTATTAATATTATTATTATAATATTAGCAACCAAGAGCCATAAGAGAGGGGATAGGACACCCCCTGCGGTGTACCCTTGGTCGCACGCTTGACGATATAACATCCACCCAGATTTGATCGGATTAGTCTATTACCCAACACGTGGGTAATAAACCGCACCAGAAAATCTGGGGCATGTATATCCCTTAGCGAATTCTCAATAGAAAAAGTAGTAACATTATTGAAGGCCCCCTCTATATCAAGGAAAGCCGATAGTGTATACTCCCCTCTAGCCAAATTCGCCTCAACGAAACCTGTCACATCATGAAGAGCGCTCTCAACCGACTTACCCTTGATGTAAGCATGTTGCGACCTACTCAACAGAGACCGGTCCATGCTTGACCTCAAATATAGATCGATAAGTCTCTCTAAAGCTTTCAAAAGAAAGGATGAGAGCGATATCGGTCTATAATCCTTAGGGCCGATGTGACAGGGTTTACCAGCTTTTGGTGTAAAAAGCACAAGCACATCTTTCCAACCATCAGGTATATCACACAACCGGAGACAGTCCCTATACACGTCCACCAGACATTCGTGTAATATATCACCAGCATGCTGAAGCAGAGCCGGAAAGATACCATCCGGACCAGGCGACTTTAAGGGCTCAAAGCTACCTATAGCCCATTTGTAATGATATCCTCCAAATCGGCCATCATGCCAGCATTACAGAAGGGATCAGCTACGCCCAACGGATAGCTTTCTGGATCCACAAAATTGGGAAAATGAGTGCTAAATAGAACCTCTAGGGTTTCTTTTCTCGAGGCTGTCCACGTGCCATCGCTCTTTTGGACGAAGCCTAGGATTTTGGGGTCCTTAGCATGCTACGGAAACGAGCTACATCGGCAACATTCTCGATACTTGTGCAGAAACTCGTCCAGGTGGTTCTCTTTTTCTTTATATCCCTCTTATAATCATTAAAACTGGATCTATATGCAGACCAGTCAACATCCCTGCCTTATTAAAGAGTCCTGGTACAACAGCGGAGTCTGGAGTTCCGCGTTCCACTGGCTGGTTCCTCTTACCCGGGTACGTGAGAGGACAAGCATCTCTATAACAAGACAACAAAATATCCGTCAAAGATCAAACTCGATCATTGATGCCAGGAGTGGAACGACCCCTAAGGGCCCTAAGTTCCCCCTCCACAGCCTTTTCATATCTGATCCAGTCGGTTTTTCTTGGATTCCTAAAAGGCTCGTTAAAGCTACCAGATAGATTAATACTGAAAGATATCAGTTGGTGATCAGAGAAAGAACCATCCAGTCCCTTATCATAGACCTATCCATGTTAGAGAGCGTAATGTCAATTACCGCCACCCTAACACGGTTCCTAAACGTTGGCGTGTTACCAACGTTACAAATGTTAAGCCTATTAAGAATAATAGGTATTTATGTCAGCACTGCCCCATTGGGTGTAATGAGCATTGGCATCACAATCCAAGACGAGGCGACATCTTTTTCTCTTCGCATGCTCCACCAATAGTCCAATTAGCTCATCGGCAGGAGATGCAGCCTCATACGGCATATACACGGATGACAGTATCAAATCGATGCCACGGTCATCTCTGTACGCCACAGTTGTTACGTCACCTGTATAAATGGAAGGAGTTATTAACAAGTCTAACTCACCCCTAGCTAGAATACAGGTTCTTACCTTCTCACTTATTCTAGGAACAAGTAACCTATAATCTGGATCGCTCAAACCCAGAATCCTATCCCTAAGATTCCAAGGTTCCTGGATAAGAGCGATGTCAACTTCAAGGCGGCGCAGTGTGGTTAGCAGGTTGTGTGAGGCGGCTTCGCAGTGATGCAGATTAATCTGCACCACTTTTGGCCTCCTCCTATGTCGGGATGACGGAATTTTTGGTGTGCCAACCCACAGACTGCGCCAGCCCTTGCCCCTAGCCACTGAAGCGAAGTCTAATTGATAGCGATCCGAAGATCGCAGCCTTTCTTACCATCAACAGTCAGGGAGTTGACAACTACCCACGAGCTGGTGTTCAATCCGTCATTCTGCTTTCCAATAAGTTTTGGTACGACATTCACCTGCCTAAAAGTAGGCGGGACCCATATCGTCACTATTGGACGTAGAGGGAGTTCGGATTGAGGGACCACCTCCAAGCGAGCACCAGGCCAGAGTTCACCAAGGCGCTTCACTGCTTCTAGAAGGAACTTTGCAGTTCCCTCGTTTTCGCAGTCCACTACCTTGACGCCCCTGGACAAACCGATGGAGGATATGCGTGCATTACTGCCATCGCAGCTATCCTCCAACATAAATTCACTGAGCCTCTCCACAATTAGCTCCCATCTTTCAGGAGAGGTCTTGCCATCTAGATCTGACCTGTCGATGAAATCCAACTGAAGGGAAGGGTTAGTTCCCAGGCTTCCTTGTTTCCTAGGACGCTTGGAGCCGAAGGGAGGCACGTCATCGGACCTGTTCCTCTTCATGCGATCTCCCCTGCGGGAATCCTACATGGAGCACCTATCCATCGAAGCGCCCCCCTTCATCTCCTTCACACGCAACCTTATCTCCTTCTGGGATAGAGGATTAGCTTTAGTTTCTACCACCTCACCCCCGTCCATTGAAGACGGAGCGCCAGCACCCTTACTCTTCACTGGAGATTTGAATACCGAGAGGTCTTTTCCACTCCAGTTGGGAGCATGGGTGTAGAACCTTCGTGCCCCTTTCCTGCAGCTTGAGAAGTAGAAGCAGTTGGCTCTACGTTCTCGTCCACACTCAAGGGTCTGTTATACTCACCAGAATCAGTGCCTCTGTGTCGAGCCAGCATCTTCTGTTCCTTAAAGGAGAGAGAATCCACATCACGGCTTGCAAATCTCCTCAAGAGAGTGCAAGTCCTACGATATGAATTTCTCTCTATACAACGCGGAACGTTTCCGCCCAGTTTTAGCCCCCTTGTTAGATGAGATGCCCTTTCCCACGCAGTCCGAATCAGTGTGATTGTACTATTGGGTTCGAGCCATACTGTCTAACAAGTGGGTTCCGTAAGGGTGAAGTCGCCACCTCATTGCTCCCAGTAGCAATCTGGATACGAGTGAAGGGGAGCCTTTCGATGACCGTATCATCACCGTCTTCATCCGATAGTGAGGAGACAGAGTCTGACTCCGCGCACATATCTTCAGTCAAAGTGGGGACCGCCAAGGCAGTCACTTCACTAAAGGTCTCCTCCACCGTCGTAATCCTCTTACCCCCTGGGGCGAAGTTCCTGACGATCTCATTGTTGTTGTCAACAATGCTCGCCTGTATTCGCGTAATGAGATGGGACGCGTCAAGTCCAATTTCCATATCCAGTTCGTCATCGTAAGTTTTGTTCGGGTTTTTGTCTTGTTTGTGTGTGTCCATATACGTCCCACGAGTGAGGGGGAAAAGAGGTCGATCATGCCATAGCCCCCGTTAGAATGACAAGGACTTGGTAGAAAACCTAATACTCACTGAGGCGCCCAGGTATCAGTGAGGCTCCGTTATATTATAGTCGGATTAGACCTCGACTGCAAACCATCCGATAAGCACGGGTCGCTTAATACTCCGGATTAGGGGTACAATATACGTGATTGGGCAAGTCGAAGAGATCACAACAGAGATATCAATTCGAAGACAGTCCTCTCACGATATTAGGGTAACCTTTAGTCCTGCACTCCAACTCACTCTGGGTCACAGAGTGAATCGAAGTACACTTAAGCCCCCACATCGCGAGAAGATTGTTACCCTGGTTGGACTTAACATAAATATCATTCAGTTAATCATAAATATGATATATTCAGATTTGTTAATCTTAAATATGCACTTGAACTCCTCGTTGCCACACATAAACCAACTATAATAGCTTTACAGGAGACACATGTTGTAGATACGAACGGACATTTTCTAAATTTGCCTGGTTATAAGGCTTTTCATCACAAAAAGGGTTTTTTATACGCTAAATCTGGAATTGCGCTCTTAGTTAGGAACAACATAAATGTGTCCGGTTAAATCATCCGGAGATTTGCTTTTCCAGACGATCGTAATTAAGGCTGGTATTGAAATTCATATAACGAATATATATCAGGAATGCGACCTAAGATTAACGACTTCTATGGTTAATGAAATATCCCCGCTTAATGAAGTCCAACATATAGTAATGGATAATTTTAATTCACAGAGCGTCTTGTGGGATTCGACCACGAATTCTACGAGTGGAAGAATTTGGGAAGATTTTGCTGATTATAATATGGTAATTTTGAACGATAGGTCGCCTACTTTATTAAGTACCAGAAACACTTTAACATCTGTGGACGCGACAATGGCTACGCTTGTATGGAGTTATTTGCCTATACCTGAGGTTGGCGACCATTTCCCCATTAAAATCTCTAATAACATGAATATTATTAGGAGCCAATTTTCTCCAGGACTTAATGACACAAATGCCAATTGGGAACTTTTTGGGCAAAAGGTATCTAGAAATTGTAGCCATTATACCACATCATTGAGCTTAAACAGAGAAGCCAGTCAAATTATGCACATTATTAGAAAGGTATTCCTTTAAGTCGTAAGCCTAAGGACAAAAATAATCCCGTTTCGTTCAACTCAAATATAGCTAAACGAATTCGATCAAGACAACTAGCTTGGAGAGAATTCAAGAGGTGTCGCAGTCAGTCTAATATCTTGGAATACAGAAGACTATGTGCTAAAGTCAAAAGAGAATGCAGAGTCGCAAAAAGACAGACCTGGGATAATTTCGTGAACTCATTAAAACGAACAATGGATGTTCGTTTTCTGTGGAGAAAATAATAATAATTTAAGGTCTGAAAAGATGAGTAATTTCCCCAGTTTAGTTATCAACAATGAGAGCTTTAGCCACCCTCAGTTAATTGCTAACAAATTCGCTGAATTCTGGAAATCAATTAGCTCGGATACAACACTTGAACAAGTTTTTCTTGCCAATAAAGTGAAAATTTTTGAATTAGATGATATATTGAGAACATTAAGTGGAGTATTTCCTCAAAAGTGAAAACCCTAAACCCGGTAAGGATCCTGGTCGCTTGGAAGGTTACCGCCAAATTTCGGTATTACCAGTTCTTTCCAAAATTTTGGAAAAGAGATTCTGGAAGTTAGCTGGCGTTTACGCTTCAAAAATACACCATTTTTTTATATCTCGGCATGGTGTTCATAGTTTTGCGAAGAACCCTTAAACAACGCAGCCACAGCCTCGTCATATCTGTGGACATAGAAAAAGCTTTCGACAAAGCCGTATATAATATTGGAAATGAATGAATGAGGTATTCCCAGAATTATTATGAAACTCATAAAGTCTTTTCTTTCTTTTCGAATGGTTACAGTCAAGGCCGATGGATATTTTTCTGAAACTTATGATTTAGATAATGGTGTTCCACAGGGATCACCATTGTCGGTGGTCTTGTTTACGATCTACGCTAACTCTTTGGCGATGGCTATTGAAAACACTCCTGGTATAGATTACCTCGGTATTTATGCCGATAATATTCTTGCTATTGCATTGGGTACTGATTTTTATTTATTTATTTAAGTCAATGGACAAATTCCTTACTGACTAATAACAAAAATAGGTACGAATAAAGTTAAATAGAATTACAAACAGTTTCTTCAAAAATACAAGTAATTGTTACAATAAAAATATGAAAAGTTATGAATTGAGAAAAACAGTAATATTCCGTTATATAACGGAAGAATTTAAAGAAAAATCAACAAAGTCTGACAAATAATTAAATTGACGGCAAATTCTACTTAACGAATCAGCAACAGCATAATTAGTTCTGCAGAATTGAATATAAATAAGATTATAACAGCGGAAGTTACGACAAGGAATATTGAATTTAACAGATCTTAACAGAAATTCACAGCAAATATTACCATTGATCAGGTTAATCATAAAGGATATATTTAACATTGTTCGACGACTCTTAATGGTAGGCAGTTTTATTAATGCCAGTCTGCAAATAATTCCATCCAAGGCCACGCAAACAGAAGAATAGAAATTGTTTCTGCACAGATTCGATGTGTTCGCTGTAAACATTATAGTGAGTATCCCATACAATGGATCCATACGCCAAAATTGGCCTGACAAGCGATACATATAGCTGTTTCGTAATAAATGGATCAGCAAATTCTTTTGCCCAACGTTTTATGAAGCCAAGAGTGCTTCTTGCCTTATTTACAATTAAAGTGATATGATCATTAAAGTTTAATTTTGTGTCTAATAGGATGCCAATATCAATAAAAGAGTCCACAATCTCCAATTGATGATCTCCAAGCAAGTAATTAACCGCGATAAAATTATTTCTTGAGTACCGCATACATTTGCATTTTTTAATATTCAGCTCCATCATGTTGTACTGGCACCACAAAAAGAAATTATTATGATCACTTTGAAGATAAATATGGTCGATGAAATTATTAAAGGAGAGAAAAACTTTTACATCGTCAGCATACATCAAGATATTGACAAAATTAATTATGTTGGGAAGATCATTTATAAACAGCGAAAAAAGAAGTGGACCAAGATGGCTGCCCTGAGGAACACCAGATAGCACATAAATATGCTTAGATAAGCTATTGTTCACACATACTGTCTGCTTTCTACCAGTCAAATACGATTCAAGCCATCTTAAACTCCTATAATTTACACCCATTAAATCCAATTTTGTTAACAGAAGTTTGTGATTCACTTTATCGAACGCTTTGCTAAAATCCGTAAAAATTACATCAGTTTGCTTCTGTTGAGAAAAGGCCGCATTTATCATGGATGTTAATTGAAGTACATTGGTCGTTGTTGAACAGCCCTTTCGGAAACCATGTTGATGAGGTGATAATAACGATGAAGTATGATGAACCAAAAAATCGGCAATCAGTTTCTCGAACATTTTTGGAATAGCACTCAGTTTTGCAATGCCCCTAAGGGTTCACCAATATATCACAGTCACTAAATGTTGGAATAGATATTACTTGAGCCAATGTCAGCAAGTAAGGGTAAATATTTGTATCATTGTAAGCAGAATTAGAATAATAGTAGCAAACATATCACATATGACATCAACACTACCGGATTCTTTAGCATCAAATTTCATAAAGGATGGAAAACCAGTAGATTTTCTCTTGAAATTTACAAACGTATAGAAAGATCTAGGATTCTTAATAAAATTATTATTCATTTTATCCATATATGTTTTATATAATAAGTGATTTAGAATGTTATATTCAGACCGGCTAATGGAATATCTTCCATAATCAACAATGGAGCCAGAACTTTGGTATTTCATGTAATACTTGTTCTTTCTTTGGACCAACCAGAGTATACGAAGGTTTTCAATTATTGAATGCACTTTCTTATAAAAGTTAGTTAATATCAGAATCATTGTTAACAGGAATAGATAAGGTTTCATTCCAACAAGTATTTCTCATCATGTCATTAAATAAATTGTAATTGGTTTGATTAAAACAGTAGACTTTACTAACTTTAGAACGCTTAGCTTTGAAAATAGTTGGAAGGAAAAAATTAGTTTTTAAAGTCGGATGGTCTCGATCCTCAGGCAAAGTTACAGGTTCAGAACGTAAAACACTACAGTGATTAACATCATTAACGAATACAAGATCCAGTATTTTCCAAAGTCATTACAAAGTGAGTTTATTTGATACAGTGATAGTCCAAAAATATCATTTAGGAATTCGTCATGGCAAGTCTTATTTTTAATCGGAATTAAATAAGGCACATCAGGTACATGTTTTCATGTGATTGAGGGTAGATTAAAATCACCCATAACAAAAACAGAATCATCTTTTTTTTTAGCACATTGGACATCAGAAGTTATTGCGTCAACATGATCAGAGTAAACAGCATAGTCAGAATCAGGAGGAACATATGAACAAGAAAAGTAGACTTTAGACGTTTTTAATTTTACAGCAACAGCAACAACTTCAATATTAGAAGTATTGGTTACAAACTGTTCAGATGGATATAATGAAGAGACAGCAACTAATACACCACCTCCTATGCGTGTATTACGATTGTATCTATAAATTTGATATTTGTTACAAAGAATTTCCTCATTAAAAACACTGTCATTAAGCCAAGTTTCAGTAAAGACAATTACATCATACATAAAATCATAATCCACGAACATTTTGATAGACTATTGATAAACTATCACTATGGATATTTAGTTTTTTGAAATTTCTCGGACATATGTATGTTTTTGCAGGCCAAAAATTGAAATCATATATTTTTTCAAAGTATTCGTCCGAAACTGTAATTTTAAAGGACGATATTGTTCTCGGCTGCCAGTAAGCAAATTTATGAATCGATAAATTACAACCATCACCTATTTTAGACCTTATATAAAATTCAATGTCCTTTATGGCAGTGTCGGAAGCTAAACGTGAGATCAAAATGCTTCTAGCAGGTGGTATGACTCTTAACAGCTTAGGTGAGGTTACGAAGGTGTTATTAATATCAGCGACATTTGCAACAGCTTTCGAGTAACTATATTGTGAGTTATTAGAATTATTAGTTACGGATGAAATATCAGCAACACGAGGTAATGGTGAAATTGAATTGGTCGACGGTGATGTACAATTATTATTCAAAGAATATGACGGTTGCAATTCACAAGATGGAGTCTATACAATGAATGTGCACACGAATCTAAAGCATTTTGATCGCAAAATTTACAAATGGGCAAATGATAAAAGCGTGGTAGTGCCAATTGATAAAGCCGAAATATTCCATGTCTGCAGACAAAGAGAATGCTACGATAAAAAATTAACATCAGAAGCATTGATATTATTATTAGTGATCAATTGAGGGTTTTGGGTATAATATTTACAAAAAATTTGCTATGGAAATAAATATTAAATATTACTCATCAAAATTAGGCGGAATTAAAAACCTCCTTAAACTAATATGTTTACATAACAAAGGTCCTCACCTTAATACTGCACTTGAAATTTGCCAGTCTACGGTATTCTATTACATTGTATTACAATATATGGGTGGATTTCAAAAAAGTAGAAAAGCTTAGGATTGAAGCTGGATATCAGGACTTCCAATTCATTTTGGAAAAGAGTGCAGTCAATATGGCTTCAAGAGCCATTAGAATTCCAACTGATAGGCTTAATGATCCCTTTTGGGATCATATCGAACCCCACAATGCTGTACCACCATCTGCTATTGCAGAAATCATCTCACTTTTAAGAAGACGCTTTCTAGTCTAAGTATTCACAACAAAAATAACATTAATCCAATAATTTTCACGAAAAATCTGCAGCAAAAGTTGGATACTTTTTCTCCCGAAATGATAATATACACTGATGGTTCTTTTGATAGTCGTGTAACAACATATTGGGTTATTCAACAAATAAGTCAAACGGCGGAATTAAGTGCCATAAAATCCACAATTTCATGTGCCATTGAAAAGAAAGCAAAAACTATTATTTGTACGGACAGTCTAAGCGGCTAAAAACAACAATGGAGCAGTGTGCTTAAACTGGCATTTGAAAACCGGAATATCTTAATATTATGGACTCCATCATGTATAGGCATTGAGGAAAACGAATATGCTGATCGTGTCGCCAAAAATGCTCAAGATCTTCAGGAAATGACTGTAACACCATGCTTTCCAAATATTATTTCGAACCAATTTCGTAGTATGCAAAAACAACTTCATCCTACTCGGCCAACTTGACAAGAAGTGATTGCGTGATGTTAAGCCGACTTAGAGTTGGTATAGCTGTATTCAATACTCAACATTATTTCAACCACTCGGACTCAAAAAGATGTTCTCTTTGTAATGTTTTTCTTATCTATTCCACATATTTGAAATGTGGGTTTTGAAATTGGGCATTCAATTTCCAAAATTGGCGCACACCTTGAGATTTTGGATTGTACGACGTGTGTCAACTTACAATCAATCAGAGTCAGTCTTTGGAAACATGATTTAATTTTCCAAAGTTTTCTTTTTGTAAATATTATTTTTAATTTAATCGTTTATAAAAATGTATATATATTAGAGAGTAACTACTTTAAATGTGCGCATATGGTCTTGTAGCCCAGCGCCTTTTGTATAATTTGTAAATTTATTTATAAGATATATTTTAATAAATAAATAAATAATTTTAATATTAAAAAAAATTATTTAGTTTAAATATTTTAATTTAATTTGTAATTTATTGTTACATATATTGTAATAAAGCATATTGTGGCTTATATTTAAGGCTAGAATAACAAACTTAAAGCCTAAAATCGCTCAAAATATGGTCTTTTTCAAAGCTTTCGCCCATATGCATTGGATGTTGGTCGAGACAAATCGCAAAAGTCCACTGTTTCTCATCTCTGCCTTCGTTCTTGCGTGTTGAAACAAACTATGCAATCCCTTTTTTTTGCCCTTACGCAAGATGTGGTCTTTTGTCAAGCCTAGCTTCTTGATTTGAGACGGATGGTCTTGATCGATCTTCTCGGAATTCTTCCACGAGTTGATCGACTAAGCGCTTGACAAACTTCAAATGGGACCTATGGGGTGGTTTTATTCCTTAATCGTTGGGTGCCAGTTAAGACTTTTTAATTAATTAATTTAAAAAAAAATATTTTTATTCTACTTAGTCTTAGGAATACAAAAATTGAACTGAATCTAAAGAATACAAAAATTAACCTGAACTTAGTTTTTTACTTTAATGAAACTTAAAAATACATAAAATCCAAAAGAATGAAATTTGCATGGTAACCATAATGACACGCGCTGTTATTGTTTTACAACATTAATGTGTTGTTGATCCATTTTCGACCCGTCTGAAAATGTATCAGCATTTTATTATTGAAAGACAAGTAATATTTTTTCGTTAACATATATTATAATGTTGGATTGGTTTATCGAGTCTTTTACTTTTTAATTCAATGTATAATGTACAATGACAATGTTGTTTATTATTGTTATTTGAAAGTTTTACGCTTCTTTGGCGTATCTGAAATGCCACAATAATTAGACGACATGGTGACTACAACATCAGTCGCAAAAATAAATTAGAAAATGCGAGTAATAAAAAAAAATTAAGAGAGAAATGAGAGTGTGAAGACGAAAAAATCTATTGAGTAGTGATATTCAAAGAGCACTAGTTTTAGAAAAATACTATATATAGTACATATAGTATATTTAATGCGATGGGCTATCATTTGGGTATGATGCTTGTTGCACTCCATAATCATTTGTTTATATTGGATTTAATATTGTTGACTTTAATGATTTGCTTGCTGTTTATTAAATATTCTTAGAAATATTTTAATTCTGTTCCACTGATGCCGTTTTTTATAATTTATGTAGTAATATGTTTCTAATGGTTATTTCAAAAGCTCTTTTAAAAGCTTAGGAGAATTAACCCTATTTTATTAATTTTTTCTGTCTTCTTAGTGCCATTTTTTGATTTTAATTAAAATTTTAATTTTATTTTCGTTTTCAGTTTTTGAGTTTACTTAAGCTTACGTTTAATCGGTTAATCTTAAGATTAACTATCAGAAGAAGTTGACAAATTTTATTTAAAAAAGCTTTTAAGTGATAGAAAGCCGAATAAGACAAATTTTTAAGTGATTATGAATTATATAAAACAAATTAATAATAGACAGTCTTAATTTATTTATTATTTTTCAAAAATAATTTTTTTACTTAAAAATCAATAGTATTCAGCTTTTGTTTGTTTTTGTTCTATACAAGAGCAAATTGTTGTGAAATACTTTGCAATTTTTGCTTATAAGTGTGGCAGCTCTACAAGGTTTAAACTCCCATTCAAAAAATAAAAACTCAGTTAACGAAAGATTAAATTTAACTGGAGATTATCTTAAGCCCGTAAAGCCCGGGTTCGTATCCCAGGTCAGACATCAAAAATGAAATATGAAAAAAAAATATTTCTTCGGCGACTTCCTCTCAGCAGATTTCTGGCAAAAACTCTGAGAGTAAAATAAACTGCCATGAAAAAGTTTCTCAAAATTCTGTCGTTCGGAGTTGACGTTAAACTGTAGGTCCCGCCACTCACGTATAAAATTAAAGCACACAACATGAGTGGTGTGAGAAGCTAGGCCGTAATCCTGACTGAAGGGTTGTAATGGCCAATTATGTATGTATGTATCTTAAACTTGAGTTTAAACTCGCACTCAAAAAATGGCCCTTAATAGTTAAGTGCAGTTTCACTCGAAAATTTCTTTATGAATACTGATTTCTAGCACGATAGTATTTTTTTAGATACCAAATTTTACTCTAATTGTTCTTCTTCAGTTATTTAACGTGTATAGAGGTGAAATTTGTCACATCTTCTTGTGTCTCTAAACATTTATTAGTTATGACGCGTTATTTTATTCCCGATATTCGAACTACTACAAAATCATGCCACTTGACATTTATATATAGTCCGGTTTATTTTTTAATTTTTTATATATATTCTAAATTCCTCTAGAGTAATTGTGCAAAATTTGAATTGGGAATTTATCACATTTAGGGCCTTTAGTTAAAGTTACCTTTAGCGAAGAGGAACTGTAAAGTTACCTTTAACTTATTTTCGTTATTGCAACATACAGATAAAATAAAGTTAACTTTTTCACAAATATGGACGTGCCGGAGCAATGTCGATAAAACTGTTTAATTAAACAAGTTTTTTAAGCGCAGTGGCAACGAAGGGCCCTTTTTTGTTGTTTTTCCTCATTTTGTTTACATTTGAAGTTGCCATATTGAAAATAATATATAATATGGCAAGTTCTAACATAAACCTAACTTTAAAAGTTAAAGGTAGGATGATCCTCCCTTTAGCTTAACGCTCACTTCTACCTTATTGTCCGTATCTGCCAGTTAAAATCCTCCATTTAGTTAACAGCAAGTTGTAATAATGGCCCTTATATCGTTAACATATTGCGCATTTTTATCGTATCCCTTAAAACTGTTTTTAGATCCTTTTTTCATTTTCAATTTTGTCCTTATACACACTTCACAGTTAGTCCACGCCTCATTAGACTTCTGCATTTTTGCTATTTGGTACTTATTAATTTTTTCTCTTTTGATAATTCCTTCTTCATTACATTTTAATTTATATAAATTATAATTTTCTTTAATTGTCTATATTTTACTGCATTTTCCAATATCCTATTGAACTGATTTACATTGACGTTTAAGTTATCGTTTAACTTTATTTGTTATATACTCCATATATTTTCTTATATTGGTCTTTATCGAAGTTAAATATCTCTTTATACACATTTCTAATACTCTGTTGTATTGATTATTATGTCTATTGCTTCGTGATCCAATATTTTGTTAGAACTATTTGTCTTTACCGATGTATTCTTATTATTTGTTATAATGAAATCAATAAATATGTTTGAGTTTTGCGTAAAGCTCCACTAGTACATGTTTAATACTTAAATTCAATCGGATCAGTCTATTACTCAGCATGTGAACATTTGTATCCCTCAGTGAAGACATGACATCATTGTTAAACGCCCCCTCAATGTCCAAGAAGGCTGACGGCCTCTTGGCTAAATTTGCTTCAAATATGGCTACAACATAGTAAAAAGGCCTTTCAATCTACTTACAATTAAGATAAATATGTGACAAACTCTTCAGAAACCAGTCTATGTTTACCTTATGTATAGATTGATCTGAAAAACTCTCAACAGAGATAGGATAGGATATATAGGATAGGACCTATGATCCATTGGGCTGACGTAAATAGGTTTATCGGCTTTCGGTATAAACACCACAAGCACTTATTTATTTGTCAGATATATTTCACAATCGGAGACATTCTCTTTTCACATCTAGGAGATATTTGTATAATATATAACCATCATGCTAAAGCAGAACAACACAAGTACTATTTGGGTTAGACGATTTAGGGCCATTTTTGGAATGCAAGTTTAAACTCGAGATTAAGTTAATCTCCAGTTAAACTTCGTTTTCAGTTTTTGAATTTACTTAATCTTGAGTTTAACCTTACGGTTAAGCAGTTAATCTCGAGTTTAAACCACCAACGTAGCTGGTTTAAACTCGAGATTAACTATGAAAAGTAGTTGACAAATTTTATTTAAAAAAAGATTTTAGTGAGGGAAAGCCGAATAAGACAAATATTTAAGTGACTATTATTTATATAAAACACAAATTGACAATAGATTTATTTAATATTTTAATAAAATAATTTTTTACATAAAGATCAATAGTATTCAGCTTTTGTTTGTTTTGTTTTTTTTTTTGTAAATTGTTGTGAAACACTGCAAAAGTAGTAAACACAACAAAATAAACGAAAAAAAATTGCCATTTTTGCCAGCTCTACAAGGTGGTTAATCTCCAGTTAAACTCCTATTCAAAAAATGAAAACAGAGTTAACTAAAGATTAAATTTAACTGGAGATTAACTTAATCTCGAGTTTAAACTTGCATTCAAAAAGTGGCCCTTAAAGGTTCAAGGCTACAAGAATACCTGGAATATCATTAATTTCTGCAGCTTATTTGAAGAGGCTGAAATGGTGTGTCCAGATAAAAATGTTCATATAATTAATTTCTAATTTGTATATTTTCTGAATTAAAATCGGTAAGAATTTTGTTAATTAGCAAAAAATTTACACCATACCTTGTTCAAAGTGAAAAAACAGCGGTGCTGCACTGTATTTTTATTTACTCTGATTAGAACCTAAGGTAACTAGAAGTTTCGCTTATTCATGAACTCTTGTTCGAATTCTTTTTGAAATACACTTTAATTATAAAGAAGATTCCTTGCACAAAAGAATTGTCTTACAAAATTTGTTAATCGTATATACAAGTGTCTGGGAAAAATAATGGAAAATATTTCGTATTTTTCTCTATTCTATCTCTATCTAACTCAAACTAAGATCCCTTTTAATTGTACACAATTACGGTTAAGTTATTATAATAATAAACTCTCTCGGGAATATTTGTTTATTTATTTATAAAATATATACTTTACAAAATAAATTCATAAAATATAATTAAAAAAGGAGCCGGGTATCTAAGCCTATATGCGCACAAAGATTCATATTCATAGCTAATTTAAAAAGTAACAAATTAACATACAATAACAAAAATCACATTTAAAAGAATGTAAAAATAAATATTTTAAGAGAAGAATATTGATCTAAATATTTTGGATGTTGTGTATTCTAAGACATCTCCTTATCAACGGTAAATTGTCTTTAGTGGTGCAATCGAGGATGTCTTTCAGTGGTACATCAATTTTTGATTCAGGGCATTCTGAGAAAATGTGAAAAACAGTAAGTGTTTCATTACAGAAGCTGCACAGAGCAGGATCAGTTCTTTCGTAATAGTGTTTGGTGTTAAAAGTAGTTTTGCCGACTCTCAGACGTGCCAGCAAAATGCATTCTGAACGTGTGAGGGCGTTGCAATATTTTGGTCTTCTAAGCTCCGTATTCTGCTCTTTATGAAATGCTCTAAAAGGGTTAGAGATTGTTTTGGGAAAAGCTGGAACCTCAGTGACTTCACGTAAAGTAAGCGCCCACTCAGCAGCTTTATCAGCTGCTTCGTTGCCAACGATGCCAATATGGGATGGTGTCCATAAAACAATTATTTCACAGCTGGGTTCCGAAAGGTAAACTAAATTGTCATATAACCCCTGATGATTTTTTCTAATAGCCTTGACGGTACTAAGACTATCAGTGCAAATAATAGTTTTTTTTCTGTAATTCAATTGCATATTTTATGGCGCTTTGCAAACCAACCAATTCGGCCACGAAAATGCCAACATTATCCGGTAGACGATTTGCATAACCTCATTCGTACTGATTATCGTAACACCTCACCACGGAATAGGACGAAATACCATTTTGAAAAGATCCATCTGTAAAAAGTATTATTTCGGGTGAAAAATTTTTTATTTTTTGTGCCATAATTTTTTTAAAACAAACTGGATCAGTGGTATTCTTATTAAAGAATGACAGACTGTCATGTACTTTCAATGACTTGTATAAGTAAAAAGGATTAGGTGGTTTTGATAGTAAAGAAATTCCAGCGTGTCTTATAAGACGGATTATTTTTCCAATGGCTGAGGGTGAATTAGTTGTGGATTCAAGATGTTTCCAAAAATTATTATGCAACCCATCATTGCTAATGGTAATTGCTCTTGATGCCATAGAAACTGAATATTTCTCGAACAAAGATGTAAATTCTGAGAAATCGGCTTCATTTCTCAAAAGATTTAAAGGTGTTGATCGAAGCAAGCCTGTTGCTGTTCTATAACAATTATTTAAAGCTACATTAATTTTGTTGATATTTCTTTGAGATGTCCATCCGTATAAAGTTATGCAATGTTGGATAATACCATTTGTTAGGGATCTACAAATATTTATCGCAGTCTCTATGTGAGGGCCTTTAGTACGGCAACAAATTAGCATCAAAAGGTTATTTATTTTTGAGAGTTTAAGTGCTATGAATTTAATATGATTGTTCCATAACAAATTTTTGGAAAACAATAATCCAAGAATACGCATCTCTTTAGCTATATTGATGTTAAAGCCTCGAATACAGATGTAATCTTCAATACAGTTAATTTTTCTGCACACGTGTAATATTTCTGATTTTTCTGCTGGAATAACAGCTCCTCTTTCCTTCGCCCAGAGGCTTATTTCATAGTCAAGTTTGTTGAGATTATCACTTATCCTTTGGGGATTACCGGAAGCAACTGCAAAAATATTGTCTGCATAGATACCAATGTAGTCAATACCTGGTAGATTTTCGACTGCCTTAGCAAGAGAGTTGGCGTATATAGCATAAAGCATAACAGACAAGGGTGACCCTTGTGGAATACCATTTACGAGGGGATACGACAACGATAAATAGCCATCAACCTTAACTCTAAAAGTTCGATTTTCTAAAAAGGATTTTATTAAAATAATTATTTGCAGAGGCATTTTCCAAACATTAAGCTCCTGCAAAATGTACGTTAAAATGACTCGATCAAAAGCCTTTTCAATGTCTTCTGACAGAACCAGTGAGTGTTTCTTATTCTTTAAATTTGTTCGTAATGTTTCCTCCAGTTGATGACAAATGCTGTGCACTCCACGTCTAGGTAAGAAAGCATGCTGGTTGACGTTTAATTCAGTTCTAGCAAACTTCCAAAATCTCTTGCATAAAATTTTTTCAAAAATTTTGGATAGAACAGGTAAAAGTGAGATGGGACAGTATCATTCAAGCTGGTTCGGGTTTTTATTTGGTTTGGGAATGGAAGATAATTTGGCACCTTTCCACTGATGAGGAACAATTCCAGAAACCAATATACTACTGTATAATTCACAAAGACGCTGTTTGAGTTTTTAATCGTATTGTATGTAATTTTGTCATTTGCGGGGGTACTACCCCTAAGCGATTTTAGGGTTTCATTCAGTTCATTTATTTCAACTTTACGAACTATTTCATTATATTTATTGTTGAGTTGTCCAAAGTCTTCAATAACCAAACTATTCTTTGCTGATATAATCTCTGGGTCAAAAGAACTGTTTGAGCTTAAAGATGACCAATAATTAGCAAACTTGTCTGCAATTTGCTGAGGATGTGAGAAATTGATTCCATCGACAAAAATTGTGGGGAAATTGTCTATATTTTTAGTTCTCAACTTTTTGCTTTTTGTCTTGAAAACGTGAAACAAAATTTCTTTCTATTGTAGTGTTTGCTCTGTTTGTTATAAGGATAGGAAAGTGGTCAGCAACAAGTGGCAAATCCAAACATCGCCAAGATAAGTTAGGAGCTAACTCAACACTGCTCATTGTGACGTCAGTAGAAGTTAAAGTGTTTCTTGTGCTGAACAATGTTGGTGATCCATCGTTCAGTACAATCAAGTTTTTTTCATCTGCAAAATTTTCCCTACCCGCTGGTAGAAGTAACGGAAGAACTCCATATTACATTCTGAGCATTGAGATCACCTAATACGAGTTGCTGTGTGTTATTAGAAATATTGAGGTTATCGAGCATTCGAGGATTTAAATTGAAGTCACCTTCTTTATATATATTAGTAACTTGTAAATCAATTTCACATTTTATAATTATAGATTGAAACAAAAGGTTATCATCTGATTTACTGTGCTGATTGCAGTTAATGTTATTCTTAACAAAAATTGTTATCCCCGATTTGGCATAATTATAATCTTTGTTATGATGAAAAACTTTAAAACCAGGTAAATGTACAAGATGTAGATCCTTGTGAGTTATGTGGGTTTCTTGTAAAGCTACTATATTAGGTTTATGTTTAGCAATTAATTGTTCTAGGGCAAACTTATGATTAATGAATCCTTGAATGTTCCACTGTAACAAGTTAATGTTAAGACCAATGTTCATTCAAATTTTTATTTTTTCTTGTCCCTTTTAGGCAAAGTTTTTTAAAAGTTCTAGGTGTGATTATCGTATTTAAATCCGGAAATTTTTTATAAAGTTGGCAACAAGGAGAGTTTTCATCAGGTTTGTCTTTATTATCCTTATTTGGGGTGGATACACCCAAACCATCATCAATGTCACTAACAATCATTTCGTCAGTAATATTTCCGTTAACGTTAGCGGCTGCTTCATCGCTAGAACTGTTTTCGTAAAATACAGGATTATCATCACTGAAATAATCGATGCTTGTACTATTTTTAGTGGAAGAATTGAGTGAGTTATAGTTTGTTGTTTTAGATTCTATAGATGAGTTTAATATTGTTTCTCGAGAGAGGGTTGTATTTGAGCTGTTATTTTTCTGTTGTTTGCTATTTTCTTTTTGTTGTTGAGTGGGTAAAATAGCTGAAGTGTTATTTTTTTGTTTGTGAACTTCTTTATCTTCAATTTGTTTCGTTATTTCTAGACCTTTATTTCTTTCTTTTAAATTTGACTGTGTGTTTGTTGTTATTTTGCTGGTAGATGAATTTGTAACGTCTTTTATTTTTTGTTCTATGTTCTGTTTAGATTTTACATGTTCGTTGATGGATGAATTGTGTTCAGAAGAATTTTTAAGAGTGTTTGCGTATGATTGCTTATTATTTTTTCTTGCAAATGGTTTTAGCGTATGGATTGTTGGATTTTCGTTGAAAGTGGTCCAAGCTTCTCTTATTGTACACCTTAACCGACTTATGTTTCCAGAAAGTGGGACACTCATGGTCGTGGGATGGATGATTTTCAGATTGGCAGTTTACGCAATATTTTCGAGAGCAAAAGTCGTGGGGTGGTGGAATTGCACAATCCTTGCACAATTCAACGTTGCGGCATCTCTTCTTCGTATGTCCCAAACGTTGACAATTGAGACATCTCATAGGGTTTGGTATAAATTCATCAACATTTACTATTTCCCAACCAAGCTTAATTTTTTCAGGCCGATTAATCAAATCAAAAGTGAGAATTGCTGCTCCAGTGGCAACTAATTGTTCACCTTCTCTTTTCATCATTTTGTGGACGTCGACCACTTTTTGTTCCTTAAGAGCGTCTAGCAGTTCTTCCTGAGGTATATTTATGATGTTTCTCGAAAAGATTCTGCCTTGTATTGTATTCAGAGTTTTGTGAAAGGTAATCTTGACTGGGATAGGATCTATATACGTTTGCTTAAGGAACTTCTCGGCTGTTTTACTATCCGTTACCTTTATAAGTAAATCGCCACTTTTCATTTCCTTGACTTCGAGACGATCGGGACAGATAAATTTTAGTCCCCTTTCTACACTGATGTCAGTGTAGGAGATATCTCATTTTCCTTGGTGTTAATTGCGGTAGCCACTAAGTAACGAGGAAGATTTATTTTCGTTTGATGAATGTGGTGGTAAAGGTACAAAATCATTTGGGCGAGGACGCTTGTTCTTGTTGGGTTTTATTTTTCCGATGGAGTCAAGCTACTGAAATCGGTTATGGTTCGGGGGATGCACCCCTTTCTTTCCAGAGGCCTCCAATCCGACTTAAACAAATATATCAATAAATCTATCAGATTACAATCAACAATTCACTCGTGAAAAATAAAAGAGCAAAAAACGATAATTTTACCAATTATCAGAAAAAACACGAAAGTCTACCGGCGCGAGATAAAAAACGTGCATTCGGCAATTGCCAAACAGAGACTCTCTCGGGAATATATTTTTTTATTTACAACCCCGGTTTTCCAATCTTCTAAAAGAGAGTTTGTTATAATAGCACTCAATTTATTTCACAGTGGATACAATTTTTTGTCACTATCTTTGTCTGCAGGTTGTCTATTTGTTGGGGACCTGGAAGATCTAAAGGATCTTCGATGGTGATTGTTATAGGATATGTTTCTATTTCTCTTTTCTCGGCTCAGTTTCCTTTTTTTTTATTTATTGGCTCTCTGTTGTTCCCCCTGTCAACATCTAATTCTATTTGCTTCCAGTTCTTCTTAGAACCTGTGTCACACCACCCTAATATAACTTCACCTCTGTTATTTACCATCACAGTTAATGATATCATGTGTCGATCAAAAAAGATTTTGAAAGTTTGGCGCTTACTGTGGAAGTTGCAAAAATAGCTAGAAAACCAAAGCCAAGAGAATTTACAAGGGTAACGCGGACAAAATTATTGTAGAAATTGAACCAGGATATAACGAAGATGGCTTATGCCATTTAGGCAGTACAGTGATAACGAACGACGGAAAGAGGAGAATACATCTATCAAAGTGCGAGATTTAAATCAATATAAATATACAAAGGAACCCAGCGTAGCATGCCCAGCACAAGTGGAATATAATATAGTACACGGTACAGCAACCTGCCTAGCTTCGAATTAAATACTACAGATACTCATCAATAAGAGTCTAAGACTATGCGGGAAATTCTTGATCGATGGGTCTAACGATCCCTCCAAAATAAGCTTAATACTATACTAACTGTCTTAATTTTTTGGAATTTACCTCATTTTGAAAACGGAATAATTTTAAAATTTTGTTTCTGAAAGCTTATTTACTGATGATCAAATTACTGACTAATGAAACATGGGCATTTCGACAAAAAAGTCCGAAATATACTTTGTTTTTTAACATTTGCATATTAAATCAATCAAACTGAAATAATGTAAGACAATTTACTTATCTATTCGAGTCAAACTATCACAAATGTTCTCATCAGTTTTGTTTTAATAAAACTTTTTAAAGGTCGCCATTGTACACGGATTTTTACGGTATAAAATCTTAACAAAACAGTTTTTCACATACTGATGCATTAAATCATAGTTTACCATTTCATAGCACAGTTGTGCAAAGAGAACTCACACGCATTCTTGTGTTTTTTCATTTAGTTGTCGATCAGACTGCGGCAAGAACACATGTGCGGTGGATGCTTTATCATTTTATTTCAGAATGACACTAAAAAAATATTTTATGTTAAAAATGGGCTATGACATTAGCTGGGCGTTTTTAATTTTTTTTATTTTGTCGCATAGTATAATTTTTTTAAATGCTTTGGAATGCTCGCTTTTTTTCTTTTAATAAAAAATGGGTTTTTTATTCTTTTTATTTTTATTTATCTAAAAAAACATGGCATAATTTTTAAGCCAAAGATGGATAGCTTTATGTTCTTTTAGTAAAAAATGGATTTTTTATTTTATTTTTATTTATCTAAAATTATTAAGCCAAAGTTATATAGCTTTACATATGTATGCTGATGAAATGAAAATAAAAATAGCGTATATTACTAACACTTTTCTATGGCTGTAAATAAATAAATTCTCTCAACTTGTTTTCTCTCTCTTACTCACTAATACATAACCAAAAATTTTTTGACGAACCCTGCATTAAATTAAAAAACAGCTTTGCCAATTATAAAAAAGTGCCTTTAATAGCAATACCAAAGGAGAAGTAAAATATTGGAAAAAAAAACAAAGGAAGAATTGAGTAAAAGGATAAATCCCGTAAATTTAAAAATAACGGAGATATGAAATAGAAAAATGGCGCTCTGGTTATCCAAATTGAAAGCAAGGAAGAAAGAAAAAACTAACAATTATAAAATTTATTATTAAATTTTTTGTGGACATCACTGATTTTTCGTTTAATTATTCGGAAGAAGAAATTATCGAAAAAATAAAGAAACAATATCCCATTATAAATAGTTGTGTTACTAAGATAATAAGGACATATGAATATAAAAGAAAGGATAGAACAATAAACAATGTTGAAATAAATATGGGTAGTAAATCGTATACAAAAGTAATGAGTGCACAAAAATTAAATATATGTTGGGAAAAATGTAGAGTTTTCGATGGCAATTATGCGAGGACATATTTTAAATGCAAGGGATTTAATCATTAATCAAAAGAATGGCATAAGGTACCAATAGCTGGATGCATAAACTTTGTGAGACTGAATTGGAAGTTGAACATGGACTTGGATGAAAGCCATGGGACCTATATCAAAGAATGTGCAGTATATAAAAATAAACTTAAAATGGAAAAGAGAAGAATGGGTTTATTCGTTTAACAATTAAGGGATATATTTATATATGTTATAATATATATGTGATATTCTTTAAGAACTGGAAGCGTAATTATATACTACAAAAAGAAATGGAAAGTTACAAAAATTTTGCAGCAAAGGGCAAATTCAAACTATTGTGTTTTACCTTTTACAGCAATTCGCTAAAACCTGCACCTGATAATTGTAGCAGTTTTCAGATCGCCCAGTGGTTGTGAAGCGGAATTTTGCGAAATTTTTCACGAAATTTTAGAGGATTTGGATGAGAAGATTATTGAAAGAATTATAACCGGAGATTTCAACTTAGATTAGCCAACAAATAATGTTTATAAAAATAAAATTGTAAGATCATTGAATGGCATTGGCGTTAAACAAGGAGTAAATTAATACACTCGGGTAGCGATAATATTGTGCGTCTCACATTTATAGGTCACTTCTATTTTCCAAATATCTCTTAAAATATGACTTTAATCGACTAGATTATTTATGATGAAGGAAGGTATTTTGTGTGCACAGATTGCTTTCAATTCAGTTCGTTTCATGGCGAATGGAAAGCCCCGAACAATCCTCAACTCTGGAAATCAGTTAACTGCCTTTTGCACACTCACTTAAAAAATTGGTCATTACAACAATTTAATCGCGGAACACCCAAGCGGTATATGTTAATTTTGTCCTTTAGTGGCGGGATTTGTAGCTTAAAATAATTAAATTTAAGGTGTTTTTATGTTTTAATCTATAGTCTCTTTAAAGTAGCTTTCATTTTACTTTCCTAAATTAAAAAGAAAATCGACTCTACTAACTAGAAATAAATGTCAATGACCTTTCACAATTTCTTCTTTTTTGTGTAAAATAGGAAAACAATTTTAAAGTTGTTTTTTAATACCAAGTGCGCCAGAAGCACAAACAAGTGCGCAAGAAGCGCACAGTTTGGCTGTAGTTTGTTAATTGATTCTTATCACTGAAATTACTCAGAATTTATAAATACAGTGAAAGGTATAGCGGTTTATTATTAAGAATATCAATCAATGAAAAGACGAATATACAAATTACAAACGCAAGCAAATTGATCGTTGCTTGAATTTACCAAACAGAATTGCTAGCAACAATGTGTCCATATGTACGTTATTGATAGTTTGCATTTTTATAACAAAAGAATTGTTTAAAACGTGTGTCGGCAATGCTGACATCATGAACACGCTACAAAAGGTATTAATTGTTTTTGAATTGTTCTTGAATTATTTTTAAAATGTTGATTTATTATTACAACAATATTCCAACATCATGGAAATACCTAATCTAAACAACTTATCTGTGATATTTTCATGAGTAAACGAAATACCCACTTAATTAAGTAGCGGGAGAACAATGCCCCTATTGTGGTTGACAACTTTTTTAATAGTTTGGTCGTCTTTCAGAAATCGGTATTGCCATTCTCAACTTAAATGCGGTTGACTTTTTGTTTGATTTTTTACTTGTGTTTTATTGTATTGCGGTTCACCACTTTGTATGAGTTTGGTTGACAAAAACGTTGAATATAGACAACTGCTTATTACCAGTTGAGTCTCTGTCACATATGTATATATTTAATACATTTTCTTTTTAATAATAATAGAAAAAAATATAAAAAAATGGAAAAATCGTAAGTAAGTTTTTTTTCTGCTTAAAATAAATAATTAAATATTTAATACTTAGGAAATTGAAAATAACAACCAAAGCCTAATTTGAGCGACTTGTGAATTTGATGGAAAATAATCCAGAAATTTCTAAAGGAAAGCAAAAATTTCGGATGACCATAAATCAGTGCAAGGAGGCGTGGGAAGGATTTTCTACAGAATTTAATAGCTTGGGTCCACCTACAAGAACCGCCTCCGAATGGCAACGTGTAAGTATACAGCATCTAAAATATTGTAAATAGACGTCTTATTAGAATTTTTACTGCGTATAGGTTTGGATTCAATACAAAGCAAGTATTAAAAAAACTTGCTAATAATAATAAAAAAAAAAAACAGTAGGTGGTCCTTCACAAGCAATTCCCCTTAATATCCTTGAGGAAATCGTATCCCATCTGTTATCACTAAATGACAAAGTAGCTCTATCTGGACACACTTTCGGTGTTAAAAATATTACTCCGGCAACCAGTCGCGCTTCCTGCACCTGAGATATTAAACACCCTAGCTAGCTAAGAATAAAAATAAACAGCTTCCATCAGCCAAAAATCGAAGGACAGCGCACAGCTTCTTGTTCAGCCGAAAATAGCTAATAAATTTATAAAAAATCACTTCTTATAAATATTTGTTAATACGTATTTTTCTACGTATACGAAGAACATTAATGTTATCGTCATGATTTTCATCTTCGTAAAATAAATCCATACTCAAATCCATTTTTAACACGTTCCCTGCGTTGTGCTTATATGCACAATTTAATTATTGGTAGCACTGTTTTTTGTGACGTAAAGATGTTTAGAGTAATTTTTGAGTCATGTACCGATAACAGTACATGTGACGTGGTAATTAGTTATCAGAGCTCTTTTGAACTTTTATTGAATACGACAGTTGTAAATGCATCGATTTTGTATAATACAAAAAACCAACAGTTCAATGTATAGAAATTTATAAGAGTAGTTATCGTGTACCGAAAATGGTACATTGGCCTAGAAATGACACCTTCTCCTAAACAGCTTGGCAGAGAATGCGTTAATTTATGTTTATATCTACAAAAACGATTTTAACTTATTTTTGCGTTTTCTTTTCTTCTATTTCCAAATAAATTTCATGGTGTTACCAACATGAAATTGAAATTTCAAACCGGCAACACCATAACAATTACAACTAAAAAAGGTTGAGTTCCGCAATATCCAAAAATAATTTGGTTGAGTGAAAGTTGGGTTGACTGGCAGACGACCAAACTGAGTTGAGTTGAGAACGGCAATAGGGGCACAAAACTAGACATGTGCACAGTAAATGATTTTTCTTTCCAAGATTCTATTTTGGATCAATCAGCAATAATAAAGGAATAAAGATAAAAACTATAAACAAATCGCAAATTTACAACAATAAATACTACAGTGACGATTTGGTTAAATAACATTCACAGAAAAAAAGGTAATTTACGAAATTATCATGACATCAACAGTCATAACCCACATACAGCATGAAATGAAAACACAGTCACCAAAAAGCTGGCGATCAAAACTGTGATCAGTAAATGATTTTTTTCTTTTATTTTCGGCCTATCCAAGTACACATTACTACGAAGCCACGTTATTTTATTAATGTTTGGTAAAAGTTTCCTGTAAAAAAAAGAATAATCCTTGCTAGGGTCTATCTAGATATGTTAGTTATTTGTCTATCATGTGAAAAAGAGTTAACAGGACTAGTCTGGTTCTGTTCACCAGCTTCTCATCATAAATAATCGTTTTGGTGAAAATAATTAAAGTAGAATTGACATCAAAAGAAAAAAGAGGAGTTCCTTATTTAAAGGTGACAAGCCAGATTTGTATGCAGAAAGGAAATAGAAATCAAGCAACAAAGGAAGAAATATAAAAAAACTATAAACAAAACGCAAATTTACAACAATAAATGCTACAGTGCCGATTTAGTTAAATAACATTCCCAGGATAAGGGTAATTTATGAAATTTTCATGACTTCAACATTCCTAAGGCAGATACAGCATAAAATTAAAACTCAGTCACCAAAACGCCATATAAACTTTTTAAAAAGTAAATGAAATAAAAATCCTTAAAATGGTCATAAGGTAAAAGCAACATGCAACATGTTGTTACTCCACAAGAATCGTTACAATAATCTAAACGAATACTATAAAAAATATCATGTTAAACCTTAAAAACCATGGTGTTGGCGCAGTCGTTTGTGCTGCAAATAGAGGAACAGGATAAGGAAAGAAAAAGTGAATTATTAAAACCTTAAAACTATTTACAAAGCAAAATTTGGATTCCTTAATATTATAAATGTGTAAATGCCCTAGCAATCTCATGCAAACTTCATTCAAATATTAAAGGCTTTCTCATCCTTTATGCCACGAACACTGCTACTGATATAGAACTCAATTTGAAAAGAAGTTTAGAACGCCCGAAATTTATACAGGAATCTATAAAAATTTGAAGAGTACTAAAGTTTCCATTCCAGTAATTGTGGTCGATTAATTTATGAAGATACCATTGACAACAATCATGAAGCTCGATGTCTTAATTTTGAATCGTAAAAGTAAAATGTACCAGTCTACTAGTTTACTTTAGTCTTAATAATGATTTGTGTGCTGAAGACTTTTTGTTTTATTTATTATTATCCTCGTCTTTGTCAGTACATCTGCACACAGTTTTAGAGGTGAAACGACACAAGTAATTGGTGATTTTTTTAGAGCTATAGGAGAATTCAGAAAAATGCATGAAATATTTATTTGAATCGATAGTACGGTACATATAATTTAATGTTTGAAGATTATTTCAGGCAAATGTTGACCGCGACTGCGCCTCAAATGGTCCATCCGCTTAGTCCAATTTTGGCATACTTTTTCCAAGATTTCGGCAGGTATCTCACGAATAAATCCTTCAATGTTGTCTTCCAATGCGTCAATTGAAGCGGGCTTGTCTGTATAGACATGAGCTTTAACATAGCCCTACAAAAAATAGTCTAAAGGCGTTAAATCGCACGATCTAGGCGGCCAATTGACCGGTCCCGAACGTGAAATAAAATGTTCCCCGAACTCGCCTCTCATTAAGTCCATTGTTACGCGTGCTGTGTGGCATGTGGCACCGACTTGTTGAAACCACATGTCATGCAAATCAAGCTCTTGCATTTTGGATAAAAAAAAAGTTGGATATCATCTCACGGTAGCGCTCACCATTCACAGTTACGTTACGATTCGCAGCATCTTTGAAGAAGTACGGTCCAATGATGCCACCAGCTCATAAACCGCATCAAACTGTGACTTTTTCTGGATGCATTGGTAGCTTTTGCAATGCTTCTAGCTGATCTTCACTCCAAAATCGACAATTCTGCTTATTTACGTATCCAGTGAGCCAAAAATGAGCTTCTTCGCTGAACACAATTTTTCGATAAAGAAGTGGATCTTCGCCCAACTTTCCAAGAGCCCATTTACCAAAAATTCGGCGTTGCGGTAGGTCGTTCGGCTTCAATTTTTGCACCAGCTGTATTTAGAAAGGCTTCACACCTAAATCCTTCCGTAAAATTTTCCACGTTGTTGAGTAACAGAGACCCAATTGCTGCGAACGGCGACGAATTGATAATTGATGGTCATCATTAACACTGGCGGATACAGCTGCGATATTTTCTTCAGTTCGCACTCTACGTAAGCGTGTTGGTGGTTTAATGTCCAAAAATGTAAATTTGGTGCGAAATTTAGTCACAATAGCCCGAATAGCCGCTTCAGTGGGTCGATTAAAATGGAAGAAGCGCGCGATCAACTTTCTTAACAGAGCACGAATTTTGATAATAAAATTCAATGATTTGCAAGCGTTGTTCGTTTGTAAGACGATTCATGGTTAAATTATAGACCAAACTGAAGATGTTTGACAGTGGAACAAAACACGAAACGTGCGTGAGCTGGTTAAACCAGGGTTGCCAAAAAGATATTAGCTAAAAAATCACCCTTTACATACTCGATACTTTTTCTGTCGATACCAAGTAGGTATCGATGCTTTTCTACCGATACCGTTTGGAGTACAAACAGCGATACCTTACTGTATAGTTTCTTCACTATCTTGTACAAACTTCGTTAACTTCTTCCAGTCCGAAGTTTTGGGGTCTTGACCCTACGAAAGCTGGGCAATAAGACGATTCAATATTAGAGTGATTTCAATATTTAGAGTGCAATTGATATGCTGGCCATCCTGACGGATAACTGCGCGTCAAGCGAGTGACCGTACAGTGTCCCAACAAGGACGGCGATACGCTTTGTAGTTTTGGTTGATCTATCGCCCTAAAGCCATAAGGGCAGGCTAATATCGAACAAGTATCTCTATTGGTTGGTTGAGAGTATTGTCTCCAATGACCTTGTAGATCGCATCGCACTTCTTATCCCTAAACAATAAATTCGTTTAATCTTTTTAATTATTCCAATATTTCATTTCCTCTGCACCGATGCCCACCACACTACTGAAGCGCGAGTTATGGTAGTAATCGCACTACCTCTTAAAAAAACAACTTTACTTGTTGGTGGTTTAACAATAATAATCATTTATTCTTTATTTACTTCTACTATTTATAATTTAAATTTGTTTACAATGTATTTTTCTTTAATTAGCATTTCTTAATATAACACAATTAATATAAGAGCAAGGGTGCCCTGGTAGTCTAGTGGGTAGTGTTCTAGACTATTGGCGTGAGGGTCGTGGGTTCGATTCCCACCAGAGACTATGGTCTGTCACACTACACCGAGCAAATAGTCAAGTTACTTCGCTCGTATATAGTTAGGATATAATTTGTAACTGTACGGTAATTAATAAATAAATAAATAAATAATATAAGAGCAATAAATGCAACTATTACAAAAATGAAATGAAGAAATTTTAATAGGTCAACGAACCAATTCCGCGAATTAATGAATTGCAAAATAAAGGTACAAAATGCAATGCTATGTAAAATTTTACTAATAGGTCAATGAATCAGTTCCAGGAATTAATATAATAAATTTGATTACAAAATAAAATAAAGTAAAATAAAATAAAATGAAGACGTTTAATAATTTAAATAGGTTGATGACCTGGCTGGTTTAGTAGGTGGTGTTGTAGATGCTTCCGTAACTCCTCCCTCCCTAAAATCGATTTCGAATCGATCATTTCGATTAATATTTAAATATTTAAATATCTTTAAACTTTTCATTGAAGAAATTACAAAATATTCCAAATTTTCACTTTTTTTAACACAAAATAAATGTTTATTTACATTTAGTTTTTCTACTTTAACCGCCAGTTTTCACTCTGTATATCTGTTGCTTCTAACACATTTGATTCGCAAACCATTATAACATTTTTTTTCCTCCCTCTAAATTTACCTCTGCTTTTATGTTATGAAGCTTTTTCATCTGTCAAACCTTTCGTATCTGTATGCCTGTGTATGTAAGTAAATACTAACGCATGACCTGTAATGTCCAATGGATTGGAAAAGTCTCTTAGGGCCATTTTTTGAATGCAAGTTTAAATTCGAGATTAAGTTAATCTCAAGTTAAACTCCGTTTTCAGTTTTTGAATTTACTTAATCTTGAGTTTAACCTTACGGTTAAGCAGTTAATCTCGAGTTTAAACCACCAACGTAGCTGGTTTAAACTCGAGATTAACTATGAAAAGTATTCGACAAATTTTATAAAAAAAAAGCTTTTAAGTAAGAGAAAGTCGAATAAGACAAATATTTAAGTGACTATGAATTATATAAAACACAAATTGACAATAGACAGTCTTAATTTATTTATTATTTTAAGAAAATAATTTTTTTACATAAAGATCAACAGTATTCAGCTTTTGTTTGTTTGTTTTAGTTATATACAAAAGCAAATTGTTGTGAAACACTTTGCAAAAGTAGTAAACACAACAAAATAAACGAAAAAAATGTTTTTGCTTATAAGTACGGCAGCTCTACAAGGTTAATCTCCAGTTAAACTCATTCAAAAAATGAAAACTGAGTTAACTGAAGATTAAATTTAACTGGAGATTAACTTAATCTCGAGTTTAAACTTGCATTCAAAAAGTGGCCCTTAGGGTCATTATTACAACTTGCCGTTAACTAAAGAGAGGATTTTAACGGGCAGATAAATTGTTTTTCGTTATTATGAGTACCCAATAAGATAGAAGCGATCGTTAAACTAAAGGGAGGATCATCCTACCTTTAACTTTTAAAGACCACTTTATGTTTGAACTTGCCATATTATATGTTATTTTCATTATTGCAACTTCAAATTTAAACAAAATGAGAATATACAACAAAAAAACGAAGCCCGCGGTTGCCACTGCGTTAAAAAAAAAGCTTGTATAATTGAGCAGTTTTATCGACATTGCTCCGGCACTGCCATATTTTTGAAAATGTTTATCTGTAAGTTGTAATAACGAAAATAAGTTAATGGTAACTTTACAGTTCCCTTTAGCTAAAGGTACCTTTAACTAACCCCAAGTTTAACGACAAGTTGTAATAATGGCCCTTAGTGTTTTTTTAATTAACATTTCTTTTGCTTTTTTAAAGCCAATATAGCAAGCAAATACGCTGTAGGCATTTAAATTTTTTTATTTGTTTATGTTTTGTTATGATAAAACATATCGCAAATCGCTTCATTTTCAGAACATACTGAAATGCGTTATGTGTTTTTCAAATCGTAAGCGATTTGATATATATAAACATTTTCTTCGTGTATAAAATTTTCTTTAAAAATCTGGGGCCAAATCGCCGCAGTCGTTATCGAATGAAGTTGATCGAAATTTTAGTATTTGAAATCAGCGCAGTACCCGTTCGAGTGATATCTCTCTCCTTCGATGCTATATGAGCAATCGAAATTGCACACGCTTTGTTTTTTTAATACAAAATAAACATAAAATTTTTCTATATATAATAATATTGCCAAAAATTTAAGTAGCAAATATTTTTTAACTAAAAGTAAATATAAATCTAATTTCCCCTTTCAGGACAAATATTAACAAAAGAAACGGTAAGCAAAAGGAGGTTATGGTACAATATACGTCTGATCATCCCAATTTAGCTAAAAACTTGCTGCCCAATTGTGGGCAGGAAAAAAAAAACCAAAAAATTTAAAAATTTTTCTCTAATTTTACTTGTGTTTTATTTCAAAATTATTTTTTTTGTTTACAAATGTGCCAATGATATGTTTTTGTTCTATTAGGTTAGGTTAGAGGACGTGTACTTGTCAATTAACACTAAACCTACCATTACTGGGCAAATGACCCATTTTGAACTTTTTGTCAGAATTTCTTGAAAATAACATTATCACATCGCCATTTGCCTTTACGACTTTTATTACAAAATACATCGAATGTGTTTTCCAAGATTTACTCCTCTTTTGTTAATTTTTTACCGAGAAATATACATATGTATACAAGGGTTCATTTGACCCATGCACTGTGGTCCAAAACCGCAATCTAGCCGGACAAAAGTCATTTTTTAAAACATTTAAAAAGTAAATTTTTTGTATGGTAATATGTTGACAAGTGTCTAAAGTACATAACGGCATATTTTTTTCTTTAAACAGCTACACTAACATTGATATATTGCTTCAAATACAAGTAATTGTTTCTTTGCTAAAAAATTAATATCTCAAGTGACATTTAACGGTGCGAGTGAAATTGTCGTGAAAAAATAATAACAATTAAAAAAATTTTTTCGTGTAATTAATATAACAAAGGTATAAGTAAAAAATACTGTTTAAATTTTTCATAAAATATGTTTTGTTTATAAATACAATGCAATTATGTACATGTGTGTTTTAAATGTTTAGTTTTTATGTTGTCGTCATCTATATATATGTAGCTTTTTAATGTTTAAAATATTAGCTGCCGGATTTTGCCCAAACGATTTTTATTTCATTTAGAGTTTAACATGTCCATTACAAGAAAAGAGCTGTATAATACTTGGCGTAATGAAAAACAACTAACTAAGAAAAGTGATGCTGTTGTTAAACACGTTGTTGCTAAGATTGGTATTAAGAATGATGAAACGGATAGCTATTACAGAATCCTATTGGAATGTTATCGGAAGAAGCTCTTGAATCTATAATTGAAGATTTCAGAAATATAAGAGAACATCACACAAGAAAAATGTCCCGCGAAAAAACAATGTATGATCTTTTTCATTATCTTCTGTTATCTTCAGATCCTATTATATCGTCTTTTTCTAAAAAGCCTACTATTCAATCCCGGAGTACAGAACCTTTGGATCAAGGGGTTCTTGCCTTGCTATCAGATGCGTCAATGCCAGAGTGGCATCTAGGTTCTGAAAGTTAATCAGATATAGATTGAAATAAACATAATGTATTTTTTTTTTGATAATTTTATTAAATATATTAAAATAATTTGAAATAATTCTTTCTCAAGATTCTTCTTTCAATTTAAGTTATAATATATATAGAGATTACCTATACCCAGCGAGCCTTGCTACTTTCATTACAATATAAATAAAATTAGGTGTTCCCAGATATTCAAGTTTTAGTATCCATGTGATATGGAAGGTGCTACGCCTATTATTGCTAGTCCGCCTATTGTTAACCAAAATATTAATATCGACACTAAATTTCATCATATATGATTTGGGGATTTTGGCTGTTATAGTTTTCTCAGATATACGAATTTTAGTATTTTATATATATGGGAGGTAACACGCCTACTGTAGCTAGTTCAACCATTTTTCCCACAAATGTTTATATGGATATCAAAGTTGTCCATGCTGAATTCAAAGATTCTAGCTGTTGCAGTTTCCATGATATAAGACTTTTAATACTTAATTCTTAAGGTAGGCGTGGCACTTCACCCATTTAAAACTTTTGAATAAAAATTAGCCTATAATTCCACCCACACATACAGAAATACGGTGTGAAAATTTTAGGAAAATCGGTTCAGTCGTTTTGTCGTCTTTAGGCTTTAAACAGACCCAAAAAAAAAACAAATTTACATACATACATACACTCATACACATAAATATACATTTGATTTTTTTCTCTAATTGTTTATATTGATGAAATCTATAAACGTACCAAGTTTCATGTCGGTACGGCTTTACAAAAGCGAGTTATAACTTTTGTCCGGCTAGATTGAGCATTTGGACCACTGTGCCATGCAAAGATTCTGTTTCCTGATTTGCAATTTCTTGCGATTTTGAACATTTTTGCTATTCCATGATAAAAAAAAACTTACCAATTAGAGATTTTAAGCACGAAAAATAATAAAATAAATATTTGTATATCAGAATTTCTGAAATGTGCTAAATTAGTGTCCAGTTCACATTACTTATTATTTTCAAATTATACAAAATAAAATAAGAATCGCAAAAGAGAAACAATCCAAAAATGACGGTACATAATGATCACACCATATACAACATTTATAGGTAAATACTTAATTTTCATAACTAGCAGAAATACGCTTTTGAATTCAATGCATCTGAAGTGTGCTAACCTAATGTCCACTACTGTATTTTGCTGCATTGTGTTATATTTGTTGTTCTACTCCAGGCGAGTATTACGGTAAAAATTTCAAGTGATAGTGCTATTTTGTGAATCAAGAATTCTTATTTATCATTTTGCTAATGGCATATTATTTAATTATTTTCTAAATTTGAGATTTAATTGAAGAATATTTTATTTTTTTCTTGTATTATTTTTGTTTTTTACATTTAATATATAAACTATTTTGAGTCCTTATTTAAAAAAAATTGTTTTATTCATGTTCCAAATTGGCCTAATTGATATATTCCTCACAAGACATAGTAATATATATAACATTTTGCAGACAGGTCATTTGACCCCCTTTGGTAGGAATAGGAATACATGAAGTATCGTTAGGTTTAGTGTTAAGACAAGAACAGTACCCGGAGGTCGAATTGACCCATTGTACAACGTCGTAGTTTCTCACACCACTTATGTGGTGGGTGTGAATTTTATACAGGAGTAGTGGGACCTACAGTTTAAAGTCGATTCCGAACGACAGATTTTTGAGAAACTTTTTCATGGCAATTTTATTTACTCAGAGTTTTTGCCCGAAATCTTCTGAGAGGAAGTCGCCGAAGAAATACTTTTTGTATTTTGTCTTTGATGTCTCGCATGGGGCTCGAACCCTGGCTTTGCGTCTAATAAGCCAACACACTACCTAATAGACTACGCCGACTTCATTTGTTCTATTACTAAACAAAAAAATCTTTTACATTCTTTTTATAAATTTCGATTCCATAGCTATCGAATGCCGTAATTTGGTTATTCGATACGAAACGAAATTTTACTCGATACGAATGCTCATTCGATCACGAGTGCCGCGATTCGGACCCTGAATTTATTTTTTATATTTCGAAGTCGGAAAACAATCCAATCCTCGAAGTTAAAGGAATGTTAGCTAACTTTGGAGTCAGAGCTCTAATACATTGGGATTGCCATATAAAATTTTGTTTATTTTTCTTGTTTAACTCAGAAGCAAATTGGTATTAGAAATAAAATTATTTGAAATATTCAAGACTGTTAAACACTTTTTTATATTATATCTTATTTTCAAAACAATTGAAACATGAATGATGAATTACCACAAATAAATTAAAATTATTTTATGAGTTTACAGTCATCGACTAATATTCAAAGCGTGCGGTTGTTTTTTATGTTCTTTGATCTATTATTATAAAAACTAAACTTCTTAAATAACGGTTATAACATTCTTTTCGTTGAGAGTGATTATTGAATAATACTTTATTTGTTGTAATTTGTAATATTTTCATAAAAAGACAAAAATTGAAAAAGTTTAATTAAATCATTAAGGCCCCCGGGCCTCCAGATAAGCGGCAATCAAATAGATTTGCTATACTAAGTGATCAACCATACAAAAACAACTTTCCTAAGAGATGGAAATTTATTATTATTGGTTCGTAATCAAACCGTTGCAGACAAATTCCGAAAAGCAAAATCCCTTTTCGATATCTGTCTAATATATGTTAAATTACATCATAAACTTAATTACGTTATATGTATAATTTACGCTCCTTGTCTCAGAGATGTGTCGGAGGAAGAGATTGTGAAAGAACTTCGCCCTCAATGCGTTGTTTCTGTCTACAAATTTAGAAGAAAGTGAATAATTCTATGGAGGACAAACAATGACTGTTTTGTTGATGATCGTAGTTCAAATGCCGCGAAACAAGTCTATTCAAGACACGTGGTTTTAACTTTTAACCTATACAATTTGCCAAAGATACAGCGTGGTATAAAGTAAAATGAAGAATGTATTTTACAATCCCAATGCGGTGTAAAAATTGTCAACTTCTCAGTCATACAAAAAATAAGTGCAAAAACCCTGAAACGTGTAACACCTCAATCTACCTCCACATCCTGATGTCCAATGTACTAGAATTCAATGCGCCAATTGTTTTGAAAAACATCCTGCTTCTGATAGAAATTGTCCCAGATCATTCATCAAAAAGAGATAATTGAAATCAAAACTTTTCAAAAATGTTGCCACTAAGCGTAAATATGAAAGAAACACAACAACAAAATATGTACAAAATATAGCAATACTCGACAAAACCTACAAAAACTCCAGAACAAATTAAGTATTAATAATGAAGTCGCCGTGGTCTAGTAGGTAGGTAGTAGGCTTATTAGACGAAAAGCCAGGGTTTGAGCCCCAGGCCAGACATCAAAAATAAATACAAGAAGTATTTCTTCGGCGACTTCCTCTCAGCAGATTTCTGGCAAAAACTCTGAGAGTAAATAAAATTACCATGAAAAGTTTCTTAAAAATCTGTCGTTCGGAGTCGACTTTAAACTGTAGGTCCCGCCACTCATGTATAAAATTAACACACACAACATAAGTGGTGTGAGAAACTAGGTCGTAATCCTGACTGAAGGGTTGTAATGACCAATTATGTATGTACTATATAATGAACCTCCAACATTCCTACCACATCAAAAAATTTAAGTCAAATAATAAAAAAAAAAAACGAATTACTTAACAACAGATCAGCAAATAGCAGTTTTTTTATCTGAATTCGTCCATCCAAAATTATCCTCTAAGCGCCTTGACCCAAAATCTTATTATGAATACTATATTCTTTCCTCCACAGATATCAATTATGATAGTTACATTAATTACAACACAAAATATCACAATTATACTCCTCCTGCATATAATTTATTGCAAATACGGTTTACAACATCCCATCGATATTCTACAATGGATAGTTTCACGATACTACAATGGAATATTAATGACTTCATTAATAATTTTAATGAACTTCGACAGAAACAAATATTTGCTTGATATAGACAAGCACTAAATTATGCTCTCCTTAGAGATGCAACTTCCCTATATTCGAGATGTAATACTACTATATCCGTAAAACTCTTCTTCCTGAACTGCCACATTTATCACTTTGCAAGGATAGATGTTTCTGGTTCCCAGAATCCTATCTCACTATTGAAATCTCCTACGAAAACTAACATTTTAAAAATCTAAAATTTTCAAAAAAATCGAAATCATTTATTTTTTTTTTTTTCATTTTTTATTTTATTTATTTATGTCAATAGATAATTTTATCCTTACCGACTACATGCAATATACACAATAACACTTTTATAACAATACAACAAAACTTTAGTTAACAATTTAAAAATATGCTTAGGGTTTTTTAAAACATCTTTACTCTTCGAGAAATCAATTATTTGGTAGCATTCATTAAAGTTTTTACAGGCCCGCCTAAAGAAATCATTATTTACATAGTATGATCTGTAGTATTATAGTGATAGCAGTTCAAAATTACGTGTAGGTCGCACAGGAACATTGAATTTCAATCGAATAAGCAGGAACTCTGAATCAACATCGCCCCGTATTAATCCCAGAATAAAAAGAGTACTCATCATGAACTCCAAATTTTTAAGAGTTGGTAGTTTAATCAGAGCTAGTCTACTCCGATATGGCGGTAGTTCATAGGAGTTCCAACCAAGACCTTGTAAACAGAAAATTAAAAATTGTTTTTGCACTGACTCAATACTATTTATATGAACTGCATAACAAGGGTCCCATATCATAGAACCATACTCCAGGATAGGTCGAACGAGAGATCTAAATAGCAATTTTGTTAAATAAGAATTAACAAATTCCTTAGACTAGCGTTTCATATATCCAAGTATGCCATAAGTTTTATTCACGATCATGGATATGTTATCCCGAAAGTTGAGTCTGTGATCCAATAGTATACCAAGGTCCAAAATAGTTTTAACTTTATTCAAAACAGCATTCTCAACGCAATAAAAGTTATCAATCTTTGAGTGAATAAAAAATGTCATGTGTTTACACTTTTTAATATTTATATATATGTTCCTCTAGGGAGCATAGGGCCAAATTTTTAATATTTAATTCCAACAAATTCAATTTCCATCACCTATAAAAACTGTAAAAGTCATTACGAAGTAGATCGAATCCATTAACATCGTTAAAAGTTTTAAATATTTTAACGTCGTCAGCATACATCACTACCTTAGAACGCAAAACAACTTAGGGAATGTCATTGATTGTGGTGGTCGTTGGTAATTAATAAGAACACATACATAAATCTGTTACTTAATATATTTCATTTATTAAACAAAAAAGGAGCTTGCACGTGCTCGTGTAATAATTATTTTTTATATATTTGACAGCTCAAGGTTGCCAGATTTGAATATTAATAAAGGCTACCAGATTTGTATATTACAATTCTCTCACCCTTATTACATACTTATAGTGTTTTCACACCAAAATTTAAAACCTGATTTTAGCATTAAAACCGTAATCAGCTGATTTTGCGTTCACACTGCAAGTTTTCTTAAATCTGGTTTAAAATTCAGGACATTTATGACTGCGCAAGAGCTGCTTTTGTTTTGATTTTCTTTTTTGTTTATTTATATTTTGTTAGTTTTCAGGGTGGGTTTTTATTATTTTATTTTGGTAGAAGTTGATGATATTTTGGTAGAATAATAGAATAATTTGGAAAGGAGATGAACCATTTTATTACGGAAACGTAATTCATAACTATTGTATTTGGTGACACCCATTTCTACATTTCATCGATCGTCACTAAATTAGTATTTAACCAATTTAGGGCCATTTTTGGGTGCAAGTTTAAACTCAAGATTAAGTTAATCCCCAGTTAAATTTAATCTTCAGTTAACTGAGTTTTCATTTTTTGAGTGGTAGTTTAACTGGAGATTAACCTTGTAGAGCTGCCGTACTTATAAGGAAAAATTTCAAACTGTTTCACAACAATTTGCTTTTGTATAGAACAAAAACAAGCAAATAAAAACAACCAAAATCAATACTATTGATCTTTATGTAAAAAAATTATTTTCTTAAAATAATAAATAATTTAAGACTGTCTATTGTCAATTTGTGTTTTATATAACTCATAGTCACTTAAATATTTGTCTGTTCGGCTTTCTCTCACTTAAAAGCTTTTTATTAAATAACATTTGTCAACTACTTTTTATAGTTAACGTTGGTGGTTTAAACTCGAAATTAACTGTTTAAGATTAAACTTAAGATTAAGTAAACTCAAAAACTGAAAACGAAGATTAACTGGAGATTAACTTAATTTTGAGTTTAAACTTGCACCCAAAAAATGGCCCTTAGAGGTATACTCACAAATTCCTGAAAAAAAAGTTATGAGAATATTGCCCCTATTGCGGTTGACAACTTTTTTAGTAGTTTAGTCGTCTTTCAGAAACCGGTATTGCCATTCTCAACTTAAATATACGGTTGACTTTTTGGTTGTGCGGCGGATTTTTAGTTGTGTTTTATGGTATTGCGGTTCACCACTTTGTAAGAGTTTGGTTGACAAAAACGGTAAATATAGACAACTGCTTATTAGCAGTTGAGTCTCTGTTATAGAGTTCATTTATATATTTAATACATTTTTTAAATAATAGAAAAAAAGATAGAAAATGAAAAAATCTTAAGTTTTTTCTGCTTAAAATAAATAATTAAATATTTAATACGCAGGAAATTAAAAATAACAAACAAAGCCCAATTTGAGCGACTTATGAAGTTGATGGAAAATAATCCAGAAATTTCTAAAGGAGAGCTAAAATTTGGGATGACCAAAAATTAGTACAACGTGTAAGTATACAGCATCTATAATATTGTAAATAGACACTTTATTAGAATTTTTCCGTATAGGTTTGGATTCACTACAAAGCAAGTATTAAAAAAATTTCTAATAATAAAAACACAGCCCAATACGCCGAGAAATCCACATTTTTCAAAAAACACAAATTTTGAACCATTTATTTCGTCTTCGATCATTTGTGTTTTTATCCATTTTCTACAAATGCGATCCTCTATTGCCGGTAACACTTCCTTTAAAATAAGTGACATTGTGGATTGAGCTACTCCAACATAGAAGTCATTTCCATTCCACTTTTGATAGCTTCCGTCAGCCAAAAATCGAAGGACAGCGCACAGCTTTAATATCGGTGGTATAGCTGCCATACGCGCAGGTTTCTTCCAGCACATAACAAAATGCTTCTTTGTTCAGTCGAAAATAGCTAATAAATTTAGAAAAAATCACTTGTTATAAATATTTGTTAATAATTTTGGACATTTCTTACTTCGCGCTGGGTAGTTCAAGAGGATTTAAATCATCGCGTATTTTTTACGTATACGAAGAACATTTATATTAGCGTCATGATTCTTATCTCCGTAAAATAAATCCTCACTTAAATCCATTTTTAATTTACTTTTATTTCTAGAAAACGTGATTTTAGCTAATATTTTCGTTTTCTTTTCTTCTATTTCCAAATAAATTTCATGGTGTTACCAACATGAAATTGAAATTTCATATCGGCAACACCATAACAATCACAACTAAAAAACGTTGAGTTCCGCAATATCAAAAAATAATTTGGTTGAGTGAAAGTTGGGTTGACTGGCAGACGACCAAACTGAGTTGAGTTGAGAACGGCAATAGGGCCATATATTTTGTTATATTTTTATTTTTACTTACTTTTTTCACATGGAACTTTTTTCATTGTGAAGGGAAATTGCTTATAGTTCGACTAATAATGAAAAAATTACCAAATTTTAACTTTTTCATTCAAGAAATTAATAAATACTGGTAATATACACAAAGTTCTGCGAGAAAAAATGAGAAATATGTCTTATTTCATCTTGATATATTTAGCTTCTTACTTACCTTTTGCAGCAGAAACTATATTCATTGTGACCAAAAACCACACACATTTCGATTAATAATTAAATATTTACAAATTTTTAAAATTTTCATTAAAGAAATTAAAAAATATTCCGAATTTATCCTTTTTTAACACAAAATAAATGTTTATTTACAGTTGGTAGCTCTGATTTAGTACATCGAAATTTTCATATTTCATAAAACCTACTTAAATCCAATTCAAAAAAGGTTTTAAGATGGTTTTAACACAATAATTTTGTATGGTAAAACCAGGTTTTATTTGTGGTTATTTGTGTTAAAACCAACTTTTGCAAAAAACACTCAGTGTGAAAAGACATTGTTATATTAACTTATTCAAAATTTTTAATTCAATGTATTTATGTAATTTGAAATTTTGACAAAAGATTTTTAAATTTGAATCAATAAAACAAAATGATAAGTAATCGTATGAGCTTTCATTCAGAGTCTACTACGTAGTCTCCTAAGTGTGGAGGCAATCTACGAACTCTTGCCGAAACTCTACGCTGTGTCATAGAGGGCGCTATATTCAATGAAAATGGTTGTTGATTTGATGATGATGCTTGTTGATTCGATGATGATGCTTGTTGATTCGATTATGATGTTTGTTGATTCGATGATGATTGTAGCGTTGGTTGTTGTGCATTTCGCTCTAACGTGTTTGTTGAATCATTGGGTATTCTACGAGATCTTCCATGTTTGCATATTGTTGACTCTTACTTTCATCTTGCAGAACTATTTTTTCACTATTGTTTTCGGAAAATTTGATGCACGTAATTGATTTATGTATGTGGCTTTTCAACACAATTCCGTTTTCTAGTGCAACTATATAATGGAGATTTTCAAGCTTTTTGGTAATTGTATTAACGAGCCAAGACTCACCCTTATACAGTTGCCTGGCCATACATTTTTGGGTATTTAGTTCTGTTCAACTTAGTTGGCTTAAATTTATACGAATTTGCCTTCCCAAAAACTATTCCGAAGGAGTTTTAGAGTTTTTAATGGCGTCGCGCGAACTTGAAAAGTATTTCCTGTACTTTTTTCCGAATAGGCAACGTTTCATGTTCCATTGTCGTTAATTTGTGTTTTATTGTTTGTACAGTTCTCTCTGCCAACCCATTCGTAGCAGGGTGCCCTGGCGCTATAAACTTTTAAAAAATGCCGCAATTTTTATAAAATCCTCGCTTGTAAAAATTGTTGCATTGTATGATACCAAAACGTTTGGATATCCATTTCTCGAAAATATTTCTTCTAAAATTTCTATTGTCGACCATGCGACGGTGCTGCTTGGCTAGAACCTATTTCAGCCCATTTAGACTTTGCGTCCATTACCACCAGAAAGAAATTATTTTGAAAAGGACCGGCATAATCTATGTGTATGCGTTGCCAATTTCCCTCTGGCTCTTCCCACTCTTCCCTCTCCGCTTAGCTGGAGAACTTTTTACTAACGCACATGACGAACATGATCGCACCAAATTTTCAATGTGCTTGTCAATGTTCTTCCAGTAAACATCGCGGCGTGCTAATTATTTCATCGTAGTGACGCCTAAGTGCGTATAATGGAGTTCCTGTAAAACGTATGGTTGTAGCATTTCAGAGATTACAACTCTGTGACATCTGAAAAGCACGTCCTCATCAACTGTGAATTCTGGATCTATATCATTGTCATTATCGTTTTTGTTGTTGCTACGTAGTTTCTTTATGATTTGTGAAATGTGTTTATCCTTACGAGTTTCATCGCGGAGTGATTGAAAATTGATTTTCGAATTACTAATATGATTAATACTTTCATTACAAATAAGATGTACTTCTCTTTTGATAGAACATACATCCATAATTGGTCATTACAACCCTTCAGTCAGGATTACGACCTAGTTTCTCACACCACTTATGTTGTGTGTGTTAATTTTATACATGAGTGGTGGGAAACATTGTTATCACATTTATTTGTGCTTATAAGTATTAATAATATTATAGCTTCTTATTACCAATCTGGCTCACAACTTTTATGTTATGCCAGATATACATATAGTCTAATTTTTCCAAAATGTCAAACCTATAAATATAATCATGAAATAAATATGTATGTCTATTAACTAAATAAAAAAAATACATGAGTGGTGGTTTAAAGTCGACTCCGAACGACAGATTTTTGAGAAACTTTTAATGGCAATTTTATTTAGTCAGAGTTTTTGCCAGAAATCTGCTGATGTTTGTTTTGATGTCTGGCCTGGGGCTCGAACCCTGGCTTTACGTCTAATAAGCCAACACACTACCTACTAGACTACGGCGATAGATAGAACATTCGACGAAATATGTTGTAATATTATGCGCTCTGGAGAGACAATACGCGTTAGTGTTGTCGAGCAGACGTCATTTGAGGCAGTTTTTCTGTTTGATGAAAAATTCTCATAATCGGCTGATTGTCCGTTATGAGTACGAATTAACGCCCGAATAATTATTCATGGAAGCGTTGAACAGAAAAAACAATTAATAGCGCTTCTCTATCCAGCTGAGAGTAATTTTGTTCGGCGGTCGTCATTGCCCTTGACGCGTACGCGATTGGCCGTTCTTCCCCATTGAATATGTGTGGTAAGACACCTGCTATGCCAGTTGGACCTCCGTCACATGCCAATTGAATTTCAAAACTAGGGTTGTAGGGTACCAATACCTTTTAACGCAAAAGTTGGTTTTAACGTTAAAACCATAAATAAAACCTGGTTTTACCATACAAAATTATTGTGTTAAAACTATACTAAAAAATTTTTTGAATTGGGTTTAAGTAGGTTTTATGAAATACAACCTAGTTTTCGATGTACTAAATCAGAGCTAGTAACATAGAAATGTTGAAAACAGCTGATAAAAATAAAATAAAAACAAAACAAATGTAAAAATACACAAAGCCGGTTGTGTAAAAAATGTAAAATTTTAAATAATGAATGCTGCAACAACAATAAATAATAATATTATAATAATAATATTAATAATATTATTTGTTAATTTTTCATATTTTTTATTTTTTCTTTAACAAAAACAGCTGTTGTGCAGTCATAAATGTATGAATGTTAAACCCAGATTTAAGAAAACTTACACTATACTTACACTAACACTATAACGTCGTCAACCGTTTTCGGTGTAGGCATGTTAAGAATTGCCGAAACTTTTGATAGTGATTTCTTTATCGTATTAAATTCAACAATGTAACCTACAAATTCAATGCTTTCTTTGAAAAACGAGTATTTGCCCCGGTTAAGGTGTAAATAAAAACGTTTTAACTGTACAAGACAAGTTTTTAGATTAGAAATGCACTCTTCCATTGAATTTCCATGTACAATTAGTCATCGAAATACGACTCCGTTTTCGGCACATCCCTTAATATCTGATCAATAATTCTGTTAAATTCTGCGGGGGCAGTTTTAATGCCAAATGATAACCGCTGCATTTTGCATGTACCCTGATGTATTGAAATCGTTGGTATTATACTCGACTGTTCGTCTACTGGTATGTGTAAATATGCCTTCTACAAATCGAGTCTACAAAAATACCGTGAATCCCGAAGGCTATTGAAAATGTCCTCGATTTTACGAATTGGGTAGTGTGCATCAATTAGACGTTGGTTTACGCCGACCTTATAATCTGCACACAGTCTGACCCCCCATCAGCTTTAGGTATTTCTACCAGGGGCGATCCCCAATCGCTCCGTTAAGAAATATGGAATTTGTCTTTCCTTGTTATAAATTGGTTTGACACCTTCACGTAATTGTAACGAAACTTTGTATTGTCGTGTACAACCAATTTTTTCTTCGAATACCTCAGAAAATTCATATATTATTTCATCGATAACGCTTACCTAATTAATATCAGCTGTGTTTGTTGTTGTACAATTGTTGTCCAGGTCGTTTAAGATTATGTTTACCCGTCTGATCCACAAACGACCCACTAATGCAGAACAGCCATCTGGAACAATGTAAATATCATCGAATATAGTCGAGTTGTTGTATCTTGCTTTTACTTTTACTTTCCCAATAGGTATAAATATTGTTTGAGTATACGAAAGAAACACAATATTGGTGGGAACCACTGGTGTTTTCAATTGTTGCTTGTTAAATTGACCCCGATGTGTGTATAGTATCAGTCAGCATTTGTAGAATTGTTGTTTCGGTAAACGTCAATCACCTCATAAACGTCATAATCTTCATCATGATGTATTTGGTTTGTTGGATACTTTTGTGGGGTCCTCCCATTTGATGACTTACTCAACGTTGCAATACAAACCTTAACGATGTGACCTTTTTTGTTGCATTCGGTACACATTAGTTTATTGTACAAATACATTAGTACAAAATGAAAGCTTCTACTACACCGCAAACATAAGCCATCTATGCCCAATTTTTTGTAATAAATTTTTCCTTGTGGTTGTTGTATTTATGATTCTTACGTTTGGAAACTTGATTTATAGTTGTTGTTGTACTCGATCTCATCGTCATTTCCTTTGAATCAGTTTTAGCCGCAATTGGCTTTGCCACAACAGCCTCAAATTGGCTCGATCCTGATTGAGGAAGTTGTTCCCTCACGTTGTTGTTACAAATTCCCCGTATAAATTATCAGCTACTGATGCTTTGCATTTGCATGCCGATTCAAATTCTCAATCCCCGATTTCGGCTCGTAATGACCCTACAAAATCGGCAATGTACTGCCCTTCCGATTGGTATTTTGACAAAAATCTCCAAAAGTTGCAGTAGCTCACTGCACGTACTGAACCTCATTGGGGCCCTTTGGTGCTGCTAATGCTCTTCCCCATATTGAAAAGCTTTGCTCCCATTGAATGTTGAATGAACAGTTTGACACAGTACTCGTCGTTTGTAGAAATTCCTTTCATTTCAAGTATAATTTTTGAATCGTTGGATGTAGTTCCTGAATGACTTTTTAGAAGAGTCAAACGATTCAAAATACGGCAATAATGCAGTAGTAGTGACACTTGTGTTAGCAGCATTTTGCACTGTGTTCTGCCCCTGTGCCGCCATTTGCATTACCAGTGTAACTAAGTTGTGTTGCATCTGCATGAATTCTGTAAATGTATCTTTATCCATTGTAAAGACTTTGGTTGACCTCGTCGCCAATCTATGGTGGTCGTTGGTAATTAATAAAAACACGTAAATCTGTTACTTAATATAATTCATTTATTAAACAAAAAAGGAGCTTGCACATGCTCGTGTAATAATTAATTTTTATATATGTATTTGAAAGCTCAAGGTTGCCAGATTTGAATATTAATAAAGACTACCAGATTTGTATATTACACTGAAATACAAAGTGGATAAGATTGGGCCCAAATGACTGCCCTGAGGAACACCAGATTGCACTTTAATAACTTTAGATGTGACATTTCTAAATTTGACTTGTTGTGTTTTTTGTGACAGATACGAATTTAACCATTCTACAGCAGAAACACTAAAGCCCATAAGTGATAATTTGTGCAATAAAAGTTTATGATTAAGTTAAGTTAGTTATAAATCTTATATATAATAATAATAATATTTTATGAGTTAAAAGTACAAAAATATTAATTTTTGCTGATGTATAATTCTCTAATAAATTGATAAAACAGTTTTTCCTCATCAAATTAGCATTTAAAACCTTTTTCCTTTGCTATACAAGAAGTTCCTAAAAACTGTGACTTCACTGTAAAATATTATATTTGTAATTTTGTAAAAACAAACAAACAGCTGTGGGTTAATTAATTTTAAATTACAGAAAAAGGCATTAGATAGAGCAAAATTTATCATTGTTTAACATAGCGATTTTTTTATATTTTATTTGTTTTCGCAAAATCTAAGAATTCTAAGTTATTAATAGTCATTTGGTTTGATGGGACATAAAACTTAACATTATAGTATGCGCAAATAATAAGAATTACAAAAAAAATTGGTATTTACGTCAAAGAGTTCATTGTTGAAATGCGTAATGACGGCGAAAGTTTGCGGAAAATTGCTGATAATATTAGACGTAAGCGTTCGTTTTCAATTTCCCTAGTAAGAGGTCGAGCAGATATGAAAGATGCTTCCTTGTGAAGGAAAATCAAATGGATATCTTGATTAAAAAGAAATCAATTCTGTCAAACAATAATAAAGTGTAATCGAATTTATGAAAACTTTATTAAATGCACAAATCATACAGAATTTTCTGAATCATACAGAATGGTCTGATTAAAAATATAAACCATGTTTTCCATATAAGACGTCTTTTCTCTCAGCATGATTTAAAACTTCTGGTAACTGCACATTTAATACTACTGAATCAGATGTTAGACGATTTGTGTGATGTAGCGAAAGCACTGGGTTGGTATGAGTATGGAGTTCGTATGAGAAGCAATTGCCACAAAAATCTTAAAATCTTATGTTTGAGGAAATAATAAGGGACAAATTGCATTATTTAAATATTTTACAAGAACGTTTTAATTTGTCGATGTAGTTTAGTAGTTGTTACTGTGTTGTCTTATTAGACGTGAGCTTGTCTAATACAGGCTTTTTATATCAGAAATATATACTTTAGAAATGAAGAATATTTTAATGAAGTTGCTTACTGTTTTACTCCATCAATGTACTGTCGAGGCCATATATCGACTGTTGCACCTGCTTTAATTTTGCCAGGTCGTTCAGAAAGGTTTGTTTACACCAAAAAATTGTAGGAAGTATGCTATGCTTTGAAAAAGTTAAACTATTGAACTTGAAATTAATTTAATATATAACGAAGAAACAAGTGGTTGTTTATCACTGTATGCGACACAGAGGTATGTACTATGTACATATATGTACCTATAGTAAGTGAACATTTGATTTGTTTAAAAATTATGTTTGAATTTCCTTGTGAATCGATATAGTTTAAATTTTACAATTTAAAACACACATATTTCCTCTTATGACAACACAATCTGTCATTATAATCTTATTATTCAGGGTATTTACAAATAAATTGTATTAAAACAAGAATTAAAAATTTGGACTTGGTATTTAAAATTGGTATGTTGCATGACTGATGGGGTTATTGTATGCAGAGTTGCATTGCGGCACAAATGCCCTCTTTGGTACTTCATGATTATTTATATAAAACTTTGAAATTTTACATGTATATAATAACTTTTTTATTTTTGATTAAAATAATAATAAGAAATAATTTTATAAGAAATAAATACTTATTGTTATGATTCTATTGTGCCCACAAAAAAATGTCAACAAAATAAATAAATAATATTTATGCATTTTGAGTGCTACGAATTTTCCTTTTTGGTACTTTCATATAGTATATTAATCGTATACATTATTATTATTATTATGATTGTAATGTATAGAAAAAACTTTTAAACAAAATAAATAAATAACATGTTTTCTTTCCTATTTATAAATAAATATTTTTTATCTTTAAAAATTTTAAATACATATTCTTATGATTCTAATGCGTGTAAATAATTAGAGTATTTTTATTATAATTATTATTCTAGCTAGAGGTATTGTTTTGCAATTTAATAAAAAAAAACAATTTGAATAGAACAATGTTCGACTTTACTTATGTCTAAATTCTATAAATATTTACTCAGGTTAGACCAAAAATGTAATATTCTTGTGGGAACCAGCACTTGCCCCTCAGTGCTAGCTGGTTTTAGTTTAACGGGCACTCTTGTGTAGATGGTTGGTAGTACGCGCGTTTATTATTCCTTGTTGGTGAGGCGGATCTTGACCTTTTGCGTTTCGCTTTGCAGTTTCTTTGGAAATAACCGCCCTTTCCACCGTTAAAACATTTAAGTTTGGCTTTTTGTTCGTTTTCCTCCAAAACTTGCTTCATCATCTCTTTAAATTTATTTAAAAGACATTCTTCTTCCTCGACGACTTCCATTTTTTCACTTTGCTTACTTGTGGTCTAGAAATCGTGCGAAGGCTGTCTTCTGATGTCAGGGTCGCGTATACCATTAAAAAAACGCGTCGGTTTTAAAATTATCTATCAGTTGGGGGTACCTCCTGCGTATGTAAGCTGCACTAATCTCTCGACCTCCATTGAGTTGAAGCAACTCATCAGCCTTTTGCGCTCGGCACCTTAACTCCATGCGGTACAGTTCTAGTTTGTGCTCGTCGCCGAATTTACGCTGTATCGCCAGTCGTAGTCGTAGTTGTTTCTGCAGCTGACTGGCATGGTTTCTAGACTCTCGGCTGCAACACATTTTAACGCCAATATTATTTCCAAAGTCTTATCTCCATCGTTCCAGTTTCAGTTGGCTACTGTCTCGAATTGAAATTTAAATACCTTGCCTTCAAAGCAAGGTGTTTATATCCGCACTGGTTCCGGTCGCTGGTTCTGGAGGTTGTTGATCTCCTCCATTATAACGAGTTTTCCGTCAACGATCTTTTCTAAATTAATCACTTTCGTGTCAACGGTCTTTTCTAAATTTGACATCTTTTCCTCGACACTAGTAATTCTTTTGCTGACCGACTCATGTTTTTACTGCAGCTTCTCAGTTGTCGCTTCAAGTTTCTTTTAAATTTTTGACAAACATTTTTGTTTGCTTGAGTTTTTTCTTGTGCATCAGCAAATAGCTTTTGGTTTGCTTCTTGCATTTTTTCCATATTTTCGACTCTAGAAGCTTCTTGTCCATCATTAATACTTGTATTTTTTCCATCATGGCGCCTAGCAACGAATTTATGTCAATAGTGCAGGGGGTGGCAGGGATATAAAAGCCAAACACCAGTATCCAGATTTTTTTTTTATTTATAACATAAAATTTAAGAAGCAAATATAACTTCTTCCAATTAAGGCCCAATTGGTACTTTTTTTATTCACTCACACTCTTCACTGTACTGAACAGCTGACTTCGTGCAAATGTCTGTATATCAATTTCTTTGCATTGTTTTGTGTTCGTGTGAGTGTTGCTTTGTGTTCGTTTTTATTTCCATTCTTCGTTGACAGATGTCTCGTTTTTAACATTTCTTAACTACACAAACGTGCTTACGGCAACGTGTGTTATGTTTTCACTTTCTCTACGCTTGACTAACCAGCCCATTTTTGCCCACTTATAATAATGAAAAACAATTTAACTGCCCGTTAAAATCCTCCGTTTAGTTAACGGCAAGTTGTAATAATGGCCCTTAATACTGTAAACGTTAAGCTGGCAAAAGTGTTATGACAGTTATTGTGGAATGTTTGTTAACAATTATTTATTAATAAAATTTAACCCTCGCAATAAGTTTGCTAATTGAAGTATACAACAAGCTTAGAACTTCAATTGTGGTAAAACAAATATTTTCCACAATACTTGCTAAACGAGTATTTTAGTAACCCTTCCTAAATAATAAGTTTTTTAATAATTTTTTTAATTGTTACATTATTTTATTAAGCTTTTTTAATTTGGAACAATTTTATTCTTTTTGCTTATTTAATTATTTTATACTCGCTCTCTTCTAACCCAGTAGATCGTGGATTAAAAAATTAATTTATGAATGAATGAATATAATATGTATATGTAGGTATAATATGTATTTTATTTTTGATGTATTCAGGCCTTGCACACTTTTATCCTCTGTTCCTTCAGAACAGGCAAAATTGTTATTCTGCCTAAATGTGAAGGCAGTGTTTCTGATAAGTTTATTTTTATATACAGTTACATTTTGCATTTGATTTTATTTTTGCAGTTTATGTTATATGAATAGATTATTGAGAGTCTTCACTCCGAATTTTACATAACAGTCCCTTAATAATTTACGATAATGTAAATGGCCTTTAAATTTCCGTTTTTCCAATTTGAGAGCAGCTATTAAGAGGCTGAATGTAAAAAAAGCTCCCGGATATGACAAAATTACTGCCTTAATGATATAAAACTTACTTACCTCTTATTTTGTTCATATTTAACTCAATTCTTCAAGTTGGTTAATTTCCGGCGTCATGGAAGATTTCGGAGGTTATTATTTTACCCAAACCAGACAAGAATATGACCCAAGTTACGTCATATCGGCCCATAAGTTTGAAGTTACCTAGAAAACAGATAGTTTTACACCAAATCAAATTCTAATTTCTGCAGAGTTAAAAAATTTAGATAAATGGAAAATTAAAGTTAATGCTGGCAAATGTGTCCATACAACTTTCATGTTTAAAAAAAAAATTGTCCTCCTTTGATCATTGACGGTTTAAGAATACCGGAACAAAACCACATCAACTACCTCGGTATGCATCTTGATCATTATTTTACGTGGAGTTGCCACATTGCGGAAAAATAACTCGGATAAAACTAAAATCCGCCCAACTGCACTGGCTTATTAGACCACGGTCAACTCTGGATTTTAATCTAAAGGCGACTCCTATAAAGCAGTTATAAGGCCAATATGCTATTCTCTGTTATGGAGAATAGTTTCATCATCCAATGTAGAAAAATTGCAGAGAAGACTGTCTAAAGTCTTAAGAAAGATTACGTGTGCTCCATAATACATCAGAAACAACAACATCCATAGGCAGAAATCAGCAATGAATCGTTTTTTCGAGTAACTCGAATCATTCATCAAAATTTACAGTCTTAAGTCGTTTACAGTCATAGACGACAGATAACAGAAAGCTGCCAAGTTTAGAATACACACGTTTATATGAAAACGATTTTATTGAAGGCAAAACAGAAAAAGCCAAGACAATAACCTAAGCAGTTTCTGCCCAAATTAAACTATTTTCTATTTTTGTGAGTAGCTATAAGCAAATTAGTGATGCCAATACAACATAAAATCATAATAAAAAAACAGCTAAAAATACTTATATTATTGAAGAGAAAGAACAATTCTTAAATTATGAAATAAAAAGCAATCCATGTATTCATAATAAATAAAATAGAATTATAGATTCAATTTTGTATCTGAATTCATTTGATAAATGTTTTGTGTGTGCGGTTTTTCATAAGTAAGTTTATTTTTGCATACGAAAAACCTGATAGTGACAACACTGAAAAATATATTTAAATTCAAATTTGAAAATTATTGTCAGTCGTTTTTTCCGCTCTGCTTTCAAAAAATTTAAGCAGTCGGCATACGGCAGAAAAAACAGTTAGCAAATTTTCTGTCGAACTACCGAACTGTTGTCTGTCGTCTGTGTGTTTATACCAGTGGTGCTCAAACACATACTATCATAGTTTTGGTTGTGTTGGTAAAGCAGCGGAGAACAAAATTCAACTTAATTTTTGAGAATCGTACACTGGGAAAATAAAAAAATGAATAAAATGGTTTATTGTGTTGCGTGTATGTTATTACATAATGAACTTATGTATGTATGTATGTATTGATGAATATATTGATGTATGTCTGGATGAATATATTGATGTATGTATGTATGTATTGATTAAAATATTGATGTATGTGTGTATGTATGGATGAATATATTGATGTATGTATGTAATGATTAATATATTGATGTATGTGTGTATGTATGTATGTATTGATGAATATCCCTACAAGAAATTAATGACCGTAACTAACACAAACAAAACTTACTTACCACTACACATGTAGTTTTTATTTGACTTTTTATGCTTCAGAGTTGTATTTGTTAATATTTATTAATTTCAAAAACTCAATCGTAGTAGTCTTTGACAACAAAAATTTACGATGCTACTTCTCAGTGTGATTGAGAAAAATAAAATAATATAAAATTTAAATTAAAGAAGTTTGGAAAAAAAATAGAAACAAAGTTTGAATTTAATTACAGAAAGAAACTGAATCACTTTTCTAAAGCTTTTCTATACGGAAAGAAGAGTAAGAAGTCGGACATGCAACAAGGAAGGAAAGTGTTTTCTTTTGTGTGATTTATTTGTGAATTTGAAAAACGTACCTTTTGATTACTTTTTTTGTATAGTGTTCCAATTGGCAGATACTGCCATTAAAACCTTGAAAGAACGTGGAAGCTTATCTTTGCCAGCTATCAGGAAATACCTCACCAAAAACTGGCTCCATTCATTAAGAAATATTTGAAGAGTGCTGTTATCAGTGGGAAATTAATTCAAACTAAAGGTAAGGGTGCTTCTGGTTCATTCAAATTGTCAGCTGCTGCGTCAAAGGAACCCAAAGCAAAAAACCCACTGCAGAAAAGAAAAAAACCCGCTGCTGACAAAAAAGGCACTCGTAGTAAAAATCCATCTGCTGCGAAAAAGACTGCTGAGGAGAAGAAGACAGAAAAGACTAATGTAAAGACCGTAAAGAAGACTGGTGCTGTTAAGTCTAAACCAACTAAAAAGGCCCCAGCAACTAAACAAAAGCCCCTAACGCTAAAAGTGCAGCCGCTACAAGAAGTAGATTAATTATCGAAATAATTATATATAAATAACAACTTATTTATTTTTTAATTTAGAATAAAATATATTTTTTTTTAATAAAAATATATCAAAACAAAAAACATTTTTTTTGTAAGGGGGTATGATGCGTCAACTGTGACTAGTCAACTATACTTGACTATAGTCAAGTGTAACCAGTTAACTAGTCAATTGTGACTAGTCAACTATACTTGACTATAGTCAAGTGTAACCAGTTAACTAGTCAACTGTGACTAGTCAACTATACTTGACTATAGTCAAGTGTAACCAGTTAACTAGTCAACTGTGACTAGTCAACTATACTTGACTATAGTCAAGTGTAACCAGTTAACTAGTCAACTATACTTGACTATAGTCAAGTGTAACCAGTTAACTAGTCAACTGTGACTAGTCAACTATACTTGACTATAGCCTAGTGTAACCAGTTAACTATTCAACTGTGACTAGTCAACTATACTTGACTATAGTCAAGTGTAACCAGTTAACTAGTCATTTGTAACTTCAAATAGCGCAAGAGTGAGCAGGTTAGATATATGTTTTACAGTAGAAAGAATTCATATGTTAGAAAGAGGGGCAAAATCACATGTACACGAATGTTTACGTCAAGTTTTTCAAATTGCCCTTAATAACTTGATGGGAAGTTGTGACTAGTTTATACGTCACACTTTACGGTCAAATAACTAGTCATTTGACTAGTTATGTTCTGGTAGGGATATTGATGTATGTGTGTATGCATGTATGTATTGATGAATATATTGATGTATGTATGTATGCATTGATGAATATATTGATGTATGTATGTTTTGATGAATATATTGATGTATGTATGCATGGCTAGCCTCGTAATGTCTTTATAAAAAAAAGAGAATTACGACATAAAATGCGATAACACACAATACATTGTGCATTACCATCCATATTCTCTATAAAAAAGAAATCATATTCCCAATTTTCATCAAACATTTTGCTGCGTATATTTGCAAAAAACAAAAAGTCGTGCAAAAAAGTTGCTTAGCGAGGTCTTGCTTCATCAAGTGCTAAACATCAACTGAATTGATTTTGTTCTCTGAGTTCAACACAAAAGAACAAACAAAGCAACAAACACACGATCATTATAAGAAACCACACAAGTAAGCTTATAGTGTTGGTGTATCAACGCAGCGTAAGCAGAATTTTCTTTGCCTATCACATGTGATTGGAAATTTAGATTTTGAGCGACACTGGTTTATACCTTTACTTGTAGTTGCATTTACAAAATAGAAAAAGACAAATAAGTAAGCAAAGCAAATACACAACCTTCTAGTTAGTATTGTAGTGTTTGTACGGGAATCATACTTAATTTTTTGATTCTTGTAGATGTTGAGTCATGGAGAGTCGAAATCAACAACATCATACATGTTGTTAAGTATGAGTTCTTCAAACTTTGAATATGAGTTGAGCATGCATAGCGGCCGGTTGTGACGCCACAGGTGAACGCAGTCTCTGTTCTGACTAAGTTCCTCCAAATCAGGGAAGAAGAAATTGGTCAGTGCAAGGTCTGAACATGTAAAGTTCGACTACCCGACGCTAGAAAACCAGCCCGAAGATTTGATAAACGAGGCTATACCCTTGACATCAATGGACGATAGCTCCGTCAAGCTGACAAGGATTGGAGAACCAAAGAACCTATATCTGCACCTCGCAAGAGATGGGCATTGACAAAGAAAGTGGATAACAGTCTCCTCTTCCTCAGCGGATTTGCAAGATTTGCTTATTTTTTATTGCATAATTTAAGAAAACTCGATGCAACGACATAGTTTAGCGAGATATATATAAAAATATATATTTTTTAGGAATAAGTTCGTGCTTTTTAGAATATTACTTGAATAACTAATTTTGATAAAATCGCCTTAAATTTTTGTGAGGAGGTATATTTGTGTTAAATGCATTACATACATACATAATTGGTCATTACAACCCTTCAGTCAGGATTACGACCTAGTTTCTCACACCACTTATGTTGTGTGTGTTAATTTTATACATGAGTGGCGAGGAACTACAGTTTAAAGTCGACTCCGAATGACAGATTTTTGAGAAACTTTTTCATGGCAATTTTATTTACTCAGAGTTTTTGCCAGAAATCTTCTGAGAGGAAGTCGCCGAAGAAATACGTTTTGTATTTTATTTTGATGGGTCTCGAACCCTGGCTTTTCGTCTAATAAGCCAACACACTACCTACTAGACCACGGCGACATTAAATGCATTGGAATCACAAAAAAATCAATTTCGAAAAAAGTGTGAGTTAGGGCCTCTTTACATGAGAATAAAAGTACTATTCCCGACACGATACGTTTGCTGAGCGCTTTAAGATTACTGGCGGTCGGTTCCTTCCAAGGCGTGATTTCCAATGACATTAATCTCAGTTCAGTGGAACGTTCTACATAGTGTAAAATGTTATGGGATGTACTTAATGCTTTTGAAAAAAGACTGCCTTCGGATCAATTTGGACGAAACAGACATAACTTTCTATCAAAAGTTCAAAATTCCAGGAATAATAGGATCAGTAGACGGCACCCATGTCAGGATAGAACCACCGTCGGGTTCTAAACTTTTTTACTGAAAGGGATTTTATAGTTTAAATGTATTAATTGTAAATACTCCTATATGAAGGTTGCTGGTTTTAGTACCATACAAATCTGCTCTTTTCGGTTCAATGGAGCATAAATTTAATTTAAGACATTCGTCCGCACGAAATATAGTTGAAAGAACTATAGGCAATTTTTTTTTTAGATGTTTGCAGATGCGTCTTCCATACACTCCTATAGAAGTAGTAAAATAACAAATGTACATATGTTGTGCTTTGTACAATATTTGTAACCACTTTAATATTCCGGCAGAAGATGTAGATGAAACAGCCGCCACTCTTAGTGCAGACATAGAAGTCGTAAGTGAAGAAGTAGAAGATTATGATGAAATGCACGCCAATAACGAAGGAGTTGAAATAAGAAACAGGATTGCTAGAACTTTGATGTGAAGATGTTTGATTTTTAATCCTTACAGATAAATCTTTCTCTGTCCGTTACATACTTACTAAATAATGCAACAAAGCTTTTAATCTTTTTACCTTTATCTGTTTTGATTTAATTAAAAAAATCTCATTAAATTTTAATGCAATTCATTATAATTTTTTTTTTATTAATAAAACCAAAAACCTAACATAAAACTTAAAAAATTCAGTATTGTTTGAACATATTTCATCAGTTCACTGCAATATACTCTTGTGATTTGAAATCGCAAATTTTAAGCGTTAAGCGTTTGTTAGAACACCTATTTGGCGATTTCGAATTGTATAAACAAATTTTTAGTGAATTTTGTTCGCCGGAACATCCGCTTGGCATTTTTAAAACGAAAACGCAAGAATTAGGTGATTTGCGTTCTTCAGAACATGCCCGATAGCGTCCTGGTCGACGTTATTGAATGCACCTTGAATGTCCAGGAAAATGACCAGTGTATTCTTTAAAGTTCAGGGACCTTTCCACCTCAGAGATAAGAGAGTGTAGTGCAGTCTCCACTGATTTACCCCTCGTGTTGGCATGTTGGGATGAGGATAGAAGTGACGGATCAATTGAGGCTCTAATGTGAGCATTAAGGTACCAAGGATCTGATAGCCCATTGCACTTGGCTGGGGATAAGAATTAGGGGAGAGTAATAATTGTAATAATAATTGTAAGTAATTGTATAGTGCCTATTCACCGGTGGCTTTAGCCCTATTAAAGAGTTTGCCACTGGATCTACGGAGATCCTCAATCTCCTGGTTCCACCAGGGCGGTTTTGGCCTGCCCCTGAGGGAAGAGGGATTGACGGAAGATACGACCGCCGACTTAAGTGCTGCGGTCAGTGTGTCCGCAGCCCTATCCATATCGAAGTGGGTGGCGATGGTCGGGAGGTCATGTGAAGGCAGTTATGTAATCTCTCCCTAAACATGTTCTAATTATACTCTCCTAAGGGGGTCCGAAGGGGTCTCCCTATGGTTAGGAGAGATTATGTAGAGGTTACACCCGCGTCAATATTAATACTGTCGAAGAATTTTCTGTGTTGGATATTTTGCCTATCGAGGAGCTTTGTGAGGAGTGGCTGCACACACCTTTGCATTCGACATCCTCAACAGCAGGGTCTGAGCCGTGAGGCTCCGAGTCGGTGTCAGAAGGGGTGGGGTCCGATGAATCGTGGTCCGATTGGACGGAGTCCGATGGAATGGGGTTCGAGGGTGCTGTGAGATTGCTCGAGAATCCGATTTGTAGACCCTGAGCTCAATTGAGCCATAGCCATAGTTTATCACGCCCCCTTGGGCGTTGATAAACGGGAGAGATTCCTCATTCAGGATGATCACCGCCTCACGGTAGTCACCCCAATGGACAGCAACTTTGGCCACCCTCCAATTATCGGTGGGAAGGTTCTTGTTGCTGGCCTTGAGGATCCTAAGAAATGAATATGAGTAGAATGAGTATAATATTAAAATAAGTATGAATGCGTATAAGTATCAGAAATTATGAGTATGATTCTACTTATCTTTTTGAATACTCATTGCTGATTTCTGATAGGGATCTCAACAATGCCACTATTTGGGAAGAAATCTCTTATATAATAAAACTTTTTTGTCATCCAAACCACCTCGCAAGAAATCTGCTGCTTTTTGAGGGTCATACGGAAAACTATGAATTTGATATAATATTTTTATTATGGTTATTCTTTCTTTATGTGAAAGTAGTTCTTGTTTCTTTGTGAAAGTAGTTCGTATTCTCCAGTTGGAGCGCCACTGCGTCTTTCTACATTCAATGATAATAAAATTTGCTTTTACACATACATAAATATCTGCAGAAATTAAATACCTGGTCGAATCGATGTGTATCGTTTTTAAATATGTTCGTAATCCAGAAAATAATTATAACTTATTTGTTTAGCTTGCAAAGGAAATGGAACGTTTCGTGCCTCCCTAACGAGTTGTATAGATTGTGAAGGCAAATTAATTTGTTTATTATAGATATTTTGCTCTATAAGGGAATGATTTCCATCACATTCCATTTGTGTATGGCCACTAATTAAATATTTTTGTTCAATTATTATCAGTTTTTTCGCAAAAGGCTAGTAATTCGTTTGATAATGTTATTTTTCTATTTTGATAAAAACATCCATCAAAGTAAAGGATTACGTATTGTATATTGCAAAAACTGAAGCCAAGAAATTTCCATTTGTTTTGCGACTCATTTTTTCTCTCATTTTTTCCACTTTTTCTCAGTGTAATTCATAGTCTTCGTGAGATAGGTTGTTGGCTTTATATGAAACACAAACATCGCTCTCATCTTTTTTTGGCTTAAATAAAGAAATATTTAGTTCTTTGAAGACCTATAAAAAATGGGATATGATAATTTTATATCTCCGTTTTTCTTACATAAATTACATTCATCCGTGTAAAACCTGTAAACCTCCTGACAGAAGAAAAAAGTCGTTTCCAGATACAACTTTTTAGTTCGCTCTCTACAACAGCGCGAGTCTATTTTAGGGAGTTTAAAAAAGGGAGTCTCAAAAAATATAATACTGTCGTGGAACGTATCGCATTTTCTGTTTTTTTGTTTTTTTCTGTGAAACTTACAAGGCTGGTAACTTATAAACGCTTTTGGTCCCACGACATCTCTCAAAACAGTTTGAATATCTCTTTTCGTACGCACCCTGTTAATGCTGAGCGGTGCCTTACGGCGCTTTTCACACAGAAGCGTGACAAGGAATGTTCTCCCATTTGTCTTACAGGCTTCTGGCAACCTCTCTTTTTCGACATACTAGTATATACTTTGCCTTCCATACATTTTCTTTAGTTGATATTTTGCTGCCACTCAGATTTATTTGCTTTATTCTTCCTTATCAAAGTACAATCAACAGATATTTCGGTCATATTGACAATATTAATTAAATCTTTCTAAGTCGCGGAATTCAATTAGAATTTGAATTTTTCTCACAAAAACCAGCCCAAAATGAGCTGCGCAATGTAAAAGCATATTTTTAAAAATAAAATAAATCAACACCTAATGTGTAACAATATATGTCACATCATTCAAGCGAGTAGTAATAAACACTAATGAGTTAGGACTTTTTTAAAATTACTAAAATGATTTAGGGCTTGTTTCAACTGCTAATATTTTTGTTATTTTCAATCGGGCCGCATCAATTTTTTTTATCAGTGGTGTATTAAAACATAACATTTCGAAATATGCAAAATACTCGATTTGGCAAAAATATGAGTTGGTGCGTTTCTATATTAAGGTAACGAAATTTATCTGCATACCAAAATTTGAGTGTTTTTCCTCTTTACCATATTAAAAAAAATGTTTTTAAGGGTTTTTATATTTTAGTTGTAGTTTAAATTTTCATGGAAATGCCAATATGTTTTATGTGTGAGTTGAAAGTAACACTCCCGAACGCCATTTTTATGCAAAACATTTCTCTGAAATGCATGTTTACTGATAAAATATGCTTTGGTAATTTTCCGAATTATGTCTTATATTTGTGCTTATCGTATTTATTTTATGTTTATTTTTTTAGTATTTAAGTAATCGAAATTTTTGTGTCAAAATTAACAATGATATTTCTCAAATGTATCAAATTGAAGCTCTCAGGGCAGCATTCTTGGTCCTCTTTTATATAACATATTTACATGCCAAATACAGAGGATGTAACGATCTCAACATACGCTGATGATTTTCTTTTCACATTTAATATCATCCGTAGTTTCGCGACGATTACAAGCTAACCAATAATCTTGGCTTAATAAATGGAATATTGTTGTCAACACACAAAAATCTAATCAAATTACATTTACATTAAGGAAGCAGAGCTGTCCTCCTGTGTTTTTAAATGACACCGTAATTTCTAGCGAAATTTGAGTGAATTATGGACTTAACTTAGATAGTCGACTCACATGGAGTAGTCACATTAAGGCAAAAAAAAGAGTCAAAATTTTAACAAATGTATTGGCTAGCAGGGTGGAAATCTTAACTTTCGCTGGAAAATAAAGTGCTGCTTCTAAAAACTATATTGAAGCCAATTTTAACGTATGGCATAGAATTATGAGGTACTGTAAGCAATATAAATACACCCAAACCTGTTTTTACACGGTTTTTTTTACGCGAATTTGAAATAACACGGTTTTTTTTTAACAAATTTACCATTTTTTTTGGTCGCTCCTTTTTATACGGATAAAATTGTTTAATAAAATAAAAACTCTGTGTATACTATTGAACTAAATCTGTACGTTTTTATAAAGTTATTTAATTTTATAGGCATATGTAGGCTGCTGCATCAATCCTATGTATATCTTTTCAGTTTGTTTATACACTTACATACATACATAATATTTGTCTTTTTTTACGCGTTATTTTTTTTACACGGTATCCACTGGAACGTATCTACCGTGTAAAAAAAGGTTTGGGTGTATAGCAATTATACAAAGATTTAATTCAAATACCATTCGTGGAATCGGAAATCAAAAAAATCAGTACTATTTATTTAAAAGGACTTAGTAATCGTTCAAATGTTTTGGCAATCACACTACTAGATGAGACAGATGACATCTGCAGACTTAAAAGAAACCATATATTTGATCTACCATTTGTATAACATATGTTCAATTAAATCTTCTCTTTTGTTATAATGCTTTGTTATGTAAATTTTGCATTTGTTTTAAGTACATATTAACATATGTTTTTAACTTCTCTTATAAATAATATAAGTACTGTGTTGTAACTATTTATATTGATTCTTATATAAATATTTTATATTGTTGTCTCCGATGGTATTCCACAGATTCTGTTAATATTTACATATCGAATTTGCATATTATTGTAAAATAGATTACAAATAAAAATTTTAATTAAAAAAATTGTTTTTCAAAATAGTTTAGGAAGTCGTTGCTTTGTATTTTTTAAACCATTAGTTTAATTCCAATTTAAATTTTTTAAATTTATTATTTTCTGTTATTATTAACTTATTAAATGTATTATTAACATTTATTTCAAATTTAGGAGCGGAATACCTCGAGTTTGAAGTGCAAAAAAATTGCATACAAGAACAAAGTAAAAGTAATAAAAATATAGTGGATTCTCTTGCACCTATTCAACATAAGAAAATGGATAACAAGGATGATCCTTATCCCGAAATTGAGTTACCGGAACTTTACAATATCTTTCGACGGAAGAAAAAAGTTTGTCCTATTTCAGCAACGAGCACCAGGAAGAAAAATCATATATATCAATTCCCATCGAATCAAACATCAGATATTAAAGATGAATTTAATAATTCTAGAAATCGTATTTCATATATTAATTTGATCAATTCAGAGGAAAACATAAGTAATGTAATTGTAGAAAACAATGTCATTAATAATTCGGAATCAGATTCTGGAGATAGTGCTGATAATATCGAAAATCGTTCACAAATTGGAGAATCGTTGAAATGTTTAAAATGTAAGAAGTTTTTTAAATCCAACCGTTTCTTGGCACTGCATTTGAAACGATGTGATAAAAATTATATCAATAATTCAATAAGTATTGAAGGCAACAATTACGATGTCATTAAAAATGTTCAGCGAACTCATGAAACATTTGTTTCTAATGTAAAAGAGAATGAAAGCAGGTGTCGCTTTATGTGTAATAAAATTTATTCCTCGTTTACGTACAATAAAACTCTACTAGACTCCGTACGTTTGCACAACACAGAAAAAAATCTCAACTCATCAAGGGTAAATAATGACGAAAACGTTCGACCCTTAACGCGTTCCCAAGCTCGTAGATCAACAAAAAAATAAATTTGTAATAGATATGAAATTAATATTCTATTATTTTTTCATATCTTATATATAACAAATAAATAAAAACAAATAATTTACATTGATTGTATTATATTACATCTTTCAAATTGTGTTATCTCAGGAAATCGCGGTTTGCTTATTCATCGTTATTTAAATAATAATTTTCAGCATTTTTTCAGCAATTCAGCTTTATATTACTTTACCCTTAGTTTTTTTCTTTTGGAGAATAGTAAATCTCTCAAATTACTAAAAACCACGTTACTAAAAAAACGTTAAAATTTACAAATTTAATTTAACAAAGTAAAAAAAACTACAAAGCCATTTTTTAACAACGAATAACAATTACATACATAATTGGTCATTACAACCCTACAGTCAGGATTACGACCTAGCTTAGTTGGTCCTCTGTTTCGCAAATTGGTTACCACAAAATTTCCATACATTATTATGTATGTAAATCTTTCCATAATGATATTTTCTGCCTGGTGAAATATTGCCATCCTTTACAATGGGTAAAATTCACAGATTTTTCTTTGAATTTTTAAGTGAAATATTTCTATTATTCCGAAGAGTAATAAATGACATCAAAAAGTACAATATTTTGTAAACAATATTTGTTCGAACACTGCTTGAAACAATATTTACTAACAATTGTAACTGTGCACGTTTTTACTGCAAATACCACAAAGTTTGGCAAAGAAAAAAATCTACAACCAACAATTCCATACAGTGTTTTGGCAGATTTTGAACCAAACAGACCTATGTCGCTTTGCTTTTTTAAATGTGATCTTTTATTTACAAATAAAAAAATAGAAAAACGTAGAATATGGATGTAAGTTTACTTACTTGAAAATTAATTAAAATTGGTTTTCTTATAAAATTATATAATTTTACCTTTAATTATTAAGCCATCAAGTGCAAATCTTAAGGCCAAAATTTTAAGTGGCGAATTTAAAACTTTACATCTATTTACAAACAACATTATAAAGTTTTTCCCCTACACGCTGGAATACCTTTTTTATTTGCTCTCGTCAGTGGAAAAAAATTTGAACGATATAAGTTCGATTTTGCGAGAGAAAAATTAAATACATAGAACAAATAACATAAATTTAAATTGTATAATCGCAGTTTCAAAAGTTATGAGTTCCTTTGAAGAAACTTCAAAAAAACTAGAGGGCGAAAATTATTCTACCTTGCACTGGGTTTACATCCATATTGTCCGGGTCAAGAAAGTTTGTATTGTCAACCATGATGACCTCGAAATAGTTAAACATTTTAAAGAAAAATTAACTAACAATCTTAATGAAATAGTAATGAAAAATATAACCATTAATCATAAAATAGCCCATTTTCTCTTCCCGCCAACAAATAAGCTCAAGCAATTTTCACCAAATGATAAAGATATTATAAAATACGAATCAAAACCCCTTATGAAGAGCTATATAGAAAATACAAATAGAGAATATTGTGCCGATTTGCCATCTACTTTCATCATTCAACACATAACTGCTTACTGATTTTATACAAGAAACAACAACATTAAATCCTGATGAAAAAATAGAGCAAGAAATTCGGCTGTATGAACACACAGATGTTGCTTTCAGTGATGACTTCGATGCTTTAAAGTGGTGGGACTCTCACAAAGTAGAGTTTCCATATTTATACAAAATAAGTTGCAAGCTGCTTGCTGCTCCCGCAAGCAGTGCTGCATCTGAAAGAACTTTTTCGAAGGCAAGAAATCTTATTTCTGAGAAGAGGTCTGCTCTTGGAACTAATGGAGCTACAATAAACAAAATAATGTTTTTACACTCTAATGTGAATAAAACAAAAATATACGAAGAAATAGAAAGAATAGATAGTGATCTCTAGCTTTAAGTTCTATGGAAACTAATTTATTTTTTTTTATTTAACGATTAAAGTTTTTATGTTTTGTTTTTCTTTTTAAATAAATTCACAAATATTTAAGTTTTTAAAGTTCCTTCTATTCTATATATATTACTTACTTACTTAATTGGCCATAACAACCCGTTTATCGGATTTCGGCCTGCCGCAACACATCCTTCCAGGCGCCTCTGCTTCGTGCGCGCCTACGCCAGTTGGTCACACCAATCGATGACGGCTTCCTCGATTTGGTCCTTCCAACGGATGCAAGGTCGTCCTCTTCGCCGACTTCCGCAGATTCCCGCATCAAATACCCGTCTTGCCGGCGCATCCTCCTCCATTCGAACGACATGTCCGAGCCAGCGCAGCCGCTGGATATTAATACGCTGTACAACGTCCATGTCGTTGAGGAGCTCATACAGCTCACTGTTGTATCGGATACGGAAATCATCGCCAACTCGCACTGGACCGAAGATCTTGCGCACTACTTTTCTCTCGAACACTCTCAAGGCCGCTGCATCTGTACTTAATAGGGTCCATGCCTCTGCGCCATAAAGAAGCACGGGTAGGATGAGTGTCTTTTAGAGTGTTAGTTTTGTCGTACGAGAGAGGTCTCTGCTACTCAATTGCCTATTGAGACCATAGTAGCACCTGTTGGCAAGAGTGATCCTGCGCTTGATCTCCAGACTGACATCATTTCTGGTGGTAACGGCGGAGCCAAGATAGATGAATTCCTTGACCGTATCAAAAGTATAGTTATCGGCCGTAATCTGAGAATCAATACGCCGCGCGTCTCGACTCGTCGATAACATATACTTTGTTTTGCCCTCATTTACTGCCAAACCCATCTTGGTAGATTCGCGTTCAATAGCACTAAAGGCAGCAGTAACATCTCGCTTCGTACGCCCTATGATGTCAATGTCGTCAGCGTACGCAAGCAACTGGACACTTTTTTGAAAAATAGTGCCACTGCGATGCACTCCTGCCTTTCGCAGAACACTCCATGACGAAGTTGAAGAGGTCGCATGATAAGGGGTCGCCTTGTCTGAAACCTCGCACGGTATCAAAAGGCTCGGAGAGGTCCATTCCTACCTTGACGGAGCTACAGGAATTGCTCAACGTCATTCTGCAAAGCCTTATCAGCTTCGCAGGTATACCGAGCTCAGACATTGCGGCAAAAACACGATCCCTTATGGGGCTATCAAAGGCAGCCTTATAGTCGACAAAAAGATGGTGTGTCGACTTGTTTCTCGTGGGTCTTTTCCAGGATTTGGCGTAGTGTGAAGATCTGGTCGATGGTGGACTTGCCAGGTCTTAAGCCGCACTGATAAGGTCCAATCAGTGTTTTGACGAGTGGCTTCAGTCGTTCACACAATACGCCTGTAAGAACCTTATATGCGATAGGGAGAAGGTTTATACCCCTATAGTTGGCGCATATAGTAGGGTCTCCCTTTTTCAGGACAGGACAGAGGACACTGAGGTTCCAATCGTTGGGCATACTTTCCTCTAGCCATATTTTGTAAATAAGCTGGTGCTTGCGCCCTACCAACTCATTACATCCGGTCTTAAACAATTCAGCGGGGAGGCCATCAGGACCTGCCGCTTTATTGCTTTTAAGGCGCGTAATCGCGACTTTGACCTCTTCATGGCTAGGCGGTGGAAACTCCACGCCGTCATCATCGATCGGGTTCAGAACATCATCTCTAAAGGCGGTATTGGTGTCGTCATCGCCTTGTAGCAGAGTAGAGAAGTGTTTCCTCCATAACTTCAGTACTCCCTGCGGATCTGTTACTAAGTTTCCATTTTCGTCCTTGCAGGAAGACGCTCCGGGTTTATAACCCTCGGTTAGACGCTTAACCTTTTGATAGAATTTTCGAGTGTCATTCCTACATCTATACATCTCGACTTCCTCACGCTCACGCCTTTCCTGCTCCCTCTTCTTGCGACTGAAAAGGCGTCTCTCATCCCTTCTCTTCTCTCTATAGTTCTCGACAATGGCTCGCGTAGCGGCAGACTGCAACGTTTTCTTGTATGCGGCATTTTTCGCTGCAGTTGCCTCGCGACACTCCTCATCGTACCATTGATTTCGTTGGGGTGGGCGTTCGAAACCAAGGACTGTTTCCGCAGTAGTGCGCAAGGAGTGGGAGATGTTGGCTCACAGTCCGCCAATGTCGTTGAGATTAGATGGGGAACGACGGAGCTTATCCGAGAGTTGAGCGGAGAACGCCTCAGCTGTCCTTTGTGATCGCAGCTCCTTAACGTCCAGCTTTCGCAATGCACTAGAGTGCGCAGACCTCGAAGCGCTAATGCGCAATCGAAACTTGGCTGCGACAAGGTAGTGGTCCGAGTCGATGTTTGGACCTCTGAATGAGCGCACATCTAGTACACTGGATACGTGCCTTCCGTCTATCACAATATGATCGATCTGGTTAGATGTTGACCGATCAGGGGACATCCATGTGGCCTTGTGAATGTCGAGATGTTGAAACTTAGTGCTACATACTACCATGTTACGCGCCGCGGCGAAATCGATCAGCCTCATACCATTGGAGGTAGTGTTTGCGTGGAGGCTGAACTGTCCGACAGTGGGGCCAAAGATACCTTCCCGCCCGACCTTTGCATTAAAATCCCCGAGGACGATTTTGGCGTCATGGGCCGGGCACTTATCGTATACGTCCTCGAGTTTAGCATAGAAGGCATCCTTAACCACATCGTCCTTTTCTTCCGTCGGGGCGTGAGCACATATTAGGCTGATGTTGTAAAATTTTGCCTTGATGCGGATTGTGGCTATTCTTTCGTTCACAGGTGTGAACCCAGAGACAAGGTGACGAAGTCTCTTATTAACCACAAATCCGCATCCAAATTCGTGCTTGTTTTCATGGCAGCTGTAGTATACATCGCAAGATGCAAGCCTTTTGCATCCTTGTCCTGTCCATCGCATTTCCTGAATGGCAGTGATGTCAGTCCTACATTTAATAAGGGCATCAGCCAGCTGGGCGGAAGCGCCTACCCTGTAAAGGGTGCGGACGTTCCATGTGCCAATACGTAAATCATAGTCCTTTATACGTTTGCCGTGGTCGTCGACTTTAGAGGGGATCTTTTTATAGAATTTTGTTTTGGTTTTCATTGGATATTTGTTTTTACGTGGTGTGTTCCAAGCCCTACGCACAACCCAAATTTAACCGTCCAGGGGATTGGACATTCGCTGCACGCATTAGTTAACATCTAGCGGGTGCCAGAATGCCATCCAGGAGGGGCCACGAGGAGGCTGCGTGTCAACTTGAATACAGCAAGACAAGGATCGTCCTGGTGGTCGCCACGTTGACCACAATCAGAAACTTTACCTTGTTTGCATGCATCCCTCCCTCCCATTTTTTATATATATACTTAACTTTATTTGTTATACTTATTACTTCTTACATACATACTTTTATCATTTTAAATTATCTCTGAAAATATGAATTATAAACTATGTTTTTTTAGTAATTTTAAGTGATTTTTTTTTTGTTATTTTAATTGTTTTTAGTTCATGGAAAATAAAGACTTGTTAAATCAAAAAGCAAAAAAAAATATTTTCCAAAAAAATTTTACTAATTTTGATTTCTATTTTTTTATTTCAATGATTAATAAATAAATGCCTAACAAGTCGTTTATAAGTTTGTTCATACACATAAGCATTTATATATAAAAAAACATCAGTTATGTGGTGTTTTATGCTGCGAGTATTTGAAGTACCACGTGAAGTGAACATAATTTTAGTACTTGTTTTTGCGGATATATTTTTCAATGAGTACTCTTTTTACGGAACATAAGCAGCTTCGGATAAATTCTCGTATTTGCCTTGTACACATTCTCTTCTCTTCACTGCTTGCGCTGTTAGAGAGAGAGTAAGTACTCTATTCATCCGACAACGAGTTGCACATATGAGGCAAAAAGTTATTCGTTGCAGACCTCTATTATTTATATACCTACTTATATAAATATTTTATATTGTTGTTTCCTATGGGATTCAACAGATTCTGTTAATATTTACTTATTATCCATTTTGCTTATAATTGTAAAATAGATTGCAAATAAAAATTTTAATAACAAAAATTTTCGCAACGTTTAGGAAGTTGGCATAAATCATACCTGTTAAGTAATGATTAATAATCGTAATGATTAGTAATTAGATTACTTTTTTTGAATGGTGAAATAATGATTACAATTACGATTATTTTTGGTTTAAATAATTATTAATTGATTACAATTACAAATAATCAAAAAATAATCAGGATTACTGGCGATTAGTACAAAATAATTGAAAAGAATCAAAAGTAATCAAATTTTTTTTCAATGATTTGTTTTTGGCTATTTTTAATAATTGAGAATTCATGTGTACTACATTTTATTTTTTTAACAACTTGTTCTGATTGCAATTCAATTAAGGTCCGTTTTCCTTTCGCTTGATGAAGGATGAAGCTTAAAATTATCGTCTGATATTTCAAAATCTTAAATTAAAATACTATTCGTAAGAATCTTTAACAATTACATCCTTTATACATACCAACCAATAGAATATATTATTAACAGAGTACAAACTGTAACACAATTGAATACAAAAACCAAGCAATTCCGAAGAATTTTTAAAATATTAAAAAAGAATTATTGAAAAAAACTGAAAATTATTGAATATATTAAAAAAAATCAAAATAATCGTTGAAAATAATTTAATTACTTTTGATTATTTGTAGTTGTAATCAATTAGTAATTAGAAAAAATTGTTCCTAGAGTTATATAATCATTATGACTCTTTTTAAAAAGTAATTTAATTGATTACTAATCGCAATCGAAATTTAATAGGTATGCCCTAAATATAAATTTTGTCGTTGTTTTGTATTTTTTAAAGCATTAGTTTAATTCCAATTTAAATTTTTTAAATTTATTAATTTGTGTTATTATTAACTTATTAAATGTATTATTGACATTTATTTAAAATTTAGGATCGGAATACATACCTCGAGTTTGAGTTCAAAAATTTGCATACAAGAACAAAGTAAAAGTAACAAAATTAAAGTGGATTCTCTTTCTTTCATCAAATCAAACATCAGACATTCAGGATGACTTTAATAAATCATGAATTAATTTGATCAATTCAGTGGAAAATATAAGTAATGTAATTGTAGAAAACATTGTCATTAATAATTCGAAATCAGATTCTGGAGATAGTATTGATAATATCGAAAATCGTTCACAAATTGTAGAATCGCTGAAATGTTTAAAATGTAATAAGTTTTTTAAATCCAACCGTTTCTTGGCACTGCATTTGAAACGATGTGATAAAAATTATACCAATAATTCAATAAGTGTTGAAGGCAACAATTACAATGTCATTAAAAATAATGAAAAATGTGTAATGAAGTAATGAAAAATGTAATGAAGCATGTGTCACTAAAAAAATTTATTAATTTAAATTACATACAATAAAATTCTACTAGACTCCGTACGTTTACACAACACAGAAAAAATCTCAACCCATCAAGGGTAACTAATGACGAAAACGTTCGACCCTTAACGCATTCCCAAGCTCGTAGATCAACAAAAAATAAATTTGTAATAACTTAAAAATTAATATTCTATTATTTTAACAGTGTAGTGGTCTTTGATATGGCAACACTCATCCCAGAGGTTTCAGCTAAAGTAGAATACAACTATGTCTAAATCAGGGTTCATCAAAAAAATTTTGGTTATGTGTTAGTGAGTAAGAGAGAGAAAATAAGTTGAGAGAATTTATTTATTTACAGAAAAAAGAAAAGTGTAAGTAATATACGCTATATTTATTTTCATTTCATCAGCATACATATGTAAAGCTATATAACTTTGGCTTAATAATTTTAGATAAATAAAAATAAAATAAAAAATCCATTTTTTATTAAAAGAACATAAAGCTATCCATCTTTGGCTTAAAAATTAAGCCAAGTTTTTTAGATAAATAAAAATAAAAAAATAAGAATTTTTATTAAAAGAAAAAAAGCGAACATTCCAAAGCATTTAAAAAAAATTATACTATGCGACAAAATAAAAAAAAAATGAAATACGCCTAGCTAATAACATTACATTTTTAACATGAAATATTTTTTGAGTGTTATGCTGAAATAAAATGATAAAGCATCCGCCGCACATGTGTTCTTGTCGCAGTCTGATCGACAACTAAATGAAAAAACACAACAATGCGTGTGAGTTCTCTTTGCACAACTGTGCTATGAAATGGTAAACTATGGTCTAAATACAACTGTATGTAAACATCAACTCTGTAGATTTCATTTCCGCGTAATGTGCGGCACTTTTTGTAAGAACTTTGAAGAATAAACAACTAGAATAAAGATCACTAAAACAGGATATTTTATATATAATAAATAAATAAAAACAAATAACTTACATGAATTACATTAGGGACTTTATTTTAAATTAAAAATCTATAACTACTACAATAACGGTGGTACCATTACACCTTTCAAATTGTGTTATCGCAGGAAATCGCGGTCTGCTGTTTATCATTATTTGAATAGGAATTTTTATGATACAGCAATTTCAGGCTTTATATTAATTTAACCTTAGTTTATTCTTTTGGAGAGTAGTAAATCTCAAACTTAATTTAACAAAGTAAAAAAAAACTACAAAGCCATTTTTAACACCGAATATCAATTGCGAAGCGTAGCTACGTAGCTACGATGCGTAACTATGAAAATTCCGATTCTAGCATGAACGTAAAAGACTTTACGTTTTATTTTAAACATGTAAATTTCCGAAGTTTATTTATCAACATAAAATTTGATTTGTTGTGTCCCAATAATAGTTGGTAAGTTTATTTTATTGTTGCAGAATAGGTGGTATTCTTAACTACTTTGTATTAATACGCTTCAAATTTGTGATAGAAGAATTTATTATTGAGTCCTACGTAAAATAGTTATAAGTTCACATCATAGGACTTTTAGATCAATCGCCGGCTTAGCTGGAAAAATATACTTAATAACATATATATATATGTACGTTTTGCATATTTTTATTATGTGAATCAATTCTTTAATACTAATCATTAATTATAGGCTCCATATTTTGTTATGTTGGCTTAAGGTGAAAGTTCCAGGAAGACTAGATAACTATTGAAGTATTATATTCATTATACCACATCGTAAATATTAAGTAATTTAACTATGGTTGGTTTCCCAAAAATTTTAGTACAATAATAATCACCTGTTGTTGAAGGATGTTGGCTCATAACCTTCGCCTTCCAAGTTTCTTAGGCACACGAAATTTTTTAGAGGAAACCTTAAAATTAAACCTTCGTCAAGCATTATTCCTACATCTTCGTTGTCAGAGAACACCCCTGTTATAAAGCTCTACTTTCGCATTCTGTTTATAATAAATTTTAAATCAATTCATTATTTTGGAATCTATTTCTAATTCTATTATAATTATAACTTTAAACAAATTGTTAAGCGGGCAAAAACAAACTCATCAAAATAAGCAAACAAACGATTACAGCCCTTGACTGCTTATTCACGACTGCGTTGCAGCATAGTTCTTCGCTTTTTATATACTCCTTTTTTATTTTTATATCTGGTAACTTCGCGATCTTTCTTTAAGTGTTGTTGTCTATTTGCTCTGTTTTTGCCCTTCTCGTAATTTTCTAACTATTTCTTTGTGTAATTTCCGTTTACAGTATTACATGTAATATTTGTTGTTGTCTGTTTGTCTTGTTTGGTCTGTTCTTTATTTTTTTTTAGTAATTTACAATAACCATGCATCATAGGTTATTGCAATTGCAAAGGAATCAATACCCAAAAGAAATGAAGAGATAGATTCGCAAGCGTTATGGGATTGGAACATAACAAGTATGACGTTATTAACTCTAGAAGGAGTTAATTTTGTAAGTTATTTTTTGTAAGTTAAAAATAACATACTCTTAAAGACAGCGAATAAAAATGTGCTGCTGTTTGAGGGTCATAGAGGCTTTTAGAGACTGCAAACTATGAATTAGATTAGTATTTTCCTTACTATTTGTGCACACGAAACGTTGGTTATTGCATTGGCAGTATCAACTTCTTGCAGAGAGGAGAATGGAAACCTGGTTACAGATGTGCAGGGGGTGCTGAGGTTGTGGATGAATCACTTCTCTACTCTGCTACGAGGCAATGCTACAATGATGGCGGCGTGGAGATTCCGCCGCCTAGCTATTAAGAGGTCAAAGTCACGATGATGCGTATTAAAAACAAAGCTGCAGGTCCTGATGGCCTCCCCTTTGAATTGTTTAAGCCTGGAAGTAATGAGTTGGGCGCATGCACCAGCTAATTTACAAAATATGGCTAGAGGAAAGTATGCCCAACGATAGGGGTATAAGCCTTCTAGATATCGCATATAAGGTTCTTGCGGGCGTATTGTGTGAACGAGTGAACAGACCAGACCAGATCTTCACACTACGTCAAATCCTGGAGAAGACCCACGAAAAACAAGTCGACACACACCATCTTTTTGTCGACTATAAGGCAGCTTTTGATAGCCCCATAAGGGATCGTGTTTTTGCCGCAATGTCCGTGCTCGGTATACCTTCAAAGCTAATGAGGCTATGCAGAATGACGTTGAGCAATTCCTGCAGTCCCGTCCAGGTAGGAATGGACCTCTCCGAACCTTTTGATATCGTGCGAGGTTTCAGACAAGGCGATTCCTTATTATGCGACCTCTTCAACTTCGTCATGGAGAGTGTTCTTCGGAAGTCGGGAGTGCATCGCAATAGCACTATTTACCAAAAAAGCATCTAGTTGTCTGCGTACGCTGACGACATTGACTTTGACATTAGGCGTACCAAGCGAGATGTTACAGCTGCTTTCAGTGCTATTGAACGGGAGTCTATGAAGATGGGTCTGGCAGTAAATGATCTCAGATTACGGCCGACAACTATACTTTCGATGTAGTCAAGGAATTTACATATCTTGGCTCCGCCGTTACCACCAAAAATGATGTCAGTGAAGATCAAGCGCAGGATCACTCTTGCCAACAGGTGCTGATATGGTCTCAATAGGCAATAGGACTAATACTCTACAAAACGCTCATCCTCTCCGTGCTTCTTTACGGCGCAGAGGCATGGGCACTATTAAGCACTGATGCACCAGCCTTGAGAGTATTCGAGAGAAATGTCCTACGTAAGATCTTGGGTCCAGTGTGAGTTGGCGATGATTTCCGCATCCGATCCAACAGTGAGCTGTATGAGCTCCTCAACGATATGGACTGAACTGAAAAAAAAAACAGCAGAATCTGAAAAATAAATTATTTTACAGTGAAGTCACAACTTTTACGAATTTTTTTGTAGCAAAAAAAACAGGTTTTAAACGGTAATTCCGTGAGCAAAAATTATTTTAGCAATTGTAAATTGCATTTAAAAGTTAAAATTTAAACATGCAATAAAACAGAAACGGTTTGAAATTTTGTCAAATTTATTTATTTTGTGTGAAGTACAATTGTTCCTTTTAGAAATAGAGTATTATTTCATTTATATGAATGCCGCTGCTGGGCTTACAGTATCTCATTCGATCCGACCAATTTTCGTGCACTTTTACGAGTGTATGGGGTCACATCTCGACAATGGTATCACGAATGTTGGCCTTCAAATACTGAATTCTCTGGTTTGTCGACACAACACTTCTTTAACGGCGCCCCACAGAAAATAGTTAAACGGTGTCAAATCACAGCTTCTTGGCGGCCAATTGATATCAACATTTCTGCTAATTAAACGGCCATCAAACGTTTGACGCAATAAATTGATAGTAGTATGATGTATGTGACAAGTTGCACCATCCTGTTGACACCAAACATCGTTCGTTTCTGTACCACGAAGAGCTGGTACAAATAAATCGGTTATCATGGTGCGATAGGTGTCTCCATTGTCCGTAATGGTTACATCGTTCTCATTTTCGAAGAAATATGGTCCAATGATGCCCCGCTTCACAAGCTACACCAAACAGTAATACGTAATGCGTGCATTGGCTTCTCTAAGGCTACGTGTGGATTTTCTTAGCCTAAAATAGGGCAATTTTATTTATTAACGTACCCACCAAGATGAAAATGAGCTTCATCCGAAAAGACAATTTTTTTTTGCAAAATCGACATCGTGCAGTTTCTGGTTGGCCCATCTAGTAAATTTTGTAAGACTTTTTCCCGCAATTTCTGACCAATTATCTTTCCAATAAATCCCAACATTACTCAAACGATTCATTACGTTCAGTGGAGATAATATACTTTTGTGACGGAATAGAACGAAATGTTGGTTCAAATTTATGCCGATATATGGCCAACCCGATATTTACGTCCAGTGCAGAAGTCCCACATTTAGGCTCTCTATTTAAAGTTGGTAAACAGTTGATTCACAATTCACTTTTCATTTGTAAAGTGGTTCAGCGGATTCCCCAAAACCAAAATTCTATCTGATATCTACAATATCTCCTGTAAATATTATTCCAACTTTCGCACCATACTTAAATGATGTTCCAGAATCAGAGATTATAAGGTATTACTGATGTCTATAAATATCAAAAGAAAAATGATGAAAATGTCTTTAAACCATGTGGTTTACTCCTACTAACTTTCGATCGTTATTCAACTCCTGATAAAATAGATATCTCCTGGAATAAAGCCAAAGTTCGTCAATTTTTCGCAAGTCCCATGCATTTCAAAACGTCATTTTCTCGGACACAAAAAAATATTGCAAAAACAATCCATTATGTGAAATCTGTGATTGACCGCCACATACCAATGAAAATTGTAAGCGGACTTTTTGCTTTAACTGCTTTGAAAAACACCTTTTCCTTTAAAGAATGTAGCATTTAGATACAACAAAAAGAAAAATGTACTTTGAAAGTCGCCAAAGAAAAATATCAGACACTAAAATTAAAGGAACTTTTAATCGAAACATAGGCTGACTTCATAAACGCAGTTGGAATGCAACACTACAAAGAAATTCATTTACAAGGCAAAGCACTGTTTTATTGCAACACTGCTTTGTCAAATAATGAGATGACATTTTAATACATTTATGAACACGAAACCTTTGATCCTTTATGACTTAAAATATTTGTATAATTTCATTTTTTAAAATGAATATTCAGAAATAATGCGGTCTGCTCTATAAAACCGCTTTCGATTTGGCTGATAATAGAAATTCAAACAGCACTCTGATCAAAAATATTTTAAAGAAAAAAGATTCAAAGAGAAAAATTCCTAAAACCTTAAATTTTTGTAAAATTCTCGCAAGCATGCAGGACGTGTCGTGTTTTATTCTCATTTTCGAATGAAGAATTTATTTACCAAATAGTATAATTTGATAAACTTTTATTCTTTTGTATGTATATATATTGTTTTGTAAATATAATGACAAAACATCTTGTTGTCTAATCTTTGGTAAATGGAAAAGTGCTATCGATTTCCTTAATATCCCGCATTATTTGTCCCCAAATTGAGTTTCTTTTTTTTCGCTATGAAGTCTGACTCATGCCTCAAACGCACTTCTATGAGTAGCTTTTTCCTTTCATGATACCATTTTCTTTCACTATGTACAAAAAATTAAATGTTAAATCATAATTGTACTTACAATAAAAAAAATTACCACAAATCTGCCATTTCTACCACAAAATAGTCGTCGCCAATAAAAGTAAATATTTGCAAAGGATCACAAATAAAAACCATACACGAAATTGACAAATAATGCGCACTGAAAAGCATTGCTATGCAATAATGAACATGGGGCATTGCCAAAACAAATTTTACTGCTTTTATGAACATCATGCATTGTAACGTTGCATTGCAAACTGCGTTTATGAAGTCAGCCGTATTCTGATGTCCTACACAACAAAACCAACAACAAGTCTAACAAAAATTAAAATTCTTATAACAGCCCTGCAATAGTCAATATTGAAGAAAACAATTCAACAAAACAAACAAATTCTCGACGACAACAAAAAATACAACTGATAACTGTTTTTACTTCTACTAAATCTTTAATTCAAGAAACAAATTTACTGAAAGCATCATCAAATAAAAATAACAATTCAAAACCGTAACCTACAATAATAACTCGCTCTATGACCAAATCTTTAGCACATGAACAACAAATACTTTAAGAAATAAATAAACACAACATAAATTTAAGCCAAAAATTTGCTTTGCTAAACAATAATAACAATAAAAAATAAAAATAATAACCACAGCAGTCAACAATTCTTATGTTGGACAAAAATAAGTAAAAGAAATAATGTTTGTAGACAAATAATTAGCCCTCTACTTTCAAAATGAATTTTAAAATTAGCCAGTGCATTATTAACGAACTACTACTAACAATCAAAGACTATCATCTAGACATTATATCTATTAAAAAAAAAACACATATACCATATACCAACAACAATAATATAACATACCCTAAACAATACAATGGCTTTTTTTCATAATAATACTCATACGAAACCGCAATTTTAGTAAAAAAATCGATGCATAAACTATTGTACACAGATTCATATAGTGCTTCCATTACAATTGAAATAGGTATTGGTCTAAAATTTAATTTCATTAACACATATATCCCACCATAACAAACTGTCATCGCAAGTAATCTGAAGCACATTTTAACACTTGGAGTACACTCGGGGGTTCATGCCTTACTAACTCCCGTGGTAAAATTTTGTAAAATTTCGTTTTATGTGATGACCTCATAGGTCCAATAATGGCGAATCTTCACATTTATCCACTCGCGACGGATGTCGACGTTTGTTTATGTTCGCCACAGAGTTTCACGGAAGTGATCACTATCCTATTATAATTAATATAGAAACAAATTAATATTCCTTCTTATGCCAGGAAGCCAAAATACAAAACTGATTTGCTAACTGGTTGAAAAGTAAATAAATTGCGTTATGAATATTAATCATCAGGCAGCCTTAATTACTAAAGGTATCAAAGCAGCAACAAAAGTCAGCATTTTCCAACCTAATAACAAAGCTCCAGTACATCGTCTTGCGTGGTTGTACCGCGATTTAGAAATATTAAGAAAAGAATACTCTACAAAAAGCACAATGCTATGTTTCGAAGAGCCGTAAAACTTAGCAAAGTCCCTTTCATGCAAAAGTTCACATCCAACATCAACCCTTCGTCTTCGGGACCCTTTGCATTTTGAATGATATAAAGCTTCTTACGGGTGTTTTAAGTACAAACTATCAAATATCTTAAATCGGGATCAAGAGTAGTCTCACATACAATCCAAAATCTTCCAACACAAATGCAAACAAAATCGAATCATTTATTAATATGGTAGAACATATATATTAATATGGTAGAATAGTAGTCTAGTAGATAGTGTGTTGGCTTATTAGACGTGAGTCCACGGTTCAAACTCCAGGTCCGACATCTGCAACAATATAAAAAATTTACCTTCGGCAAATTTCTGGCAAAAACTCTGAGGGCCATTATTACAACTTGCCGTTAAAGTTGGGTTTAGTTAAAGGTAAATTTAGCTAAAGTGAACTCTAAAGTCACATTTAACTTCTTTTCGTTATTACCACTTGATAAAATAAAGTTAACTTTTTCAAAAATACGGCAGTGCCGGAGCATGCCGATAACACTGCTCAATTAAACAAGTTTTTTAAATGCAGTGGCAACGACGGAATTCGTTTTTTTGTTGTATATGCTCTTACTTAATAACCCGATTAACGGATTTCGGCCTGCCGCAACACATCTTTCCAGGCGCCTCTGCTTCTTGCGCGCCTACGCCAGTTGGTCACACCAATCGATGACAGGGCTTCCTCGATTTGGCCCTTCCAACGGATACTCGTCCTCTTCGCCGACTTCCGCAGATCCCCGCATCAAATACCCGGTCGCCGGAGCATCCTCCTCCATTCGAACGACATGGCCGAGGCAGCGCAGCCGCTGGATGTTAATTCGCTGCACAACGTCTATGTCGTTGAGGAGCTCATACAGCTCACTGGTGGATCGGATGCGGAAATCATCGCTAACTCGCACTGGACCGAAGATCTTACGTAGGACTTTTCTCTCGAATACTCTCAAGGCTGCTGCATCAGTGCTTAATAGGGTCCATGCCTTTACGCCATAAAAAAGCACGGAGAGGATGAGCGTCTTGTAGAGTATTAGTTTTGTCGTACGAGAGAGATCTCTGCCACTCAATTGCTTATTGAGACCATAGTAGCACCTGTTGGCAAGAGTGATCCAGACTGACATCATTTTTTGGTGGTAACGGCGGTAGTAGACTCCCGTTCAATAGCACTAAAGGCAGCATCATACGCAAGCAACTGGACACTTTTTTGACAAATATATACCACAAGGTTTTCCATTATCTGTGGTGCCTTTTTAAACGACTACAATCAGTTCATAACAATATTTCCTCCCACAAATATTTTGTACATGCTTTCTATGCAGATGACGCAGTGATCTCAAAAATAAGGGATGAAATAAAGACGCATTCACAAAAATATCATAATTAAACGTGTAAACCGTATTCTTGGTATCATCTTTGAAGTTTCACTTTTGAAGAAAATTGTTTGGAGCTCAGAAAAATTCTCAACTCTAGATTAAACATAATAAAGTTCCTTACCTCTAAAAATTGTAACATTCATATCTCTGTCTGCTACATTTGCAACTTCACCAAAACGGCGACCTTATTTAAACCGGACACATCTACAGCTACTGTTCCAACTTTACTGCTGAAGCTTTAACTATTTGAGGGCTGTAGAATATGCTGAAAACAAACAATCAAAATTTATTGTCTTTCTTCTATACAAGCTGTTTGTAAAGATAACTGCTTCCCCATCACATGTAGACATCCTTGGAAATAAACTTGCAGATGCGGCTGCATGTGGTGCTAAAAACAAACCGCTTAAGTATTCCATAGCGGAAAATTCGGATGTCCGTAATGTTATTTCCTCGCATTGAAGTAATCTACATGAAAGTAAATGGTCGAACTATCACGCTCCTACAATGATCGTCTTATAGTGTTTTCTTTTCTACTAAAAAATGTGCCTTTTTAAAAAAAATGCAATTTTATATTTGTTTCTTAAAAATGTTTCGGCCTCTAAAAGGGTGGTGTGTTTTATTCTAAATAATTCGCACTTCCGCAATGGTGGAGGACATTGCATTTTATGCCCTGTATAAATCGAGAGTGCTGATAATACCCTGTGAAGCAGATGACTTTTGTTTATTTATAGGGCTACCAGATGAAATTTAAAAAAGTCGCCTAGTATCGTTATCCAATTTTGAAGTTAATTTTTTCGTTTTGTGGAGTAACCTAAAGGAAACATTAAATTATTAAAGCTACATGGTCAGTAATAAAGGGTGTTTTTTATAGAGATATAGAACTTTAAGTTGCAATAAAACAACGATGGATTATTCGATTGACATGAATTTTATTTATCCGAAAGATAATCTTGTGGCATTACATTTTAAATATGATTTCTGGCATATGACCGCCACGGCTGGCGCGGATGTAGTCCAATCTGGACGTCCAATTTTCGATGAATTTTTCCAACATTTGTGGCCGTATATCGGCAATAATACGGCGAATGTTGTCTTCCAAATGGTCAAGCGTTTGTGGCTTTACCGCATAGACCAATGACTTTACAAAGCCCCACAGAAAGTAGTCTAGCGGTGTTAAATCACAAAATCTTGGAGGCCAATTCACAGGTCCAAAACGTGAAATTAGGCCGTCACCAAATGTGTCTTTCAAGAAATCTATTGTGGCACGAGCTGTGTGACATGTTGCGCCGTCTTGTTGAAACCACATCTCCTGGACATCATGGTTATTCAATTCAGGAATGAAAAGTTAGTATTCATGGCTCTATACCGATCACCATTGACTGTAACGTTCTGGCCACCATCGTTTTTGAAAAAGTACGGACCAATGATTCCACCAGTCCATAAAGCGCACCAAACAGTCAGTTTTTCTGGATGTAACGGTGTTTCCACATACACTTGAAGATTATCTTCACTCCAAATGTGGCAGTTTTGTTTGTTGACGTAGCCATTCAACCAGAAGTGCGCTTCATCGCTAAACAAAATTCGCTTATGAAAATCGGGAACAACGGTAATCTCGTTTTGGGCCCATTCGACGAATCTACGCCTTACTTGATGATCGTTTGGCTTCAAATCTTGCACGAGTTGGATTTTGTAAGCACACAAACCAAGATCCTTCCGCAAAATCTTCCATAAAGTGGATGGACACAGATCCAATTCCTGTGCTCGATGGCGGATGGACTCATTCGGGTCTTCCTCAATGCTACGCTCTACAGCAGCAATAGCTTCTGTACGCACCGTACAGCGTCTCTGGGGATGCGAGTTATCAATAAGAGTAAACGTGGTGCGAAAACTTTCCATGGCTAATCGAATTAACTGCTCTGATGGACGATTTTGTCGACGATAAAATGGACGTAGTGCGCGATACGTTTTCCGCACAAAACCATTATTTTCGAAATAAAATTGCACTATTTGCAAGCGTTGTTCAGGCGTGAGTCTATTCATGATGAATTGCCAAACCAAACTGAGAATAAATCACTTGACAGCTGTTAAATCGGTCGCCATCTTGAAAAGTAATGCCAACTTAAAGTTCTATACCTCTATAAAAAACACCCTTTATAAAAAATTTGCATTCAGTGTTAGAAAAGTGTTAAAAAAAAATTTTTTGGTTATAAAAAAAGAACTCAAAAAATGAAGTCGAAAAAATCTGGCAAAACCCTTTTCATATTTACATATTTTATTGAAAACAAATCATATTTTTAAATTTAAAACCTTTAATAAGTACAAAACACTTGTTTTTAATTAATTTTAAATATTATTACTTATGCTATGTTCGCACGAGGCTTCGCTCTCTGTTTTGAACTACTTATTTGAATTATCATGTTCACACGGCAACTTTGTAATTCTTTTTGACAGTTCTTCTTTTCTTCTTTTTTATTGCTAAGTTATTTGTTGTAAAATTGTGATAACAATGGAAAAAAGTAATTGAAAATTTTTTTCGGGCTTATTAATAATTTCAAATTATAAAGTTCATACAGCTTCTTCAAAAGCTGCAAATACTTTTCCTGTAGATTCAATAGGTTTTCCACACACATAGTGGGTTCCCTCGCTAATTTCGCGAATATCCTTCTTCTGAATAATACTTTTTTCAAAGTGTTATTTTTGTATTCCATTATTGTTTATTGTTTACAATATTTATTTGTTTATATTTTTTGTGCTTTGACAGCTAGTGATGGCAAAAATACGATAAAATTTAGAGATTACATTGATTTTTAAGTAATTCGCAGGGTAATAAAAATTGAATTACATACAATTTGGGTAATTCGCTCACAAAATTTTGTATGGCGAATTACGTATTTCAGCACATAATTGAATGTTGAACTACGAATGAGAGAGCGAATTACGAAAAATTGCTGCCGAGCGAACATAGCATTACATTGAACTGCTTTTGAACAAATTGGCATTTCCTCATTCATTTTCTTATTAAGTGGTAAACACAGGGCATACCCTTTTTAATATTTGAGTTACGTTCTTCTCAAATAAAAAATTACATTATAACATTTTTTAATGCACCTTGTAAGAGGGTGACGTTTTCTTTGTATAAAAGAAAACACCATTAGATTAGGCCACTGCAAATACTCTCACAAATATTTCATAAATAAAACAACACGTCCACTCTGCACAACATGTAATAGCTATACTACCGTAACACATATTAGACGAGTGTCCAGCATTTAACTCTTGCACAATCAACATCTTTGGGGCTAAAACACCATCAAGCTTATTAACCTCTATCTGTGATGATAATATAAATTTACAGCCATATTCATAAAAAGTTATTTTTGATTTATTTACCGTTTATAAGCAAAAGTTGCTAAAATTGTATTCATAAACGTAAAGTAGTCTATTTAACCTATAATGAACCAAAAATAAGTAAACAAAATTTATTGTTGGGTATACCCTACTATTAGGGATGCCAATCGAGAAATCCCGAATCACAAAATCCCGCGACTTTCGGGATTCCCAAATCCCAAATCCCGGGATTTTTTAAAACTTATCCCGGGAATTTTCGGGATTGTAAATTCATACATATAAACTTTATAAGTAAGAGTAGAAAAATTTAGTCTACCGCATTGTTTTTTTTATTTAATATTACATTAAATAACACTCATGTAGTTTTCAAGTGTATTATGCAACAATTAAGTGAATATTCTATATAATATTCTGAATAAGAACTCGACTTCAATTGTTAAAAAGTTAAACGTTGCCCTCGAAGTTCAATAAAATCTGTTAATACAGCTGATGGTTTAGACAATCAACTTTCTAAAAAAAATAGATTTGATTGAATCACGAGGTGTTAGAGGTGAATAGTTATATTCTGCATATAACTATCTTGAAACCATTTTGCCCACAAGTGTAGATTGCAAAAAATGTTTTTCAGCGAAAGATGTTTTTGTGTACATCAAAATTAAGGCAAGAAATGTTAGTCTTCGATCTTTTTAAAAAATTACTTAAAACAATTAATATAATTAATATATATTTCGGACACTAAATAGTGTTCTTAAAAGGGTAGGTATTTGTTTCTTCACTAATGTGTCTATACATATATGTATGCATGGAGACATAGATGAATTGTTTTTATTTTTACTTTTTATTCTGTTTTTTTTTTATTTTATAACATGTGTATTGTGATAAAGATCAAAAATTAATAAAAAAATTTAATAATACAATTGTTTTTAGCTCTTTTTATTTAGAGAAAATCCCGGGATATTTCGGGATTTTTCGATTCCGAATTGTTCCGAAAAATTCCGGGATTTCGGGATCGGGATTTCGAAATCCCGATTCCCGGGATTTTTAGAAATCGATCCCGTTTGGCATACCTACCTTCTATAAACCAAAAATAAATTGGCAATTTTCATTTTGACTAACAGGTAAGTACAATTTATGTTAAAAAGGAAAATCTATTTTTAAGTTCTAGAGATTTTAAACAATTAACAAAAAAAGCAATGCAATATAATTGATTTTTAGTATTGTTACGTCTTTACCCTTTTAAAAACGTTTAAAATATGAGTTCGTAGGTTGCAAATAAAAATAAATTTGTGTTTAGTTTTAAATAAATTCCTTATTGTTCGAACAATTCTGTGTGTCACTGTTCGCAACTTTATTTAAACAACAACAATTTGCTTTATTTGTTATTCTTCTTTTTTGCACTCTTCCGCGTACACTAACAATTCTTCGTTGGATCTTTACAACGGAGATCTTCAAACCACGATTATTCTCTGCACACGCAACACGTCTTCATACAATTGACTGACTGAATTTTTACTGATCCCGTTGCCTGCTTGATTTGCGTTTTATATCGCTGGGTAAACAGTCTGATGAATGCTCTTGAAGGAGAATGACTTTGCCTTCGCGAGATCTCTATAAATGTAAACATCTTGTTTACGTTATTGTTGTTTGTGTATTCTGTTTGCGTTTGTCCTTGCAAGTTAACGACAGTAACGGCTGAAGCTGATTCTGCAGTGTAAACGTTTTTAATATTTTTGCTACACACCTGCAACGGCTCCAATTACGAACAATTTGATGGGAAAATAATTATGTTGGATCAGCGTCTTAGTTCGGTGAGAAAATAATTATGTTGAGTCAGCGTCTGGACACTCGCGTAAGTTATGTATGTACTTCCACATGCACAACCAAAGGTTAATGTCGAGGAAATCATTGCGAAGTATTTAAATAATAAGTAGAAGTTCATTGGCACTTGGAACAATAAATAAGTATTTTCACTTCAATGAATTGTTTCGAGTATTAAACATTATTTCATTGTAACACTAAACCACATAATGCTCCATAAGCATTTCTGTTTAACCAAGGGCATTAACATTTAAAATGATTAACAAAACCAAGTCTTTTTGTTTATGCTATGTTCGCACGGCAGCAATTTTTCGTAATTCGCTCTCTCATTATTAATTATGTGTTGAATTACATAATTCGCCATACAAAATTTTGTGAGCGAATTACCCAAATTGTATGTAATTCAATTTCTATTACCCTGTGAATTACTTAAAAATCAATGTAATCTCTAAATTTTATCGTATTTTTGCCACCACTAGCTGTCAAAGCATAAAAAATATTAACAAATAAATGTTGCAAACAATAATGGAATCCAAAAATAACATTTTGAAAAAAGTATTATTTAGAATAAAGATATTCGCGAAATTAGAGTAGGAACCCACTATGTGTGTAGAAAACTTATTGAATGTACAGGAAAAGTATTTGCAGCTTTTGAAGAAGCTGTATGAAGTTTATAAATTAAAAATATTAATAAGTAAAAAAAAAAACAATTTTACAGCAAATAATTTAGCAATAAAAAGAAGAAGAAAAGAAGAACTGTCAAAAAGAAGTTACCGTGTGAACATGGTAATTCAAATAAGTAATTCAAAACTGAGAGCGAAGTAATTCGAAGCCGCGTTCGAACATGGCATTATAATAATAGTAATTGTATCGATCTGACCAAGCAGAATCGATGTCATTGGCTTAATGATTGCTCAATACTTTCAAGTGTTTAGTTTTTATTTTCTTTCCTTTCCTTTGTTTTTTTTATTCTGAAGTGGTTTTTTCCTTTGTTTTGGTGTAGTAGGCTAGATATTAAAATTGAGATTTTTTAAAGTTAGTCTTAAGACCAAACTCAAATAATAAAGTTGTAAGAAATTTTTAATAAACGTGAAATTTTATTATACAAACTTAACTTACAAACTTAACTCGTGAAATTTTAATTCAAACCACAACATACAAACTTAACTCATGAAAATTTATTATACAAACTTAACTCGTGAAATTTTAATTCAAACCATAGCATACAAACTTAACTGGCGCAGTTCGCTAAACAGAAAAGAAAAAGTGAAAAAATATAGACTATATAAATTTTAAGAAATTAAATACAGTGAAACTAAAACAAAAAAAATTAAAAAGGCTTGAAAGGCTAGACGATGAGCAAGTTAGACGATCGAAGGAACCTACACGAATCGGTTAGCGGGGAACAGATGGCAGAAGTAATAAGGGCACAAGAAGAAGCTGTAAACCAGCTAAAGGCCCAATTAGAACATCAACAGCAAAACGTTGAAAAAGGTTTTTGGCTCGAACCTCGAGATATCCTCACACAGTGTAGACAACTAAGAGGTTTGGACAAAGACCACGACGTTAATGCATTTATATCGTCAGTGGAGGCTACTATGGCACTCTGTCCGCTGAACAACAGACAACTGGAAAACCTAGCAATGTCGATAGTGGTGAACGAAAAAATTAATGGTGCAGTTGGAAGTTACGTCAGAGAATTGGGAACCAACGCAACTTGGGACCAAATAAAATCGAAACTGAGGGAGTACCACAGACCAAGGACATCATATGGCGACATCTTTAACAAATGCAGGTAAATAAAAGTAAGCAATTTAAGAGAATTGTTTAATTATTTTGAAAAGGCAAAATATGATATAAACCAAATATATTTATTCGATGACAATAAGCCTAGTATTTATAAACCAGAAGAAGTTGATATGGATTTAGTAAATATTTCAATAGAAAAATTGACATACCAATGAGGACCTATTTAGATCAGAATTGTACACTTAATACTATAATTACGAGATACTCATAAATTAAGGCGTTAGATGACCCTAGGGCTATTCACATTAAATACAGGAAAAATACTAATACTTACAATAAAAACTTAAACATTTATAATACTAATTATAAAATTAACACACCAAACATCAACGAAAATAAACAATATAATACATACACACAAAGACATTCTAGTTTTAACACCTCAAGTCAAACTAAACCTAACCCTACTAGCTCAAATCCATCTAGGATTAGTCGTATGGGCGTAGATATTCGAAATTCTAAATTTCAGTCAGAACCCATAGAGATCGGAACTCTACACGAAACCCAGACAAATGTAGAAAAAAAAATTATTTAATATCGCCTCAATATCTTCATTACCATTAATAACAATTTCCATAGGGAAACAAAAAATAAGGTGTCTTATCGACACCGGCTCTACCACAAGCATTCTAACAGAAGAAGTCTTGATAGAGCAATACCCTACAATTAAGCTTAAAAATCCTCTGTATTTTAAAACTTTAAACGGTACAAATAAAATTGAATATATAGTAACTACACCATTCCCAAGGGAATTTGGTTATCCTGGCACACTTCAATGGAAAATTATCAATTTCTCAAACAAAAGCTTTTCGGGCATAATAGGACAACATTTTTTGAGAGCTTTGAAAGCTAAAATTAGTTATGATGAAAATTACATTGAAATACTTAAAAATAAATTGTATTTCGAGGAATATGACTATGACAAATATTTTCAAAATATAATATAATTTAGAACATACGGAAAACAAACAAATAATGAATAGTATTGATTTATCCCATACAAATCACGAAGAACATCAGGCAATTTTGAAATTGCTTAATGAATTTGAACATTTGTTCTTTAAAGAGGGGGATGTTTTATCATGCACAAATGAAGTTTGTCATGAAATAATAACTACAAATGAGAGGCCCTTGTATCCCGCAAATATATAGGTACCCTCAAATACATGAGGAAGAAATAAAACGTCAAATTAAAGATATGATGGAACAAAAAATTATACGTGAAAGCAATTCACCTTATAATAGTCCATTGTGGATTGTTGAGAAGAAATTGGATAATTCTGGGAACAAGAAGTTCAAATAAATATCCTATTCCTAATTTAAATTCACTATTAGATAAACTTGGAAAAGCACAGTATTTCACAACTTTGGATTTGACCAAAGGTTTCCATCAAATACCGGTTAGGGAAGAAGATATAGAAAAACTGCTTTTTCAACACCCTTTGGGCATTACGAATTTATCCGTATGCCATTTGGCTTGAAGAACGCCCCATCAACCAAAGGTTAATGAATAAGATTCTCAGTGATTACATAAATAAAATTTGCGTCGTCTATATGGACGATATATTGGTTTTTGGCACATCCTTACAAGAACACTTAACAAACCTTAAATTAATACTCCAAGCACTTAATAAAGCGAAACTTAAAATACAAGTGGATAAATGCGATTTCCTAAAAAAAGAAACACAATTTTTGGGGCATATCCTAACAAATGAAGGGGTAAAACCAAGTCCCTTGAAAATCCAAATAATTCAAAATCTTAAAATTCCAAATACCACAAAAAAGATAAAATCCTTCCTAGGTATGACTAGATTTTATAGAAAATTTATAAAGGACTATGCAAAAATTGCATATCCAATGATCCGATTTTTAAAAAAGGATCAATCAATTAACACAAATGATCCAAGTTTTATTACTTCCTTTGAAAAACTTTAATATCTTGTAACAAACTTACCGATATTGCGATATCCTAATTTTACGAAGAAATTTTAAATCACAACAGATGCTGGCAACTTTGCTATAGGTGCTATTCTATCTCAAGATGGACACCCTGCTGCATATGCATCTAGAACCTTAAATAAACATGAAGCAAATTATGCTACTATAGAGAAGGAGTTACTCGCCATTTTATGGACAGTAAAATACTTTCGGCCATACGTTTACTGTAGGGGATTTGATTTAGACCATCAGCCGCTGAAGTGGTTGATGACAAAATATTCCGGAAAGGATATAAGCCCGAGACTTCAAAGATGGCTGGTGAGTTTGGAAGAATATAATTTCTCGATTGAATATATAAAAGGAAAAACCAATAATATTCTTAGTAGAATAAGAAACGACGAGATTAATGCTCAAATAGAACCAGTTCACGTCAATGAAGACAACAATAGCATGAAAGTTGAAATAGACACAGTTCATTCGCAACAGCAGAATTCAAATTTTGAAATTCCAATATTGGATACTGTCGTAAATAGATTTAAATCTCAAATAGTTATTGTGCAAAGAAAACAAAATACAGTAGGAAAAGGGAGAGTGGGGATATAGTCTTATGATCATGAATGTTACAAGGTTCAGAAAAAGATTGAAAAAGAGTTCTCGTCAAATAATAAAGTGAAATTTGTGAGGTGTTCTAGAATGGCAGAAGATATAGCAAATGGCGAAGAGCTTAGGAAAAAAATCGCATTCCATAAAAACGAAAATGGCTATTGCGGTATTACAGCAACTTTTGAAAAATTAAAAAGCAAAGTGTATAATCCTCAACTTAGAGAGGAAATAACAAAAGTCATAAACAATTGCGACATATGTTCGGGTGGAAAATATGATAGAAATCCTATTAAAAATAAATTTCATATTACTGAAACTCCACAAACTACTAAAGAAATAATTCATGTCGATACCTATATTAATAGTAAACATACTTTTTTGGTTTTCATTAACAAATTTTACTCGCCAGAAACCTCATCAAAGAAATTTTGTTGTTCAAAATGTGGGGGTGAGCAGGGAGAGAATAAAATCAAGTATTTGGCGAGAGTTGGGGTAAATAAAATACAAAAGTATTAGTTTCAAATAATTAATTATTATTTATTGTACACAAAACGTACCTTCGGTCAATTCTTTTCTATTTTTATCAATTCACAATTAATTCATATGAACACAGAGGTGGTTTATACACTTAAACTAAACTTATATCTAAGACTTAAAAGTAGGGTGGCAAGCGTGAACATCCCGCCCCTTGCAACATTGCAATAAGAGGACCGAGAAGTCACCTGGCCAGAGATCAAAATTAACAATTCAGGGTTTTTAATAGCATGATACAATAATACAAATTCCTTGTATAAAGGTAAAAAATTATGAAATATAAAAAAGATAATTTCAATGAGCAGGTTCTAACAAGAGCTTGGTTGTGGGTTGCGCTCTTCGTCTGCGTTCTGTAGGAGTAAACTGCTTTTCGTTGCCAACATTTATTTTCGTGGTGTTTGCCTCTCAGGCGTTCGACAATTAGCCTACGGGGTATTGGATGATCTGTAAATGAAAACGACAAGCACACAACAGAGAAAAACAAGAAAACGAATTAGTTTTGCTCTTAGTAAGGGATCAGCACGAGCTTCTCAATTGGCCATATTAGAACGCCATTGGCGGTTCGAATTTCGACCACTCGCGCTTCTAATCAGGAACGAAATAAAATCGTTCGATTCGAATAAATTTTCGGTCGTTATGGGGTTAATTGTCATAACGAAAGGCAACATGATCGACAACAACAAAATCCTCTTAATGGCTTTCCTGACGAGTAAAAACGGTCGTTTTGGGGTATCAACTCTATGTAGAGATTCCACTTGATTCCAAATGTCAGTGCCTGGTCCACGATAAGCGATACTCGATATGCTACAAAAGTTGGTCAATAGCACGGGGGTTTTTGAAACCAGGACAGAACGATAGTCGAATCTGTCCCACAAAAGCTTCAGATCTGGTAAGATTCAGCTTCTAACGAAGTGAAAATACCATTTTTTGCAAATAGAGTTCAGGCACAACTTTTGCTTTGGCAGCGAGCAAGTGGGTGAAAAATGCAGCAAACGGGGTTAGGACTCTACTATACAGGATGTCAACATATGCTTTCTCTAAAGCATCACAAAATTGCATGAAGTACTTCACGCTGAGGGTTAAAATTAACCCAACGGGGATGTTTATCCTGTCGATGTGAGAGTAATCATCGACAAACTCAAGTAGAGTTTGCTACCACTGCGCCATTAAGGCCCACAATAGTGGCAGCAGGTGCCGAATATGTCGGAAGATCTAGCTTCCGTTGCAACTTTTGAGAGATGAAAGTAGCTTGAGACGCTGGGTCTATCAGAGCTCTCGCAGAGAAAATGGCATGATCTAATTCTATATTCACATGGGCAGTTCCTAACAGAACTGTTGAGGCCCTGGTGGACTGCAGTCGGGTAGCGAAGTTCTGAAAAGGTTGAGCAGCAGCGGATGCAGATGGGCCATTGTCCACTTTATTTCGCTTTTGTGCAGGAGAAGACCAAGGGATTTCTGGAGAACTATGTGGAGTAGCAGAGTTAGTAGGGTTAGTTCCAGTCCTCGGTTCATCCCGGGGGGAAGGTTCGATACGATGAAGTAGCGAATGATGTTTTTGTTTGCAAATGTAGCAAACATTTGAGCTCTGGCATCTCTTGAACTCATGCGAGGCTGCCAAACAATCGTGCAGCATTTGTGCTTTTTAACGGTTGCCAAGCGAGCGCTAACCGTAGTTCTCAAAAAATCGAACACAATGAATGGGATGATTCTCACTGCAAACTGGACATTTTCTTTGGGTAAGTTAGGGGTCACAGTGATCCCAAAGGTTCTCAATTTCCGAGGGTTACCAGAACTGCCTTGGTTACTAACCCGTGTAGTAACTTGGAAAAAATTGTGGCTGCCGATAATGTCCGAAACTGATTCCAGCGTTCGATATCTGGCAGTCAGGAATTCATCCATCCTGCTCCACTTGGGTTGGTCTGAGCAAGGCCCTAAAGTCTGCTCCCAAAGACCAAGGGTGTGTTCGGGAAGTTTAGTGGAGCAGATGTAAACGAAGATGATATCCCAATTCTGAGTCCCTATGCCCAGCAACGACAAATTCGTTATACAATCATTAATTGTTCGCTGCAAACTCTTAATTGAAGGGCCAGATTCTTTGGAAATGGAAGGGAGTTGAAAAGAGTTTTCAATTGAGAATTGACTAATACTCTTTTATTCTCGTAACGATCGACGAGATTCTGCCAAGCCATGGCGAAACCATCATTCGTCATGGGGCACGTTCGTATTATGTCCCTCGCCTCACCTTCAGTTTTCTGGAAAAGATAGTACATCTTTTGGATATTGCTAATATGGGGGTTAGTTCCGTAAATGGCCGAAAACATATCTCAAAATGTTGGCCAAGACGCATAATCGCCAGAAAAGGTTGGGGTGTCACATGGGGGAAGGTGGATAGGTACAGTGCTAGTAATCGGTTTCGTGGCCTTACTCTTAAGGCTATGAATTAATCCGTCAATAAATGAGGCAGATTGAAAATACAAGGTATATCCCGACATATATTTGGCCTTCGCATCCTTTGTTGACACTTTGGTTTCTTCGGCATTTTCCAACAAGTCTTCGTAACTGTCAGGAAAGCCTTCCCATAAACGGGTCAACTCCTGCCGATGAACACCTAGAGAGTAAACCGAATGTTCCTCTCGCGCAATAGCCTGAATAAAGCTTTCCAAATCCGCTAAGCGATTGTAATTTCTATTCAAATTTCTTAATGCGGCCATTTTGTCCTATCAAAATTCGGGTTTTTCTTTAATTGATTTATAGAGAAAAAATTCAAAAATGATTCGACAATTTCAATTCAAATTAATTTTATTGAAGAAAAACTCCAAAGTATAGGGGGTATCGAAAAAAACCGAAAATTCAAATCAGAATTGTATTAAAATATCACTTTTAAGTACAAAATGTAAAGAAATATTCGCGATAAATTTTAGAACGAATAAAAAGGGGTTTGCTTCCGAAACAAAATCCAAAAAAGAATCGAAATTTAAACATAATTTAAAACAAATAAAATTATTTTATATTGTAATAAAAAAATTAAATATTAATTTAAAATATCAAAAAAAAAATATTTATATATATTATTATTTCAATTAAAAATATTAAAAGAAAGTTATATATTTCGATTTGTATTAGTGTAAGAATACAAAACACAAATATCGCAACAAAGCAGAATATAAAAAAAATAAACGCTGTCACCTTAATTAGTGACAATCTTCCAACTGATTTTAAAAAGTAGTATACAACAATAACACGGCTAAATTAATATACTGTGTTTTTATTTTCGTTTTGTTTATTTTGTTTTGCTTTTCTTTTTCTTTTATTCTTACACTCGCACTGCACTTTTGAATATGCTATTTATTTTAAAAATACCAATTAACACCGAGTGGTTTTAACGCAAAAGTTGGTTTTAACGTTAAAACCAAAAATAAAACCAGTTTTTACCATACAAAATTATTGTGTTAAAACCAAAATATAACCTTTTTTGAATTGGTTTTAAGTAGGTTTTATGAAATACAACCTTGTTTTGATGTACATTTCAAGGCTACCAGCTCTGAAATGTTGAAAACAGCTGATATAAACAAAACAAATGTAAATAAATAAATAAATGTAAATAAACATTTATTTTGTGTTAAAAAAGGAAAAATTTTGAATATTTTTAAATTTCTTCAATGAAAATTTTAAAAATTTGTAAATATTTAATTATTAATCGAAATATGTGTGGTTTTTGGTCACAATGAATATAGTTTCTTGTGCAAAAGGTAAGTAAAAAGGTAAATATATCAAGATGAAATAAGACATATTGCTCATACAATTTTTTCTTGCAGGACTTTGTATCTATTATCAGTATTTATTAATTTCTTGAATGAAAAAGTTAAAATTCAGTAATTTTTTCATTATTAATAGAACTATAAGCAATTTCCCTTCACAATGAAAAAAGTTCCATGTACAAAAGGTAAGTAAAAAGAAAAAAAAAACTTTTTGTTTCAGGAATTTGTGAATATAACTCTAAATTAGTTGCATACTAAGTTACTGACGATCAATGAAAGGTGTCATCAAACACAATAGTTATGAATTACGTTTCCGTAATAAAATGGTTCATCTCTTTTCAAAATTATTCTATTATTTTACCAAAATATCATCAACTTCTACCAAAATAAAATAATAAAAACCCACCCCGAAAACTAACAAAACATAAATAAACAAAAAAAGACAAAAAGAAAACAAAAACAGCTGTTGCGCAGTCATAAATGTCATGAATTTAAAACCAGATTTAAGAAAACTTGCAGTGTGAACGCAAAATCATCAGAATTTGGCAGAATATAGAGATGAATTTAAAGAGACTCTTAAAACAAATGAACGCGAAATTAAGCAAATTCTTGAAGCAATTGAGAAGAGATATACTCAGAGACTTAACAAATTAAATGAAGCTCAAAAATGTTGTGATTTAAATTTAAAAGAAATAAAAAAAAAATAACGATGGATGAACAAGCAAGAAAATAAAAACGAAGAAGTATGCAGCTTAATAAAAGAGTCGAATGTAATTCAGTGCAAAAAGATAAAGAAAATAATAAAGGAATCAAATGAAAATCAAAAAGAAGTGTAAGTAAACAAATATCCTTAATCGTTAAACCTAAGGTAAAGCAAGATAGTGAAAAAACAAAAGAAGAACTGAATAAAAAAGTAAATCCGGGAAATTTGAGAATTTCGAATGTTCAAAGCAAAAAAAACGGAACAGTGGTGATACAAACAGAAACTAATGATGAAAGAGAAAAAATAAAGTCTGCAATTGAAAATGAAATGGGCGATAATTATGAAATACGTACGACTAAACCAATAGATTTAATAGTTGACATTAAATTTATGACTTAAATATTCAGAAAAGGAAATATTAGAAAAATTAAAGAAACAAAATCCTTTCCTTAATGATAGTGAATTAAAAATAGAGAAAACTTATGAATATAAACGACACAATAGAGTATTTTATAATGTAAAAGTAGCAACATATGGCGAAGTGTATATGAAACTTATTAATACGCAGAAGGTCAATATTGGATGGAAAAGATGCAAGGTTGTTGATGGAACTGATGTGATGCAATGCTTTAAGTTCATAGGCTTTAACCATCAAGCAAGTGAATGCAAGAATAGTGAAATATGTTTTAAATATCATGGTGAACATAACACGAGTGGTTGTAATGAGGATATTTTGGAAAAATGTATAAATTGTGTGCGGATGAATAATAAGTTAAACTTGGGACTAGATGTAAATCATTTAACTAACAATAAAAAATGCCCAGTGTATCAAAACAAATTGAAAATTAAGAAACGAAGCATAGGTTTAACGGCATAACAATCAAATATAAAATTAAAAAAGATTTATGCTCTATATACAAACATACAAGGTTTAGTGAATAATTGCAATCAACTTGAGATAATTGCTACCTATAAAAAATTTGAATTTATTATACTATCTGAGACTCATTTTACCGAAAATATTGAAGAATGTGAAATTACGTTGCAGGACTATGAACATATAATATCCCTATCGAACTCTACTAGAACAGGAGAAGTTATTATATATTTTGAAAGACATTGGAAAATGACAAACATTTTAGAAAAGCGTGAAAATTCAAAATATTGGTTATTGGCGTGTATGGCGGAATATAATAAGTCCCGTGTCATTTTGGCAGCAGTATATAGATCACCTAATTGTAGTGAAACTGAATTTTGTAAAGTGTTTGACGAATATTTGGAAGAAATATGTGAAAACAACTGTGATATAGTGATAAGTGGAGACTTCAATATAGATTGGGCCCAACAAAACTTTTATAGAACAAAAATTGGAAACAGCTTAAATGATAATGGACTTAAACAAGTCGTGAGCGAGTACACAAGGCTAACAAAAACATCAAAAACTAATCAATTATGTAATATGTAAATAATTATAATGTATCAGTTAAGAACAGTGCAAAACATAAATTGCGGATCACGAATCATTAATTATTGACATTAACATTAAAAATGAACAGAAAAAACCTTACAGTGAACATATTAAGGACCGAAATATATTTAGATATAATAAAAATGCTTTCCACAATCATTTCAACATGGTGATACACTGTGAACAATTGAGCAATATAAACGAAAATGCTTTAATGATAAACGAAAATGCTTTGATGTTAGATAAAAGTTTTAAAGACACCATTAATATGTTTACAAGAAAGATAAAAACTAAAACATAAAATTACATTAATAAATGGTTTAATAACGAACTACGGGAGCTAAAACGAATAAAAATTAATTAATACAAAAAAGCAACAATCGAGAACACCGATGAAGCATGGTCAACTTACAGATGGATAAGAAATTTATATAAAGTGAAGATTGAGAACGAAAAAAATAAATATATTAATAACAGATTAAATAATGCCAAAGACCAGAAAGATATGTGGAGAGAAATTAAAAACTTAGTCCTAAAGAAGAACCAAACTTTGATAAGAAATGTGATATTTAATGGTGTAGAGTATAAGAGTAATATAAAGATAGCTAGTCATTTTAATAACTATTTTGTAGATAGTATTAAGGAAATAAGAGACTCGATCGAGAATGTGCAATACATAAATAATGTAATAATAGTAAACCAAAAACTTAAATTCCGTGCAATATCTATGTTAGAGCTTAAGGAGATTGTAAAGAGTCTGAATGATACACCGGATTATTCTTAGATATCGAAGAAAATGATTATTGATAACTGGAATATAATTGGAACAATTTTATTACGTATAATCAACAAATCTCTTGAAAATGGCGTGTTTCCGGACAACTGGAAAGAAACAGTAGTAACACCAATAAAAAAAGTTGTGAAGGAACAATTAGAAGATTATCTTGAAAAATATTCACTATCGAAGTTCCAATCTGGATATAGAAAAGGGTCTTCATGTGAAACTGCAGTCAATTTTGTAATTAATCGATGGAAGAAAATAGGAAAAAGTAAGAAAATAATGGCAATATTTTCAGATTTTAAGAGAGCGTTTGAGACAATCGACAGAAAAATCATGATTGAAAAATTGTATTAAATTGTTTAAATCATACTTGAGCAATATAAATCAAAGAACGGAGTAAGATCGCAGCCTATTGAAAATTAACACGGTGTTCCATTCTAGGTGCTTTACTATTTAGCATTTATATAAATGATATGCCCCAGATTTTAACTGGAAGCGAAATTACTTTGTATGCGGATGACACACTGATATACAAAATAGGAGACACTAAAGAACAATGCACAAATAAATTGACGAATGATATGAATAATATTATTGTTTGGCTGAAAATGAATAAATTAAAATTAAATGAAATCAAAACAAAAATCATAGAAATTAACATGACTAGTGAAACAGAATTTAAAATAAATGAGAAAATTATAGAAAAAGTTAATGAAATTAAGTACCTGGGATTTATAATAGATAAAGAACTTAAATTTAAAGAGCACATACAGTACATATGCAAAAAAATTGGTAAGAAGATAGGACTTTTCAAAAGAATCCGAAAGAATATCTCTACACTAACGGCAATTAATATATATAATACAACAATAAAACCACATTTTGAATTTGTGTCAACAATCCTCTACACATGCTGTAATGAGTCGCAAATCGAAAGGCTACAGAAGTTACAAAACAAAACAATGAGAACAATATTGAAATGCACCAGATACACGTCTGTTCGACTCATGTTGAATATACTAAAGTGGTTGAGCATAAAACAAAGGTTAAAATTAAACACACTTATATTTATTCGAAAAATTAAACGAGGAAAGGCGTCAGAATACTTATGCGAACAAATAAGATATGTAGGAGATGTTCAACTCTATAGATTGAGTAATGAGGAAGACTTCAGAGTGCAGCAGGTTAATACGACGGCAATGCAATTATCACTCTTTTACAAAGGACTAAAACTATATAACTCCCTGTCAAATAAAATTAAAAATGAACTGAATGATCGTGAATTTAAAGATAATAATAATAAAGATAATAATAATAATAAATACACATATCATAGTACAATCAAATGCACACCTTTAGAAGTACAAAACCACAAAATAAATAACACAATTTGCAAAATTAAAGAGTTTAATATACGTAAGTCAAACAGGAATAGGAAAATTATGTAGAAACCAGAGAAGTACATACATACATAATTGGCCATTACAACCCTTCAGTCAGGATTACGGCCTAGCTTCTCACACCACTCATGTTGTGTGCGTTAATTTTATACGTGAGTGGCGGGACCTACAGTTTTAACGTCGACTCCGAACGACAGATTTTTGAGAAACTTTTCATGGCAATTTTATTTACTCTCAGAGTTTTTGCCAGAAATCTGCTGAGAGGAAGTCGCCGAAGAAATATTTTTTTTTCATATTTCATTTTTGATGTCTGACCTGGGATACGAACCCGGGCTTTACGAATAGTAAGCCAACACACTACCTACTACACCACGGCGACTACAACCAGAGAAGTAGGATTTATAAAAAATTATAAAAATTTGCGGCATAAAGAAGAACCCAAGTTTAGAAAACATTCATTACAAGGAATTCACACAAGCAACATTAAAAGGCCAAACAAATTTAATAATACTTAAGTACCCTAGTAATAAAAAATTAACCTAAAATTGCAGATATTGTTGTGGACAATATTAATATTAATGAAATTGGCACCAACTAAAACTAATATAATGATTTACCCCATATGAGAAACAAACGGCTATGTGGAAATTCTTAACGGTAACTACCATTCCAATGGAGTCCGATTTAATTTTACTTCAGATAAATATAGAAGAAATAACAAACGTGTTGTCTTCAATGAGAAGTAATATAGAGGCTTTTGATGAAAACGAGAAATGCCCTGTTAAGCAAATTAAAAACAATAACTCCAGCTAGTAGGAAAAAACGCGGACTAATAAATTTGGTGGGTCGTGAAGAAAACATTACTAACCATTTTAATACAGTTGACAGAAATATACATAACTCTATAACAGAGCTAAATCAACAAGTAAAAATTAATGACCACTTTAATAAAACAATACAATTAATAAAGGACACTTTAACACAAAACCAAAGAGAGGTACTAAAGCATTATGCAGGACTTCATAAAACAGTTAGGAACGTAATGAAACAAAACATATACCTTGAACGAATACTGATCTTAACAACAATAAGAATTCACATAGAACATATACAGGGTTGCATTACAGCAGCACAAAATGGATTAAGTGATGCTAGTATCTTGACAAAACAGGAAATATATGACTATGATATAGATACAAGTAAAATTAAATATTTAAGAACTGCAATCCTTCAAAGGGATAATGAATTAATATTTGTAATTAAGATACCAAAAGTTTTTTCAACCATACAGATTATATCTATTATTCCAATAACATATTTAAACAAAGAGATAGAAGCAGAAATAGAAAATATATTTCATTATAAAAATAAAACATATACGCATGAGAACATAAATTTTTAAATGAATGCAAACTATCAAAACATTGTACACTAAAAGGAACATGTAAATTAACAACAAATGAAAATACAGAAATTGTAAATGTTAACGATCAAATAATCATTATAAAGAATGCAAAAAATTAAACAACTGATAGTGATTGTAATAATACAAGTAATATACTAAATGGAAATTTTCTTATAAATTACAATAATTGTTCTTTAAAAATAGTAAATCAAAATTTTTCTAACAATAACGAAATATATTTAGATAAAATAATCATACCAAAATTTCGAAATGTTGCATTTAACACAACACTTACAATAGAAGAAGTTAAACTCACTGTTTATGCTCAATTAATAAGTTGCCATCATAAATTTGAACTGTTTTATTAATTGTTGATTTTTATCCCTCAAGCACTTGTAGCTTGAAGGTAAAGTCGCACAATAATAAAAGACAATATTTTTATTACTGAACTACTGTTAATTTTTTATTTAACTATTTATACTACTTAAACTTAACAATAATGCTAAATCAACAAAATAATTTTAATGTAACATAATATTCTTATTGCTAAAAATTCATTAAATTAACCAATCAAAACGTTTTTAAATAAAATTAATTTTATTGCAATTTGATACATAAGCTGATACTAATAATAACATGGGTATTCCCCATGTGTATACCATTATACTAATTATAATAGTGGTATTCACTTTAAGTACAAACATTCTCCCCCACGTTGAACGGATGTTCAACCAAATAAGGATGTGTGGTTAAGCTGAATAAGCCGTTGTGCTGGACTAAATATGTAGCATGAATTGACGTGGCATGGGTGTAGGAGTCCTGTTGTTGGTTTCTGGTCTAACTGATTGAAGTTCGATAGTTTCTTCAGCATTTTCAATACTACTGTTGGTCTTTGTTATCTACTTTGACTTCTGCGTGTTTTAGCAATTATGATGAGCGTCACCAGACTTAAGAAAAGTGCAAGGTACCCAATCGCATGGTTGTGTAGTTGGTGGGACTTAAATTTGTTGGGCAATTCTATAATGTTTTCTTCCTTCAGAGTTTTTTGCAAGTTTGAGAGCTCGTTCATATTCTTGGCATATATTTTTTCCAGATTTATTGAGGTTGAGTTATTGTTGTGGATGGAGGCTGTAATATTATTAGGCAACGATAACTCTGAGATTTTTCCAAGACTTGTATATGCGGATCTTATTGTGCTTGATATAGCTTGTCGTCCGTTCATAGTAATAGAGTCATGTTTGAGGATGCATTCTGGATCTAGCGTGAGCAGACCGGAGCCCTTCAATGATATGGGAATGATTTCCCTATTGCAAACAGCGGTGGCTTTTGAGGATTGTGGACTGCCATATATCCATTGATTTTCTTTGTCGAGTGGTGTCCATTTTGCGTCATTTTTCTCCAGAATACAAGTTGGTGTTGTTTTGTTGCTGTATAAATTAATTTCACACGTACAGATATTTGCACCACAATTGTAACGAATTTGAATATTGGAGCAAACAAAAACACCTTGTTCTATTATGTCACAGGAGCTGAACTTGGAAGTGGTAAAAGGAATGTATTGTTTACGAGATGCGTTTATGCCCAGAAAAGTAGTACATGGTTTAAAGGTTGCCATTGTATTATTCACAGGTTAGGGACCGGAATCAAGTGAAATACATTGAATTTTTCATGTCCGACCAATGGTAGGGTTATTTTAAAGATGGCGTGTTGTTGCGTTAGTGTTCCCTTTACTCTCATAAGTTTAAATAATTGAAGCAAATTCGATTTTTCTGATACTGGAAGAATCAGCGATTGCGGTGAATGGAGTATGATCTGGTTAACTTCAATTTGTGATTGTTCTGGGGTGAGTAACCATGGACTGATTTTTCCATTACGCGTGTCCATAAGTGTGCTAAGGATTGCTGCCTGTATTTTTTAATACTATTTGCAATTAGAGTTAATTCAAGAACCGCGGAATTAAACAGTTGGTTGAGTTGTAATTGTAATAATACGTTGTATTTTCTCGGCATATATTTTGATTTCCTGCTCCAGTCGTTCAAATCTTGCTTTAGATGTTACTTGATTCTGACGTATAATATTTAATGTTGAATCAACAATTGATGTTTGATTTTTTAACAATTTAAGCAAATACGATTCATTTTCATTGACTTGTTTTATTGTATCAGACATATGTTCAGCGTATTCTGAATCCAGGATGCCAAATAATTAATGAGCAACATTACCAATTATATCCAGTGCACCCCTTTTGCTTCGCAATAATTGGTTATCTAGTTCCATTCTATTTGTTTAAACTGATCAATCGTACTGAGGCATGATGTATTGTGTTGTAGCATCTTACAGTTGATTTGTATTGATCTCGTCCCATTGACAAGGATTGATGTTTCGGACCAATAAGCAGCTAGATCGTAGTATACGAACAGATTCCATTCGGTAGTTGAAATAGCGGCTGTTCCAATTTGTTCGAAATGGATTCCGAACTTTGATCCGAACCTTTTATTTTTGACTGGAGATCCATATGCTAGTGGTAATAGTAATAGTGTAGTAAGTAACGCAAGTGCTATATGGTTTGTTGGTATTTTAATTCTCTTGGCCTTAGGTTCATCATTGGAACTTCTGATATTGCCATTCTTATTCTCAGTGGGAATAGTAACTTCAGGATCTTGTTCTATGGGTGGTAAGGCGAGTCGATGAATTGGACGTTTAAATGTTCCTGATGCGGTTTTTACGTCTGCGACTCTTGCTGCACCGTCATCATCAGTATTGACTTGAGTAATTCTTCCCAATGGCCATTTCATAACAGGTATGTTATCTTCTTTTATAATAACCATGTCTCCAACCTTAATATGAGCAAATTGTCTCTGCCATTTGTTACGTTGTTGTAGTTCATTTAAGTATTCTGTAGACCATCTGTCCTAAAATTCCTTTTTGAGGTGGGATCCCAATTTCCAATGAGATAAAACTGATACTTTTGGTAGTTGCGCCTTGCTATAGACTTGTGAGGTAAGTGGTTCGCCAATAAGGAAATGGCCAGGAGTTAATGCTTCAAGGACGAGAGTTAAGTATCGCTTCAATTTCTACTATTATCGTTTCCAATTCTTCTTGGGTTAGAGATGCATTTGCGACATTCCGAAATAAAAGATGCTTCGCCAACTTTACGGCTGCCTCCCATAAACCTCCAAAATGTAGTGCTCTCGGTGGAATGAAATGAAAATGTATTCCTTTTGAACTAGAAGCGGAAATAATTGGTTATTGCGCTTTGGAAGAGTAAATGCTATCATCTAGTTTTGTTAACTGATTTTTTGCTCCAATAAAATTCGTAGCGTTGTCAGAATAGATGTTTTTGCATCGGCCACGTCGGCCAATAAATCGTTTCAAAGCGCCAATAAAGGCGTCTGTTGACAAGTCAGAAACCAGTTCAATATGAACTGCCTTTGTAGAGAAGCAGCAGAATTGGTCGTTTGCCTCTAATCCTATAATGAATCCAGAACGGTCCACAATAATTTACACCAGTGTTGATAAAAGGTCGTGCTGGTTTAACCCGAGTCTGGAAGATTTCCCATAATTTGTTGACATAATTGTGGTCGAGCCTTTGTACATCTTACGCATTTCTGTACTGTTGCTGGCGCCATTATTTTACCTTTTATTGGCTAAAATCGTTGTCTGATTGTGTTCAAAAGTGCATGTGGTCCACAAGACTATTTTCTTCGTGAATCATGATGAATAGGAGTTTTACGATGGGATCATTATATGGAATCAGCATTGGATGTTTAGCATCGTAAGAAAGCAATGACGCTTCCAATCGTCCTCCCACCCGTAGTATGTTTGAACCATCTATAAATGGACAAAGACTTATGACAGAGCTTTTTTATCGACTTCTTTGTTCTTTTGAAGTTGATTTATTTCTGATTTGATTTCTATCTTGAAAATGCAATGGTGGAGAATAAAATATTTGGGTTCCAATACGGCATCAATATCAACCCTTTCCATATGTCCTAACTATTCATATTCTTGCATAAATTTTATGTATTGAGTTCGTATGTCTTCCTTTTGCAGAAGTCGACGTTCGAGACTCATAAATCTGTTGTACGCCATTGTTTTGGATTCCCCCAATGCTGTTGGGTTTTCTCGAAAAGGGAGACTGACTACAAAGCGGCCATCTGCATTGGTGTTTACATGTTGGATAAAATGTGATTCACAATATTTTTCTGACGGTGACAGACCTTTTTTTTTGTTGCCTTCAATCTCGTCCATTTTCCGAAGATGTTCAATGGATTCTTCGAGTGAGGTGTCTTCCAATACTGCACATGTTAGCGCTTCTAGAGGTTTAGACACTAGATTTTTTCCAACTGCTACGCCTACAATCCGGCCCAATTGCGTGTTTTGGAGTGTTGGTAGATTGTCCCCAAGATATATTGTTCCACTTTGAGTCAATCTATAGTAGAATTCTGCCCCAAGGAGCACGTCTATTCTTTCTTGTTGATCAAAATGAGGAACTGCTAAATCGATATTTTCAGGAATATTCCAATTTGAGATGTTAATGTACTGATTTGGTTGCTTGGAAGTACATAAGCTTCCACGTTTGTTGAGAACATGCGATCTCTGGATTTCAACTCAACATTTATGCGATATTTGCTTATTGTTGAATTTCACCAATGCCGTCAAGGCAAAGTGATACTCCCGATGGCGAGATAAACAACTTTTGGCAGAGGCGTTTGGAGACTATGTTTACTTGTGAGCCTGAGTCTAATACAGCTCTAAACTCCTCAGGCATGCCATTTGATGCTGTCATGATGACTTTCGCCGTGGCGAACAAAACATAGTCCTGGTGTCCTGCACTAACATTGTTTGTTTCTGATGTGACTGCTACGACATTTGAAGTGAATTTCCTTCCACTTGATGTGCCCTGGTGGCCCGCAGCAACGTTGGATAATGATGTAGTGGCTGAAGTTACCTGATGGTTTGAATCTTTATTTTGCTGTGGAAAGTTTTCTGCTGATGGCCTTTTATGTTTTTGAATATTGTCATTCTTTTCTAAATGAAGCAGCGTATTGTGTTTTTAGTACATTTTTTGCAGTTACCAGCATTGCAGATTTTTGAATTGTGGTCACTACCAAAGCAGTTGACACATAAGTGTTGACGTTGAACCCAACGTAACCGTTCCTCTTCAGATAATTGCAGAAACTTGTTGCAATGGTATAGTTTATGATTATTGCCACTGCACAGTCTGCATGAGCTGTTATAATTGGACGAAAGTGAAGCTGAAACTGCCTTTTGGGAGGTTTTTTCTTTTGGAGAAATTGCCTCCAATGATTGAAAATGAAGTTCCAGGAACGAAAGAAATTCGGTTATAGATCGTAGGTCTTTCGGGTTTGCTAATGATTGCATGTACCTTATGTCAAGTTTTTTGACCAGTATTTGTATGAGAATTGCGTCCCATGATGATATATTAATATCCAAATTATTTAGTTCCAATAAACACTCCTTGGTGGTATCATGTAGGTCTTTGATTGACTGGGCTGATGACGTCACGGACTGTTGATTGAGTATTTTGTCCATCAAGTTGGCCACAAGAATTCTTTTATTGTGGTAACGTTCCTTTAACGTTTTCCAAGCAGCCGTATAATTTGAGTCAGAAAGGGAAAATTGACTGATTAGATGTTCAGCTTCCCCTGACAAGTTGCTCTTTAGATACCACATTTTTTGAATAGATGGTATCGGTTGTTTATGGTAAATAAAAGAAAATAAATCGTGAAATTGGCGCCATTTTAAATAATTGCCATCAAATTTTGGAATCGTGAGCTTTGGCAGCTGTATTGAACTGCCAATGTTTGAAACCGGTGCTACTCCATTTTGTGTATGGGCAACAACCCTCATTTGGTCAGCCTTAATAGCAAGATTGACCAACACTTGATGCATTTGATCGACTGTTTTGTCGTATTAATCCTGATCTAGCCCGTTGGCTACTGGATCTGTTAGTGTTTCGTGAGCTTCACCATGAAGCGTCTCGATTTGCTCCCAAGACCTCTTTAATGTGTCTATTATTAATTCAAAATTTTGTAGAGGTTGGTCTTCTGTAATTATAACTCCATTTAATGAACGAATGAATGCTGATAGTTTGGCATTCAACTTTCTCATAATCCCGCAGCCGTTGCTAGGAACTTCTACGGAATCAATATATCTTAAAGGTTTATCTCCTTCATGGATTAAGCTCGCAGTTATCGGCTTTTGTTTTAGACGATTGGCTTTTTCGAATAATTCCATGTTTGATTTTTTCGTAATAGTCCGTAAAGGAGTATTCGAGCTTCATAGGTTCTTCGCATGCATCTCGAATCTTGGAATCCGTTTCCTGAAACTGATTCCAAAATTCCTGTAGACGCCGTAGCCGCTCTTCAAAATAGGAAGCCTTTCCTTTCCGGTCTGCGGAATCCTTTTTGAAGTTTCGCACAAAAGTCTGGATTGTTTCGCCAGTTTGATTTTGAAGATCTAAGAGCTGTTCCATAATGTCTACAAAGTTTATTCATTGAATGCCAAAGAATATTAGGTCTTTTGATGACTGCGATGACGAGGTGTTAGCTAAAAATGTGTTTGATGCGTTGATGACGGATGTGTGCTGCCGCAAAAAATGTTTGGTGCTATGCTGAAGGATGCGTTTCCTTATCAAACACATAAATTTGAACTGTTTTATTAATTGTTGATTTTTATCCCTCAAGCACTTGTAGCTTGAAGGTAAAGTCGCACAATAATAAAAGACAATATTTTTATTACTGAACTACTGTTAATTTTTTATTTAACTATTTATACTACTTAAACTTAACAATAATGCTAAATCAACAAAATAATTTTAATGTAACATAATATTCTTATTGCTAAAAATTCATTAAATTAACCAATCAAAACGTTTTTAAATAAAAATAAAAATGTTTGTACTTAATAGGCCATTTACACTACAGCGAAATCTAGTACTTATGAGATTTCGAGCCAAATCTAGTTGATTTTAACTAGATTTCCCATACAAAACAAAATCTACTTATTTAGTAGATTTCGGCAAAATCTACTAAAAATAGAAATGCAACTATGTGTTTTGCCAAATAGTACTTAAAAATACAACGCTGAGCAGTAATCAAGTCAACATGTGCCTCTCCGACACATATTTTACTTGGTCATGTTGTAACTTCCTTATATATAGGTTCTAGTTCTTACTGCTTCTTAAATTCCTACTTTCAGTTGTTTTATTTAGAATTTACAAATTTCAAGTAATAAATTAATTTCTTTTTATTTTTTATTTTGTTTCAATCAAAAATGTTCTTAATCATGTCATGTTAATATATGAGGCACATTTGGGAACGCTAACTATTATTTCTATTGTTGGTGAACAACAAAATAAAATATAATAATTAGTTATAATGAGGTATAATAATAAAATTAAATAAAAATAATTTGTGCAATGTTCGGTCCATACAACACGAGGATGAATTCTCAAACCAGCCAAGGCAGACAGATATGCGACGTAGATGTTATATGTGCCCACCGAAGATATGAAGAATGTGTAAGCAGTCTTGCAGTATTTACCATAAAAATACTTGCAACGAGCATTGTTTAAAAGTTCTAGTTTGCTTAAAATGCGAAAATAAATAAATAATATTTCATTTATGTAACTGAGAAGAAAAAATTTAATAAAATAAAAATAAGTGAACAAAATTAATACGTAAATTCTTTGTATGTATATATGTATAAATTTTTCCTGACTTGATTAGGGTTAAACTAAAATACTATTTTATTTTAAATTTCAGTCAGCTGTTTTTGTTATTAAAATGAAATCTTGCTACTGTCAAATAAATCCAGTGTAAACGATGTAGATTTTGATCAAGATTTGAAATCTAATCTACTAGATTTCGCTGTAGTGTAAATGGCCTATAAGTACAAACACTCACTACTGTTCAAAATCTAAAAGAAATAGAGGAAATCAAATATAATAATAAAATTATATACTATAGTGTACCACCAATTATAATAGCAACAATGGTAATAATATTAGTGATTATATTATATGATAAGTGTAAGACACCAAACCGAAGAATTCAGGAGAATCCTTCATCTAATGGGGGAGGAGTTATGTATGTACTTCCACAAACACAACCAAGGGTTGATGTAGACGAGATCATCGCAAAGTATTTAAATAATAGGTAGAAGTTCATTGGCACTTGGAACAATGAACGAATACTTTCAATTTAATGATTTTTTTTTTTCAAGCATTAAAAATATTATTTCATTGTAACACTAAACCACATTATGCTCCATAAGCATTTTTATTTAACCAATAGTTTTTATTTTCGTTTTGTTTATTTTGTTTTGCTTTTCTTTTTCTTTTATTCTTACACTCGCACTGCACTTTTGAATATGCTATTTATTTTAAAAATACCAATTAACACCGAGTGGTTTTAACGCAAAAGTTGGTTTTAACGTTAAAACCAAAAATAAAACCAGTTTTTACCATACAAAATTATTGTGTTAAAACGAAAATATAACCTTTTTTGAATTGGTTTTAAGTAGGTTTTATGAAATACAACCTTGTTTTGATGTACATTTCAAGGCTACCAGCTCTGAAATGTTGAAAACAGCTGATATAAACAAAACAAATGTAAATAAATAAATAAATGTAAATAAACATTTATTTTGTGTTAAAAAAGGAAAAATTTTGAATATTTTTAAATTTCTTCAATGAAAATTTTAAAAATTTGTAAATATTTAATTATTAATCGAAATATGTGTGGTTTTTGGTCACAATGAATATAGTTTCTTGTGCAAAAGGTAAGTAAAAAGGTAAATATATCAAGATGAAATAAGACATATTGCTCATAAAATTTTTTCTTGCAGAACTTTGTATCTATTATCAGTATTTATTAATTTCTTGAATGAAAAAGTTAAAATTCAGTAATTTTTTCATTATTAATAGAACTATAAGCAATTTCCCTTCACAATGAAAAAAGTTCCATGTACAAAAGGTAAGTAAAAAGAAAAAAAAAACTTTTTGTTTCAGGAATTTGTGAATATACCTCTAAATTGGTTGAATACTAAGTTACTGACGATCAATGAAAGGTGTCATCAAACACAATAGTTATGAATTACGTTTCCGTAATAAAATGGTTCATCTCTTTTCAAAATTATTCTATTATTTTACCAAAATATCATCAACTTCTACCAAAATAAAATAATAAAAACCCACCCCGAAAACTAACAAAACATAAATAAACAAAAAAAGACAAAAAGAAAACAAAAACAGCTGTTGCGCAGTCATAAATGTCATGAATTTAAAACCAGATTTAAGAAAACTTGCAGTGTGAACGCAAAATCATCAGAATTTGGCAGAATATAGAGATGAATTTAAAGAGACTCTTAAAACAAATGAACGCGAAATTAAGCAACTTCTTGAAGCAATTGAGAAGAGATATACTCAGAGACTTAACAAATTAAATGAAGCTCAAAAATGTTGTGATTTAAATTTAAAAGAAATAAAAAAAATTACGATGGATGAACAAGCAAGAAAATAAAAACGAAGAAGTATGCAGCTTAATAAAAGAGTCGAATGTAATTCAGTGCAAAAAGATAAAGAAAATAATAAAGGAATCAAATGAAAATCAAAAAGAAGTGTAAGTAAACAAATATCCTTAATCGTTAAACCTAAGGTAAAGCAAGATAGTGAAAAAACAAAAGAAGAACTGAATAAAAAAGTAAATCCGGGAAATTTGAGAATTTCGAATGTTCAAAGCAAAAAAACGGAACAGTGGTGATACAAACAGAAACTAATGATGAAAGAGAAAAAATAAAGTCTGCAATTGAAAATGAAATGGGCGATAATTATGAAATACGTACGACTAAACCAATAGATTTAATAGTTGACATTAAATTTATGACTTAAATATTCAGAAAAGGAAATATTAGAAAAATTAAAGAAACAAAATCCTTTCCTTAATGATAGTGAATTAAAAATAGAGAAAACTTATGAATATAAACGACACAATAGAGTATTTTATAATGTAAAAGTAGCAACATATGGCGAAGTGTATATGAAACTTATTAATACGCAGAAGGTCAATATTGGATGGAAAAGATGCAAGGTTGTTGATGGAACTGATGTGATGCAATGCTTTAAGTTCATAGGCTTTAACCATCAAGCAAGTGAATGCAAGAATAGTGAAATATGTTTTAAATATCATGGTGAACATAACACGAGTGGTTGTAATGAGGATATTTTGGAAAAATGTATAAATTGTGTGCGGATGAATAAGTTAAACTTGGGACTAGATGTAAATCATTTAACTAACAATAAAAAATGCCCAGTGTATCAAAACAAATTGAAAATTAAGAAACGAAGCATAGGTTTAACGGCATAACAATCAAATATAAAATTAAAAAAGATTTATGCTCTATATACAAACATACAAGGTTTAGTGAATAATTGCAATCAACTTGAGATAATTGCTACCTATAAAAAATTTGAATTTATTATACTATCTGAGACTCATTTTACCGAAAATATTGAAGAATGTGATATTACGTTGCAGGACTATGAACATATAATATCCCTATCGAACTCTACTAGAACAGGAGAAGTTATTATATATTTTGAAAGGCATTGGAAATGACATTTTAGAAAAGCGTGAAAATTCAAAATATTGGTTATTGGCGTGTATGGCGGAATATAATAAGTCCCGTGTCATTTTGGCAGCAGTATATAGATCACCTAATTGTAGTGAAACTGAATTTTGTAAAGTGTTCGACGAATATTTGGAAGAAATATGTGAAAACAACTGTGATATAGTGATAAGTGGAGACTTCAATATAGATTGGGCCCAACAAAACTTTTATAGAACAAAAATTGGAAACAGCTTAAATGATAATGGACTTAAACAAGTCGTGAGCGAGTACACAAGGCTAACAAAAACATCAAAAACTAATCAATTATGTAATATGTAAATAATTATAATGTATCAGTTAAGAACAGTGCAAAACATAAATTACGGATCACGAATCATTAATTATTGACATTAACATTAAAAATGAACAGAAAAAACCTTACAGTGAACATATTAAGGACCGAAATATATTTAGATATAATAAAAATGCTTTCCACAATCATTTCAACATGGTGATACACTGTGAACAATTGAGCAATATAAACGAAAATGCTTTAATGATAAACGAAAATGCTTTGATGTTAGATAAAAGTTTTGAAGACACCATTAATATGTTTACAAGAAAGATAAAAACTAAAACATAAAATTACATTAATAAATGGTTTAATAACGAACTACGGGAACTAAAACGAATAAAAATTAATTAATACAAAAAAGCAACAATCGAGAACACCGATGAAGCATGGTCAACTTACAGATGGATAAGAAATTTATATAAAGTGAAGATTGAGAACGAAAAAAATAAATATATTAATAACAGATTAAATAATGCCAAAGACCAGAAAGATATGTGGAGAGAAATTAAAAACTTAGTCCTAAAGAAGAACCAAACTTTGATAAGAAATGTGATATTTAATGGTGTAGAGTATAAGAGTAATATAAAGATAGCTAGTCATTTTAATAACTATTTTGTAGATAGTATTAAGGAAATAAGAGACTCGATCGAGAATGTGCAATACATAAATAATGTAATAATAGTAAACCAAAAACTTAAATTCCGTGCAATATCTATGTTAGAGCTTAAGGAGATTGTAAAGAGTCTGAATGATACACCGGATTATTCGTAGATATCGAAGAAAATGATTATTGATAACTGGAATATAATTGGAACAATTTTATTACGTATAATCAACAAATCTCTTGAAAATGGCGTGTTTCCGGACAACTGGAAAGAAACAGTAGTAACACCAATAAAAAAAGTTGTGAAGGAACAATTAGAAGATTATCTTGAAAAATATTCACTTTCGAAGTTCCAATCTGGATATAGAAAAGGGTCTTCATGTGAAACTGCAGTCAATTTTGTAATTAATCGATGGAAGAAAATAGGAAAAAGTAAGAAAATAATGGCAATATTTTCAGATTTTAAGAGAGCGTTTGAGACAATCGACAGAAAAATCATGATTGAAAAATTGTATTAAATTGTTTAAATCATACTTGAGCAATATAAATCAAAGAACGGAGTAAGATCGCAGCCTATTGAAAATGAACACGGTGTTCCATTCTAGGTGCTTTACTATTTAGCATTTATATAAATGATATGCCCCAGATTTTAACTGGAAGCGAAATTACTTTGTATGCGGATGACACACTGATATACAAAATAGGAGACACTAAAGAACAATGCACAAATAAATTGACGAATGATATGAATAATATTATTGTTTGGCTGAAAATGAATAAATTAAAATTAAATGAAATCAAAACAAAAATCATAGAAATTAACATGACTAGTGAAACAGAATTTAAAATAAATGAGAAAATTATAGAAAAAGTTAATGAAATTAAGTACCTGGGATTTATAATAGATAAAGAACTTAAATTTAAAGAGCACATACAGTACATATGCAAAAAAATTGGTAAGAAGATAGGACTTTTCAAAAGAATCCGAAAGAATATCTCTACACTAACGGCAATTAATATATATAATACAACAATAAAACCACATTTTGAATTTGGGTCAACAATCCTCTACACATGCTGTAATGAGTCGCAAATCGAAAGGCTACAGAAGTTACAAAACAAAACAATGAGAACAATATTGAAATGCACCAGATACACGTCTGTTCGACTCATGTTGAATATACTAAAGTGGTTGAGCATAAAACAAAGGTTAAAATTAAACACACTTATATTTATTCGAAAAATTAAACGAGGAAAGGCGTCAGAATACTTATGCGAACAAATAAGATATGTAGGAGATGTTCAACTCTATAGATTGAGTAATGAGGAAGACTTCAGAGTGCAGCAGGTTAATACGACGGCAATGCAATTATCACTCTTTTACAAAGGACTAAAACTATATAACTCCCTGTCAAATAAAATTAAAAATGAACTGAATGATCGTGAATTTAAAGATAATAATAATAAAGATATTAATAATAATAAATACACATATCATAGTACAATCAAATGCACACCTTTAGAAGTACAAAACCACAAAATAAATCACACAATTTGCAAAATTAAAGAGTTTAATATACGTAAGTCAAACAGGAATAGGAAAATTATGTAGAAACCAGAGAAGTAGGATTTATAAAAAATTATAAAAATTTGCGGCATAAAGAAGAACCCAAGTTTAGAAAACATTCATTACAAGGAATTCACACAAGCAACATTAAAAGGCCAAACAAATTTAATAATACTTAAGTACCCTAGTAATAAAAAATTAACCTAAAATTGCAAATATTGTTGTGGACAATATTAATATTAATGAAATTGGCACCAACTAAAGCTAATATAATGATTTACCCCATATGAGAAACAAACGGCTATGTGGAAATTCTTAACGGTAACTACCATTCCAATGGAGTCCGATTTAATTTTACTTCAGATAAATATAGAAGAAATAACAAACGTGTTGTCTTCAATGAGAAGTAATATAGAGGCTTTTGATGAAAACGAGAAATGCCCTGTTAAGCAAATTAAAAACAATAACTCCAGCTAGTAGGAAAAAACGCGGACTAATAAATTTGGTGGGTCGTGAAGAAAACATTACTAACCATTTTAATACAGTTGACAGAAATATACATAACTCTATACCAGAGCTAAATCAACAAGTAAAAATTAATGACCACTTTAATAAAACAATACAATTAATAAAGGACACTTTAACACAAAACCAAAGAGAGGTACTAAAGCATTATGCAGGACTTCATAAAACAGTTAGGAACGTAATGAAACAAAACATATACCTTGAACGAATACTGATCTTAACAACAATAAGAATTCACATAGAACATATACAGGGTTGCATTACAGCAGCACAAAATGGATTAAGTGATGCTAGTATCTTGACAAAACAGGAAATAGATGACTATGATATAGATACAAGTAAAATTAAATATTTAAGAACTGCAATCCTTCAAAGGGATAATGAATTAATATTTGTAATTAAGATACCAAAAGTTTTTTCAACCATACAGATTATATCTATTATTCCAATAACATATTTAAACAAAGAGATAGAAGCAGAAATAGAAAATATATTTCATTATAAAAATAAAACATATACGCATGAGAACATAAATTTTTAAATGAATGCAAACTATCAAAACATTGTACACTAAAAGGAACATGTAAATTAACAACAAATGAAAATACAGAAATTGTAAATGTTAACGATCAAATAATCATTATAAAGAATGCAAAAAATTAAACAACTGATAGTGATTGTAATAATACAAGTAATATACTAAATGGAAATTTTCTTATAAATTACAATAATTGTTCTTTAAAAATAGTAAATCAAAATTTTTCTAACAATAACGAAATATATTTAGATAAAATAATCATACCAAAATTTCGAAATGTTGCATTTAACACAACACTTACAATAGAAGAAGTTAAACTCACTGTTTATGCTCAATTAATAAGTTGCCATCATAAATTTGAACTGTTTTATTAATTGTTGATTTTTATCCCTCAAGCACTTGTAGCTTGAAGGTAAAGTCGCACAATAATAAAAGACAATATTTTTATTACTGAACTACTGTTAATTTTTTATTTAACTATTTATACTACTTAAACTTAACAATAATGCTAAATCAACAAAATAATTTTAATGTAACATAATATTCTTATTGCTAAAAATTCATTAAATTAACCAATCAAAACGTTTTTAAATAAAATTAATTTTATTGCAATTTGATACATAAGCTGATACTAATAATAACATGGGTATTCCCCATGTGTATACCATTATACTAATTATAATAGTGGTATTCACTTTAAGTACAAACATTCTCCCCCACGTTGAACGGATGTTCAACCAAATAAGGATGTGTGGTTAAGCTGAATAAGCCGTTGTGCTGGACTAAATATGTAGCATGAATTGACGTGGCATGGGTGTAGGAGTCCTGTTGTTGGTTTCTGGTCTAACTGATTGAAGTTCGATAGTTTCTTCAGCATTTTCAATACTACTGTTGGTCTTTGTTATCTACTTTGACTTCTGCGTGTTTTAGCAATTATGATGAGCGTCACCAGACTTAAGAAAAGTGCAAGGTACCCAATCGCATGGTTGTGTAGTTGGTGGGACTTAAATTTGTTGGGCAATTCTATAATGTTTTCTTCCTTCAGAGTTTTTTGCAAGTTTGAGAGCTCGTTCATATTCTTGGCATATATTTTTTCCAGATTTATTGAGGTTGAGTTATTGTTGTGGATGGAGGCTGTAATATTATTAGGCAACGATAACTCTGAGATTTTTCCAAGACTTGTATATGCGGATCTTATTGTGCTTGATATAGCTTGTCGTCCGTTCATAGTAATAGAGTCATGTTTGAGGATGCATTCTGGATCTAGCGTGAGCAGACCGGAGCCCTTCAATGATATGGGAATGATTTCCCTATTGCAAACAGCGGTGGCTTTTGAGGATTGTGGACTGCCATATATCCATTGATTTTCTTTGTCGAGTGGTATCCATTTTGCGTCAGTTTTCTCCAGAATACAAGTTGGTGTTGTTTTGTTGCTGTATAAATTAATTTCACACGTACAGATATTTGCACCACAATTGTAACGAATTTGAATATTGGAGCAAACAAAAACACCTTGTTCTATTATATCACAGGAGCTGAACTTGGAAGTGGTAAAAGGAATGTATTGTTTACGAGATGCGTTTATGCCCAGAAAAGTAGTACATGGTTTAAAGGTTGCCATTGTATTATTCACAGGTTAGGGACCGGAATCAAGTGAAATACATTGAATTTTTCATGTCCGACCAATGGTAGGGTTATTTTAAAGATGGCGTGTTGTTGCGTTAGTGTTCCCTTTACTCTCATAAGTTTAAATAATTGAAGCAAATTCGATTTTTCTGATACTGGAAGAATCAGCGATTGCGGTGAATGGAGTATGATCTGGTTAACTTCAATTTGTAATTGTTCTGGGGTGAGTAACCATGGACTGATTTTTCCATTACGCGTGTCCATAAGTGTGCTAAGGATTGCTGCCTGTATTTTTTAATACTATTTGCAATTAGAGTTAATTCAAGAACCGCGGAATTAAACAGTTGGTTGAGTTGTAATTGTAATAATACGTTGTATTTTCTCGGCATATATTTTGATTTCCTGCTCCAGTCGTTCAAATCTTGCTTTAGATGTTACTTGATTCTGACGTATAATATTTAATGTTGAATCAACAATTGATGTTTGATTTTTTTAACAATTTAAGCAAATACGATTCATTTTCATTGACTTGTTTTATTGTATCAGACATATGTTCAGCGTATTCTGAATCCAGGATGCCAAATAATGAATGAGCAACATTACCAATTATATCCAGTGCACCCCTTTTGCTTCGCAATAATTGGTTATCTAGTTCCATTCTATTTGTTTAAACTGATCAATCGTACTGAGGCATGATGTATTGTGTTGTAGCATCTTACATTTGATTTGTATTGATCTCGTCCCATTGACAAGGATTGATGTTTCGGACCAATAAGCAGCTAGATCGTAGTATACGAACAGATTCCATTCGGTAGTTGAAATAGCGGCTGTTCCAATTTGTTCGAAATGGATTCCGAACTTTGATCCGAACCTTTTATTTTTGACTGGAGATCCATATGCTAGTGGTAATAGTAATAGTGTAGTAAGTAACGCAAGTGCTATATGGTTTGTTGGTATTTTAATTATCTTGGCCTTAGGTTCATCATTGGAACTTCTGATATTGCCATTCTTATTCTCAGTGGGAATAGTAACTTCAGGATCTTGTTCTATGGGTGGTAAGGCGAGTCGATGAATTGGACGTTTAAATGTTCCTGATGCGGTTTTTACGTCTGCGACTCTTGCTGCACCGTCATCACCAGTATTGACTTGAGTAATTCTTCCCAATGGCCATTTCATAACAGGTATGTTATCTTCTTTTATAATAACCATGTCTCCAACCTTAATATGAGCAAATTGTCTCTGCCATTTGTTACGTTGTTGTAGTTCATTTAAGTATTCTGTAGACCATCTGTCCTAAAATTCCTTTTTGAGGTGGGATACCAATTTCCAATGAGATAAAACTGATACTTTTGGTAGTTGCGCCTTGCTATCGACTTGTGAGGTAAGTGGTTCGCCAATAAGGAAATGGCCAGGAGTTAATGCTTCAAGGACGAGAGTTAAGTATCGCTTCAATTTCTACTATGATCGTTTCCAATTCTTCTTGGGTTAGAGATGCATTTGCGACATTCCGAAATAAAAGATGCTTCGCCAACTTTACGGCTGCCTCCCATAAACCTCCAAAATGTAGTGCTCTCGGTGGAATGAAATGAAAATGTATTCCTTTTGAACTAGAAGCGGAAATAATTGGTTATTGCGCTTTGGAAGAGTAAATGCTATCATCTAGTTTTGTTAACTGATTTTTTGCTCCAATAAAATTCGTAGCGTTGTCAGAATAGATGTTTTTGCATCGGCCACGTCGGCCAATAAATCGTTTCAAAGCGCCAATAAAAGCGTCTGTTGACAAGTCAGAAACCAGTTCAATATGAACTGCCTTTGTAGAGAAGCAGCAGAATTGGTCGTTTGCCTCTAATCCTATAATGAATCCAGAACGGTCCACAATAATTTACACCAGTGTTGATAAAAGGTCGTGCTGGTTTAACCCGAGTCTGGATGATTTCCCATAATTTGTTGACATAATTGTGGTCGAGCCTTTGTACATCTTACGCATTTCTGTACTGTTGCTGGCGCCATTATTTTACCTTTTATTGGCTAAAATCGTTGTCTGATTGTGTTCAAAAGTGCATGTGGTCCACAAGACTATTTTCTTCGTGAATCATGATGAATAGGAGTTTTACGATGGGATCATTATATGGAATCAGCATTGGATGTTTAGCATCGTACGAAAGCAATGACGCTTCCAATCGTCCTCCCACCCGTAGTATGTTTGAACCATCTATAAATGGACAAAGACTTATGACAGAGCTTTTTTATCGACTTCTTCTGTTGGGTTTTCTCGAAAAGGGAGACTGACTACAAAGCGGCCATCTGCATTGGTGTTTACATGTTGGATAAAATGTGATTCACAATATTTTTCTGACGGTGACAGACCTTTTTTTTTGTTGCCTTCAATCTCGTCCATTTTCCGAAGATGTTCAATGGATTCTTCGAGTGAGGTGTCTTCCAATACTGCACATGTTAGCGCTTCTAGAGGTTTAGACACTAGATTTTTTCCAACTGCTACGCCTACAATCCGGCCCAATTGCGTGTTTTGGAGTGTTGGTAGATTGTCCCCAAGATATATTGTTCCACTTTGAGTCAATCTATAGTAGAATTCTGCCCCAAGGAGCACGTCTATTCTTTCTTGTTGATCAAAATGAGGAACTGCTAAATCGATATTTTCAGGAATATTCCAATTTGAGATGTTAATGTACTGATTTGGTTGCTTGGAAGTACATAAGCTTCCACGTTTGTTGAGAACATGCGATCTCTGGATTTCAACTCAACATTTATGCGATATTTGCTTATTGTTGAATTTCACCAATGCCGTCAAGGCAAAGTGATACTCCCGATGGCGAGATAAACAACTTTTGGCAGAGGCGTTTGGAGACTATGTTTACTTGTGAGCCTGAGTCTAATACAGCTCTAAACTCCTCAGGCATGCCATTTGATGCTGTCATGATGACTTTCGCCGTGGCGAACAAAACATAGTCCTGGTGTCCTGCACTAACATTGTTTGTTTCTGATGTGACTGCTACGACATTTGAAGTGAATTTCCTTCCACTTGATGTGCCCTGGTGGCCCGCAGCAACGTTGGATAATGATGTAGTGGCTGAAGTTACCTGATGGTTTGAATCTTTATTTTGCTGTGGAAAGTTTTCTGCTGATGGCCTTTTATGTTTTTGAATATTGTCATTCTTTTCTAAATGAAGCAGCGTATTGTGTTTTTTTAGTACATTTTTTGCAGTTACCAGCATTGCAGATTTTTGAATTGTGGTCACTACCAAAGCAGTTGACACATAAGTGTTGACGTTGAACCCAACGTAACCGTTCCTCTTCAGATAATTGCAGAAACTTGTTGCAATGGTATAGTTTATGATTATTGCCACTGCACAGTCTGCATGAGCTGTTATAATTGGACGAAAGTGAAGCTGAAACTGCCTTTTGGGAGGTTTTTTCTTTTGGAGAAATTGCCTCCAATGATTGAAAATGAAGTTCCAGGAACGAAAGAAATTCGGTTATAGATCGTAGGTCTTTCGGGTTTGCTAATGATTGCATGTACCTTATGTGCGTGTTCCTATCAAGTTTTTTGACCAGTATTTGTATGAGAATTGCATCCCATGATGATATATTAATATCCAAATTATTTAGTTCCAATAAACACTCCTTGGTGGTATCATGTAGGTCTTTGATTGACTGGGCTGATGACGTCACGGACTGTTGATTGAGTATTTTGTCCATCAAGTTGGCCACAAGAATTCTTTTATTGTGGTAACGTTCCTTTAACGTTTTCCAAGCAGCCGTATAATTTGAGTCAGAAAGGGAAAATTGACTGATTAGATGTTCAGTTTCCCCTGACAAGTTGCTCTTTAGATACCACATTTTTTGAATAGATGGTATCGGTTGTTTATGGTAGATAAAAGAAAATAAATCGTGAAATTGGCGCCATTTTAAATAATTGCCATCAAATTTTGGAATCGTGAGCTTTGGCAGCTGTATTGAACTGCCAATGTTTGAAACCGGTGCTACTCCATTTTGTGTATGGGCAACAACCCTCATTTGGTCAGCCTTAATAGCAAGATTGACCAACACTTGATGCATTTGATCGACTGTTTTGTCGTATTGATCCTGATCTAGCCCGTTGGCTACTGGATCTGTTAGTGTTTCGTGAGCTTCACCATGAAGCGTCTCGATTTGCTCCCAAGACCTCTTTAATGTGTCTATTATTAATTCAAAATTTTGTAGAGGTTGGTCTTCTGTAATTATAACTCCATTTAATGAACGAATGAATGCTGATAGTTTGGCATTCAACTTTCTCATAATCCCGCAGGCGTTGCTAGGAACTTCTACGGAATCAATATATCTTAAAGGTTTATCTCCTTCATGGATTAAGCTCGCAGTTATCGGCTTTTGTTTTAGACGATTGGCTTTTTCGAATAATTCCATGTTTGATTTTTTCGTAATAGTCCGTAAAGGAGTATTCGAGCTTCATAGGTTCTTCGCATGCATCTCGAATCTTGGAATCCGTTTCCTGAAACTGATTCCAAAATTCCTGTAGACGCCGTAGCCGCTCTTCAAAATAGGAAGCCTTTCCTTTCCGGTCTGCGGAATCCTTTTTGAAGTTTCGCACAAAAGTCTGGATTGTTTCGCCAGTTTGATTTTGAAGATCTAAGAGCTGTTCCATAATGTCTACAAAGTTTATTCATTGAATGCCAAAGAATATTAGGTCTTTTGATGACTGCGATGACGAGGTGTTAGCTAAAAATGTGTTTGATACGTTGATGACGGATGTCTGCTGCCGCAAAAAATGTTTGGTGCTATGCTGAAGGATGCGTTTCCTTATCAAACACATAAATTTGAACTGTTTTATTAATTGTTGATTTTTATCCCTCAAGCACTTGTAGCTTGAAGGTAAAGTCGCACAATAATAAAAGACAATATTTTTATTACTGAACTACTGTTAATTTTTTATTTAACTATTTATACTACTTAAACTTAACAATAATGCTAAATCAACAAAATAATTTTAATGTAACATAATATTCTTATTGCTAAAAATTCATTAAATTAACCAATCAAAACGTTTTTAAATAAAAATAAAAATGTTTGTACTTAATAGGCCATTTACACTACAGCGAAATCTAGTACTTATGAGATTTCGAGCCAAATCTAGTTGATTTTAACTAGATTTCCCATACAAAACAAAATCTACTTATTTAGTAGATTTCGGCAAAATCTACTCAAAATCTACTAAAAATAGAAATGCAACTATGTGTTTTGCCAAATAGTACTTAAAAATACAACGCTGAGCAGTAATCAAGTCAACATGTGCCTCTCCGACACATATTTTACTTGGTCATGTTGTAACTTCCTTATATATAGGTTCTAGTTCTTACTGCTTCTTAAATTCCTACTTTCAGTTGTTTTATTTAGAATTTACAAATTTCAAGTAATAAATTAATTTCTTTTTATTTTTTATTTTGTTTCAATCAAAAATGTTCTTAATCATGTCATGTTAATATATGAGGCACATTTGGGAACGCTAACTATTATTTCTATTGTTGGTGAACAACAAAATAAAATATAATAATTAGTTATAATGAGGTATAATAATAAAATTAAATAAAAATAATTTGTGCAATGTTCGGTCCATACAACACGAGGATGAATTCTCAAACCAGCCAAGGCAGACAGATATGCGACGTAGATGTTATATGTGCCCACCGAAGATATGAAGAATGTGTAAGCAGTCTTGCAGTATTTACCATAAAAATACTTGCAACGAGCATTGTTTAAAAGTTCTAGTTTGCTTAAAATGCGAAAATAAATAAATAATATTTCATTTATGTAACTGAGAAGAAAAAATTTAATAAAATAAAAATAAGTGAACAAAATTAATACGTAAATTCTTTGTATGTATATATGTATAAATTTTTCCTGACTTGATTAGGGTTAAACTAAAATACTATTTTATTTTAAATTTCAGTCAGCTGTTTTTGTTATTAAAATGAAATCTTGCTACTGTCAAATAAATCCAGTGTAAACGATGTAGATTTTGATCAAGATTTGAAATCTAATCTAGATTTCGCTGTAGTGTAAATGGCCTATAAGTACAAACACTCACTACTGTTCAAAATCTAAAAGAAATAGAGGAAATCAAATATAATAATAAAATTATATACTATAGTGTACCACCAATTATAATAGCAACAATGGTAATAATATTAGTGATTATATTATATGATAAGTGTAAGACACCAAACCGAAGAATTCAGGAGAATCCATCTAATGGGGGAGGAGTTATGTATGTACTTCCACAAACACAACCAAGGGTTGATGTAGACGAGATCATCGCAAAGTATTTAAATAATAAGTAGAAGTTCATTGGCACTTGGAACAATGAACGAATACTTTCAATTTAATGATTTTTTTTTTCAAGCATTAAAAATATTATTTCATTGTAACACTAAACCACATTATGCTCCATAAGCATTTTTATTTAACCAATAGCATTGACATTTAAAATAATTAACAGAACCAAGTCACTTTGTTTATACAATAACAAAGTGATCTGACCAAGCAGAATCGATGTCATTCGCTTAATGATTGCTCAAGTGCTTTCAAGTGTTTAGTTTTTTTTTACTTTCTTTATTTTCCTTTGTTTTTTTTTATTCTGAAGTGGTTTTTTCATTGTTCTTGAAATTCTAAAGTTTGGTGTAGTAGGCTAGATAATAAAAATTAAGATTTTGTAAAATTAGTCTTAGGACCAAGTTTGATCAATAAAGCTGCATGAAAAAAATATAAAAAATATTATTTCTTTGAAAAGAAATTTTACAAAAATTATTGTTTCAGTGAAAAGAATTCAAAGCGAACATTTAAAATAACTTAACTGGCGAGTTATTGAAATGAATTTAAAGTGAACATTTACAATAACTTAATTATCCTACCCCTAATAAATTCACCATCCTCTAGATCTAACCTCATGCGTATTAATTTAGATGACGGATTCTTAAGTGAAAACAAGTAAGTGAGTGGCCTGTGGTCACTTCTAATTAAAAATTTTTTCCCATATATATATATATATATATATATATGGTCTGAAATGTTGTATTGCCCAATGTATGGCAGTGAGTTCTTGCTCAAATGTGGATTTATTACTTTCACCTTTTGTGAAAGCTCTGGACGCATAAGCAATCGGTAATTGAATACCCTGTTTTTCTTGGCTCAATACAGCTCCGCACGCCTTTTTGCTAGCGTCTGTAGTTATGCAAAACTCTTTTGTAAAATCCGGATATTGTAGTATTTGTGGACTAAGGAGTTGGTTTTTCAAATATTGAAAAGCGTTTTCGCACTCCTGAGTCCATTCAAAAGGTATGTTTTTCAATTACAGAAAATTTGCTGTCATCAGGTAATATACCTTTATCTGTACATTTGTGTCCTAAAAATGTCACTTCGTGACGGAAAAATGAACACTTAGCCGGGTGTAGTTTTAGGTTGTGTTGTCTACATAAGATGAACACATCTTTCAAATTTAGTAGCATGTGTTTTTCAGAGCAACCGACGACTATTAAATTGTCCATATATACGAAAGCTTGAGTTGGTTTTAATCCCGAAAAGGCAAGCGACATCATTCTTTGGAATGCATTTGGTGCAATTTTAATGCCATAAGGGAGTCTTTTGAATCTGAAAAAGACGTGATGTCTTTAGATTCTTCTTCGAGCTCTATTTGATGAAAGCCCGATATCAAGTCAAGGCATGAAAAATATTTTGGGCTCCCTAATTGATCTAATATGTGATCTATGCGAGGTAGAGGAAATTTGTCAGCGATAAATTTTTTTATTAATACCTCTATAATCAATCACAAGTCTCCATATCCTTTCTGTATGACCTGGTAGTGATTTTTTATGTACTAAGAGAATTGGACTGTTATATTCAGAGGTTGAGGGTTCTACAATATCATCGCTTATTAATTTTATCTGTTTATTCACTTCTTCTTTATGTGAATATGGTATTCTATAGTTTTCATTATGGACTGGTTGATTATCTTTAAGTCTCAACCGTTGTTTGTAAAAATTATTGGCGCTTATTTTTTCTGATTCCAAAGCAAAGATGTCAATCAATTCTGAACACAATTTATGTAATTCATTGTTAACGAATTCTGGAAAATTTACAGATAATTTTCTCATCTTTTCTTTGTCACATTTTTGATTGCTGCTTGTTTGAACCATTTTATAGTCATTAAGATTTTCCGTTATTATTTTGGCGTTGTCAATGACAAGGTAGTATTTATAATTCTGACCAATGGCTGAGATTTTGATGTAATGGTGTTAGCTATGTGTACACCATTTTGGAGTATTTGCTGTGGCACCAGTACATCCTCAACGTCAGATTGAAAATAAACTTGTCTGATTACTTCAGATCTAGCTGGTATTAAAATCGAGTTGATGTTTGGAGCACTCAACAGTGGTAGGCCTATATCCTCCGTACCTTGATAGTCAAGTATGCATTTGTGTCTTCTGATGAAGTCGATTCCCAATATTCCATCAACCAATATTGGAAAATTATCGTTCACAATATGCAACTTTGTTGGTATTGAGATATTTCCTACTTTCAGGTCTATGTCGCCTAATCCGAGTGTTTGGATTAAACCTTGTCCAATACCATTAATGTTTGTTATTTTGCTGCTATATATTGGTTCGTTTAGAACTTTATTGTGTTTAACCACAGAAATGTCTGCGCCTGTGTCTATTAAAAAATTGAGGTGAAATTGTTCATAGACACTCTACATTTTAAATAACTATATAAGTTTAAATTGATATTGCAGGTTTTAATGGAAACATTAGGGGTTTTCTTTAGTTGTTTGAGATGGATCGTTTCATTAACCACCATTGCTTCTATTTTGGTTAGTATTGCCTCTTTGGTTATAGTTGTAGCGGTTGTTATTACCGTTACCGTTATTGTGAATGTTGTTATTATTATGGAATTTGCAGTTTCTGTTATAGCTGCCTCTATAACTCCTACCGCGGTTTCATTGATCATTACTCTTGTCAAAGGCTAAAATTGAGTTGGGTTTGTAGAGTACGGTTTAAAAGAAAAGAAAAATAATCTTAATTTCATTATTCTGACACTCGCTTTAGTCGTTTGAACCACTGGAAAACCGTTTCCTTATATATTAGCAAGAACATAAACTGTTTGATCGCACAAAAGCTTAATACTTAATTTTATCAACATGTTGCTAGCATACAGAAACATGTAGCCAATCAAATGTTTATAATGTAAAAGAGCAAACCAACATAAATATTTACTAGATCCTATATGATTTTTCCGGAAATTAAATATGAAAAGATTTTCATAATATTCATTGTTTTTTTTAATATTATACGAATGTAAAATGTACTAACATTTAGCAGAATAAATTTAATTAGTACAGTACATACACATATGTTGGTTATAGTGGCAATCATGTTTTATATTTTTCGATTGTCAAGAGCTTAAAGTTTTCTTATACGTGTTTTCCCGTTATACCCTTTTTCTGATTGCTAACAGAGGTTTCTTTACTACGAAAATTGAGCAACTCGTTCATTTGGATTGAAACTCTGAGACTATAATATAAGAAAAGAGAAAGCATAGCAAGAATAAATAATTTAAAAATAAAGTGAGTGGTGATAAAAGTTTTAATAACTCGTCTAGTGATCCTGTAAATCTTTAAAAGGAGTGATGTGAAGTGTATAAAATTTCAATTATTGGCCATAGGGCCTGGATTTTTCTTGGTGTCTATTGAGTTATACTCGGGACGTCCTAACGAGGAGGTAAATACCCAGAAAAAAAGTAATTTCTATAGGCATTGACGCATTCTTTTTAAATAGGTCCCGGGAATTCTATTTTATTTTAATTTTACTTCAATTTAATTCGAACTCTACGAGCCGTAAAAAACTGTAATTCGGTGCTGTAAAAACCGTTAATGACAGTTATGTAATAGTTTCAGCTCTCTACAACTTGCTTTATTATCTGAAATTTTCGTAAATATGCTTAAGATATTTGTCTAAAATAATAATTCATAGTAAATTATATTCATTGTTTCTAGAGATTCTATTTGTTAATTTTCTTTTATAATGAATTATTTTGCAATCTAACATGATAAATTTTGTTAATTAAAATTATTTCGAAAAATTTCGTTTGTAAACTTTCTTTTATAAAGAGTCAATTTTCAATCTAAAATGTTAAATTTTATTAATTTTTATTAAATCTAAAGTAATACATTAATTCTATTATATATATTTGTTACAAAAGCTGACATGCCTACTGTAGTGATCATTCCAACTCAATCATTACTATAGTTTAATCAATCTTTCGATTTCTATAATTTCGTTTTTTATGTGTACTTATTCTCTTTCATAAAAACTGGTTTATTATTGAATACATAAAATAGAAAAAAAAAAAAGAAATAGCAACACAAAATGCGTTGTGATAATCACTTAATGATCACACAACATGTCTGAATCAAACCTTTTTTCATATTGTTACGTTTTTACCTTTTTAAAAACGTTTAAATATGAGTTCGTTAATTGCAACAAAGTAAAAACAAATATGTCTTTAGTTTTTCTTAACTCTCTTTATTATTTACACTACTTTTGTGTGCCACCGTATAGAACTTAACGATACAACAATAATAATCTGCTTATTCACTTTATTAGTTCACACAAGTATTCACTGGATCTTTACAACCACGACTTATTTTATTCACACGCAACTTCACACAAGGCTGACTGAATTAACTCTGACAGCTGCTTGCTTTGTCCAGCCCTTTTATAGTCCGCACGCACCAGTGTTGCCACCTTGTGTGTAATTACACATATTGTGTGTAATTTTGTATTGTGTGTGTAGCGTGTGTGTAATTAGCTTCGTGTGTAATTTGTGTGTAATTTTATTTTTTGTTCAACTTTTTCTTTAATCGCTCGTTTTTAACAGTCAATTTGTTAACACTAATTTGTTTTGAAAATTTATTGCAATTTCCAAAACTAGTTTGCATAAATAAACAGCTACATATATCTCTTACTAATTTAAATACATGTAAGGATAATGTTTGATATATGCTATTGAACTGTGTTCAACATATTTTTCTTAGTTTAATACAAACATATTGTGAATTATTTTTTTGTTTAATCTGTTATACGAATATTATGTACTTGTTTTTTATTATATATAAATATATATGAATTATACACAACATAACATATGTATATAATTGGCCATTACAACCAACCCTTCAGTCAGGATTACGGCCAAGCTTTTCACGCCACTCAAGTTATGTGTGTTAATTTTATACATCAGTGGCGGGATCTACAGTTTAACGTCGACTCCGAACGATAGATTTTTGAGAAACTTTTCATTGCAATTTTATTTACTCTCAGAGTTTTTGCCAGAAATCTACTGAGAGGAAGTCACTGAAGAAATATTTTTTCACATTTCGTTTTGATGTCTGACCTTGGGTTTGAACCGAGGCCTTACGTCTGATAAGCCAACACACTACCTACTAGACTACGGCGACTTTATGAATTATATATTGGTAAATTCAATATTTGTATTGTTTACGTAAAACCTGTTGAAAATAATTACCATCAGTTGTTAAGAAACCTCCACTAAGGCAATAAAAGCTAAGTTGAAACAAAACCCTCACTCTTCGTATTTAATTAGGGATATATACTTCAGAGAACATACGTATCCTATTCTTCAACTCCTTTTTATAGACTCTAGGAGTTTAGTTGACTCCTAGAGCCGACATATGCATTTACATGTCTTTTGTTAGAAAAAGAAAACAATACTTCTATTTGAGTTTTACGTTACATTTTTATTTATATATTCATACATTTTTTGAAGTCGCCGTAGTCTGGTAGGTAGTGTGTTGGCTTATTTGACGTAAAGCCAGGGTTCGAGCCGCAGGCCAGACGTCAAGACAAAATACAAAAAAGTATTTCTTCGGCGACTTCTCTCTGAGAACAAATAAAAATTGCCATGAAAAGTTTCTCAAAAATCTGTCGTTCGGAGTCGGCTTTAAACTGTAGGTCCCACCACTCATGTATAAAATTAAACTAAGAAAAAAGAAACTAAGACTGTACAATGGGTCAATTCGACCTCCGGGTACTGTACTTGTCTTAATTGACAAGTACACGTCCTCTAACCTAACCTAACCTGCATACATATACTTATGCATTCATAAATTATTATTTTAAGTATGTATATGAATATATACATAATTTTATTGTTTACATAATATATGTATGCAATATTTGTAAAAACAGAATTTTGTGTGTAATTTTTTTTCATATGTGTAATTTGTGTGTAACTCATGAAGCTGTTGGTGGCAACACTGGCACGCACGTATGATCAGTATGATGAACGTTCTCGATGTGGAAGGTTCTCGCTCGCGCCTTCTCGAGAACTCTATTGCTAGTACATTGTTGTTTGTGTACTTTGCTTATGTTGTCCGTTACATATGTTGTTGTTGCTACCTAGTTCGTTGTACACATGTGTGTGTGCAGCTTTAGATAATCAACATGTTCGTTGTATTCTTAGTGTTAGTGCGTATTTGTGTCGTGTGTATTGTGTTGGTGTAGCTGGTAACTTTTGTTTATCGTTTTTATTGTTAAACGATATTAGGTCGTTTCGCTTTGCGTAACAATATTAAATTTCATCTTATTAATTTTTGTTTGTTTGTATAATGTAATTTTTTCTAAAAGGAATTTATGTTTTTAGTTTTAAAAATCGTTTTAAATTAGTATATTTATATCTATTCCATTGAAATATTGTAAAAATTGTTAGTGCAAGCATTATATACGGCATAATTATCTAGAGCAAATTAATCAAATTTTTTTTAGCAAAATATCCAGAAAATCCTACAACTGCAACAACCTTATGTACCTCGAAATCTTGAAGGCCTTCCAGAAATCGATTACACGTATGTTGGGTGGGTGCTAATTTTATGTTCCACCCTAATATTTAATATATTCATTAGTGATAATAATATCGAACATATTTGACCAAACATAATCGATCGCTTAATTAAGTTGTTGTTATATGTTTATAATCATTATCACTGATACAGTTGAAGAAAATACAGTTTAATTTATGCTTAAAATGTTTTCGCTTAATTTTTTCATTAGCCTAAATATTTTTTTATAATTCTATTAATTCTTATTCCTAGTTTTATGAATAAATCCTAAGTTAATAATTATGTATGAATAATTGAAGTATACAGTGTTTTCGTAGTTGAGTGTTAGTTTTGGTCTATAACTATCTATTAATAAAATGACGTCCTTCGGGCCAAGGTTAGTGGCGGGTTTTGGGACAGGCGTATCAATAACACCAGATACCGCTTTTAAATTGGTTATGTCAGTAAAATATGTCTTTTTGCATTTAAATTTATTTTGCTTTTGTTAAAAATTACTGCAATCGGGCATTTGTTTTTTTTATAACATTACAGTCATTTCCAGTCCATTTAGAGTAAATTATACCTAAAAATATGGAGTCTTTCATAAAAAAAACTTCTGTACATGAACAGAGTTTTGTTATTGGAAGGACCTTACCCACACGCCCGACTGTTTGCTAGCGAATCAATGGCTCCCGCAGTCCTTTCGTAACAATCTCTTTCAGCACTCTTTCTTTTGATATAGTGTAATAATGCGTTTATTCGTCATGCCCCTTTGGATAGTTTAAATGGCGGTTACTTATGTACATTACTGCTAATTAATATGGCATGTGTTCATTACAGGTTGACCGTAGGCTTCGGTGCAGCTGCCTACGAATTTTGCAATAACCTCGTCTAGGTTATTGAAGGTACCCGCCTCCATAATAAGCCTAACTCTGTCGTTAGAAGCTTTTTGTTATAATGGCTTTAACAGCAGAGTTGGTTGCATATTTGGCTGCTTTGTTGAGTCCTCGATTTCTTTTGCATATGCATTTGCTGGTTTTCCTTGTTAACGTATATTCATCAACTTGGCTAGCACTACGTCTACAGAGTCTCCCTTTACTGTGGTTTTGAGCTTGGTAATGATTTCTTGGAGTGTAGTCTTCTGAGGAATAAGGTTGCGTGCTGAACCTTTTAGTTTGGTTTTTACCACTTAATTATGAGTATCCTAGATTGAATCTACCAGACTTAGAGCGTCAATAAAACTTTGCTGGTTTTCCGATGTGCCGTCAAAGTCTGAGAGAAGCTTTGAGGCTAAACCAAGGAATTCAGTTACTGATTGAGGCATGGTTTAAAATTGGAAAATTGGAATAAAGAATTATTAAAATACTCTCTGTGAGAGTGAGATGTATTAAAAAAATTGATCCTTTGAAGGATCACCGAAATTGTTCAACTCAAGGCTCGTTTGCTTTGAGGAATGATCACAAATAATAAAGAGAAGAAAAAAATGGACGTTATCCGAGAGAGGCACAAGGATACAATTTTTGTATTTCAGCTTCGTCACCAGCTTGATACACCAAGATGAAGGTTTGAATGTAATGTAAAGAATTAATTATTCAATCATTCAATTATTTGAATGATTTTATTGTAACCAGAACTGTCCCGTGAGTATTTGTTAGTTGGTCTACCTTACGTCAGAGTTAGTAAAAAAAATTACTATATATCATGGCATTGGGATACCATACTATATAGCAGATATCGCCAATTGATATCTGAATTGGCCAATCACAAATATTATTATTTCTTTTTTTTACACCACTGGAGGGACTCGTAAGTATCGCAGCAGTTTCACAATAGTATAATTAAAAAGAACCATATACACACTTTTTATGGTTTATTGTAAAGTTTATTTGAAACAAGTTCTTTTAATTCGATATTTTCCATTTAACGTAATTTAGTGATATATACTATACGTTATGGAAACCATACTTGTTCTTATTGTTATAGATCCTTAATAAGGATTGCATTAATGTAATAAAGTTTACTTTAGAATAAAAATTAAAAACGACATTTACTATTTAAAATTTACCAAAAAATTATTAATTCGTTATTTATTTTTTAAAGGTAAAAATATTTTTTTTCTTTTATTGATTATTTAATGTATGTTTATAATATTATGTATATGATTATTTTGCTTTTATTAAATGGAAATATAAGTTAAAATGAAAAATATTTATGAAATTAAAAAATTTAAAATTAAAAAATAAAATAAAATAATGAACAAAGAGAAACATTGCACAATTACAACAAATTAGAAATGAAAGACAGTACAAACATATATTATTTACGGTAATTTGTTTTCTATATTTTTTTTATCTTAAAGCTCTTAGTACTATACTTATGTACTTAACTTAGTTCACCACCGTTGCTGATGCTGTTGCTACAGTTGTTGCTGCTGATATTGCTTGAGATGATTGAGGATGTTGCTGTTTGTAGTAGGTCAGGTCGGTGTTCTTATCAAAAAAACTGATGTAAAAACACCAATAAGCGAACAAAATAAAAAAAATGACAAAAACACCGTCCGTCAAATAAATTTTTGCTGAGCACATTAAATTTCCAAAGAGAACACAATATTGTATTATTATGTAGCCACTATGTTGTTATTTTTACTATTTTTGCTATGCTTGCTTTTATTCTTTTTTGTAATTCTTTACACAAAATTATTTAAAAGTTTTTTTCAATTTCTTTTTACAATTTTTTACGCTTCCATTTACAATAAACTCTGCTGGGCAATTTTATTTTATATATTTTATATATCGTCACCGCAAACGGCCCTAGCTAACAAAAAATTCAAAATTGACTTTTTTTATTGATTCTGATGTATTTCATCAAAACACATGTTCACAAAAAAAATTTAACTGCTGCGGACAATAATGTCAGTTTTATTAACAAACAACAAACGGCCCTATCTACAAACGCAATTATGTAATAAACGCCAAAAGACCTAACTAACCGTTTGTATGTAAAACATTGTCAATTGTCAAAACAATACATAGATTGTACCGTTAAACAATTTTATATTCAGCCCAATTATGAACACAAATTCCGGGGGAATTTTTCCCTTTTCTCATTCCTCTTATTCTGAATTATAACTTCCCTCGGGTTATTTCCCGTAGAGAAAAAAGTATGCATTCTACAATAATAAAAAGGGAAAAAATGAAGGGAGCTTTTTCACCAGCAATTTTGAAGGGAGATAAAGAAAAATGTAGGTTAGGTTATTTTAGGGGACGTGTATTTGTCAATTAAGACAAGTGCAGTACCCGGAGGTCGAATTGAACCATTGTACAACGTCCTTAAAAGAAAAATGTAAGTATTAATAAGAAAAAATATATATAAAATTATTAAATAAAATATTTGTTAAATTTTCTTAGGTCCAAAAGCTCAAATAAACAACAGCTGTAACATAGCTTATAAAAAGATACAGCAATTTTTCTTTTTTTTTTATCTGTTAGAGGCATTTTTATCCACGTTTGGCAAGGATGTGCTTCAAAAATATCGAGCACTTCCGCGAGCACTTTACTTAAAGTTGTTTGAGCCAACGAAACTTCAGAATCTTTTCCATCTCCCGTCTAATATCCGCCTTCAGCGAAAAACCGCAAACAACCACTTAGTTTCACCATAAGGCTAACAGCAGATTGGTTCTTAATCGGCTGAGAGTGTAATGTAAGCACTCGTAATAAATAACTAAAAGCACTTTTGTTGACTCTATAATATTTTTGAAACCTCTCAAATGAAGTAGTTAATACAAAAATAATTAAACCAATTAGTTTTACACATCTTACAAAGATTGGTCTAACTCAGGCGGATTTGATGTATCGCGCATCTGCCTCCTTGCAACCCTGTGGTTTATTTTCCGAGCTTCTTCTTCAGAAGGAGTTTCCTCCACAAGTAACTGAAAAGCTATGCTTTTCATTTTATGCAACAAATTTAAAATAAAACAAAATTTTGAGAAAAACAAATTTATGAAAATCACTTATAAAAAACGGAATCACAATCACAAAATAAATCACAATTACAAACTAAAATGTCAAAAACAAAACAGCTGTTTCTGATTTTCCCTTTCTCTAATTTACTTTTTCCCCGGGAGATTATAATAGGAGGATTTTTTCTCGGGAAGAACAAAGTGCGGAAGGGAAAAATTCCGTGCGGATATTCATAATTGGGCTGATTGAAGAAAAACTATTTATAAACATTTTACGGCAATTTACTAAATAAAATAATTTTATATTAAAAGTGTTGTGATTGATATGTACATAATATGTATTATATAGGGAGTTCTAAAATAAAATAACAATAAAAAGTGGTAAAATTAAAAATAATGTCTGAACTGAGTATTGATTGCAATGCAAATTCCAATAATAAAAAAACACAAACAAAATTGCAGGCTTTGGAGTCAAAAAAACCGAATGGAAGGTAAAGAATATCAAGGCATCTCTAGAGGAAACGCATTGGTGCGTAAGCCTAGAGAAATGAAGGAACCATGTAATTCAACGTTTTGCGAAAAAGCTCAACCCGACATTGTTCCTATTTTGCTGAAACCACTCGTAAAAACATTTTGACTCCTTTTGGAAAATGTCGAGAGATTATAAAAAAAACTTTATGTTCAAAACCTTGTAGAATGTTCTCAAAGACAACGTATTACTGTCGGTCCATTGCAAAACACTACTTTTTGAAGCACTACACAAATCAAATCCAAGTATGTAGACAAATGTTTTTGTCTACTTTGGGTTTATCCGAAAAAATGATACGACTATGGGTATTGTTCGACTGTGGACTGTATGTAAAGAGGGGTTGTGGTGACTCCTCGAAACCAAATTGGGCCCAGATTTCTGGCAAACAAATTGAAAATTATCAAAAAAAATGGTTCCAAATAAGGAGTAGAAAACAAGCAACACTTTCCTTTTTTAGTTTATTTATTCCTGTTGCACACTGTGTTTTATTTACAATATTTTTTTTCTTTCTTCACAATAATTTTATTTATTAGAATTCTAATTTATCAAAAATTTATCAAATATCTGGAGCTCTAAATTCTTCCAGGCGATCAAAACAAGAATAACTTAATTAATAAACAAACAAATATTTAATGCCAAAAACAACAATAATATGAAAATATAAAAAAGCTTAAATATATACTTCAGCGCCCTCTGTTGCTAATTTGCCTTCGTTTAAACAATCCTGTTTATGTCGCCAAGGAAGTATGGGAAGTTTGGACTATCAGACATAAACAGGTATGTTCCGGAAGTTTCCATTCCATTCAAATAGTTTCTGAAGAAACAAGAGGTTAAGGTAAACGAGCAGAATATGATATAAAACTTAGCATTATTTAAGGGAAAAAATGTGGAGATCCTACTGTCAACATGTTACGTGCCTTGACATACGAACAAGCAGGAACTATATAATTTAAAATAAATATAGATGACGATTATGCCCAGCTTCCACAAAGAACTGGAAGTAAAATAAATATAGTTTTACCTTCGAAGATTAAAAATTTCTAAAAAGAAATGGCAGAATCTCCAGGATCTAAAACGATTGCTACCAGAAGATTGTCATTATTTTTATGACAACATACCATTGAACACTCTCTGGAATAAATAGGTAGTTAGGGCCTTTGGTTTCATAAAATTACAAAACCAAAAGACTTAACTAACATAGATCTTTAAAATTCCAAAAGTTAATTTTATTTTACCAGAAATCAAATAGTTTGTGTATTTTGAATAATATTGGTGAAAATTTCGATTATCAAAACTATACTTTTCATTTTAAATAGTTTTTTGCTTCTCCTGTAAAATTTTTAAAATGTTAGATAGGGCCGTTTGCGTTTTAGGTGACGATATTCTCTTTAAGCACTAATTTTCTAAATAATTAAATTCACTGTGCACAAATAAAAGGAAAAAGTAAGACAATTTTTATAGGTATTTTTCTGGCAGTCGTATTTGTATTGTATTTATTCTCTCTCACAAACTTCACTGTGTTAATGACATAGCAAATTAGCGCTCTATTTCTTCAGATTTTTTTATATTGAATGGCAAATGTTATTCTAAACAGTGTTTTTTATAGAGGTATAGAACTTTAAGTTGCAATAAAACAAACATGGATTATTCGATTGACATGAATTTTATTTATCCGAAAGATAATCTTGTGGCATTACATTTTAAATATAAATTATGGCATATGACCGCCACGGCTGGCGCGGATGTAGTCCAATCTGGACGTCCAATTTTCGATGACTTTTTCCAACATTTGTGGCCGTATATCGGCAATAATATGGCGAATGTTGTCTTCCAAATGGTCAAGCGTTTGTGGCTTTACCGCATAGACCAATGACTTTACATAGCCCCACAGAAAGTAGTCTAGCGGTGTTAAATCACATGATCTTGGAGGCCAATTCACAGGTCCAAAACGTGAAATTAGGCGGTCACCAAACGTGTCTTTCAATAAATCTATTGTGGCACGAGCTGTGTGACATGTTGCGCCGTCTTGTTGAAACCACATCTCCTGGACATCATGGTTATTCAATTCTGGAATGAAAAAGCTAGTAATCATGGCTCTATACCAGTGACTGTAACGTTCTGGCCACCATCGTTTTTGAAAAAGTACGGACCAATGATTCCACCAGCCCATAAAGCGCACCAAACAGTCAGTTTTTCTGGATGTAACGCTGTTGCCACATACACTTGAGGATTATCTTCACTCCAAATGCGGCAGTTTTGTTTGTTGACGTAGCCATTCAACCAGAAGTGCGCTTCATCGCTAAACAAAATTCGCTTATGAAAATCGGGAACAACGGTAATCTCGTTTTGGGCCCATTCGACGAATCTACGCCATACTTGATGATCGTTTGGCTTCAAATCTTGCACGAGTTGGATTTTGTACGCAAACCAAGATCCTTCCGCAAAATCTTCCATAAAGTGGATGGACACAGATCCAATTCCTGTGCTCGATGGCGGATGGACTCATTCGGGTCTTCCTCAATGCTACGCCCTACAGTAGCAATCGCTTCTTCTGTACGCACCGTACAGCGTCTCTGGGGATGCGAGTTATCAATACGAGTAAACGTGGTGCGAAAACGTTCCATGGTTAATCGAATTAACTGCTCTGATGGACGATTTTGTCGACGATAAAATGGACGTAGTGCGCGATACGTTTTCCGCACAGAACCATTATTTTCGAAATAAAATTGCACTATTTGCAAGCGTTGTTCAGGCGTGAGTCTATTCATGATGAATTGCCAAACCAAACTGAGAATAAATCACTTGACAGCTGTTAAATCGGTCGCCATCTTGAAAAGTAATGCCAACTTAAAGTTCTGTACCTCTATAAAAAACACCCTTTATTTGTTACTAAACATTTTTCATCATTTATTTCCACATAAAATATTCTTTTTATTTATCTTTTCTAAGATTTTTACACTGTTCAATGCTTATTGAGTATTTTAATTTTTGTGCCTTTTATTTGTAAAAAAAATTATTTTGCTTTTTCATTTATTTCTATTCAATGTTGGTTTGGGAAATTATTATAAAATTGAGGCAACGAAATGTCCTTTTTTTCTTTGACTTTTATAATTACTACTTTAGGTAATAAAACTACCGTACAAAGGTGGGAGTTAGCATGTAAAATTAGAGGCGTAAAAATGAAATTAAAACGAAAATAAGAAAATCCTCAAAACGAAGGTTGATTAAAAATTATACTCCTGTTTTTTAATAATTTTTATTTTAAATAAAACATTTTTCATATTAATTTTTTATTTTCCTTTAGTTTTATTAATTTTACGTTTTATGTCACAATGTTTGTTTTTATTTATTTTTATTTGTATAAAAACCAAGCTATTTTATAAAAATTTTATAGAGGTTCTTTTAATTTTTTTTCACTTTAAGCTCTTTAAAATGCACATACACACTCACAATTTCATTAATTATTTGGCAGCATTGTCTCTTTAATTTTTATAATGTTGTTTTTGCACTTTTTTCGTATGTGATTCGTTGTCTTGTGTTTTTTTAGTTTTATTTTATCTGTGCCAATTATTCACTTTTTGAAAATTCACTATTCACTTTTTTGAAAATTGTTATTGTTCTTTTCACTTCCTGCTCAAAACACTTGAGCATGGCAGGATCGGCTTCTTCGGTTAAGATTAAACTTAATTACTTAAAACTAATTGTATGCTAAATTCTTAAACTCTAACACACTATGTACATATGTATTTCGTGGTAATATGCTGAGACAGCATTATACACGATGTCCCAGCCTTTGTGCAGTGTGGACAATATCAATAGGAATGTGTTGATATTAAGTTACATACAAAGGGTATGGCAACTTAGACTAGTCAAACACACTACACTATCCTGGATCAATGAGGAGTCGTGCTCCACCGCTAGGTTCACTTGGCCCTCAATGGATAGAAGACGCACCAACCAGTTACTTGGACCTGGTCATAACATCACTGTGTTATAGGTATCCACTTATCCACTTTCTTTGTCAATGCCCATCTCTTGCAAAGTGCAGATATATGTAGATTATTTGGCTCTTCCACCCTTGTCAGCTTGACGGAGCTATCGTCCATTGATGTCAAGGATATAGCCTCGTTTATCAAGCTTTCTGGCTGGTTCTCCAGCGTGGGATAGTCGTGCTTTGAAATGTGCATACCTTGCGCTGACCAACTTCTCCCTCCTTGGTTAGGAGGAACTTGGTCAGTACATGGACTGCGTACACCTGTGGCGTCACAACGGGCCGCTATGCGTGCTCAAGTGAGCTTTTGGTATGACAGCTGCCACACTAACCTAACCTAACCTCTTGAGAGTCTGAAATTCCCCTCTTATTTTTGTCAGACCGGCACAGACTGCAGTGACAACGGGGCTTCTGGGCACAATTCGTTTCCTGGATTGTAGGATTCTTGAAGTCGTCCAACGACGTGATGTTTTAAGTTTGTGTAGTGTGTTGATATGTTCGGTGTAGTGTTCCTTTATGATATTTATGTTGCACTATATATGTATTTTCTTGTTACATTGTTTTGTATTTTCTTGTATTTGTTTTGTATATTTTTTGGATGTTTTTGTTTTTATTTTTCACTGGACTTAACTTGACAAGCCTTCGGAATTTGGTATTTTTTTTAATATTATATCCCCCAATAAAGCTTAAGGTTTATTGCCGCCTTGGCGGTTTCTTCACGACTGACTTCAATTATTTTAAAAAGGTTTTAAGTAACGAAGTGTTAAATTTAAATTAAATTTACAATATATAATAGAAAAAGAATAAGTACATAACATATAAAACTAATTCACAAGAGGTATGCACTACATTGAGAAAAAAATATATTGAACACAGTTCAACATCCTCCGGGCTCCTTTAGTGGCAGCTGCATCCCGTCCATCTTTCATCTTAGCATGAATTGGCGCATTAACTCCATCGACCTTACGGCAATCATAGAAGTTGGAATGAGCATTGGGGTTTAGATATGCATAAAAGGTGGTGTAAGCTATGACTGTTAGCTGCCAAGTTGCCACTATATTCATGGATTCATATGCCGGAGCCACTTGAAAACTCCTTTGGTTGCTGATGTAGACAGTTCGGGAAACTATATTGCTTTCGATTTCAGGAGGAAGCTACAATTACTTGAGGCTTGCAGGAGAAAGGTGGCCACCCTGGGAACGTCATTATGGATAAGTTTTACTTTTATCAGGAATGGGATCAATCCTCTTTCTTTGGTGTCAGGAAGATTTGACGGGTCGCTTGGTCTTGGGTCCTCTTCGAAACTAGATGCATCTTGCTCCCTACCATCCTCATGCAGCATGGTGTGACGTCTGGCTCCACATATCTTACATCTGTTTTCTGATTCGCATCAGACCCGATCATGGCTCTGTGCGAAACAGTTTAGGCAGTAGCCGTGTCTTTTGATGTGGGCTCTCCTTTGGGATGGGGCCATAGCCTGAAACTGCACGCAATATTTAAGTGGGTGTTGCAGCGGGGTTTGTTGAGCATGATAAAGAGAAAAAAATTTACACAATACAAACAGAATATGGTTTGACTTAAAACTCTAAGATCATGTTCTAGGTAGAATTGTAAATGAAGTGTTTAATTTGGTTTACAGGAAGTATTAGTTTAAATAGGTACAAACTTGCAAAGTTTTACGATAGGACGTTTAATCAAGCCGTTACTGTTCAGTATTTCGGTAACGCGAACTCTCTGATCTGTACCATAAATAACATTTTTTACCCTACCAAGGTGACACTCAGTAGCTGGTAGCTGATCTTCTTTAACTACGACGAAGTCGTTTTCTTTCAGGTAGTCTTTTTCTGTTCTCCATTTGCTTTTACGTTGCAACTCGGTGGTATATTCGTTTTTCCAACGACGAGCGAATAATTTTTGTATGGCCTTAAGTCGATCCCTGCGTTTCATGAAGGACATGTTCTCCACCGAGGGGTTATTAGCTGCTTCTGGAACAGCTATGAGCGGAGCACCTCTCAGGAAGTGACCTGGAGTCAAGGAAAGGAGTTAGCTGGGGTTTTCAGACAAAGGAGAAATTGGACGAGAGTTCAATATCGATTCGATGCGTGTAAGTATGGTATAGAATTCCTCAAAAGTTACATTTTTTAAAAGATATTTCACGCTTTAGACAGCGGCCTTCTGGAGGAGGCCCCTATGTGGAGTGCATATGGTGGAATAAATGCCCAGCTAAACCCATGTGTGCCACATTTCTCGATAAGGGATTTTTCCGCATTTTTCAAGAAGTCTTTATGGGTCGTTAACAATGAATGTTTAGCGCCTAAGAAGTTTCTGCCACTATCGGAGAACATTGTTTTCGGTAGACCTCTACGACTGGTAAATGTGACAAAACAGGTAAGAAACGCATCTGTTGATAACTCCGAGCAGACTTCGAAGTGAACTGCTCGAGTAGAGAAACAAACGAAAACTGCTGCGTATCCTTTTAAAAGTTTTGCGTTCCGCAAATTTGAGGCTTTTAGTATAAATGAATCGGCAAAGTCGACTCCAGTGTACGTGAATGGTAACGAAAATGTAACTCTCACGGGGTAGCGCGCCCATTATTTGATCCCGTACTTTGCGCTTGTAAACGGTGCAGGTATAGTGTGTTGGTCACACTTATCCACTGTTGTGTATCGGTCACGTTTGAACTACTGGAAAATGCATTTGATACATTCCTCAATAATATAAACAAAAATTATCAATAACCTACAAATTATGATGGCACAAGGAATCAAATTGCAGTATACAAATTTTCAGCATGTAATAATTCAAATTAGCAAAATGCTGACCACGCACACTCTAAGTTAAGTAAACCTAAATTACGTCATAAGTATGAATATGTAAAAAAATTATACTTAAGAAATTAATATAAATAGCTGTAAATTGATTGATAGAAACAGAATAAAATTGATGAGCATAACGGCTCTTTAGCAGATAAAATTTTTTTATTCTCGTTTCAACTGCGGCTTATTAGCCATACCCAAGCGTCGTGCTCGCCCTAATAATAAGCAAACCCGGACTGAAACAAGACTGACCGATAACTAAAATACAACTTGTAACAATTATTACATGGCGATCCTGCCCTCTCGATCCTATTATTGACAAATTTTTTGTTCCGTTGATCCCGCCCATTATTTGATCAAACTTTGCATTATCAAGACGTAAAAAAGTGCACGGTATATAAATTTTAGACAAAAAGATAAAACATGGCCCGTACCAAGCAGACAATTCGTAAATCAACTGGTGGTAAAGCACCCCGTAAGCAATTTGCCACAAAAGCTGCACGTAAATCAGCACCCTCACGCCGTATTCGTGGTAAACGTGCTTAAGCAATTTGCTTTTGCATCTTTATTATTTATGAAGAAAAACTAATTATTTTATTTTTTAAATTTAAAAACAAATTTTTTAACTACAATTCTAACTTTTGTTTTTTAAACTTAAACAAAAAAAAAACTTTTATCAATTAAAATTAAATCTTAATATTTTCTCAATAGAAAATGAATGATTAGTTCTTTTCATAATTAATAAAACATAAACTTATTATATAAATGTAAGCGCTTTTAATAAAACACGTCTTCTCAATTCAATCGCAAATTTGTTAATGACACTTTTTTCTTTTTCATATCAAGATCAAACTTATACATGTTATTATTAGCTTATTATCTACGTTACAATATGGAAGAAGAACAGAGACAAATATATATGACAGCAAATACATATAAGTCAAACTTATGTTATTATTAGCTTATTATCTACGTTACAATATGAAAGAAGAACAGAGACAAATATATATAATGTAACAAATATTTCATAAAGAATGACGCCTTTTGCACGTTGAAATTTGTTTCGAAACAAATTTCAAGACTCTTGAGTTTGTAGGAGAGAGGGGAAAAACGAGCGGGGGTGATTTCACAATTTCATGTACTCGCAAAACTTGCTTTGTTGTTTATTCGTATATACACAGAGTTGTATTTGATTTCACATTTTCTTTTATTTTTTGTTTCGCATAGCGAAGTCAACATGCTGACTGCCGCGGCAATTTTCAAATAACTGGCCAAAAATGACAATTTGATTTTTTTACATTATATTACTTTAAAAACTCTATTTTTAGATCGTAATAAATCATCAAAATAAATATCAAAAATAAAAATTATGTTTTTTTTAGAAGAAGTACGAGATAACTCGTAGATTGCGTTCCGTTCTAGGGAGCCAACTATGAATTATCTAGTAGTGGGCAGTCAACGTGTTAATATAAATTTTCTTTATTTAAAATAACATTACTTTTTGTTTATTTTGTGTTTGAAATCTAAACATTTGCAAAAGAAAATTTTTAGTACCATACAATTAATTATAAAAATGAAAAAATAAAAATCAAAAAGAATATAATTTAATTTTTTAATTTATAAAAAACAATAAATAAGGTAAATATATTAAAAAATAATAATACATACATAAATATATGTATAATATATTATAATATTATAAAAAAATATAATATTCATATAATGTTCATTTTTAAAGAATTGTCTGGCGTTGTTTTAACCTAAATCACAATGCCAAATAAAGTTGTAACTGTCAAAAACAGCAGAATGACGCGATAAAAGAAAACAAAATTTGTGAAATTAATTTTTTACGTGCAAAAGCGAAAGAAATTTTAAAAGAAAATGCAAAAAAGTTTTTGAAACTTGTTTCGAAACTAATTTCAACGTGCAAAAGCCGTCAATGCGTATATGTAAATAACTACCGAGAAGTATAGAATAGAGAAATATAAAATACAATAAGTGGTACAGTATAAACAAAATATATTAAAGCAAAGAATATACTATTACAATAAGTGGTACAGTATTAACAAAATGTATTAATGCAAAGAATATACTACTACATAAATTAAATTAAATTTTTAAAAAGGAGAAAATATGTAATTACAACACAATAAAAATTATATAAACATGTTTATCTTAATAAATTTTTATATAATAAATATTGTAATAATTTTAACTTAAAATTTATCGATTATTTTGAAGTTCAAGTTGTCATCAGCAATACTACAAACACCACACAACATAAAAAGAAAAAACAGTTAATTTGTCACACACACATAAATTCATTATTTATATTTTTAAGAAACCTTTTGCTCTATAATTTAAATTAAATTACAAGAAAGGAATAAACAACACTAATGCCGATGCATTATTAAGGATAGAAATTGATTCTACTACACTAAAGAGTATGATACCATTGGAAAATGACGAAAAGGTAAAGAAAACACCAGTAATTACAAGAAGATTAAAAAGTCATCAGAAAAGAATATTATAAAGGATAAATGGGATTGCACGTCAATAAATGATATAAAGTGCGCAATGAAATTTAAATTTGTATTAGAAAAAAGGCCAGAAAATGATGTAAAATAATTATATAAACATATAGTAGAATATTATAAAATGAATATTGAAATACGTGTTAGATGTATCGATAATCCAAAATATTTAGGTACTCTTTTGGATAAACTATCATCATATTTAAAAAATACAAGAAACAAGAAATTTGCAATCCAGAGAAATGATGCAATATTTGATATAATAACCGCGGATGAATTTAAGGCCAGATATAACGAAGCAAACAGAAATAATAAAGATGACATAATTATATTACTATACAGAAAACCTCAGAATATAACAAATGATGTAGAAGACAAGAACTGATAAAATTATACCACGATACATCCCAAGGAGGACATTTCGGAGTGAAGAAAACTTTACTTTACTTTATTATTAAAGTAGAAGTACATTTGGAGGAATATGAACAAAAATTATAAAAGAATATGTGTCTATATCTGACTTATACCAACGTAATAAACAAACTAAACATACGAAGGAACAATTAAAGTTTATAGATACCCCAATAGATAGTTTCCAAACTATTGTAATTGACACTGTAGGTCCTTTACGTCCAATAAACAATTTTAGATATATTTTAACTATGCAATGCGAATTACCGAAATACATAGTTGCATGTCCTATAGAGACGAAAGAGACAAACACAACAGCCGAGGCACTAGCAGAGAATTTAATATTTAAACATGGTTTATTTAGAAATGAGTTGTTAAAGGAAATATGTGAATTATTAAAAATTGAACAAATTTATTCCACATCGTATCACCATGAGACGTTGGGTACAGCGGAGAGAAATCATAGGATTCTTAATGAATACTTTTTGTCATTTATACAAGATGACAATTGGGATAAATACTATACCTTTGCGTACTATATAACTAGACTAAAACATGCTTTGGAAAGTGCCAAAAACTTGATAGAGACTATAAAAAACAAAAGTATAGATTGATTAAATAACACGAATAACATAGAACTAAAAGTAGGCGACTAAGTTTTGGTCATGAACCACCTTATGACGGACCATATGAAGTTATAGATATAGATGATTTAAATGTATTAATTAAGATAAAGACAAATATAAAAGCAATTCATAAAAACAGACTAAAAATATAAAGTATAAAAAAATGGTAATATAAAATAATTCTTAGAGCACTTGAAAATAAATTTAGTAATATATAATAACCTTAAATTTAGAATTCATAATAAGTATTCAAAAAAATCATCCAATTTGAAATGTATAGATTTTCTTAAGAGCGGAGGTATACGGAGGTCACGTTTGTGCTACTTAAAAATGCATTTGATGCATTCCTCAATAATATAAACAAAAATTATTAATGACCCACAAATTATGACGGCACAAGAAATAAAATTGCATTATACAAATTTTCAGCATGTAATAATTCAAATTACCAAAATGCTGACCACGGACACTAAGTTAAGTAAAATGCATCACAGAACCCATGAATTTGAGCCTAGCTATTTTAATAGATGAAATTTATGGCAGAGTAGTCGAAAACGCGTTCCATGTTTCCAATATCTTTATGGTATATCTTCATCCCAATCTGATTTGCATTCCCATAGCTCCTGCATAATAAGTTTAGCGAAATAATAGGCCCTAACTAGCCTAGAGGATCAAATAAATTAGCTATGGTAGACAAAATTTGTCGTTTGGTAGGGGATGGTGAAACTCTTATTGTTTCTGGTACGTAGTAAAATATATCTTCCTTGGCATTCCACCGTATACCTAAGGCTTTTAATGAGCTAGAGTTGTCAAATTTCAAAAAATCTTCTTCCAGAATATCTTCCCGTGCCAAATTTTCCAAAAGAGCATGGTGATTGCTGGTTATTTTCTTCAAGGGAAACCGGGCAGAAATCAACGCTTTAGAAAGTTGTTTTTGTTTTATTTTTGACATCTTCCAGATTATGTCCTCCTGATAAAACGTCATCTACGTCATCCATGACATAATAATTTGCATGAGATAAGTCTGGCAACTCTGTTGAGATTGTTTGTGTTTTTTGAAGTGCTCTTTGTAAAAGTTTTATATTTGTGATTTTTAATTGTTTAAATTAAGTTTTAAATTTTTTTATATAAGTGTGTTGGAAGCTGTTTTTGTTGTTTTCTTGTTTTTTGAATTTTTATCTTAAAATTGTAAGTTTTAATTTGTTAAGTTGTAATATTATTATTATTATCATTTCTAGCAAAACAAAAACAAAAATTGCTTGCTTTAATTATTTTTTGTTTTTGTAAGCTGGTTACGGTTTATTTGTTTATTTTTTTTTTTCTTTCTATCAGTGTTCCTCTTTTGTTTTTTTCTTTTTATTTTGTTTGCTGCTTTGTGTATTATTTTTTTGCTTGTAATTCTTACTTATTTATTATTTATTTTTGTTTTTAAACTTTTATATATATTTTTATTATTTTATTTCTTTTTATATAGATAATTTATACTGTTTGTTTTATTTATTTATTTAATTTATAAAATGAATAATTGTATGGCAGCAAAGTGCATTGTAAAGAAAGAGGGTGAACGCCAGATTTCTTGCTGGCCATGTGATAATTTGTTTCACATTAAGTGTGTTGGTTTGCTTCCTCGTACCACGGACCAATTAGTGGATAGTTCCTTGAGTCTACGTTGGTGTTGTCCTAAGTGTAAGGTGGTGGACATCCAATTTTATAAATTTTTATGGGGACTCGTCGTGAGTTTACTGAGATGCACACTGAATTTGCATCTCTTTTTGCTAGATTTCGTCGGTTTGAGGAATTATTTTCAAAATATGGCCTTTTAAACGAATTGCTTGAATCGGAAAGGGTTCCAGGCCCTCTTTCTTCTGAGGCTTCTGGGCATGTGGCGCAAGTTTCTGTACCAAGGGAAACTGCGACAATCAACACATTGTCCACTGTTACTCCTATTGTGGACATTTGTCCATCTATTGCCGATAACCCAACTGGCAGCTCCATACTGAAGTCTGCAAATTTAGTTGAACTGAGTCCAAAGTCTACTCTATCCCCTTTACCTTTACCTCTAGGTGATGTCACTTCTCATGCATCTTCTAAACCGTCTTCTGTTTCGTATTCATCTGTAGTGTCCGCTAGTTTAGATACTTCTGCTCCAAGGGAATTGGTTGTAGTTAAATCTAAAAGGACTATTTTTGTGTTCCGTCTTTCATGTGATACTTCGGTCGATGATATAAGATGTTTCGTTAAATCGAAGATTAGGAAACCTTTTGAGTTTGGTTGCTATAAGATGAGGCCATCTTTGAATAGCAGTATTTCTTCGTTTAAATTTTATGTTGCCGATGAAAGATTTGGTGAAATTGTTAATCCTGCGTTTTGGCCGCAGGGTGTATTGGTACGGGAATTCGTATTCAGGCTGGGCCATCGTAGGAAGGGTGCTAATTTGCCTGGTCCTATTTTTCACAAAAACTAACTTCGAAATCGTCTTTTAATTTCAAAATTGCTTATCAAAATGTTCGCGGACTTAGGTCTAAACTTTCTTCACTTTATAATAGTAGCTTTGATTTTGAATTTGATGGAATTGCTTTTACTGAAAGTTGATTGAATTGTAATATTTTTGATTCTGAGATTATGTCTGGTAATTTTAGTATTTATAGACGGGATAGGAGCTCTAAAAATTGTGGTGGTGTTCTTATTTCCATTTGCTCTAAATACACATCTGAATTGATTGATTTGTGCTCTTCTGAGGATATTGAGTTTATTTGCGTTAAGGTCTCCGATCGTGGAAAGTCTATATACATTACTTGCTCGTATATTCCTCCCTGTTCTGACATTCATATCTATAGGGCTCAATTCGATTTAATTTCTAGAGTAATTGATTCAATGGAGCATGAGGGGATTATAGTAGTCCTTGGCGATTTTAATCTTCCGCATACATCTTGGAATTTTTCACCTGAGACTGGCTCATTGGTGCCATGTTCTTCAGTTCCTTTCTATGATGAAATTCTGTCCGCTATGTGTGATCTGGGTCTTTTCCAGCTGAATGGTGTATTGAATTCAATGGGTAGAATTCTGGATCTTGTATTTTTAGAGGATCCAAGTATTTCTTCGTTATTTCGCATTGATCCTATATCTATTCCTGAGGATAGTTATCATCCTACGTTGTTACTTTCTATTGAAGTTGATCTTTGCTTACCTCCTTTAATAAATCGCTCATTTAGTGATGAGGGGCGATTTAATTTCCATCGTACGGATTTTAGTCGTTTGAATACACTACTAGCCTGTGCTAATTTCACCACCATATGAATCTCTTTCACTTGACAGGATCTTGGATGGCTTTTATGAGGTATTATTTAAATGTTTTAGGGAGTGTATTCCATTTGTAAATAGTCGTTTGGAGCGTTCTGGTCCTCCGTGGAATTCGGCTAGACTGTCAAGGTTGAGGAACAGAAAATCAAGATTATTTAAGAAGTTTGTTAGATCAGGTACTGATATTGATTATGCTCTTTACTCTAGGGCGCGTGCGGATTATCGTAGAATGAATCATTACTGTTATGAGGAATATATGATTAGGGTCAGGTCGAACTTCGCTAGCGATCCTAAGTCGTTTTATGACTTCGTTCGAGCTAAACGTAAATCATCTTTGTTTCCCACTAATTACCTTGATATTTCTAATATGTTTGCTGACTTTTTTCAATCTACTTATAGGCAGTTGGACTCGGGACCTTATCTGAGTAGCGGCTTTTCGTATCCTTATTCAGTGGGAAGTGTCTCTATTTCTAATATATATTCATTTGATGAGGAATCTGTTCTTGAGTCTTTGTCTGGACTGAAACTTACATACTTGCCGGGCCCTGACGGGGTTCCGTCCTGTATTTTGAAAAAGTGCGCTGTTGTTTTGAGTGGTCCTTTGACCTTTATATTCAATGGGCTTCTGAGGGCTGGTCATTTTCCATCTATTTGGAAGAGTTCATTTATAATTCCTTTGCATAAGTCAGGTAATAAATCCAATATATCCAATTACAGGGGTATTGCCAAACTCAGTGCTATTCCCAAGTTAATGGAGAAAGTGGTGACGGATTATCTCTCTTTTAATACGAGATCTTTAATATCCCTTTCCAACATGGTTTTTTGAAAGGTAGGTCGACTGTCACTAATCTTCTTGAATTTACTACGCATGTTTTCAGGGGTTTTCTTGCCAGGGCTCAGACTGATGTAATTTATACTGATTTCAGTAAAGCTTTTGATAGGGTTGATCATAGAATTTTGCTTCTTAAACTTTCATTAATCGGTATTCCTGATATTATTCTTCGTTGGCTAGACTCTTACCTCTCCCTTAGGACTCAGAGGGTAATGTTTAGGAATGTATTGTCTAAGACAGTATATGTTACTTCTGGTGTTCCGCAGGGTAGCCATTTGGGTCCTTTACTGTTCTTATTGTTTCTTAATGATCTTCCTTGTGCTATTTCCGATTGTAATATTCTGATGTATGCTGACGACGTTAAATTATTTTATACTTTTGATGATGATCATGGTCAGGCTGTTCTTCAGCGAAATATTGATTTGTTTGTAACTTGGTGTAGAATTAATTTAATGGACCTTAACTTGAAGAAATGTAAATGCATGGTTTTCTCTCGTGGGGGCGTAATTTCGTCCACTTATGTGATTAATTCTTGCCCCTTGGAAACTGTGACTACATTTCTTGATTTGGGAGTATTATTGGATATGAAATTGTCTTTTATTGATCATATTAGTATGATGATTGGCAAGGCTCGGGCTGTTCTTGGTTTTGTGAAAAGATGGGCTAGGGAATTCATTGATCCTTATATAACGAAACTGCTATACATTTCACTTGTCAGACCTATTTTGGAGTATGCGTCTATTATTTGGAATCCATACTATCGTTGTCATAGTGATTCAATTGAGTCTGTGCAGAAGCAGTTTTTATTATTCTGTTTACGTGGCTTAGGATGGGATTATGCCAATGGGTTTCCGTCATATGAGGCTAGATTAGGTTTGATAAAACTTCCAACTTTGGAACGTAGAAGGACTGTTTTAGGGGTTTGTTTTGTTTTTAATCTAATTAAAGGTGATATCGATTCTGAGTTTTTGCTTTATAACCTGAATTTCAGTATTTCAGCAAGATTTTCACGACACTATCGTCCTCTTTCTTTAGATTTTTATAGAACGAACTATGGTTGTAATTTTCCTTTTCGTAGATTATGTAACGATTTTAACATATATTATGATTTTATTGATTTTAATAGTAGTGTTTGTAATATAAAACGTAGCTTATATGCTGACATGAATTTGTGGATTGTTGTGTAGAAATGTATTATCGTTCTTGTTATACGTAGTTCATGTTTATTGTAACTTTATTCAGCTTGTGATTAATTTCTGTAGCTGTTTTATGTTCTCGTTGCCTTTCCTTTTCCCTTACCCGCTATAGTCCGGACTGTAGTGTGTACGTGTCCCTACGTAATGGGGACGAGCCCTCCGCGGTCGGGTGAGGGTGGGTTAGTGTGAGGCCGGGGACGTTCGATAAAAAAAAAAAAAAACTCCTTGAAGGACAGGTCCTTGATATAAAACATCGTTTAATGAAAATCCACTACACGTTTTCTTGGATGCGTTGAACACAACACGTACTTTTGTAGATTTACTTTCTGGACGAAGAACTGCGTGATGTAAAAAAAAGAAATATTTTATCGTTGAAGGTTCATGATGAGTTACTTCTTCCATATGACCCAAATCGATATACTCTTGTAGAACCTATTGATATTGAGATTTTAGCTCAGGATTTTTATCTAGTTTCTTCTCCATCTGAAGGTATTGTGCGTAGGTTGTGCTTTTCGATGAGCCCAAAAAATATCCGAGGGGTAATTTTCCTTAAAAGGGAGTCTTACCATGTATCTTCCCTCTGGTTGACGTTTAACCCTGTTTCTATAAAAAATTTCGCAATATAATCGTGCTCCGAGTCGACCTTTTCCTTTTCTACCTCCTCTAGTTCCCAAAACCTTTTCATTTGCTCTTGCAAGGCTGTTTCTTCTATTGATGTGACTAAGGTAGAAAACGAATTATACGTGTGACTGGGTTCAGGACCTGACAAATACAATCCGAAGTGGGATTCCCTTGCCTCTAAGGTGTTCTCGATGTTCGATTTTATACCACTTAGGTTGATGAAGGGTAAATAATCGCTTCCTATAATGAGGTCTATGGGACCAGGTTTGTAAAAATAAGGATCTGCTAAATCTAAAGACTTAATATCTGGAAGATTCGACTTGAGATACGTCCTTGTTTCCCAAAACTAAAGATGTAAAAATATCCCCAAATTCCGGCGAGCGAAGAGGGCCTCGTGGAGGAACTACTGCGCGAGCGTAGAATCCTCTGCCGAAACGGGCCATCTTCATAAAATTCTAAGTTCCGCTCACAAATCCCTTGACTGTATCAGACGACTTGACGGATGTTGGACTACGTATAGTTTGGAGACGCTTGAGCTCCTCCTTGACACTCACTTTCCAGGAAGTGACACACTTGGTGGCCAGGCCTTTTATCAGGTTAACGAACCACCGTATGAGAAATATTCCCCCCTGACCCTTACCTATGGCCAAGTGCAGTGGGCTGTTAGGTCTTTCAAACCATTCAAGTCACCAGGACCGGATGGTATTATGCCGGGTGACATTCAACATGGGGAGGAGATAATCCTCCCTTGGTTTCTTATCATCTATAACGCTAGTCTCAGGCTCCTTTACATCGCTTGGAGCTGGAGGATATCTAGGGTGATCTTCATTCCCAAGGTTAGGAAACCGTCCCACACTAGGGCGAATGATTATAGACCCATTAGTCTGTTCCTTTCTTCTGAAGACGCTGGAAAGAGTCCTTGATGTTCATATTAGGGCCTCGTTTGATCCAGCGCTTCTATCCGCTTCCCAACATGCGTATACGAGAGGTAAATCAGTGGAAACTGCACTTCACTCTTATCTCTCGTGTAGAAAAATCCATGCACGTTAAGGAATACTCTTTGGCCATTTTTCTGGACATTGAAGGTGCATTTAATAACGTCGACCCGGATGCCATAGTTAGGGCTCTTGGTTCTCTAAACCTGGGACAGAATCTGGTCAGGTTCATCGAGCTTCTCCTCAAGTCGAGGATAGTAACGTCCACAGTGGGGGCCACGAATTGTCAGAGAATGGTTCGTAGGGGTACACCGCAAGGCGGTGTTCTATCACCACTTCTCTGAAATCTTGCAGTCAACTCACTCTTGAGGGGGCTGGAACACTCTGGCCATGAGGCCATAGCTTACGCTGACGACATTGCCATTGCTGCGTCGGGAATTTGTCCGCAGACACTGTTGGATAAGTTCAACTTTGCGCTGTCAATCGTGCTGGACTGGTGTAGGGATTTTGGACTGTCTATTAACCCCTCTAAGACCGATAAGCTGCAGTTTAACGCTCCTCGCTCACATTTTCAAATTCTGTACATAACGCCGTTACTTGGTGTATGTCAAATTTACACCTTCGTTTAACTGACATTGTACTGAAACCGTAAAATTATTGACTTCATATATAAATATATTATAACTTGCGCGCGGAGTATACATCATTTACCGATTTCGACTACCAATAAAATTCAAAAACGTTAAGATTTCCAAAAAATTAGTTTTCCCCGAATTTAGCAACTTATCCGTAATAAATTTTAAAAATTTCAAATATCAACAAATTTGAAAGAAAAGAGGGGAAAAAAGCTAATTCCAAATGAAAATTTTGTCCAACAGTTAACTTACCGTTATCCTTTTCTTTCCGTTATTGTACCGCGAAAAGCGTTTATTGTAATGTGCTTTGTCTAATTTTTTAAAAAAATTTGTTGAAGAAAAAAATGTTCGATAATTTTGTATTTGTAGATTTTTGTTTAAAAAACAACATTTTTTTCTTGTTATTTTTGAGAAACCTCTATTTGTTTGACCACTGTATTCACAAAATTTTTCCTTTTTTCCAAATTTTGTATTCTTTTCCACTTTCTTTGTGCACTGTTTTTTCGTAGTTAATGTTTTTTCCACTGTTTTTGTTTGCTTGTTTCTTGTTTTAAACACTGTCTTTTTTCTTTGTTTTTGTCTACATCAAAAAATTTTTTTCACTGTTTTTGTTTGTTTAATGTTTTAAATACTGTCTTCATTGTCTTCTTTTTTCTTTTGTTTGGTTCACTGTGTTTTCTTTTGTTTGTTTTACGCACTTTTTTTGCTTTTTTTCTTTTGATGTTACCACGCCGACTGACTTTATGTAAATGAACGCAAAATTTTTTCAGTCGTTTGCGTAGGCGTTTTGCAATAGAGTATACTGAAATGAAACATGAGTAACGAAGATCATTTGAAACACGAAAGTTTTATTGTTTTTTTCCTCTTCTTAATGCTTGCTTTTGATCTCGTTGTAAAGCTGGATTCACCCATTGTTTCGGAACAAAATCCTTGTTACGGAACAAATTCAGTTATTGAGAGTTTGGGCTGAAAATGTTCCGAAGCAAGCTTACTTTCTTTCGCGCTCTATCTCTCAAAAAGAGAAACGTCAAACTTCATATAAAAAAAATTGTTTCGGAACAAAATTTTTGTTTGGATTTGGGTGAATCCAGCTTAATGTACAGAGTTTTGTTCTTTTTGCGTACGGCAGCGTTGCCAGAAGCTTTGAGAAGAAAATCATCATATGCAGAAAAAATCATATTTTATGGAAAAAATCATAATTTTTCAATACCACTTTTTATTTAAAAATGATAATTAAAATATATTAACATATGCATTTAAATTATTATTGTTTAAAGCATTTATGGAAAAAGGTGTACTTATGTTTATATGGTGACAAATCACACATTCACCAACCAACAAACAGAAAACTTAGAAATACACACACAACTGATTTCATTAGAACAATAACTGTATGTATTCATATAAATAAATATTTACTTATTTAAGAAAGCTTAACAAAAAATAAATTCAGATTAAAAAGTACATGTACTATGAAAAAGTTTTATGAAAAACTATTACTATAATATATACAGGGTTTCATATTTTTAATAATATATTGCATGCATTTTTATGCACATGCATACATGTGTTTGTTACAGGGAAACAAATGTAAAGTAAATAAAAGCAACCAACAAGCTGATGCAAAATTTAACTTTACTATACAATGAAAATATAACACACTTGAAATAAAAAAATCATAATTTTTATAAATTAGAAATCATAATTTAAGAAAAAAATCATCAAATCATATTTTGGTTCAAAAATCACAAAAATATGATAAAATCATCATTTTGGCAACGCTGGCGTACGGTTTGAATTGATATTAACTTGAAGTATTGTATTGTGTTTCTCTATATTGTTTCGTTTCAATGTCGTTCTAATTCTTTTTGTTTTTTGTTGTCTTGTGGAATTTGCTAGAAGTTTATTATGTGTATTTTTGCAAGTGGTTTTCTTCGTTTAGGCCTGGTTCACCCACACGTTTCTGAAACATTTTTGGTTTGCACAAAATTTTTTTATATGGAGTTTGACGTTTCTCTCAGTGAGCGAGAGAAATTTTTTTTTGTGCGAACAACTCTCAGTGCGAATTAAGGCCGGGTTCACCCACAAGTTTCTGAAACATTTTTGGTTCGGAGAAATTTCTTGTTTAATGAGAGTTTTCTGCAGCATGATTCACCCATTTCAGAAACTTTGTTCGTAAAAACAGTGCTGCCATATTTAATTGAAAATGACGTAAATACATAGTGCATACACTTAAGAAAGTTAAATATATTTGTGTCAAAATAAAGAAATAAAAAAATTAATATTTATAACAAAAAATAAACAGTATTTGTGGTGAATTATTTGATAAGAATAAGAACATCTTGTTCTGCGATCGATAAAATGGATATAAATCATTTGCTAATCTTGTTCGCCATTCAAGTGACCAAAGTAAAATTACTTGCAAAATATATTTATGAAAAACGAAAATCAAAGATAAACAAGAGGACGGCTGTAAGACCAATTTTGAAACAAAGAGAAGCCAAAGGTTTTTGTCACTCACTAGTTTCCGAAATGCGTTTAAATGACGTAAATTCATTTATAAACTTTCATCGCATGGACACTGGGACTTTCGATTAACTTCTGCAAATATTTGTGTATTGTATAAATTTCATATGGTGTGGCAACCTTTTCTAAAATGGTTCGGACCAAATTTAAAATTAATTTAATTCACACTGAGAGTTGTTCGCACAAAATAATTTCGCTCGCTCTCTGAGAGAAACGTCAAACTCCATATAAAAAAAATTTTGTCCGAACCAAAAATGTTTCAGAAACCTGTGGGTGAACCAGGCCTAACTTAATTTTAAATTTGGTCCGAACCATTTTAGAAAAGGTTGCCACACCATATGAAATTTATACAATACACAAATATTTGCAGAAGTTCATCGAAAGTCCCACGGATTTCGGAAACTAGTGAGTGGAAATACCCTTTGGCTTCTCTTTGTTTCAAAAGTGGTCTTACAGCCGTCCTCTTGTTTATCTTTGATTTTCGTTTTTCATAAATACATTTTGCAAGTAATTTTACTTTGGTCACTTCAATGGCGAACAAGAGTAGCAAATGATTTATATCCGTTTTATCCATCGCAGTACAAGATGTTTTTATTCTTACCAAATAATTCACCACATATACTGTTTATTTTTTGTTATAAATATTAATTTTTTCATTTCTTTATTTTGACACAAATATAATTAACTTTCTTAAGGTTATGCGCATATGTATTTACGTCATTTTCAATTAAATATGGCAGCACTGTTTTTACGAACAAAGTTTCTGAAATGGGAAAGAAATTTCTCCGAACCAAAAATGTTTCAGAAACTTGTGGGTCAACCACACACGAGACTATTTTTAAGCCGCACAATTTTAGTTCTTTCAGTCACACGAGACTATCACAGGCATACAGATACGAAAGGTTTGACAGACGAAAAACCTTCATAACATAAAAGCATAGGTAAATTTAGAGGGAGAAAAAAAATGTTATAATGGTTTGCGAATCAAATGTGTTAGAAGCAACAGATATATAGAGTGAAAACTGGTGGTTAAAGTAGAAAAGCTAAATGTAAATAAACATTTATTTTGTATTAAAAAGGGTAAATTTGGAATAGTTTTTAATTTCTTCAATGAAAAGTTTAGAGATTCTTAAATATTTAAATATTAATCGAAATGTGTGTGATTTTCGGTCACAATGAATATAGTTTCTTGTGCAAGAGGTAATTAAGAAGCTAAATATTACAAGATCAAAATAAGACGTACTGCTCATAAAAAATGTGTCTTGCTGAAAGTTGCCAATATTTTTTAATTTCTTGAAAGAAAAAGTAAGAAATTGTTATTGCTATTAATTGTTTTTATTATTTATTAATAGTTTCTGAAGTCGCCGTAGTCTAGTAGGTAGTGTGTTGGCTTGTTAGACGAAAAGCCAGGGTTCGAGCCCCAGGCCAGACATCAAAATAAAATACAAAAAGTATTTCTTCGGCGACTTCCTCTCAGCAGATTTCTGGCACAAACTCTGAGAGTAAAATAAAATTGCCATGAAAAGTTTCTCAAAAATCTGTCGTTCGGAGTCGACTTTAAACTGTAGGTCCCGCCACTCATGTATAAAATTAACACACACAACATAAGTGGTGTGAGAAACTAGGTCGTAATCCTGACTGAAGGATTGTAATGACCAATTATGTATGAAATAGTTTTAGACAAAAATTACATTTTATATTAACTCTCGCCAATATAAAAAACCCACCCCGAAAACTAAAAAACATAAATAAATAATATAAATAATAATATATATATAACATAAAAAATTTGGCCTATGCGCTGTCAAATCGCGTTTCGTTACTGTTTATATTGTGGAGACTATTTCATCTGGCATAAAATTGTATACATGTACTCTGCTTTGTGTGTATTAGTTTTTCTTCAAAACTCAAAGCACAGCGAAAGACTAAAGCCGAAAGTCCATACCATGCGTTTTGCATTACATGCATATACCGAAAAAGTAGAATCAGTGTATTTGATTGTGACAAGTTACAGAAGAAAAAGCATAATTTGCTTAGACGCATACAAGGTAGGATTACTTTCTACTTTTCTATGCGAATAATGTAGTGTTGGAAAGTGTCAACAGTTTTTTAAACTTGGCATGCCAAATTATATGCTATTGTGAATGGTTTCTATAAATATATTTAAACAGTGCATTACTATTTTCGCATTTTTCTTTATTTGCATTATAAAAATATTAATAAAAACATACTTCATAATAAAGTTTATTACTAATTTAAGAGGAAAATACATTAAAATAAATTTTTAACAAATTCCTTTCATGAACAAAATATGTACATGATGATTGTTTATACATATGTATGTATATATGATTGTTTTTATGTACTGAGTGTCATCTATTTTGAATTTATTAATTTGTAAACAAGAAAAATGGAGGATAAATTAACTTAAAACACTCGTCTTGTGTTCTTTTGAAGATTTTCGTAGGCCTTAACAGCACAATACAATGTAATTTTTGTGTAAAACTATTAATAATAAAAACAACTAACAACAATTTTTAATTTTTCCTTCCAAGAAATTAAAAAATTTTGGCAACTTTCAGCAGGAAAATTTTTTTATTAGCAGTACGTCTTATTTTGATCTTATAATATTTAGCTTCTTAATTACCACTTGCTGAAGAAACTATACTCATTGTGACCGAAATTCACCCACATTTCGATTAATATTTAAATATTTAAGAATCTTTAAACTTTTCATTGAAGAAATTAAAAAATATTCCAAATTTTCCCCTTTTTAACACAAAATAAATGTTTGTTTACATTTAATTTTTTTTACTTTATCTGCCAGTTTTCACTCTGTTGCTTCTAACACATTTGCCTCGGAAAACTTATAACATTTTTTTCTCCCTCTAAATTGGCCTGTCCTTTTATATTATGAGCGTTTTTCAAATGTCAAAATATCACATATGTAAACTCGTAAATTTGTAATTAATGCCATAAATTCTTTAAAAATTACAATTTGATTTTCTATTTTTTCCAAAAATGTTCTTGTTCGCTTGTTTGTTGTTTACCACAACAGCTGATCAAAACAAAAAACCAGTCGCATAAACGCATTGTGTGTAACTTGCAATAAAATCGGCATAGAAAGCAAGATTCGCAATGCGCATGAAAAGGGTGGTATGGACTTTCGGCTTAAATGTGCTCTATACAAAAAAATTTTCTGATGCTTTATAAATGTATGTGCATTGGTTTGGTGTTGTTTATGTATTGGTTTGTGCGGGGTAGAAGCTGGTTGAAAAATTATGCCAGCAAAAAACCGCTCTCCTCACCTCTCTTGCCAACAAGCTGCCATTTTGTGCCAGCATAAATTCTCGTCTGTAATTGCCCATTGGTATTCTCATATGCATAACACAATCGCGTGATACTCACCTTTTTTGTCCTATGATCCTATTGGTGCCTTTAAATTTTTTTGTTGTTATGAAAACCCGTTTTTAAATTTTTTTACATACATACATTTTTGATTTTTTAAAATTCGTACACTGTTCTCTTAAGCTGGATTCACCCATTGTTTCGGAACAAATTCAGTTTTTTGAGAGTTTGTTCCGAAACGATTCACCCACTTCGAACAATTGTTCCGTAAAAACAGGGCTACCATATGAAATATTTTTGTAAACGATGCTTGTTAGTTTTACAATTAGGCAGCACAGTAGCCGATGACTGCAATTCGTTTGTTTTCTTGGCTTAATTATTTAGTTTTTTTTAGTAACATTCAACAGTTATTTGTTTTTTATAATTAAATAAACAATATAAACAAACAGTATTAAACAACCGCTCTGTATTTTATTATACAATACATACATACAAATATACATATAATATGATATGGCAGCTCAGTTCAACTTTACTTCAAAAATTAAAATATCTGGCAGCACAGTACGATTGTTTCAGAACAAAAATTAAAATTAAACCAATTCGAGCTGAAATTGTTCCGAAGCAATCTTACTCTCTTTCGCTCTCTCTCTCAAAAAGAGAAACGTCAAACTACATATAAAAAAAAATGTTTCGGAACAAAATTTTTGTTCCGAAACAATGGGTGAATCCAGCTTTAAGTAACGTGGCCACGATCAAATTCAACTGATCAAATTTTGCATATGTGTTGGTAATATTTGTTTGGCTTAAGCTGGATTCACCCATTGTTTCAGAACAAAATTGTTTTTACAATTGTTCGAAGTGGGTGAATCGTTTCGGAACAAACTCTCAAAAAACTGAATTTGTTCTTGAACAAGCATTTTGCAGCTTTAGCACAGCAACACATCAAATTTCAGCCTTCAAATTTCATTTGCAAAGTGTCGTGAAGAAGAAAACATCATATGGTTTTCATCGGAAAAAATTCGTTTATGGCTTTCTTTTTTGAAAATATTTTTTTAGGTTTTCTGAAAGAAGATATGGTTTTTGGTTGGGAGATTACTTTTTAGTGTCGAGTTTTTTTCTTTTAATATGACAGATTATTGTTTCATAGACATTGCCCTGGAACAGGCAATTAAACAAAACAAAAAAAGGAAACTGCGAAGCGTCTTTGGATGAAAGAATGGTTGAAGAAAGGGTATGAATTTAAGCACGAAAATCTTCTCAATGAACTCAAACTGAGTTCTCCAAATGATTTTCTAAACTTTTTACGGATGGATGAAGGCACTTATGTATGAGAAACTTTTAAATTTGGTTGGCCCGAAAATTCAAAAACAAGATACTCAAATGTGTGACGCCATCTCTCCGATTCAATGTTTATCTATAACATTGCGTTTTCTTACTACAGTCAATTCCATTCCCAACTACTACTGAACTGTACATACCCTTTTGTTCTCTTGCCCTTGATTGACACTTGTAACCTTTGTATTTTTCTTGTTGATAACTGACCTAATGCTTCGATTGTTGCAGTTGTTGTGTTTTACTTATTTTTCCGTGTAGAATTCTTCAAATGCCCTTGATTTTAAACTTTTTCCTGGGGATGAATTAATTGATGATAGATCTTCTATCTCTACTTTTGGCCGTTTTTGCTCTTTTTGTGTAGATTTTGATTCTGGTTATGGGACTTTTTGTGAATTTCCTCTTGATGGAGTTGATGCTGCGAAAGATTTGGTGTAACCTGTGGATCTTATGCCACTTCACGGTTGTTGGGATTGATGCTGTTGCGCACAATCGCCAGTGATGCTTAGTGGAGCTTAAGCCACTCTTCGTTTATTGGGGTTGATGCTGGCAACGCATAACCGCGTTTGACGTGTAGTGGACCACGTGCCACTGAATCAAATCGCAATCCTAGAACGCTAGGACTTGTCGAAGGACCAAATTTGTAGGCTCTAGGAGTCAACGAAACTCCTAGTGTCTATCAAAATATGTGGAAGAATGGGATAGATGTACGAGTATATGTTCTTCTTGAATATATATATCCTCCAATAAAATAAAAAGACTTAGGGCAATTATTACAACTTGCCGTTAAACTTGGGTTTAGTTAAAGGTACCTTTAGCTAAAGGGAACTGTAAAGTTACCTTTAACTTATTTTCGTTATTAAAACTTACAGATAAAATTTTTCAAAAGTATTTTCTTTTTTCGAGTTCTTAAACACTACGTCTTCTTGTGTTGTATGTTCTTGACTAACTTAATCCTATGCAAGCAGTTGCTTATATACTAACTTATCCTTATTAATGATAAGTAATATGTTTGCTTGCAGGTAATATTTATTATTTATTTATTCTTAATATAAATAACAAATATTCATTAAGCCTGCATTAGTTCTTAAGGTTTTAGATCTTGTTTATTTATTTATTATTTGTTAAATTCTTATTCTAAGGTTTTATGATCTTGTTTGTTATTTTAACTAATTTTCTTATTACATATGTTACCCAAATGTGTTTGCAAACTAAAGAATACGTATCTATTACAAAGACAAAGAAAATAAGTTTTTGATAAAATAATACTTATTTATTATAAGGAAAAGAGAATAAAGGAAATATTTTCCTGATTATTCTAAACAATGGATTAGTTCTCATATTAGTGGCGTTAACTCTCCCCTGGCTTAAACGAGAGCGTCCCGATCTCTGATAAATTTCTCTACTTGTTGTCGGTAATAAATTCTAAAAGATTGCTCTGCCCGTCGGCTTCTGTACAGTAATATGTATTTGTATATTTTCATTCCGATAATGACTATACCAAAGATGGTTGTGATAAATATGAATGTATAAAAAACTGATCTTATAGGGCGTTCCTCATATGATATGATTAGTTTTCTTAATGAGTCGATGTCACCAAATGCGTTGTAACGGTTTGAGCTGAGAACTTTTTCAATTTCAAAATCTTCGTTATGTTTTGATGGTATGGCCTCAATTATTCTGTCATGAATATTTATATAGGTCTTGTTGTCTATCGTGACTTGGTCCGCATGCGTAACTAAGGTTACACCAGTGGTGGTGATATTGTTGACTGTATGTATGGTTACCGTTTAATAGTATAAAACCTTCTTCGATTTCTAGTAAGTCGTCATTATACTCCTGTATGACTGTACACTTACTGTCCCTGTTGCTAAGTAATGGTAATATACATGTGTCTGTTTCATTTTCCGCTTGACAGATATTTATTCCTAAAAAATTCTTGCATTGGTTCACTCTGACGTAGTCTTTATTGCATTGGGCAACTTGATTATCTGTTTGTATTTTTCCATGCCTAAAGCTTATAGGTGTGACTTTGAAAAGTTTACATTTATTATTTAAAATAGGATATTTATAGATGGCAATAAATAGATCTCCTGTCCTAACTATATGTACGTCTGCGTATTCCAAGATATTTATTACTGGTATTGAAGTTAATTCGTGCTGTATTATTTCTCTAATGTCATTCATGTCAAAGGTCTCTGACAAGTATTCGTTATTTTTTGCAGCGTTAATTGTTCTAGCGAGTAGAAGAAGTTGTTCATATACTTGCTCAATGATGAGATGGTTTTCCGGTTCATGACCTTGTAGAAATTCAATTAATCTTTCGAACCTAGAGTTAATCATGCGTTGTTTTTCATCATTATTTATTAATAAATTTATTGCTTCTTCCATTTTTATAAAATCATCGAGGTCTGGTATTCCAGTAATAAATTTTAGTGCTGACCCTAGAAAGCTTAATCCTCGTTTGTTTCTGTGTTCCTGAAGTTGGTCCTCCAGGTTTTCTATCCTTTTTAACAAAATTAATTCCTCTGTGGTTAGCTTATAGTTGCTCATAAGAACTTTATTGTATGGTGTAAATATTTTCGTTAGATTGGTTACGTGGAAGATGTATGAATATTCATTATATATAAAAACGTCATCAGTCCTGGTTAGTATGTATTTTTGTCTGTCTAAGTTTCTAATTTCCGCGTCTCCCTTGATTCCTGATTTGGCCGTTACGAGTAATGTCAGAAAGATAATCATCATGACTTATAGTAGAGTTTTTAATGTTATCCTTATGTAGAATTTTCCCCTTGTAGATAAGACAGTGTCCTCACGGTCTTCCTTTACAATATTACATTACAAAGTATCTGGCGTCTTTCTTCTTTCTTACTCCTTTAATTTTGACTAATATTTGTTCATTTTGAGAAAAAGTTCGGTGCCTTGAATTAGGCTTTCAGGTGTTTTTTCCGATGCCTTTTTTAGTTTTTTTCTCGTATTTAATTCTGTTAAAAAATGTCAACTGGTTTTTGTCCTATGACTGTATGTATGGTGTAATTTAATTCTCTTGTTGTTTTATATATCTCTTTAGCTATTGTTGTGGCGTTTTGTATTTTAAATATTCTTGCCAGCTCGGAGATTGTGCAGTGAGCGCGTTCTATTTGCCCGTTCGATGTCGATCTATAGACTGGAGTTTTTATCTTTTTTATACTGTATTTTAAACACATCATATTTACTGCTGGTGTATTCAGACATTTTTCGTTATCAGTCATTAGTCGACATTAGTTATTCGTGAGAACTTCTTCAATTTTCTCAGACAAACGTTCTCTTGAATCAACTTCTTTCAGGGTAATATATTTTAAGAATTTGTCAATTGCGACTAAAAATGTTTTATTGTCATTGAAATATATGTCCATGTGTATGTATCGACCTGGTTGTGTTGGTATGTCAGACTCTCCTACTGGTTCTCTTGTGGGATTCCTTTCATATTTACCATATATACAAAATTTACTCAACCCTAATCCTGCTTTCCAACTTCCAATATCCTTTCCACATAATGACAATAACATCACCAACACACATCAATATTCACAACACATATCAATATTCACAGCACACATCAACATACACACATTCATAACATCTTCAATATAATATTTCACAGCTTTTATAGATCAGTTGATTATCGACAGTGAACAACGAAAAACACAACAAGTCCTGCGCGTGTGCGTTCTACTTTGTGATTAAGAATTAATTAATTTTGATAACTTTATTTTTGTGGCAAATGATAAAATAAACATAACAAAAAAAAATTGTGTAAATAAATTACATTCAATTGAAACATTTAAATTTTCAATAAACCCTAATAATAAAATAAAAATTGTGAATTAATATACAAATAATAGTGTTTTCACATCAAAATTTAAAACCTGATTTTAGCATTAAAACCATAACCAGCTGATTTTGCGTTCACACTGCAAATTTTTTTTAAATCTGTTTTTGTCTTTTTTGTTTATTTATATATACACAAAGTTCTGTGAGAAAAAAATTTTATGAGCAATATGTTTTATTACATCTTGATATATTTAGCTTCTTACTTACCTTTTGCACAAAAAACTATATTCATTGTGACCAGAAACCACACAAATTTCGATTAATAATACTTACAAATTTTTAAAATTTTCATTGAAGAAATTAAAAAATTTCCATATTTTCCCTTTTTTAACACAAAATAAATGTTTATTTACATTTATTTATTTATTTACAGTTGTTTTTGTTTTTATTTTGTTTTTTCAGCTGTTTTCAAGATTTCAGAGCTGGTAGCTCTGATTTAGTACATTTAGTACATCAAAACAAGGTTGTATTTCATAAAACCTACTTAAAACCAATTCAAAAAAAGTTTTATTTTGGTTTCAACACAATAATTTTGTATGCTAAAAACAGGTTTTATTTTTGGTTTTAACGTTAAAACCAACTTTTACGTTAAAATCACTCGGTGTGAAAACACTATAAGAATAAAATACATCTTATAACGTTTTTAAGATATATACAAATAAAACAACAACTAATATTTATTATTAACATACAGACACACATACACCTATTGACACCTAATTAGAAACGCTTCTTTTACTTTAGCGCAAATTTTTGGGAAAACTACCGTTATGTTGCCTCCCAAATACTTGTATTTTGTTTATTACTCTGTTTTATCTTTAAATGCTTTTACTTTCTTTATTAAGCATTTCAATTACCGTTATTTTTTGCAAACTTGTAAACACGTTATTAGTATAGTTTAAAAAAAGTGCGACATAATTAGAAACGATCATTTATTGTTTAAAATTTGCTGTGAAAGGCAAGAAAAAGGTAGTTAAATATTTGTTTTAATTCAATATGTTTATATATATTAGCCTAATATTTTTAAGTTTTTTAATGGGAAAATGTAAGAGCTGCACTCCTGAAGTAACGAGCTCTATTTGCGAACTGCGTAAAGATGGAAAGACATATAGAGAAATATCAGAGCAGCTTCAGTGTTCAAAAAAAATGGTCTTTAACGCTCTGAAGGACATTCAAAAATATGACGCTACATCGAACGTTCCACGGCAGAAAAGGCCCAGGAAAACATCAGACTATACAGACCGCATTATTGGGCGAATCTCCAAAGCCGATCCAAAAAGTCGTCTGCGGATATCCAACGTGAAATTTGCGACAGATTTAATATCTCCATTTCCAAGAGGACCACGTCGTTTGGTTGAAGTCGCGCTAAATGGCAGAGCAGCACGCAAGAGACCACTTCTCAGCAAAATTCAGAGAAAACGTCCAATTTGAACAGCCAATCAATGGAAATATGTGCTTTGGAGCGACGAAACTATGATAAATCGCCTTGGTCCAGATGGTCGAAGATTTGTTAGAAGGCCCATCAACCAAGAATTTAATCTTCGCTATGTTTCACATGCAGTGAAACATGGTGGATGATCGACTATGGTGTGGTCATGTTTTTTCTGGAATGGTGTTGGTCCAATCCACAAAATTGATGGAATTTTAGATAAGGAAAAGTACATAATGACATACTTAATAATGTGTTGTTGCCGTGGGCTGAGGGGAATTTGCCTGTTATCTGGAAATTTCAACAGGACAACGATCCAAAGCACACGGCCAAGGTAACAAAGAAATTCCTTGAAGATAATTCCATCAATGTTTTGGAGTGGCCATCATCAAGTAAGGGCCTAAACCCTATCGAACACCTATATTGCGATGTGAAAAAAGCTGCGAACCTCAAAAATGTTAAAAACATGGCGACTCTTTTTTTAAGAAGTCATTATAACATCAATGCGGAGGCGATGTGAAGCTGTATTAAAACAAAAAGGGTTTGCAACAATATATTGACAATAAGTAAGAATATAAACATAATATCAGAATTTTTTTCTAATGGTTTTTATCGTTTCTAATTAAGTGTCGCAGTCAATATTTGAAAAAAAAATTGTGTTCTTTCTTTTAAGTGTTTAGTAATAAGAGATTTGTTATGTTTTCTTGTTTCTTTTTTATGACTTTATAAAATTAAATAACAGATAGTGTGAAAAGAATAAACAATATGAAAAATATTTCAACATTTTATGAAATTTTAAAGCGTTTCTAATTAGGTGTCAATAGGTGTATATATACACTGGCGAGCAAAAATGGATACATAATATTAACAAAATATTTTAAATCCAATATTTTTTGTATTTATTGCAGTAAGTGAGAAATTTTAAATAAAAAATTTCAGACGTTGAAATGGTCAGCACAAAGTGCGGATTTAAATCCAATCGAGAATTTGTGGGCAATTGTAAAACGAACATTGGCACAGTATGAAATCCCTCCAAATAACCTTAACGAATTGTGGCTAAGAATTGTGGCAGAGTGGCAAAGTATAAACAGCGAAACCATCAAAAAACTGGTAGAAAGCTTACCAAACGTATTAAATCAGTAATAAAGAATAAAGGATTATGGACAAAATACTGAATTTTTCATTTGAAACGAAACGAGCAAAACTGGATAAATTCTACTAAGTAATACCTAAGCTGTATTTTATACTTAAAAGGAAATAATATTAGTGAAAAGTTTTTGTTTTAATTAGAGGATAGTCTAAATAAATGTTCAACACATGGATTGTTTTTTTTTTATTTTAATAAATAAAGTACAAATATAAAGTTTATATTTTTTTTAATATTTAGTAACCATTTTTGCTCGCCAGTGTACATACTAAAAGGTTTGTGCTTACATTTATATACCCTACCCCCTCTTACCCTCATACTAACCCTATAACCCGTATGTTCATGGTCCTTCAAGGAAAAAGAAGAGACAGCGACATATATGGATACAGTCCACAAAAAACCCATAACCCCTCTAAATTGTGTAAATTCTACCCCACCCTAAAATATATAACCCCACAAAACCCCAATTTTAATAAAAAATAAAAGGAAATTTAAAACAATAACATCATTAGTGCAAAGTGAAACAGATAAACAAATTAAAATAAACACATATACACTAACAAAGACAGTGTTAAACATAAATCACCATATACAAAAAACGTTACAAAATATCCTACAAAAAAATCAGTACTCGATAACCAACAAAATACTTAAATATAAATCAGAAAACACAAATTAACAATTAACACAAACAATAATCACAGAAGGTCACATTAAAAACAACATACATATAAAACAGTAAAAAATAAGACATTGCAAGGTCAAAAATAATAATACATCACATATTTAAAATTATCACACATATTAAAAGTACAAAAATAAAATCCTATTACATAGAACAGTAAAATAAAAATTAAAAACAAATTTAAAATCAAAAAGGAAATACAAAAGTTCACAAAAAATACAAACAAAACACATATTACATTAATGAAACAAAAATTATACATTTTCAAAACAATACAAAAGCAAAAAATTAAAAGTTCAAATGAAAAATAAAGTAAAAAAGGAAACATAAAAGTTCACAAATGTTCACAAAAAAAATAGAAACAAAATACACATTATAAAGAGGAACACATATTACTCATTTTTCAAAATAATACATAAACAAAGTCAAAAGTGATGACAGAAAAATAAAAAATTGAACAAAATTCAAAATAAGTAGCAACAAAATACATAGTGACAAAAATTATAAAATTAAAGAAACTAAAATGCACTAACAATTGCTTTATAATACAGTTCACTAACAAAAAATAAATCAAAAACAATTACTAACAAATAACCATTATTAACACTACACACAAACACAACACAAAAAACATCACACAAAGAGGAATTGAAAAAAGAAATTGGTTTGTACCCTAACCTCTGCAGACAAGGTAAGTTGAAAATTTTCAATTTACGTTTTTTTATATATGTCGCATAATTTGTCGCGAATTTTTTAGATTTTTAAAAGAAAAAATCACAATATAAAATATTATCTTATAAAACTCACCCAATACTTACCATTTTTTTCGATAATATTTTAAAAAAAATTGGGAGTAACAAATATTGCCGTTCTCTTTGTGTAGTGCAACAAAAACACAAATAATACCCAATAGGCAATTTCGTCTGCTGATTAGTTTTATTTCAAATTTGAAATAAATATTTTTTTAACCAAATTTACCCGCGATAATTCGATTTACTATCGCAATTTAATAACTTTTTCCAATCCTCTGCGTATTAAATTTTGGAATAAATATATCGGAATTGAAAACTTTAGCCGCCGATATTATACGTTATATCCAACAGGATTTAAGTGCCTTTGAGGAAGACTTTAAGGCCAGTACAGAGAACTCTCAATCACTACCCGCATTGAGATTCATGAAGCATGAATTGGAAGAGTCGTGGTAGAATATTGATGGAAAGTTCAGACAGGTCCGAGAGTCGCCACAACTCAATGACCCTGAAGTATCCAATTCGATAAATTTTAATGGCCTCTCCAGGAATCATTTCCATAGATGAGTCTATAGAAAACTTTACCCGACCCAAGGGTTCTAACCCAACCCAACCCGAACCCACACAACCCACCCACTCAGTTGGATTTAACGTACCCTCCCCCTTGCGATATGCAAACATTTAGTGGGGATATCAAGTCTTGGGCCTCGTTCAGAGACTTATTTAAGGCTATTTATGGCAATAATACCCGCCTATGTGCAGTTTCAATAAGAAAATTACAGAGAAAGATAAATTGCTGTATTGCAAATTTGAATACATTGGAGATAGATACGGATAATTGGGATCCTATCATTGTATATCTCTGTTTGACAAAATTACTCAAGGAAACCCGAAGAGAATTTGAGAAAACCCTGAAAGATTATGCTGAAATGCCTTCCTGGACTGATGTGGACATATTTTTAACGAATACATTCAAGAAACTCACTTCTGTCAATGATGTTCCGGAAAGTAATCCTAACCCTAAACAAAACACCCACTCAAAACCCAAATTCCTCCAGGACATCAACAACCGAATTGACAGAAGAGTAAAGACGTTCGCAACAATAGGAAAGAATACACGAATTCTACCCAAACCCACCCAAATACCCATAATTACCCAAAAACCCAGGAAAAACTCGATGATTCATTGTGTGCAAAAGTAACCATACTTTGAGGGAATGCTCATCATTTACTTCCCTGGGAGTAAATTAAAGAATTGAATTCGTAAGAAAGAATTCAATTTGTTACAATTGTCTGGCCATTAGCCACATGGTATCAGAATGTCGCAGTACATTTACATGCAGATACTGTGGCGGCAGACATAACACCCTATTACACAAACCCAAGCCGAACACTAACCCACAGAATGACGATAAACCCTCTACGTCAAGTGCAATACAGTCTTTCTCTACCCAAAACCAATCAAGCAAAACCCAATTAGACGATAGAGCTAAATTATTAGGTACAGCTGTCTTGAATATTAAAATACACGGTGAAGAATTCCCTGTTAGAGCGCTTATTGACCCAGAATCAGATTTTTCATTCATTTCTGATAAGCTAAGGCGCAAATTACACTTACTCACCCTACCCATAGTTGCTGAAATCTCAGGTTTAAATGAGGTTGTTTCTGCACGTTCGAACAAGATGTGTGATATACGTCTTGGTTCTAACACTAATAAGCAATTTTCATTGAATATTCAGGCAATTGTTGTCAAAACCCTCACCCGCCATTTACCCACCCAAAACTTAAACCCTACTTTCATAAAAGAGTTGGACAGAATCCCATTGGCGGATCCTAAATTTTATGAAAGCCGCCCAGTTGATATTATAATTGGTAGCGATTTTTACCCACAAAATATCAGAGCTGGTGTTAAGAAAGATGTTCTTGGCACATTAATAGCTCAAGAAACTGAGTTTGGTTGGATTTTAACCGGACCAGTACAAGATTCTCACCCTGCCGAAGAATAGTTTCTTATTAACAGCATTCAACACAGCTTTTGGTGTAACCTTTTACGTAATTTCGTACTCTTTTAAACCAAAAGTTCTGATAAATTTTCTTGATGGTACCCTCTAAGCCGGTGTGTCCAACATCATCATGACACAGTTTGACCATTCGCCATCTTATACCTCGCGGAATGACAAGTAGATCCTTTCTATCTTTGGTCTTCCGATAGAGCCGATGGTTCTTGATAGAAAAGTCATTATTATAGTTCTCCTTATGAACAGAATCAATTTCTCCCTTGAGCATATCTATGATTTGTTTCAGTTCTGTATTTTGCCTTTGCATTGTGAGAATCCAATCTTCGGTTGAAATTTCGACGGTCATTAATTTAGCAGTAAGATCCTCAACTTGTCCAGGGTCTTCTACTGGGAGCGACTCATAGCGTCTGCATGTGTCATTTGGCTACCTGGTCGATGACATGCTGTGAAGTCATATTCCATCAACTTCAGCAACCAGCGGGATACTCTTGGAATCATCGGTGTTTTAGATTTCATGCTTGAAATTGCTGAACAGTCTGTATAAATAGTGAAATGTTTACCCAGTAGATACACGCTAAATCGTTCACAGGCTCGTATGCATGGTATTTGCTCTCCATTTCACTGCAAACTCGGCTATAGTACACAATTGGATTTTTCACCCCATCAGACTCTCGCTGAATCAAAATTGCAGCTAATCCGATACTGCTGGCATCTGTGTGAAGTTCTTGCTCGTATACACCTGCGAGAGTGGAGAGAACACCATCTACAGTGGGCATTGGCCAGGGTTGTTTTTCGGTCACAGCATTTAATGGTCGGTAGTCTACACACAGTCTGTCTTCACCATTAGATTTCAGGACCAATATAATTGGAAAAGCGTACACTGATTTTGCCGGACGGATGATTTTTAACTTTAGCAATTCACTTACAATGCTTTCAACAGTCTGTTGTTTGGGGATGGGCACTGCATACGGTTTCCTTGCAATAGGTCTGTTTGAAGATACTGAAATGTTCATTTTCATTGCGCTGTATTTACCGATTTTGTCCAATGTGTCTGCAAAACAATATGTATTTATTAATACAATCACTTGTTCCTTCTCTTTGTCTTGAATTTTCACACTACGATGTGGTCATTGCCTTGCATTGCGTACACTTGACATTTACCGTGTTTAATTACTACCCGACCGTTCAATAAAATGTCTAAAACGATAATCACGTCGTATGCGGTTGTATCATTATTTACTATATGCAAATCAGCGATAAAGCACTGGTCATCGATTATCACTTTTGCCTCTTTTAATTTTTCATTACATTTAAATTCACCTCCAGCGAAGCCTTGCAATATTTTGTTATATATTGCTACATCATAGTTCAATTTATCCGCGATTGACTGCTTTATTAAAGATACAGCACTACCCGAATCAATTAATGCTTTACACTCAAAATTGTCTATTAAAATACTTTTCGTAATAATTTTCTGATTATTAATTGTATTTACCGGTTCTCTTGGCTTTCGCTATGGTTTCGGGCAATTTCGCGACAAGTGTCCAATTGCCCGACAATTATAGCACTTTGGACCGGTTTATTACTCATTTGTCCCGATATTATTTCGTTATTATTTTTCTTGAATAGTACATTTGGTTTCGAAAATTGCGCTCTCGAGTTGGCCACGACGACCGATTGCCAACTTATTATAATAGTTTTCGTACACCGTTTCATTTTTCTTTTGTTGTGTATTCATCATTTGTATGTGTATATCTGCACTATTCACTAAACAAGGAAAACCTTCCATAAATGCGATCATAAAATCTTGCAAGTTATTAAAAATTGGTTGTGTATCAACCCACAACTTTGCTACACCTTGGAATTTGCTTATTATCGCGAACAAAACCATTCCGTCATTCCTTTCATAAGCATTTTTAATTATTCAACCCTTTCAATAAATTGTGCTGAAGTAATAGCGTCACTCATAGGGTTAAATGTAGGCAATGCATCAATTACCTCACGCACACTACAACGATTATTGTTAAGTGCCAAATGTTCACTATGGCTGCGTGGTGGAGTAAACACATTACATAAATTAGTCGCTTACGATGGATTTCCCGATGTTACAATAGGGTTTCCATATGATTGTACAGGCATAAATACATTTGCACCATTACCAACTGAACACACCCCTGTCGGCGACTGCACACAAGCAGAGCTTGTCGTATTTAACGGCCAGTTTGTATGATTTTGCGTTGATACATTTTGTTTTTGTCCAGCAACAAGTAAATTATTCTGTATTATTAATGGTGATCGTTTGTTGTCGTGAGCCAAAAATTGGTGAACGGATGGTTGTGTATGTGAATGTTCATGCATTCTTCTTTGCGCTCCGTTGGTGTTGCTCTGTTGTCATATCTGGTTGCCGTTGACATGTTGTAAAGACGCAATTAATTTTTCAGCTTCGAAAGAATTCTGCGGCAGCGACATATTTGATACCATCGTCGACGACGTCGTCATGTACGTCTGGATTTGTTGGGTGAGCGACTTCATTGTACGTTGGAGACGCAAAACATCACCAGGCAACTCCTCCACATTACCTGGCCCTATCGTTGGTATGTCCGCTATGTCCTGTAAATTCTTTTCATCTTCACTTCGATCCACCATGTTTATTGTCTCTTTTCGAACGGCTCCGGAATTTTCCCCTCGCACAGACGCTCTATTAGTTCGCTTTTGTTTCCCATTCTAACAGCCGAATTCTTACCCAAAACACCCACAATAATTAATACCCACCCAAAGACTAATTTCAGATTCCACCCGATAAGAAGTTATGGTTGATCTCCAGGTCAGAATTGAAAGCCTATACCTATCAGAAGACCTTGAAATCCCGAGTGAAAAATTTATACCCATACCCATTTTTAGAACAATTAAAAATAATTGTCTTTTTATTCACAGGTTGCCGGCCCGGGAGGATGTTCACACGAGTGAAATAATTTACTCAACCCTAATCCTGCTTTCCAACTTCCAATATCGTTTCCACATAATGACAATAACATCACCAACACACATCAATATTCACAACACACATCAATATTCACAGAATACATCAACATACACGCATTCATAACATCTTCAACATAATATTTCACAGCTTTTATAGATCAGTTGATTATCGACAGTGAACAACGAAAAACCCAAGAAGTCCTGCGCATGTGCATTCTACTTTGTGATTAAGAATTAATTAATTTCGAAAACTTTAAATTTGTGGCAAATGACAAAATAAACATAACAAAAAAATTGTGTAAATAAATTACATTGAATTGAAACATTTAAATTTTCAATAAACCCTAATAATAAAATACAAATTGTGAATTAATATACATATAAGAATAAATTACATCGTTAGTATAATTCGCAAAGACGCTAAGTCCACTTTTTTCCAAAATTAAGATTTTAATGTAAAACGGGAACACTATACAAAATACATATTTTATAACAACAAAAAATGGCATTATGTAGTTTAAAGTTGTTGTAATTTCGTGGTTTGCAAAAACGCTAAGTCCACAAAACTACGAAAATAATTAAAAGCACGTGCTAACTCCACGAATATTATTAATTAATTATTATTAATTTTTGATCAAGGTCCTTTAAAGAAAGCTGTTTTGTAAAAATAATTGCGTTTAAAAAGTTTAAAAATTTTAAAAGCTGAGAAAGCTACTATGTTTTTTGTGCTTCCTGTAAAATTTGAAAAAAGGGACTTAACACATTTGCGAATTAGACTAACGACATTTATAACGTTTTTAAAATATATACAAATAAAACAACAACTAATATTTATTATTAACATATAGACACACATATACATACAGTTTGTCAAAAAAATCTTTGCACAGATCAAAAAAATGTAAAATGTGATCTTCATTCAAGAATTCCAACAACAAAATCTTTACATACTTTTTTATTTTTGCACACATTCTATAACTGCACTTGTTTACGACCATAAGGCGTCAATAGTTTTCTAATAGTCACACACATTACAATAATAACAACAATAAAAGAACTTTACACAGTATAAAGGGTGTCAAAAAAAGCTTTGCATATTGAATGAAGATAATAAAAAAATGACAAAAAATGCCGTTATTTCCCAAAAATGTTGTGCATTTTGGGTTTTTTACAAATTAGATGGAATGTGAAAGGGGTAAACAACGTTTTATTAATGAAGTGATCGTTTTTTATGTAACAAGTGTCCTTATATTCGAATACAAAAAATGCCAGGAAAACGAGTTTCAAAAAATATTATACAATTGGTCTATTTCAACTACTACAAAGGCCAATCTGCCAAGGAAATCGCGGATATGTTCTCCTTGAACATCAGGACCGTATATAATATTATATCCCGTGCTGAAAAAGAAGGAGGACTAGACTTAAAAGGATTTACAGGCAGGCCAAATAAGGTGACGCCGCGAGTTGAAAGAAATATTATTAGAATCGTGTATGGTAGACCACAATCCAGTACGAGATGATTAGCTCTCCAAGTGCAGAAAGACTTTGGGTTACTTGTTTCCCAAGAAACCATCAGAAATGTTCTTCAAAAACACAAATATTCTTCAAGAGTGGCTAGGAAAAAACCCCTACTGTCAGCACAAAATATCGAAATGAGATTAAGATTTGCCACCGAATACATTTCACTTCCTCCGGAGTACTGGGACGCTGTTATTTTCTCAGATGAGACGAAAATAATGCTTTATTATCATGACGGACCGCAAAGAGTTTGGCGTAAGCCTCTGACAGCACTAGAAAATTAAAATCGTATTCCTACAGTAAAGTTTGGAAAACTGTCTGTAATGGTATGAGGCTGTATATCCAGCAAGGGAGTTGGTGTAAGAAGGATTTTGGATGAAATAATGATTAAGGAAGTATATCTTGATATTTTAAAAAATGAACTGACCGCCAGCATTAAGAAATTTGGTTTTATTGACCCGGTTAATCCGAATAAAATTAATCACAAGTACTATCAATATAATGATTCTAATTATAAATCTTATTTATTTAAGTCCAGGTTACTTTACAACTGCTCCAAAGTTATTGATACTCCTGCCCAAAGTCCTGATATTAACCCTATCGAAAATTTGTGGGTTCATCTAAAGCAAAAGGTAGGAAAAAGATCGCCCACAAATAAAAACGAATTGATAAAGTTCATCAAAGAAGAATGGAAAAAAATAACATTAGAATATGACATTCTGAAGAAGGTGTCTGCAATCGGTGATTGATGCTCAAGGTGGACACACAAAATATTAGCACTATAATTTTAAAAAAATTGCATAAGTATTAATATTTTATCAAGTGTGCAAACATTTTTTTGACAGCAGTAAAATTGAATTGTTTTTATTTTTTAATATTTTACATTCGAATATTTTCATTGTTATAAAAGTTTTTTATTTATTATATTAACAAAACATATGTTTATAAAATCCTGTTTGAAAAAAAAAATTGGTTATTTATATTAGAAATCAATGAATTTTTCGAAGTTTTTTTATTTTTCTCTATGTGCAAAGATTTTTTTGACAAACTGTATATACATACTAAAAGGTTTGTGCTTACATTTATATACCCTACCCCCTCTTACCATCATACTAACCCTAACACTATAACCCGTATGTTCGCAAGGTGTACACTTTTTATTAAATGCCTTACATTGTTGTCTTATTTCAGGCCAGTAGTAATTTTCAAGTATCTCTTGTATATTGTTCTTATACCTCTGTGTGCTCTATTATGTATTTTTTCAATTTCGGTTTGTTTTTCTTTTTCTCGAACGTCGATTAGTTTTGTTGGTGTATATACAAAGTTTGCGGTGCTGAAAGTGTTCTTTATGATTGGGCTGAGGGCATAAATATTTTCTGAGGTAGTATGTATTGCAGTCATTTTGTTTGGTTCTGTAATCAAGTTTTGTTCGTTCGTAAAGTTTACTGTTAACCTAACTTTGTTCGAAAATATTGTACGAGTTCGTGTTTCATTTATTCTTTTATTTTGTACAAGTTCGATTTGAATGACATATGCATTAAAAGGTTGATTTACTTGTTAGATAATTTCCGTATATGAGCTTTCAGCTGAATGAACTGTATCAATAGAATGAATGAACTGTATCAATTTATAAATACATTGTCTTGACAAGGCGTCAGCTACTACATTTTGGTGTCCTGGTTTGTATACCAGTTTTGCTCTGATACTGATTGATATCAATAATATATCATATATTTCATGTTTTGCAGAATTAGTATTACCTAATTTTACGGTAATTATTGCAAAATTTGGGTTTTAAATAGCAAATTCTGAAAAATTTTATAAATCAATCAAATAAATACAAAATAACCACAGTTTATTGTGACAACATTCGTGTGTTGTATGACGTTCAGCTAATATATGATAGAACAAATGTAAACAAACGAGTGGTTACAAACGAATAAAATAAAGTAAACCTAATAAATTTAAATAATAATATAAAATAAATATATAAATAAAAATAAGTTGTAGGCCCTCCAGTACAGGAAAAAATAAGTTCATCCAACAAAATAATGTATACTAGCAATTTACAGAAAAAAGAACAAAATTATTTCAGGTTTGGCTTGACTGGAAGTGTCATATAAACAAAGCTGACTCACAACAAGTCTGAGGTGCAACAAACAGGTGGTGGGAGTTTTAATCAATTTATTTCAATTTCTTCTGAGGAAGAACTAGCTGTTGTATGCGGATTTTATAGTGTTGTAGATGGAATAGAAAACTCATCGTTGTGGCATCTTAAATGAAACTAATAATGTAATTTTTAATATATATAAATGTATCTTGTTACTAAATTACAATCTTAAATACAAAACATAAACAAAAGAAAATAATTCACAATAACAAAACTAAATACTAAAAGAAAACAACGATAATAACAAATATAACAAAAAATTAAAGCCAACGTAAGATATAGGGCAACTTGACGTTAAAGTTGGGTTTAGCTAAAGTTAACTATAAAGCCACCTTTAACTTTTTTGTTATTACCACTCATTGATAAATAAGGATTACATTTTATAAAAATATGGCAGTGCCGGAGCATTGTCAATAACATTTTCCAAATTAAACAAGTTTTTTAAAACTCAGTGGCAACAACGAGCTCCCTTTTTTGTTGTGTTTGCTTATTTTGCTTATATTTTCAGTTGCCATACTGATATAATATATAATGTTTCAATTTCAAACATAAACTTAACTTTAAAAGTTGCAGGTGGAATGATCTTCCCTTGAGCTTAACGCTCACTTCTACCTTATTGTCCACTTATAATAATGAAAAACAAATCATCTGGCCGTAAAAATCCTGCTGTTAATTCTTTAGAATTCTTTTATTTTGGCAACAAAATAAGAGAATCTCAAATTGAATTAAAATAATAATAAGAATTCATACGTCAGCAAGTGTATCAAATATTTTTGTCTACACGCGCTAGACAGTATTGCATTGAGCAAACTGTGGGAATATGTTTTTTAATTTTTTGCATTTTTAGTAAATATTAGTAGTAAGCAAATTTTTTTTCTTTTTATTGTATTATTTTTATTATATAGAGTATAGTACATATGGAGTAACTAATAATAATAAACTTCACTTCACTTCAATCATTGAATTTGTTTGATTTAATGCTCGTCTTGGTGAACCACCTTGATAAGCTGAAGTAAATATAAAAAGAAAAAAATGGAGCAATCATCAAAGCTTCTGCGCCAGTTTAAAGAGCCTGGTGAAAATATTACCACAATAATACGAAATTTCACAAAGGTTTCCAACAGCCGTAAAATCCCATCCTATTACGAAGACCGACTGAAGCGTCGTCAAGAAGCCTGGGGTGTGTTTGATGACTTGGATAACAAACTGCGGAACCTAAAGGACCTCGACAAATCTGATGAGTATTTCACAACAGATTATTACTCCGAAATTCAAGCCCTGGCGTCCAAATAAAGCTCGTTAATGGAACGTAAGCTTGAAAACCAAAAGCTAACATCAGACGACAAAGGACTACTTCAGCCCAGAAGCAAGTCACCAGCAAGTGGAACTGGTGGGCACGATGATCTTGGCAAAATGGCGGCACTTTCCCGACAACTAGAAGATCTTCAACTTGAACCAGGTCAAGAAGAATCTTATTACGATATAAAAAGGGCCACAATCCCCAGCTATGGCAGCAATTAGAACATCGTAATGATGAGGTCTTGGACAAGTATCCTGATCCAGACCGAGCCTACGATCACCATCACTAAATTTGACGGTGATTACATGAAGTGGTCATCATTTTCAGACTTATTTAAAAGAATTGTCAATGAACAGCAGATGTCTGGCGCTCATAAAATGTGGTATCTTAAAACTAACGTGATTGGCGAAGCAGCAAAGCTCATCGACCATCTTGCTATAACTGAAGAAAATTACCAAGCGGCATGGCGGTTGCTTGAGGATCGATACAACAACAAACGTGTTATGGTGGCTACGGCAATCAAAGGCTGCTCGATCAGCTCTCTGGAGCTTGCCCATTGAGTAGCATTAAGCGGTTGCACAAAACAACAAAGGAGTGCCTGGCAGCTCTCTCCAATATGGGACTCCAGATAACGTCCTATTACATGTCTTAGTCAAAAAACTAGACAAAACCGTTCATACTCAGTATGAACAATCTATCTCTAACCCCAAAGAGTTACAATCAATCAACCAATTCCTCACTTTCCTCGAGAACTATTTCCATATTCCTTATATCTTGGGATATAAGGAGCGAATGTCTCCCAACAGTAACAAAACCTGCGCACTTGCAACACATGAGTTTGGCCGATGCTTCATGTGTAAGCGAGATTCTCATTCGTTATATCGCTGCAAGGACTTTATACTACTCAGCCCTACAAAACCGGCTCCACGCCTTGTGCAGAAACAGAAATTATGTCTCAACTGTTTCAATAGTAACCACTCATCCAAAAGATGTACCATTTTAGACCGCTGCCAAAAGAGTGGAAAAAGGCACCACACTTTAGTTCATTTGGGACAAACGTCACAATGTGCGCAAAATCAAGTACATCCAACAAATCGACTTCTTTAATCAAAGAAGATCGCGACACTTCAGTGGAACAGGCGACATCCCTTGTTACCGCTCCATTCTTAAAAGGCAAAGATATAGCAGTTAGTTACGCACACAAAAAATCCTATGTCCTTTTAGGAACAGCGTTATTAAATCTAATGGTTTGGAAACCGAATGCAGAGCAATCCTGAACTCAGGATCACAAGTCAACCTAATAACTCGCTATTGGGCAAATTAAATTGGCTGACAACCTTCCAGTGCTGCAAAATAAAACCTTAGGCTGGATAGTGTCAGGTAGGGTATCTGGTCAACAATTGTCAGTTGCAACATGCGGGGCCTTGACTGAAGATGAATAAATGGATATCGCTATTGAACGATTCTGGAAATTGGGGAGATTGAAAGCACACAACAACAATTATCACCTTATGATGCACAATGTGAAGCACACTTCAATCAACACACCACACGTGAAAAAGACGGAAAATTCATCGTACGACTTCCATTCTGTGCGGAAACATCTGCCCTGGGAACTCACACAGCATCGCGTTTATACGATTTCTCTCGTTGGAAACTATCAAAAGATCCTTCATTGGAAGAACAATATGCACAATTTATGAAGGAATATGAGGCTTTAGAGCATAAGACCAAAATCGCTATAGAGAAGATAGAAGGGAATAAATACTTTATTCCTCATCACTGCTTACTTCGACCTGAAAGCAGCACCACCAAACATCGAGTTGTATTCGATATTTTGCACATCGGGCCATCACTTTAGAGTGAGCTATTCACTATTTTGTTGCGATTGCGACTACCGCGTTTCGTGTTTACTACCGATATAGAAAAGATGTAGTGTCAAATATGGATCCATCCTAAAGACAGGCAATATCAGATAATCCTGTGGCGAAAGAATGTCACTGTAGTTAAAGGCAGGCTGTAGTAATGACCCATAGACTAATATCAAAATAAAAATATAAATAAAAACAGCAAGCAACAACAAATACAAGGAGCGATTTTCAGGGCTAAGGATAAATCGAATTAGCATGTACAAAAACGATTGAAAGAAATCAGTCAAATACCTCTTTCTGGCAATACGCCAAAATTATGTCTTAAAGAAATATATGAAAATTAAGAAAAATTCTCAGGTTTCACACGATTTGCGTGTAAATGGTGTTCCTCATGGAGAAGGCGAAAATCTTGAGGGAATGTAGAAACGTATTTGGGAGGCAATTAATATTGATGTTCCAATTATTAAAGATGCTTATCGTGTGAAAATTAATAAGAACAATAGGGACGGCAGTAGAAGGTAAGGTGGTCCAATTATAATCAAATACTCCAGTCCGTATGATAGAAACTATGCCCTGACAATCATTAAAAAGTATATCAAAGATAAGTCCGGACTTAAGATTCGCCACATTAACGCACAAAGTCTAAATAATAAAATGGATGAACTTCGTTTTCTTTTTGAAAATTCCAAAATTAACTATATCTTCGTATCGGAAACGTGGTTTTTCGCGAATGCGGATAATAATGTCCATAATTTGAATGGATATCGTCTCTTTCGATTCGATAGAACAACTAATGGTGGTGGATTTGTTGTGTACAGCAGAAAGGACATTACATGTAAAGTAAAGGGTAACAATGTTGGTGGCAATATTGGGTATATTTTTCTGGAAATTTTTAATAACAATGAAAAGCTACTGGTTGCTACTGAATATAGGCCTAACAGACATCAATGTGGAGCCAATGTTGGAAAAGTTTAGTTCACATACTGTTGGGTGTGATCATATTATCTTAACAGGCGATTTTAATGCGAACATTCTAGACGATAATAGTTTGTTAGAAGATATGAGCACTATAGGTTTAAGCTTAGTCAATGGTAGAAATCTTACTCATTTAAATTAGGAAATCTAAGAAAGGAGAAGGCGATATTGGTGACCCCAATTGACATAGACCAGGTAAACCGTCAGTTTGTCATCTATAAACATACATTTTTATAATAACATTAAAATAAATGAACAACAATCGCATGAATTCAATTGTATGCATTTTAAGCAGGAAGAATTACTGAGGTCACTTATTGATGTTAAATTTAATGCTATTGGCTACGATGGAATGTATCCAAAATATATTAGACTAACGCTCCCTTATACTTATATATATATATATACATTTATTTCGCTAATTTCGCCAATACAATTATCACCACCTCTACGTGGACGTCTGTACGGAAACATGCCTATTGCTATAAATGCCGTACTTACCAAGGTCTTTAAAAATTAGTTCATTTGCAAATTTGTAGTTATCTATATACTGACTAAGAGGCAATCCGGATTTAGACCACAACACAGTTACCTGAGTACGTTAGTTTATATAACCGTGGAAATTAGGTGCCAAATTGAAAAACGTCACACTATGTCATTTCTTGTGCTACGGGATCATTCTAAGGCATCTCACACTGTCCATCATTCTAACTTAAACTATAAAATATGTGTAGTTTTTCCTCAACTACATTAAAATTAATCTCTTCGTATCTAAGCGAAAGAAGACAATGTGTTAGCCATAACTCAGGTATATCCAGAAGCTTTTCAAAGCCAAGAGGTGTACCACAGGGCTCTATATATGGCCTATTGTTGTACTCAATTTATTCCAATGACCTACCATCGCAAATAAAACATTGTCAAATACACGTGTATGCTGATGACGTGCAGCTATACAATAGTTGTAGCTATACCGATGCCACTAACTGCATACGTTTGTATCGTTTTATCCACCACCAATACAAATTAATGGATCAAACACAAACTTTATTAGAACAGTCAAGAATTTTGGTATAACTCTGAATAAGGAACTAAGTTGGTCGGATCGTCTCAAAATGAACTTTGGAAAAACTTCGAAATCTCTGGACAATTGTGACGAACGACGAATTTTTCGGAGCGAATTTTCGTCGTCAAAAATAAAACACATTTGTGCTTATGAAAATGAACACAATACCGCCGTCAAACGAAATTCGTCGTGAGTGACGAACACTGCGATAGATTTATTTCTATTTTTTACACCGACGAACGACGAACAAATCAGTACAGAGTTACCGTTTTTCCTTTTTATTTTCAAACATATTAGTAAAAGAAGATATATTTCAATCTTTTATAATTGTTTGATTTTAAATAACACAATGTAATTTAAATATACACAATTAATTACCATAAAATTGCTTTTAAATTGTTTTTTGTTAATGCTTAATTTTTGTATTCAATTATTTTTTTCTACGGTAACACTATCAGCTGTTACATAAAAACAAAAGTTCAATCTTAATAAAAAATCAAATATGGATCCGAGTGATTGTTTAATAGAAGAAGTTAAAAAATATGAATGCCTTTATAATCTGGCATCAAAAGACTATAAAAATGTCGATAGAACGACAGAAATATGGAACGAAATTGGTAGTGTTGTTAATTTATCCAGTAAGTCAAAAGAATATTAGAAGTGTTTTTGTATAAAAACATTATAATATCTTTATATGTGCTGTAAATTTTAATATTTAGGTGATGCCTGCAGAAAACGCTGGAGAGGTCTTCGGGACACATACAAGCGCTATAAACGGGCTGACCAACTGGCTCCATCCAAAAAATGGAAGTACATGAAGTCGCTGGAGTTTTTAAATAATTATAAGGATGCACGACCGTATGTATCTACATTAAAGCAATAAAATTTATATTAACAAAGCGATATACACCGTGTTTTTGATTGCGTTTCTTGCACCGTAAGTAAACCAACCACAAACACCGACGATAGCACGGCTGATCCAATCGAAATTCGGACACGTAAATATACCAAAATGCAAGCGGACGAAGAAGTTACCTCCGTCTTTAAGGATATAATGAAAGAGTGTGCTGATGATGATGATTTGCTGATCAGCAAATGAAAAAGACCGAGACTCCACGTCAGTACTTTTTGAAAGTCTGGCGAAGAAAATGTATGAGGCAAAATTGAAAGAAGAGGTTGTAGCTGAAATAGAAATGAAGGTAATGACTTTGGTTTATGCAGAAATAGCCAAAAACCCATCTATATAAACTTGTTTATATTAAAATTTTTTGAGTCAGTTTTAACAGTTTTTATAATAAAAATCAACTTGATTGTGTAAGATAATTTTCTTGATGTGAAAAGAATGAAGTTCTTATAATTTAATTATTTTCTTTTAATGTCTCAGTTTAATTTTCCAGTAAGTGGTTTGCTAAATCATCCCTTAAACCAAAAGCATTTGTCGATGAGCGGTTGGCATGAGAAATGCGAAAGGGCTGCATGAGTTCAGATGACTGTCTCCACATCCCGGGAACGAAAATTCCATTCTTTTCATGGTTCACTAGTTTTTCATCGAAATATCCGCTGCTTTTATTTGACATTAGATAATTGTGGAGAACTATCATTGCTCAAAGCAACAAAGGAGTGCCTGGCAGCTCTCTCCAATATGGGACTCCAGATAACGTCCTATTACATGTCTTAGTCAAAAAACTAGACAAAACCGTTCATACTCAGTATGAACAATCTATCTCTAACCCCAAAGAGTTACAATCAATCAACCAATTCCTCACTTTCCTCGAGAACTATTTCCATATTCCTTATATCTTGGGATATAAGGAGCGAATGTCTCCCAACAGTAACAAAACCTGCGCACTTGCAACACATGAGTTTGACCGATGCTTCATGTGTAAGCGAGATTCTCATTCGTTATATCGCTGCAAGGACTTTATACTACTCAGCCCTACAAAACCGGCTCCACGGCTTGTGCAGAAACAGAAATTATGTCTCAACTGTTTCAATAGTAACCACTCATCCAAAAGATGTACCATTTTAGACCGCTGCCAAAAGAGTGGAAAAAGGCACCACACTTTAGTTCATTTGGGACAAACGTCACAATGCGCGCAAAATCAAGTACATCCAACAAATCGACTTCTTTAACCAAATAAGATCGCGACACTTCAGTGGAACAGGCGACATCCCTTGTTACGGCTCCATTCTTAAAAGGCAAAGATATAGCAGTTAGTTACGCACACAAAAAATCCTATGTCCTTTTAGGAACAGCGTTATTAAATCTAATGGTTTGGAAACCGAATCAGAGCAATCCTGGACTCAGGATCACAAGTCAACCTAATAACTCGCTATTGGGCAAATTAAATTGGCTGACAACCTTCCAGTGCTGCAAAATAAAACCTTAGGCTGGATAGTGTCAGGTAGGGTATCCGGTCAACAATTGTCAGTTGCAACATGCGGGGCCTTGACTGAAGATGAATAAATGGATATCGCTATTGAACGGTTCTGGAAATTGGGGAGATTGAAAGCACACAACAACAATTATCACCTTATGATGCACAATGTGAAGCACACTTCAATCAACACACCACACGTGAAAAAGACGGAAAATTCATCGTACGACTTCCATTCTGTGCGGAAACATCTGCCCTGGGAACTCACACAGCATCGCGTTTATACGATTTCTCTCGTTGGAAACTATCAAAAGATCCTTCATTGGAAGAACAATATGCACAATTTATGAAGGAATATGCGGCTTTAGAGCATATGACCAAAATCGCTATAGAGAAGATAGAAGGGAGTAAGTACTTTATTCCTCATCACTGCTTACTTCGACCTGAAAGCAGCACCACCAAACATCGAGTTGTATTCGAAGCTTCATCGAAAACATCATCTAGAAAGTCGTTGAACGATATTTTGCACATCGGGCCATCACTTTAGAGTGAGCTATTCACTATTTTGTTGCGATTGCGACTACCGCGTTTCGTGTTTACTACCGATATAGAAAAGATGTAGCGTCAAATATGGATCCATCCTAAAGACAGGCAATATCAGATAATCCTGTGGCGAAAGAATGTCACTGTAGTTAAAGGCAGGCTGTAGTAATGACCCATAGACTAATATCAAAATAAAAATATAAATAAAAATAAAAACAGCAAGCAACAACAAATACAAGGAGCGATTTTCAGGGCTAAGGATAAATCGAATTAGCATGTACAAAAACGATTGAAAGAAATCAGTCAAATACCTCTTTCTGGCAATACGCCAAAATTATGTCTTAAAGAAATATATGAAAATTAAGAAAAATTCTCAGGTTTCACACGATTTGCGTGTAAATGGTGTTCCTCATGGAGAAGGCGAAAATCTTGAGGGAATGTAGAAACGTATTTGGGAGGTAATTAATATTGATGTTCCAATTATTAAAGATGCTTATCGTGTGAAAATAATAGTGTTTTCACACCGAGTGGTTTTAACGCAAAAGTTGGTTTTAACGTTAAAACCAAAAATAAAACCTGATTTTACCATACAAAATTATTGTGTTAAAACCAAAATAAAACCTTTTTTGAATTGGTTTTAAGTTGGTTTTATGAAATACAACCTTCTTTTGATGTACTAAATGTACTAAATCAGAGCTACCAGCTCTGAAAACCTGAAAACAGCTGATAAAAACAAAAACAAATGTAAATAAATAAATAAATGTAAATAATCATTTATTTTGTATTAAAAAAGGAAAAATTTGGAATATTTTTAATTTCTTCAATGAAAATTTTAAAAATTTGTAAATATTTAATTATTAATCGCAATGTGTGTTGTTTCTGGTCACAACGAATATAGTTTCTTGTGCGATAGGTAAGTCAGAAGCTAAATATATCAAGATGAAATAAGGCATATTGCTCATAAATTTTTTTCTCGCAGTCATAAATGTCATGAATTTAAAACCAATTTTAATAAAACTTGCAGTGTGAACGCAAAATCAGCTGTTTATGGTTTTAATGCTAAAATCAGGTTTTAAATTTTGGTGTGAAAACACTATTAATAAGAACATTAGGGACGGCAGTAGAAGGTAAGGTGGTCCAATTATAATCAAATACTCCAGTCCGTATGATAGAAACTATGCCCTGACAATCATTAAAAAGTATATCAAAGATAAGTCCGGATTTAAGATTCGCCACATTAACGCACAAAGTCTAAATAATAAAATGGATGAACTTCGTTTTCTTTTTGAAAATTCCAAAATTAACTATATCTTCGTATCGGAAACGTGGTTTTTCGCGAATGCGGATAATAATGTCCATAATTTGAATGGATATCGTCTCTTTCGATTCGATAGAACAACTAATGGTGGTGGATTTGTTGTGTACAGCAGAAAGGACATTACATGTAAAGTAAAGGGTAACAATGTTGGTGGCAATATTGGGTATATTTTTCTGGAAATTTTTAATAACAATGAAAAGCTACTGGTTGGTACTGAATATAGGCCTAACAGACATCAATGTGGAGCCAATGTTGGAAAAGTTTAGTTCACATACTGTTGGGTGTGATCATATTATCTTAACAGGCGATTTTAATGCGAACATTCTAGACGATAATAGTTTGTTAGAAGATATGAGCACTATAGGTTTAAGCTTAGTCAATGGTAGAAATCTTACTCATTTAAATTAGGAAATCTAAGAAAGGAGAAGGCGATATTGGGGACCCCAATTGACATAGACCAGGTAAACTGTCAGTTTGTCATCTATAAACATACATTTTTATAATAACATTAAAATAAATGAACAACAATCGCATGAATTCAATTGTATGCATTTTAAGCAGGAAGAATTACTGAGGTCACTTATTGATGTTAAATTTAATGCTATTGGCTAGTATGGAATGTATCCAAAATATATTAGACTAACGCTCCCTTATATTTATATATATATATATATACATTTATTTCGCTAATTTCGCCAATACAATTATCACCACCTCTACGTGGACGTCTGTACGGAAACATGCCTATTGCTATAAATGCCGTACTTACCAAGGTCTTTAAAAATTAGTTCATTTGCAAATTTGTAGTTATCTATATACTGACTAAGAGGCAATCCGGATTTAGACCACAACACAGTTACCTGAGTACGTTAGTTTATATAACCGTGGAAATTAGGTGCCAAATTGAAAAACGTCAAACTATGTCATTTCTTGTGCTACGGGATCATTCTAAGGCATCTCACACTGTCCATCATTCTAACTTAAACTATAAAATATGTGTAGTTTTTCCTCAACTACATTAAAATTAATCTCTTCGTATCTAAGCGAAAGAAGGCAATGTGTTAGCCATAACTCAGGTATATCCAGAAGCTTTTCAAAGCCAAGAGGTGTACCACAGGGCTCTATATATGGCCTATTGTTGTACTCAATTTATTCCAATGACCTACCATCGCAAATAAAACATTGTCAAATACACGTGTATGCTGATGACGTGCAGCTATACAATAGTTGTAGCTATACCGATGCCACTAACTGCATACGTTTGTATCGTTTTATCCACCACCAATACAAATTAATGGATCAAACACAAACTTTATTAGAACTGTCAAGAATTTTGGTATAACTCTGAATAAGGAACTAAGTTGGTCGGATCGTCTCAAAATGAACTTTGGAAAAACTTCGAAATCTCTGGACAATTGTGACGTCAAAAATAAAACACATTTGTGCTTATGAAAATGAACAGAATACCGCCGTCAAACGAAATTCGTCGTGAGTGACGAACACTGCGATAGATTTATTTCTATTTTTTACACCGACGAACGACGAACAAATCAGTACAGAGTTACCGTTTTTCCTTTTTATTTTCAAACATATTAGTAAAAGAAGATATATTTCAATCTTTTATAATTGTTTGATTTTAAATAACACAATGTAATTTAAATATACACAATTAATTACCATAAAATTGCTTTTAAATTGTTTTTTGTTAATGCTTAATTTTTGTATTCAATTATTTTTTTCTACGGTAACACTATCAGCTGTTATATAAAAACAAAAGTTCAATCTTAATAAAAAATCAAATATGGATCCGAGTGATTGTTTAATAGAAGAAGTTAAAAAATATAAATGCCTTTATAATCTGGCATCAAAAGACTATAAAAATGTCGATAGAACGACAGAAATATGGAACGAAATTGGTAGTGTTGTTAATTTATCCAGTAAGTCAAAAGAATATTAGAAGTGTTTTTGTATAAAAACATTATAATATCTTTATATGTGCTGTAAATTTTAATATTTAGGTGATGCCTGCAGAAAACGCTGGAGAGGTCTTCGGGACACATACAAGCGCTATAAACGGGCTGACCAACTGGCTCCATCCAAAAAATGGAAGTACATGAAGTCGCTGGAGTTTTTAAATAATTATAAGGATGCACGACCGTATGTATCTACATTAAAGCAATAAAATTTATATTAACTTTTATTCTTTTATAACATAGAACCATCGGAAGTGTTGAAGATGACCAAAGCGATATACACCGTGTTTTTGATTGCGTTTCTTGCACCGTAAGTGAACCAACCACAAACACCGACGATAGCACGGCTGATCCAATCGAAATTCGGACACGTAAATATACCAAAATGCAAGCGGACGAAGAAGTTACCTCCGTCTTTAAGGATATAATGAAAGAGTGTGCTGATGATGATGATTTGCTGATCAGCAAATGAAAAAGACCGAGACTCCACGTCAGTACTTTTTGAAAGTCTGGCGAAGAAAATGTATGAGGCAAAATTGAAAGAAGAGGTTGTAGCTGAAATAGAAATGAAGGTAATGACTTTGGTTTATGCAGAAATAGCGAAAAACCCATCTATATAAACTTGTTTATATTAAAATTTTTTGAGTCAGTTTTAACAGTTTTTATAATAAAAATCAACTTGATTGTGTAAGATAATTTTCTTGATGTGAAAAAAATGAAGTTCTTATAATTTAATTCTTTTCATTTAATGTCTCAGTTTAATTTTCCAGTAAGTGGTTTGCTAAATCATCCCTTAAACCAAAAGCATTTGTCGATGAGCGGTTGGCATGAGAAATGCGAAAGGGCTGCATGAGTTCAGATGACTGTCTCCACATCCCGGGAACGAAAATTCCATTCTCTTCATGGTTCACTAGTTTTTCATCGAAATATCCGCTGCTTTTATTTGACATTAGATAATTGTGGAGAACTATCATTGCTAATATTATTTTATCAACATTTTTGGGAGATACATGAATTTTTGTATGCAAAATTCTCCACCTATTTGTTAAGATATCGAAAGTGTTTTCTATGTATACACCAGCGGAAGATAATTTTTTATTAAAATTTTGTTCAGCAACAGATAAATTTCGTCCAGGTTAAAAGCATTATCGCCCACAAAGAAATAGGGAAAAGATATATCTGTACCTAGTTAAAAAAATATTTTTTTGAAAAAACAAAAAAAAATTAAAAAAAAATCAGTGTGACGATATTTTTCTTACCAGGTAGATTATCATCGGGGGGAATATCGATATTCTTCCTTGATATCATTTTACCGAACGCACTTTGAGCAAATATTCCGCCATCGCTTTGACTACAAATTGCTCCAACATTCACAAAAACAAATTTATAATCCGCGTCACATGCCGCCATTAGCACAATGCTAAATGTATTTTTATAATTGTAAAACAGTAATCCACTGTTTTTTGGGCAAAATATTTGGACATGTTTCCCAACAATAGCACCAAGACAGTGCGGCATTCCTTTTTTCATGTAAAACCTATTAAAATGCGGAAATTTATATATAATATTGGTCACTACTAGCAATGTAATAGTTCTACCTGTCAGCAATGGCTTTCCAATGGTGCCGATTAGGCTGGGCGACATACACTTCATGTAACTCACTCCAGATTGCATCACAAGTTTCATAAACAATTTTTCTGACAGTTGATACACCCATTTTGTACGTCCAAGCCAAGAAATGTTCACTGCAACCGTGAGCCAGGTATCTAACAATATTTGGTAACGTTATAATTTCGGTTTAAAATATACATACATACAAATTTTTTTGCAAGCCCTTACATCAAAGTTAAATCTAAACGTGTCTCCTCATCAATAGGCTTTCTCTTTGAAAACCTTTGCAACCGATTTTTAAGTAAGTCTAGAAGGGTGTTAAAGTCTTCTATTGACATACTGGTTGCTTTAAAGAAGTGTTCTCCATCATTTAACATTAGATCACCAAAACATATTTTTTGGAATCCTAAGCTGTTCCGGGTAATGTTCACTAGCCGTACCCACCACCTTCTACGCAAACGTTTCCGCACACGCAAAAAACTTTTACCATCATAAACATGATGTTTATTATTTTAATAATTTTAACCAAACGCAAAATTCTTTGATTCATATTTTTTAATATTTATTTTTCGCCACACACAACTTTGTTTATTATAACAGCTGTTATTTTTTCGTCCTTATTGTGCGTCACACTGCGAATTTACGCAACGAACTTTCAATAACGAATTCGTCATGCTGGACGAAATTCGTCGTTCGTCCCAATTGTGTTCCTAGCATAATAGTTGAATGCTATTAGCGAAGGCATATTTATTACCAATTCTTATGTACGGCTGTGAGCTGTTTGCTAGCTATGATGCAGTTAATAGACGAAGACTTAAAGCAACTTAGAATGCTTTAGGTCGATATATTTTTGACATTAGGAGAATTATGGGCACATCGCATCTCGCACGACTAATTTATAATGTCACATTTCACACAGGATAACAGAATAAATTCTATAAAACATAACAAAGCCATCTCAACATCATGAACAACATTTTTCATACATTTCATTCGCCTCTGAATTTCAAAACTGCTGTTAAATTAGTTAAAATAAATGAATCCAAATTAATTTTAATAAGAATTACTAATCAACACTATTATACAAGATTTAGGGCTTTTAACGAGAAGATAAATTGTTTTTCACTATTATAAATGGCTAATAAGGTAGAAGTGAGCGTTAAGGGAGGATAATTCTATTTTTAACTTTTAAAGTTAAGTTTATGTTTGAACTTGCCATATTGTATATTATTTTTAATATGGCAACTTCAAACATAAGCAAAATGAGCAAATACAACAAAAAAGAAGCCCGTCTTTGTCACTTCGTTTAAAAAACAACTTTTTTATTGAGCAGTGTTATCGACATTGCTCTGGCGCTGCCATATTTTTGAAAAAGTTAACTTTATTTTATCTGTAGGTTGTAATCACGATAAGAAGTTAAAGGTGACTCTAAAGTTCACTTTACCTAGAGTTACCTTTAACTAAACCTTACTTTAACGGCAAGTTGTAATAAAGGGCCTTATTCTTCTTGTATTGTGCTGACCAAATAAATCTATAAATAAACTAATCATAGATGCCAGATTTGAAGATTTATCCTAATTTCTATGATTTTGTGCTCTAAACAGATCATATGGATGATCTGACGATTTTTGGAAATTAAAAGTGTACGTCCTTTTCTTTATCAGTACTTTAAATCTGAATTGAGGCAAATATAATTGTTAAACTTTCAAAAATGTCAGAAATGAAAATGCGAGATGTTAGCTTTTTATTTTCAGCCTTAGCGAAATTTATTCAAAAAAATTTATATTACCACATTCTGCAAATAATGTAGAGAGTGGATTTTCATCGAGTTAATAAAAATTAACAAATTTATTTCTTACAAATCATTTTTAGAAGCAATATTGCAAAAGAAGCAAAAGACTTAACAGTTTAAGACTTTGTTCCTAAATTAATTAAAATGTTTAATTCCAATATATATTTGAAGACTACTTTTTAAATTTACAAATATTTTGTATACAAATACTTATATTTCGAAGTCGCCGTGCTCTAGTAGGTAGTTTGTTGACTAATTAGACTTAGGCCTCGGTTCGAACTCCAAATTACATCAGAACGAAAATATAAAAAATATTTCTTCGACAACTTTCAGCTGTAGGTCCTGACACTCATGTATAAAATTAACACACATAACATCAGTGGTGTAAGAAAGTAGGTTGTGATACTGACTAAGGGTTGTAATGGCATATTTTAAATTTACTTATATTTTAAATTTATTTTCATACTTAAAGTGTTAAAGCACTTCTAAAATTTTTCCTTTATATTTGATTTTTTAACTAATTATTAAAACTTTACGTTTTACTACAATAAAAATAATTTAAAAGAAAAATGTATTATATATTTATTTATTTTTAGTGATGATTTCTATGAACCACTTCGACGATTTTTACAACTTTCTTCAATATTCGACGATTTGATACTTAGGAAACAATGAAATCTGCTTTTAAAGTTATATATCGTCCTTTGATTCATATTACCTGTTTATGGTTCATTGGAATTCATATCCGGAATATCCGAAGCATCGTGGCATGAATCTGGGCCACAAGCATCTACGGCTCTAATGCGCGTTTTGTAATCGCAAGTCTCAAACAAATGAGTTTTAAACATTTTTTAAGTGTAGCCAATAAACATTTATACTTACAACCATTTCATTGATATTGAAGTGTCCTTTGCGATCATAAAAAATTGGTAATGGTTTCAGTATCCTCACTTGGGTACCGTCAACGCATTCGATAACGTTGGGTATACCAAATTTTTCTAAAAAATTTAAATTTTGATGTACTTGTTTCTGCTTCATGCATATTTTGATCATGTAAAAAAATCTGACGGATTTTGTACTACTTTAAGAAAATCGGAACAGAATGTGTATTATGGTGCCACACTGTTATACAAAAGATATGCAAAAACATATGGGCAATTTACACGACTTTGTATCGTGTATGTTGTATTGAATACATTTGTTTGTATGTGAACGCTCAATGCTATGCTGTATTGTGTATCTCGTGGCATTCAAACAATTTGATAGCCCGAAACCAACACAACTTATTAAAAACATATGAAAACATATACATATTTTTTCATTCACACAATTTGATAGCACGTAACCAATACAACTTTTAAAAATATGAAAAAAATGTGTATAATTGGCCAGAAGAAGAATAACAGTATTCGTGAATTGATTGTCAAGCAACAAAATAAAAAATAATTCCCAAAAAAATAAATTAGTTAATTATTTGTACGAACAATATCATTTTGATATGTTAATGGTGGACTCAAGTAAGTTAAACAGAATTTATATTATTTTGCTTGTTAATATATGGCAATTTGCAGGTGACGAGAGGACGAGGATGACATTCAAGAGAATTTTAGGTTCAACTTATTTCATCTTCTCTCGAATCGCGGAAGGGTTCATTTGATGAATGAAGTTTTTCAAACAAAAAGGACAAATATACAATTACCAATTGAATTGCAACTTAAATTCGTTCTTTATCGCTTGGGATCTTCAGGCGATGGAGCTTCTGTTCGAAAAGTAGCATCTCTATTCGGCATAGGAGATGACGGAACCATTCAAAATATTACAAAACGAGTATTTAGAGCAATACTTAATCTTAAAAAACCAATTTTTGTACTGGCGCAATGAAGTGGAACGAAGTCGTCTTGTTTTAGCGACAAGAAACGAGTTGCCTGGATGTGTTGGATATATAGATGGTTCCGAAATTAGATTGGCCTATTAAATCACATGAGTTGTATTTTTCCCGTAAACGACAGTATGCCATTAAAGTACAAGCCGTATGCGATCGTAATTTAAGTATAAGACAGCTGACCATTGGATATCCAGGAAGCGTACACGACGCAAAAATTTTTTCAAACTGTCCTCTCGCCAGACATCCCCATCGTATATCTAATGGTCAATGGATTGCCGGTGATAGCGCGTACCCATTGAAGCAGTTTTTAAGTACTCCTTTTCGAAAAAACAACTCAGAACATTCTAAAGAAATACGAGAAAAATTCAATAAATACTTTTCTCAATATCGCGTAAGAATAGAAAATTTGTTTGGCTTGTTAAAAGAAAAATTTAGCAGCTTGAAAGAACTTAAATTTAGAATGCTATCAGAACAAAATAAAAAGGAATGCAATGACTGGATTATGGCTTGCTGTATTCTACATAATATTATTATAAAATACAATTATGAAGAAAGCGAAAGAGATGAAAATTTGGAAAACGTTTTCCATGCTCATTTATCTACAATAAATAATAGAAATGACTTGCTTTGTTTTATACAAAATTTGTGAAACCAATAATAAAAATCATTGAATCCTTTTTTAATTCAATTTTATTTATTTATTAAAAATAAACAAAAAATAACAAATTCATAAACAAAAAAGAACAAAAACAATAAAAAAAATTCATAATAAAAATCAGGTACAAAAAGCAAACAAATTCATAAAACAAAAAAGGAAATCAAATCAGCCGGATTCTGCTCCGACCGAACATGCCTCCAGCAGGCCTTATTCAGGTGGTCTGTCACCTTTGCAACCCGATTAGTAACAAAAGTTTTCCACGAACTGGGTGGTTTTTGAAGCCAAGCTAAAACTATGGTAGAATCCGTCCACCCATAGAATTCTGTTTTCGTCGCGTCAAATTTCAAATTCGCCTTTACAGCTTCCATCAACTCAGTCAATAAGACAGCTCCGCATAGTTCCAGCCTAGGTAAGGAAATTGTCTTCAAAGGAGCGACCCTCGACTTAGCCAACAACAGATGGGTTTGAATAGCACCTAGATCATCCTCTATACACGCCCCGTATGCTTTCTCCGAAGCATCAGAGAACCCATGAATCTCCACATTATAATCGGGTCGAAAACCTACCCATCGAGGTATTTTTATATTGTTAATGAAACTATATTCATTAAGAAATTGCTTCCATTTCGCAAGGCTTTCCGGGGTCAAAAATTCATCCCAATCTCGCTCCATATTTTCTGCATGAGCATTTTCGCAGTGACAACTGTCGGACCTAACCATCCAGCAGGATCGAAGAGCTTGGCTATAATCGACAATACCTCTCTTTTCGTAAAATTCTCCTTAATATCTATTGTCGTTGTCGTGAAGAAGAACTGGTCAGACCTGGCATTCCATCGTACGCCCAGGGTTTTGATGGAGCTGACATCTTCAAATTCCAAAAAATCTTCCCTCAACAAGTGATCAGAAGGCAATCCCTGAAGAATTCTCTTGTCGTTTGAGGTCCACTTCCGCATTGAGAATCCCGCGGAAGTCAATGCCGATCTTAATTGATCTCGGGCCTCTATCGCTCCAGAAATATCATGAGCCCCAGCTAACGCGTCATCCACGTACATCATCTCGCGTAAAATTTCCGATGCCAAAGGCCATTTCGAATTACCATCATCCGCGAGTTGAAGCAATGTTCTTATTGCCAAAAAAGGAGCACAATTTACCCCAAACGTGACGGTTTTCAATTCAAAATCTTCTACTTCCCCATCTGACTCTTTACGAAAAACTATTCGTTGGTACTTCACCTGATCAGGGTCCAAGAGAATCTGTCGATACATCTTCTCAATGTCTCCATTAAAGACATATCGGTAAAAACGCCATCTAACGATTAGAAGCCTCAAATCGTGTTGTAAAACAGGCCCGGTAAATAAGATGTCATTCAAGCTCAATCCACATGACGTTTTACTAGAGGCATTGAAAACAACCCCAACCTTCGTGGAAGAGCTTTCAGGCTTAAGTACAGCATGATGAGGCAAATAATACGAATCTCCTTCATTCGTATTCCTCAAATTCACTTTTGCCATATGACCCAAAGATTCGTACTCCAATAAAACCGTATCATAATCCAGTTTAAGGGACGGATTTCGAAGCAAGGAAGCTTCATTTCGCAAAAATTGTCTGTAGGCCTTTGGGCGGCAAGAGCCAAGACAATCAAGGGAACCATACTGTGGCTTGATAGGCAATGACACTATGTATCGCCCAGGCGAATTCCTACGTATTGTTTTCTTAAAATATCCCTCACAGTACTCATCATCATGCGACATCTTCGAATGCCTTGGAGGTTCCTCCAATTTCCAGAACCTCTCCAGCTGCTTATCCAATTCCAATTCAGTGCAATACGACACGAGAGTCGTATAGCTCTTGGAACGCGGTTCGGGTAATGACCCCGTCAGAACCCAACCAAAAGTACTCTCCTGAGCCATCAAATTCCCCCGAAGATTCTTTCTAACGCCCTCCAACATTACGTTAGGAAAAATGTCGCCTCCAATTAGGATGTCCACTCGTTCGCTCTCATTAAACTTAGGATCAGCTAATGTGATCCCCGAAAAAGCTGCAGATCGCGATATGTTAATAGTTGAGCTGGGTAACATTCCGGTAAACTTCGGCAACACCAAACCGATTGCCTCCACACGAGGTTGATCCCCCGACAGAGAAGTTAAGACAAACGAACATTGTCTTTGGACTGCACCAGCACATGCTCCATTCAAACCAGAGACCTTAGCATGTATAGTCACCGCCGGAAATCCCAATCTCCTCTGTAATCCTTCCGAAATGAAGGTAGCTTGAGACCCTGAATCTATTAGGGCCCTAGCTCTAAACGTTTCCCCTCGGTGGTAGATACCAACTACCGCAGTTCCCAAAAGTATCTGCCTCGACGTAGCAGCAAAACAATTTTGGACCTCACCATTCGACCTGACTGCACCGCTAGAACTTGGCGTATCCAAAACGCCCGAAGAGGATCCAGACACCTCTCGATGCAGTAGAGTGTGGTGCTTCAACTTGCACACCGTACAACCAACAGTACTCTTACACTCATTGAGTCTATGACCACATGTGAGACAGTTAATACAAAGATTGTACCTCTTTACAATCACAAACCGTCTCTCAGGAGATAAATCCAAGAATTTAGGACAAATATTCAACAAATGGTCTCCTGAACAATACGTACAAACTCTCTTATTCAGCTTAGTGGAAAAGGATCGAACTCCCCTCTTCGGATTAGGAAGAGTTTCAGGGGCAGGCCTAGAACCGCTAACAACTGGTTCAAAATTTCGAATTTCAGACACAGTTTCTAGAGATTGAAACCGTGATGTCAAAAAATTATCCAAATCCTTCCATTTGGGAATCTCCACCTTGTTTTGGATTGTCTGTTCCCAGAGAGACAAAGTTAGCACCGGCAGCCTGGTGGAACACAAATAAACAAAAATTGGATCCCAATTGGAGATATTAATATCGTGCATCTTAAGTGCCGATATCGAATTATTAATATCCCGTTGCAACCTCTTGATATCCTGGGCTGCTTCGGATTTGACCGGTGCTAGAGTAAACAAAACCTTCAGCTGAGAATTCACCAAAATCCTCTTATTCTCGTACCTGTCCTTCAGATTATTCCACGCCTCCTGGAATCCACTAACAGTGAGAGGAGATTTTTTACAATTTCTAAGGCTTCACCACGCGTGAACTGCCTCAAATAAAAGAGCTGATCCACTGGTGAAATGTTGGCTCCGTTCACATAAACAGCAGTGAACATGTCGCGAAAGGATGGCCAAGATTTGTAATCCCCATGAAACACCTCCATGGTACAAGGGGGTAGCTGCATGCTATGCCGAATGCGGTTCTTCGTTGAGACACTGTGTCGATGACATCCCAGCTTGGTTGAGAAAGTTCACCCATTAGTGAGGCAACAGTAATGTATCCAAACCTACGGTGTCCAAAAAGTTCACGTGCAGCTTCCCGGTCACCTTCCAAATCCTCCTCGTCACCTGTGACAAAGGCTTCATAGGAATCCCTCACCCTTGCCCATAGTGACTTGAACTCCTCCCTCTGGACCTCAATGGAGGAGGTCGTATTACCTTCCTGAGGAGTAGCATTGAATACCCTCTCAAAATCTAGGAAATTAGCGCCCCACCGCAACTTAACAAAAAGGTAATAAATGTCCAATAAAATGGGCATAAATTCCAAAAAAAAAAAATTACGCACTCCGCGAAACTAAGCCAACAGGACGAATTCCCAATGGCCGATAACCCGATACTTATTATTGTTTCCAAAATAAAACGAAATAATAAAAGAAAATACGAAGGTGAAAAAGCAGTTTCGTACAACCTGTTGCAAATAAGAAATCAACTTTAAATAATTTAAATAATTACAAGAAATTAATAAATAAAGGAATAAAGAAAATCAAAAGGAGACCCATAAATAAATTTTATTGCGTTATTGCATTTCAGTTTGTCGAAAATTCAAACTTTTCATTCACTCAAAGATCTGTTAAAAAAAACCAGATCTATCGAGAATAGAAACAAATAACACCTATTTATGGGTATATCTATCATGTACTCGGTGGATTTGAAGGATTGTTATAAATGGTAACATGCCTTGCTATTTAGCCACCGCACCATCACCAATTATAACACAACTATTGACTTATAACTGATATCAAATTGGGTGGCTGAGTTGGATTCCCAACTGGAATATTCACACCACAATCTGATATCCTAGTCACTTTTGAGTCTATTATAACTCAAGACACGTTGGTATAACAGTACATAAAAAGAACACTTTGGTTATTATAACTCAAGACACGTTGGTATAACAGTACATAAAAAGAACACTTTGGTTCTTATACTCGATAAATTTACAAAGTGTGTCAGTGCTATCGAAATTTAACACACCACTTTGTAAATATATATGCACTGTTATAAATTTTATATAAAAGCAAAGTTTTGTTGTCTAGTCTAACAGAACTTTACTTGTATATAAAATTACCACCAAAATTCAAAAAAATATAAAAGAAAATACAAAATATAATAAATACATACATACATACATAATTGGCCATTACAACCCTTCAGTCAGGATTACGGCCTAGCTTCTCACACCACTCATGTTGTGTGCGTTAATTTTATACGTGAGTGGCGGGACCTACAGTTTAACGTCGACTCCGAACGACAGAATTTTGAGAAACTTTTTCATGGCAGTTTATTTTACTCTCAGAGTTTTTGCCAGAAATCTGCTGAGAGGAAGTCGCCGAAGAAATATTTTTTTTTTCATATTTCATTTTTGATGTCTGACCTGGGATACGAACCCGGGCTTTACGAATAGTAAGCCAACACACTACCTACTACACCACGGCGACTTCTATATATATATATATAATAAATACTTTACCTTTAAACTCAAAGGTTACTTTTTTTTTCGAACGTCCCCGGCCTCACACTAACCCACCCTCACCCGACCACGGAGGGCTCGTCCCCATTACGTAGGGACACGTACACACTACAGTCCGGACTGTATCGGGTAAGGGAAAAGTAATGGCAACGAGAACATAAAACAGCTACAGAACTTAATCACAAGCTGAATAAAGTTACAATAAACAGGAACTACCTATAACAAGATTTTATTTAATAATTTACAAATTAATGCCAGCATATAAGCTACGTTTTATATTACAAACACTACTATTAAAATCAATAAAATCATAATATAATTTAAAATCGTTACATAATCTACGAAAAGGAAAATTACATCCATAGTTCGTTCTATAAAAATCTAAAGAAAGAGGACGATAGTGCCGTGAAAATCTTGCTGGAATACTGAAATTCAGGTTACAAAGCAAAAATTCAGAATCGATATCACCTTTAACCAGATTAAAAACAAAACAAACCCCTAAAACAGTGCTTCTACGTTCCAAAGTTGGAAGTTTTATCAAACCTAATCTATCCTCATATGACGGAAACCCATTGGCATAATCCCATCCTAAGCCACGTAAACAGAATAATAAAAACTGCTTCTGCACAGACTCAATTGAATCACTATGACAACGATATTATGGATTCCAAATAATAGACGCATACTCCAAAATAGGTCTAACAAGTGAAATGTATAGCAGTCTCGTTATATAAGGATCAATGAATTCCCTAGCCCATCTTTTCACAAAACCAAGAACAGCCCGAGCCTTGCCTATCATCATACTAATATGATCAATAAAAGACAATTTCATATCCAATAATACTCCCAAATCAAGAAATGTAGTCACAGTTTCCAAAGGGCAAGAATTAATCACATAAGTGGACGAAATTACGCCCCGCGAGAGAAAACCATGCATTTACATTTCTTCAAGTTAAGATCCATTAAATTAATTCTGCACCAAGTTACAAACAAATCAATATTTCGCTGAAGAACAGCCTGACCATGATCATCATCAAAAGTATAAAATAATTTAACGTCGTCAGCATACATCAGAATATTACAATCGGAAATAGCACAAGGAAGATCATTAAGAAACAATAAGAACAGTAAAGGACCCAAATGGCTACCCTGCGGAACACCAGAAGTAACATATACTGTCTTAGACAATACATTCCTAAACATTACCCTCTGAGTCCTAAGGGAGAGGTAGGAGTCTAGCCAACGATGAATAATATCAGGAATACCGATTAATGAAAGTTTAAGAAGCAAAATTCTATGATTAACCCTATCAAAAGCTTTACTGAAATCAGTATAAATTACATCAGTCCGAGCTCTGGCAAGAAACCCCTGAAAACATGCGTAGTAAATTCAAGAAGATTAGTGACAGTCGACCTACCTTTCAAAAAACCATGTTGGAAAGGGGATATTAAAGATCTCGTATTAAAACAGAGATAATCCGTCACCAGTTTCTCCATTAACTTGGGAATAGCACTGAGTTTGGCAATACCCCTGTAATTGGAAATATTGGATTTATTACCCGACTTATGCAAAGGAATTATAAATGAACTCTTCCAAATAGATGGAAAATGACCAGCCCTCAGAAGCCCATTGAATATAAAGGTCAAAGGACCACTCAAAACAACAGCGCACTTTCTCAAAATACAGGCCGGTACCCCGTCAGGGCCCGGCAAGTATGTGAGTTTCAGTCCAGACAAAGACTCAAGAACAGACTCCTCATCAAATGAATATATATTAGAAATAGAGACACTTCCCACTGAATAAGGATACGAAAAGCCGCTACTCAGATCAGATCCCGAGTCCAATTGCCTATAAGTAGACTGGAAAAAGTTGGCAAACATATCAGAAATATCAAGGTAACTAGAGGACGATACGTCCCCATAAAACAATCAGCGTTTAGCTCGAACGAAGTCATAAAACGATTTAGGATCGCTAGCTAAGTTCGACCTGACTCTAATCATATATTCCTCGTAACAGTAATCATTCATTCTACGATAATCCGCACGCGCCCTAGAGTAAAGAGCATAATCAATATCAGTACCTGATATAACAAACTTCTTAAATAATCTTGATTTTCTGTTCCTCAACCTTGACAGTCTAGCCGAATTCCACGGAGGACCAGAACGCTCCATATGGGGGTGAAATAAGTACAGACGACCAATCTACAGAGGCTAGTAGTGTATTCAAACGACTAAAATCCGTACGATGGAAATTAAATCGCCCCTCATCACTAAATGAGCGATTTATTAAAGGAGGTAAACAAAGATCAACTTCAACAGAAAGTAGCAACGTAGGATGATAACTATCCTCAGGAATAGATATAGGATCAATGCGAAATAAAGAAGAAATACTTGGATCCTCTAAAAATACAAAATCCAAAATTCTACCCATTGAATTCAATACACTATTCACCTGGAAAAGACCCAGATCACACATAGCGGACAGAATTTCATCATAGAATGGAACTGAAGAACATGGCACCAGTGAGCCAGCCTCAGGTGAAAAAGATGTATGCGGAAGATTAAAATCACCAAGGACTACTATAATCCCCTCTTGCCCCATTGAATCAATTACTCTAGAAATTAAATCGAAGTGAGCCCTATAGATATGAATGTCAGAACAGGGAGGAATATACGAGCAATTAATGTACATAGACTTTCCACGATCATAGATCTTAACACAAATAAACTCAATATCCTCAGAAGAACACAAGTCAATCAATTCAAATGTGTATTTAGAGCAAATGGAAATAAGAACACCACCACAATTTTTAGAGCTCCTATCCCGTCTATAAATACTAAAATTACGAGACATAATCTCAGAATCAAAAATATTACAATTCAATCAAGTTTCAGTAAAAGCAATTCCATCAAATTCAAAATCAAAGCTACTATTATAAAGTGAAGAAAGTTTAGACCTAAGTCCGCGAACATTTTGATAAGCAATTTTGAAATTAAAAGGCGATTTCGAAGTTAGTTTTTTTGAGAAATAGGACCAGGCAAATTAGCACCCTTCCTACGATGGCCCAGCCTGAATACGAATTCCCGTACCAATACACCCTGCGGCCAAAACGCAGGATTAACAATTTCACCAAATCTTTCATCGGCAACATAAAATTTAAACGAAGAAATACTGCTATTCAAAGATGGCCTCATCTTATAGCAACCAAACTCAAAAGGTTCCCTAATCTTCGATTTAACGAAACATCTTATATCATCGACCGAAGTATCACATGAAAGACGGAACACAAAAATAGTCCTTTTAGGGTTAACTACAACCAATTCCCTTGGAGCAGAAGTATCTAAACTAGTGGACACTACAGATGAATACGAAACAGAAGACGGTTTAGAAAATACTAGAGAAGTGACATCACCTAGAGGTACAGGTAAAGGAGATAGAGTAGACTTTGGACTCAGTTCAACCAATTTGGCAGACTTCAGTATAGAACTGCCAGTTGGGTTATCAGCAATAGATGGACAAATGTCCACAATAGGAGTAACAGTGGACAATATATTGATTGTCGCAGTTTCCCCTGGCACACAAACTTGCGCCACATGCCCAGAAGCCTCAGAAGAAATAGGGACTGGAACCCTTTCCGATTCGAGCAATTCGTTTAAAAGGCCATATTTTGAAAATAATTCCTCAAACCGACGAAATCTAGCAAAAAGAGATGCAAATTCAGTGTGCATCTCAGTAAACTCACGACGAGTCCCCATAAAAAATTTATAAAATTGGATCTCCACCACCTTAGATTTAGGACAACACCAACGTAGACCCAAGGAACTATCCACTAATTGGTCCGTGGTACGAGGAAGCAAATCAACACACTTAATGTGAAACAAATTATTACATAACCAGCAAGAAATCTGTCGTTCACCCTCTTTCTTTACAATGCACTTTGTTGCTATACAATTTAAAATTTTTATATATAAAAGAAATAAAAGAATAAAGGTATATCTAAAAATGTAAAAACAAAAAACAAAAATAATAATAAATAAGTAAGAATTACAAGCAAAAAATAATACAAAATAATTACAAAAAAATAAACAAATAAACCGTAACCAGCTTACAAAAACAAAAAATAATTAAAACAAGAAGCAATGATTTGTTTTTGTTTTGCTAGAATGACACAACTAGTATCACAATTTAACAAATTAAACTTACAATTTTAAGATAAAACTTCAAAACACAAGAAAACAACAAAAACAGCTTCCAACACACTTATATCAAAAATTTAAAACTTATTTTAAACACTTAAAAATCACAATAATAAAATTTTACGAAGAGCACTTCAAAAACACACACAATCTCAACAGAGTTGCCCGACTTGATTGATATATTTATTTATTTATTAATTACAATACAATTACAAATTATATCTTAATTATATACGAGCGAAGTAACTTGACTATGTGCTCGGTGTAGTGTTACAGACCAGAGTCTCTGCTGCGAATCGAATCCACGACCCCTAATAGTCTAGCACACTACCCACTAGACTACCAGGGCACCCGAGCTGCTGATTGATATATATATATACATATATATATATATAATAGATATAGTATTATATATATATATTATATATATATAATATTATATATATATATTGTTACGTTTTTACCTTTTAAAAAACGTTTAAATATGAGTTCGTTAATTGCAAACAAAGTAAAAACAAATATGTGTTTAATTTCAGTTAAACTGTCTTTATTCTTTACACTACTTTTGTGTCCCACCGTATACAACTTAACGATACAACAATAATAATCTGTTTATTCTTTTTACTAGTTCACACAATTATTCGCTTTACAACCACGACTTGTTTTGTTCACACGCAATTTCACACAAGGCTGACTGAAATAACACCGACTGCTGCCTGCTTTGTCCAGCCCTTTTATAGTCCGACACAACCAGTCTAACGAACATTCTCGAGAGTTCTGTTGTTAGTACATTATTGCTTGTGTACTTTGCTTATGTTGTCTATCACATATTTGTCGTAGCTGGTTTATTTTCACTTCGTGTTGTTGTTGGTACCGGGTGCAACCAGGTTCGTTGTACATAAGTGTGTGTGCAGCTTTAGGTAATCAACACGTTCATTGTATTCTTAGTGTTAGTGTGTATTTGTATTGTGTGGCTTTTGTTTATTGTTTTTTATGTTAAACGATATTATGTCGTTCCGATTTGTGTAACAATATATATATATATAGGTTGATTTTTTAAGAGCTATAGGAAAAATTTTCAAAAAAAAACACATAAAATTCATAAAAATTCATGAAATCTTTATTTGAATCGATAGTACGGTCCATATAATTTAATGTTTGAAGATTATTTCATGCAAATGTTGACCGCGACTGCGCCGCAAATGGTCCATCCGCTTAGTCCAATTTTGGCATACCCTTTCCAACATTTCGGCCGGTATCTCACGAATAAATGCTTCAATGTTGTCTTCCAATGCGTCAATTGAAGCGGGCTTGTCTGTATAGACATGAGCTTTAGCATAGCCCCACAAAAAATAGTCTAAATGCGTTAATCGCACGATCTAGGCGGCCAATTGACCGGTCCCGAACGTGAAATAAAATGTTCACCGAACTCGCCTCTCAATAAGTCCATTGTTACGCGTGTTGTGTGGCATGTGGCACCGTCTTGTGGAAACCACATGTCATGCAAGTCAGGCTCTTGCATTTTGGGCAAAAAAAGTTGGATATCATCTCACGGTAGCCCTCACCATTCACAGTTACGTTACGATTCGCAGCATCTTTGAAGAAGTACAGTCCAATGATCTCACCAGCCCATAAACCGCACCAAACTGTGACTTTTTCTGGATGCATTGGTAGCTTTTGCAATGCTTCTGGCTGATCTTCACTCCAAAATCGACAATTCTGCTTATTTACGTATCGATTGAACCAAAAATGAGCTTCGTCGCTGAACACAATTTTTCGACAAAGAAGTGTATCTTCTGCCAACTTTCCAAGAGCCCATTAACCAAAAATTCTGCGTTGCGGTAGGTCGTTCGGCTTCAATTCTTGCACCAGCTGTATTTTAAAAGGCTTCACACCTAAATCCCTCTGCAAAATTTATCACGTTGTTGAGTAACAGAGGCCCAATTGCTGCGAACGGCGACGAATCGATAATTGATGATCATCATTAACACTGGCCGATACAGCTGCGATATTTTCTTCAGTTCATACTCTACGTAAGCGTGTTGGTGGTTTAATGTCCAACAATGTAAATTTGGTGCGAAATTTAGTCACAATAGCCCGAATAGCCGCTTCAGTGGGTCGATTAAACTGACCATAAAATGGAAGAAGTGCGCAATGAACTTTCTTAACAGAGCACGCATTTTGATAATAAAATTCAATGATTTGCAAGAGTTGCTCGTTTGTAAGACGATTCATGGTTAAATTATAGACCAAACTGAAGATGATTGACAGTGAAACAAAACACGAAACATGCGTGAGCTGTTTAAACCAGTGTTGCCAAAAAGATAATAGCTAAAAAATCACCCGTTATATACAGTAAAGAACGGAGTTTTGTTTGCTAGAATGTAGTTCAATAAAATTTTAAAACTCTGAAGGATTTAAGTGTGTTAATGTGTTATTAAGACTATACTTTCTGCTCACTAAAATTAAAAAAAAAAACCTGACAATATTCTTCATTTAAAACAAAAATATTCATAAAAATAACAATAATCGATTCCGTGCGCTACAAGACTAAAGTACATACATATTTAATTAAATTAATAACGATTTTCAAATATTTAATACTTAGTTGTGTAACCCCTATTTTTCAAAACTGGAGCACATCTGCGTGGCATTGACATCATTAAGTTAGAAAAAACCTCCTTAGAGATGTTTTCTATATGATTTATGTATTATATATATATATATATATATATATATATATATATTGTTATTATTATATTATATATGTACATATATAAAAATATAAATATATATATATAAAATGTATATATATTTTATTATATATACTTTACTTATACAAATGTATATGTTTTAGAAAAAAGTATGACCTCAACAAGTACAATTTCAAATCTTGAAATATAGTTGGAATTGTAAAAACAGCTAGGTATGTAGACACCGTAAATCAGGAGACATTGGCAATAAAAAATCACAGATGGTGTGTAAAGCCGGTTAACTTATTTAAAGATTCCATTGGATTTTTGAACTTCTTTAATTGTAATTAATTTATGATACACGCATTTAATGTTCACGAAATAAATATTTTTTTAATTAATTGTTCATTTTGCTATTATGTTTGTTTTACTTTTTATTTTTAGTTTTTTCGCCACAAACCAAAAACATATGTTTTATAATTGCAAAATGCATAAAATTTAGTGAAAGCCAGGCAAATTCTAAGAGCATAATTGAGATAGCAAAAAAAAACGCTGTCAAAATAAAATAGATTCTATCTCACGACTTCTTTTGCCGACGACTTTTTATGTTATTTTATGTGAAAAAAAATCCTTAAATTCCCTACCATGCGTTGCATGCGTATCTTGCGATGCATGCGTATGCAAAAAAAGTAGAATCAGTGAAGTTGTTTGTGACAAGTTACACAGAAAAACGCATAGACGCATAGAACGCATTACTGATGACAAATTATTGTCATTATTGTTATTGTGTATGGTTTCGATAAATATGTTTGAATAGTGCATTACTATTTATAACTATGTGATGTACTTTGTTGTGATACTATCATAAAAAAAGAACAAGATGTGCTAAAGAGGCTTACAAATTAAACAGCTAAAGCCAGAGTGTGGCCAGATAACCTGCGTCGCTGGTATGCTCGCGTTTTGCCGGGCTGTGGCTCGCCGGATGGGGTGGTCCTTGCCGGTTATCCGAACCTATAGCGCATACACTTATAAAAATATCCATACCAGACTTAAAAAAAAATACACATTCTAAGGGACCCGAAAGCGATACAAACACCGACTGAAACTAAACTAAACGGGAGAACAGATACCTATCGGAGTAACACAATCTAAACGAGAAGAGCCTGCAGATGTCGATGCAGCTCTAATACCCTCCCACAGGAATCACAAGGATCCCTCCATGATAGCCCTGGAATTTGGGAGCTATCCCTAACATTTCTTACCTTACGCCTATCCCGCCACCATTCCATTGACTTACCTAATTTATTCTATTAACTATTCATAAAAAATTTACGCGACTCGACCAAAAATTAATTTTTTTTGTATTATCTAAAAATAAAATACAATTAATCAATATTGAACGATCCTAAATCTATCTGATCCTATTGTTACAAAAAAATCGAAATTTATCCAATATACTTAAAAAATTAATATATATATAATGCATAAACATAGTTAACAAATGAAAGAAAATAAGGTTTACTTAAAAATAATAAAAAAAAATGACATAAGTTTAAATAGAAATTTTCTTTTTGTCGATAAATCTGTCAGTCACGTCTATATCTGTCGAATACCTGTTCTATAACCGAGGTGAGTAATGCTGGATATAGTAGTAGTAGAATAAATATCGTTGTTCGTAGTCTAAGGTGCTGTTACCAATTGGTTTTTTTATAGCTGGTTGATGGTAAGTATATCGAGGCAACTGCGTTGTTTCAGATTGGTGTTTTTTATAGTACTAGTTGATGGTACTGCTGCTGCTGGTTTGTTGGATCAAATATTCGGTGTAATAATACTTCTATGGCTGATTCTGATGATAAATTTGAATATGTGTATCTGCTACTGCTGATAATTGATAATTTTGTGGAAATCGTATATTTCTGGTGTTGATTCTGATGCTAATTTATAAATATGTAGGTGCAACTGATTATAATTTTGTTGAAATCGTATATATTTGTTGATGATTCTGACGATAAATTCGAAATATGTAGATGCAACTGTTGCTGCTGATGACAATTTTGTAGAAATCCTGGTCACACCTTTAAAAAAAAAATTGCCTAGTTCACAAAATAGCGTCTGATCACGCCATACCAAAAAAATATTTACACTTTTCACACTTTTTATTATTGAATATAAAACAAAACTGAAGCACATTTAATTTTAATTTGCAGAAATTAAGTAAAACTTTAAAAATACTCTGCGACGGATTTTTCACATTAATCTTTAATCGTTGAAAGGTTTTGTTCACCATCGAACCGAACAAGAGGAAAAGAGGACGCTTATCTTTCGTTCGCAGCCTTTTATGCCCTTCTATTTTACTTCTAGAACATTCGATACCGTTAGATTTTTTTCCAATTATTTCCCGTCCAAGTATATCTATCCTTTTCCTACTTATATCCTACTTTATCCTTGTCATTCAATTGGGATTGCCAATTGTTGAAATTTCAATTTTAGAGTTGCCAACTGCTATCTTCATGTTCGCATGTGTAACTTACATAACATATTTTCGCATTTTTTTGTATTATAAAAATATTAATAAAAACATATTTCATAATAAAGTTTACTACTGATTTAAGAACAAAATACATTAAAATACATTTTTTAACAAAAATGTATGAAAAAAAATTGGTATATTGTTTGTTGTTTTTATTTACTGAGTGTCATTTCTTTTGAATTTATTAATTTGTAAACAAGAGCAATAGAGGAGAAGTTAATTGAAAACCATTGTCTTGTGTTCTTTTGAGGCTTTTCGTAGGCCTTAGTAGCACAAATATCGTATATGTAGATTCATAAACATGTAATTAATTAACCAAAATCATAATTAGATTTTAAATTTTTCCCAAAACTGTTTTTCATTGCTAATTATTTTACCACAACAGCTGATCACAACAAAAAACCAGTCGCATATAACGCATTGTGTGTAACTTGCAATAAAAAACGCATGGAACGGGAGAAAGGCATTAAACGCATGGCTTAAGCCCCAATTCTGTTCCATTCATTCCATTTGAAGTGGAGGCTAACGATATTAATATTGGCCATCTTTTTTTGATAGCGTGTTTGTTTCAAGTTGCTTGTATATTTTGTTTCATCACATTCATGTAGCTCTATTCTTCAGAGAGAGAATATATTTCTCTCAGCTCGAGTTTGTTTATAGCTGAATTCACTCATGTTGCCCGAACAAAATTTTTGTCCGGAGAAAATTATTTGTTATTAAGCGTTTTCTGAAGCACGAGTAACCTATTTCAAATATTTTATCCCGACAAACAGAGCTGTCGTAAGTAAACATTATAATTAAACAATGGGATAGCACTGCAAACTTTGGTTATATTTTACTTTATTTGTTAGCGTCAAAAACATATTTTTAATTTTTTGAAAAAATAATGTGCTAAAAAATTAAAGAGAAAAATTTATTTTGCTGATGGCCATTGAAAAACAAAAAGCATCATTATAAGCTAGGTAAAAAGAGAAAAAGACAATTTCAGTGAAAAAAATATTAAAACAAACAAAAAAAAAATTCTGAATTCCTAGTAAATTATTAAAATTAAATATAAAACAAAAAATAAAAATAATACAAATTAATCCTTTTTAAATCAAAGCACGCAACAAATCCTACTCACAGACTTTTTAATTTATAAATTCAAAAACACCCGACCGTAGTAGAGGTAAATCACATACTTTTTTCCACATGTTACTCGGTGCTTTTTTCAAAAAAAAGTTTTTCGAAATGGGAGAATCGTGCTGCAGAAAACTCTTAGTAAAAATCACCGTATAAACAGTATCGAAACCATTGACGTTTGACAAACGCTCATAGCAGCAAATTACTAGCCAATTTAGAGGGAGAAAAAAATGTTATAATGTTTTGCGAATCAAATGTGTTAGAAGCAACAAATATACAGAGTGAAAACTGGCGGATAAAGCAGAAAAATTAAATGCAAATAAACATTTATTTTGTGTTAAAAAAGGGAAAATTTTGAATATTTTTTAATTTCTTCAATGAAAAGTTTAAAGATTCTTAAATATTTAAAAATTAATCGAAATGTGTGTGATTTTCGGCCACAATGAATATAATTTCTTGTGCAAGAGATTATTAAGAAGCTAAATATTACAAGATCAAAATAAGACGTACTGCTCATAAAAAAATTTTCTTGCTGAAAGTTGCCAATATTTTTTAATTTCTTGAAAGAAAAAGTTAAAATTTGTTATTGTTATTAGTTGTTTTTATTATTTATTAATAGTTTTACACAAAAATTACATTTTTATTAACTCTCGCCAATATAAAAAACCCACCCCAAAACCTAAAAAAACATAAATAAACAAAACAGATAGACAATCAGAAAGGGACAGAAATACTTTTTGGTAATATTTGCTGTCCCTTTCATAATTCGCTGGTAAACGTCAAAATTGCGTTTCGATACTGTTTATACGGTGGTAAAAATAATTTTGTCCGGACAAAAACTTCGTTCGGACAACGTGGATGAATTCAGTATAACACACACATTTTTCGAACTTGCAGCTTTACTTTCAAGAGATTTTTGAAGACAGACAATTTTTGGCACTTGCAATAATTAAAATGACAGTTAGTTAAATATGTAACATTATGTGACCATAAAGTGACCACCTGTGCCAAATATTTTCTCCTTTTTCTGAGCAAATAAATGTTTGGTCTCTTTTTCCATAAAAATAACCAAAATGGAGAACATTTAATGATATGCTTAGTTTTAGATTAGTTTTTATCATGACTTTTTTAAATGCAATGTGGTATTTAATACGCAACACCAACAAATTTATACTAAATTTGCTACAAAAGGTTATATAGAAGAAAAACATGAATAAACTAATAGTTTCTAAGAAAATTATAATTTTATAAAAAAAAAAAGTCGGATAAAAAAAACATATTTTTTAGTTCCTGGTCCATAGTAGACCAATGTATTCAAATTTTTGTACATTAATCGAGAGGTCTTTGGAAGTTCAAAATTTTAATATAGCGACAGTTTAATATTTCAAAAACCAGTTTTTAACGGTACAAAATTTTTAAGTTTGTATGTGTACATATATACAATATTCTATTAAGTTTATATTTAAGCCAACATTAAGATTTATTTGTGTAAGCTCTTATATTTTATTTAGTTGTCAACACTGATATGGAAAAGATAAACAATTAAATTGCTGTTGCAATTTGTATTTTTTTGGTGAAGAATATGGTGGTTTTAACTTCTTCCTTCAATATTAACAAAGAAGTTGCCCCGCAACTTAACACAATAATGTTTTACCATCTTCCATTTTGAATTTTAATTTATTTCAATTAATGTGTGTGTTTATTTATAATATACGTTTTTTTATTTATATTTATAAGGAAACAAATTTTTGTTTATGAGAAAAGAAATTTTAATATTTGCTACGGAAATTATTTTCTGCGATGTGACCGCAGGGAAAACATGTTTGCTACAAACTGTTCGACTGCTACTTGGCAAAATAAATTTTGTCAAATATTTGTCCTCAATGGGATCACCAGACAAACTGCAGAAAAATTTAAGGCAAATATGAACAAACATATTGAAGCAAAGATTTTCACTATATGACGGTCCCTTTCAGGACGAACTCAATAAGGTGATAGCAGAATTACAACTCAATTTGCAATGTTCTTTTTAACAAAACACGTATTTTTTTTTGGGTGCCCATTATTGTCAAATGAAATTCGGCGTAAGCCAGAAATGACAAAGGTGAATCCATATAATGACATAAAGGTTTTATTTTGTGTCACTAGAGGTATAGTGTTCGTTTCTTTTTGTTTATAAAAAATTTTAAAAAACAAATTTTTTAAATACGTTCTGATTTGCTCTACCACTAAGTTCGTCATGCTTGAGGGGGATACTGGGAACCATAAAAGCGGATTCTACAATAAAAGTTGTGCCAGAACATGAAGAATATTTAAATAAATTATAAATTGTGTAGAATACAAATATAAAAGGAAATAAAAAATAAATAAACAAAATAATGTATATACAGTGAGCAAAAAATATGTGTACACTTATTATAAAAAACTAACAAATAAATTATTGCACAGGATTTTGTTTAAGATGACTTTCTAGAAAACCGGTAGCCAAATGTAGGAATTTCCTAGTTTCGACAATTATTTTCTTTATACGTAACCAATAGAGAAAAGTTTATAATCGGAATATAGTTTTTAAGCTTTTTAGTCTTCAGGACAATAAATTTCTTTTTATAGATAATTTGTTGTTCAAAAGTTATTTCGAGGTAGTAAGTATAAGATTATTTTGCTCACTGTACGCAAACAAAATATTTGATATTTATGTGTACTGAAAAAAGCACTCACATGGCCTGATAACACCACCTTATATGAATTCGCCTTGGTCCCTTTCAAACAAACGCTGAAATATATAAAGGTAGGGCTATACTTGGATGTTTTAAAAATTAATTTACAGTTTGTAGCAGAACTTCTTTTTAATTTTTAGTAATTATAGGTATTTTCGTTTCCACTTGTGCGTGTAAAGGCAGGGTTAATAATACATTATAGTCTGAAAGAATTACATGTGGCAATGCTACTCATTTTGAAAACTTAACATGTATATGAGTTTGGCACCACCTTTTCTCGTGATCTTTTTTATTTGCAATTTGTCAGCTGACTTCCAAAATTGTCTTAATTTATCGTACTTCACAAGATTAATTTGGCACGAAAAAGGTAGAATTGAAATATAATGGCGTTGCATTCAGCTGTCAAAGGAAAGCTAATTTCTGTAATTGGTGACGAGGTACGTATATATTTTTTTAATTTTTCGGTAATAACGGGCTCCACCACCTTAGATTTAGGACAACACCAACGTAGACCCAAGGAACTATCCACTAATTGGTCCGTGGTACGAGGAAGCAAATCAACACACTTAATGTGAAACAAATTATTACATAACCAGCAAGAAATCTGTCGTTCACCCTCTTTCTTTACAATGCACTTTGTTGCTATACAATTTAAAATTTTTATATATAAAAGAAATAAAAGAATAAAGGTATATCTAAAAATGTAAAAACAAAAAACAAAAATAATAATAAATAAGTAAGAATTACAAGCAAAAAATAATACAAAATAATTACAAAAAAATAAACAAATAAACCGTAACCAGCTTACAAAAACAAAAAATAATTAAAACAAGAAGCAATGATTTGTTTTTGTTTTGCTAGAATGACACAACTAGTATCACAATTTAACAAATTAAACTTACAATTTTAAGATAAAACTTCAAAACACAAGAAAACAACAAAAACAGCTTCCAACACACTTATATCAAAAATTTAAAACTTATTTTAAACACTTAAAAATCACAATAATAAAATTTTACGAAGAGCACTTCAAAAACACACACAATCTCAACAGAGTTGCCCGACTTGATTGATATATTTATTTATTTATTAATTACAATACAATTACAAATTATATCTTAATTATATACGAGCGAAGTAACTTGACTATGTGCTCGGTGTAGTGTTACAGACCAGAGTCTCTGCTGCGAATCGAATCCACGACCCCTAATAGTCTAGCACACTACCCACTAGACTACCAGGGCACCCGAGCTGCTGATTGATATATATATATACATATATATATATATAATAGATATAGTATTATATATATATATTATATATATATAATATTATATATATATATTGTTACGTTTTTACCTTTTAAAAAACGTTTAAATATGAGTTCGTTAATTGCAAACAAAGTAAAAACAAATATGTGTTTAATTTCAGTTAAACTGTCTTTATTCTTTACACTACTTTTGTGTCCCACCGTATACAACTTAACGATACAACAATAATAATCTGTTTATTCTTTTTACTAGTTCACACAATTATTCGCTTTACAACCACGACTTGTTTTGTTCACACGCAATTTCACACAAGGCTGACTGAAATAACACCGACTGCTGCCTGCTTTGTCCAGCCCTTTTATAGTCCGACACAACCAGTCTAACGAACATTCTCGAGAGTTCTGTTGTTAGTACATTATTGCTTGTGTACTTTGCTTATGTTGTCTATCACATATTTGTCGTAGCTGGTTTATTTTCACTTCGTGTTGTTGTTGGTACCGGGTGCAACCAGGTTCGTTGTACATAAGTGTGTGTGCAGCTTTAGGTAATCAACACGTTCATTGTATTCTTAGTGTTAGTGTGTATTTGTATTGTGTGGCTTTTGTTTATTGTTTTTTATGTTAAACGATATTATGTCGTTCCGATTTGTGTAACAATATATATATATATAGGTTGATTTTTTAAGAGCTATAGGAAAAATTTTCAAAAAAAAACACATAAAATTCATAAAAATTCATGAAATCTTTATTTGAATCGATAGTACGGTCCATATAATTTAATGTTTGAAGATTATTTCATGCAAATGTTGACCGCGACTGCGCCGCAAATGGTCCATCCGCTTAGTCCAATTTTGGCATACCCTTTCCAACATTTCGGCCGGTATCTCACGAATAAATGCTTCAATGTTGTCTTCCAATGCGTCAATTGAAGCGGGCTTGTCTGTATAGACATGAGCTTTAGCATAGCCCCACAAAAAATAGTCTAAATGCGTTAATCGCACGATCTAGGCGGCCAATTGACCGGTCCCGAACGTGAAATAAAATGTTCACCGAACTCGCCTCTCAATAAGTCCATTGTTACGCGTGTTGTGTGGCATGTGGCACCGTCTTGTGGAAACCACATGTCATGCAAGTCAGGCTCTTGCATTTTGGGCAAAAAAAGTTGGATATCATCTCACGGTAGCCCTCACCATTCACAGTTACGTTACGATTCGCAGCATCTTTGAAGAAGTACAGTCCAATGATCTCACCAGCCCATAAACCGCACCAAACTGTGACTTTTTCTGGATGCATTGGTAGCTTTTGCAATGCTTCTGGCTGATCTTCACTCCAAAATCGACAATTCTGCTTATTTACGTATCGATTGAACCAAAAATGAGCTTCGTCGCTGAACACAATTTTTCGACAAAGAAGTGTATCTTCTGCCAACTTTCCAAGAGCCCATTAACCAAAAATTCTGCGTTGCGGTAGGTCGTTCGGCTTCAATTCTTGCACCAGCTGTATTTTAAAAGGCTTCACACCTAAATCCCTCTGCAAAATTTATCACGTTGTTGAGTAACAGAGGCCCAATTGCTGCGAACGGCGACGAATCGATAATTGATGATCATCATTAACACTGGCCGATACAGCTGCGATATTTTCTTCAGTTCATACTCTACGTAAGCGTGTTGGTGGTTTAATGTCCAACAATGTAAATTTGGTGCGAAATTTAGTCACAATAGCCCGAATAGCCGCTTCAGTGGGTCGATTAAACTGACCATAAAATGGAAGAAGTGCGCAATGAACTTTCTTAACAGAGCACGCATTTTGATAATAAAATTCAATGATTTGCAAGAGTTGCTCGTTTGTAAGACGATTCATGGTTAAATTATAGACCAAACTGAAGATGATTGACAGTGAAACAAAACACGAAACATGCGTGAGCTGTTTAAACCAGTGTTGCCAAAAAGATAATAGCTAAAAAATCACCCGTTATATACAGTAAAGAACGGAGTTTTGTTTGCTAGAATGTAGTTCAATAAAATTTTAAAACTCTGAAGGATTTAAGTGTGTTAATGTGTTATTAAGACTATACTTTCTGCTCACTAAAATTAAAAAAAAAAACCTGACAATATTCTTCATTTAAAACAAAAATATTCATAAAAATAACAATAATCGATTCCGTGCGCTACAAGACTAAAGTACATACATATTTAATTAAATTAATAACGATTTTCAAATATTTAATACTTAGTTGTGTAACCCCTATTTTTCAAAACTGGAGCACATCTGCGTGGCATTGACATCATTAAGTTAGAAAAAACCTCCTTAGAGATGTTTTCTATATGATTTATGTATTATATATATATATATATATATATATATATATATATTGTTATTATTATATTATATATGTACATATATAAAAATATAAATATATATATATAAAATGTATATATATTTTATTATATATACTTTACTTATACAAATGTATATGTTTTAGAAAAAAGTATGACCTCAACAAGTACAATTTCAAATCTTGAAATATAGTTGGAATTGTAAAAACAGCTAGGTATGTAGACACCGTAAATCAGGAGACATTGGCAATAAAAAATCACAGATGGTGTGTAAAGCCGGTTAACTTATTTAAAGATTCCATTGGATTTTTGAACTTCTTTAATTGTAATTAATTTATGATACACGCATTTAATGTTCACGAAATAAATATTTTTTTAATTAATTGTTCATTTTGCTATTATGTTTGTTTTACTTTTTATTTTTAGTTTTTTCGCCACAAACCAAAAACATATGTTTTATAATTGCAAAATGCATAAAATTTAGTGAAAGCCAGGCAAATTCTAAGAGCATAATTGAGATAGCAAAAAAAAACGCTGTCAAAATAAAATAGATTCTATCTCACGACTTCTTTTGCCGACGACTTTTTATGTTATTTTATGTGAAAAAAAATCCTTAAATTCCCTACCATGCGTTGCATGCGTATCTTGCGATGCATGCGTATGCAAAAAAAGTAGAATCAGTGAAGTTGTTTGTGACAAGTTACACAGAAAAACGCATAGACGCATAGAACGCATTACTGATGACAAATTATTGTCATTATTGTTATTGTGTATGGTTTCGATAAATATGTTTGAATAGTGCATTACTATTTATAACTATGTGATGTACTTTGTTGTGATACTATCATAAAAAAAGAACAAGATGTGCTAAAGAGGCTTACAAATTAAACAGCTAAAGCCAGAGTGTGGCCAGATAACCTGCGTCGCTGGTATGCTCGCGTTTTGCCGGGCTGTGGCTCGCCGGATGGGGTGGTCCTTGCCGGTTATCCGAACCTATAGCGCATACACTTATAAAAATATCCATACCAGACTTAAAAAAAAATACACATTCTAAGGGACCCGAAAGCGATACAAACACCGACTGAAACTAAACTAAACGGGAGAACAGATACCTATCGGAGTAACACAATCTAAACGAGAAGAGCCTGCAGATGTCGATGCAGCTCTAATACCCTCCCACAGGAATCACAAGGATCCCTCCATGATAGCCCTGGAATTTGGGAGCTATCCCTAACATTTCTTACCTTACGCCTATCCCGCCACCATTCCATTGACTTACCTAATTTATTCTATTAACTATTCATAAAAAATTTACGCGACTCGACCAAAAATTAATTTTTTTTGTATTATCTAAAAATAAAATACAATTAATCAATATTGAACGATCCTAAATCTATCTGATCCTATTGTTACAAAAAAATCGAAATTTATCCAATATACTTAAAAAATTAATATATATATAATGCATAAACATAGTTAACAAATGAAAGAAAATAAGGTTTACTTAAAAATAATAAAAAAAAATGACATAAGTTTAAATAGAAATTTTCTTTTTGTCGATAAATCTGTCAGTCACGTCTATATCTGTCGAATACCTGTTCTATAACCGAGGTGAGTAATGCTGGATATAGTAGTAGTAGAATAAATATCGTTGTTCGTAGTCTAAGGTGCTGTTACCAATTGGTTTTTTTATAGCTGGTTGATGGTAAGTATATCGAGGCAACTGCGTTGTTTCAGATTGGTGTTTTTTATAGTACTAGTTGATGGTACTGCTGCTGCTGGTTTGTTGGATCAAATATTCGGTGTAATAATACTTCTATGGCTGATTCTGATGATAAATTTGAATATGTGTATCTGCTACTGCTGATAATTGATAATTTTGTGGAAATCGTATATTTCTGGTGTTGATTCTGATGCTAATTTATAAATATGTAGGTGCAACTGATTATAATTTTGTTGAAATCGTATATATTTGTTGATGATTCTGACGATAAATTCGAAATATGTAGATGCAACTGTTGCTGCTGATGACAATTTTGTAGAAATCCTGGTCACACCTTTAAAAAAAAAATTGCCTAGTTCACAAAATAGCGTCTGATCACGCCATACCAAAAAAATATTTACACTTTTCACACTTTTTATTATTGAATATAAAACAAAACTGAAGCACATTTAATTTTAATTTGCAGAAATTAAGTAAAACTTTAAAAATACTCTGCGACGGATTTTTCACATTAATCTTTAATCGTTGAAAGGTTTTGTTCACCATCGAACCGAACAAGAGGAAAAGAGGACGCTTATCTTTCGTTCGCAGCCTTTTATGCCCTTCTATTTTACTTCTAGAACATTCGATACCGTTAGATTTTTTTCCAATTATTTCCCGTCCAAGTATATCTATCCTTTTCCTACTTATATCCTACTTTATCCTTGTCATTCAATTGGGATTGCCAATTGTTGAAATTTCAATTTTAGAGTTGCCAACTGCTATCTTCATGTTCGCATGTGTAACTTACATAACATATTTTCGCATTTTTTTGTATTATAAAAATATTAATAAAAACATATTTCATAATAAAGTTTACTACTGATTTAAGAACAAAATACATTAAAATACATTTTTTAACAAAAATGTATGAAAAAAAATTGGTATATTGTTTGTTGTTTTTATTTACTGAGTGTCATTTCTTTTGAATTTATTAATTTGTAAACAAGAGCAATAGAGGAGAAGTTAATTGAAAACCATTGTCTTGTGTTCTTTTGAGGCTTTTCGTAGGCCTTAGTAGCACAAATATCGTATATGTAGATTCATAAACATGTAATTAATTAACCAAAATCATAATTAGATTTTAAATTTTTCCCAAAACTGTTTTTCATTGCTAATTATTTTACCACAACAGCTGATCACAACAAAAAACCAGTCGCATATAACGCATTGTGTGTAACTTGCAATAAAAAACGCATGGAACGGGAGAAAGGCATTAAACGCATGGCTTAAGCCCCAATTCTGTTCCATTCATTCCATTTGAAGTGGAGGCTAACGATATTAATATTGGCCATCTTTTTTTGATAGCGTGTTTGTTTCAAGTTGCTTGTATATTTTGTTTCATCACATTCATGTAGCTCTATTCTTCAGAGAGAGAATATATTTCTCTCAGCTCGAGTTTGTTTATAGCTGAATTCACTCATGTTGCCCGAACAAAATTTTTGTCCGGAGAAAATTATTTGTTATTAAGCGTTTTCTGAAGCACGAGTAACCTATTTCAAATATTTTATCCCGACAAACAGAGCTGTCGTAAGTAAACATTATAATTAAACAATGGGATAGCACTGCAAACTTTGGTTATATTTTACTTTATTTGTTAGCGTCAAAAACATATTTTTAATTTTTTGAAAAAATAATGTGCTAAAAAATTAAAGAGAAAAATTTATTTTGCTGATGGCCATTGAAAAACAAAAAGCATCATTATAAGCTAGGTAAAAAGAGAAAAAGACAATTTCAGTGAAAAAAATATTAAAACAAACAAAAAAAAAATTCTGAATTCCTAGTAAATTATTAAAATTAAATATAAAACAAAAAATAAAAATAATACAAATTAATCCTTTTTAAATCAAAGCACGCAACAAATCCTACTCACAGACTTTTTAATTTATAAATTCAAAAACACCCGACCGTAGTAGAGGTAAATCACATACTTTTTTCCACATGTTACTCGGTGCTTTTTTCAAAAAAAAGTTTTTCGAAATGGGAGAATCGTGCTGCAGAAAACTCTTAGTAAAAATCACCGTATAAACAGTATCGAAACCATTGACGTTTGACAAACGCTCATAGCAGCAAATTACTAGCCAATTTAGAGGGAGAAAAAAATGTTATAATGTTTTGCGAATCAAATGTGTTAGAAGCAACAAATATACAGAGTGAAAACTGGCGGATAAAGCAGAAAAATTAAATGCAAATAAACATTTATTTTGTGTTAAAAAAGGGAAAATTTTGAATATTTTTTAATTTCTTCAATGAAAAGTTTAAAGATTCTTAAATATTTAAAAATTAATCGAAATGTGTGTGATTTTCGGCCACAATGAATATAATTTCTTGTGCAAGAGATTATTAAGAAGCTAAATATTACAAGATCAAAATAAGACGTACTGCTCATAAAAAAATTTTCTTGCTGAAAGTTGCCAATATTTTTTAATTTCTTGAAAGAAAAAGTTAAAATTTGTTATTGTTATTAGTTGTTTTTATTATTTATTAATAGTTTTACACAAAAATTACATTTTTATTAACTCTCGCCAATATAAAAAACCCACCCCAAAACCTAAAAAAACATAAATAAACAAAACAGATAGACAATCAGAAAGGGACAGAAATACTTTTTGGTAATATTTGCTGTCCCTTTCATAATTCGCTGGTAAACGTCAAAATTGCGTTTCGATACTGTTTATACGGTGGTAAAAATAATTTTGTCCGGACAAAAACTTCGTTCGGACAACGTGGATGAATTCAGTATAACACACACATTTTTCGAACTTGCAGCTTTACTTTCAAGAGATTTTTGAAGACAGACAATTTTTGGCACTTGCAATAATTAAAATGACAGTTAGTTAAATATGTAACATTATGTGACCATAAAGTGACCACCTGTGCCAAATATTTTCTCCTTTTTCTGAGCAAATAAATGTTTGGTCTCTTTTTCCATAAAAATAACCAAAATGGAGAACATTTAATGATATGCTTAGTTTTAGATTAGTTTTTATCATGACTTTTTTAAATGCAATGTGGTATTTAATACGCAACACCAACAAATTTATACTAAATTTGCTACAAAAGGTTATATAGAAGAAAAACATGAATAAACTAATAGTTTCTAAGAAAATTATAATTTTATAAAAAAAAAAAGTCGGATAAAAAAAACATATTTTTTAGTTCCTGGTCCATAGTAGACCAATGTATTCAAATTTTTGTACATTAATCGAGAGGTCTTTGGAAGTTCAAAATTTTAATATAGCGACAGTTTAATATTTCAAAAACCAGTTTTTAACGGTACAAAATTTTTAAGTTTGTATGTGTACATATATACAATATTCTATTAAGTTTATATTTAAGCCAACATTAAGATTTATTTGTGTAAGCTCTTATATTTTATTTAGTTGTCAACACTGATATGGAAAAGATAAACAATTAAATTGCTGTTGCAATTTGTATTTTTTTGGTGAAGAATATGGTGGTTTTAACTTCTTCCTTCAATATTAACAAAGAAGTTGCCCCGCAACTTAACACAATAATGTTTTACCATCTTCCATTTTGAATTTTAATTTATTTCAATTAATGTGTGTGTTTATTTATAATATACGTTTTTTTATTTATATTTATAAGGAAACAAATTTTTGTTTATGAGAAAAGAAATTTTAATATTTGCTACGGAAATTATTTTCTGCGATGTGACCGCAGGGAAAACATGTTTGCTACAAACTGTTCGACTGCTACTTGGCAAAATAAATTTTGTCAAATATTTGTCCTCAATGGGATCACCAGACAAACTGCAGAAAAATTTAAGGCAAATATGAACAAACATATTGAAGCAAAGATTTTCACTATATGACGGTCCCTTTCAGGACGAACTCAATAAGGTGATAGCAGAATTACAACTCAATTTGCAATGTTCTTTTTAACAAAACACGTATTTTTTTTTGGGTGCCCATTATTGTCAAATGAAATTCGGCGTAAGCCAGAAATGACAAAGGTGAATCCATATAATGACATAAAGGTTTTATTTTGTGTCACTAGAGGTATAGTGTTCGTTTCTTTTTGTTTATAAAAAATTTTAAAAAACAAATTTTTTAAATACGTTCTGATTTGCTCTACCACTAAGTTCGTCATGCTTGAGGGGGATACTGGGAACCATAAAAGCGGATTCTACAATAAAAGTTGTGCCAGAACATGAAGAATATTTAAATAAATTATAAATTGTGTAGAATACAAATATAAAAGGAAATAAAAAATAAATAAACAAAATAATGTATATACAGTGAGCAAAAAATATGTGTACACTTATTATAAAAAACTAACAAATAAATTATTGCACAGGATTTTGTTTAAGATGACTTTCTAGAAAACCGGTAGCCAAATGTAGGAATTTCCTAGTTTCGACAATTATTTTCTTTATACGTAACCAATAGAGAAAAGTTTATAATCGGAATATAGTTTTTAAGCTTTTTAGTCTTCAGGACAATAAATTTCTTTTTATAGATAATTTGTTGTTCAAAAGTTATTTCGAGGTAGTAAGTATAAGATTATTTTGCTCACTGTACGCAAACAAAATATTTGATATTTATGTGTACTGAAAAAAGCACTCACATGGCCTGATAACACCACCTTATATGAATTCGCCTTGGTCCCTTTCAAACAAACGCTGAAATATATAAAGGTAGGGCTATACTTGGATGTTTTAAAAATTAATTTACAGTTTGTAGCAGAACTTCTTTTTAATTTTTAGTAATTATAGGTATTTTCGTTTCCACTTGTGCGTGTAAAGGCAGGGTTAATAATACATTATAGTCTGAAAGAATTACATGTGGCAATGCTACTCATTTTGAAAACTTAACATGTATATGAGTTTGGCACCACCTTTTCTCGTGATCTTTTTTATTTGCAATTTGTCAGCTGACTTCCAAAATTGTCTTAATTTATCGTACTTCACAAGATTAATTTGGCACGAAAAAGGTAGAATTGAAATATAATGGCGTTGCATTCAGCTGTCAAAGGAAAGCTAATTTCTGTAATTGGTGACGAGGTACGTATATATTTTTTTAATTTTTCGGTAATAACGTATTTTTGTGTAGGATACTTGCGTTGGATTTTTACTTGGTGGAGTCGGTGAGATTAACAAAAATCGTCACCCTAATTTTATGGTTGTTGATAAAAGTATGTATATTTTTTAAACTTCTTGTTTTTAATAAATATCCATTATAACAACCAATTTTACAGACACTGCTATAAGCGAAATCGAAGATTGTTTTAAGCGTTTCCTGAAAAGAGATGACATTGATATTATACTAATCAATCAGAACTATGCTGAACTTATTCGTCACGTGATTGATGCACACACTTCACCAGTTCCTGCTGTTCTGGAAATCCCTTCAAAAGATCACCCATATGATGCTAGCAAAGACTCTATATTAAGACGTGCTAGAGTAAGACTGCAGATTAAAAAAATAAAAAAAATGTTTAATGAAATTTTTCTTTCAGGGTATGTTCAATCCAGAGGATTTAGTTCGCTAAAATAGAGTATTGAGCAAATATGCATGCAATTATTAAAATTAAATATGTATGTTGAAAATTATTTATATGTGTTTTCATTCATTCTGGCGCAATGTATACGTCGGTATACAAATATTTAAATGTTCCAGAAATGCAGTACAAAGTTTCTGTTATAAATTACTTTTAACGCTATTAATTGGAGTTATGCGGAGGTTATCGCTTATGGCGTTTTCTTTTTTACTGTAACTTTCCGAAGAAATTAAAAGTATATATTAAAATCTTAAAACTAAAATATTGATATTGCCAATGCAATAACCAACATTTCGTGTTCGCTAATATTAGGGAAATATATTCATCGTTATATTTGATTACGTCTATACCCTCAAAATGCAGCAGATTGCAAAGTGGTTAGGATGATTAAATAGGAGGTAGTAGCCAGAGTTGACCGTGGTCAACCGTGGGCGGATTTTAGTCTTATCCGACTTATTTTTGCCGCAATGTAGTGAGTCCATGTAAAACAATGATCAACATGCATACTGAGGTAGTCGATGTGGTTTTGTTCCGGTATTCTTAAACCATTAATGCTCAAAGGAGGACAATTTTTTCTGAGGTAGGTAAGTTTTTTATCATTGTCATATCCGGTAGCTTTTTTTGCATTCAGCTCCTTAATAGCTGTTCTCAAATTAGAATGACGGAAATTTGAAGGCCATTGCCCATTATCGTCATTCATTAAGGGACTGATATGCTAACCTATAACATTTGGAGCGAAGCTATTCTCTAAATGATTCGCAAAAGCTTCAATTTTTTAAGTACTAGTTCTCGCGCACTTGCCATTTTGTAATCGAATAGGAGCTCTATGTGCTAGGTCTTTATTTTTATCACTGCTTTCCATAAGCTGTAGTCAGACTTTTCAGTTGCACCTAAATGCAGCAAAGAATGGTTGAGATTAGACCCTTTTTCTTATTTCAGGGCGTTGTGTAGCTTTGTTTGACACTCTTTTAATAGGATCTTTAAATTGGGGGAACGGAATTCTTGCAAAAGTCTTCTTAATCTCCTCTTTTTCTCGTACCAGTGGTTCTATAGAACCTGGTAAGTAATATTAATAATTCATCTTCACAGGGGCTATTGGTTTAGAAACTTTAGCTCCGCAGGTCAAAATTGTAGTAATTTGGTTATCCACAAATTCAATGTCTATGTCTGATTTAAGTGGTAGATTAATGAGCAGATGCGAACTAATGAACTTTTTGAATATATGCTTGTTTCCGCTGTTATTTGGATACGACAAAGTACAAGTTTTTAGGCTCCGTTGATTATCATGTAGAAACAATATAGTGGGTGAAAGATCCAATGAAGAAATTAATTTTTCAGCAATTTTATTTTGGTCAGTGGGTCAGTAAGTGGTTTGACCTGCAGACTTGACGTCCATTTTGTAAGATGATATTGTATCATACAATTGTCTTCCTCTCGGAGTAAGAAGACGCGAGCCACAGAATGTATGGGTGTAAGATATGTTCCTTTTCATACTATGGCACTTATTAAAACCTATGCAATGTTGAACCCTAATCCAACAAACAATCAATTGCTTAAAAATTGAGAAAGTACTGGCCCTTAAACGAATTTATAAAAAAATATATATTGCACATATACAAATTGTTCAATGCTTCTGGCCTTAATAGAGGTAAATACCACAGGGCTACAACCTGATTGCAGCAAATTGGAAAAAACCATTATAATAGGACAAAACTTGAACTATTCAGCTTTACATACCCAACTTTTAAATACAATTACATGTATACCTAAACTTAACTTCGACAATACTCCGATAAACTCTTACAGACATATCTCGTTAAATCTTTATAAGATAAAAAGATTGGTTATAATAATAGCTCCATTTTAAAAATAGGAATTAGGGAGAATAATGTGAATTGATGACATACTCTCTTCTTCACAGAAATCATGCAACAATTAGTTGATGGGGGATTAGGTTTCAAGATTATAAAGTATATCAAAAACTTTCTTTCAAGAAGATACAATTTCTGCCTACATGGATTATTTTTGTATCATAAGAAAACTTCCAAAGGAAAAAATCCAATCATAAATATTTAATAAATTGGAGGTATAAAATGTGTAATTAGTCTGTAATTTTTACTAAAATATAGACCTTTGTATATCTCCTCAGACGCTTTCACTACTGAAAACATTTCTTTTAAAGGTCTTGCACTAAGAGCTACTTATCTTTAAACAAATTTTATTGAAAGCATGGGTTGTGTTGGTTTTGAAACCGGTATGGAGTGGTGCTTAATCTCTTAAGAAAATTCCACAATAAAGAGTCTAACGTGAAATAGAATTCCCCTCAAATTGACGGCATCGTTTTCGTCTGATAATGGAGAGGTTACAACAGCGTTAATATTAATACTATCTAGGAATCCTCCAACCAGCTCAGAGTTGGACATTTTACTGGCCGAAGAGCATCGTGAAGAATGGCTTACGCTTCTACACTCGATATCCTCGGGCGTAGGGTTCAAGCCGAGAGTTTCTGGGATAGGGTCTGATTAGTTTTTGCCAGAAATCTGCTAATAAAAAATAGTCAAAATTTACATTCGACAGTGTAAATATAAGAAATTCAAATAAAAATGGTGCAGTCGAAAACAAACCTTGTAGTACAGGCCAAAAGAAGCTTGTTGGCAGAAGTCAGATTTATTTTTCTGGAAGTGCCGAAAAACCCAAGAACAGATACCTCAAAGTTAGCTCAAGCCATTGCATAAAGATCAGGAAGATCTATCATCAGCGATCAGTATGAAGATTATTAAATGAAAACATGAATGACTATTAAATGAAACATGTACATGTATGGCGCTGGATTTTTTTTTTTTTTGGTTTTTATTTCATAATATTTCTTCCTTTTCTCTCCCATAATGTTTTTTGTTAACAAAATGAATTTGAGAAAATACATTAGTTTTTTAGAAAATTATTGGCCTTCGAAACCACAAAATAATACAGAATAGAAACAAGAGTTTGACATTTATCTTTCCATGGAGAAAGAGACAGCAAATATTACCAAAAAGTATTTCTGTCTCTCACTGTTTGCAACTCTGTTTTGTTTATTTATGTTTTTTAGTTTTCGGGGTGGGTTTTTATATTGGCGAGAGTTAACAAAAAATGTAATTTTTGTCTAAAACTATTAATAAATAATAAAAACAACTAATAACAATTTTTAACTTTTTCTTTCAAGAAATTAAAAAATATTGGCAACTTTCAGCAAGAAAAATTTTTTATGAGCAGTACGTCTTATTTTGATCTTGTAATATTTAGCTTCTTAATTATCTCTTACACAAGAAACTATATTCATTGTGACTGAAAATCACACACATTTCGATTAATATTTAAATATTTAAGAATCTTTAAACTTTTCATTGAAGAAATTAAAAAATATTCCAAATTATCCCTTTTTTAACACAAAATAAATGTTTATTTACGTTTAGTTTTTCTACTTTAACCGCCATCTTTAACTGTATATCTGCTGCTTCTAACACATTTGATTCGCAAAACATTAAAATATTTTGTTTCTCCCTCTACGAGGTAGGTTAAAGTGCTGCATTGAGCGTTTTTTAACGTCAAAGGTTTCAATTCTGTATTATTTTGTGTTCGAAACCATGCCTATGCTTTTATGTTATGAAGATTTTTCACACCCTATAACCAGTATAGAAACCTTTGACGTTTGACAAACGTTCATAGCAGCAAATTATAAGACAATTTAGAGGGAGAAAAAAATGTTATAATGTTTATATAGTTTCTTGTGCAAAATGTAATGCTCATAAAAAATTTTTCTTGCTAAAAGTAGCCAATATTTTTTAATTTCTTGAAAGAAAAAGTTAAAATTTGTTATTGTTATTAGTTATTTTATTATTTATTAAAAGTTTCACACAAAAATTACTTTTTTTATTAACTCTCGCCAATATAAAAAACCCACCCCGAAAACCACAATGTAACATTGTGCCAAAAACTAAAAAACATAAATAAACAAAACGGAGTTACAATCAGAGAGGGACAGAAATACTTTTTGGTAATATTTGCTGTCCCTATCATAATTCGCTGGGAAACGTCAAAATTACGTTTCTATACTGGTTATACGGTGCTTTTAACACAATATAACCAGTATGGACACGGCATTTGACCCTATAAGTTGAAAGGGACAGCAAATATAACCAAAAAGTATTTCTGTCCCTCTCTGATTGTCTGTCTGTATTGTTTATTTATATTTTTTAATTTTCGGGGTGGTTTTTTATATTGGCGAGAGGTTATAAAAAATATAATTTTTGGGTAAAACTATTAATAAATAATAAAAACAATTAGTAACAATAATAACAATTTTTAACTTTCACTTTCAAGAAATTAAAAAATATTGGCAACTTTCAGCAAGAAAAATTTTTTATGAGCAGTACGTCTTATTTTGATCTTGTAATACTTAGCTTCTTAATTACTTCTTGCACAAGAAACTATATTCATTTTGACCGAAAATTATCCACATTTCGATTAATAATTAAATATTTAAGAATCGTTAAACTTTTCATTGAAGAAATTAAAAAATATTCCAAATTTTCCCTTTTTTAACATAAAATAATGTTTATTTACATTTAATTTTTCTACTTTATCCGTCAGTTTTCACTCTGTATATCCGTTGCTTCTAACATATTTTTTTTTTCGCAAAACCTAAAACATTTTTTCTCTCTCCAAAAAGATGCTTAAGGCAGCTGATTTTAGCGTTTTTCAAACATCGTAATTGCCCTCACTGGTTGCATTGTGTCATTTGTTCGTATCACTTGTTTTTGTTCTTTTGTAAATGAAGAAGTAGATTTTATTAACTAAGTATTAATTTGCAGACTAAAATAAGAAAAAAAAAATGAATCCATTAACGTAAGTACAATTTGCCTGCAATTTGAATTATCAATTTTTCACTCAGCAAATTTGGTATACAAATTTTATTAGGTTTCTATATATAAATAACAACAGAATAGTGCCTGTAGTTGTCGTTGACAGAAGGTTTTAGAAGATAACCATCATTTTGCCAAAATAAAATCATACACATAATAAAACTCATATTTACATACACTAAAAATGTAAAACTAATTAAACCAAATATGTATAAACTAAAATATGTAAGATATATTTCTTATAAATATATAAGCAAGAAAGTAAATCAACAAAAAAATAAATGTGTAGAAAAGTGAAATTAATTGGGATATAATTTTATATAAATATTTATAAATTTGTATATTCCCATATGATAGACAGTAAGCAATATAAATATGAGTGTGTTATGAAATATATTGAAATAAAATGTTTAAGCAACTTTGATACATTCTTTTTATGAACTCTTCAATTAGCTCATAAGATGTTTCCTTGTAAAGAAGCCGCGTGGAGTGTTTCCAATGCCTGTTATTTATAATCTTAAGGCATTTATTTTGAATTATTTCAAGTTTTTTTAGGTGTACCATTACTGCTTTGTACCATAAGGGCGTATCATAAGTCAAGACTTGCCTTTGATTACACTTTTAAATATAAAATTCTTATTCTTCATATTCAGCAACGATCGATTACATAGAATTTTCTGAACTGAACTGTTTTAAGACATCTTTGACAGGTTTTTCAATGTGCAGGCCATAAACTAGCTTTTTATTAAGACATATTTAACAACATTCTGAAAAAATATGGTTTCATTTTGAAGACGTAAGTTGATGATTGGCTAGACGTTTAGGACAGTTGTTGTACGAAGAAAATATAATGGATTGGGTTTTGTTGATGATTTTTATTTTCCATTTGTAAAAGTACTTTCTGCAAGCCTCGAAACTTCTTTTCTTCGAGAGTTTGCTGCAAGTTAAAAAAGCAGTCTGCATAATATGCAACTGTTAAGAAACTAGTAGGAGAAAATAATATTGACCCTTGAGATAAACCACTTGAAAATGATTTCGAAGCCAGTAGTGTATTCTTTACTGCTACTGAATAAGTTACCCCATAAGGAAATGCGCCACAAATAAGCATAAATAATTTGGTATATTGGCTTTGTAGTCAAGACCGTTGTACTAAACTTTTCCACGTCCTATCATTGCTGTAGATTTCTTGTTACGTTTATCAGTTTTAATCATAGTTATGATGCGGTTGATTTGGTGTACTGCTCTATTGTTTTTTGAAACCAAATTGTAGCTATAACTGACGCATTTTCAATTGCATTATCAATTCTATTTTGAATCGTTTTCTCAATTTTTTTCCTAGATTGCTCAATAAACTTATCGGCCTGTAATTATTGACCGGCTTGTTGGATTTTGGAATAATTTTAGCTTTTTTGAAATATTTCAGGAAGTAGTATATCTTTAAGCATACATACATACATACATAATTGGCCATTACAACCCTTCAGTCAGGATTACGGCCTAGCTTCTCACACCACTCATGTTGTGTGCGTTAATTTTATACGTGAGTGGCGGGACCTACAGTTTAACGTCGACTCCGAACGACAGAATTTTGAGAAACTTTTTCATGGCAGTTTATTTTACTCTCAGAGTTTTTGCCAGAAATCTGCTGAGAGGAAGTCGCCGAAGAAATATATTTTTTTTTTCATATTTCATTTTTGATGTCTGACCTGGGATACGAACCCGGGCTTTACGAATAGTAAGCCAACACACTACCTACTACACCACGGCGACTTCATCTTTAAGCAGCTATTAAAAATAATCGTCAACTGTATGGCCTTTGGAGAAATATTTTTAATTAAAATATTTGAAATATCCAGGTATGTTCTGCAAATCACAAAATTTCAAATTACTTGTGCTTTTGAAATCACAATTGAGATTTAACCCTTTCGTTGCCAGTGCCGGATTTAGCCGGCATACACAAAACGCCCCGTGTGTACCAGCGCCGGATTTAGACGGCATACACAAAATATTGTTTTTATGTTTTGATTCCTGTTTTAGGATATATCACAGCCAAATAAATTACTAAGAGTTATCCTGATTTAAATTTTTATTTAATATATCAGCCAAATCTTTAAATATATAACACTTAAAATAAAAAATTCGAATATAACTTGCCATCATGCAATCTGCATACTTCGTGGTGTTCTGCCAGGCGGAATGTGCTGCGGTAACCAAAGGGTTAAGGGTGTTCTGAAAACCACAAAATTTTTAACTTGTCGGTGTGATTTTACCTTTTCGAAAACACAAGAAAACAGTTGATTTTTTGTTTAGAATTGATGTCACTTTTTATGGGTTGAAAATTAGTCAGTGTTTTGGTAAAATATCAAGGGAGAAATAAACTAAAATTAGCTTTTTTATAAAAATTAAAAACATGTTGAAATGCCTGGAGCTTTGTTGTTATCAATAATTGATTTGAAAAGAAAACAATTAAGAAATTAACGAGTAAAAGAAGTACTTGCGAGATTTGTCAAATCCAATGGATATGAAGGAAACATAGGTTAGGTTAGAGGACGTGTACTTGTCAATAAAGACAAGTACAGTACCCGGAGCTGGAATTGACCTATTGTACAACGTCCTTACAGAGGGAAGGGATTAAAAAGGAGAGGATGTAGGAAAGGGGAGAATGGGAAGTGGAGGAATTACACAGATAAGACAACAAAAAGGGGAGGGCGCGACTACACTAATGAAGCCCTAGCGCTTCTCAACCAGCCTAAGCCACTAATAAATCTGTGGAGAGCCTTGATGTCGGCTCTCGACACAGAATGGTCTCAATAGCCTTCAAGATTGCGAAAATCTCCGCCTGAAAAACGCTGCAGCCATCATTCAACCTGAAGTGGAGTTCAAGATCGAGTTCCCTAAAAAAAACCCCAGCACCTGTACATCCACCTAACTTAGACCCATCTGTGAAGATGGGTATACCTCTTTACCCCTGGAGTACCCCACCATTCCATTGTGCCCTTTCCGGTATAAGTATCCTTAAACCAGGCAGGAACATAGCCTCAGGCACAATATAATCGGTGGCTTTTTCCGAAAGTCCGTACCTCCCGTCAGGAAAGACGACATTCAGAACTCTGGAGTGACCTATCGAGAGCTGTTTCCAGCAGCTTGATTCCCTCAGACATATGGCACTACGCGCTGCACACCGCTTAACATACAAATCAAGCGGAGTCAGGCAGAGCATAGTGTCAAGAGCAGCCTGAGGGCAACTCTTCCTCACTCCAGTGATACTCAAGGAGGCAATCCGCTGAACCTTTTCTAAGATTTTCCGTTGAAAACTCTTTTCTAAGGCACACCACCGGTAATAACCGGTCGAACAATCGCCAGATATATCCAGCGAAGACCCCAGCTCTTACCTATGGAGTTCCTACTCTGGTAGAAAGCATTCAGTCTCTTCTTCATTCTTTCCTCGGTGTTTCGTTTCCAGTTCAGCTTGCTGTCCAGGACAACACCCAAGTACTTGACCTCAGAAGACAACGGAATTTCCCTACCAGCTAACCTCGGCAACCTGAAGGTTTCAACTTTGTACCTACGCGAGAACAAAATGAGGTCTGTCTTATTCAGATTTATACCAAGACCACAGTTCGTAGCCCAAGAGGATATAATTCCAAGAGCAGACTCCATCAGTTCCCCCAGCGTCGGCAAAAATTTTCCACCCACCAGAATAGCCACATCATCGGCATATGCCACAACCCTAAAGCCCCTACTTTCCAGAAGCCTCAGACCAACATTAGCAACCAAGAGCCATAAGAGAGGGGATAGGACACCCCATGCAGTGTACCCCTGGTTGCACGCTTGACGATAGAACATCCACCCAGATTCGATTGGATTAGTCTATTACCCAACATGTGGGTGATAAACCGCACCAGAAAATCTTGGGGCATGTATATCCCTTAGTGAATTCTCAATAGAAGAAGTGGTAACATTGAAGGCCCCCTCAATATCCAGGAAAGCCGGCAGTGTGTACCCACCCCTAGCCAAATTCGCCTCAACAAAAGTTGTCATATCATGAAGAGCGCTCTCTACCGACTTATCCTTCATATAAGCATGTTGCGACATACTCAACAGAAACCGGTCCATGTTTGACCTCAAATATAGATCGATAAGTCTCCAAAGCTTTCAAAAGAAAGGATGAGAGCGATATCGGTCTATAATCCTTAGGGTCGATGTGACTGGGTTTACTAGCTTTTGGTATAAAAACCACAAGCACATCTTTCCAACCATCAGGTATATCACACAACCGGAGACGGTCCCTATACACGTCCACCGGACATTCGTGTAATATATCACCAGCATGCTGAAGCAGAGCCGGATAGATACCATCCGGACCAGGCGACTTAAAGGGCTCAAAGCTACTTATAGCCCATTTGACCTTATCCCTGGTAATGGTATCCTCCAAATCGGGCATCATGCCAGCATCACAAAAGGGATCAGTTACGCCCAACGGATAGCTCTCTGGATCCACACAATTGGGAAAATGAGTGCTCAATATAACCTCTAGGGTTTCTTTTCTCGAGGCTGTCCACGTACCATCGCTCTTTTGGACGAAGCCTAGGATTTTGGGGTCCCTAGACAGCATCCTACGGAAAAGAGTCACATCAGCAACATTCTCGATACTTGTGCAGAAACTCATCCAGGTGGTTCTCTTTGAACGCTTTATTTCCCTCTTATAATCATTAAAACTGGATCTATTTGCAGACTAGTCAACATCCCTGCCCGACCTCTTAGCCTTATTAAAGAGTTTCCTGATACAACAGCGGAGTGTCTGGAGTTCCGCATTCCACCAGGCTGGCTGGTTCCTCTTACCCGGGTAAGTTAGAGGACAAGCATCTCTATAACAAGACAACAAAATATCCGTCAAAGATCCAACTCGATCATTGATGCCAGGAATGGAACGACCCCTAAGGGCCTTAAGTTCGCCCTCCACAGCCTTATATTTGATCCAATCGGTTCTTCTTGGATTCCTAAAAGGCTCGTTAAAGTCCCCAGATAGATTAATACTGAAGGATATCAGTTGGTGATCAGAGAAACCCTCCAGTCCCTAATCATAGACCTATCCATGTTAGAGAGCGTAATGTCAATTACCGCCTCCCTAACACGGTTCCTAAACGTTGGCGTGTTACCAACGTTACAAATGTTAATCCTATTAAGAATAATAAAATTCAAAATCGACTCACCCCTGGTATTTATGTCAGCACTGCCCCATTGGGTGTGATGAGCATTGGCATCACAACCCAAGACGAGGCAACATCCTTTTCTCTTCGCATACTTCACCAATATTCCAATTAGGTCATGGGGAGGAGATGCAGCCTCATACTGCATATACACGAATGACAACATGAAGTCGATGCCACGGTGATCTCTGTACCCCACAATTGTTACCTCACCTGTGCAAAAGGAAGGAGTGATTAACAAGTCTAAATTACCCCCAGCTAGAATACAGATTCTTACCTTCTCGCTTGTTCTAGGAACAAGTAACCTATAACCAGGATCGCTCAAACCCAGAATCCTATCCATAAGGATCCAAGGTTCCTGGATAAGATCGATGTAGATTCGCACTGATGCAGATTAATCTGCACCACTTTTAGCCTGGCACCACCTATGTCCGGATGACGGAATTTTTGGTGTGCCAACCCACACAACACTACACCAGCCCTTGCCCCTAGCCACTGAAGCGAAGTCTGATCGATAGCGATCCGAAGATCGCAGCCTTTCTTACCATCACCAGTCAGGTAGTTGACAACTACCCCCGAGCTGGTGTTCAATCCGTCATTCTGCTTTCCAATAAGTTTTGGTACGACATTCACCTGCCTAAAAGTAGGCGGGGCCCATATCGTCACTATTGGACGTAGAGGGAGGTCGGATTGAGGGACCACCTCCAAGCGAGCACCAGGCCAGAGTTCACCAAGGCGCTTCACTGCTTCTAGAAGGAACTTTGCAGTTCCCTCGTTTTCGCAGTCCACTACCTTGACGCTCCTGGACCAACCGATGGAGGATATGCGTGCATTACTGCCATCGCAGCTATCCTCCAACATAAATTCAATGAGCCTCTCGACAATTAGCTCCCATCTTTCAGGAGATATCTTGCCATCTAGATCTGACCTGTCGATGAAAGCCAACTAAAGGGAAGGGTTAGTTCCCAGGCTTCCTTGTTTCCCAGGACGCTTGGAGCCGGAGGGAGGCACGTCATCGGACCTGTTCTTCTTCATGAGATCTCCCCTGCGGGAATCCTGCATGGAAGACCTATCCATCGAAGTGCCACCTTCATCTCCTTCACACGCAACCTTATATCCTTCTTCTGGGATAGAGGATTAGCGGTAGTTTCTACCACCTCTCCCCCGTCCATTAAAGACGGAGCACCAGCACCCTTACTCTTCACTGGAGATTTGAATACCCGAGAGGTCTTTTTCACTCCAGTTGGGAGCATGGGTGTAGAACCTTCGTGCCCCTTGCCTGCAGCTTGAGAAGTAGAAGCAATTGGCTCTACGTTCTCGTACACACTCAAGGGTCTGTTATACTCACCAGAATCAGCGCCTCGTGCGAGGGCACTGCCCGGGTATTTGGTTTCATACCGCGAAACAGTGCCTCTGTGTCGAGCCAGCATCTTCTGTTTCTTAAGGGAGGGAGAATCCGAGAATCCACATCACGGCTTGCAAATCTCCTCAAGATAGCGCAAGCTCTGCGATATGAATTTCTCTCTTTATACAACGCGTAACGTTTCCGCCCAGTTTTAGCCCCCTTGTTAGATGTGATGCCCTTTCCCACACAGTCCGAATCAGTGTCTGATTGTACTATTGGGTTCGAGGCATCCTGTCTATGAACGTAAGTTTTGTTCGTTTTTTTTGTCTTGTTTGTGTGTGTCCATATACGTCCCACGAGTGAGGGGAAAAGAGGTCGATCATGCCATAGCCCCCGCTAGCATGACAAGGACTTGGTAGAAAACCTAATACTCACTGAGGCTCCCAGGTATCAGTGAGGCTCCGTTATAATACAGTCGGATTAGACCCCCGACTGCAAACCATCCGATAAGCACGGGTCGCTTAACACTGGATTAGGGGTACAATATACGTGATCGGGCAAGTCGAAGACAATCCTCTCACGATATTAGGGTAACCTTTAGTCCTCCACTCCAACTCACACTGGGTCACAGAGTGAATCGAAGTACACTTAAGCCCCCACATCGCAACAAGATTGTTACCCAGGTGGGGGAAACATTGTAAGTAAACAATAATGTAACATTTAGATTTAAAGCTAGGTCGTTTTCAGTTTCATATCATTTTATCGGTTGAATAAAAGAGCCTTTAAGATGATATTGGATGACATAGCACCACTCCTTTCCAAATGTAAATGTAAATGCAAAATCACAAAACCAAATAACAAAATTTCTTGAAATGAAAAGTGTCAAATTTATTCATTTTACTATAAAAATTAATAAAAAAAAAACATTTTAAGTTATTCATTTATTGTGAAGTTCAAAATAAAGTGGTTGAAAAAATAAACAACTGATTCTAAATCGGCAGCCACTTAGCTGACCGGTTTAAAATCACAAAAATTACAAAAGTTTTGTGTCCAGAAAACCTTTATTGTGATTTCAAATCACTTTCACAAAAAGTGATTTTCCGAGCATGCCTGATCATCTAGTTAGTTGTTTTAAGCGACGCAGTTAATTAAATGAATTCGTTTGTTGATATATGCAATATGACTTCAGAATATACATATGTATATCTGTTGGTTATAATAAATTGACTCTAGAGTTAAAAATTTTTTCAAACGAGTGTTTATGGGCAGATGTTAGGTTCTAAGAAGAAAATAAATAAATAAAATTAATTGGGCTCTTTCATTATTAGTAATAAATTTTCGAAAGTTCTTGAATTATCATTATGGAATTATTATGGAATACTTTTCGTTTGTTTTCATCTTAACGACTGATCTTCCAAAGAGATTTGTCGCCAGGCTTTAATTTGATGGAATGGAATTTCACACCGTTGCGGTAGCCATTTATTTCCTTCTTGATCATTTTAGTCAATAGTCTTACACAGTGATGGTGATTTTGTTGCTAATAATATTTCGAAAATCAAACTAATTTTTACGTTTGTAATCAAAGTACATTCCTCGTTTCAATACTTTTTGTTGTTGCATTATTAATTGTACAAACAATAGGCCTGTGATCTGAAGGTTTGTCATAATCGAGTACATTTATATTCAAATTTGGAGTACTGTTGCTTAAAACAAGATCAATAACTGATGTATTTCTGCTGCATTGGTATGGGTAAAGAACAGTTCCACGAACAATGGTTAGGTGAGGTTAGGTTAGAGGACGTGTACTTATCAATTAAGACAAGTACAGTACCCGGAGGTCGAATTGACCCATTGTACAACGTCCTGGTTTCTCACACCACTTATGTTGTGTGTGTTAATTTTTTATACATGAGTGATTTTTGAGAAACTTTTTCATGGCAATTTTATTTACTCTCAGAGTTTTTGCCAGAAATCTGCTGAGAGGAAGTCGCCGAAAAAAATACCTTTTGTATTTTGTCTTGATGTCTGGCCTGTGGCTCGAACACTCGCTTACGTCTAATAAGCCAACACACTACCTACTAGACTACGGCGACTTCTCCACGAACAATGCTTGGCATTAAAGTCTCCCAAAAGTAATAAATTCTTCTTCTTTGTGTAGCTTTTGCTCATTTTAATGTTAAACGATGTAGACCGTTTCCATTTTCGTAACAATATCCTCGGTACTTAATTTCGGAATCCCAGGAAAGAAGACTGTGTGTAAACGATTCATCTTAAAGTTAAAAGTGTGTAAACTTTTCATAAGAATCCGCAGTTAGAGGCAAAACTTTAATTCCAATCGATGTACGCTTATACATTGCGTCTTAACCCATTATACCAGTGGTGGTGGCTTAATTTTTCTCCACATTTACATGAGATACTAGATCCATTTCTATATCGTTAAGATCATATATAACAATATTTTGAGGTTAAAGGTAAGTCTGAAGGCATATCTATATGTAAAGGCTAAGACCATTTCTGCTTCTGCAAATCAGATTTTTTAAATTTTCATTGTTTGAGTCAATTTGTGAAGTGAATGTGTTAAATAAAGCGCAATTCTGATAAAAAATAAAAATAATAAAAAACAACAATTGAAATAAGTGAAAAACGAAAAAGTTGCGCATGTGGACTCTTTAAAGCAATTAAAAAATCAAAAAACAAAAGCCCGTTTAATGTGAAAGTCAGTCGATTCCTATAGAAAAATAGTCAAACTCCTTGATGATAAAAATACAAAATTCCATACATTCAGATCAAACTAGAAACAGCTTACAGGGTAGTTATTAAAAATTTACACTTTTCGACTCCAATCGAATCAATTAAAAAAATTTGGGCATAAAGTAAGAAACATACCTAATATGAAAAGCAGAGTTACGAGAAATCCACTTTCGATCTTCTCTGTTGATTTAAAACCAATTAGTAACTGCGAAGGTCTAGAGCCAAGTACTAACAGCAAAAACATAAATTTCATTTCAACGCAGTGGTCAAAATAGAACCATCCTTAAAGAATAATGACATTGTTCAGTGTTATAGATGCCAATAATTTGACTACACCTAAGCATACTGTAGGAAGCTCTTTAGATGGGTCAAATGCGGCTTAAATCATTCCACCATTCAGTGCACAAAAGATAAAAACACCACCACAATGTACTTACTGCTCACAAGGTCACACTTCTAGCTGTAGAGGCAATAATATTTAATACACTGATAATCAAGACGCAGATTTTGATGTCAATACTCATAATTTCCCAAACTTTTTTTGGTAATAATGGCATAAATAATACTCACAGTGGTCATATTCATAGTCATATTCATAGCTCAAATAAAGTTTCAGTTTGTTACAGACAATAGTTATCAAAATGAAAATTTATCAACCTTAATTAGATGAATAGAAGCATTAATTTAAGTTAAGTGACTTTTAGTTTCAGAAACTCATTTTACAAGCAAAACCTATTTCCATATCAATTGCTACGATTTAATTAATACTAACCATCCACATAATCGTACCCATGCAGGTTGTTGCATTTTAATTAATCAATAAAGTATGATATACATACATACATATGTACTACATAATTACATAATTGGCCATTACAACCCTCCAGTCAGTTGTGTGTGTTAATTTTATACATGAGTGGCGGGACCTACAGTTTAAAGTCGACTCCGAACGAAAGATTCATGGCAATTTTATTTACTCTCAGAGTTTTTGCCAGAAATCTTTTTTCATATTTCTTTTTGATGTCTGACCTTGGGTTTGAATCGAGGCCTTACGTCTAATAAGCCAACACATTACCTACTAGACTATGGCGACAAAAAAGTATGATATATTGATTGAAATTAAGGAAAGCTTTCTGCATGTAAAAAAAAGCTTTCTAATGTAAAAATTAATTGTAACAACTACGATGTTGTGATTAGTTCAATATACTTTCCCCTGAGACACTGTCAAATATCCGGATTACGTCTAATTTTTCAAATCATTGGGTCAGAGATTTATTGTAGGAAGTGACTTTAATTCTAAGCATCCTTGGTGGGGCTCGAAAATTTCGAATCCCAGAGAAAACAGCAATTACTCTATACTGTCAACTTCGTCTCCAACACATTGGCCGTCTGTCTGATCACTGTAAACTTCCTGATTTGTTTTATTTTGCTGTATTCTCGGGAATTTCAAGTAATATGTTGGAAATAAGGAGTTTTCTTGACTTGAGCTCCATAAATTAATCCCAATAAATTAACTTATAATATTCTACAATTCAATTTTGAGACTGGACCACTTTCCGTCGCAGTGAAAATGTGCCTACATAATTACGATTCCTAAGCCTAACAAACCTGAGAATATGTTGTCATTATACAGACCTAGAAGTTTACTTGCGATATTTTCAAAAATATTTGAAAAAATATATCTTCCAAGATTATTGTCAGTTCTAGAGAGGCAAAATATTATTCCAGATCATCAGTTCTGATTTCGACATAAACATGGAACTCCGGAACAATGTCACCGAATTGTAAACGTGAAAATTGATGCTTTGGAAAATAAACGATATTGCTCTGGAGTTTTTCTTGACATCCAGGAAGCATTTGGTATAGTATGGCTATATATATAAAAGACATTTTTATTTGAAAAGTAAAAACGAAGGATCAGCTTTATACGAAATCAGTGCAGAGTACTTAAACCTGTATTGTACTCAATTTTTACAGCAGATATTCCTGTAACAAACACCGTCACAGTAGCAACATATGCAGATGATACAGCAATAGCAGCGTGAAGCTAGTCTCCAACTGAAGCTTCTCTATTTGTCCAGCGCCATATTAACCTCCTTGAGAAATGGATTACTAGGTGAAATTTTGATGTAAACCCTGAGAAATCCAGACACATCACTTTCGCATTAAGATATATAGACCACTTTTATTTATCCTCAGAATTTTTGCCAGAAAGCTGCTGAGAGGAAATCATCGAAAAAATATTTCCTCACTTTTCGTTTGGTCGAGATGTCTGAGCTAGGGTTTGAACCGCTGGCTCGAGACTAACACAATAACCTATTAGGCTATGGCGACTTCAAATTTATTTATATATATTTATAAACACTAATAAAGAATACAATCATTACTGTATGCATATGCATATCCACAATTAAACTCGTTTTAAATTAACTTTATAATTTTTGTAATTTGTAAGAAACGAGTCACCACGCAAACTCGCACTGTTGGACGACAGCACTGAAATCCAATGATTTGAAAGAATAAATAAATAACGGCAAGCACAAAAACAATAATAGACTATGTCATAACAAATAACACAAACATTACAGCAAATGGTATTTCAAACAGATCTTGAGGCAATAGATATAAAAATCAATATAACAGGCAATAAATATACTGGCAAAAGGGAAATTAAAATATTTAAATACAATAAAACGATGTTTAATAATGAAATGTATAATATTATAAGAAAATTTACGATTACTAGAACAATAAATGACAAATATTATGTGAACAAATGGTTTAATGGAGAACTGAGACGATTAAAGACGGAAAAGGTAATTAAATACCAGATTGCGAAAATGGAAAATACAGAAGTAGCATGGGCTAATTATAAAATAATTAGGAATACATATAAAACCACAATTGAGTTTGAAAAGAACAATTTTATTAATAAAAAAATAAGTAATGCCAAAGACCAGAAACAAATGTGGAGGGAGATAAAAGACCTAGTCCGTAAGAAAAATAAAACTGTGATAAAAAATGTGATATTTTGCGGAATAGAATATGAGAATGACGACCACCAAATAGCAACTCAATTTAATAATTACTTTGTACATAATTTTTGATAATAAATAGATTTAAATTCCGTGCAATAACAACTCAAGAAATTAAAAATATCTGCAAGAGTATGAAAAATAAGCCAGACTATAACAATGTTACAATTAAAATTATTATGGATAACTGGAACATATTGGGGACAAAAATACGTGATATTATAAATATGTCAATGAGAACAGGAATTTTCCCAAATAACTGGAAATTCTCTATGATATCCCCGGTAAAAAAATTTTAAAAACGAACAAATGTGAGGAATTCCGCCCAATAAATACACTAAAAACCTGTGAAAAAATAATAGAAAAAGTAATTAAAGAACAACTTGAATCATACATGGAGCGACATAATTTTCTCAAGATATCAATCAGGCTTTAGAAGAAATTTCTCATGCGAAACAACAGTAAATTATTTGATTAACAGGTGGAAATTTATAGGCAGAAATAAATAAATAATGGCAATATTTTTAGATTTCAAAAGAGCTTTTGAAACAATTGACAGAGAAATACTTATTCAAAAATTAAATATGTATGGCATTAAATAAAATGAACTTGAGTTGTTTAGATCATACCTTACAGATAGAAAGCAAATGACAAAGGTAAATAGTGCAAAATCGGATGAAGTAATTAATGAATTTGGAGTACCTCAAGGCTTGGGAGCATTGCTATTTATAATTTACATAAATGATATGCCACGCGTACTCAAAAGATGTAAAATTATACTCTATGCAAATGACACCCTAATACATATATGCGGAAGGAGAAACAGATGAGCAATGTTAAAAATATCTACTACACAACATAAATAACATAAATTACTGGCTAAAGATGAATAAACTGAAGCTAAATGAAAACAAAACCAAGCTACTCCAAATTAACACGAACGATGATTCAGTAATTAAGATTAATAATGAAACAATTGAAAAAGTTAATAGAATAAAATACCTTGGGTTTATAATCGATAAGGACTTAAAATTAAATGAACACATTGAATATATACATATGTAAAAATATCGGAAATTGGATTCCTAAAACGGATTAGAAATAAGATATCAATAATAACTGCAAAATATATATATAATACAATGATAAAACCTCACTTTGAATTCGGATCTACATTTTTAAATACATGTTGCTCGACAACTCAAATAGAAATACTACAAAAATTACAGAATAAGGCCATCAGATCGATACTTAAATATAACAGATACACTCCAATTCAACTTATGCTGGACTAAATATCCTGTTAAAAATCTTTATTTAAAACTCGGTTTTTCGCTACGATTTAACAATTCATTTATTACTATTTTAAAAGATTACAATAAAAGAAATTAAACAAAGAATGTTACTACCGTTATACTTATTTATAATGTAAAGTAATTCAGCAATGTAGTAATATTGTAGAAAGAATATGATAAAAAAGGAATAGTAAATGAGTGCATTCTATAAACAAGTTAGATATTTAATATGGATATTCAATATTTAAGAATAATTTTCTACATCCTCCGCCCCGGCAGCTGATATCTCTAAGGGGTACAGAAGCTTGATAGGCCTTTTCAGTTTTTGTTGGTTCTGAAGTCGCACATCACACGCTCGAACTCGGCCATCTCTACCTTGGAACGTTTGTTGAACCAGAGCTAGTCGCCATAATAACCTGGGTTTATTATCCTCATGCAGCAGGACGACGTCCCCAACTTTTATACTCTTGCATATGTTGGATTTGTTGTGGTGTATGGATCTGAGCTGACACAAATATTCATTGTGCCAACGCTTCATATAATTTTTTATCAGTGACTGTCGTAAAGACCATGACTTTGCTATTGCTGACCCATCATCTTTAATATCTGTTGAAGATAAAATGCATTTGCAATTAGTTAAGAAATGTGATGGAGTCAAATGCTCCAAATCGTTATGATCGCTGGTAATATAAGTTATTGGTCTGGCATTCACGACACTCTCAACTTCCGCTAATAGAGTTGTCAGGTCATCCGTAGAAAACTTTGCTTTTCCAATAGACGCTTTTAAACAAATATTGAGGCTTCTGACAAGACGTTCCCAAAATCCGCCCCACCAAGCCGCTCGTTCTGGTATAAATTTCCATGAAATATTTTGATGGGCTGCCATACTTTGCACATCGCTAGATTTCAGTAACTCTTCAAGTTTTCTAAGCTCTAGATCAACTCGCTTAAATGTTTTTGCATTATCTGAAATAATGGTTGCTGGTACGCCAGCTTTCTAATGTAAAAATTAATTGTAACAACTACGATGTTGTGATTAGTTCAATATACTTTCCCCTGAGACACTGTCAAATATCCGGATTACGTCTAATTTTTCAAATCATTGGGTCAGAGATTTATTGTAGGAAGTGACTTTAATTCTAAGCATCCTTGGTGGGGCTCGAAAATTTCGAATCCCAGAGAAAACAGCAATTACTCTATACTGTCAACTTCGTCTCCAACACATTGGCCGTCTGTCTGATCACTGTAAACTTCCTGATTTGTTTTATTTTGCTGTATTCTCGGGAATTTCAAGTAATATGTTGGAAATAAGGAGTTTTCTTGACTTGAGCTCCATAAATTAATCCCAATAAATTAACTTATAATATTCTACAATTCAATTTTGAGACTGGACCACTTTCCGTCGCAGTGAAAATGTGCCTACATAATTACGATTCCTAAGCCTAACAAACCTGAGAATATGTTGTCATTATACAGACCTAGAAGTTTACTTGCGATATTTTCAAAAATATTTGAAAAAATATATCTTCCAAGATTATTGTCAGTTCTAGAGAGGCAAAATATTATTCCAGATCATCAGTTCTGATTTCGACATAAACATGGAACTCCGGAACAATGTCACCGAATTGTAAACGTGAAAATTGATGCTTTGGAAAATAAACGATATTGCTCTGGAGTTTTTCTTGACATCCAGGAAGCATTTGGTATAGTATGGCTATATATATAAAAGACATTTTTATTTGAAAAGTAAAAACGAAAGATCAGCTTTATACGAAATCAGTGCAGAGTACTTAAACCTGTATTGTACTCAATTTTTACAGCAGATATTCCTGTAACAAACACCGTCACAGTAGCAACATATGCAGATGATACAGCAATAGCAGCGTGAAGCTAGTCTCCAACTGAAGCTTCTCTATTTGTCCAGCGCCATATTAACCTCCTTGAGAAATGGATTACTAGGTGAAATTTTGATGTAAACCCTGAGAAATCCAGACACATCACTTTCGCATTAAGATATATAGACCACTTTTATTTATCCTCAGAATTTTTGCCAGAAAGCTGCTGAGAGGAAATCATCGAAAAAATATTTCCTCACTTTTCGTTTGGTCGAGATGTCTGAGCTAGGGTTTGAACCGCTGGCTCGAGACTAACACAATAACCTATTAGGCTATGGCGACTTCAAATTTATTTATATATATTTATAAACACTAATAAAGAATACAATCATTACTGTATGCATATGCATATCCACAATTAAACTCGTTTTAAATTAACTTTATAATTTTTGTAATTTGTAAGAAACGAGTCACCACGCAAACTCGCACTGTTGGACGACAGCACTGAAATCCAATGATTTGAAAGAATAAATAAATAACGGCAAGCACAAAAACAATAATAGACTATGTCATAACAAATAACACAAACATTACAGCAAATGGTATTTCAAACAGATCTTGAGGCAATAGATATAAAAATCAATATAACAGGCAATAAATATACTGGCAAAAGGGAAATTAAAATATTTAAATACAATAAAACGATGTTTAATAATGAAATGTATAATATTATAAGAAAATTTACGATTACTAGAACAATAAATGACAAATATTATGTGAACAAATGGTTTAATGGAGAACTGAGACGATTAAAGACGGAAAAGGTAATTAAATACCAGATTGCGAAAATGGAAAATACAGAAGTAGCATGGGCTAATTATAAAATAATTAGGAATACATATAAAACCACAATTGAGTTTGAAAAGAACAATTTTATTAATAAAAAAATAAGTAATGCCAAAGACCAGAAACAAATGTGGAGGGAGATAAAAGACCTAGTCCGTAAGAAAAATAAAACTGTGATAAAAAATGTGATATTTTGCGGAATAGAATATGAGAATGACGACCACCAAATAGCAACTCAATTTAATAATTACTTTGTACATAATTTTTGATAATAAATAGATTTAAATTCCGTGCAATAACAACTCAAGAAATTAAAAATATCTGCAAGAGTATGAAAAATAAGCCAGACTATAACAATGTTACAATTAAAATTATTATGGATAACTGGAACATATTGGGGACAAAAATACGTGATATTATAAATATGTCAATGAGAACAGGAATTTTCCCAAATAACTGGAAATTCTCTATGATATCCCCGGTAAAAAAATTTTAAAAACGAACAAATGTGAGGAATTCCGCCCAATAAATACACTAAAAACCTGTGAAAAAATAATAGAAAAAGTAATTAAAGAACAACTTGAATCATACATGGAGCGACATAATTTTCTCAAGATATCAGTCAGGCTTTAGAAGAAATTTCTCATGCGAAACAACAGTAAATTATTTGATTAACAGGTGGAAATTTATAGGCAGAAATAAATAAATAATGGCAATATTTTTAGATTTCAAAAGAGCTTTTGAAACAATTGACAGAGAAATACTTATTCAAAAATTAAATATGTATGGCATTAAATAAAATGAACTTGAGTTGTTTAGATCATACCTTACAGATAGAAAGCAAATGACAAAGGTAAATAGTGCAAAATCGGATGAAGTAATTAATGAATTTGGAGTACCTCAAGGCTTGGGAGCATTGCTATTTATAATTTACATAAATGATATGCCACGCGTACTCAAAAGATGTAAAATTATACTCTATGCAAATGACACCCTAATACATATATGCGGAAGGAGAAACAGATGAGCAATGTTAAAAATATCTACTACACAACATAAATAACATAAATTACTGGCTAAAGATGAATAAACTGAAGCTAAATGAAAACAAAACCAAGCTACTCCAAATTAACACGAACGATGATTCAGTAATTAAGATTAATAATGAAACAATTGAAAAAGTTAATAGAATAAAATACCTTGGGTTTATAATCGATAAGGACTTAAAATTAAATGAACACATTGAATATATACATATGTAAAAATATCGGAAATTGGATTCCTAAAACGGATTAGAAATAAGATATCAATAATAACTGCAAAATATATATATAATACAATGATAAAACCTCACTTTGAATTCGGATCTACATTTTTAAATACATGTTGCTCGACAACTCAAATAGAAATACTACAAAAATTACAGAATAAGGCCATCAGATCGATACTTAAATATAACAGATACACTCCAATTCAACTTATGCTGGACTAAATATCCTGTTAAAAATCTTTATTTAAAACTCGGTTTTTCGCTACGATTTAACAATTCATTTATTACTATTTTAAAAGATTACAATAAAAGAAATTAAACAAAGAATGTTACTACCGTTATACTTATTTATAATGTAAAGTAATTCAGCAATGTAGTAATATTGTAGAAAGAATATGATAAAAAAGGAATAGTAAATGAGTGCATTCTATAAACAAGTTAGATATTTAATATGGATATTCAATATTTAAGAATAATTTTCTACATCCTCCGCCCCGGCAGCTGATATCTCTAAGGGGTACAGAAGCTTGATAGGCCTTTTCAGTTTTTGTTGGTTCTGAAGTCGCACATCACACGCTCGAACTCGGCCATCTCTACCTTGGAACGTTTGTTGAACCAGAGCTAGTCGCCATAATAACCTGGGTTTATTATCCTCATGCAGCAGGACGACGTCCCCAACTTTTATACTCTTGCATATGTTGGATTTGTTGTGGTGTATGGATCTGAGCTGACACAAATATTCATTGTGCCAACGCTTCATATAATTTTTTATCAGTGACTGTCGTAAAGACCATGACTTTGCTATTGCTGACCCATCATCTTTAATATCTGTTGAAGATAAAATGCATTTGCAATTAGTTAAGAAATGTGATGGAGTCAAATGCTCCAAATCGTTATGATCGCTGGTAATATAAGTTATTGGTCTGGCATTCACGACACTCTCAACTTCCGCTAATAGAGTTGTCAGGTCATCCGTAGAAAACTTTGCTTTTCCAATAGACGCTTTTAAACAAATATTGAGGCTTCTGACAAGACGTTCCCAAAATCCGCCCCACCAAGCCGCTCGTTCTGGTATAAATTTCCATGAAATATTTTGATGGGCTGCCATACTTTGCACATCGCTAGATTTCAGTAACTCTTCAAGTTTTCTAAGCTCTAGATCAACTCGCTTAAATGTTTTTGCATTATCTGAAATAATGGTTGCTGGTACGCCTCTTCTCGCCACAAATCTACGTAAAGCGTTTATACAACTTTTTGTAGTCATATCACCGACCAATTCTAAATGAACTGCTCTTATAGCTGCACATGTAAATAGCATAATATAAACTTTTCGTTCACTATCTTCACACGTCACATAGAGTGGCCCAGCAAAGTCAACACCTGTGGTTTCGAATGGACGACTGGTAACTACTCTTTTTGCTGGCAATACTGTCCAAGGTTCCATGGCGCTTTTTCCATAAAAGCGTGAACACACAACACAGTGTCGGATTATTCGCTTGATTAGTTGTCGTGCCTGTATTATCCAATACTTATTACGGATTTGGGCTAATACTGCAGAAATTCCACTGTGATGAGTTTTACGATGAGCGTCTAGTACTATCAGTTGACTTGGTAAAATTATTGGATTTCGTATGTCGCTGCAAAATTCTCCCTTGGGAAGTCTACAATTTGCTCTGAGTACACCATTCAAAATGCTGGGGTTTAAAGATGATAACTTAGAATCAGCCGCTAATTTTTGATTGTTCTCCAACACTTTAATTTCTTTGCTGTAGTGTTGGTTTTGTTCAGCTTTTATTAATTAATTTTCAGCTTCTTGCAATTCGACAGCTGTAAGTTCTTCAGGATAGTATTGTCCGCTTTTTATTCGCTGTATAAATCGAAATACGCTGTAGATCTTCAAAGTCCAGTTAATTTACTAAATCGTTCAATTTCAACAACAGGAGTAATTGTTTCAACTTTTGTCTCTAGTACTGCGGCTAATAAATTTTTTGAATTTTCAACAGCCATATGGGTCCGAATTTCCACAAATGCGATTTATTTAATTCATTTGCTTTAATTCCTCTTGTGAGTAAATCGGCAGGGTTACTTTTACCATCACAATGTCTCCAGTCGTAAATATTTGTTAAATTATTTATTTCACTCACCCTGGCTTTAACATATGGTTTACATTGTTTGCCGTGACCGTTTATCCAACTCAAGGTTACGGACGAATCTGTCCACAGAGCAGTAGAATTTATTTTGAAATCCAAAGCTTTGACCAACTATTCTTTGAGTCTCGCTGCTATTAACGCTGCCGTTAATTCCAATTTGGGTAGAGTAACTTCTTTATTTTCGTGCTTTATTGGACTTACTCTATTTTTCGAACTTACATATCCATTTTCTGCTGTTTGTCGAACGTATGCTACTGCACCAAAAGCTTTTGGGCTAGCGTCTGCAAAAATGTGAAGCTCTTTTTTTGATTTTCTTGACAATGAGAGACATCGAGGTACATGGAGTTCGCTTAAATCGTTTAATTCATCTTCCCAAGTTTGAAAATTATCAAGTATTTCGCCGCTTAATAGTTGATCCCATTTGGTGTTCTCTTTCAAAATGGGCTGTAAAATTAATTTTATTCTTACAGTAAATGGCCCTAAAAATCCCATCGGGTCATATAATTTTGCCATTGCCTTCATTACATTTCGTTTTGTTGGTCTTAATGAACGCAATTAAGACAAATTGTTTGTTATATTGTTATATCGACGCTAATAGAATCGCTCGCTATGCACCAATTTATACCCAAAACCTTTTGTTCCACAATTTCTGTGCTCTCACTAAATAACGCCGCTACTGCCGCATCGTTTGTGTTCCACTTTCTCAGATTAAAATGTGCATCTTTCATTATTTCTTTCGCAACTTGAGAAATACATTTGGCCTCTGCGTAATTATCAACGCTTATTATAAAATCGTCAACGTAAAATGACTGCTGCAGTTTATTGCAAATTGAACCAAATTTTTGTTTACATTTCTCAATATGGGTTTGTATGGTCGCTGCCAATAAAAATGGGCTGGATGTTGTACCAAATGTTACTCTCGTCATACGTAATTCAACTATATTCGGTAGCTTCTTGTTTATTTGTGGTAAAGTTTCATACCACAAAAATCGATGAGAGTCATGATCCCTTTCCGCTATAAATATTTGCAGGAAAGCCTTTTCTATATCTGTAATCATTGCTATTTTATTAGACCGGAATCTCAAGAGCATCGTTAACAAATCTGCAACCATATTATCAACAGGACTTAGATGGTCACTTAAAGATGTAAATCCCATTTCGCTGGATGATGCATCGCAAACAATACGTAATTTAGAGGTTGTTTTATCCTCCCGATACACTGGTTTATGTGGCATATAATAAATTGGTATATACTTTTTATTTTCGGCTACCTTTTCCGCTATACCACTGTTAATTAAAGATCGCATTTCATTGTCATATTCTGTCAGTTTTTCATTACTTTTAATTAATTGTATAATCGTTTTTCAGCTACGTTTCTATTGTCATTCAAATCTTCATTAATATTCCTCCACGGCAAATTTACTACGTAACGACCGTTTATGAATTTTATTCTCCGTATAGTTTTCTCGTACCGATTGATCATAAATTCCAAAATTTTGTTACGCCAAATTCTTCCTTCTAATTTTTTCTTCGTTTTCCGTAACGTGTAGCACATATTGATATTTATTAGCTTTTGTAAACCAATAAATGTTTTTACAGCCACTCACGTATCACTAATTTTCTCGCTGTTGTTTGTATCAAATTTCCAATAATTGTCTTGACCAATAAGTAAATTTCTACCGCTTACTGCTTTTTTATTAATGATTGAATTATCAGCGAGTTCTAATTTTATATGATCAGACAAGTTATATAATGTCGCTGGACGTGGAAGATTATCAACGCAAATCGACGGCACTACAATTGCATTTATCGTTATTATGTTTTCATCATATTGACTTCGCAACGCTATTCTCACTTTTTCATATTCCTTTTCTTTTTTATTTTGTTTATTCCCGAAAGCCACGATATTTAGTTTAATTATCCCGTTTGTTTTTAATTTAAATTTATTCTTTAATTTTTCAGTAATGTATGTACGCTGACTGCCATTATTAATTATTATTCTAGACAACACCTGATCATAGTCGTCAACGTTACTTATTATTGCCTTTGCTGTTTGCAGTTATATCCCCGCCTCCTTCTCCTCGCTCACATTTAGCGTTGTGGCTGCTGCGCTGCTGTTCCCGTTTGGGCTTTCATTCGACGTTGTTACTTTTGGTGTTGTTATTTTCTCTACGCTCTTTTGTGGTACATCACTTCGGCTATTTTCTCTTTCTGCACGCTCACACATTGTTGTTATGTTTGTAGTTCTGCAAAACTTGGAGTTATGATTTTTGTTGTTACATCTGTAACATCTTCCTTTTTTTAACATTGATTTTTTATCGTTGATGCTTAAGCTACTCTTACATGTATCTGTTGAGTGGTTATTTCTTTTGCAGAAGACACAATACAGACTTCTTTCGGTGTTCACATGAAGAGTTGCTGCAGTATGATTTTTTGGTTTTGACTCTCTTTTTTCAAACACTCGTTTATCGTTTTCGGATAATTAACCCATTTCCATTGCTCCCAGTTCACTTTTAATAAGGTTCAGTAATAAACTTAACTGCTCCCCCTCTTGACCATTACCTCTAAGCTTTTCAGTTGCAGTATCAACACTGGAGTATAATATTGTACTCGTATTTCCTTTAGCCACTCTTCTATGAAATGCTATACTTATTGTTGTTGGTATACTTTTTAATAAAATCGATTTCACCATTATATCATATTGTGATGAAGAAATTTGAAATGAAGACAGAGTTCTCATAGTAGAAATCACTTCGTTATAGAGCTGGCGCAGACCATGAGTATCGCTGGCTGACTGCACTGGTTTCATGCTCATTAATTTTTGAACAAATTTTTCTACTATTTTGTCTGTATGGCCATATTCCTCCAACAACAAGTCAGTAGCTTCCTTATAACATTTCTCTGTGGGAGTAAAGCCTGCAATGGTTGCCTGTGCTTTTCCTGTTAATGACTCGCTAAGAAAATTGAATTTTGTTGCTACTGAGAATTGTTTATTTTCATGAACAGCTCTCCTGAATAATTCCCAAAAGGGCAGCCAGTTTTCAAAATTACCGTCAAACTTTTTTAATTGGAATGGTTTCAGTTTTACTCCGCTACAACCATTGTCTTCCTGGTGGCTTATTGTTACATTACTCTCTTCTACACCGCTTATTGATGTTTCGCTAGATTGTTTAAAATGTGCGCATAATATGTTCAAGTTGCGCTATAACGGTAACGGCTCTGTCGTCATATTCAATGGCTGACTCACATTCTTTCGCTAAATCATCGGATTTTATTAGAGTCTTCATATCATCATCAGCTTTTCTTAAGTTGGCGTGAGCGAGTTAACGTCACATATATACTCACACACACTGGAACAACCTTGGAAAATTTGATAATAAAAAACTTATGTAAACAATCACAAATGTAAAATATATTTAGATATCACAAAAATATTGAAACAAAATATACTTTAAACAAGATCATAAAAATATAGATTACAAAGAAGAACAAAATGTATTTTACATAAGAAACACATAGTGTTTAAGTATCTTACTCAGTTAAGAAAATATAGTTTTATAAGAAGCATAGTCTTCATATATTTTAAGTTAATTTTTTGTTAAAACAAAATAAATAAATAAAAAATAAATAAATAATCAAAATAAAATATGAAGTCGCCGTAGGCTAGTAGGTAGTGTGTTGGCTTATTGGACGTAAAGCCCGGGTTCGTATTCCAGGTCAGACCTCAAAACGAAATAAAAAAAATATTTCTTCGGCGTCTTTCTCTCAGCAGATTTCTGGCAAAAACTCTGAGAGTAAATAAACCTGCCATGAAAAATTTTCTCAAAAATATGTCGTTCGGAGTCGACGTTAAACTGTTGGCCCAGCGACTCACGTGTAAAAGTAACGCACACAATATGAGTGGCGCGAGAAGCTAAGACGTAGTCCTGACTGAAAGGTTGTAATGGCCAATTATGTATGTCTGTATGTAGTTGATATTTTCATACAGAAATGGAAAAATCAATTTTTCGTTAAAAACTTTTATCTCTTCTGAGCTGTTTTTCTTGCAAAATACTTTACTTTGGTAAAGCAACATTTTTATGTTCGTGTGTGAACAACAAATTTTTCCACTTTATATTTGGAATATTTTTGCAATTACTGAAACGTAGCTTAATGATTCATATCGTAATTCCGAAATACTGTGCATACAATAAATACAATATTTTTCGTCGTGATTGTCGACCTTATGGAGGTCGCGTTCTTATATCAGTACATAGTGCCATATCATGTAACGCTTTTGATATTAAATTACTCCCCGATATAGAATTTATTGCTGATATATGCAACACGTTGAGGCCATAAGAAATGTTGCATGTTTTGCCAATAAAAACTATTCTTTATTAATAATGGGTGACTTTAAGATGCCAACTATATATTGAAGTTATGTTGCTGATGATAGGTATTGTTACAAAAATGGAAATGGTGTTATCGTTTAACATTAAAATAATAAACAAAAGCTACAAAAACAAAGGACTTGTTTACATAATCAACGAATAAACAAAAAATATAGCAGCAACGTCAGTATAAAACAGAGGTTAAACAAGTAAACAAGAAGCAACAACAACACTGCAAGGACAAACGTAAACAAAATACACAAACAACAATAACGTAAACAACATGTTTACATTTATAGAGATTTCGCGAAGGCAGTCATTCTCCTTCAAGAGCATCCATCAGACTGTTTACTCAGCGACATAAAAGGCAAGACAAAGCAGGCAACGGGATGAGAAAGAATTCAGTTAGTCTTGTGCGAAGACTCGTTACGTGTGAAGAGAATAATTGTGGTTTAAAGATCTCTGTTATAAAGATCTATCGAACAATTGTTATTGTGTACGCGGAAGAGTGTAGAGCAGAATAACAATTAAATCAAATTGTTGTTGTTTAAATCAAGTCGTGAAAGGTGGGACACGGAAATGTGCGAACAATAAAGAATTGATTTAAAACTAAACACAAATTTATTTTTATTTTATTTGCAATCTACGAACTCATATTTTTAAAACCGTAACAATTTTATGTCCAAACGTCAAGTAATATTACGGTTTCTGAATTTCGCTACCATAGCAGAATCAATAGCAGGTATTAACAAATAATGTGAAAGGCTTTTCGTTCAAACGAATCGAACTTATTGAAAATACAAACTGTGTTAATATTTTTTCAACTTCATTAAATTCATTTAGGTTTATGGAGCATATATGATATATTCTATGAAAAATTGTAGTCCTTGGGAACAATAAAGTATTAAGTAATGCAAAGAACAAAAAGAATAATTATTACAAAAAATATATACTTCTACGCATGTTAGATATTCGGTGTGCCGTACAGAACATACTAGACTGAATAATCTCTTTTAAAAATTTTTAATAATAATTTAAAATGTAATCCAAGGTCTTTATCAGCCCAATCACGAATTTCTTTCTCACGGAAAACGCTTTTCTCGAGAAAGAAATCCTCCAATTATAAATTCCGCGGGAGTAAAAGTCTGAAACAGTGGCAATATCGAATTTTTAAGTCAGCTGTGTTTCTTATTGATATTAATAATGATATTATTTTTTGACAATTTGTGAAAATATAGTAAAATTAATATAAGTTAAAAAATAAAGAATAATACAAGAAAATACAAATGAATAGTGCTATAATGTATATACTTGTGGAGGAAATTGGTGGTTTGGAAAAACAACAACAAAACATCCAACGTATTTCCAGAAGGCAATTAAGGGATGAATCTTATCCTCTTGAGTTGACACAGTCTTTGATTTTTATTAGTTGCTTTAGACCTACAGGAACATTTAATATTTTTTTAATTATGCAAATTTAATTGTACAAAAATATACTTACATTTTTAAGCAAACTCCCTTGTGTTTTATGAGCGAATTTTTTGGGGAAAAACTAAACTAAAATACATTGAGAATACCTACTTTTTTCACTTTTTAATATTTCTCCCTTCGCACGGTTGATAAAAATGGGATTAAAACAGAGAAAAAGGAAAAGTAACAAATTTCACGCGGAAATTTTATTCATAATAGGAGAGAAGGGAAAAGAGAAGAAGTTTCATGCGGAATTTTTATTCTTGATTGGGCTGTATATAAATTTATTAATTAAAAGAAAAAAGCGAACGGTTTTCCTGAAACAATGTCATTTCAAATAACTGAATTCAGTGATAATGTGACTATTAGTAATATGTTTGCTAAGTATTTTTTTAATTCTTACTCCGGTGCAACGTTTAATGATACAACTCATTATCCTTTCCTTTAAGGATAAATCAATCCATATCCTTGTCCCTTTTGGAAAGCAGTTGGGTTTCAACCCAGCTAAAGAAACTAAAATTTTCGTATGGTTGTGGACCAGACAAAATTTCCATTAGTATGTATTTTAATTAATTGTGCTGATGTCTTGGTTGTCCCTTTGAGAATATTTTTAATTCATCAATTACTAACGGATATCTAACTTGAAATTTGGAACACGTCTTTTATATTCCATTTAATCAAATCAGATAAAAAAATCTGATATTGAAAACTACAGGGACATCGGAAAACTGAGTATTGTACCAAAGTTTTTTGAAAAATTAGTTACTGACTAGTTACATCATTAAGTTTCTGATCTGCCGACATGGTATTTAAAAAGAAAGTTCAACTACAACAAGCTTACTGTAATCAATTGTGAACATTTCTAAAGAATGCAAACATATGTATTTCGTGTACACGGATTTCAGCAAATCTTTTGATAAGACGAATCACTTACTCCTATAAAGGAAACTAAAGATGTAGTCGCCGTAGTCCAGTAGATAGTGTGTTGGCTTTTTAGACGTAAAGCCAGGGTTCGAGCCCCAGGCCAGACATCAAAACAAAATACAAAAAAGTATTTCTTCGATTACTTCCTCTCAGCAGATTTCTGGCAAAAACTCTGAGAGCAAACGAAATTCCCATGAAAAGTGTCTCAAAAATCTGTCGTTCGGAGTCGACTTTAAACTGTAGGTCCCACCACTCATGATAAAATTAACACACACAACATAAGTGGTGTGAGAAATTGTCATGCAACTGGAGGATATCCAGTATTGTTTACCGCTGATCTCAGCTGTAGATTCTTAAATTAGGGCTATGTATTCTCCTCTGTTTGCTGATTTAGAGCGGTGGAGATTTCTTTGGATTACTCGCGCCATGGTTTTTTTCATCCACTTTTCCCTCCACCATCGTTGTCTCTAGACCTTAGACGTCTAGTTCTTCTTTATTATTTTCTAGGAGCTTCGACTCTCTTAGCAACATCCCAAAAACAGATGCCATGTCTGATTCAGTTGAAGAAAAAGAGCTGGCTCTATTCCATATGTTCGTCCTGCGATATTTCCTCCTAGGGGGCACTCACCGGACTATGGGACGGTTGTCTTTTTGCAGACCTTCAGGATAATATGTCCAAATCCGAAGGTCAAAACACCATTGGAATTTGCCAGGTGCTTCAGGGATTCTTGGTTGACTGTGATAGTCACCCAACAAGATCCATGGCGCTCCTCCAATTTTCCAATTGTTAGCTGGTACCTCCGGATTGCACATCTTAATCATCCTTAAGATTTAGTCCTTTGGATTTAGTGGTTCCGGCTAGGCATGTCGTCTTTTAGTACCACATCTGTCTGTTTCTTCCACCATTGAGATAACGATGGAGAAGAGATTCATAGCTCGCTTATAGGCACACGTTACCAGCTTAACGTGTCCTTGGTGCCAGACACACACTTGGAAACAAGCACTGGCCTGGACTAACATCACTCCGAGGAAGATATCTGCCAGGGAGTCTTCAAATAGCCTCCAGTTTGACGGTGATGCTACCGTCTGCGTCTGAGCGATCAACCACCGCCATCTCAATTCTGTCTTTCAGTATTCGCATTAAGTTGATGCGGTGAGAGCTTGGTTGCTTCTTTGAAGCGGGTGTGACCTTTCGCAGAACGCTGTCTTTTTACAGCAATCTCGTTGGTTAAGTTCTAATTTGGCCAGTCTTTTCTTAGCCCAGGCCAATATTACGCGGATTTCGGCTGCCTTTTGGGATTTTTGAAATCCGTTCGAGGACTCGCCTAGCACTCTATATCTTCGTTTAGTGTCTTATATATGTTAAAGTCTTAGATATGTTTTGGTGCCGCGTCAACCTTCACGTTACCAAGGCCGCTTTTGCTGCGCTTAGACCCGGCTTTTGCAGCATCTTCGGTTTTGGTAAGGCCGACGCTTTTGGGTAGTAGTGCTTTTGTATTGTTCGAGGTTTCAGGTTTCTGGTCTGTCATTGCTTAGCCGCTTCCTTCACCTTCTTTGTTGAGACGGGCGTCGACTTTAAACTGTGGGTCCAGCCACTCATGTATAAAATTAACGCACACAACATAAGTGGTATGAGAAGTTAGGTCGTAATCCTAACTGAAGGGTTGTAGTGACCAATTATGTATGCATGTGTGTATTTCGGCTAATGAAATGGCCATCAAACGTTTGACGCAATAAATAAATTGTGCCATGAGATGTGTGGCAAGTTGCACCATCCTGTTGAAATCAAACATCGTTCCCATCAATATCATGAAGAGCGGATACAAGAAAATCGGCATAACACTTTTCTTTAACGGCGCCCCACAGAAAATTGTCCAACGGTGTCAAATCGCAGCTACTTGGTGGCCAATTGACAAGCATTTCGGATAATTAAACGGCCATCAAGCGTTTGACGCAATAAATCGATTATGGATTGAGATGTGCGGCAAGTTGCATTATCCTGTTGAAACCAAACATCGTTCACATCAACACCATGAGGAGCGGGTACAAAAAATCGGTTATCATGGTGCGATAGGAGCCTCTACAGACAGTAATGGTTGCGCCGTCCTCATTTTCAAAGGCATATGTTCCAATGATGCTTCCGCTCCACAAGCCGCACCAAAAAGTCACTCGTAAAATTCATTACGTTCAGTGCAGATAATGTACTGAATTTTGAATAAATAGAAATTGAATTACATAAGTATTGCCAGATTCGAAATAACCGCTACAATAAATAAAATTTAACATACATTTACTTGCCGCAGTTTACCTCCTTCTTCAACAATAGACGGGCTTAGATTAATTATAATTTTTATTTCTATTTAACTTGATTCCTATCAAGGCAAATTCATAGAAGGTAGCCTTATCTCAACAGCTGATGAGATTTGGACAGTCAAAAAATGTTTGTTTTTTGTGTATTTTGTTTGGATATTCAATTTCGTATTTATATTAGTCATAAACCCTCATAATATGATACATATTATGTACCGCATGTATCCTTAACGATACGCACTCTAGAAATTCTTTAGGACTACTATTTTAAAGCCAATTATATTAAAATTTTTGCAAGATGATTAACAATATTTAAGCCTTTAACACTAAATACATATATCTTTTAAACTACAACCTAGATTTACTATATTTATAGTTATTTAGGTGAAAGTGATGAATTACAAAAAAAAAAAAAGAATTCCATATCTCCAACTAGGTGCCTAAACTATGACTGAAATACCTTGTGTGTTATTTTTAAAACAAATTCTCTTTCAGAAGATTGGGATATAGGGATTAAAACAAATTGGGACAATCTTCTGTTGAAAATTTGTTATTATAATTACTCAAACGTAATTATAATTGGGATTAAGAAAAGAGAAAGAAAGAAAGAAGTATTAGTATGTATTTCTTATTTTCTTTTTTGAGTCTGTCAGTTTGGTTGAGAGCTGTGGAAGCAAGTGAATTTTAAGTACAACTTTTGATTTCTACTAAAGTTAATTCAAAATAATTCACAATATAATTCAAGAGATTCAATTAGATTCAAGTATTCAATTTCAAAATTCAGTCATAAAATAAATATAAATTAGGTACAAATTTTAATTGGTACAATAATAAATAAGAAATAACGTTTGCAGCTGATATTCTTTTTAATTTACAGGTGCTGCTCTATTGTGTAATTTAAATTTAGCATGACATAAAAATCATAAGAATTTTCAATATATAAAATTTATTTAGTTTTTTTTTTAATTGCTTTAATTAATTTCCTATGGAGGTTTGAGGATTAATTTTTTTGACACCTCAAATGCACTTTTACAAAAACAAAATGCCTGTTGTTTTTGCATTGGTGTATTTTTTGTTATGATAAGGTTATATTCTTATCTTTTGGAAAGGCTAATAGTTCAATTGGATCTTCGTTTCCATGTTTGTTAGTTATGTTAGTCTTTTGTGTGGAGTATATAGGGATGAAGATAAAATATATGAAGAATTGGTAGGATATGATAAAGTGCAGTTACATGACGGAGTGAAGGGAAGATTTATAATACAATCATGTGACATCTATTCTTTCTCAATTATTAATTTTGTCGATAAATTTAGCTATGCCAGTGTTGTTATTGTTTTAAGTTCCTTTAAATAGTTAAAAACAAACAGATTTAAATTTAATATGGAAAACAAAAGTGCTAGTAAGTAAGAATTTGGTAAAAAAAATGTTTTTTTTTTGACGAAAAAAATCATACTTCTGACATCATCTTGAATTAAATTTTTTCAAAAAATTGAGTTTCGAATAAGCTTGCGTTAAAACAATCAAAAACGTGTTAAATGAAGAATTTTTAGTCTATTTTTGTCAATTTCATGTTGGATTTTTTTTGCGTTTTTTGTGAATATCATTTTTTGTAGACAGCATCCACTAGCAAATTTTTTTTTAATTTTATTAAAAAATATAGTTTCTACAAAAGTTTCCACTTATTTTTTGGTTGTTATGGAGTTTTGAACAAAAAAGTTTGCTTACAAAATTAGATGAAATTTTAAAATTGGTTATTGGATCCGCCATTTTGTATTTAAAAAATTTTATTTTAGGTTCGAAATCAGCAACCTCAGAAATCCTTGTATACCGAATTCCATTTCAATTTGAAGATAATCGAGATCTCTTTTTATAAAAGCCATACTGTCTTTTGTCTAACAATCTTTGAGTGGTATGAAGCCACAATAATCTGTTTACAACAATTTTGTCCAGCACTTTAGATAGACATGGATTCAGCGATAAGGGGTGGTGAAAGTTCGGAGAAGTTTTGCGGTTCTATGTATTTAAAATATTATTGTAATGTTTAAGAAAACGTTGTTTAAGTGAAGCAGGTGTATGTGCAATGATCAATCATGCGAAATTTTGACAATTCCAGGAGTTTTACCTTTAAGACACTATTAAGATTATTAATGTTTATTTTTCAATTATCTGGGCCATAATACTTAGCTGCGGTGTTGAAGTATTTTGAAGATTGTTTTTGTGGATGTGAATAACAGCGCTGAATAATTTTAGTCGAACGAATTTCCAAATCAAAATGTTCCTACTATTTCCGGATTTTCCATCATTACTTTTGTTAGATCTGTATTAGAAATTATTCCATGACTGGAATGTTTGGTTTTGTACGCTGTTTGCTGCAGTACATTTCAAGAGTATTTGCCTCTTTTCTCTCTTTATTTCTGTTTTTACTAGAGCATTTTGTTTTATAAAATAAAGGGTTGTGAGTTTTCATATTTTGCTTAAAGCAAAGCTTTGTTTTTTGTCTCTTTATTTTTTAAGATGAGCGTTTATTTAAGGTACTTTTTTTCTTTAAGTTCTCACTCACTGATGTAATTTGTACATGGGACAAGAAATAAAGAAATAATTATGAGATCGCAATCGCTACGAAACAACCTTGGATTTGACGTGAACAGACAGTGTAGGGTTGTAAAATGATAAGTCGACAAGAGAAAAGGAGGCGTGGTTTTTAAATTTAGTAAGCGATGAATTGTTCAGTGGTATAAAGTTATTTATAAATCAATACAATCACGTATATTCTTATATACCCCTAATCCGGAGTGTTAAGCGACCCGTGCTTATCGGATGGTTTGCAGTCAGGGGTTCAATCCGACTGTATTATAACGGATACCTGGGCGCCTCAGTGAGTATTAGGTTTTCTACCAAGTCCTTGTCATGTTAGCGGGGGCTATGATATGATTGACCTCCTTTCTCCCTCACTCGTGGGATTTATATGGACAACGAACCGAACAGCAAATGAACATGACAAACGCTGATGACGAACCGTCTTTGGAAACTGGAATAGACGCGTCCCATTTCATTGCGTGAATTCAGGCGAGCATTGTTGATAACAACAATGTAATCGTAAGAAATTTAACCCCAGGTGGTAACAGGATTACGACTGTGGAGGAGTCCTTTAGTGAGCCCACTGCTTTGGCGATCCCCACTTCGACGGAAGATATGTGCGTGGAGTCAAATTGTCGTATCCAGATTGCTACTGTAAGAAATAAAGAACCAGTTGTATTGTTCAGTGATCAAAATAAGATGATGTTCTCTTTATTTAAATTTTGTCTTATATACTAATACATTTTCTAATTCTATGAGTGACTTTCTAAACTCACTCAATAACTTAAACTCTACTCAAAATAATTAAAATAAAATATACTCAATGTAATTTTGTTGCACTTGAATTAAACATACACCAAAAGTGTTCTAGATTGGACATGTTCTGCATTTCCATCACTTAGGTCAGTTTACAATAGTGACACACTTCAGAAACTGAAAGTATTACTACACAAATAACACACACAAATATAAACAAATATGCGGTTGGTTCAAAGTAACACTTTGTAATAATTTGGTGCAACCCAATTGTATGCGTGCACCTCTCTGTTAAGGAGCAGAAGATGCTGGCTCGACACAGGCACTGTTTTGCGGTATGAGACCAAATACCCGGGCAGTGTCCTTCACGAGGTGCTGACTGGCAAGAAGAACGGACCCTTGATTGCGGACGAGAGCGTAGTGCGAATTGCTTCTACTATCAAGCCGCAAGCAAGGGGCATGACGGTTCTGCACCCTTGCTCCCAACTGGAGTAAATAAGACCTCACAGGTCTTCAAACCTCCGGTGAAGAACAAGGGTGTTGGTGTTCCTTCTTCAATGGATGGGGGAAAGGTGGTAGACACTACCGCTAATCCTTATCCCAGAAGAAGGATGTACGGTTGGAGACGAAGGGTGGCGCTTGGACGACTAGTGACGGTAAGAAAGGCTGCGATCTTCGGATCGCAATTGATCAGACTTCACTTCAGTGGTTAGGGTCAAGGGGAGGCGTAGTGTTGTGTGGATAGCGCACCTTAAGTTCCGTCATCCAGACATTAGTGGAGTGCAGATTAATCTGCATCACTGCGAAGCCGCCTCACACATCCTGCTAACCACCCTGCGCCGCCTTGAAGTTGATATCGCTCTTATCCAGGAACCTAGGATCCTTAGGGATCGGATTCTGGGTTTGAGCGATCCTGATTATAGGTTACTTGTTCCTAAAACAAGTGAGAAGGTAAGAACCTGTATTTTATCTAGGGGTAATTTGTACTTGTATTATTGTAAGGAACCGTGTTAGGGAGGCGGTGATTGACATTACGCTCTCTAACATAGATAGGTCTATGATTAAGGACCTTCTCTGATCACCAACTGATATCCTTCAGTATTAATCTATCTAGTGGCTTTCATGAGCCTCTTAGAAGAACCGATTTGATCATAAATGAGAAGGCTGTGGAGGAGGAACTTAGGGCCCTCATGGGTCATTCCACTCCTGGCATCAATGATCGAGTTGGATCTTTGACGGATATTTTGATGCCTTGTTATAGAGATGCTTGTCCTCTTACTTACCCGGGTAAGAGGAGTCAGCCAGCCTGGTGGAATTCGGAACTCCGAAGAGTCCGCTGTTGTACTAGGAGATTCTTTAAGAGATCGGGCAATAATGTTGACTGGTGTGTATATAGATCCAGTTTTAATGATTATAAGAGGGATATAAAGCGCTCAAAGAGAACCACCTGGATGAGTTTCTGTGCAAGTATCGAGGGTGTTGCCGATGTGGCTCGTTTCCCCCAAAATCCTAGGCTTCATCCAAAAAAACGATGGCACGTGGACAGCTTCTAGAAAAGAAACCCTAGAGGTTCTATTGAACACTCATTTCCCCAATTGTGTGGATCCAGATAGCTATCCGTTGGATGTAGCTGATCCCTTCTGTAATGTATCCGATTTGGAGGATATCATTACCAGGGATAAGGTCAAATGAGCTATAAGTAGCTTTGAGCCTTCTAAATCGTCTGGTCCGGACGGTATCTTTCTGGCTTTCTGGCGCTGGTGATATATTACACGAATATCTGGCGGACGTGTATATGGACTGTCTCCGGTGGTGTAATATACCTGACGGTTGGAAAGATGTGTTTGTGGTGTTTATACCGAAAGCTGGTAAACCCAGTCACATCGGCCCTAAGGATTATAGACCGATATCGCTCTCATCCTTTCTTTTGAAAGCTTCGGAGAGACTTATCGATCTATATTTGAGGTCAAACATGGACCGGTCTCTGTTAAGTAGGTCGCAACACGCTTACATTAAGGGTAAGTCGGTTGAGAGCGCTCTTCATTATATGACAAGTTTTGTTTAGGCGAATTTGGCTAGGGGTGAGTACACACTGCTGGCTTTCCTGGATATTGAGGGGGCCTTCAATAATATTACCACTTTTTCTATTGAGAATTCACTAAGGGATATACATGCCCCAGATTTTCTGGTGCGGTTTATAACCCACATGGTGGGTAAAAGACTAATCCAATCGAATCTGGGTGGATGTTCTATCGTCTAGCATGCAGCCAGGGGTACACCGCAGGGGGTGCTATCTCCGGACTACTGCAGGGTATGTTGCGATGGGGAGAAGTTGGAGACTGTCGAGCACTCCACTGTAACCGCCCAGCCCTTGGTAGGTTGAGGTTGAGGACCCTTGGCAGGGACTTTGAGGGTTTCAATTCTGTGTCAAGAGCCGACATCAAGGCTCTCCACATATTCAATAGTAACTTGAGCTGGTTGAGAAGTGCTAGGGCTTCATCGGTGTCGTCGCGTTCTCCCATTTTGTTTAGTTCTGGTCTGTGTAATTCCTTCGCTTCCCATTCTCCCTTCCTACTTCCGCTCCTTTTTCCTATCCCCTCTCTTATCCTTCCTTCTTAAGGACGTTATGTACAATGGGTCAAATCGACCTCCGGGTACTGTACTTGTCTAAATTGACAAGTACACGTCCTCTAACCTAACCTAACCTAGTGGTGGATCCTCAAAACATATGCCAACTATTGAAGCCTCCTGTAGCCAGTAGAGGGGGGGCTAAATTATACGTTATCTAAATTCTTTTGTGTAAAAGTTTTAGTTGGAGGTAAATAAGATGATGAAATTTTAAACTTTGCTTACGAATATACTTCTACGCATTCAGTGTGAAAATCATTACGAACAGTAATTTCTATATGTTGTAAGGATTTGTGTACAAGAAGGGCAACGCCACCACGCTTCGTGTTGGAAGCATTGCAATGGAATAATTTAAAATTTAAGGTAACATTTATTGGAATAAGAATATTGTTTATATTATATAGATTTCAATGAATGAGTTTTGATAAGGCTTAAAAGTTCATTATAATTATTTCTAGATCCATTCATGTTCCATTCCATGATATTGAGCATCTTTGAATTTGATGTGAAAATACAAGAAAGACTGATGAGAATATATTAGTGGGTAAAAGTTTATATATTTTTAGACGTTTATTATCTTTACTCATTGCTAGGTCCCTGACTATTCGATTCCTTCTTCTTTTGGAGGTATTTTTAGGTAGAACTGATTTATTGTTACATTTTGAGATGATGTGATGACAATTAATTTATTGTTGGTTGTTCCTGGTATCTACATTTTTAAAGGATGTGCTGTCATAGTCTGACAATTAATTTATTGTTGGTTGTTCCTGGTATCTACATTTTGAAATGATGTGCTATCATAGTCCGATAAATTTCTATTTGTATTATCTTTAGAGTAACATGACGTTTTTGGCTTAATCGGGATAACATTTTATCGTCGGTATGAGCCGAATTACTAACATTGCTAAAAGATTTAGAATTAATAATTGAGCCGCTCAGTGCACAAATCGATTAACTCCATAAAACAAAAAGTTGATAAATGCGATGAAATAATGTAAATTGTTTTTTAAAATTCCCTTTACAATATAAATTCAAATATATGTATATTGTAGAATACATCAATACATATATAGCTCTCATCTAATGGTATACAAAATGAATAAGAAAGAGTAGTCAAAAAAATAATGTCAGTAATGTTATAAATTTTATGTGACTGGTGGAGTTAATCGATTTGGCAACTGAAAAAAGTAAACAAATTAAATTAGGTATTTAAATTTTTAAGTTTTTTATTACAGAAGAAGTTAGTTATACATTTTTATTAAAAATTTTCCATAAAAATTACTGTTTACAGTGATGTTATAATATATTATTTGTGATTAATTTATCAGCAGCATAATTAATGTCTTCTTCATCAGATGTATGTTAGGACTCATCATTTCGATTTGTTCTCAAGTTTTTAAAGTAACTATGATTAACAGGAGGAATGAATTTGAGCATATCCATCATGTCTCTACTTTTTTCCCTTGTCACAGTTCTGCGTTTAGGATATAATAAAGGCTGATCTACATTTTTTGTTAAATTCAAAGTCTTCATTATAGTCATATTTGAATTGTATGAGATGAGGTTTTGACCGTCCTAACTTTATGCAGCTTATTTTAAGCCAATTGACCTGTATGTAACAGTTGCTTTTCTGTTAATGATTGAGTTTTCTTAAGGTTAAATGGTGCTTTCTTTTTGCACCAAGAGCCTATTTGACTATATTGTACCAATCAATTGACTCAGCTCTTATTTCCGTACTTTGACAAGTTTCAATTAACTTAAGACAGTTTTTTGACAACTTTTGTCATTCAATGGTTGCTAGTGGTCATTTGAATTGCGTTATTGAAACGATTTACATAAGAGTATGGAGTTAATCAAAATGTCTGAAATAAATTACTTATTATTCAATGGCCCAAAAAATTTTGTCGTTTAATGGTGTTAATTTTTACTATTCAGGAAAGTTGTAAAAAACATAAAAAGTTATGACTATCCCAAGTGCTTTGACACTTAAATTTAAGATTTTTCAAAAAGTGGAGTTAATCACTTTGTGCACTGAAAGGCTCAATTGTTGGCACTTGTTTATTATTAATTTTTGAATTAGAACTATCATTGTTGTTACTTATGCTATCAGTGTTTTTGCAGTAAGTAAGTTGATTGAAGTGGATGACGTTCATTATATTTTTAACTGCACTTCTGTTTGTTTTTTCCATTTATCATTTTCTTCTCTAATACGATATTCTTCTCCGCAATTACAATATATTTGTTTGTGGTTACAAAATCAGACTTTTCCAGAAATCTGCTAAGGAGTCGCTGCAAAAATATTTCTTATTTCGTTTTGTTGAGATGACTGACCTAGGGTTGGAACCGTGGCCTCACATCTAGTAAGCCAACACCCTACCTACAGCGAATACTTAAATAAATTACAATAGAAGAAGAGAGTGATGTTAATTGGATAAATTTTCTAGCCTGAGTATAGTTTTTGTTTATATAATTTTTTGCAGATTCCAAATTCTCGATCGATTACTCTTAATTAGAAAGAGAGACATTTCTCAAAGAGTTTTATCGTCACTTACACGGTCCAGGAGGTATGGTAGGAAATGTTTTGTTTTTGTTTACCGATGGAGCTGACTTTTTTAGATTGACATCATCGGGTGGATCTTTAATTTCTCTAAACTAACAAACTTATTTAAGAAAAAAGGCAGAACGTTATATTGTTGGTTATATGTTGTTGACTTATTATGCGCTTTGTCTGCCACGTTCGTTTATTTTGTACTGTGTTATATTATTCACTTTTGCATTGCGGTGTTGTTAACACTGCTAAACAAATGTCACGTAAAAATGTAAGAAAATTCTATTTTTTACAGATTCTTACGTTCGGGTTACGTTATATTACATTTCTATAAAGGAATGGTTATTGTATTGCTTCATACATAACAAAAACATTAGCTGTTTTAAAACTACGTCGATAATTGTGTATTGAAACTGAACCAGGACCTTGACAATATATTTAAATGGGCTACTGCATATGGTCTTTGCTTGAACGCTAATAAATCAAAGGCTATCATATAGTGTTTTCACACCAAAAGTTAAAACCTGATTTTAGCATTAAAACCATAATCAGCTGATTTTGCGTTCACACTGCAAGTTTTTTTAAATCTGGTTTTAACATTCATACATTTATGACTGTGCAATAGCTGTTTTTGTTTAAGAAAAAATAAAAAATATGAAAAATTAAGAAATAACAATATTAATATTATCAATTAATTATTATAATATTATTATTTTTTGTTGTTGCAGCATTCATTATTTAAAATTTTACATTTCTTACACAACCGGCTTTCTGTATTTTTACATTTGTTTTGTTTTTATTTTTATCAGCTGTTTTCAACATTTCTCTGTTGGTAGCTCTGATTTAATACATCGAAAACAAGGTTGTACTTCATAAAACCAATTTAAAAAAGGTTCTAAGATGGTTTTAACACAATAATTTCGTATGTATGTAATATTACCAGGTTTTATTTATGGTTTTAACGTAAACCAAATTTTGCGTTAAAACCACACAGTGTGAAAACACAATTGGAAAAATTATCGTTTTGCCGAACTTACTGCCACCATTAGTCGTTGGAGTGTAGTGTGTGCATAAAGTAGAGTAACAACAACAGTAAATGTTACCCACGATAAAATGCACACAATGCACTTATACAATTTGATGTGTGCGTAACCTATAAAAATATGTAATGTAAACATACTCCAGTTATAGTTTGTATCAGGAATAATTGAAGAAAAACAAACTGTCACAAAACGGTCACTATGTTAACACTTGAAATAGAGCAAAAGGGTTTCATGTTGCATTTCAAATATAAACTAATAGAAATAAGTAACAAAGAAAAAAGATCACCCAAGTATTGTTTTGCACTCAATATTTTGGAAATACACTCAAAGTAATATTTTAAATAAAATGACTTACTAAAATTTGTGAATGCCTGGTACGTATTATGATTGCAGTATGTAAGTAAGTAACAACATTAGATTATTAAGTATTAAGTGTACTTTAGAAAAACACTCAAACTAGATTTGTAAAATTATTATAAAAGGCTGAAGAAAATAAAGACAAGGAAACAATTGATCATTATTGATATGAACATCGCTCGCATTTTTATTTAACACAGGGGACTCGCGCATAGAATGAGTACAATATGCCAAAAACTTAGGTATTACTTTTAACAGTCAACTCCTCTGGGCTAACCATGTTAATACGATTTGTGAGAAGACGTATGCTCTTGGCGGAGACATACCTAATTCCAACCCTCTTGTATGGTTGTGAGCTTTTTGCGGGTTTGGACTCAGCAGGAATAAACTTAACGTAATTTATAATAACACAGCAAGATATATTTTTGGACGCAGTAGATATAGTAGTATCTCGCATTTTTCTTACAATATGACACTGGAAAGCCTTTTGAAATATCGTATGCTAATTTTCCTAGACAAGATTATTTATCCAGGGGGATCAAATTATCTATTTACCAGACTAAAAGTTTCCAGAACAAACAGAGGCCATAGGATAAACGACGTAAGGTACCGGAAACAGGTGTCTGAAATGCTATTCGTTCATGGAACCAACTTCCGCCAGAAATTCAATTGAAAGGCAATGTAATGCAGTTTAAAATTGCAATTTCAACACACTTTTCTTCTCTTTAGAATTTACGATTTAATTTAATCCAATTTAAGGCTAACTTATATTTAAATAATATAATTTTTGCTTTCTTTGTGAAACTTATTAACTAACTATTAACTTAATTATAACATTGTATAAACAGTACTATTAAATAAGATTAAATGCTTGTTGTACTGGAGTTAATAAATAAATAAATAAATAAATAAATAAAATAAATAAATAAATAAAACGATCAGCTGTTTCTTACTGTTGCGGTTACATTCCCTTATGGTCGAGCAACTGAGCCTTTAAGCTCATGCATAACCGAGTTTGAAAAATAAACATCTTCGTTTTTGAGTTTAGTCTATTTCTCAATTTGCATAACTTTTTGATTTAAGGCAATTATTTTGGTCATCCCAGGAAACATAACGAGCTAATAACATTAACATTATCTGATTCGTTGATTATTTCACCATCAAAAATGAGATTATTAAAAACACAGATGGAATTGGAGCAACAAACCTAATTGAATTGTAAATACTTCTTCATATTTGTAATTGTATAGCAGACAGATATCGTATACCATTGATAAAGATTTTAAATAATAATGAACCAACTTCATGTAGGACGCTACAAACCATAGCAATCTCAGAAGTTCTCTCCTCGTCTATTTGAAAGAAGTGCTTCCTACCCTTTAAGTAATCATCGAATATTTTAAGTGAATCTTTATATCAACCATAACAATTTAATGAAGTCAGCTATTGATAAATCCAGAAATACGGTAATAATGTATGATGTCTGACCTCAATTCACGACTTTCATTTCGTTGTAGCAAAATGACACTACGCCAACGGAACATGCTTCCGTTTGTAATTCGTGTTCCTTATTCATATCATAGATATCCAAAAGTGGTTCACTAGCCAATAATCATCCATAAGATTCATTGCATTCGTCAGCCACATAAATTCCACATTTTCCCTTGTCAATCGAATTAATGGAGCTGCTATCAACGCTTCTATGAACGCTTGATTTACAATAAATCTACGGAAATATTCGATTAGGCCAAAGAAACATCTCACTCCCCCAAATTCATAGGAACAGGCAAATTCTTCACTGCTAATGTCTTAATTCTACCAGGCATTAAACCATTTTGGTCCAATTCGTAGCCCAAGAAATTTACATAATTTCTCAAAATTGAACATTTCGATATCTGAAGAGTAAGACCTTGTTTCTGGATGAATTCCAAATTTTTTTAAATATTATCGAACTCATCCACATAACATGATGATTAATCGGCAGCACATCACAATGTACATCAACTGCTGAAAGTAAATGGTGCATTGTTAAGACCAAGCGGCTTTCTATTAAACTCATAATGTTCATTATGTGTCGCAAAAGCGGTGTATTGCCTCGATGCCACACGAATCGATTTTTAGCACTGCTGAGAATTCTCCAAAACACGTGTTTTCTCTACTTGCGATACGCGTTTAGCCACCAATGATTTACCATTACCGGAGTCTACGAACTCATTAAATATTATATTGTCGATTTCCATTTATTTAATAATTTCTCTATTTTAAACACTGTCCTAGCGTTCTTCGATTAAATTAACAGAACGCAATGAGCACTTATCCGATCTTACGAATTACATTTTCCACATTTTCTTTTCATTGCACTATGTGACTGTTGAAACATATCGGTTTGATTTTTGTTTTATTACTATTCACAGTTTTTCCCGTTTTGTTCGTAACCGATATATGATAGACATTTTTATGAAATACTCTACGTGGCTGTTCACTGTAAAAATTACTTTCCATTTATTTGCATTAAAAATATTCGTTATTACCATGAATAATTCGTACACGATTTAATGTTCATTACCGTCAATGTTTTTTCCATATTCTTTAACCATTTATATCGTTAATAATATACTTTATTATAGCGACATCTTCGATTTTATCACGACGACCGATTGACAAAATCTGTCATAATATTCCATAATGGACTCCTGTTTACTCATAAGGGAAGATGGTAATCTCCATAAATTGGTTGCGCAAGGAAAATCTGCCAAAAACGTATCAACGAATTCTGCCCACCAACGGAACAATTTTGTAAATCAATCCAACATTTAGCTACACCTTTCAAATTATCTTGGACAGCAAATAAAACAGTAGACTCATTCCAGTCATCATAACCATCTTTCAATTGTACCATCCTTTAAATCAATTTAACGGATGATATATTATTTTCGCAAGCATCAAATTCTAGCAACATTTTCATTATTTCATTTATGCCCTGAACAGGGCATTTTTCCTTTCCATTTCCCCTCTTACTATTCGCGGCTAAAATTCTATTGCGTTAAAAATTAATTAAAACTCCGGTGGTATTCATTGCGATTCGGTCACAACAAAATTCTTGATATTCTTAGTGTATTTTTTTTTAATGCGACTTCACAATGAAAAAGGCGAACGAAATAGTAAATTTCACACCTACCAATTTGGTTGTTCAATTTGATCGTCGTTTGAATGAAAATAAAAATTTTTGATTTTCCATCTTATTTCGCAAAAAAAGTGTATATTTCACAAAACGTTATATTATGATCAGAAAATCCGTTCTGGATTGAATTAACTAAAATGTTTTCAGTGCTGTTACAAAATGTGCAGTAAGTGGCTTGGTCTGCCTCCATTTATCTGGTCAACAAAGTCCTCTACAAAATACAGGATAAATACTTTCTTAACTAAATCTAGTAATAGCAAACATTTATGTTGTAGACTTTTCAGACCTATGTATATATTCATGATATTACCAACGGCTTATCTATATTTTATATATTCAGATATGAAGATTTTAGTTTCTAAATAGTTATCACTTCTGCAGCAGTACTCAACCGCATATCCATTGGTCAGTATCCACATTTCCCGAATCGCTTACCCATGTAATACCAGCAAAGTAACTAATTTAAATTTGTCATGAGTAAAACACTTCTTACATTAGTAAGAAAGAATTTGATTTATATTTAATAAAGTATATATTATGGGAGTGAGTATATACTTACAAGTATAAAATATTTTATACTTCGCTATCTAATTTAAAGCTTCAAATCTAGATCGTCTTAACCTTCTATACCTAGATATTCTTTTTTGTTATAAAAACATTACCACCTTTCTAAAACCAAATTCAAAACCGACTTCTTGTAACGGTTTAGCATATTAAAGTACCTCCAATGATTTCTTGCACAGAAAGCTGTTTACACAAACTTTTGTATTTATCTACTTTCTTTAATTTTGTCTGCTCGCACATAAGTCTAGAATTTTTATTAGCAATTAGCAATTTAACAAGACTTTTTCCATATAATTTGCATTTTCTAAAAATATTTGCACCTATTTCCTCTGCAATGACCAATGTCTTTGCAAAAAGCAATATTGCTCAAATTATCTTTACTTTTAAATCGGTGAATAATGTAGCCTTTTTGTACATTGCGTCATTTTAATATATGATTTCAATGTCTTTACTTCAACTTTCAGTTCTGTGGTTTGTTGTTTATACTTTTATTTGGTTTTAATTTTCTTTCACATTTTAATTACAAAGTATTTACCAAGTTGTATGTAATTTCTCACCACTCTTTCAAAACACATTATTAAGCCGAAAGTCCATACAATGCAGTTAATGCGTTCTTGCGTTACATGCGTGTGCCAAAAAAGTAGAATCAGTATAGTTTTTTGCGAGAAGTTACAGAGCAAAACGCACATAGAATGCATAGACGCATAGAACGGATAAAGTAGGTTTATTTTCTATTTCTGTATGTTGAAAAATATCAGCTCTTTTTTAGTACTAGGGATGACAAATTATATAATATTATCAATGATATCAATAAATATGTTTGTATAGTGCATTACCATTTTCCCGTTTTTGTTTTTGTTTAAAAAATATAAAAAATCTTTCATAATAAAGTTTACTACTAATTTAAAAATAAAATACATTAAAATACATTTTTTAACAAATTTCTTTCAAGAACAAAATTTGTATACTAGTTATCGATTGTTTTTATGTACTAAGTGTCTTCTCTTTTGAATTTATTAATTTATAAACAAGAGCAATGGAGGAAAAATTAATTAAAATGTAGCATGATTTTACAGTTGTTAATACTAGCACAACATTTCATATGCATAAACAAAAGAATATCCGATTGCATATGAGCGGCGACCACTTGACTCAATGTTATTGACCGTCGCGCACATGCGACGATCATTTGACACTTTGTTGTCAGGCCGCCGACTGCATTGGTTTGCATATAATATGTAGTATGTGTGTTGTTGTTGTATGGCATTGCTGGTGATCGTGTGTGGCTCTCTTTACACTATCGTGGGAATTATTGTGGATAATAGGCGCGTGTCATATGACATCCACTTGTCCCATAATTATTACACACACAAACCAATATAATATAGTTAAGCATATAATATACACACAAACATATGTTATAGTATTAAGCCAATACAAAATTGTATTAGAATTAAGAGTTTGATTTGGAATTGTCAAATCAGCCAAAATTTAGTATAAAAGAAGGGATATTTTCCCTCAAGAAAGCAATCAATAAAATTTAACAAAATAGTGCGCTTCAGCTGCACTTTGTTAAGACTATTGTTCTTTATTATTTTAAAGTGCTCTTCTAGTGCACTAAAATAAAATTAAATAATTAATAAAATTTTAAATAAATAAATACTTTACATGGCGATCCTGCCAGACTAGGTTAGGTTAGAGGACGTGTACTTGTCAATTAAGACAAGTACAGTACCCGGAGGTCGAATTGACCCATTGTACAACCTCCTAGCTTCTCACACCACTTATGTTGTGTATGTTAATTTTATACATGAGTGGTGGGACCTACAGTTTAAAGTCGACTCCGAACGACAGATTTTTATTTGCTCTCAGAGTTTTTGCCAGAAATCTACTGAGAGGAAGTCGCCGAAAAAATACTTTTTGTATTTTGTCTTTGATGCCTGGCCTGGGGCTCGAACCCAGGCTTTTGCGTCTAATAAGCCAACACACTACCTACTAGACTACAGACTAAATATTATAACAAACAAAACCCTGGAGTGCTCAAAGGACAAAAGTCCTGCATCCTAAAAAAAACACAAAATTATATAAAATTTTATATAAGCGGACAGCCAAGATCCGCTGAAGGAAGCCCCGCCTGGCCAAAAGGCGTGAAGAGACTGTCTGCCAAAAAGACAGTGGATCCAAAAGAGGGATGACACCACCCCAAGTAACACAGGGCTTAGCTTGGGCTACTGTGGGGGTCAGCAAGGTGGCGGATAGCTGAACGGCCTACAGATATGTGGGTTAGCTGCGAATATTGAATAAGCAGTCCCCGACCAAAAGCGGCAGAGATGGAGGGCATAACTTAAAAGGTTTTTACTGCCTTTTGAAGTCACTGCGACGGGGCGAGCCGATACCGCCCTTAAATAAGTATCAAACCAAAATCCTAACAGCGTCTGTCCCATATTGAGCGGCTTTTTAGGCAGCGTCTGTCTCCGGAGTGGGAGCGGCTGAATTAACACCTGTCAGTAGGTATAAAATGATATGGGTAGGATCCCGGAACAATAAAACATGAATACAAATTCAACAAGAAATGATGAAGTTACGGTGCAGGGTGTAAAAAGCCCAGTGCCGGCGGTATTGAGGGGTGGGCAAGCAGGCCCCCGACCGTCGAGATCAAGCGACTGCAATGATATGATGGTGGCGCACTTGGCCAACATATCAGATAACGCTCAGGAGCAGTACAATACACTAAAGAAGAAGCAATCGTCGGTGCCTAAAGTGACTACAGAGGCAACGCCGAAGAGGACTAGAGATGATACGGAAGTGCGAAGAGAAACGCCTCCTAAGAGAAGTAAAACGCTCTACGGAAGGATTGAGAAAGATGAAGTGATTTTAATCAATGAGGAAACGAAAAAAGACTCAGTAGGCGATGAAACTCCCAGGGAAGAAAACTGGGTTAAGGTGAAACGCAAAAGAAGGGGAAGTGCTAGATCCAGAGAGAATGTGAAGAACAAGGAGAACAATAAGTCCAATAGGAAAAAGAATGTACTGCCTCCTCCAAGACCGGATGCTATAGTCATTGCGAGAAGCGGAGATATGTCTTACAGTGATATATTAAGAGCGGTTAAGAAAGAGGAAAGCCTCCAAGAGCTAGGTGAAAATGTCTCCCGAATAAAGAAGACAACAAAAGGAGAAATTCTGCTCGAATTGAAGCGGGCTTCTACAGGAAGCGTCGTAAAATATAAAGAGGGAATTGGTAAAATACTGGGAGAGCAGGCGGAAATCAAAGCACTAACCCATGAAGTGGCTCTTGAAATCCGAGATCTTGACGAAATTACCACGAGAGATGATATAGTTGAGGCTATCTGTTCGCGTATCCCTGGATTGGAGAATTTCAGAGAAGGCTCCATTAGAAACATAAGGCCATCGTATGCGGGCACACAGGTGGCAGTTATTAGTCTGCCAGTGCTGGAGGCAAGGAAATTATTGGAAGCCGGAAAGATAAAAATAGGCTGGGTGGTATGCAGAATACGAGAGAGAACAAGTTTACGAAATTGTTTTAGGTGCTTCGAGTATGGTCATATGGCAAGGGCATGTAAAAACACTGAGGACAGGAGCGAGTGTTGCCTAAAATGTGGTGAAAAGGGGCATTATTGGAAAGAATGTAGGAAGGAGCCATCCTGTATTGCATGTAAAAAAGATGGTGGAAGAGATATAAAACATCCAATGGGTAGTAGGAGGTTTCCGTTATTCCAGGCAGCGAGCAAATCGGCTAGGAAATGAGGATGAGGTTACTACAAATAAATTTGAATCACTGTAAAGCTGCACAGGAACTACTAAGTCAAACTGTATATGAGAAGAAAGTGGATGCTGCCATTATATGTGAGCAGTACAAAAACCCATGTCTTGGAACGTGGGTGGAGGACCTAACAGGGAAAGTAGCGGTGTGGGCTTGTGGAAATAGAACTCACCAGGATAGGCCACTAGTAAACAGAAGGTATTACACTATGACGAAGATTGGTGGGGTGCACATTTACAGCTGTTATGTACCGCCAAGTATACCTCAGGAGGAGTACGAACAAATACTTGACAACCTAGTTAGGGATGCTCTCACAACGACGCCAAATATAGTAGCGGGAGATTTCAACGCGTGGGCATTGGAATGGGGAAGCAGGAGCACAAACCAACGAGGCCATGCGTTGCTTAGAGCCTTCTCCGTTCTTGACGTAATTTTATTGAACACGGGAGCAAGGAATACCTTTGAGAAGAATGGACGCGGCTCTATTATTGACATAGCATTTGTGAGCTCAGCATTGGCTGCAAGAACAAATTGGCGAATCAGTGATACATATACCCACAGTGATCATTTGGCGATTGTAATAGATATCAGCAGTGTAGGACCAATACGAGAGAGAAGCGGACGCATAACGAAAGCACAGACGAAGGGGTGGAAAGATGAAACCATGGATGAGGAAATATTTAGACAAATGCTGGACGAAAATATAACTGATTCGAGTGACGCAAATGAACGAGCAAAGCTATTAGCGGAACATATTAGCAGGGCTTGTGACGCTGCTATGGTGAGAAGGAGAAGCACATCTACCCGAAGACCAGTCTATTGGTGGAACAGCGAAATTGCGGTACTGAGACGCGAGTGTCACAGTGCGAGACGACAATACCAAAGGAGTAGAGGTGAAGCTGACAATGCAAGATTAAGGACCGTTTTTAAAGCCAAACGTAGGGAACTCAAGATGGCTATTAAGAGAAGCAAATCGTTCTGCTTTAAGGAGCTATGCGACAAAGTCGATGAGAATCCATGGGAAGGAGCTTATAAGGTGGTTATGTCTAAAATAAGGAGCTGTAGAGGACTAGCGCCAACTTGCCCAGTACTCATGAGGAGTGTGGTTGAAACTCTCTTTCCAATACAGAGCATTGAGAGGGAAAATATAACAGACGAGAATGCAAATTCTATTGATGCCATGGATCCAGTGACGGACCAAGAGGTGATGCTAGCGTCGGAACGTTTTGGAAATGCCAAGGCTCCAGGTCTTGACGGAATTCCAAACCGCGCTCTTAAAATAGCAATTAAACACAGTGTTCGACCCTTTACGGAGATGTATATGAAGTGTTTTGACGACGGAGTATTTCCGAAAATATGGAAAGTTCAAAGACTGGTATTGCTACCTAAACCAGGAAAACCGCCGGGAGATCCAAGTTCTTATCGACCGCTTTGTATGATCGATACAATGGGCAAGATTTTGGAACGATTGATCTGTAACCGTTTGGAACAACACCTTGAAAGAGTAGCCGAAGGTCTCTCTGAAAATCAGTACGGATTTCGTAGAGGACGATCAACTATAGACGCAATTAAGAAATTGACAACGATAGCAGGCAATGCAATTGAAGGAACCAGATGGATGGGTGGTTCTAAGGAATATTGTGCCGTCATAACACTTGATGTTAGAAATGCTTTTAATTCTGCGTGCTGGTCGCACATTATACAGGCTTTGCGGACTATACAGACGCCGGCGCATCTTATGCGTATCATTAGCAGCTATCTTTCTGATAGAATACTACTCTATGACACAGATGAAGGAGTTAAGAGGTATAAAATAACTGGTGGAGTTCCACAGGGCTCTGTGCTAGGTCCACTGCTATGGAATATACTCTACGATGGAGTGTTACGTCTCCCAGTACCAAGAGGTGTGCAGATAATTGGTTATGCTGACGATATAGCAGTAACAATTGTGGCGAAGGAATTGCATCAAATTGAGGCTACGTGTATGACGACGTTGACTAGAATAAAGAGCTGGCTTATGTCAGCGAATCTTCAACTGGCTGGACAAAAAACTGAAGCTATTTTGATAACGAGCAGAAAGAAAATTGAATGGATTACACTTAATATAGACGGACATAATATAACTTCTCAGCTAGCGCTTAGATATTTAGGAGTAATGATTGACGTAAGATTAAATTTTAGAACAAATATTGAGAAGGCTTGTGAGAAGGCTGCTCGAGTGAATGCAGCATTATCCCGCATTATGGCTAATATAGGAGGGCCAAATCAGAGCAGAAGACTGTTATTGGCAAAGGTTACTCAGTCGATAATGATGTATGCAGCACCTGTGTGGGGACCGGCGTTGGGTATTAGAACCTACGCTAGAGCTGCAAGGTCTTTGTTTCGTCTAAGCGCCCTTAGGGTTGCTAGTGGTTTCCGCACAGTTTCATATGAGGCTATTAGTGTCATATCTGGTATAACTCCCCCTGATGTTATGGCTATGGAACTGAAAAGGATATACGATAGAGTTCGTATTGTTGGTAGAAAATTAACTACGGAAGAACGAAAGGAGGAAAGGCAAAAGAGTTTAGACGAATGGCAGATTCAGTGGGATACTGCGACGAAAGGGCGATGGACACATAGACTTATCAAAAGTGTACGAAGTTGGGTTGAAAGGAGACACGGTCATGTTGACTTTTACATGACACAGTTATTGACAGGGCATGGCTGCTTCAGGGAATATCTCTGTAAATATGGCCATGACAATGAGGTATCTTGCTCCTTCTGCAATAATGGAATTGAGAATGCTGAGCATATTTTCTTTTATTGCGATAGATTCAGATTGGAACGCGAGCTGTTAGAGACGATGATAAATGAAATAGTGACACCAGACAATATAGTTCCGCATATGCTGCGGTCTGTTGAGGTTTGGCAATATGTCAAAATGCTGTCTGCAAATGTGATGCAGGAATTGAGAAGGATAGAGAGAATTCGTACGATAGAAAGAGATAGAGATCAATAGTAGTAGTCAATGGGCTAGAACTCGTCCTGTGATGAAATACTTAACGGTAGTACCATAGGACAAACAGGTTCGAATCGTAGAGGTGGTTTTTTAGTGGGTTAAAGTCTCACACTACTGTTGCAGTGGCAACAGTGTCTTTCGATGATTTTTTTCACCTCAAAAAAAAAAAAAAAAAAAAAAAAAAAAAAAAAAAACACCCCAAGTAAAAACAGGACCACAGCCTTTAACTATACAACAATATTTAGAAAGGAACAGGAAAAACAAAACACCAGCAGACACCACAATCCCTGTGGTACACAAAAAAAAGAGACGAGGAGGCCGGATACAAAAGTTAAAAAGGGAGAAGACAAATCTCCTGCGCATAGTAAATTCTCAACCACCACCATCCTGGGACGAAGCTGCCGTTCTTTGGAATATGATTGACAGAATAGAAAGGATGATATCAGCTCTGTTAGAAGTAAGAAAAACAAATACATTTTAATTTAAAACCAACGTGCTCCTCAAGAGTTGCACTGGAAGGACCTATAAGGGTTAACCGCTCGAGGCAATTTAGAAATTCTTTTTTTTTTAATTAAAAAAAAAATTACATAAAAAAATAAATAACAATATATATATATAAGTAAATAAATAATAATTCAATTTAAATTAAAAATTAAATATGGTATTAAATTAAAAATTAAATTAAAATAAAATAAAATTGAATAAAATCAAATTAAAATTAAATAAAATATATATTACATATTAAGAAAATAAAACAAATTGGATCCCTCTAGTATGAATAGGGTAAAAATTAGGCCTAAGAATCCTATTGAGGATAGTCCACAGAAAAAACAAAAATTTCCAGTGAAGAGTATTTGGTATGGTTGACCAAATACTGGAAGTTAATAGGAATGAATAGAGCTTCGACTATGGAGAACGTAATTAATAAAAATTCCATAGAAGAGGAAACAATTAGGATGTTAAGACATTTTAAAATTTAATAATTTCTTTTCTCTTCCTTTCTCTTTGAATATGTGCAAGACACAAACTAAATTAGATAGGTCAACGGCCAATGTTATAAATGAGGTAGAAGTACTTCAAAATAAAATAAACTTAGACTTTTGTTGGGACTGAATTTTGTATTGAAGGTTTACAGGATGCATACTAGAAGACTTAGAAAGAGATATTCAAGTAGAGCCAATGAATTGGACAAAATCTAAATGAACTGGCAGGAAATAATTAAAAGGTTAAGACTGTTAAAAGACGATTTTGATAAATCATATAAATTATGAATACTAGACAAAATAATAAAACCGCAAACAATTACTGAAGTGAAATTGAAAACTTAACAAAATCATTGGAAAGCGCATATATATCAGACGGGTTGTCATGTGAATTAGCAAACAAGTATTCAACGCAAGTTGCCGTTAAGGCATTAACGAAAAATTGTACCATAGATAAGGTAAAACTTATCATGGAGGCAGGCCAATTCAACAACATGAATGAGGCAATTACTAAATTTGTTAACAGTTGCACATAAGTAACTGGCCAGCAAAATGCGTTGCTATATTTGGGTAGGAAATATAATCGAGCTAGTAACAGAGGAAATAATAATCAATATCGAAGAAAATATAATAATTTTCCCAATCACAACATTAATAACAACTATAGACCTCCACAAAGACCAGGAAATAACAGAAATAGGCAAGGTTTCAACAATAGACGTAGAAATGGAAACTACGTAAGAACAACTGACTCATACGAAAACGGTTCGGAAAACTCCGACAACCCCCTAAGATAAGCTCAACACATAATAAAATATACAACCTTAATCTCAACTTGAGTTTTTTTGTGCATGTGGAAATTAATAATACTAACCACATAGTAACGTTGTTGGTGGACACAGGAGCAGATATTTCAATCGTAAAAAATAATTTTTTCAAACCCCAACAAATAAATAAAAACATTACTACAACAATAACTGGAATAGGACAGGGATACTTGAAATCCATAGGAAAAATATTCTTGGAAATGAAATTTAAAAACTTTTTAATACCACATTACTTTCAGGTGGTTCAGAACAATTTTCCCATACCTTGTGATGGAATTATTGGTTTGGACTTTTTGAAAAGATATAATTGTGTGTTGGATTTCAATGAAGAACATGACTATCTTGTTCTAAGACCCTCTAATCTGCAACATACAATAGACATACCAATAACAAATAATTATAATAAGATAACACTACCACCAAGGTCAGAAGTAATAAGACAAATTATATTTGTGAATCTTAAAAATGAAATATTAATACCAAATCAGGAAGTAACAACAGGAGTTTTTATACCAAATATTCTAGTTAAATCCAACAAAGCTTTTCGTTTTTTAAATACTAAAGACAGTATAATTTCAATCAAACAGAATAGCATTGAAACCGAAAACATCTCTAACTATAATGTAATTAAATATTGTTACGTTTTTACCTTTTTAAAAACGTTTAAATATGAGTTCGTTAATTGCAACAAAGTAAAAACAAATGTCTTTAGTTTTTCTTAAACTCTCTTTATTATTTACACTACTTTTGTACCACCGTATAGAACTTAACGATACAACAATAATAATCTGTTTATTCACTGTACTAGTTCACACAAGTATTCGCTAGATCTTTACAACCACGACTTATTTTGTTCACACGCAACTTCACACAAGGCTGACTAAATTAACTCTGACTGCTGCTTGCTTTGTCCAGCCCTTTTATAGTCCGCACGCACGTATGATCAGTATGATGAACGTTCTCGATGTGGAAGGTTCTCGCTCACGCCTTCTCGAGACTTCTGCTAGTACATTGTTGTTTGTGTACTTTGCTGGTTTACTTTATGTTGTTGTTGCTACCTGGTTCGTTGTACACATGTGTGTGTGCAGCTTTAGATAATCAACACGTTCGTTGTATTCTTAGTGTTAGTGCGTATTTGTGTCGTGTGTATTGTGTTGGTGTAGCTGATAGCTTTTGTTTATCGTTTTTATTGTTAAACGATATTAGGTCGTTTCGCTTTGCGTAACACTGCCGCCCACTTAAGCCTGTTCGTCCCGAATAGGCTCATTATCTCCTTTCCCATATTTTGCCAGTCGCTCTATGTGTACGACCTTCATTTTTGCTCGGGGGCTGCTAGCTTTTTGTATCCTGTACACGACATCGTTTAACCGTTTAATTATTTTATACGGTCCATCCCAGCTGGTCTGTAGCTTGGGAGATAATCCCTTCTTCCGCTTTGGGTTGTATAGCAGAACCATTTGTCCCTCATGGAAGCCCTCCGTGTTTGCTGCTCTATCATATCTGGCTTTCATTCTATCACTGACCATTTTTATACGGGTGCGTACAAACTCATGAAGTTCATTCAGGCTTTCTTCTTTTCCAGTGTATGTTTCGTTCCTCTCTGTGGCGGGCTTAACACCAAATTCTAAGTCACCGGGCAGTTTTATCTCAGTCCCAAAGATAATCTTGGCGGGTGATCTGGATGTTGAATCATGGACTGCAGATCGGTATGCCAGTAGAAACCTCGGAATGTGTTCGTCCCAATCCTTCTGTTGCTCGCTCACTACTTTCCGCAAATATTCCTCCAGGGTTCGGTTAAATCGCTCTACCATTCCGTCTGACTGTGGGTGAAGAGGCGTCGTTCGAGTCTTCTTAATGCCATATACTTCGCACATTTCCTTGAATACAGCTGATTCAAAATTTCTGCCTTGGTCGGAATGTAGTTCTATTGGAACCCCGTAGCGACATACCCAGTTGTTCACAAAAACGTTAACTATTGTGTTCGCCTCTTGATTGGGTATGGCATACACTTCCGGCCACTTGCTGAAATAGTCCATCACAACGAGAACATATCGGTTTCCGGCATTGCTGACAAGAAAAGGACCTGCTACGTCCATCGCTATCCGCTCGAAAGGTGCGCCTGAGTTATACTGCTGCATCTGACCTCGACTTCTTGCTGGACCTTTAGCTGCAATACACTGGGTGCAGTTTGCTATCCAATCCGCCACTGCTTGTTGACATCCAACCCAATAAAAACGTTGCTTTAGCCTTTCCAGCGTCTTGGTCAATCCAAGATGTCCTCCACTGGCTCCGTCATGGAACTCCTTTAACACTTCTTTCATTTTGGAGGAAGGCACTACCAATAGGTTGGATGAGGTCTTGCCATCAGCGCTTTCCCAAAGTCGATATAGGCACCCATTTATGATCTTTAAGCTGTCCCCTAGTGCCCAATAAGCTTTTGTAAGAGGACCTTCTGCGGATATCTCATTTCTTGTAGGTCGTTTGTCCTCCTCCTTCGCTGCTATTACCTTCGACAATATTGGGTCACTCCTTTGTGCTTGGGACCAGTCTTCGTTGGCTTCAATCCGCGTTAGCCGGATATCGACGATGGATTCCTTTCTCTCAGCTTTCACGCAATGTTTACACTCGAAATTACAGGGTCGGCGTGAAAGAGCGTCAGCATTTCCATGTTTTACGCCCCTTCGGTGTTCAATGCTGAAGTCGTAAGTCTGGAGGCGTTCAATCCAACGCGCTAACTGTCCTTCGAGGTTCTTGAATTGTAGCAGCCATCTCAGTGCGGAGTGATCAGTCCTTAGCAGAAAATTTTGGCCATACAGGTATTTATGGTAATGTTTGATGCACTCCAGAACTGCCAGTAGCTCTCGTCGGGTCACACAATAATTCCCTTCAGGCTTTGACAATGTGCGACTATAGTAGCCTACGACTTTCTCTGTTCCATTGACCACTTGGGAAAGTACACCACCAATACCATATCCGCTAGCATCACTGTCTAAGATGAATTTTTCTCCTGGGACTGGATACGCCAAAACTGGTGCAGCACACAATAGGTCTTTTAGTGTCTGGAACGCCTTCTCCTGTGGCTCACCCCATTGATAGATTTTTGACTTCTTTGTGAGCTCATGTAAGCTTGCAGCCACGCTGGCAAAGTTAGGCACAAAGCGTCTGTAGTATGTGCATAGTCCCAAAAAGCTGCGTAGTTCATGAAGATTCTGGGGACGAGGCCAGTCCTTTACTGCTCGTATTTTATCTTCATCGGTGGATATGCCATCTGCTGTGACAAGATGCCCCAAATATTTCACCTGCTTTTGGAAAAATGCACATTTCTTTACGCTTAGTTTTAGTCCAGCCGTTGATATCCGTTGCAGAACTTCTCCCAGGTTCTTGAGGTGTTCGTCGAAAGTTCTGCCCATCACTATTATGTCGTCGAGATACACCAGGCAAGTCTTCCAATGCAGTCCCTTTAGAACACGTTCCATAAGCCGCTCGAATGTGGCCGGAGCATTACAGAGTCCAAATGGCATAACCTTAAACTGCCATAAGCCGCCGTTCGCACTGAATGCGGTTTTCTCTTTATCCTTGTCTGCAATCTCCACCTGCCAATACCCGCTTTGTAGATCCAATGTGGAGAACCATTTTGTTCCTGCTAGAGTGTCGAGTGTGTCGTCAATTCTTGGTAGCGGGTAACTATCCTTTTTGGTGACATCATTCAGCTTCCTGTAGTCTACGCAGAATCTTGTACTGCCATCTTTCTTTTTTACTAAAACTACAGGTGAGCTCCAGGGACCCGATGATGGTTCGATTACACCGCTCTTCCTCATTTCGTCGACTAACTCCTTGACTTCATTACGCTTCGCCAGCGGTATGCTTCTGGGTGCCTGCTTTATCGGTCTCGCTTCGCCAGTATCAATTTCATGTTTGACCATGGCTGTTCTTCCTTGCCTTTTGCTGTTAGTGGCGAAAGCGAAAGCATACCTCTTTATCAGCTTTTTGGCTTTGGTTTTCTCTGCAGCTGCTAAACCTGCTATCCATTTCTCCACATTTACACCAAATTCCTTTTGATCCTTGGCTGACATATCGGCAGGTTGCGGCGTTTGTTCGCTGTTTATTACCGCCTCTACTGGAACACATTGGCCCACCTCTGAGTTTTTACAGACGACTCTTTCATGGCCTGATAGATTTAGCACTCTCACCGGGACTATTCTTTGTTCTGTGGATTTGATGAGGGCCTTTGCTGATATTAAATCCGTCTGTATTTCTGCTGGTTCAACAACCCACAAGCGGTTTTCCACACAATCTCCGCACGCCGTAAGATTGTTGTTGTTTTGTTGCATCACTGATATTGAGATTGTGGGGCCCTCACTTGTGGGAGCCAGCACTTGCCCCTCAGTGCTAGCTCGTTTTAGTTTAACGGGGACTCTTGTGCAGATGGTTGGTAGTTCGTCCGTTTCTTATTCCTTGATGGTGAGGCGGATCTTGATCTCTTGCGTGGCGCTTTGCAGTTTCTTTGGAAATGACCACTCTTTCCACAATTGAAGCATTTAAGTTTAGCCTTTTGTCCGTTTTCTTCCAAAGCTTGCTTCACCATCTCCTTAACCTTGGTTAAAAGGCATTCATCTTCCTCCACTACTTCCATCTTTTCCATCATAGCGGCTAGCAACGAATTTATGTCGATACCGCTAGGGCTTACAGGGGCCTTTACCTCTCGTTCCTCTTCATCCTCGAACTCGTAGGAATCGATGTCGATGTCCTGAAGCTGCAGATGTTCCCTTAATCGCCTTTGCAGTTCATTTTTCGTGCCCATTGTTGGCAGCTCGAATTTACCCAACTCCCGTTTAAGCCGTTCCACTTTTAGATCGCAGAGTTTCATTTTCTCCTTTTTTTATTTATTTATTTTTACTTTTGGATTTTGCAATCCCACTTCTGACACCAATTGTTACGTTTTTACCTTTTTAAAAACGTTTAAATATGAGTTCGTTAATTGCAACAAAGTAAAAACAAATGTCTTTAGTTTTTCTTAAACTCTCTTTATTATTTACACTACTTTTGTACCACCGTATAGAACTTTACGATACAACAATAATAATCTGTTTATTCACTGTACTAGTTCACACAAGTATTCGCTAGATCTTTACAACCACGACTTATTTTGTTCACACGCAACTTCACACAAGGCTGACTAAATTAAATCTGACTGCTGCTTGCTTTGTCCAGCCCTTTTATAGTCCGCACGCACGTATGATCAGTATGATGAACGTTCTCGATGTAGAAGGTTCTGGCTCACGCCTTCTCGAGACTTCTGCTAGTACATTGTTGTTTGTGTACTTTGCTGGTTTACTTTATGTTGTTGTTGCTACCTGGTTCGTTGTACACATGTGTGTGTGCAGCTTTAGATAATCAACACGTTCGTTGTATTCTTAGTGTTAGTGCGTATTTGTATCGTGTGTATTGTGTTGGTGTAGCTGATAGCTTTTGTTTATCGTTTTTATTGTTAAACGATATTAGGTCGTTTCGCTTTGCGTAACAATATCAATAAACTACAAGTAGCACCTAGTGAGAAAATTTTCGAATTCATCTCAAAGTTTGAATTTAAAAATATGGGCAATAAGGTACTAAATAGAATTAAAATAGTGCTTTTAAATGAAATAAAGATACTTGATATAAAGAATTCTAAGGAAATTCTAGAAGTCATGCTGAAATATCATGATGACCCTATCGAAGGAGGTCACTGCGGCTTATATAGAACCGCAGAGAAAATAAAAAGATACTACTACTGGAAAAATATGACGAAGGACATATCTAAATATGTAAAAGCAGGTCACAAATGTCAAATAACGAAAACTACCAAACACGTTAAAGGCCCGATGATAATAACAGAAACACCTAACAAACCGTTTGATACAGTGTATGTAGACACAATTGGACCATTTCCAAGATCAATACATGGAAATGAGTACGCAATCACATTAATATGCGACAACTAAATACCTGGTAACAATACCAATACCAAATAAATCGGCTAAGACGATCGCAAAAGCGATATTCGAAAATTTTTTACTTATCTATGGCCCAATGAAAACGTTCATTTCGGACATGGGTACAGAATATAAAAATTCTATATTAAACGAATTGTGCACTCTGTTGAAAAATCGAGAAACTAACATCAACAGCACATCATCACCAGACCTTAGGTACAATAGAAAGAAGTCACAGAATTTTTAATGAATACGTACGTTCTTACATATCTGTAGAAAAAGATGACTGGGATGAATGGATTAGGTATTTTACATATTGTTTTAATACAACACCATCAACTGTACATAATTATTGTCCTTTTGAATTGGTTTTTAGCAAAGTACCAAACAGTTTCAAAGATTTCAATGAGGTAGACACAGTTACTCCACTATATACAATGTAGACGATTATGCCAAAGAGGCAAAATTTAGATTAGAACTTGCACTTAAGAGAGCAAAACATTTATTAGAAATAAATAAAATCAAGCAGAAGAATAACTATGATAAGGATATATTAGATTATAATTTTAACATAGGAGATTTAGTTTTACTTAGGAATAATACAGGACATAAACTAGAGGAATCATATAAAAAATCCATACAAAATTAAAAATATAGATTTAAGAAATAATGTAATTATAGTTGATAAGAAAAATAATAAAGAACAAGTAGTTCATTAAAATAGACTTAAGCTATATAACAAATAAGTTTTAATTATAACACTAAACTGGCCAGAAAAGTGAAATAATAAGCTTTAAGATAAGATTTTTTGTTAAGTAACTACATAAGTAAACTTGCCAGTAAACATTAATTAAAAACAAAATAAATATTGAGATTGAATAAGAAATAATATTAAGATTGGATTAAGATTAATATGTAAAACATTCTTAGTCATTTAAATCATACTATTTAAGTTCACTAATAAAATATGAATTGAAATAGACGTAAAATCATTGTACTGTGTTGTGTAAAAGAATGTCCATAGAACAAAGGTTATATGAACATTCTTGTAAAGGGTGGAGGTGTAGCATGATTTTACAGTTGTGAATACTAGCACAACATTTCATATGCATAACCAAAAGAATATGCGATTGCATATGAGCGGCGACCACTTGACTCAATGTTATTGACCGTCGCGCACATGCGACGATCATTTGACACTTTGTTGTCAGGCCGCCGACTGCATTGGTTTGCATATAATGTGTAGTATGTGTGTTGTTGTTGTATGGCATTGCTGGTGATCGTGTGTGGCTCTCTTTACACTATCGTGGGAATTATTGTGGATAATAGGCGCGTGTCATATGACATCCACTTGTCCCATAATTATTACACACACAAACCAATATAATATAGTTAAGCATATAATAAACACACAAACATATGTTATAGTATTAAGCCAATACAAAATTGTATTAGAATTAAGGGTTTGATTTGGAATTGTCAAATCAGTCAAAATTTAGTATAAAAGAAGGGATAATTTCCCTCAAGAAAGCAATCAATAAAATTTAACCAAATAGTGCGCTTCAGCTGCACTTTGTTAAAACTATTGTTCTTTATTATTTTAAAGTGCTCTTGTAGTGCACTAAAATAAAATTAAATAATTAATAAAATTTTAAATAAATAAATACTTTACAAAAAACATTCGTCTTGTGTTCTTTTGAAGCTTTTCGTAGGCCTTAGTAGCACATATGTTTATATATGTATATTTACATATGTAAATTCATAAGCATGTAACATGCCATAAATTCATTTAAAATCACGATTTGATTTTCCATTTCCCAAAACTGTTTTTGTTTGCTAATTATTTTACCACAACAGCTGATCAAAACAAAAAACCAAAACAACGCATGATATGGACTTTCGGCTTTACTCCAGCGAAATAAATTTTGCAAACATAAATTAACGGAAGAAAGTTACATACATACATACATAATTGGCCATTACAACCCTTCAGTCAGGATTACGGCCTAGCTTCTCACACCACTCATGTTGTGTGCGTTAATTTTATACGTGAGTGGCGGGACCTACAGTTTAACGTCGACTCCGAACGACAGAATTTTTGAGAAACTTTTTCATGGCAGTTTTATTTTACTCTCAGAGTTTTTGCCAGAAATCTGCTGAGAGGAAGTCGCCGAAGAAATATTTTTTTTTTTCATATTTCATTTTTGATGTCTGACCTGGGATACGAACCCGGGCTTTACGAATAGTAAGCCAACACACTACCCACTACACCACGACGACTTCAAGAAGAAAGTTAAGAACTAGAAATTCTGAGCTGTCAAATTGTCTATGACTGTCTCCATTAGAAAACCGAAAGAACATATTTTTGGAAAATTGGTTTAGAAATTTTGAAAAAAAAAATCAAATGCATCTTACTAGATTGATTATAGTACTTTATTGGAAGGAAAACAAATTTAGGGTCATTATTACAACTTGCCTTTAACTGAATGGATGATTTTAGCGGGCAGATAAATTGTTTTTCATTATTATAAGTACAGAATAAGATAGAGCGTTAAGCTACAGGAGAGATCATCCTACCTGTAAGTTTTAAAGTTAAGTTTACGTTTAAACTTGCCATATTATATATTATATTTTCAAAATGGCAACTTCAAATATAAACAAAATGAGCAAAATGCCACTGCGTTAAAAAAACTTCTTTACGACACTGCCATATTTTTGAAGAAGTTAAAGGTGACTTTAAAGTTCACTTAAGCTAAAGTTGCTTGAATTTAAATCCGACTTTAACGGCAAGTTGTAAGAATAACCCTTAAAGAAATAAGTTCTTTATTGTTAGAAATTAATTTTATATTTTGTCGTAATATCAATTTTAGAAATATGAGGAATGTAACGAAACTTAGTCAATTGGAGTTAAGCGGCAAAGCTGGTAAGGGGTCATGGCATGATATGTATCAAAACTCAGCTTGGATATTTGTTGGTGGTTTTCCATATAATCTAAGTGAAGGTGATATTATATGTGTATTTTCCCAATATGGAGAAATTGTTAATATAAATTTAATTCGTAATAAGGACTCCGGAAAATCAAAAGGATTTTGTTTTATTTGTTACGAAGATCAACGATCAACAATCTTGGCGGTTGATAATTTAAATGGTATTAAGGTAAGGTGTTGTTCTTAAATAATTAAATTCTTAATAAAAATTTGCTTATTTGAATTTGTTCACTGCTGTATATTTCATTCACAGACGTTTTTACGTATTGAATAAAAATAAATCTGAACAAACTAAAATTTATTATTATATACATACATACGCATATATAAATATCCAGCATACCAAAAAGCTTGAGAAAAATATTTTAAAAAGTTTACTTACTGCAAGCCTTAAGCTTGAAATATATTGTAGATTATGTTGAAAAAGGTTATCGTAACAATTGTAGAGAAGTCAAAACGGAACCCTCGTGATAATATTATATGTGTAAGATTACTAAAAGCTTATTCTTGCAATTGTAGAATAAGCTTACAAATGTAATATTTTATTAAGTGTTTTTTATAAAAGCTTACTCGTCTCAATATTTTCATAAGTTTTTCAACATAAATGACAATTGACAATAATAAAAAAATGTATTTTCTTCAATTTAATATTATTTATATATTTTATTGTGTGTTTTCTAAGTTTTATAATTGTTTCGGAGCTTAATTCGATTTTTTGTGAATTGGAAATAGGTACGAGTGTCCTTTATAAACTGATCCTCTGTTATTCCAATGGACAATGCTGCACCTATAAATTGTCTATATTTAATAATTATAATATTGTATTTAAAATTTGGTTATTTTTTTAATTTTTACTTACTTCGTATTGCCTTTGTTGTGCTAAGATTTCGTACACTTTTCTTTTATCCAGTGCCTTTCCAGCATAACTGTTCTCCTCTCTTCAATTGAGCCGCAATTGGAAACACCGGCACTGAAATCTCCGTTACATTCACTTCTTTTGTTTCTCTTCTAACACTTTTTATACATATTTATTTGGCATTTTTATTTTTATGGAACGATTATTTATTACCAGCTTTTTATTTTATTTAAAACAGACGTCCGTCCACGCACTTTTAAAATTTTGTAATAAATTTACAGGAAAAATAAAACAAATTTCATGAAAAAAGTAACGGTAGCTGTTTATAGCTATCGCGTGCGTAAAAGAAAGACGCATGACTTTAAAAACTATTGAGAATAATACGTTTTTTTTCAATCATTAGATTTCTTTAATCATACTTTAGAAACAGTTGTGTTTAACAATAGATTCTCAAGTATAGTTCAAAACTGCTTGTGAATTCACATTTTAAAAACATTATTGTAATATTAATTTAAAAAAAAACTTGAAAATAACTATTATTATAAGCTTATTCTCAAGTTATATTGCGGTTTGATTGCTAAAAAAAAAAACAAAAAAATAACAAAATTTTAAATACAATATTATAATTATTAAATATCAACAATTTATAGGTGCAGCATTGTCCATTGGAATAACAGAGGATCAGTTTATAAAGGACACTCGTACCTATTTCCAATTCGCAAAAAATCGAATTAAGCTCCGAAACAGTTATAAAACTAAAAAAACACACAATAATATATATTAATAATATTAAATTGAAGAAAATAAATTTTTTTATTATTGTCAATTGTCATTTATGTTAAAAAACTTATGAAAATATTGAGACGAGTAAGCTTTTATAAAAAAACACTTAATAAAATATTACATTTGTAAGTTTATTCTACAATTGCAAGAATAAGCCTTTAGTAATCTTACACATATAATATTATCACGAGGGTTCCGTTTTGATTTTTCTACAATTGTTACGATAACCTTTTTCAACATAATCTACAATATTTTTCAAGCTTAGGCTTGCAGTAAGTAAACTTTTTAAAATATTTTTCTCAAGCTTTTTGGTATGCTGGGGTTTCAGTTATAAGTTGGTGTTGTTATTATTTGTAGCAGTTGTGGTGTGAGTGGATAAAGAGAGAATGAGAATAACATATTGGTTTTACTATATTTCTCACAAGCAAATACTTGTAGTTGATGGTGAAATACCATAAGTAACTTATTGTATTTATAAAAATTCTGCATACGAATGAGTTATAGTAGGTATATGCTGATTTCAAGGAATGTACAAAGCTTTCTATTCTGTCATATTCAGACGTCGGCACAAAGAAAACGATAAAAATGAGAGTGGATTTGTGAGAAGCATTTGTATAACCCAGAGGAAATTTTTTAGTAATTATTGTTTCAAGCAGTGTTCGAACAAATATTGTCTACAAAATATTGTGCTTTTTGATGCCATTTATTACTCTTCGGAATAATAGAAATATTTCAATTCAATTCAAGTTTATTTAGTAGTATTTAAAATACTTTCTTAACATTTTACTAATATTAAATATTATATATATTATAACTATGAGTTTAACTACTAGTATTTTTAACAAAGTTTACAACATTTTTTCTAAAAATATTGATATTTCTCTCATTCATTTTATTGTACATATTCAGTCCCTTATAGTACAATGATTTCTGCATTGCACTTGTATCCGCTCGCTGTAGCCTAAAATCGTTCGCATTTCTCAATCTTTACGGTTGCGCTTCTCCGACATATTTTAATTGTTTAGTTAGGTACTCTGGAGCTTCATCAAAGTAGTTGGTGTGAATCTGTTCAGTTGTAATATAGAACGCATCGCCTTATTCTGTAATTTCTGGAGTCTTGTTAATTGTTGCTCGGTACAGCATTTATATAATATTGTTGATCCATATTCAAAATGTGTCTTCATGATATATGTTAATCGTTGTTAACACTGAGACCTTATTTCTCAGCCGTTTAAAGAAACCTATCTTTTTCCCTATTTTCCTACATATATACTCCAAATGTTCCTTTAGTTTCAATTCCCTATCAATTATGAAACCTAGATACTTAATACTGTCGACCTTTTCAATTTCCACATTATTTATTCCAAATGACCTATTAGTGTGCATATTAATTTCCATCAACTTTGTTTTATTCTCATTCAATTTCAATTTGTTTATCTTCAACCATTTATTCACATTATCCATATCCTTTCCAATCCTTTCATAAAATTCCTCACACGTTGTACACTCAGTAAAAATGAGAGTATCATCCGCATAAAAAACTATCTCGCATTTCCCTATTACATTCTCAATATCGTTTATGTATATTATGAACAATAAAGCCCCCAATATCGAACCCTGTGAGACACCAAAATCATTCTCCATAGTACTCGATTCAACACCATTTACCTTCGTTATCTGTCTACGTCTCGTGTGATATGATCTAAACCATTTCAATTCCTTATCCTTAATGCCATAACATGAAGGTTTCCTAAGCAAAATATCCCTATCTATTGTTTCGAAAGCTCTCTTGAAATCCAAAAAAAATTGTCAAAACCTTGCGGTCATTTCCTATAAATTTCCATCTATTTATCACATAGTTAATTGTCGTCTCGCACGAATATCTCTTTCTAAAGCTTGACTGATATTTCGATAGTAGGTCATGTCCCTTAAAATATTCCTCCAATTGGTTCTTAACTATCTTCTCAATAATCTTCTCACATGTTCTCAGGGTATTTATCGGGCGATATTCCTCACATTTAATAGTATTTCTAATTTTCTCAACAGGCGTAACCATCGATTCCTTCCAGTCCTCTGGGAATATTCAAGCGATCTATTTATAATTCTGAGCAAAATATTACCAACTGTGTTCCAATTGTCCAATAAAATGCCAGTTGATATTCTCCTGTAGTCCCTCTTTTTCCTCATATGCCTACATATAATCTCCAATTCGATTAAAGATACTGCACGAAAATTAAATCTATAGTTTGAAGTCCGTACATTATTCTCATAATTTACATTCTCAATTGAAACACTTATATCCCTAATGCTGTTAATGAAATATTCATTGAAATCGGCAATCTCCATATTTCTGTATATTCTATGCCCTCAAATATCATTCTTTATCACATTACCTGGCTTTCCTAATACTAAATTCTTAATCCTATTCCACATCTTCTTCTGATCCCTTACCGTGTTAATCCTGCTATTTATATACCGGTTTTTCGAATTTACCACTCTAACCTTATATAAGTTCCTCGCTGCCTTATAGTCGCGCCATGCACCATCGCTGTTCTCCATAATGGCCCTTCTGTATTTCATAATTTTATCCTTTCTTAAGGCCCTGAGTTCGCTATTAAACCATTCATTCCCCTTCTCTCTGTTCATCCTCGATCTAACAGTAATATATTCCACCGTATTATCCAAACACTCATCAAATTTATCCACATACTCATTCAAATCATCCATTTCCCCAAATTCCAACATCGATCCGAGTTTGCCTCCAAATCTATCCTAGTCATATCTGAAAACGTAACATTCCCTATTTTCCGGCGCGTGACATTCATTTCCTACTTCCACTAATATATCAATTGACTCATGATCTGCTATCTTATTATCCACATTAGTCCTCGCCTTAATATTCCCCGTATTGGTAATAATATAATCTATCAACGTTTCAGAGCTCTGTGTAATCCTAGTAAATTCATTCATTATTTGTTTCAGGCCATTATCATTAAGTATGCTGAGTAATCTAGTTCTATAATAGTCCCTATACCTGTCAATATTGAAGTCCCCTGCTATTACAATCCCATAATTCCCTTCACATACTACATTCAAAAACTCATTTAACGCCTCACAAAATTCCGCCTTACGGCCACTCGGCGATCTGTATACTGCTATTATAATTATCGAAATTTTCCCAAACCTAGCCATAAATGCACCTATCCAAAACTCATGTCCCCTTATAGATTCCCGAATTTTACTTATCCTCCAATGCTTCCTAAAATATAATATGAGCTCCACTGTTCTAGACGAACCCGATATTATATAGTAATGGTCATAATCCACTATTTCTATTTCCTTATTACTTACTGCCTCCGTTTAGTGAGTTTCCGGTAGAACTACAAAATCCGGTCTTACTGTATTCACCACTATCTCCAACTGATAAAAATTATTCAACAATCCCTGAATATTAGTGTATATACCCCTTATGCAGCCTGGTTGCTAAACAGCCAATCCTATTCTCTTCTTCTTCAAATTAAGTCTATTCAGATATACCGGACAATTCCTAGTATTCGTATTATGATTCTCATCTAGACCTAAATTCAATCTCCTATTCTCTCTTATGCAATTAAAGCACCTATCCATCATTTTCTTGTCACAATCCCCACTCTTATGGTTTCCGTGACATTTAAAACATACCTCTCTCTTCATTCCTACACTCCGCTGCCCTGTGGTTATAACTCAGACACTTATAGCACCGTGTCACATCCGTGCCATCATAAATCCTACATCTTTCCCATCCAATGTTAACTCTCTGACATAAAATAACCCTATTATATGACTCCTGGTCTACTTTTATCCTCGCATTAAAAATTGTCCTACCCTTTCGCCTTGTCTCAAATACCTTTATTATTTCCATTGTACTATCTTCAAGAACTCCATTCTGCCTCCTCAGCTTATCCATCATCTCCTTCTCTGGCAATTTAAAATTCATATCCGTTACAATAATCTGCATCTCTACCTGTTTCGGGACTCTTATCTCATAGTCCTTACTTATCTCATTCTCCATTGCCTTCTTAATTCTCTCCCTCTCAGCGATATTTTCACTCCGTATAACTACCCCACCATTCCTCCTATTCTCAACATTAGTGATCTTAAAATTAATCGGGTCGAACTTCTTATTTAATTCGGCTTTAGTTTTCTCTATACTCTGTTTCTCCTTCGGTTTGATTATTAGTGGGACATTCTTCGAACTACATTCCTGGCAGCAACTTGTGCATATGACATATCAGTTTTGACATTTTTCTCTTTTACTATTTTCTTTATTTCGTTGCACATTTTCGTATTTGTTGTCTCAATTTTCTCGCCCATATCCTTGTTGCTCACTTTTATTGTGTTACATATTTCTTTATTTTTGTTTTCATGTTCCGTTATCACTCCATACAGTTTTTTTACTTCTTTAACATTTTTATCACAATATTTTTGTGCTTCATCTATTTTCTTCAATCTCTCTTCATATTCTCTATCGCCTGTAACAGTTGTTTTATCTCATTCTCATTCTGCCTAAGTGCCGTGTCAAATTCTCCCTTATATTCCATTAAGTTCTCTTTATTTTTATTTACACTAATCGGAATCTCTTCAATTGCCATATCTACATTATGGATATATTGAAGGAAATCATCACACATAAAACGCAAATAATTGCCAGAATCCAATATGCCAATAGAGTATTGGTCAGTCCCCGAGCATTTCTTGGAACTGTGGAATTCCTTTTTGCACACACCTTCACACATTATTCCTGACTCCCCACAGATCGCTGTTTTACAATGGTGGCATTCAGCCATCTTTTTATTATTTTGCTTCTCACAATAATTACAATATATTGCCTTTACATGCAAAATTTGTTCCAGTTCATTAATATTGTCTTTTATGAATTTTATGTTAAAAACTTTTTTATTTACTTTTATTTCAAATATTTCACAAGCTTCTGCAATTTTGCATCCGATCGCTTCAACGATAATATCATTGAAGAAATTAAAAAAATATTCCAAACTTTCGCTTTTTTAACACAAAATAAATGTTTACATTTAGTTTTTCTACTTTAACCGCCAATTTTCACTCTGTATATCTGTTGCTTCTAACACATTTGATTCGCAAAACATTATAACATTTTTTTCTCCCTCTAAGCTGCTGCTTTGAGTGTTTTTTAAACGTCAAAACTATCCCTTATGTGTATTCGGTGGCTTTTCAAAGTATGTATCGCTACGTACAGTGCTTAGAATAATCCAATTTTTTTGTTTTTGTTATTGGTATTTACTATTGGAGGTTCTATTGTTTTTTTTGATTGTTGTTTTTAAAAGCTCTATACCTTTTTTTACTGGATTTCCCATTCATCAGTAAGTCGCTTAATTTGGATTTTAATGTGCAATTATAGTATTTGCACCCTACTTCTTTCCCATTTACTTGAATACGCCAATTCGAAAGTCTATTATCTACAAACCAATTTTTCCTCAATTTTTGGAATATTTTTTTTTAAATAGCAAAGAATATATTTTCCTAACAGTCTTCTTATTTTATTTTTCGAACATTACCTTTTGCTATACAAATCACTAAATTCTAATATAAGCTATTTTACTTACAAAGATAACTATCTTTCCATATTCAGTTCTGTTAAAATTTAAAGTAAAATTTACACTTTCAAATTTCACTAAGAAATTAACTGACAATAAGAAAACACAAATTCACAAACACTACGCTTGGTAAATACAGTGTTGGAAAAAATAATAGAAACGCATCAAAAAACGTTGAAAACAGCCTCATCATTAGGGACCCGCAACCCTGTTTGACTGTCTTTTTTGTGCATTTTGGATCAAACTCTTTATTGGCAGGGCGACGTACAAAACATTTTCCGTCTGATGGAGCACTTTGTTCTAATTTTTCCGACTTTGGTGTTATCTGGTAAATTGTAACATTTTTTGTATATTTTTGTTTTACTTAAAAGTGGTACTGACCTTGAACTTCGAGCCTATTTCTTATAGTACTGCTTGTTACTGGAGCATCTAGTATATTTCTAAGCCCATTAGATGACTAAAAAAATTTTTTTTGGAATGACGTACTAAAATTTGATCAAAACGCGTGGACGTTTTCCTCTTTCTTCCTCTAGTTTCGATATTTTTTGTATAGTGAATCACTTAAATACTTTATGTTTAAACACTTCATTATATGGGCTATTTTTCCAAGTGATAAGCCATCAGATTTTAACTTAAGGATAACATTTCTTTCAGCATCTGTGGTATGAACACCTCTACCCATTTTTTGAAAGATTTAAAACACACTGAACCCGAAAATTTTACAAATGGTCAAAAAAAGGTATTTTAACTAAATGTTTACCACTTCTAAATATTTCATGTAAAAAGTTTATTTATTTTAAATTTAAACACGGTTTTAGAAAAACGTTTCTATTAATTTTTCCAGCTAAATTACGTATTTTCTTACTTTTTCCTAAAAACTAATAAATTAAAAGAGAAGAAAGCAATAAAGACAGCAAATAATAAAATCGCGTTACATTAGCAAGAATTTGACAGTAATTTCCAACTATAAAAGTTTATAACGAAAAAGTATACAAATTTTAATGATGAACTAGTAAACGTTTCTATTATTTTTTCCAACACTGTATATTCTTTCTGTGATGACATATTCTTAATATTTTCAAGATATCAGACTCATTGCATTAATTCTTTTATGCTGTGTTGTTTTTTATTTCTGTGTGTAACATAAATTCATTCAACTACGAATACGAAAAGGCTAGGAAACGCTAAATCAGTGAAGGTAGCTTAAAAATTCTAAAAGTTAAAAGAAAAAATTTGAAGATAAGTCGCAAAAAATAAGCTAGATTTAGCTCTAAAAAAAAATAACCTGGCCGCACTGGGAACGATAAAAGTAAATACGTATATATATTCGATGCCTTTTGCACGTTCAAAGTTTTTTGAAAATTAGTTTGACAAACTTTTAAACTTCGTTTCGCTTTTGCACGTAAAAAATTACTTTGCCAAATTTTGTTTTCTTTTATCGCGTCGTTCTGCTGTTTTTGACAGTTGTAACTTTATTTGGCATTGTGATTTAGGTTCAAACACAAGACATGAATATTGTTACGCAAAGCGAAACGACCTAATATCGTTTAACAATAAAAACGATAAAAAAGCTACCAGCTACACCAACACAATACACACGACACAAATACGCACTAACACTAAGAATACAACGAACGTGTTGATTATCTAATGCTGCACACACACACATGTGTACAACGAACCAGGTAGCAACAACAACATAAAGTAAACCAGCTACGACAAATATGTAACGGACAACATAAGCAAAGTACACAAACAACAATGCAAGCAATAGAACAAAATAAGTCGTGGTTGTAAAGATCTAGCGAATACTTGTGTGAACTAGTACAGTGAATAAACAGATGATTATTGTTGTATCGTTAAGTTCTATACGGTGGTACACAAAAGTAGTGTAAATAATAAAGAGAGTTTAAGAGAAAATAACCACATATTTGTTTTTACTTTATTTGCAATTAACGAACTCATATTTAAACGTTTTTAAAAAGGTAAAAACGTAACAATTGGTGTCAGAAGTGGGATTGCAAAATCCAAAAGTAAAAATAAATAAATAATTAAGAAAGAGAAAATCAAAATCAAAATGAAACTTTCCGAGTTAAAAGTGGAACGGCTTAAACGAGAGTTGGATAAACTCAAACTCTCAACAATGGGCACGAAGAATGAATTGCAGAAGCGGTCAAGGGAACACCTTCAGCTTCAAGACATTGACGTCGATTCCTACGAGTTCGAAGATGAAGAGGAACGAGAGGTAAAGGCCATTGTAACCCCTAGCGGTGTTGACATAAATTTGTTGCTAGCTGCTATGATGTAGAAAATGGAAGTAGCAAGCCAGAAGCTATTCGAAGCTTCTAGAACCGAAAATCAGAAACTTCTGGCTGAGTCGCGACAAGATAGTGAAAGAAGAATGGAAAGAATGCAATCAGTAATTATGGAACAAATAGAGCATAGAGAACAAAATTTTTTGTCAAAAATCGAGAATAAACTTGAAGCGACCACAGAGAAGCTGAACGAAATACATAAGTCAGTCAGCAAAAGAATTACCAGTGTCGAAGAGAAGGTGTCAGACTTAGAAAAGTCCGTTGACGGCAAACTAGTCATAATGGAGGAGAAAATCAACAACCTCCAAAGCCAGCGACCGGAACCAGTGCGAGTAGTATCAGAAAGTACTGGCAGGATAAAACCACCTTCCTTTGATGGTAGCTCACCCCTATCCGTATTCAAATTCCAATTTGAGACAGTAGCCAGCAGAAACGGATGGGACGATGGAGAGAAGGCTCTGGAACTAATTCTGGCGTTAAAAGGTGTCGCAGCCGAGATCCTAGAAACCATGTCAGCCAGCAGCAGAAACAACTACAACGACTTAATGGTGGCGTTGCAGCGTAAATTCGGCGATGAGCACAAACGGGAACTATACCGCATGGAGTTGAGATGCCGGGCGCAAAAGGCAAATGAGTCATTACAAGCCTTTGCAATGGAGGTTGAGAGATTAGTGCAGCTCACATACCCAGGAGAAAACCATCCGCTGATAGACAACATTAAGACCGAGGCGTTTGTCAATGGTATACGAGATCCTGATATTAAACTGGCGGTATGTTCCACGCAGAAGGTAACCTTTGCAGAGACCGTGGCCTTCGCACTAGCCCAGGAGACCGCTCGAGCTATTTCCAGACCACAAGTAGGCAAAGTGCGAAGAATGGAAGTCGTGGAGGAAGATGAATGCCTTTTAACTAAAGTTAAGGAGATGGTGAAGCAAGCTATGGAAGAAAACGGACAAAGGACTAAACTTAAATGCTTCAATTGTGGAAAGGGTGGCCATTTCCAAAGAAATTGCAAAGCGCCACGCAAGAGATCAAGATCCGCCTCACCATCAAGGAACAAGAAACGGGCGAACTACCAACCATCTTCACAAGAGTCCCCGTTAAACTAAAACGAGCTAGCACTGAGGGGCAAGTGCTGGCTCCCACAAGCGAGGGCCCCACAATCTCAATATCAGTGATGCAACAGAACAACAACAATCTTACGGCGTGCGGATACATAAATGGCAGGCCACATACCTTCACAATAGACACCGGAGCGACGCAGTCTATCATCAGACCAGATGTAGTGAAGGGATAATGTGAGGCACTTAGCAATGTAAGACTACGGACAGCTACTGGAGAGTCTGCCACCGTCCACGGAAAAACAGAGGCGAAGGTGACTATAGCCAATATTAGTGTAAGTCACATCTTTATTGTTGCCGATATTGTGGACGAGGTTATCATTGGTGCCGATTTTATGATAGCTCATGGCATCAATTTGAATATGGGGCAACAGATTATGAGTTGGCGAAATGTAGAGATACCTCTAGACGTGGGGTACAAGCACCAAGTGGACGCCAGAAGGATAGTTGCGGTCGAACAACTCAAATTGCCACCTCAGAGTGAATCACTGATATGGGCGCATGTGGATGGAGATTGTGTCGAAAACCGCTTGTGGGTTGTTGAACCAGCAGAAATACAGACGGATTTAATATCAGCAAAGGCCCTCGTCAAATCCACAGAACAAAGAATAGTCCCGGTGAGAGTGCTAAATCTATCAGGCCATGAAAGAGTAGTCTGTAAAAACTCAGAGGTGGGCCAATGTGTTCCAGTAGAGGCGATAATAAACAGCGAACAAACGCCGCAACCTGCCGATATGTCAGCCAAGGATCAAAAGGAATTTGGTGCAAATGTGGAGAAATGGATAGCAGGTTTAGCAGCTGCAGAGAAAAACCAAGCCAAAAAGCTGCTGAAGAGGTATGCTTTCGCTTTCGCCACGAACAACAAAAGGCAAGGAAGAACAGCCATGGTCAAACATGAAATTGATACTGGCGAAGCGAGACCGATAAAGCAGGCACCCAGAAGCATACCGCTGGCGAAGCGTATTGAGGTCAAGGAGTTAGTCGACGAAATGAAGAAGAGCGGTGTAATCGAACCATCTTCGGGTCCGTGGAGCTCACCTGTAGTCTTAGTAAAGAAGAAAGATGGCAGTACAAGATTCTGCGTAGACTACAGGAAGCTGAATGATGTCACCAAAAAGGATAGTTACCCGCTACCAAGAATTGACGACACACTCGACACGCTAGCCGGAACAAAATGGTTCTCCACATTGGATCTACAAAGCGGGTATTGGCAGGTGGAGATTGCAGACAAGGACAAAGAGAAAACCGCATTCAGTGCGAACGGCGGCTTATGGCAGTTTAAGGTTATGCCATTTGGACTCGGCAACGCTCCGGCCACATTCGAGCGGCTTATGGAACGTGTGCTAAAGGGACTGCATTGGAAGACTTGCCTGGTGTATTTCGACGACATAATAGTGATGGGCAGAACTTTCGACGAACACCTCAAGAACCTGGAAGAAGTTCGGCAACGAATAACAACGGCTGGACTAAAACTAAGCGTAAAGAAATGTGCATTTTTCCAAAAGCTTTCACCAAAAAGGTGAAATATTTGGGGCATCTTGTCACAGCAGATGGCATATCCACCGATGAAGATAAAATACGAGCAGTAAAGGACTGGCCTCGTCCCCAGAATCTTCATGAACTACGCAGCTTTTTGGGACTATGCACATACTACAGACGCTTTGTGCCTAACTTTGCCAGCGTGGCTGCAAGCTTACATGAGCTCACCAAGAAGTCAAAAATCTATCAATGGGGTGAGCCACAGGAGAAGGCGTTCCAGACACTAAAAGACCTATTGTGTGCTGCACCAGTTTTGGCGTATCCAGTCCCAGGAGAAAAATTCATCTTAGACAGTGATGCTAGCGGATATGGTATTGGTGGTGTACTTTCCCAAGTGGTCAATGGAACAGAGAAAGTCGTAGGCTACTATAGTCGCACATTGTCAAAGCCTGAACGGAATTATTGTGTGACCCGACGAGAGCTACTGGCAGTTCTGGAGTGCATCAAACATTACCATAAATACCTGTATGGCCAAAATTTTCTGCTAAGGACTGATCACTCCGCCTTGAGATGGCTGTTACAATTCAAGAACCCCGAAGGACAGTTAGCGCGTTGGATTGAACGCCTCCAGACTTACGACTTCAGCATTGAACACCGAAGGGGCATAAAACTTGGAAATGCTGACGCTCTTTCACGCCGACCTTGTAATTTGGAGTTTAAACATTGCGTGAAATCTGAGAAAAAGGAATCCATCGTCGATATCCGGCTAACGCGGATTGAAGCCAACGAAAACTGGTCCCAAGCACAAAGGAGTGACCCAATATTGACGAAGGTAATAGCAGCGAAGGAGGAGGACAAACGACCTACAAGAAATGAGATATCCGCAGAAGGTCCTCTTACAAAAGCATATTGGGCACTATGGGACAGTCTAAGGTTGATAAACGGGTGCTTATACAGACATTGGGAAAGCGCTGACGGCAAGACCTCATCCAACCTATTGATAGTGCCTTCCTCCAAAATGAAAGAAGTGCTAAAGGAGTTCCATAATGGAGCCAGCGGAGGACATCTTGGAGTGACCAAGACGCTGGAAAGGCTAAAACAACGTTTTTATTGGGTTGGATGTCAGCAAGCAGTGTCGAACTGGATAGCAAACTGTACCCAGTGTACTGCAGCTAAAGGTCCAGTAAGAAGAACTCGAGGTCAGCTACAACAATATAACTCAGGCGCACCTTTCGAGCGGATAGGCATGGACGTTGCAGGCCCTTTTCCAGTCAGTAATACCGGAAACCGATATGTTCTCGTTGTGATGGACTACTTCAGCAAATGGCCGGAAGTATATGCCATACCTAATCAAGAGGCGAACACAATAGTTAACGTTTTTGTGAACAACTGGGTATGCCGCTACGGGGTTCCAATATAACTACATTCCGATCAAGGCAGAAATTTTGAGTCAGCTGTATTCAAGGAAATGTGCGAAGTATATGGCATTAAGAAGACTCGAACGACGCCTCTTCACCCACAGTCAGACGGAATGGTAGAGCGATTTAACCGTACCCTGGAGGAATACTTGCGAAAAGTAGTGAGCGAGCAACAGAAAGACTGGGACGAACACATTCCGAGGTTTTTACTGGCGTACCGATCGGCGGTCCATGATTCAACATCTAGATCACCCGCCAAGGTTATCTTTGGGACTGAGATAAAACTGCCCGGTGACTTAGAATTTGGTGTTAAGCCCGCCACAGAGAGGAACGAAACATACACTGGAAACGAAGAAAGCCTGAATGAACTTCATGAGTTTGTACGCACCCGTATAAAAATGGTCAGTGATAGAATGAAAGCCAGGTATGATAGAGCAGCAAACACGGAGGGTTTCCATGAGGGACAAATGGTTCTACTATACAACCCAAAGCGGAAGAAGGGATTATCTCCCAAGCTACAAACCAGCTGGGATGGACCGTATAAAATAATTAAGCGGTTAAACGATGTCGTATACAGGATACAGAAAGCTAACAGCCCCCGAACAAAAATGAAGGTCGTACACATAGAGCGACTGGCAAAATATGGGAAAGGAGATAATGAGCCTATTCGCGACGAACAGGCTTAAGTGGGCGGCAGTGTTACGCAAAGCGAAACGACCTAATATCGTTTAACAATAAAAACGATAAAAAAAGCTACCAGCTACACCAACACAATACACACGACACAAATACGCAATAGCACTAAGAATACAACGAACGTGTTGATTATCTAATGCTGCACACACACACATGTGTACAACGAACCAGGTAGCAACAACAACATAAAGTAAACCAGCTACGACAAATATGTAACGGACAACATAAGCAAAGTACACAAACAACAATGCAAGCAATAGAATTCTCGAGAAGGCGCGAGCTAGAACCTTCCACATCGAGAACGTTCATCATACTGATCATACGTGCGTGCGGACTATAAAAGGGCTGGACAAAGCAAGCAGCAGTCAGAGTTAATTTAGTCAGCCTTGTGTGAAGTTGCGTGTGAACAAAATAAGTCGTGGTTGTAAAGATCTAGCGAATACTTGTGTGAACTAGTACAGTGAATAAACAGATGATTATTGTTGTATCGTTAAGTTCTATACGGTGGTACACAAAAGTAGTGTAAATAATAAAGAGAGTTTAAGAGAAAATAACCACATATTTGTTTTTACTTTATTTGCAATTAACGAACTCATATTTAAACGTTTTTAAAAAGGTAAAAACGTAACAATTGGTGTCAGAAGTGGGATTGCAAAATCCAAAAGTAAAAATAAATAAATAATTAAGAAAGAGAAAATCAAAATCAAAATGAAACTTTCCGAGTTAAAAGTGGAACGGCTTAAACGAGAGTTGGATAAACTCAAACTCTCAACAATGGGCACGAAGAAAGAATTGCAGAAGCGGTCAAGGGAACACCTTCAGCTTCAAGACATTGACGTCGATTCCTACGAGTTCGAAGATGAAGAGGAACGAGAGGTAAAGGCCATTGTAACCCCTAGCGGTGTTGACATAAATTTGTTGCTAGCTGCTATGATGGAGAAAATGGAAGTAGCAAGCCAGAAGCTATTCGAAGCTTCTAGAACCGAAAATCAGAAACTTCTGGCTGAGTCGCGACAAGATAGTGAAAGAAGAATGGAAAGAATGCAATCAGTAATTATGGAACAAATGGAGCATAGAGAACAAAATTTTTTGTCAAAAATCGAGAATAAACTTGAAGCGACCACAGAGAAGCTGAACGAAATACATAAGTCAGTCAGCAAAAGAATTACCAGTGTCGAAGAGAAGGTGTCAGACTTAGAAAAGTCCGTTGACGGCAAACTAGTCATAATGGAGGAGAAAATCACCAACCTCCAAAGCCAGCGACCGGAACCAGTGCGAGTAGTATCAGAAAGTACTGGCAGGATAAAACCACCTTCCTTTGATGGTAGCTCACCCCTATCCGTATTCAAATTCCAATTTGAGACAGTAGCCAGCAGAAACGGATGGGACGATGGAGAGAAGGCTCTAGAACTAATTCTGGCGTTAAAAGGTGTCGCAGCCGAGATTCTAGAAACCATGTCAGCCAGCAGCAGAAACAACTACAACGACTTAATGGTGGCGTTGCAGCGTAAATTCGGCGATGAGCACAAACGGGAACTATACCGCATGGAGTTGAGATGCCGGGCGCAAAAGGCAAATGAGTCATTACAAGCCTTTGCAATGGAGGTTGAGAGATTAGTGCAGCTCACATACCCAGGAGAAAACCATCCGCTGATAGACAACATTAAGACCGAGGCGTTTGTCAATGGTATACGAGATCCTGATATTAAACTGGCGGTATGTTCCACGCAGAAGGTAACCTTTGCAGAGACCGTGGCCTTCGCACTAGCCCAGGAGACCGCTCGAGCTATTTCCAGACCACAAGTAGGCAAAGTGCGAAGAATGGAAGTCGTGGAGGAAGATGAATGCCTTTTAACTAAAGTTAAGGAGATGGTGAAGCAAGCTATGGAAGAAAACGGACAAAGGACTAAACTTAAATGCTTCAATTGTGGAAAGGGTGGCCATTTCCAAAGAAATTGCAAAGCGCCACGCAAGAGATCAAGATCCGCCTCACCATCAAGGAACAAGAAACGGGCGAACTACCAACCATCTTCACAAGAGTCCCCGTTAAACTAAAACGAGCTAGCACTGAGGGGCAAGTGCTGGCTCCCACAAGCGAGGGCCCCACAATCTCAATATCAGTGATGCAACAGAACAACAACAATCTTACGGCGTGCGGATACATAAATGGCAGACCACATACCTTCACAATAGACACCGGAGCGACGCAGTCTATCATCAGACCAGATGTAGTGAAGGGAAAATGTGAGGCACTTAGCAATGTAAGACTACGGACAGCTACTGGAGAGTCTGCCACCGTCCACGGAAAAACAGAGGCGAAGGTGACTATAGCCAATATTAGTGTAAGTCACATCTTTATTGTTGCCGATATTGTGGACGAGGTTATCATTGGTGCCGATTTTATGATAGCTCATGGCATCAATTTGAATATGGGGCAACAGATTATGAGTTGGCGAAATGTAGAGATACCTCTAGACGTGGGGTACAAGCACCAAGTGGACGCCAGAAGGATAGTTGCGGTCGAACAACTCAAATTGCCACCTCAGAGTGAATCACTGATATGGGCGCATGTGGATGGAGATTGTGTCGAAAACCGCTTGTGGGTTGTTGAACCAGCAGAAATACAGACGGATTTAATATCAGCAAAGGCCCTCGTCAAATCCACAGAACAAAGAATAGTCCCGGTGAGAGTGCTAAATCTATCAGGCCATGAAAGAGTAGTCTGTAAAAACTCAGAGGTGGGCCAATGTGTTCCAGTAGAGGCGATAATAAACAGCGAACAAACGCCGCAACCTGCCGATATGTCAGCCAAGGATCAAAAGGAATTTGGTGCAAATGTGGAGAAATGGATAGCAGGTTTAGCAGCTGCAGAGAAAAACCAAGCCAAAAAGCTGCTGAAGAGGTATGCTTTCGCTTTCGCCACGAACAACAAAAGGCAAGGAAGAACAGCCATGGTCAAACATGAAATTGATACTGGCGAAGCGAGACCGATAAAGCAGGCACCCAGAAGCATACCGCTGGCGAAGCGTATTGAGGTCAAGGAGTTAGTCGACGAAATGAAGAAGAGCGGTGTAATCGAACCATCTTCGGGTCCGTGGAGCTCACCTGTAGTCTTAGTAAAGAAGAAAGATGGCAGTACAAGATTCTGCGTAGACTACAGGAAGCTGAATGATGTCACCAAAAAGGATAGTTACCCGCTACCAAGAATTGACGACACACTCGACACGCTAGCCGGAACAAAATGGTTCTCCACATTGGATCTACAAAGCGGGTATTGGCAGGTGGAGATTGCAGACAAGGACAAAGAGAAAACCGCATTCAGTGCGAACGGCGGCTTATGGCAGTTTAAGGTTATGCCATTTGGACTCGGCAACGCTCCGGCCACATTCGAGCGGCTTATGGAACGTGTGCTAAAGGGACTGCATTGGAAGACTTGCCTGGTGTATTTCGACGACATAATAGTGATGGGCAGAACTTTCGACGAACACCTCAAGAACCTGGAAGAAGTTCGGCAACGAATAACAACGGCTGGACTAAAACTAAGCGTAAAGAAATGTGCATTTTTCCAAAAGCTTTCACCAAAAAGGTGAAATATTTGGGGCATCTTGTCACAGCAGATGGCATATCCACCGATGAAGATAAAATACGAGCAGTAAAGGACTGGCCTCGTCCCCAGAATCTTCATGAACTACGCAGCTTTTTGGGACTATGCACATACTACAGACGCTTTGTGCCTAACTTTGCCAGCGTGGCTGCAAGCTTACATGAGCTCACCAAGAAGTCAAAAATCTATCAATGGGGTGAGCCACAGGAGAAGGCGTTCCAGACACTAAAAGACCTATTGTGTGCTGCACCAGTTTTGGCGTATCCAGTCCCAGGAGAAAAATTCATCTTAGACAGTGATGCTAGCGGATATGGTATTGGTGGTGTACTTTCCCAAGTGGTCAATGGAACAGAGAAAGTCGTAGGCTACTATAGTCGCACATTGTCAAAGCCTGAACGGAATTATTGTGTGACCCGACGAGAGCTACTGGCAGTTCTGGAGTGCATCAAACATTACCATAAATACCTGTATGGCCAAAATTTTCTGCTAAGGACTGATCACTCCGCCTTGAGATGGCTGTTACAATTCAAGAACCCCGAAGGACAGTTAGCGCGTTGGATTGAACGCCTCCAGACTTACGACTTCAGCATTGAACACCGAAGGGGCATAAAACATGGAAATGCTGACGCTCTTTCACGCCGACCTTGTAATTTGGAGTTTAAACATTGCGTGAAATCTGAGAAAAAGGAATCCATCGTCGATATCCGGCTAACGCGGATTGAAGCCAACGAAGACTGGTCCCAAGCACAAAGGAGTGACCCAATATTGGCGAAGGTAATAGCAGCGAAGGAGGAGGACAAACGACCTACAAGAAATGAGATATCCGCAGAAGGTCCTCTTACAAAAGCATATTGGGCACTATGGGACAGTCTAAGGTTGATAAACGGGTGCTTATACAGACATTGGGAAAGCGCTGACGGCAAGACCTAATCCAACCTATTGATAGTGCCTTCCTCCAAAATGAAAGAAGTGCTAAAGGAGTTCCATAATGGAGCCAGCGGAGGACATCTTGGAGTGACCAAGACGCTGGAAAGGCTAAAACAACGTTTTTATTGGGTTGGATGTCAGCAAGCAGTGTCGAACTGGATAGCAAACTGTACCCAGTGTACTGCAGCTAAAGGTCCAGTAAGAAGAACTCGAGGTCAGCTACAACAATATAACTCAGGCGCACCTTTCGAGCGGATAGCCATGGACGTTGCAGGCCCTTTTCCAGTCAGTAATACCGGAAACCGATATGTTCTCGTTGTGATGGACTACTTCAGCAAATGGCCGGAAGTATATGCCATACCTAATCAAGAGGCGAACACAATAGTTAACGTTTTTGTGAACAACTGGGTATGCCGCTACGGGGTTCCAATATAACTACATTCCGATCAAGGCAGAAATTTTGAGTCAGCTGTATTCAAGGAAATGTGCGAAGTATATGGCATTAAGAAGACTCGAACGACGCCTCTTCACCCACAGTCAGACGGAATGGTAGAGCGATTTAACCGTACCCTGGAGGAATACTTGCGAAAAGTAGTGAGCGAGCAACAGAAAGACTGGGACGAACACATTCCGAGGTTTTTACTGGCGTACCGATCGGCGGTCCATGATTCAACATCTAGATCACCCGCCAAGGTTATCTTTGGGACTGAGATAAAACTGCCCGGTGACTTAGAATTTGGTGTTAAGCCCGCCACAGAGAGGAACGAAACATACACTGGAAACGAAGAAAGCCTGAATGAACTTCATGAGTTTGTACGCACCCGTATAAAAATGGTCAGTGATAGAATGAAAGCCAGGTATGATAGAGCAGCAAACACGGAGGGCTTCCATGAGGGACAAATGGTTCTACTATACAACCCAAAGCGGAAGAAGGGATTATCTCCCAAGCTACAAACCAGCTGGGATGGACCGTATAAAATAATTAAGCGGTTAAACGATGTCGTGTACAGGATACAGAAAGCTAACAGCCCCCGAACAAAAATGAAGGTCGTACACATAGAGCGACTGGCAAAATATGGGAAAGGAGATAATGAGCCTATTCGCGACGAACAGGCTTAAGTGGGCGGCAGTGTTACGCAAAGCGAAACGACCTAATATCGTTTAACAATAAAAACGATAAAAAAAAAAGCTACCAGCTACACCAACACAATACACACGACACAAATACGCACTAGCACTAAGAATACAACGAATGTGTTGATTATCTAATGCTGCACACACACACATGTGTACAACGAACCAGGTAGCAACAACAACATAAAGTAAACCAGCTACGACAAATATGTAACGGACAACATAAGCAAAGTACACAAACAACAATGCAAGCAATAGAATTCTCGAGAAGGCGCGAGCTAGAACCTTCCACATCGAGAACGTTCATCATACTGATCATACGTGCGTGCGGACTATAAAAGGGCTGGACAAAGCAAGCAGCAGTCAGAGTTAATTTAGTCAGCCTTGTGTGAAGTTGCGTGTGAACAAAATAAGTCGTGGTTGTAAAGATCTAGCGAATACTTGTGTGAACTAGTACAGTGAATAAACAGATGATTATTGTTGTATCGTTAAGTTCTATACGGTGGTACACAAAAGTAGTGTAAATAATAAAGAGAGTTTAAGAGAAAATAACCACATATTTGTTTTTACTTTATTTGCAATTAACGAACTCATATTTAAACGTTTTTAAAAAGGTAAAAACGTAACAATATTATATTTGTTATTATGATTTAGGTTCAAACACAAGACATGAATATTATATTTGTTATTATAAAGGGTGTTTTTTATAGAGGTATAGAACTTTAAGTTGGCATTACTTTTCAAGATGGCGACCGATTTAACAGCTGTCAAGTGATTTATTCTCAGTTTGGTTTGGCAATTCATCATGAATAGACTCACGCCTGAACAACGCTTGCAAATAGTGCAATTTTATTTCGAAAATAATGGTTCTGTGCGGAAAAAGTACCGCGCACTACGTCCATTTTATCGTCGACAAAATCGTCCATCAGAGCAGTTAATTCGAATAACCATGGAACGTTTTCGCACCACGTTTACTCATATTGATAACTCGCATCCCCAGAGACGCTGTACGGTGCGTACAGAAGAAGCTATTGCTGCTGTAGAGCGTAGCATTGAGGAAGACCCGAATGAGTCCATCCGCCATCGATCACAGGAATTGGATCTGTGTCCATCCACTTTATGGAAGATTTTGCGGAAGGATCTTGGTTTTCGTGCTTACAAAATCCAACTCGTGCAAGATTTGAAGCCAAACGATCATCAAGTAAGGCGTAGATTCGTCGAATGGGCCCAAAACGAGATTACCGTTGTTCCCGATTTTCATAAGCGAATTTTGTTTAGCGATGAAGCGCACTTCTGGTTGAATGGCTACGTCAACAAACAAAACTGCCGCATTTGGAGTGAAGGTAATCCTCAAGTGTATATGGAAACACCGTTACATTCAGAAAAACTGACTGTTTGGTGCGCTTTATGGGCTGGTGGAATCATTGGTCCGTACTTTTTCAAAAACGATGGTGGCCAGAACGTTACCGTCAATGGTGATCGGTATAGAGCCATGATTACTAACTTTTTCATTCCTGAATTGAATAACCATGATGTCCAGGAGATGTGGTTTCAACAAGACGGCGCAACATGTCACACAGCTCGTGCCACAATAGATTTATTGAAAGACACGTTTGGTGACCGCCTAATTTTACGTTTTGGGCCTGTGAATTGGCCTCCCAGATCTTGTGATTTAACACCGCTAGACTACTTTCTGTGGGGCTATGTAAAGTCATTGGTCTATGCGGTAAAGCCACAAACGCTTGACCATTTGGAAGACAACATTCGCCGTATTATTGCCGATATACGGCCACAAATGTTGGAAAAAGCCATCGAAAATTGGACGTCCAGATTGGACTACATCCGCGCCAGCCGTGGCGGTCATATGCCAGAAATCATATTTAAAATGTAATGCCACAAGATTATCTTTCGGATAAATAAAATTCATGTCAATCGAATAATCCATCGTTGTGTTATTGCAACTTAAAGTTCTATACCTCTATAAAAAACACCCTTTGTTATAAAATATATATTTATGTATTTTTTTTAAATGTATTAACCTTATTTAAATTATATTCTTTTTGGTTTTTATAAATTAAAAAATTAAATTATATTCTTTGATTTTAATTTTTTTCACTTTTTTAATTAATTGTTTGGCACTAACATTTTTCTTTTGCAAATGATTTCAAACACAAAATAAAGAAAATAATGTTATTTTAAATAAGGGAACTTTATATTAACACGTTGAATATCTTGTAAATAAATATAAGTTAGCATGTATTTTCTAAATTTTTTCTTTTGTTTCGGAAATTCGGACATTTCGATGTGGTGTCCGAAATACCACATGGTTTTTAATTGTCCGGATTATCGAGATTATACTGTATATGAAGTTTGTTGCAATATTAACACAGGAGTTGGTTTTTTTTAGTGAATATTTGATTTCCAAGTAGGATACTAAAAGTGGTATCACAATGTATTCACATTGGTCAGTTGATAATTCTCAACTCAAAAGCCTTTTTAACCTCCCTTCTATATCTAACGAATCAGCCCTCATATAAAAAGTTTACAACGGACAATTAATGATTGTATATCAGATTTGTTATTGTTGGGAACAGAATCTCAAAATTGGGACATCATTTTTGTATATATTTGCTCGGAAATTGGCAGCAATCTCGGGGCCCAAGTGGAGAAAAATGGATGACGACTATACATCGGATATTTTAATCGGTGTCGGACATTATCGGAAGCCATAATTTTACCCAATCTACGGAACGCAGGTATTTCTCATGGTCTTCGAAAATTCAGAACTTATGAAACTGTTGCCCCGAATATACTCCAAAGAAAGTATCCAATTTGTAATGAGAATCACCTCATTCGTTTGTGATCTGCTTTTCTGAGAATGTCAGTTAATGGTCGCTTATTATCCGTTGAAAGTCATAGGTGTTGCTTGAATTGTTTTGCCGTTTCTCATGAAATTAGAAAAAGGTGCCAGAGCTCTAACGCTTGTACATTTGTAAACAGAAACATCATTCGCTACTTCACCCAAATAGTTCTCCAGAAATCCCCCGGCCTCCTGTACAAAAGCTATATGATGTGGATAATGAATGGTACATCGGCAAACTCTGCTGGCCGTTCTTTTAAAAATTTTACCACCCGTTTCCAGTCCACTCCGTCTTTAACAGTTCTGTTAGGAGCTGCCCATGTTAATAAGTTGAATGAGGCGATGTTTTCTGCTAGAGCTCTGACAGACCCTGTCTCAAGCTACGTTCATCTCTCGAAAGTTGCAACGGAAGATAGACCTTCCTTTTTCGGCACCGGATGCCACCATTGTAGGCCTTAATGGCGCAGTGGTAGCAAATTTGTATTATTTTGTTTAAATTGACCACAGAAGCGTATGTTGTTGAAAAGCTCACTAGTCAATTACCCACATACTAGTCAACGAAGTGAGCTGATTTAGATGCACCCGATCTCCCGGTAACAGATTTCAAATATACCCATATTGATTTACTTTGGTGGGGATGTATATTCCAAGATGCTTTCTGGAGTTCGAAATGACCCCAAAAACCCTTTGATCGCCCAACGAACCGTTTTCAGTTGGATTGTGACTGGCAAAATGCCTCAGTCAAATTCCCTACCCTTTAAGTCCGAAATCCCTACGGACTTGAGTCTTGGTCCATATATGTTAAAACCAATTGTTACGGAACCGCGAGGTTAAAACCCAATGCGATCACGTCATTGAGGAATACCTTACCCCAGACCACATACTGAAAAGCGACCATTATTCTACTTATTCTCCCAAGTACTATTTACCCCATCATATCGTTTTTAAGTCAGATAATTTATGTTTTGTTTGCCACTCGAACATCCATTTGATTTCGAATTTTTGAAAGTGTCAGCACCGCTAAAACTCTGGCTTTACGTTGGTATGCGATACATTTTGCTTCAAGCCTTCTCCAACGCCCTATTTCTCTATAATTACAAAAATTTTCTGTCTATTTGATCCCGTTGCCACTCTGTATAGCTTCTATAGTTGCGCCTATAAAAGTGTATATTTTATCCCGTTTAGAGCTCTGTGGTGCAATGCAAAAAAGGGTGTATTCACTTCGTAAGGAGCTGAATCTTAAAAGATCGGAAGCCTTCTGTGGGATAGATTCGAATATCTTTCTGTCCTGGCTTTAAAAAACCCATTCCATTGGTCAACTTTTGCGGTAAATCGAGTGTCGTTTATCAAGAACCAGGTAGGCGCTGACAATTGAAATCACGTGGAATCCCTATTATGGCCGATTTTTGTCATTCGTCTCGACATTTTATTCCCAAACGATTGGAAACTAGATCGAATCGAACGGGTTTATTTTGGCTTTGATTCGAAAGTGCAATCATGAAATGTTGAAAATCATGGTAATGTTGCAGAATGTGTGCAAAAGCACCGTCAGCTCCGTAAGTTCGTTATCTTGTGAAAAAAGTGAAAGAAACTCCTCATCGATAAACCAAACCGTGAAAAGCCAAAAACAGTGCGTACACCCGAGAATATATATATATAGAAAGTGTGCCTGAAGCGCCATCAACATCAATTCACCGTCGTTCTCAACAATAGAACATTTCGGAGACATCATTGAGACGAATTTTGCATAAAGACCTTGGTATGACGCCATACAAAGTCCAAATGGTTCAGGAGTTAAAGCCAATTGACCATCCAATGCGTTTTCGCTTCGCTAAGTGGGCCTGCGATCGACTTACAGAAGATGCCGATTTTGGCAAAAAAATCATCTTTTCAGATGAAGCTCATTTTGATCTTGGCGAGTATGTAAACAAGGAAAATTGTGGCATTTGGGGCACAGAAAACCCTACGAGTCACTGTTTGGTGCGGATTTTGGTCCAGAGGCATAATTGGGCAATTTTTCTTCGAAAATGAGCAAGGAGTGGCCGTTACAGTTAATGGCGATCGTTATCGGGCCATGTTGAACGAATTTTTGTTCACAAAAATTGAAGAGGAGGATATTGGCAACATTTGGTTTCAACAAGACGGCGCTACGTGCCACACAGCACTCAATGTTTTGCGCCCTGTTTTTGAAGATAGCGTTATCAGCCGCAGAGATGATGTCGTTTGGCCACCTCGGAGCTGCGATTTGACACCGTTGGACTACTATTTGTGGGGTGCCGTCAAAGATAAGTGTTACGCCGACAAGCCAGAGACAATTGACGCTTTAAATGACAATATTCGTGAAGCCATTGGCTGCACACAATCGATAATGTGTTTACTTTCAAATAAAAAAAGAAATTTGAGAAAATATTCAGTAGTTTTTTTTAAAGCATTTAAAAAAAAAGTTATTTGGCGGACCCTTTATATATATTACACTTTTTGTATTTTATACCCTGAATTTATTACGAACTGATTGTTACTATTTTATTGAGCTGTGAATTTTGATCTCTTGCCAACTGACTTCTTGGTCCTCTTGTTGCAATTTTAAAAATTTTAAGTTTTGGCATAAGTTATAGTCTTTGTTTAAGTGCACAATAATACCACCCACGATGATAAGGGTATGTTTTTGTACGTAGAATAAACATTATTTTTCAAAATAAAAAATTTCCTTTTGATAAACAAATTAAATTTACAAAACAAAAACATATTTTGCATGAATTTAAACCTAACCTAACCTAACCAATATTTTGCTTGCATAAAATGGAATCTCTACAGGACAAGTCTCTTGAAGATTGGTATTAATTTTAATTTCTGGTAAGCTTTGTATTTGTGGAGAATAATTAATAGTGTGTTCTACTTGCGTACTAAGTATGACATAGTTGTTTAAAAAGAGCTTTAGCGTTAAAAATTTATATAATTAAAAATTTATATAAACTTATTTACTTTCGTGTAGTGTCCACACTCTTTTATTGCTATCCTTTTTGGATAGCAGCTCTCTAAATGCAGTTTTACAGCCAATATAGAAATCTTCCCTTATCGATTACGTGCGCAACTTGGAACCATTTGAGAGAATGTATTGTAATCTCTGCAAAACGACATAAGACAACCACTGCACACGAATCATCGCTACGTCTTGAAAGCGGCCGCTACGCGAAGAGATTTACCGTTAATCTTACGGATTTTATTCTAAATAAAATGTAGGTTTTACAAATACCGAAATATACTCAGTCTATGTAACACTGATAGATGAAATATTTATAAATCCTCTATGACTGTGGCAGGTGGAAGAATGGTATGAGATATTTTTACGTAGGCAGATTGGGCACTTGAACCCAATGGGATAGTGGGAAAGGAATGCGAATTGCTGAATTAATTCGTGAAGTAGAGATTAGGATAAAAAAGAAACACATAAATTATTACATAATACCGTGTTCAGACAGGCGCTTTTATTGCTTAATTAGCAATAAATGCCATTATTGACCTCAATATTTAATATAAAATTTGAATTAATTATTGCTCAATAAAAATTCAAATTGTTTCAAAATTGACAAAAATTTTAAATACAACACTGTAAATTTTAAATACAACACTGTCATAAGTACGTTCAGTGACCATATTTCAATTTTCCGAACACTTTCAATTGATATTTGACAACTCAATGTCAACAACGACAAACAAAAAAATCAAAAAATGGCGGGTCAAGTGGAAGGTAAGTTTTTATTTAATTTATTTCTTTATTAATAATTTTTAATAATAACAATTTATATTTTAAATAGAAAAAAACAAGAAGAGCAGGATGTGCTGGAGCGAGGTTAGCGAAGCAGCCCTGATAGATATGTGGCCGACAAAGCTGGGTGCGCTCCGTGGCCACAGAAAAAATGGCCACATATATGCGGAGATGGCGGAGGAGCTCAGCCAGCAGGGCCACACATGCAGTCCAAGGGATGTGCAGGTGAAAATTAAAAAATTCACCCAGCGGTACAGGTAATAAATATAACTTATAAATATGCAAAAAACATGTTTAAAACCCCAATTTTATAGGAAGGAGAAGGTGATGATGGGGATTTCTGGTGGGTCACCTTCGACATGGTGCCACTACGAAATTGTACATCAAGTGATTGGAGCATGTAAAGTCAATATGTACAATGAGCTGACATTGGAAAGCATTGATGGTATGTTTTGTTTTTATTTTTTTATTTTATTGTTTTTGTTTATTAATTACAAATTTCTTATTTATACAGATGTTGCGGACTCATCACTGGCAGCAACATCAAGTGCTACAACAACATCAGCTCCATCGCCAGGTACACCGATGTCTGCACCATCATCGCCGCTGGTCCTGTGTTCTCCTGCCCCTTCACCCTGTACATCCGAACCTGCAAGAAAAAGAAGAAAAATTAATTTAAGAGAGATGGTTGCGGAAAATTTAGGAAATATTACAAACGAAATGGAGAAGTTAGTGGAAAAAAGTTAAAAAAAATGAAGAAATTTTAATAGAATTAGAAAAGAAAAAAATAGAAATTTTAAGTAGCATAGCGGATGAAAACAAAAAAATTGCTGATGCATTAAGTACATATTTAAATAAAAAATAAAATAAAAATTTAAAATAAAATAAAAGGTTTTGTACTTACTGAAATAAGAACATAAGGTTTGTCTTATAGTTTCAGCGGTTGGTTCGCTGGAGGTATAAGTTGGTCTCTCCCGATTTGTTGTGAAATCAATCACGCTTTCAAGCCACAACTGAATTATGTTGTCGTTTCTTTCATTTAAGAAATTGTGCAAAACGCAGCAGGCTCGAACAATAATCGGCGCGTTCCCTATTCGATTGTCTATGCCTTTACCAATACGGCGAAAGCGTGCTTTAAGGTGACCAAATGCGTTCTCTACCACTCTTCTACACTTCGATAGTTGAACAACTTTTGTTCAACTGATAAAGCCAATGAAAAGGGGTACGGCTTAATTAAATTGGTAGAGAACCTAAAGGCGGAGTCTCCCAAAATGCAAACTGGCATTTGAATAACACCTATTTCTTTCGTATTGGATTTCAACACCTCGGAGTTCTCCAGTACTTTCTTTAACAGTGATGTATTATAAATTTGGGAATCATTACAACGTCCAGGAGCCCCAATGTTTATATATAAAAAACGGTACCTGTTTATATATCATTACATATTTGACAAACAAAAAAATTTCATATTTTGTACCCGTAATCCACAAGCGCCAAAAGTACCATAGAATACCATCCCTTATAGTTGTAGTAGTCAGTGGCATCGTTTTGGTTTGGTTTAACTTCTATATGGCATCCATCTGTAAATATAAATTGCAATTGCTTGTCATTAGAGGATTCTTTTATTTATGTATGCATATAAAATGGTCAAAAATTTCAAATTTACCAATGGCCCCTAGACATTGTGGAAAACCAAGCCTTTGGAATCCGTCAACGCATTCGCTTAAGAGTTCTTGTGTTGGAGGCAATTTCTTTATATAATTGTTGGACAATACCTGCCACACTTCCTCACAAAATTCGATTAAAATTGTACACACAGTTGATTTGCCAACACCAAAAAGCTCAGAAACCACTCTGTATTCGCCGGAAGAACTGAGTGTAAACAAAGCAATGGCTACGCGCTTTTCTAATGTTATCGCTTTTCGCCAATTTGTGTCTTCCTTACTCAAATTCGACAACAAACCACAGAGGACGTCAAAACTGCTACGGGTCATTCGAAAATGCATCCTAAAAACTGATCGTCGTTGCAGTGGCAATTGAGTTCCCAAAATGTCGATGGGCGGTTCTGAAAATTTTAAATGTAGTAATTGATTTGATTAATATTGTTTATATTTTACTTACCAATTTCCATAAAGACCTTTGAGTCTCATTTTCCTCTAACATTGCCATAAGCAAAAGCTTTTTTTCTGCAAACTTTTCATAATTATCAAATTCTTGTTCCTCATCCTTCTGAGAGAAGCCACTTTGGAATCAAAAGTTGCTCCTACTAACCGCATCTGCTCAGCGTTCCTGTTACACACTAGTAGTAAGGCCTTTTCCAACGTTAAGTTGTTTTCCATTTTTTCAAAAATAATTTGTTAACTAATTTTCACGATTAAATTAAAAGCAATGTTGTTGAAACAATCAGCTGTTTTGCTTACCAGCTGTCAAAAAATATTGATATTGTCTGAACACATAAAATATTGTTCACAAATAAACGAATATTGACTTAATAAAAATGCCTGTCTGAACACGGTATACGGCAGTTACTCAATCCGTCTTAACTCTATGCGGCCCCTACACGTTGCGACTAGTTGTGCAACAAGTTGAATCAATGGTTGGTCGATTTCTTCACTCGTTTCGCTTTTTCGATATAATTTATATACTAATAAATTGTTATTTTAGCATCGTATTTTCCATTGGTTGAATGAAAATCAAAATTTGTATTCTCCAACTAGCCATTCAACATTAGAATTGTTTGTACACAATTATAAAGTTGTACATCCACTCGCAACGTGTAGGGGTCGCATTAGAAAGCATACGGGATGAATAAATGTAATTCCGTATACTGTAATTAGAGGGATAGACCACCATTCATGCAACAAAGAATTTTAGGCGGAAAATACTGCAGAGAGATGATAGAAGAGAGTTAGAAATGGGTAGTAAGTTTTTGTGAGAAGCTTACTTTGAAGAAAAAAATTTATCTTGACAGAATGCGATAAGCCGTCTTTTGCAAATAAAATCTTGTCGGGCGAAATATTTGCAGTGAAAGCCACGTCGACACAGTATGGTGGCGGTCTCGATCTGACCAAACTCCAAAAGTTGAGTCCTTTCAATAATTTTTTTATTTCTTGTATAATTATAGTCAGCGCTCTATATGCGTTATTGCGAGGAGTGACCAATTTATGTAACTTAAGTAAACATTATTTCACAAAATAGAAAGAATGAAATATACATATGTATGTATATTGTATATATATATGTATATATATTTTTTTGTCTTGATCAGGACGTGGGAATCTTCGAAAGACACTTCTGTTCCATGATTCACCAACGCTGTTGACTACGTCCAAAACCCACCCCCTATGTCCTTTAACCATTCTTCCCCCGCGGGACAGCCGTAAGGCATTACTACGCGGAAGGCTGGTTAACTTTCTCACATTAAGTTAAATTTGGTCTTCGTCCGAGTTCCAGCCTGTTTGGCCCAAAGTTTGTTTCCCTGGGCCATATAACTCTATGGCAGCATACTAGAATATGCTCCGCATCTTCCTCCGCTTCTACACAGTTTGGACATATACGGTGCAGGTATTTCTTGAAGCATCAATGACCAGTCAGGAGCTGGGTCACGTAGAAGTTCAGCTTGCAATGGTTGTTCTATATATACATATGTATATATATGTGTATTATATCATATTCGACTTGATCTTAGTGCCTCCAAAGGCCACTTCCATCTTCTCCACTATTTACCACTGACTTATCAAGACGTTTTGTGTGCAGCAAGTATCAATCCCGCCTCGTCAAGCCATGCTCCAACTTTGTGAACCTCTATGTTCGTCGTCTCCTCAATTTCCTTGTTTTTTGTTTTAGCTTTACGAGTTAAAGGCTGGAAATTGGTAGCCCGGCCTACCAAATGTGCGCGGTTTGCCGCAAGACTTTCTGTCGGCTTGCTGAGCGTCTACGTACTAAACCCAACTATCCAGTCATCCCCTCGAGACAATAATCAAATATTACTTCTCCCCGAAGAGTCAGCGAGTGCTGGCTTCCTATTCTGCTGACCCTGTTCTCTCCGTCAATCTTTGCTGCATCAACACCTTCCTTGCGAAAACACATACTGCATTCCAATTCTCATATGAGGTTAACATCAGGTTAACCACATTATTGGGCGTTACCTGGGATCCTATTGTCCTTTCCAGACAATTTTGCTGGCTGTCGTATCGCGGACAAGTAAAGAAAACATGAATTGTTTTAATGCTTAATGTAACAAGAGTTTAGTTTTGTTATTAAGTTTATATTTTAATTAATATAACATACATGTAGCCGATGCTATTTTGGATTTGGTCTCACATACATAAATGTACTTCCCAAGAAAAGCTACTTTGCAGCGTTATTCCCAGATATTTCACTACGTGCGTTTCGTGTCCTTCGACTTTTATGCTGAAATTATTGTTCATAACTTGTAAAGCGCCCCTCTTGACGTCTGGTATGCTACTTTTAGTACTATTACAAACTGTTTGCGATTTTTAAAGTAACATTAAAACACCTTTAGCTCTTTTCCAACTACATCATACTTTTCCCAACATTTTTATTTAATAGACTGGATCATAGGCTTTAGAATAATCTAAAAACAGGCCCACCACTCTTTTTTCTTTTGGCGCAAGCCATTATGTGTTAGCGTCAGACATTTACAACCGCTTCATCAGTTTCGCAACCGGAAGATATTTATCAACCGTATTATTTTACTAATTTCTAAGCAATTCTCTTTATTCAGTGCATTTCCAAAATTTATACAATTAAACATTTTCAGCTTTTAAACTTTTATTTTGAAATCTATTAAATTGTCATAATAGTAGTTGATTCTCGATGATTTAAAACTCTTCTTAATATCTGCTTTTCGGCTTTCGTCGTTTAATTAAAATTTTAAATCTTGGGGTCTTATTTTAAACTACTTGTGGAATTAATACCAGCATTTCGAATGCAACGCAATAAATCTTCAGTTAACTCTGATGGATTAACCGGCGTATCTAGATTGCCTAAGTTACCTTGTAAACACTCTACGACTTTATTGTAATTACAATGAGTCTTTTTATTTCTGTATAACTCTTGATAAAGATACAACTCTCTAACCTAGCCTAAAGCAACAATTCATAGGTTGGTGCAGACAAAGTTCTATGACTAATAGTGTTGAGAATGCAGTCTACATCTCTGCAAACGACGATTGGCAAACTGCATAAAAATGGGATTCAACACTTTTTGCAAAAAATCAAATTGATATAATGCTTGCATCCGAGACACCCCCCTAAAAATCATTTTTTAAAAAGTAATGAACTTCTAATATAAAATTTCTTTACATTAGCGTCTGTAACGACACATTTACTTAAATAAAGAAAAAATATTCCCAAAATCTATGAATTTGTGACTACAGTTTGCTTAAAACCAATATGGCACCACAGAAAATTATACGTACGACGTATATTTCGCATAAAATTTCTCCAAGGGTAGCCCGGTATATAAAAGGTATTGTGAATAAAAGTCCTAGGACTACAGCCGTAGAAATACGAAATACCTCGGAAAGTGATCACAATGTTATTGTGCATTCCGAAACAGTTCGAAGTGTTTTGAGAAAGAACGGTTTCCGCAGCCGAGTGCCGAGAAAAAAGCCACGATTGGAATTTGCCCAATAATATATGGACAAGTCAACTGATTTTTGGGCGAATGTAATATTTAGTGATGAGAACAAATATAATTTGTTCGGCTGTGACGGAAAACAAAAAATTTGGCGCAAAAATCAGTTGACTTGTCCATATATTATCATTTTTAAAAACATGGTTTTTAGGGGGGGGGGGGTACGTATAATTATCTGTGTGACTGTATATATAAATACATATATACAGTTATATAAATACAGTTAAGAACTAAATCGTTGGCACAGGAATTTAAGGGAATATTTAAAACTATTTTTAAATAAGAAGTATTTTACCTGATGGAATGATGAATTGCCTACAAAAAAGAATCAAATTAATTTAAAAATGTTTATATCATATTAAAAATAAAAAACAAACAATTAGAAACATAGAATTCATCGACTTTTTTGTCTTTCAACGAACACCTCAATAACTTGGCCGAAGTTTTGCAACGAATATCAATGGCTGGACTCAAATTAAGCGAAATGCAATGTGCATTCTTCCAAAAGCAGGTCAAATATTTTGGGCATCTAGTTACAGCAGATGGCATATCCATGGATGAAGATAAAATAAGAGTAGTAAAGGAATGCCCTCCTGCCCAGAATCTTCATGAATTACGCAGTTTTTGAGACTATGCACATACTACAGACGCTTTGTGCCTAACTTTGCTAGCGTGGCTGCAAGCTTGCATGAGCTCATCAAGAAATCAAGGGTGTATCAATGGGGTGAGTCACAAGAAAAAGCGTTCCAGACGCTAAAAGATCTATTGTGTGCTGCATCAGTTTTGGTTTATCCAGTCCCAGGGAAAAATTTATTTTAGACAGTGATGCTAGCGGATATAGTATTGGTGGTGTACTTTCCCAAGTGGTCAATGGTACGGAGAAAGTCGTAGGCTACTATAGTCGTACACTTTTAACACCTGAACGGAACTATTGTGTGACCGACGTGAGCTACTTGCATTGCTGGGATGCATAAAACATTACCATAAGTTCCTGTATAACCATCATTTTCTACTATGGACTGATCCTGAACGACAGTTAGTACGTTGGATTGAGCTCCTCCAGACTTACGACTTCAGCATTGAACACCGAAGAGGCATAAAACATGGGAATGATGATGCTCTCTCACGCCAACCTTGTAATTTGTAGTGTAAACATTGCGTGAAAGCCGAGAAGAAGGAATCCATCGTTGATATCCGGCTAACGCAGATCGAAGCGAACGAAAACTGGTCCGAAGCACGAAGAAGTGACCCAATATTGGCGAAGATTATAGCTGCTAAGGAAGAGGACAAACGGCCTACCAGAAGTGAGATATCCGCAGAAGATCCTCTTACAAAAGCAATGGGCGCAATGGGACAGTTTAAAAATGATAAACGGGTGCTTATGTCGACATTGGGAAAGCGCTAATGGCAAGACCTCATCCAATCTAATAGTAGTGCTTTCCTCCAAAATGAAGGAAGTCTTAAATGAGTTCCATAATGGAGCTAGCGGAGGGTACCTTGGGGTGACAAAGACGCTGGAAAAACTAAAACAACGTTTTTATTGGTTTGGATGTCAGCAAGCAGTAGCGGGTTGTATTGCAAACTACCCAGTGTATTGCAGCTAAAGCTCCCGTAAGAAATCGAGTTCAGCTGCAACAATATAACTCAGGCGCACCTTTCAGCCCTTTTCCTGTCAGCAATGCCGGAAACCGATATGTTCTCGTCGTGATGGCTACGGGGTTCCAATAGAGCTACATTTCGATCAAGGCAGAAATTTCGAGTCAGCCGCATTCAAGGAAATGTGTGCTTAACGACGCCGCTTCACAGTACGACGGAATGGTAGAAAGGTTTAATCGAACCCTGGGGGAATACTTGCGAAAAGTAGTGAGCGAGCAACAGAAGGATTGGGACGAACACATTCCGAGGTTTCTACTGGCGTACCGATCCGCGGTACATGATTCAACATCTAGATCACCCGCCAAGGTTATTTTTGGGACTGAGATACAACTGCCTGGTGACTTAGAGTTTGGATGCCACATACATTATAAAACAAGAAAGTCTAAATGAACTTCATGAATTTATGCGCACACGTATAAAAATGGTCAGCGATGAAAGTCAGGTGTAGCATGTTCATGAGGTCATCATTGCCGACACATGTTTAAAGTAATTCTTTTATTATGTTTTTATTGCAAACTATCAATAACATACATATGTACACTTTGTTGCTAGCACTTCTGTTTGGTAAATTCAAGCAACGATCAATTTGCTTGCGTTTGCAATTTAATAGTCAATGCTATCAACACTGTTAGTGTTGATATTTATGTATAAATATATAATTATTTATGTATAAATTCTGAGTTCACAGTTACTAAATTATGCATACGGTTAACAAATTTTAGAAATTTTTTAACTAATTCGTTTTCATTGAAAATCTTTATAATTGTCTGACAACTTTCCTCGATTTTAAAACGATCTTGGTTAAAAAATTACTGAAATTTGTTAACTTTTGTGGGACTGCACAGGCCTACAAACAAATGGTTAATAAACAAATTGGTTAACAAATTTCAGAAATTTTTTAACCAATCCGTTTTCGCTGAAAATCTTTATAATTGTCTGACATTTTTCTTCGATTTTAAGACGGTCTTTTTGCATTGGTTCAGAAATTTGTTAATCGTACGTATACTTTTGTGTCCCTGCACAGGCCTGCACAGTCCACAAAAGTTAACAAATTTCAGAAATTTTTAACCAATGCAAAAGACCGTCTTAAAATCGAGGAAAGTTGTCAGACAATTATAAAGATTTTCAACGAAAACGGATTGGTTGAAAAATTTCTGAAATTTTTTAACCGTATGTATACTTTAGTAACTGTGTGTAGTTCATTAGCAACAATTGCATTGTCATGTTTTCTGTTGATTGCTTTTAGGTGAGCAATTTCTTGCTTTAAGTTCTTTGTTTCGTTTGTCAGATCAATGACGTTCTCAGTGGTATTATTTTTAATATCACTAACGAAACAATGCAATTGAGTCACCCGTTCCATTAAATTGTCCATTTCAGTTTTCGACATATTTAACTTCTTTTCTATTTCAATCAACAGATGTTCCTCAAACTTCTGAAACATGTCCTTCAAAGTGGACTGCAGTTGGTCAACTAGCTTTTCATGAATTTAAAACGAGATTCAATATTCGAAGAACGGGCAGATGCTACGTTAGTTAAACGCACATTTTTTTGTGTATTTGCAATTTCTATTTGTGCCACATTGTTTTGTATTGTTTATGTACTGATATATGCTATTGTTTATATTTGAAGTTTATTGCTATTGTTTTGATATATATGCATTTGTTGTTTCCAATGCGCGTATTGTTATTGTTCGTTTATAAAGTTTTCAGTGTTTTCGGTGTTATTATTTACTATTGGTCATTTAATATTTTAATTTAATAATTTTAATTAAACGAATTTAAAATATATATTATTAATAATATTTATATATATATATTTATATATATTATTAATAATATACAGTTTGTCAAAAAAATCTTTGCACAGATCAAAAAAATGTAAAATGTGATCTTCATTCAAGAATTCCAACAACAAAATCTTTACATACTTTTTTATTTTTGCACACATTCTATAACTGCACTTGTTTACGACCATGAGGCGAAAATAGTTTTCTAATAGTCACACACATTACAATAATAACAACAATAAAAGAACTTTACACAGTATAAAGGGTGTCAAAAAATCTTTGCATATTGAATGAAGATAATAAAAATATTACAAAAAAATGCCGTTATTTCCCAAAAATGTTGTGCATTTTGGGTTTTTTACAAATGAGATGGAATGTGAAAGGGGTAAACAACGTTTTATTAATGAAGTGATCGTTTTTTTATGTAACAAGTGTTCTTATATTTGAATACAAAAAATGCCAGGAAAACGAGTTTCAAAAAATATTATACAATTGGTCTATTTCAACTAATACAAAGGCAAATCTGCCAAGGAAATCGCCGATATGTTCTCCTTGAACATCAGGGCTGTATATAATATTATATCCCGTGCTGAAAAAGAAGGAGGACTAGACTTAAAAGGATTTACAGGCAGGTCAAAAAAGGTGACGCAGCGAGTTGAAAGAAATATTATTAGAATCGTGTATGGTAGCCCACAATCCAGTACGACATGATTAGCTCTTCAAGTGCAAAAAGACTTTGGATTACGTGTTTCCCAAGAAATCATCAGAAATGGTTTTCAAAAACACAAATATTCTTCAAGAGTGGCTAGGAAAAAATCCCTGCTTTCAGCACAAAATGTCAAAAAGATATTAAGATTTGCCACCGAATACATTTCACTTCCTCCGGAGTACTGGGACGCTGTTATTTTCTCAGATGAGACGAAAATAATGCTTTATTATCATGACGGACCGCAGAGTTTGGCGTAAGCCTCTGACAGTACCAGAAAATTAAAATCTTATTCCTACATTAAAGTTTGGAAAACTGTCTGTAATGGTATGGGGCTGTATATCCAGCAAGGGAGTTGGTGTAATCAGGATTTTGGATGAAATAATGACTAAGGAAGTATATCTTGATATTTTAAAAAATTTACTGACCGCTAGCATTAAGAAATTTGGTTTTATTGACCCGGTTAATCCAAATAAATTTAATTACAAGTACAATCAAGATAATGATTCTAAACATAAATCTTATTTATGTAAGTCCAGGTTACTTTACAACTGCTCCAAAGTTATTGATACTCCTGCCCAAAGTCCTGATATTAACCCTATAGAAAATTTGTGGGTTCATCTAAAGCAAAAGGTAGGAAAAAGATCGCCCACAATTAAAATCGAATTGATAAATCTCATCAAAGAAGAATGGGAAAAAATACCGTTAGAATATGACATTCCGAAGCTTATTCAATCCATGAGAAGGTGTCTGCAATCGGTGATTGATGCTCAAGGTGGACACACAAAATATTAGCACTATAATTTTAAAAAATTGCATAAGTCTTAATATTTTATCAAGTGTGCAAACATTTTTTTGACAGCAGTAAAATTGAATTGTTTTTGTTTTTTAATATTTTACATTAGAATATTTTCATTGTTATAAAAGTTTTTTATTTATTATATTAACAAAACATATGTTTATAAAATCCTGTTTGAAAAAATTGAAAAAGTTGGTTATTTATATTAGAAATCAATGAAATTTTCGAAGTTTTTTTATTTTTCTCTATGTGCAAAGATTTTTTTGACAAACTGTATATTTTAAATTCGTTTTTTATTACTTTAAACAGAAGAAAGGCAATAGTTGGTGAATGAAAGATAAGGTGCTATAAATGCGGTGAAGCACGCATTACCAGGGATTGTTCTGAAAAACAGATGAAATGTTTCCGTTGCCAGAACTTCTGACACCGTTCGGTAAAGTACCCTGTGAATTAGGACTTTGGAAGGGTCATACGGAAAGGCGAATAGGCAAATATGATTCGCAAGGTACCAGGTCTGATATTCAAGAATATCAGTATACGGTATTAGACTGTATCGGCCTTGGTGATTACAGGTTGCGATGTGCACATAATTTGATTTGATATGCTGTTCGATTTAGTAGAAATCGATTTTATATCCGAGAAGGTAAACTATTCGAGATTGTCGAGAGCGCAATTGGGATCATGGGTTGTATTGACAAAGTTGTCTGGATTAATGGGTTTAGCTTTGATGTACATTTTATGTCGTTGGGGAACGTGTTATTAACTATTGTATTATGTTGGGGAGTAGTCTAATACGGAAAGCTGAAGTGACTATAACAGGTGACATTTAGAAATCTGGTCGAAAATAACCACCTTTTGTGTTCGTCACATTTCTGTTGTCCGACACTATTCGAAGCGAAGTGGTGAAGGCGATATCCGTGTAGAGACCCAGGCGAAATTTGTAGAGTCCAGTAAAGAAAAATATTGTACTACGGTATGACCCACCAGTTTATCATCGGCAAAGACGTTTACCTATTGCTGACCAGATTATCATAGTAGAACTGATTGCAGAACGGCTAAAGGAAGGAATTGTACAGTCTAACAGTCGGAATATGCATCACCTATCGTTCCGAAAACGGATGGCACTAAGAAGTTATGCCGCGACTATTTCCCTATGCCACTCATGGATGCGGTGGTCGAAAAATTTCAAAGTTTTGTTCTTTATACTACATTGGATCTGCGAAATGGATTTTTCCATGTACCTTCGCACCGTTTGGTATAAGCAACTCGCTTGCTGTGTTAACTCGGTTTATTTCGGTTGTTTTCAAGGATTTGATATTATTCTTTGAATAATAATTGTACATCACCGTATACCAATTCAATTTCACCATTACCTCGTGTTGTTGATATTTCGTCCGTAACTAATAATTCTAATAACTCTCAACCTACTTCAAGTTACTCGAAAGCTGTTGCAAATGTCGCTGATATTAATAACACCTTGGTAACCTCACCTAAGCCGTTAAGAGTCATACCACCTGCTAGAAGCATTTTTATCTCACGTTTAGCTTCCGACACTGTCATGAAGGACATTGAATTTTATATAAGGTCTAAAATAGGTGATGGTTGTAATTTTTTCGATTCATAAATTTGCTTACTGGCAGCCGAGAACAATATCGTCCTTTAAAATTACAGTTTCGGACGAATACTATAAAAAAATACATGATTTCAATTTTTGGCCTGCAAAAACATATGTCCGAGAATATGTTTCCTCTGAGAGACAAAAAAATATTGTACGTCTACCTACACCTCAAATTTCAAAAAACTAAATATCCATAGTGATAGTTTATCAATAGTCTATCAAAATGTTCGTGGATTAAATACTAAATTGTCTAAACTCTTCGTTAATAATCATGATTTTATGTATGATGTAATTGTCTTTACTGAAATTAATGAGGAAATTCTTTGTAACAAATATCAAATTTATAGATACAATCGTAATACACGCATAGGAGGTGGTGTATTAGTTGCTGTCTCTTCATTATATCCATCTGAACAGTTTGTAACCAATACTTCTAATATTAAATTTGTTGCTGTAGCTGTAAAATTAAAAACGTCTAAAGTCTACTTTTCTTGTTCATATGTTCCTCCTGATTCTGGCTATGCTGTTTACTCTGACCATGTGGACGCAATAACATCTGTTGTCCAATGTGCTAAAAAAGATGATTCTGTTTTTGTTATGGGTGATTTTAATCTACCCTCAATCGCATGGAAACATGCACCTGATGTGCCTTATTTAATTCCGATTAAAAATAAGACTTGACATGACGAATTCCTAAATGATATTTTTGGACGATTGCTGTATCAAATAAACTCACTTTGTAATGACTTTGGAAAAATACTGGATCTTATATTCGTTAATGATGTTAATCACTGTAGTGTTTTACGTTCTGAACCTGTAACTTTGCATGAGGATCGAGATTATCATACTTTAAAAACTAATTTTTTCCTTCCAACTAATTTCAAAGCTAAGCGTTCTAAAGTTAGTAAATTCTACTGTTTTTATCAAACCAATTACAATTTATTTAATGACATGATGAGAAATACTTGTTGGAATGAAACCTTATCTATTCCTGTTAACAATGATTCTGATATTGACTTGATGATTTCTAACTTTTATAAGAAAGTGCATTCAATAATTGAAAACCTTCGTATACTCTGGTTGGTCCAAAGAAAGAACAAGTATTACATGAAATACCAAAGTTCTGGCTCCATTGTTGATTATGGAAGATATTCCATTAGCCGGTCTGAATATAACATTCTAAATCACTTATTATATAAAACATATATGGATAAAATGAATAATAATTTTATTAAGAATCCTAGATCTTTCTATACGTTTGTAAATTTCAAGAGAAAATCTACTGGTTTTCCATCCTTTATGAAATTTGATGATAAAGAATCCGGTAGTGTTGATGTCATATGTGATATGTTTGCTGATTTCTTCGCCAGTACTTATTCTAATTCTACTTATAATGATACAAATATTTACCCTTACTTGCTGACATTGTCTCAAGTAATATCTATTCCAACATTTAGTGACTGTGATATATTGGTGAACATGAAAAGTTTAAAGATGTCTTTTCGTCCTGGTCCTGATGGGGTTCCAAGTTGTATTTTAAATCGATCTGCACAGTCATTCATCACACCATTAGTCATATTGTTTAATACCTCGATTAATTATGGATATTTTCCTGTGTTTTGGAAGGACCGCTCTTTAAATCTGGCAATAAGGCTGATATTACAAATTATAGGGGCATTGCAAAACTGAGTGCTATTCCAAAAATGTTCGAGAAACTGATTGCCGATTTTTTGGTTCATCATACTTCATCGTTATTATCACCTCATCAACATGGTTTCCGAAAGGGATGTTCAACAACGACTAATTCGCTTCAGTTAACATCCATGATAAATGCGGCCTTTTCTCAACAGAAGCAAACTGATGTAATTTTTACGGATTTTAGCAAAGCGTTGGATAAAGTCAATCACAAACTTTTGTAAATCATAGGAGTTTAAGATGGCTAGAGTTGTATTTGACTGGTAGAAAGCAGACCGTATGTTCACACATAGCTTATCTAAGTATATTTATGTGCTATCTGGTGTTCCTCAGGACAGCCATCTTGGTCCATTTCTTTTTTCGCTGTTTATAAACGATCTCCCCAACATAATTATTTTTGCCAATATCTTGATGTATGCTGCCGATGTAAAAGTTTTTCTCTCCTTTAATAATTTCATCGAGCATATTTATCTTCAAAGTGATCTCAATAATTTCTTTTTGTGGTGCGAGTACAACATGATGGAGCTGAATATTAAAAAATGCATATGTATGCGGTTCTCAAGAAATAATTTTATCGCGGTTAATTACTTGCTTGGAGGTCATCAATTGGAGATAGTGGACTCTTTTATTAATCTTGGAATCCTTTTAGACACAAAATTAAACTTTAATGATCATATCAGTTTGACTGTAAATAAGGCAAGAAGCACTCTTGGCTTCATAAAACGTTGGGCAAAAGAATTTTCTGATCCATTTATTACGAAACAGCTTTATGTATCGCTTGTCAGACCAATTTTGGAGTGTGGATCCATTGTATGTGATTCTCACTATAATGTTTACAGCGAACACATCGAATTTGTGCAGAAACTATTTCTACTCTTCTGTTTGCGTTGCCTTGGATGAAATTATTTGGATACGCCTTCATATACTAGCAGACTGGCATTAATAAAACTGCCTACCCTTAACCTGATCAATGGTAAAATTTGCTGTGAATTTCTGTTAAGATCTGTTAAATTCAGTAATCTAGTCGTAACTTCCGCTGTTATAATCTTATTTATATTCAATTCTGCAGAACTAATTATGCTGTTGCTGATCCGTTAACTAGAATTTGCCGTCAATTTAATTATTTGTCAGACTGTTGATTTTTCTTTAAATTCTTGCGTTATAAAACGGAACATTACATTTTTCTTAATTCATAACTTTTCATATTTTTATTGTAACAATTACTTGTATTTTTGAAGAAACTGTTTGTAATTCTATTTAATTTTATTCGTACCTATTTTTGTTATTAGTCAGTAAGGAATTTGTCCATTGACTTAAAAAAGCAGTGGGAGACAGTTAACTGCCTTAGCTACGTAGTGCTATGCGGATTGACAAGGCCGGCGAAGGAACATTTAAGGACGGTTAAGGCCTTCCCGATCATACCCACTGATCGGAAGATTCTTTAGAAGTTTTTGGGGTTGACTTCTTACTTCAGAATATTTATTGAGGACTATATGATAATGGCCATACTGTTGACCGATCTTTCAGTGAAAGATGTCCCTTTTGTGTTTACTGTTGTGGTCTTATTAGTAGTTCGTCAGTTGAAGGTAGACGTTATTAGTGCCCCAGTTTTAAAATTGTACGATCCGGACGCTATAACTAAGTTACATGCGTATGCGAGCAAGTATGGTAATGGAGCTGAGTTGCTGCAGAAAAGCTTGGACGAGAAGAACTTGCATCCAGTGCAATACATGAATTGTCGGATAAAGCCTTACAGGGAGAAGTATAATTCCCGTTTAAAATCGTTACACTGCAATGCGTTTACCTGCTAAACTATACTCTATGAGGTAGGCCATGCTTCTGCAATAGTTCTCTTATGACATCGAGTATAAGGCTGGTACGCGGATGAAGAATGGAGAGTACCCCAACCTCTGCATTAGATGTGAGGAGAATATGGGGATATGCAAAATGGCGTTTTGTACAAAGATCCGACTAGGAACCTTAGTGATACCGGTCCAGTTGAAAAAAGAGATAATACGTCTGGCATACAACCAGGGTCACTTTGGCGTTTCTAAAAATCGTAAACTAATCGAGATGCAATATTATATTTCTAGGATGGCTACGAATGTTCAAAGAATTGTTAAGAGTTTCATCGGGTGCTTTATCACCCAGGCAAAGTTGTCAGGAGGGCTATCTTTATCTCATAGATAAGTACGATCGACCACTATTGACCTATAATGTTGGCCTTGTAGACTTTACAAAGAAGGCTTACAATTAGCCGTAAGCTTTTAAAAACTATTGTGTAGAAGAGAATATTCAGTATTTGTTGATATTTACCGGTATTCCACGCGGGAACGGCCAGGTGTAATGGATTTGCAAAATTATTGTACCAATGTTGTCGAAATTACTTGCTGGAACGCCTTAGAACTGGCATAAACATGAGCGACGATTTCCCTGAATTTAAGGACGAAAGGATTAAAATGAGAACTGAGGCAAAGGATAACATAGAAAAAATCCGGAGGGAGAACTGTAAGACGTACAACCGTAAAAAGAAGCCAGGAGCTGAATATGTTGTAAATGAGTTGGTGGATATTAATCGCACTCAGTCTGGTAGTGGTCTTACGTTAAAGGACAAATATTTTGCTTCCTATAAGGTTGTGGAGAGGAAGCCCCATCGAAGATATGGGGTTGGACCTCATGATGGTTCTAATCAAACGACAACAGCGATAAGTGGTAATCCGATCCGAATTCAGGAGGGCTGAATGGTAATACAACAAAATTTTTTCTTCATACTTTAATAGAAATCAACTAAAAATACACAAATGTGTAATTTTATGATTTCTTTAAGATGCAGTTTTATCATCATGTAAAAAGAAAATATGACACCACTGTTTTCCACCAAAATTTGGGTGTGTTTTCGTACAATAGACAAGAATTTTATTATTTAAATTATTCTTTTTAAAAACGGTATTTACTGAATCAAAAATTATTTCTGAAGTTTCACTCGACAATGAAACAAAATCTAATATTCTAATTTTTCTGATTCTGAATCAAAAAATCTAACAACTAATTTTAAAATACAAAAGAAAATGCATTTTTTATTGTATTGCATTATAAAACATTATTCTATAAAGAAACATAACATAAAAAAGATTTAATTCATCACAAACACATTATTTATTACAATATAAAAAATGTAACATGTAAATTAAGAGCAAAAATATACCTTTTTAATTTATAACACATACATAGATATAGCAAAATTAAATTAATTAATTAAAAAATTAATTTAATTAATTAATTAATTAAAATTATAATTAAATTTATATATGTACAATATTGATTGTAAATATATTTAATAAATTTATTTTCCATATTTTTTTTTTTGTATAAAATTTGTGCAATTAAAGTAATTTGTGTTAGGAAACCTTTGGTCCGTTGCCACATTAAACGGAAATATGTACTTTATTTATTTATTTATTAATTTCAATACAATTACATATTATATTCTAATTATATACGAACGGAGTAACTTGACATATGTTGGGTGTAGTGTCACAGACCAGAGTCTCTGGTGGGAATCGAACCCACGACCCTCACACTAATAGTCTAGCACAATACCCACTAGACTACCAGGGCGACCAATATGTACTTTATTTTTTAATTTAGTTCTAGTTGCATTAATTTAAGAAAATATTTTCTCAACGTGGTTGCCGTTCGTATGACAAATTTGCCAATCTTTTCATTTTAAATTCGGTAATTATAGTGACCCTGCCAAAATTTTTCAATACTTTTTTCATCTATCAAATTATTGTCGTTAAAATGCAATACGCCACAATTAGCGCAATTTTTTTTTTAATTTTATTTATAAGTATTAAAAATACTTTAAATTTCCAAATTTTACAAAACCATTACAAATCATTAAATAAAACAAAATTAATACATTTTCGTTTAAAAATACTTTCATTTAATTCATTTTTAATATTTGTTGGTAATAAATTGTATAGCTGTAGACCTTTATGAAAAAACGTTTTCTGCAACTGGGTTGAATTCACTCTTAGAATTCGAAAGTCTTCTGCATTCCTCAGCGTATATGGTTGGTTTTCTCCCACGTATATAATCTGCTCGTATAGGTATTTAGGCGCGTCACCTTTCTTCGTTTTGCCAATTGAATTGCGGTACTGCATGTAAACAATATAGTGGAACCGTATTCGAAGTGCGGTTTTATTGTGGTGTTATATATATTTATTGCTGTAGATTTTAAAATTCTTTTTCTAATTCTCTTCAGGAATCCAATTTTCTCGCCAATTTTCTTACATGTATATGATGTGTTCATTTACATGTACATATTTGAAATATTTTTTATCGATAAACTGTGCATTATATAATATTAATTTTGAAATTTTTACTAGATTTTAGGACGTAATATTCGAGTAGATCACGTTGCAGACTACAAACCTCCAAAGGAAAATCGAAATATGGATGAGAAAACATTGCAACTTTATATGGAAGGATGTGGTCCAAAACCAAAACTTATCCCGTTTAAGCGAAAATATTAAAAGAAAAAATTTAATTTTTTAGGAAATAAATAAATATTTCGAATATTTGAAATTTTGACGAACTGACGTCAACAGATTACTATTTTTATCAATGTACGTGATTTATTTAATACAAAAAATTAATAAAGTAACATCATATTTAATATCAATAGTTTATCTTTGAAGTTATAATTTGATAAATTAGGTTAGGTTAAGTAGGTAGGTGAAAATACGCTTTTTTCTATTGCAGGTTATCAATAATAAGCCTATTGCAAAAAGGAAAGGGATTACAGAAAGTCAATACTGAAAAATAGAGGCATAAAAAATTTAGGGAGACATCTCTGTCCGGGATGAACTTCTTGAAGGCGGAAAAACTAATGGACGCTTACTCACTAAGGTTCTTAAAGAAAGGCCTTAAAGAAGGCCTAATATCCTGAGTATGCGGTTCTAAATACCAGGGCAGATAAGCAATATATGTTGAACCGTTTCAGGACTATCTACATACCGCATCATCAGCAGAAATCAGGGAAGCCTCAGACACACTGTCTAACTGTCTAATCCCTTAGCCTATCAGACCGAAGAAGTATTTCATAGGAGATCATACATCACAGTGCAGTCCAGCGTAGATTTATACTACGAAGTTTTCTATATACCTTCTGCACGATGTAATCAACCTCGGGCTGACGACCCTATTACTTGGTGCGATCTGTTAACAAATCATATCTTTTGGCTTAGTGATACATTCATACTTATCAGCATGGAAGACACTGATAAGTGTTACAGGGAGCCTATAGCATAGCTTTGAATTGCTATCCACATAAAAGAGCCATTTCCGAACTCCCCTATCTTTGTAAATTTTTCTTAAAAGATTTTTAAAATGTTACTTTTCGCCTGATTCTTCTCTACTACAATTTCCCAAGATCCCTTTGAAGTACTCTTAGTACTCTGATATGTCTGAAGAGATACATATTTGCAGCTTGCAAGCAGTTTGCTCCGATTGACAATTTCGAAAGTTCTTCACTATATTTTGTAGCCATATTGAGAACTGACGAGAGTATGGAATCATATCCATCCACTTCACCACATTCGAGCGAACTCTCAATCTAAAGCCAATGGCTTAATCTTTTCCAGGGTGTTAACCCCCTAGAAAGTTTCCTACCCAAAACGGTAAGAAATTATTAGATTTGTATCACATGGAGCGAACAACCTCTTTTGGGATGGATGCCAAGACCCCTGACGGATATTAAAGTCGCGTAGACTACGTGTGTGATTACTACGGTACTCGGGCAGCTAACAATTTTCCTTTCTTTGATGGTAATCTTTTAAACGAAAGTGCTGTAGGAGTAATGAAATACCATGTATAAAACGTGATAAAATATATTATATAGTATACAAATACAAATTAATAAGAACATGCTATTACCTAAGAAAGTATAGGAATCAATGTGGTTAAGTTTTCAAAAAAGTATAAAAATTAAAAAAAAAAAAAAAAAACAGATAATAAATGTATATATGTATGCAAGCAAGTCAATAAAGTAGTAAAAAATAAAAGAAGAACATTGTAAAGAACTATATAAAATATGTACAAACAATGGTAAAGAATATATATAAAAATACAACAAAATATAAAAGCTAAAATAGAAAACAATGAAACATAATTTCACAAAAATAAATGTAAAGTACTAATTAAATAGATTTTATAACTCCTTTTGGAACTCAATTGCATTGCCTTTGTTTTGAATATGATTTGGTAAAGAATTCTAAAGACTTGTGGTATGTATAAAAACTAGCGATGTGACAAGAGTCTTATAGCACGTTCACACGACGCAATTATTCGTCATTCAACCCCCAGTTACGAACTGAATGACATGTTTCGCCATACAAAATTTTAGCTGCGAATCACACAAGTTGTACGGCATTCAGTTTGAATGGTCTTATGAATGACGAACGAATGACTGTCATCTCTAATTTGTATCGATTATTTATGTATCAAAATCAGCTGTCAAAACAAACAAAAAATAAAGAAAAACATTTTAGTATTAAATAAACAAATTAAAAGAAATAAAAAATCGTATTATTTGTGAATTTTGTGGAAGTATTTTAAAAGATAAAACATATAATGGATGAAAAAAAGAAAATTATAAAAAAATAATAATGTCCCGAAGATTATTGGCTACATTAAAGATTGTGGAGGAGACAACATTGTGCACCGAGGCATTACTCGATCTCCAAAAGAAGCACTTGCAGCTTTTGAAACAACTGCAACTTCTTAATGCTGTGAAACTATGACTTACCTCAGAAAAATTAGCGTGGAAAAAGGTGAGTTGCTCGAAAAATTATTCGAACCCATTTTTTACGCATATATTTATAGGAACGAACTCAGTCTTTCTGGGAGATTGATTGCCAACAAGCCGATGAATCGTTTTTCAAAAATAACTTTAGTGCGTTATTACAAGGACTCCGAAAATGCGATACAAATATGCGCGAAGCTATAACATTAGAGAAACGAGTTGCAATCGCTTTATATGCGTTAGGTTCATCAGCGGAGTATCGCACAATAGCAAACATGTTCGGCGTGGGAAAATCAACTATCCGCAAAATTCTTTTACATTTTTTGATGAGGCGTGGAGAGTATTAGGCCCAATATATTTAAATAACTTCCCGATGAATAGAGATAAAATTGAAAGTTTAGTCCATGAATTTGAATCACTTGGATTTCTTCAATGTATGGGAGCGATTGGTATGTATGTATATGCTACCAATAAAATATTTTGTTATTTTATGTTTATGTAAATTATTTATAGACGGTTGTCACATTGAAGTCCACCCCATCCAAGAGGACGCTACTGATTACTACAATTATAAGGGATGATATTCCGTTGTACTTTTAGCATTGGTGGACGCTAGGTATAAACTCCAATTCTTTTCTATGACCCATTTAGTTTTTATGCTATTTCCAGATACCGTTTTATTTATGTAAGTTGTGGCAGTCCTAGAAAATGCAATGATTCACTGATATTTGAGGGTTCATCTTTAAAGCAACAATTAAATCAATGTAATCATCTAACTGATTAAAAAAAAATATTTCCGGTGTGGATGTCCCAGTATTAATAATTGGCGATTCCGCATTTCGCTTGAGTGTAAATTAATGAAACCATATCCTTTCAGCGTATTACCAAGTCCTCAACAAAAGAAATTTAATTATGCCCTTTCAAAATGTCGTAGAGTAGTGGAAAATGCTTTTAGACAATTGAAAGCCCGATTTAGGCGCATTAGAAAAGGCATCGATAATGCTATAAGAAATGCCAACGTTGTCATCTTATCTTGCGTTGTACTCCACAATTTTCTCAACGAAAATAACGATATTATTAATGAAAAATGGTTGGAAGCTTTGCAAGCTGTTGAATTAAATCGATCGTATCCAGATTATACTGTACTGCTTACGGACTATAGCAGTGAAGATTTCAACCCTGAAGTAATAAGACAAGCAATTTCAAGATATGTGTGTAAGTATTTATTAAGAATATTTAAAATTTTGTGCCTTTATTTCATAGTTGGATATATTTTTTATTGAAACCACTGAAGTTTCCCATATATGTGTACGACTTTTAATACTTACGTGGGCTGGGCAAACTTGAAGTTTCAAATAAAAGTAGCCTTTAGGTCCGTCAGACAAAGAAAAGTGCTGTGAATACTTTAAAAAAATCTAACCGCTTAGTCGTTTATAGACTTGAAGCAAAAATAAAGTCAAACACTTAACATATATAAATATCCATAAAAAGTAACGTTTATTTTGTAACAAATAATGTTCATAAATTAAATATAATAAGGAAATGTAACAAGTAACTTCATACATAACTAAAAAATAAGTAAATGAGATCAAAATAACAAGCAACTTCATATATAACTAAAAAATAAGTAAAAGATCAAAATAAAAAGTAACTTCATACATAACTAAAAAAACAGTAAAAGATCAAAATAACAAGTAACTTCATAAATAACTAAAAAAAGTAAAAGATCAAAATAAAAAGTAACTTCATACATAACTAAAAATAAATTTATTAATTCAATTTCATAAAAATAAAATAAAAACTTATGATCTTTTCAAAAATTCTATAAGTGCCTTCTGCACATCGGCTTCCCTATCTACATAACTTTTTAGAATATTCTTCTTTTCTTCTTCGATTTGTATAACCCTATCCGATGTTTTTTTTTTATTTCCTCCTCAATTTTTTCTATGTTTCTTTCCACGTTTTTAAAGAATTTTTCGAAATTGTTTTTTTTTTCTTTTCTTGTAGCAGTTGTTCCTATTTTCTGTTTTTCTTTTCTTAAAAAGAATAAGTTTTAAATTTTATTTCAAATTCTAAATATAAATAATAATATTATCACCACACAAACTATTTTAGGGATCTAAATTGATTCCATTTCCAAAGTTTGCCCAGGATAAATACTTACTGATACCGTGCGGTTATATTGTGCATCTTCGTCTTCAGTTCTGGTACCGTATATTTATAGCCCTGGCGTTGAAGTTTCGCCACCATTTCTAAAATTATATGGCTGTTTTTACGGACGCCACGCAGCTCTACCATCCTTTCAGCCCATACCTCTAATAACGCCCGCTCACTGCCCTCGTCCCACTTGCTGGCACTTTTTCTTTTTTCTAATATTAAATAATTATTAAAATTAAATAATAATTAAATAATATTTGCTTATTAGTGCTACAATTTTATATTTGTACTTACCTTTTATTTTCCATTGCCAAATTAAAAATTTAAAATTCCCACCAAACAAATAAAATAAACAAAAAAACAAAACGTAAACAAGAAGAAGAAATAAATAACTTTCAAACTGAATGACGAACCTGTCGTGGAAACGGGTTAATTGGCTATTGTATTTCAGTGGCCGAATTAAGTAATTCAACTGTCCGTGTGAACATGGTATTATATCTTTGTTGGATGATCTTCTTACCGCGGTTAGGTGTTACAAATTTAATCCCGTTAAATAAAGATGTTGGCTGTGTTGAGATAATAATTTTATGTAAGAGAATAAGGCATTTAATATTCTAGAGATTATCAACTAAGTTGGTCGGATCACATCAAAATGAACTGCGGAAAAACGTTTCCAATGCTTCGAAATCTTTGGATGTCAGAGTAATTTACACAACTCTTATGTACGGCTGTTGGGTGTTTGCTAGCTGGGATGCAGTTAGTAGATGAAGACTTAACGTAACTTACAGTGCTATAGCTCGATATATTTTTGGCATTAGGGGAAATAGGAGCACATCACCTTTCGCGCGACTAATTTATACTGTCACATTTGACAATTTAATGAATTGCCGAACACTACTGTTTTGAAACAAAGTAATATATAACCGGCAGCCACTTTATCTAAATGAGCGATTAATATTTTCTGGATCAAATAGCGGAAACAGGATAAATCCGTAAAATATAACAGGGCTATCTCACAACAACAGTTTTTATACACTCCATTCTACTCTGGAGCCAACCTCACCCTCAAATGAAAATGATCGACAGTGCGAACCATTTCAATACTGACACATTCAAGCACTTTTCGCAGTTATTTTCTTTTTTTCAATTTTGATTATGTTCTTTTCTTACATTTATTGTAAATATAAAGTTCCTTTTTAATCCTAATATATATTATAAATCTTTCTGTAAGTCTGTTTTTTTGTTTGTTTGTTAGCCAATCACGCCTGAACGCCTGGACCGATTTTTTGATATTTGGGATATAGATCGAGCTTTTGTCGGTGCAGGTTGTAGGCTATAAATCTTTTCAAAATTTTGGCTAAAAGGGGAGAAAAAATTGGACAAAGGGAGAAAAAATGGGCAAAAATTAGTACTTTTATGCATAAATGCTGTATTTTATCTGTTTTATAGGTAACTAGCATTTGCTATGATCAGTAATAAGTCTCAAGGTCAAACATTGAAGGTGGCTGGTTTAAATTTGGACACACCATGTTTTTCTCATGGTCAATTGTATGTAGCCTGCTCACAGGTACCAAGTGGGAAAATTTATATATTTTTACCCCAACTGGTAAAACAGCTAATATTGTTTATTAAAGCGTTTTATCAAAATAATAATACTATTTAATTTAATTGTAGAATAAGTTTATATTGCATTTATTTAATGGTTCTATATTGTTGTAAGTTATTTATTTATTTATTTTTTAGTTACATTGCAATTACAAATTATATTTTATTATATACGAGGTCGCCGTAGTCTAGTAGGTAGTGTGTTGGCTTATTAGACGTAAAGCCAGGGTTCGAGCCCCAGGCCAGACATCAAAACAAAAATACAAAAAGTATTTCTTCGGCGACTTCCTCTCGGCAGATTTCTGGCAAAAACTCTGAGAGTAAATAAAATTGCAATGAAAAGTTTCTCAAAAATCTGTCGTTCGGAGTCGACTTTAAACTGTAGGTCCCACCCAGCGTTACCGTTGAGCGACTAAAGTCGCAATTTGACACTTTTTCAGCGACCCCGCCACTTTTTGTGCCCCCTTACTAAAATGAACTAAATCTGACACTTTTCAAGATTTTTGACCCTTTTTTCCCCTTTTTTAGAAAAAGTAAACCTGATATATTTATATAAGAATTAAAAATATTAGAAACCAAAATGAATGATATATCATATGAAAATATCTTTAAAATTACAAATCCAGAAGAATTTGGGTATAAAATTGGTAATTTAAAAAATCCGCTTAATACTTATTTGTATCTTAAATTATAATAATTTGTTACTTACGTATTTACTCTGCCACATAGTAGTGCGTCGGCAAAAAGAATTTTTTCGAAACTAACATTAATGAAAAATAAGTTATCGAATAGGTTAAAAGTGGACACATGGACCTGGAAAATTGGGTGCCTGACGATGAACTTATAAAAAAGTACAGAATTAATTTCTCAAAAAAATAATTTAATCGAATGTAAATATACTAATATAACTGTGAAATATATATAAAAACTCATTTTGTAAAATATATAAACCAAAACAATCATAGAAAATTAAGTAATATAGTCCTTTTTGACATTGAGAAATATCGCTGCATCCTAATTTCTAAGTATTTCATAGAACTACGAATAAATTACACAGACTAGTTTATAGACTTGTTAATAGATTAGTCAATATAGAGTAGATTTATAGGTTATTTAATACACCAGTTCAAAGACTAGTAGACTAGTTCATAGACTATTTAAAAAACTAGTTCAAAGGCTATTTAATAGACCAGTCCACATATATGTATAGTAGTCCATAGAGTAGTAAATATATTATACTAGTATATGATATAATATATTGACCAGTCTATTGACTTCTGTGGTCTTTTAAATAGCATTTGAACTAGTTTTTTAAATAGACCATGAATTAAACAACTGTATTAGTCAATGGTTTATTCGATCGACTATTTTATAGACTACTACTAGTCTATGGACTGGTTTATTAAATAACTTATAAACTATTCTATTGATTAGTCTATTGAATAATCTATAAACTAGTTTGTGTAATTTGATTATTTGTTGTTTTCTTTTGAAAAAAATCTAAATTTCAGAATTTTTATTTTCCATGCCTGAACAATAAAGTTATAAAAAATGTGCCTTCCATTATGATATATTTTTTCATAAAATTGTGATATATCATGACATATAAATAAATAACATAATATAAAATGTAAAACTATATATTTAACTTATTACAAAATGTTTCTATTTACTTCTAAAATGAACCGTTGCAACAAAATTAGTATTTATGTTTAACTTTTTGATCTCAGTTTGTTTAATACAAAAATTCCAAATACTCTGTACTCTAAGTCTTATCATATTAATTATTTGAAATGTAATTAGTAATTTTGTATAATTTTGAATTGTATTTTTATTTTAAAATATATATTATATTTTTTGTTATTTTTTTTTTAATTTGTTACAAAATACGCAATTTTGTATAATTTTTTATTTATCTTTAATGAACTGTTTTTTAGTTATAATAATGGTTTTGTTTTGTGTTTTGTATTATTATATAGTGGGTTAGCAAAAAAGTTTTATTTAATGGAATTTTTATAAATTTAAAAATGAATTTTTTTTTGAAGTTTAAATGTCCTAACGTTCATAAATTTGAATGAAATTCAATCAAGAAATAAAACAGAACAAATAATTTTAAAAAAATTTGAATTTTTGTTTAGGCTTACTAATTTTTGGCTAAAAATTTGTTTCTATTATAAAAATTGGGAAAATTATTAAAAAATAAACTTATTATATGTTGGCTAATGTACATTACAAAATCCAATAAAAATTAATTTTTTTTATCTATATTAGTTCATTTTCTTTTCTTTTAAAAATGTTGCCCCTTTTTACTGCCAAAATACCCTTTATGTGCGACTGTTTTTTCAAAAATCCCCTTTTTGTGCGACTTCTTCAAAATTTCCAACGGTAACGCTGGTCCCACCACTCATGTATAAAATTAACACACACAACATAAGTGGTGTGAGAAACTAGGTCGTAATCCTGACTGGAGGGTTGTAATGACCAATTATGTATGTATGTATATACGATCTGAGTAACTTTAACAATATACTCGGTCTAGTGTCACAGACCAGAGTCTCTGATGGAAACCGAACCCACTAGACTACCAGGGCATCTTGTATCAGGTTTATCGAGTATCAGTATTATCGAGTATCAAAAGATATTTTCATATACATACATATATGTTGGAGGTGTTGGACGCTGCTTTATGGTTTTTTGCTGAAGGTGCATGCCAAAAAGGAATCGGAAATGATTGCAGAGTGGGCCTGGTAGAAATTATTTAGATGTTTTACGAAAAATATGAGATATAAGGTGTAGTAGGTTGCATAAAAATAATTCCTCCTAGGCATTTGCACTAGGCAATCACGGTCTTAATGTGTTATTGTTATGTGATAATCAGATATGATCTGTTTTGTGCATAAATTTTTTTTTAATTTTTAAAAAACTTACATATTTTTCACTTTTCCGGCAGAAAACTTTTTGTGAATAATTTTATTTGTAAATATGAAAAATGTTTCAAAAGAAAAAAATATAATCACAATTTTTCTAAATTTAAAAGTGTAATCATTCGAAAATCTTCACAACTTATTTTATTTATTATGCCAAGTGTTCAAATAATGGACAATTTTATGTCTGATAAGGCTGCATTCATAGAAAAACTTCCAAAGCTCATACGACAGATTGGAAAAGAATACAAGGAAATTGATTATCGGGGGCCGACTTCTAGTTTGTTGAAGCCGCTGCTGCAACAGTTGGCATATATCTCACATCCATATAGAAAGACGGGTAATAGATACGTTTTCGCAAGAAGCGTTCTTATAACAAGTGGGTAGTATATTTTATAGCTTATAGATTTCTAAGCATCGCTGTTGAACCACGAAAGTTTATCGTTGAATATAACGCCTAAATTTTTACATTCATTTTTAAATTCAATCACTTCACTGACTACTCTATTTTAAATGACAATATCATTATTATTTTTAAAAAACACCTCGATTTCAAGGCTAATACATAACCTATTGATCGCAGCCCATTAACTGATCATTACCAAATCTGTATTTAAATTGTACACACAGAAATGAATATTGTTTACTACTATTATAAATTTGGACATCGTCAGCATATAAATATATTTCACAGTGTCCAACTACATCAATTAAATCGTTAATATATAGGCTGACTAATAGAGGGACTCCTCAGTCTACGAAAGAAATTCAGAAGATTTGTTATTTACATAAATCGTCTGTACTAGAAAGGACATCATTCCTTTGTTAAGATCAGCTCTCAAATTTTCAATCAGAGATATAATGCAACTTCTGCCTTTTACAAAGCCAGATTGTCTATTTGATAAAAGATTTTCTTGTTCAAGGTATTCGTTCATTTGCTTGTAAAATTTTAGATAACAAGATAGACAAGGCAGGATCGCGATTGGTATGGAATGATAATAGGAATGATTTTGAGCAGATTTCATTCGTTGGAGTGAATAAATGGCAAGAGTTTTGGCGTTATAACGCTTATTCTTTCAACACCAATATTTTTTGATTTAAAGTTCATAACCTATAATAGAATAATACCTCGGACCCAGTTTTGTTTTACATATTTTTAAAGGAGCGGTCATCAGATCAAAAGAATCTAAAATCATATAAATATTAAGAAAACATATGATTCAGTTCTACACAATGGTTTTTTATATAAGACAATTCAATTTTCCGTTCTTTCTTGTAAAATTATTGAATCATTATTCAATAACAAATTTTACTAGGGGTGTCTTAATGCTAAATACTCTGTCCTAATTGGAGTCCCATAGGGTTCAATTCTCTAGCCTCTACTTTATAACATATACTGTTCTGATCACAGAATAGAAACAAGAGTTTGACGTTTAACTTTCCATGGAGAAAGAGACAGCAAATATTACCATAAAGTATTTCTGTCTCTCTCTGATTGTAACTCTGTTTTGTTTATTTATGTTTTTTTAGTTTTCGGGGTAGTTTTTTATATTGGCGAGAGTTAATAAAAAATGTAATTTTTGTCTAAAACTATTAATAAATAATAAAAACAACTAATAACAATAACAACTTTAACTTTTTCTTTCAAGAAATTAAAAAATATTGGCAACTTTCAGCAAGAAAATTTTTTTATGAGCAGTACGCCTTACTTTGATCTTTTAATATTTAGCTTCTTAATTACCTCTTGCACAAGAAACTATATTTATTGTGACCGAAAATTACACACATTTCGATTAATATTTAAATATTTAAGAATCTTTAAACTTTTCATTGAAGAAATTAAAAAATATTCCAAATTATCCCTTTTTCTCCCTCTACGAGGTAGGTTAAAGTGCTGCTTTGAGCGTTTTTAAACGTCAAAGGTTTCAATTCTGTGTATATTCTGTGGTTCTGATATGCCGCACTCAAGTAGAGTTGAACTTGCGGCATTTGCAGCACAATACAATCAGTAACGAAATGCGATTTGACAGTGCATAGGCCAAACATGGAAGGGACAGCAAATATTACCAAAAAGTACTTCTATCCCTGTCTGTTTGCAACTCTGTTTTGTTTATGTTTTGTTTTCGGGGTGGATTTTTATTATTGGCGCAAATGTGAAAAAGTGGTTGTATTGTGAAAAAGTGTGTGGTGGTAAAATTGGAAGGTAAGTTTTTTATTTATTCCATTTATAATTTAAAATATTAAATATATTTAATTAATATTAATAACTAAAATGCAAAAATAAGTTACAGTAAGTTTCTTATTTTAATAGAAATTGTGAATTAAAATACAACTAAGGATCATTTGTGTCGAGAAGTAATAAGAAGAACACAGGAAAAAAGTAAGTATTTGTAAATATATTTATTTTATAAAATAATTGAATAAATTTTTTACAGGATCAGAAAATGCATCATGGGCTGTCCACCAGGCAAAAACCTACACCAGTTTCCAGAAAATGCTGCGAGGTAAGTGCTGTATATTGTAAATTATTACTATTTGAAATATTTTGTGTGGGAGTGTATATTATTATTTATATAAAAAGTGCGTTTATTTTTATTTGTGTGGGAAACCTTTGTTATAAAATATAAAACAGGCCTCCGGTTCTTAAGGCTGGTTTCCATCACAAACGGTTGTATATCGTTAAATTTATCTTTTTAATTTCGAATATTAAAAGTGCGTTTATTTGTGAGGGAAAACTTGTATTTCTTAACAAAACACAATACTGGCCTCCGGTTCTTAAGGCTGATTTCCCTCACAAACTGTGCTATATATTTTGTTGTATATCGTTTGTTCTTCTCATTAATTTTGAATATTAAAAGTGCGTTTATTTGTGAGGGAAAACCTCTGTTTCCTAACAAAACTCAGTACTGGCCTCCGGTTCTTAGGGCTGATTTCCCTCACAAACGGTTCTATATCGTTTTAATTATATAATATATTCTACAAGTGTCAGCTTAGATTTAATGGACCAAACATTTCTCTATTATACGAGCTAATCAAAAATTTGAAATTTTATTTAAAATTTTTGTTTTGCTTCTATGGAGTTTTGAATTTGTGAGTTCTTTTTGAACTCATTTTTACTATGGCTAGTTCTAATTAAATTGGACCATTGGATGAGCGTGTCACTATGAATTAAATGAGCTTAGTATTTATTTCTCCATTATACGAGCTTATAAAAAATTTGAAATTTAATTTTAAATTTTTGTTTTGCTTCTATGGAGTTTGGAACTGGGCATAGGTGAGTTCTTTTTGAACTCATTTGTACTATGGCTAATTCTAATTATTAACTACAATTAGATATGAGTAACAATTAGAATGAGTCGAACTTCTATAATTTGAACTTCTATTACTTGAAGTTTCTATAAGTTTTTTTCTGGATAATGGTGATTTAATTTATAGAATTTCGACTGTATATAATATGTATATAATAATAAAATTAAAAGGAAGAGGAAAGCTTTGGTAGAAACCAATTGCAATTGGTTGTAATTTTTGGCTACATTTTGTTAATTTTTATATATGTATATTGTACGCATGTTTCATTTAATTTTTTTCATTTCCAATTTCATCTTTATTTACTTTTACATATTAAAATTTTTGTGAGATTTATCTATAGATATTACAACGAATGATATAATAATTTAAAAAATTTAGAGCTCTTTTTATTTTATTTTTATAAGAGTGTTTAAAGGAAAAAGAAGAAAAACTTTTTGATAATGGAAAAATTCAAATATACAGTACAAATATATTATATAAGCATAACACATTCGTAAACATAACACACATTGTATCATTTTCAATTTGCTAATTTTAATTTTAGAGATAATTTTCTCCCGATTCTCGACATTCTCTTATCAGTTGATAACGAGAATTTTCTATGGATTCATGATATTTGATATTGATTCTTTTTATGAAGTCAATAATAGGTTCGTATCCAGTTTCGTTGTGAAGAAGTTGAGTAGAAAATCTCGTTAATTTGTAAGTTTTATGCAAATTTTTTCTATGAGTTTAAGATATCGAGAAATGCTTTTAGGTTTCTTTTATTTAATGAAAATCGGTGAAGTTATAGAGATATGACAGTTTAAGTATGTAGTAAACGTGTGCACAAGACATTTAAAATTGTACAGTATTGTATTTTTCTCATGAGCGAATATTGATTGTAGCTGCAAATATAAATAAGAGTGAAGCATAGATAGAGAACAAAAAAAAAAAAAAACAACTGCACTCATAAACCATTGTACAACAATACAAAAGAGAGTTGTGTGAAGAGTACAGCAAAAATATTGTGCACTTCAACTCAACGTGCATTTCTTTTTGCAGTAAGTGGGAAAGAAAAAATGTTTTTTCTTTTTTTTCAGAATAAAGAAAGAGTATTTATTCAATAGCAGACGTCGGCACCAATAGCCTCGGGGGCCGAACATCTTCGGCTTTTTACACACATAGGACACGAACATCAACGAATATTAACATAGCAATTTGAAGAGAGATTGTTGTTGGAAGAGTTCATGGCAGAAGCAAAGAATGTATAGAAACACTTAGGCCAGGTTCACCCACAGGTTTCTGAAACATTTTTGGTTCGGACAAAATTTTTTTTATATGGAGTTTGACGTTTCTCTCAGAGAGCGAGCGAAATTATTTTGTGCGAACAACTCTCAGTGTGAATTAAATTAATTTTAAATTTGGTCCGAACCATTTTAGAAAAGGTTGCCACACCGTATGAAATTTATACAATACACAAATATTTGCAGAAGTTCATCGAAAGACCCAGGGTCCATGCGATGAAAATTTATAAATGAATCTACGTAATTTAAACGCATTTCGGAAACTAGTGAGTGAAAATACCTTTTGGCTTCTCTTTGTTTCAAAAGTGGTCTTACACCCGTCCTCTTGTTTATCTTTGATTTTCTTTTTTCATAAATATATTTTGAAAGTAATTTTACTTTGGTCACTTCAATGGTGAACAAGAGTAGCAAATGATTTATATCCATTTTATCCATCGCAGAACAAGATGTTTTTATTCTTACCGAATAATTCACCACAAATACTGTTTATTTTTTGTTATAAATATTAATTTTTTTATTTCTTTATTTTGACACATATATAATTAACTTTCTTAAGTTTATGCAAATATGTATTTACGTCATTTTTAATTAAATATGGCAGCACTGTTTTTACGAACAAAGTTTCTGAAATGGGTGAATCATGTTGCGGAAAACTCTCAGTAAGCAAGGAATTTCTCCGAACCAAAAATGTTTCAGAAACTTGTGGGTGAACTCGCCTTTATGTACGCCTATTTTTCAACGTTGACACTACTGAAATTCATTTGACAATACTGAAAATTTAGTTTAGGTAGTGAAATATGCTCTTACAACACAAAGCATATATCCATTACTTCACAGATAAATGAGTGCTGTTGTATACTTTGAATAAAAGAGAAATACGCATTTCAGTGTACTCGTATAATCAAGACCAACAAAAAAGAGAACAATTCAGTATTGCATTTAGTGAAGGGTAAGCTAGCAAGATGTCTTGTGCACACGTCTAGTATGTAGTATACGGTACGAATGAATATACATTTGTTTACTGTATTTTGCTCATATAGCTTTTGCTTATGTTGGCTTTAGTTAAAGAAGTGTGTGTGTGATGATACAATTGTGTGAATAGTTCAATTGAACTAGTTCGTTCGTGAACTACACAACTGTTGTATATGAATGTTGATTTAATAAGTAATAAGGGATGAGAATGAAATTTTTGTATAATTGGGTAAATTTTTTGGGAGAAATGCAAGTAGTGAAGTTGTTGATATTATTAACTAACTTTGGTATTTCTTTTTCTGGTTATTTGTGGCGTAGAATTTGATCTTTTTTCACTATGCCCTTTTATGTGTTTTGTATTACAGCAGCTTTTCTTTCTTTATTTTTTGTTCCCTTTTTAGACGTGCTGAATGGCTTCGTATTTTAAATGTGAAGTCTTCAGTGAAGCGCTTGTTCGCATGTAGTGTACATTTTTTGGAAATCGTATTTCCAAATTTGCGGTTCCGAAATGTGTTCAACTAAATAATTTGTCTAGAGAGAAAACAATTCCAAGTTTTAACCAAGATAGTGAAATCAAAATAGACAACGAAATATCCTGTAGTTCTAGAAATACCCCCTCCCATTCAGAAACAAAAGCAGACTTGGATCATTATCGTAGCCAGTATTTGTTAGACAAAAGATTAAGAAGCAAGTTGAAGGTTTCTAATGCCAGGTTATCTAGGGAAGTAGAAAAATATAAGGCAAAGGTTGAAAACTTGGAATTAATGAAAAAAAAAGACTAATTATACCCGTGAACCGAAACAACGTCGTTATAGTGTCGGATTGAAATTGATTTCTCTATCTGTGTATTTCCTTTCTCCCTTAGTGTATAGATATCTACGTCCAATGTTAAATTGGTCCGAAATTAGAACTTTACAACACTTCGTAAAGGACTGGCCAAAAGCTCCGGGAAATTTAAACGGATCTTTTGAGGCACTAAAGCTGAGAGCACAGGATTTTGTGGAAGAAGATAAATTTGTTAGTGTTTCCTGCGACGAAATGTCTCTAAAAACTTTTCTTACAAGACTTTGGAGATGAAAATCGTTCTCGCAAGCTATTTCATACTTCTTTGTTTATGGAAATTGTAGGGGCTTAATAATGAAAACTTATATTTTCGAGGCAATTTCAAAATTACAAGCAATAGGCTTAAAACCTTGCCAGTTCGTTTGCGACCAAGGTGGCAATTGTGTCAATTTTTCCTAAATCGTCGGGGTAACTGTAGAACGTCCCTATTTTGTAGTTAGCGAGAAACGAATTTATTTTATGCATGACAGTCCGCACCTTTTAAAAAGCGTCCGAAATTGTCTGCTTACCAAAGAATACAAAGTTTATTTCAACAATAAACTTGTGCCCTGGGCAGATGTTGTCCATTTTTATAATATTGATTCCAATACAATTAAATGTGCTCCTAAGCTAAGTTTGGAGCACATTTATCCCAATAATTTCCAAAAGATGAAAGTTCACTTAGCAGCTCAAGTTTTAAGTCGGACTGTAGTAGCCGGCATGTGAACTTTGCATAAGTCAGGGAAATTAGATAGTTCAAAAGCCCTAACATTCCTAAATACAATTGAATACTTAGTTTTTAATAACTTATTTGATATTTTCAATAGCCGCGCAGAAAGCACGGGTTTCGTATGCTCCCAAGAACAATTACATTTTTTAAGAGAAGCCTCGAAACTTTTACGGACAATAAAAGTAACAGATTTGAAAGGGAATGACGTAACGAAAATTTTTAAATTTATTACAGGATGGTTGACGAACATTTCCGCTTTAAAAAGTCTTTGGACATATCTTCATCAAGAAGGTTTTCAGGCACTTAAAACTTGCAGATTAACCCATTACCATTTAGAACACTTTTTTGGACAATACGTAAGGGTCAGGTAATGCTATAAGTATTACTCCCCAACATTTTTCAAGCTCTTTTCAAAAGCGCTGGGGGTCACACTATGTAAATGTAGTTGTAAATGGAAACTGCGAAGATGTTTCCTCAATTGATAATATCTTAGATTTTTCAATTGTAGACCTAGAGTATACTAACGATAAAGATTATACGCAATGGGGTGAGTTTCATTCTCTACCAAACCCTTGCCCCTCCATAATAGATATTGAGATACGCGATAAACATTTCAGCACCGAAGAAATGCAGGTCCTTCAAAAGAACGCATTTGTCTATGTTTCAGGATATTTTTATAACAAATTATCCCAAATGCACGAATGTGAAGTTCCTTTGACATATTATGATAATGACCCTGTCCCAGATGATAATTGCTTCACATATAGCAAACAGTTCCTTAATTTTCGCCTAGTTAAACCTCCTCAGGGCTTTGTAGACTATTATAAAGCATTGGAGAGTAAATTTATAGATTTGTTCAACAAAAATTGCCATCGACATGGTCTTCGTCAAATACTTTTCGACGAACTTCTCAAACAACGCCCCTTTCTTTGTTGTTCCAAAGTAAAACATGAGAATGTTTTAAATCTATACGTTAGAATTAGAATTTATTTCATAATCAAATATTTCAATCATAGGATAAAAGAACCCAATTTTAAGCAGAAGTATTTATGTGTAGCTCATCGGTAGGTTTTTGATAATAGTCAAACCATTTACCTGATCTCATACTCAATTTAGTTTAGCACATTTCGGAAATTGTATATGTTTTTTATTTATTACAGTTCTAACAACGTAATACTACTAACACAAAAATTTACATGGTTTATGAATTTTTAATTATTTTATTTTGCACTTTCACCTACTTGCATACAACATTACTAATTATTTACTACCATTAACATTCACTTTAACTTATTTGAATTACAAAATCATTTTCCATTTTCTTATTATATTGATGAATGTATATATATGCATACATAACATAAAATCACCACACAATAACACGTCATACAGATACACTTCATAAACAAAATATGGTTTGTAAGGGTGCTTTTTTGTTTACTTATGTCACATATGTATTTATATTTCTGAAATATATGTTTTCTTTTTATTTAAAACAAATTTGTTAATTTGCATAGCACCCATTATGAAAATTGTTGTATTTTTATATATCATTCTATGTTCATTGTATTTATTTAGCAAATCCTTGTTTTTGTAAGACTGTAAGACGAACGCTTCAACGCTATCGAAAATTTTTATGGAAAAAACAATTTCATATATATTATCGAACATCTGAAACATTTTGCAAAAAGAGGGTAAAATTATGCAGTGGTGACTGCATACATTTTTGGCATTTATAAATAATCAGTATATACAATTACTGAATTTCAGGAGTAAGTGCAGCGAAAATAAAATGCATTTGCATTTCTAGCTTCTCCTTACTCAAGACCATCATGCGTGGTGAAGAGCCACATCCTACTCGAGGTGATGCTGTAGTTAACAGAACATGATGGATCTAGACCAAAAAAATGATCATAATTTCAAAAGTTTTTGGTACTGTTACATTGCTTTGGATGTGCTGATAAAATTCGGAAAGGTGATATATGGGAAAAACACATACGCAATGTTGTAAGTCTTATAAAATAATATGTATTAATTATAGTACTAATTTCTGTTTATTTGTTAGATGCCAGACACTAAAGGCTCGACTCGCTTGGATTCTGAAATACTTTGTCTCCTTTTTATATCAAAGGCCCTTCTTAGGGCCACACATATTTAAAAAAGAGATTTTGTTTCTTATTCAAAAATCCTTTATAGAGCCAACATGTATATGTATAACGAGTTGTCCACATTTGTTTAAAGTAAAGTAGCTCAAAATTGTGCAGTCTTGTCTTGCTTAAACTACTACAACAAACACCACAAACATCAACACCAAACATAAAATTAAAAGTGCTGTCTATTCACTGTTGCCTTCTGAATTGGCTCAAAATTGTGCAGTCTTGTCTTGCTTAAACTACTACAACAAACACCACAAACATCAACACCAAACATAAAATTAAAAGTGCTGTCTATTCACTGTTGCCTTCTGAATTGGCGATGCAATCCTGTCACCAAATACATCAGAACCGAATTCGGCTTCACTACATCAAAGGCCCTTCTTAGGGCCAAAAAGTAATAAAAAAGAGATTTCTTTTTCTTCACAAATTGCAGTATTTGTTGATTTCATTTTTTATTTTGTATGTGTTTTATTAATCTAGCCATTATTTTATATTAAGGATTGTTTAACGATTATTTCCAATTATCTTTTATACTTAATACATGTACGTGTGGATTGTTTGTTAACAATCTACTAGGCATTTTGGAAGCAAACGTTTGTTTCATATACATCAGACGGCTTATAGCTTTTTGTATCAAAGGTTCTTTTAAGGGCCTCAAATATATAAAGGAAAGAGATTTTATTTCTTATATAAGGATTAAGTTTTATTATAAAATATTTATAAATAATTTTTTTAATAAATAGTGACTATCATTAGTTAATTTGTCATACAAAGCATATGAATTATATAGATTTATATTTATTAATATATAAATATTGTCTGCTGGTGGGTGATTGATGTTGTTAGATGATAAGAATAAAGGAATGTGTTGTTTGTTAATAGATTGAGTGTTCAATAGTAATATTGATGGAAAATATTAGTATAATGTTTTAAATATTTTGGTAGAAATTGATGATATTTTGGTAGAATAATAGAATAATTTTGCACATAATACGGATTCTTGGTTGAAAGGAGATGTACCATTTTATTGGGGAAACGTAATTGGGAACTATTGTATTTGGTGACACCTTTCAACGATCGTCACTAACTTAGTATTTAACCAATTTAGAGGTATATTCACAATTTCCTGAAACAAAAACTCATGAATATATAATTTGTTATATTTTTCTTTTTACTTACCTTATGCACATGGAACTTTTTTCAGTGTGAAGGGAAATTGCTAAGAGTTTGATTAATAATGAAAAAATTACCGAATTTTAACTTTTTCATTCAAGAAATTAATAAATACTGGTAATATACACAAATTTCTGCAAGAAAAATTATTTATGAGGAATATGTCTTTTTAATCTTGATATATTCAGCTTCTTACTTACCTCTTGCACAAGAAACTATATTCATTGTGACCGGAAATCACCCACATTTCGATTAATATTTAAATATTTAAGAATCTTTAAACTTTGCATTGAAGAAATTAAGAAATATTCCAAATTTTCCCTTTTTAACACAAAATAAATGTTTATTTACATTCAGTTTTTCTACTTTAACCGCCAGTTTTCGCTCTGTATATCTGTTGCTTCTTACACATTTGGTTCGTAAAACATTATAACATTTTTTTTCTCCCTCTAAATTTACCTATGCTTTTATGTTATGAAGGTTTTTCATCTGTCAAAGCTTTCGATACTTTTTATATTGTGATTTGCAGATATTGCCTAAGATAATCTCCAAGTAACATTAGATCAATTAATGATATATTTTCACAAATGGAAGATTAAAGGTAATGGAAGTAAGACTTATGCAATATTTTTTAGGCGTAAACGGAGTTAATGTTTTTACCCACGAAGCCAGATAAAGGTAAATTACATTGCAATTCAATGGATTAAATATCTATGAATATGGTTTGATCGTAAACTCTTAGATTTACACAACTACATTATACCAAAGAAAGTAAAGTATAAAGAATATTTTGGAATATTTTTCAAAAATATTTCAAGACGCGGGGGGAAAGATAGAAGGGAAGGTTACAGAAACCAAGAGCGTAACAATGCGTTATTCTCATCATGCGTTGTTCTCATCGTGCGTTTTTGTTGCTTGACCACTTTTTTTATTTATTTTTTATTTCACATAGGACACGAACATCAAGAATGTTCGTTAAAAAGAGCGTAAAAATCTTCTCAGCTTTTAAAAAAGAAGGTTCATGTCGCTTTTTTCAGACTTCAATTATACACCCAAAGAAATATCACAGTAGTATTCACTAATATCAATGAGAAATGATTTCGGTTTTTGGAAGAATACTTGCCAAGTTAAATACGGTGACTTTAGGGATTAAATGCAGTACAATTTTTCTATATTTTCCGATCACATATACATATCATTGGGTTAATAAGTAGACTTGAAATTATTACTAACAATTTTCCTCTAGGTTAACACATGGCTATGGTTATGGAGAAGTGTGAGAGAGAGAGAAAATAAGTTGAGAGAATTTATTTATTTACAGCCACATAAAAGTGTTAGTAATATACACCCAAACCTTTTTTACACGGTAGATACGTTCCAGTGGTTACCGTGTAAAAAAAAAACGCGCAAAAAAGTCAAATATTATGTATGTATGTAAGTGTATAAACAAACTGAAAAAATATACATAGGATTGATGCAGCAGCCTACATATGCCTATAAAATTGAATAACTTTATAAAAACGCACAGATTTAGTTCAATAGTATACACAGAGTTTTTATTTTATTAAACGATTTTATCCGTATAAAAAGGAGCGAACAAAAAAATGGTAAATTTGTTAAAAAAAACCGTGTTATTTCAAATTCGCGTAAAAAAAAACCGTGTAAAAACAGGTTTGGGTGTACTCTATTTTTATTTTCATTTCATCAACATACATATATAAAGCTGTCTATTTTTGGCTTAATAATTTTAGATAAATAAAGATAAAATAAAAAATCCATTTTATTATTAAAAGAACATAAAGCTTAAAAGCTTTGGCTTAAAAGTTAGGCCATGTTTTTTTAGAAAAATAAAAAGAATAAAAAACCATTTGTTACTAAAAGAAAAAAACGAGCATTCCAAAGCATTTAAAAAAATTATACTATGAGACAAAATAAAAGAATGAAATACGCCGAACTATTGACATTTTTAAAACAAAATATTCTTCGAGTGTTATTCTAAAATAAAATGATAAAGCATCCGCTAAACATGTGTTCTAGTCTGATCGACAACTAAATCAAAAAACACAAGATACATACACATGTCCATACGTACGATGAGAGCAACACATTGTTACGCTCGTTTGTGTTCATTTTCCTTCTGTCTTCCTCTCCCCTCACCCAGAAATGACTATTAAAAATATTTTGGTGAGAGTGGGTCGTAATGTTAGGACCCGCCATAAGAAATTTTACTTCTACATGATTCTTTATATCCATATTCTTTGATTATACGCAGAACTATATTATACCCTAAATCGTACCATTTTAAAGTAGTGGAAATAAAATAATATTAACAAAGATATTTTTTAACCTATAACTCTGCATGTTTAATCCCACATTAAAAAATCAAAAATTTGTATAACAAACTATTGAAAATTAGCTTGAATTTGCCTTCGCATTTTACTACTGAAACTTTTCACGACGAAAATATTTGTTTAATACATGATACAACTTGTACTGTGAAACAAAGCCTCAAACTACTTTAAAGCTTCTCAGACAACCCTCTATTATCTTTACAGTTAATAAAAAATGAGTATATAAACAAGGTGAATAAACGGGTTACAGGGTGAGGGTTAGTATGTTTGTAAGAGGGGGTAGGGTGTATAAATAGTATAAAGTACACAAACCTTTAAATATGTATGTATACTTATGTGTCTGTCTGTATATTTATAATAAATATTAGGTAATGTTTTATTTCTTTATAGTTTTTAAACGTTATAAAACGTATTTTATTTATTTTACAATATAAGTAATTTGTTTACAATCTTTATGCGTTATTGAAAATTCACTTATTTCACAATTTTTGTATATTATGTTTATTTTATAATTTATCACAAAATTCAACTATTAAGTTCTTTAAAAATTGTAATGCACACGCGAAGGGCTCGTTGGGTTTTTGTTCTGTTCACTGTCGATCATCAACTGCACAGTATATAACCAGTAGCGAAACGCGATTTGACAGCGCATAGGCCAAACTTGAAAGAGACAGCAAATATTACCAAAAAGTATTTCTGTCCTTCTCTGATTGTAACTCTGTTTTGTTTATTTATGTTTTGTTTAGTTTTCGGGGTGGGTTTTTTAGTTAATAAAAAATGTAATTTTTGTCTAAAACTATTAATAAATAATAAAAACAACTAATAACAATAACAATTTTTACTTTTTCTTTCAAGAAATTAAAAAATATTGGCAACTTTCAGCAAGAAACATTTTTTATGAGCAATACGTCCTATTTTGATCTTGTAATATTTAGCTTCTTAATTACCTCTTGCACAAGAAACTATATTCATTGTGACCGAAAATCACACACATTTCGATTAATATTTAAATATTTAAGAATTTTTAAACTTTTCATTGAAGAAATTAAAAAATATTCCAAATTTTCCCTTTTTTAACACAAAATAAATGTTTATTTACATTTAGTTTTTCTATTTTAAACGCCAGTTTTCACTCTGTATATCTGTTGCTTCTAACACATTTGATTCGCAAACCATTATAACATTTTTTTTCTCCCTCTAAATTTACCTATGCTTTTATGTTATGAAGGTTTTTCATCTGTCAAAGCTTTCGTATCTGTGTGCCTGTGATCAACTGATTACAAGGATCAAAAACAATTATTTTCAACCAGTTGAAGAATGTGTGTATGTTGATGTATGTTGTGAATGTTGATATGTGTTGGTGATATTATTGTTATTATTTTTAGAGATGTTTGTGATGTTGGATTGGAAGTTAGGGCAGGGAATGTCTGAGTTTGTTCACTCTTGTGAACAGGATGTCGAGGTCTTCCAATGGGTCCAAACATCAATTTTTGACCTCTCAATGGGCCATAACTGTCTGCCGGGTGGGATCTGAAATGAATCTTTGGGTGAGTATTAATAGCTGTGGGTGTGTAATGAGGGTGAAATATGGAAGATTATTTGAAGGAGTTTAATTAATGTGTGGGATTGACTACGAGTCAATGTTCCGGTTAAAGTTCGTAGTTCGACTACTCTAGGCAGTCCATCGGAACCTGGGTGAATTTTGGTTACTCGTCCGAGTAACCATTCGTTTGAGGGTAGGTTGTCTTGTTTAATTACGACAATGTCATTGACATCCACAGGACGTTTAGGGTTTCTCCATTTATACCGTTTAAGGAGCTCTTTCAAATATTCATCTTTCCATCTTTTGCAAAACTGATGATGTTGAATTTTCAAGCTTTGCCATCTGTTCGCCAGGGTAATATTGCCGTTACTAAATTCGGGTTCAACGGGTGACAATAAGACACATATACATGCATATTAAAAGGTTTGTGTACTTTATTATATTTATATACCCTACCCCTTCTTACCCACATACTAACCCTCACCCTATAACCCGTTTATTCATTGGTCCTTCAAGGAAAAAGAAGAGACAACGGCATGTATACAGTCCACATAAAACCTATAAACCCCCCAATTTGTGTTAATTCTACCCCACCCTAAAATATATAAATATATAATATATATATATATATATATATAAAATTTTAACATAATAACTGAACAGTGCATTAAATACACAGCCCTGCAAATTTGGACTTTTTTTGTGCAAATAAGATGGCTTCAGGTGTTTTCGAAGGCATTTGGCGCGCTAAACACGAATCCGGTTTCAGAAATTTTCCATCACGTCAGGTTTTCGAGAAAAAGGGGGTTGAAAGCCCTAAAAATAGCGTTTTTGGCCATTTTTGAAACATTGTAGAGCTCAACACTGACGTACTAGAACCATCGCTATTGTTTGAAATTGACAATTGATTTTTGCTCTTTAAAATGAGCCCAAAGCCAAATTGTTTGCATACACCCTTAAAGTAGGGGGTGGGTTTATGTCAAGGGATGCAAAAGAAAACGAAACACATTACGGAGGTCCTTAAAAATTGATCAGATTTGCTTGAAAATTGTTACTCATGGGTTTTTGGGGTCGTTGATTACAGATCTTCATTCAGATTTAATAAATTCAAAATGGCGGATCCAATATGGCGGTCAAGTAAATCTGATTAATTTTTATAAACCTCGACCGCCATATTGGATCCGCCATTTTGAATTTATTAAATCTGAATGAAGATCTGTAATCATCTTCTGAATAAAGATCTGTAAAAACCCCTGAGTAACAATTTTCAAGTAAATCTGATTAATTTTTAAGGACCTCCGTAATGTGTTTCGTTTTCTTTTGCACCCCTTGACATAAACCCACCCCCTACTTTAAGGGTGTATGCAAACAATTTGGCTTTGGGCTCATTTTAAAGAGCAAAGATCAATTGTCAATTTCAAACAATAGCGATGGTTCTAGCACGTCAGTGTTGAGCTCTACAATGTTTCAAAAATGGCCAAAAACGCTATTTTTAGGGTTTTCAACCCCCTTTTTCTCGAAAACCTGACGTGATGGAAAATTTTTGAAACCAGATTCGTGTTTAGCGCACAAAATGCCTTCGGAAACACCTAGAGCAATCTTATTTGCAAAACCCATGCAGGGCTGTGATATCAGTGCAAAATTGATTTTATATAAGTGTTCAAATAAACAAAATAAAATAAACACACATACACTAACAAAAACAGTGTAAAACATAAATACCCCTATAAAAAAACATAAAAAACATCGTAAAAACAAAGAAGGGCACGAAATACTTAAATATATAAATCAAAAAACACAAATTAACAATTAACACAAAAAATCACATTAAATAAAAAGCACAATGTAACTAGTGATGACAATTGTGACGTTTGAAAAACGCTGAAATCAGCTGCCTTAACCTTTTTCTTGAAGGGAGAAAGAAAATGTTAAAAGATTTGCGATGCAAATGTGTTAAGCTATGGTCAGACTGAGTAAATATTTGAAGTAAAACATCATTTATTTCTTTGCTCCAGTGTGACCATAAAATATTTTAGGGGTGCAAACAAGATTTTGAAAAAACAATAGAGATGTTTATGATGTTGGATTGGACGTTAGGGCAGGGAATGTCTGAGTTTGTTCACTCTTGTGAACAGGATGTCGAGGTCTTCCAATGGGTCCAAACATCAATTTTTGACCTCTAAATGGGCCATAACTTTATGCCGGGTGGGATCTGAAATGAATCTTTGGGTGAGTATTAATAGCTGTGGGTGTGTAATAAGGGTGAAATATGGAAGATTATTTACTCTAGGCAGTCCATCGGAACCTGGGTGAATTTTGGTTACTCGTCCGAGTAACCATTCGTTTGAGGGTATGTTGTCTTGTATAATGACGACAATGTCATTGACTTCCACAGGACGTTTAGGGTTTCTCCATTTATACCGTTTAAGGAGCTCTTTCAAATATTCATCTTTCCATCTTTTGCAAAACTGATGGTGTTGAATTTTCAAGCTTTGCCATCTGTTCGCCAGGGTAATATTGCCGTTACCAAATTCGGGTTCAACGGGTGACAATAAGGGTGAGCCAAATAAGAAATGACCTGGGGTTAACGGGTTGAGATCTTGAGGGTTTTCACTTCACGGGCTTAAGGGTCTTGAGTTGAGGCATCCTTCTATTCTAGCAAGTAGGGTTGCTAGTTAATCAAAAGTGTATTTAAAATTTGCGAATTTCTTAATATGGGACTCTCTTTACACCGGCTTCCCATAAGCCCCTCATATGTGGAGCTCCGGGTGGGATAAAGTGCCACGTCAAGTTTTGGAAACTAATGGTTGATGTGACCAATCTTTTCAACTGCTTGAGAAATTCCTGTCGCTGCTTTTTGATCAGTTGGCCAGCTCCGTCAAAGTTAGTTCCATTGTCGGAATACACAGCGACAGGGCATCCTCGCCTCGAAAAGAATCGGGCAAATGCTGCCATAAATGCTTGGGTAGACAGGTCAGATGTGGATAGCTCTGGTAGAAAAGCAAACAAATACGTAAACATAATCTTTGGTTATCCTACATGTACTACCAATGTAGGATTTTATGTCAAATGGTCCGGCAAAATCAACTCCAACAGTATTAAATGGTCTGCTAGTTTGAACAAGTTCCGGGGGTTATGCAGCCATAAATTGGATAGTTTGACGGTTCCTATATTTCGTGCAGAGTTCGAACAGAACTGATAAGATTCAGCAGTCTCGGAATCCAAAAATTCGAGCGAATTATTCGTAACATTAGATGGTTTCCGCCGTGTAGGGTTATAAGGTGTCGTTCATCATATGTCAAACTGTTGCCAATCTGCATTTGTGCGAATGATATTCTTTGTGTCTAAGAAGGGTGTGAGGGTGAGTAAATTGCTTTTCTTGGGTAAAGGGATTGATCTTTTCAGACACAAATATTCTTCATTAAATTTTGTGTCTGACAAAGAATTATCAGTCTATCACGGGTAGTTTTGATCTCATGCACATCAAGTTCAATACTCGGGTGGGTTAATAATCTACTGAGTCTTTCGTCAATAGATTGTGGAATTTTTCGATCTAGAACTATGCTGTCAGGTCGAATTCAATTTCTTCGAGTAACTGATGCGCGATCACAAAATCGATAGACATATGACAATATTCTAAGTGCTTTGGACCATTTAGAAAATATTTCCAAAATGTCCTGGATAGGGTGGGTAGAGTTCATAGATGTTTTTGGGTTCAAAGTCGTAGAGAACGACTGACAAATTTTAGCTTCAGCTTGAGTTTCGGAGGGTAAATCTGTTGTTGACCACTTTGTTGGATCTCCCTTCAACCTAATTGGTCCATTCCGCAATAGCTTGTCGACCATTAGTTCGTCTGCGTTGCAACCGCGACTGGCATCATCGGCTGGGTTGTGGTAAGAGGCCACGTGTCTCCAGTTCTTGGTTCATACCGCTTCGGCTATTGCGGACACACGGTTTGCCACAAAGGTGTTCCAGGTAGTCGGGGGTTTGTTGAGCAATGCTAAAACTATTGCGGAGGCCGTCCAGAATTGCATTGGGTATTGGGTTAATTGCAGCTGGGTAATTATATTTTGTGCTATTTTTGCCAACACTGCACCACAAAGTTCAACTTCGGTAACGAAATAACCTCTCGTCTTAGCGACGAGTGGGGTTATAGATATAGGTCCGTTTATGGGTATAACTCATGCGTATAAAACCGCAGAGTATTCTTTAGAAGCATTTGAAAAGCCATGAAACTCAATTTTTGCTGAAGGTGAAAAATTTACCTATCTAGAAATCCGACTATTGTCAATGTTATCATAAAACTGCAGAAACTTGTGCCATTTAATAAGTGTGAGTTGGCTAAGACATTCATCCCAAGCTGTATTATCCCGCCAAATTTTTTGCACCACTATTATGGCGGATATGATAATTGGTGCTAAACAACCAGCTGGGTCAAAGCGTTTAGCTATGTCAAATAAAACTGCACTCTTAGTATAGGCTGGTTTTCTCTCTATTTTGGGGGCCTCAAAGAAAAAATTGTCTTCTTTTGGATTCCACCGGTTTTAGGATTTTCCGATTCCGGAAGAATGAGTAAGGCGGCATTGGGTTGGTGATCCTTAGGTAAATTATCTAAGAGTTATTGGGTATTTGAAGTCCACTTTCTTAGAGGAAAACCAGCAGAATCAAGTGCAGCGATCAACTGTTTTTGAGGGGTTTCAGCCTCTCGAACAGTGTGAGCAGCGGCTAGTACATCATCGACGTACATATTGTCTCTCAAAATTTGAGATGCAAATGGGTGGGTATCTTAAATGTCTTTAGCTAATCTGTGTAGGGTTCGAATAGCTAAATAAAAGGCACAGTTAACACCAAATGTGACTGTCTGCAGTTCATAATCTTAAATGCGTTCGTTGATGCTTTTACGGAATAAAATTCTCTGATAGGGTGTGTGGGTAGTGTTTAATTAAATTTGCCTATACATTTTAGTGATGTCAGCTTTAAAAACAGTCTTATAAAAGTGCCATCTTAAGATTGAAAGATTAGGGGTGCAAACAAGATTTTGAAAAAACAAATTTGTTAGCTTGCAAACAAAAATGTCTCTATTGTGACCATAGTGTGACCACCCGTGTCAGATATTTTCTCCTTTTTTCGAGCAAATAAATAAAAAAATCGTGCAAAAATTTTTTAAGTGCAAATAGTGGCAAATAACAGCTGTTGCAAGCAGTGTTGTCCACTTTTAATAATAAATTATAAATTTTTTTCATAAAATCACCAAAACGGAAAGCTTTTAATAATAAACTTTATTTAAATAAACTACTAACAAATTAACATTACACACAAACACAATACAGCAAACATCACACAAAGAGGAATTGAAAAAAGAAATTGGTTTGTACCCTACCCTCAGCAGACAAGGTAAGTTGAACATTTTCAATTTACATTTCTAAAATATGTCGCACAATTTTATCGCGAATTTTTTTAAATTTATAAAAAATTCACAATAAGAAATATTATCTCATAAATCCCACCCACCCAATACCTACACTTTTTTCAGTAATATTTCCAAAATATTGTGAGTAACAAATATTGCCACTCTCTTTGTGTAGTGTCATTCAAACACAAAGACTACCCAATAAATTTATTTCAAATTTGAAATAAATATTTTTAAACCAAATTTACCCCCGGTAAATCGACTTAATATCGAAATTTACTGAATTCTTACCAATCCTCTGTGTGTTAAATTTTAGAAAATAAATATGTCGGAATTAAAAACTTTAGCCGCCGATATTATACGTTATATCCATCAGGATTTAAGTGCCTTTGAATAAGACTATAAGGCCAGTCCAGAGAATTCTCAATCACTACCCGCATTGAGATTCATGAAGCATGAATTGCAAGAGTTGTGGTCGAATATTGACGGAAAATTCAAACAGATCCGAGGGTCGCCACCAATTCAATGACCGTGAAGTTTCCAATTCAATAAATTCTAATGGCCTCTCCATATAACATAACATAACCCTACATATAACTGTGTAGATGAGGAGGAAGATGCGGAGCATATTCTAACATGCTGGCCCAGATTTAGATGGCCGGGAGAAACGAATTTAGGACCAAACCGGAATGGAAGAGCTGTTGAACTGTAGAATTCTATGGAGTCAATATAGCCAGAGAATGGCTGAAGTTATGATAGTACTCCGAAGACTGGAGGAACGGAGGCGAAATTTGAATTAATGTGATAAAGCTTTAAAGCTAACCAGCCCTCCGCGAAGTAATACCTTACGGCAGTCCCGCGGGGGGAGAGTGGTTGAAGTGTGTAGGGGGTGGGTTTAGTACGTACGCACCAGTGATGGTGAATCGTGCACTCTTTTGTTGGAACAAAAGTGTTTTCCGGCTCAAGACAAAAAAAAAAAAACCTTATAACCCTACACGGCGGAAACCATCTAATGTTACGAATAATTCGCTCGAATTTTTGGATTCCGAGACTGCTGAATCTTATGAGTTCTGTTCGAACTCTGCACGAAATATAGGAACCGTCAAACTATCCAATTTATGGCTGCATAACCCCCGGAACTTGTCCAAACTAGCAGACCATTTAATACTGTTGGAGTTGATTTTGCCGAACCATTTGACATAAAATCCTACATTGGTAGTACATGTAGGATAACCAAAGATTATGTTTACGTATTTGTTTGCTTTTCTACCAGAGCTATCCACATCTGACCTGTCTACCCAAGCATTTATGGCAGCATTTGCCCGATTCTTTTCGAGGCGAGGATGCCCTGTCGCTGTGTATTCCGACAATGGAACTAACTTTGACGGAGCTGGCCAACTGATCAAAAAGCAGCGACAGGAATTTCTCAAGCAGTTGAAAAGATTGGTCACATCAACCATTAGTTTCCAAAACTTGACGTGGCACTTTATCCCACCCGGAGCTCCACATATGAGGGGCTTATGGGAAGCCGGTGTAAAGAGAGTCCCATATTAAGAAATTCGCAAATTTTAAATACACTTTTGATTAACTAGCAACCCTACTTGCTAGAATAGAAGGATGCCTCAACTCAAGACCCTTAAGCCCGTGAAGTGAAAACCCTCAAGATCTCAACCCGTTAACCCCATGTCATTTCTACTTTGGCTCACCCTTATTGTCACCCGTTGAACCCGAATTTGGTAACGGCAATATTACCCTGGCGAACAGATGGCAAAGCTTGAAAATTCAACACCATCAGTTTAGCAAAAGATGGAAAGATGAATATTTGAAAGAGCTCCTTAAACGGTATAAATGGAGAAACCCTAAACGTCCTGTGGAAGTCAATGACATTGTCGTCATTATACAAGACAACATACCCTCAAACGAATGGTTACTCGGACGAGTAACCAAAATTCACCCAGGTTCCGATGGACTGCCTAGAGTAAATAATCTTCCATATTTCACCCTTATTACACACCCACAGCTATTAATACTCACCCAAAGATTCATTTCAGATCCCACCCGGCATACAGTTATGGCCCATTTAGAGGTCAAAAATTGATGTTTGGACCCATTGGAAGACCTCGACATCCTGTTCACAAGAGTGAACAAACTCAGACATTCCCTGCCCTAACGTCCAATCCAACATCATAAACATCTCTATTGTTTTTTCAAAATCTTGTTTGCACCCCTAAAATATTTTATGGTCACACTAGAGCAAAGAAATAAATGATGTTTTACTTCAAATATTTACTCAGTCTGACCATAGCTTAACACATTTGCATCGCAAATCTTTTAACATTTTCTTTCTCCCTTCAAGAAAAAGGTTAAGGCAGCTGATTTCAGCGTTTTTCAAACGTCACAATTGTCATCATTACATTACATTGTGCTTTTTATTTAATGTGATTTTTTGTGTTAATTGTTAATTTGTGTTTTTTGATTTATATATTTAAGTATTTCGTGCCCTTCTTTGTTTTTACGATGTTTTTTATGTTTTTTTTATAGGGGTATTTATGTTTTACACTGTTTTTGTTAGTGTATGTGTGTTTATTTTATTTTGTTTATTTGAACACTTATATAAAATCAATTTTGCACTGATATTTAATGCACTGTTCAGTTATTATGTTAAAATTTTATATATATATATATATATATATTATATATTTATATATTTTAGGGTGGGGTAGAATTAACACAAATTGGGGGGTTTATAGGTTTTATGTGGACTGTATACATGCCGTTGTCTCTTCTTTTTCCTTGAAGGACCAATGAATAAACGGGTTATAGGGTGAGGGTTAGTATGTGGGTAAGAAGGGGTAGGGTATATGAATATAATAAAGTACACAAACCTTTTAATATGCATGTATATGTGTCTGTCTGTATGTTTATAATAAATACAGTCGAACTTCTATAAATTGAATCACCATTATCCAGAAAAGAACTTCAACTTATAGAAACTTCAACTTTGCGAATTAGATATAAAAATTATCCAAATTAAATAAACAACAACTACTTTTAATACTAATTCATTTTTATTTATCACCAAATTACTTTAAGCTATTTGTAGTTTTGTAAAGGTACTATATATTTATTTATTAAAACACTGAGTAATTTTTGACTGAATTTGTTCACATTTGCTTTGAGCATAAAGTGATTAAAATTTGTGTAGTGATGTTGTAGTGGTTATCTTTTGCATTTTCATTTGTATTTAAGAATAGTCGCCATAGTAGGTAGTGTGTCGGCTTATTAGATGTAAGGCCACAGTTGAAACCCCAGGTCAGACATCAAAACGAAATATGAAGAAAAAAATATTTCTTCGGCGACAGCAGATTTCTGGCAAAAACTCTGAGAATAAATAAAATTGCCGTGAAGAGTTTCTCAAAAATCTGTTGTTCGAAGTCGACTTTTAACTGTAGGTCCCGTCTCTCATGTATAAAATTAGCACACACAACATAACTAGTGTGAGAAGCTAGGTCATAATCCTGACTGAAGGGTTGTAATGACCAATTATGTATGTATATACATATTTAAGAATACATTTAAAGTCTTAAATGAATCGTTTATAACATGTCTGGAAGGTTGTCTAACTGTTTCCTCAACTTCGTCCCCATCGCTATCTACTATTTCTCCAGAGCGCGGTGCTGATTCGACGACATATTCATTAATGATATCTTCATCAGTTCGAAATTCAGAAGTAATCAATTCATTATCGGTGTCCAAAGTCTTGAACAGTACAACTCATAGATTCTGCTTCATTCAAATGTAGCCAGGCTTCATAGTTATCTTTTAAAAAATTTTCGTTGTCGTTAAAACCATTTAATAATACCAAAGAAATTTCTACGTAAACACATAAATTTTATTTAAATATGAACACAATATGTAGTACTGCCTTATGTATGTATAAATTTCAGTGTTGGCCATTTAATGTAATTTTGCATAAAATATTGCAATATTTATAGCAAATTAAGTTGAAGGGAATGTATATTCACTATGAGCGGCTATTTCGGTAATTTTTGCCAGCAAAAACGAAATTTTTTTTGGAAAATATTCAAATTATAGAAACGTTGTACTACTGTTTTTCTTCAAGTTATAAAGGAATTCATGTTATGGAAGTTCAAGTTAAAGAAACAAAACCTGATAGAATATCTCCCCAAGATGCTGTTGGCACGAGATGTGCTTCAACTTATAGAAAATTCAAGTAATAGAAGTTCGATTGTATTAGGTAAAGCTTTATTTCTTTATATTTTTTAAACGTTATAAAACGTATTTTATTAATTTTATAATATAAGTAATTTGTTTACAATCTTTATGTTTTATTAAAATTTCAAATGTTTCTAATCAATTCAATATAACTTATTTCACAATTTTTATATATCATGTTTATATTATAATTTATCACAAAATTCAATTATTAAGTTCTTTAAAAATTGTAGTGCACACGCGAATGGCTCGTTGGGTTTTTGTTCTGTTCACTATCGATCATCAACTGCCCTGCCGTCAAATGAGTAGCTAACTACAAAAAAAACTAACTTTAAGTTTGCTTGTATAGACTAACTTAAAGCTAACTACCACAGGCACACAGATACGAAAGCTTTGACAGATGAAAAACCTTCATAACATAAAAGCATAGGTAAATTTAGAGGGAGAAAAAAAATGTTATAATGGTTTGCGAATCAAAAGTGTTAGAAGCAACAGATATACAGAGTGAAAACTGGCGTTTAAAATAGAAAAACTAAATGTAAATAAACATTTATTTTGTGTTAAAAAGGGAAAATTTGGAATATTTTTTAATTTCTTCAATGAAAAGTTTAAAAATTCTTAAATATTTAAATATTAATCGAAATGTGTGTGATTTTCGGTCACAATGAATATAGTTTCTTGTGCAAGAGGTAATTAAGAAGCTAAATATTACAAGATCAAAATAGGACGTATTGCTCATAAAAAATGTTTCTTGCTGAAAGTTGCCAATATTTTTTAATTTCTTGAAAGAAAAAGTAAAAATTGTTATTGTTATTAGTTGTTTTTATTCTTTATTAATAGTTTTAGACAAAAATTACATTTTTTATTAACTAAAAAACCCACCCCGAAAACTAAACAAAACATAAATAAACAAAACAGAGTTACAATCAGAGAAGGACAGAAATACTTTTTGGTAATATTTGCTGTCTCTTTCAAGTTTGGCCTATGCGCTGTCAAATCGCGTTTCGCTACTGGTTATATACTGTGCTAACTACTACGCAATGCAAAATTTACATTAACCAAATGTATACAAACACTCCAATTCTTAACGCCGTTGGATATAGATGACTAACGTCTTAGACATTTGATTAGTAAACAAAACCGCGTGTCATCTTTTCGCTTTATATTTTTGGTTAACAATTTATTGTTTGCGTAAAATTATTAAAAAAAAATACACTAAATTAAAAAATACATAAATTCGAAAGGTTTGAAGTGTTTTTATTTGAAGTGAAGTGAAACAATATTAAAGGGCCGCTTGCCAAAAAAGCTTTCGGAAATTATGTCACCAAATTTGTGCATGGACATAAACTTGGATGGTGTTCATGGCAAGAAGCGTTTAAAAGACTTTGCTGCTTTTTATGACGCCTTAACAACCACCACTGCTTGAGAAATAGTTGGTTTTAAGTTAATTTAAAGTCAACTGAGTGTACGACAGGGACACATCAACATACACACATTCTTCAACTGGTTGAAAATAATTGTTTTTGATCCTTGTAATCACCCTGTCGTACACTCAGTTGACTTTAAATTAACTTAAAACCAACTATTTCTCAAGCAGTGGTGGTTGACACTTGGATTACTTTTATATGGAAATGACTAACTATTTTAACATTGCGATGTCCTAGCATGTAGTCAATTGTCCGACTCTGCATTACTTTTAAATTAATTTAAAGTTAGTTACTTAGCAGTTAACTTAAAGTAAACCTATTTGTAGCTAGCTATAAACTTACTACTTTTAATTAGCTTTAAGCTAGTTTTTTCAAACTGACTAGAAGTTAGCTAAATTTCAGTGAATGAAAAGTCAGTTCTTTACACGTTGGCTTTAAACTCACAATAATAAGCTATCATATTAATTATTCGAAATGAAACAGTTTTTTAAAATTTATATTTTAATAGAAAACAAAAGTTTATTCATGTAAAAAGAAAATAAATAAAATAAATAAATAAAAAAAAAATAAATTAAATTAAAATAAATTCAGTTCAGTTTAAATAAAATAAATTCAGTTCAATACATCACAAGCAATATTTTATACATTTGTTGATTGTGTAAATAAAGATCTTTTTCTAAACTAATTTATGCATATGAAAAAAATTAATAAATTCACGATTTACAAAAATATTTTGCACATTTGTTGATAAAAAAAGATAAAAAGAGTTTCTAAATATAACATTTGCAAATATTTTAATTTTTTGGATTTGTGTTTTTATTTTTAATGCACTTAGCATGAATACAACGTTTTTATTATTATTTTTAATGCGTAACACCAGTTTCTACATCCTGAGAGCCGACTGTTTTAAAAATATTTATATAAATTTTTACATGTTTTCAGACTTGGTTAAAACTTATATTTTCAAATTAACACTTACCTGTTAAGGCGTCATGGTCTTTTAAACGCTTTTTACCATGAACACCATCCGAGTTTATGTCCATGCACAAATTTGGTGACATAATTTCCGTAAGCTATTTTGGCAAGCGGCCCTTTAATATTGTTTCACTACACTTCAAATAAAAACACTTTAAACCTTTCGAATTTATTTATTAATTTAGTGTATTTTTTATAATTATTTTACGCAAACAATAAATTTTTAACCAAAAATATAAAGCGAAAGGACGACACGCGGTTTTGTTTATTAATCAAACGTCTAAGACGTTAGTTATCTATACGGCGTTAAGAATTGGAGTGTTTGTATACACTTTGGTTAATGTAAATTTTGCATTGCGTAGTAGTTAGCTTGAGGTTAGCCTATACAAGCAAACTTAAAGTTAGTTTTTTTTTGTAGTTAGCTACTCATTTGACGGCAGGGGTGTTGTGAATGTCGATATGTGTTGGTGATATTATTGTTAGACGCCTTTTGAACGTTCAAAGTTTTTTGAAAATTAGTTTAACAAATTTTGTTTTCTTTTATCGCGTCGTTCTGCTGTTTTTGACAGTTGTAACACTATTTGGCATTGTGATTTAGGTTCAAACACAAGATATGAATTATATATCGTTAGTCTAATTCGCAAATGTGATAAGTCCCTTTTTTCAAATTTTACAGGAGACTCAAAAAATATAGTGGCTTTTTAAGTTTTTAAAATTTGTAAACTTTTTAAACGCAATTATTTCTACAAAATAGCTCTCTTTAAATGACCTAGATCAAAAATTAATAATAATTAATAAATAATATTCGTGGAGTTAGAACGTGCTTTCAATTTTTTATCGTAGTTTTGTGAACTTAGCGTTTTTGCAAACCATAAAATTACAACAACTTTAAACTACATAATGACATTTTTTGTTGTAGTAAAATATGTATTTTTTATAGTGTCACCGTTTTGCATTAAAATCTCAATTTTGGAAAAAAGTGGACTTAGCGTCTTTGCGAATTATACTAACGATATGAATATTATATTTGTTATTATATTATAAAATATTATATATATATGTATTATTATTTTTTAATATATTAACCTTATTTAAATTATATTCTTTTTGGTTTCTATAAATTAAAAAATTAAATTATATCCTTTTTTGATTTTTATTTTTTCACTTTTTTTAATTAAATGTTTGGCACTAAAATTTTTCTTTTGCAAATGATTTGAAACACAAATTAAAGAAAATAATGTTATTTTAAATAAGGGAACTTTATATTAACACGTTGACTGCCAACTACGAGATAACTCGTAGATTGCGTTCCCACTTTTTCTCCTATAAAACATAATTTTTGCTTTTTGATGATACCTACGATCTAAAAATAGAGTTGTTAGTAATATAATGTGAATTGTCATTTTCGGCCAGTTTTCAGAAAATTGCCGCGACAGTCAACGTATTAACACTATGCGAAACAAAAAATAAAAGAAAATGTCAAATAAAATGTGAAATCAAATACCACTATGTGTATATAAGAATAAAGAACAGAGCAAGTTTGCGAGTACTTCAAACTCAGAAATCACCCCACCCCATGAACAAAATATGTATATGATGATTGTTTATATGTATATATGATTGTTTTTATGTACTGTGCCATATATTTTGAATTTATTAATTTGTAAACAAGAAAAATGAAGGATAAATTAACTGAAAACACTCGTCTTGTGTTCTTTTGAGCATTTTCGTAGGCCTTAACAGCACAAAATATCACATATGTTAACTCATAAATTTGTAATTAATACCATAAATTCTTTTAAAATTACAATTTGATTTTCTATTTTTCCCAAAAATGTGCTTGTTCGCTAGTTTGTTGTTTACCACAACAGCCGATCAAAACAAAAAACTAGTGCATAAAACGCATTGTGTGAAACTTGTAATAAAAACGGCATAGAATGCAAGAATCGCATGTAACGTAAGGCGCTTGAAATGGATGGTATGGACTTTCGGCTTTAGATTGGAAGTCAGGGTAGGGAATGTCTGAGTTTGTTCACTCGTGTGAACACAAGGTATGATGATTTTATCAAATGTATATTAATATAGATAGATTATACATATATACATATATTTTTTTTAGATGGTCAGTGTTTTGATATTTTTTTCCTACTACATAGTATTTTGGTATCGTCAACAAAAACTTTTCATGTTATTAATGTGAAAAAATATGTACAAGATTTTCTATACTAAGTTTTATAATTACCAGAAGCATGGTCGCTGCCTGCGAAAAAGAAATATTAAATAAATATGAAAATAAAAAAATGCAGCATTTAACATTTTTATTAGGGTCAATCTTAGAAACAAAAGGATATTGAATGTTTTGAAGACATAAAATATTCCATTCATTCCGCATTAAATGTCTGAGATATTTGTTTTAATTTTTTTTTTATTTAATTTATCGCACTCAAATGAATCAATCAATCAATTTGTTATTTGTGTTCCTTTATTTAGAAGTACTCCTTATTTTTTTATTGTTCAGAATACGTTTTTACAAAAAGTATGTATGTATAAAAATAATTAATTTTTTTTGATACTTTAACGCTTAATTACATCTGAATTCATTGTTGCATTAGGTATGGTTTTTGCGTATATCTAAGTATATTGTATATTGTTACATAAATCGAAACGACCTAATATCGTTTAACAATAAAAACGATAAACAAAAGCTACCAGCTACACCAACACAATACACACGTCACAAATACACACTAATGAATACATCGAACACGTTCCAATTAAACCAACAACAACAAGCATAAGGGATGGACAAGTGTGCAAAATACCCAAGCAACAATGCGGTCGCAATAGAACTCTCGAGAAGGCGAGAACAAGAACCTTCCGCATCACCGTATAACCAGTATAGAAACGCAATTTTGACGTTTACCAGCGAATTATGAAAAGGACAGCAAATATTACCAAAAAGTATTTCTGTCCCTTTCTGATTGTCTGCCTGTTTTGTTTATTCATGTTTTTTTAGGTTTTGGGGAGGGTTTTTTTATATTGGCGAGAGTTAATAAAAATGTAATTTTTGTGTAAAACTATTAATAAATAATAAAAACAACTACTAGCAATAACAATTTTTAACTTTTTCTTTCAAGAAATTAAAAAATATTGGCAACTTTCAGCAAGAAAATTTTTTTATGAGCAGTGCGTCTTATTTTGATCTTGTAATATTTAGCTTCTTAATAATCTCTTGCACAAGAAATTATATTCATTGTGACCGAAAATCACACACATTTCGAATAATATTTAAATATTTAAGAATCTTTAAACTTTTCATTGAAGAAATTAAACAATTTCAAAATTTTCCCTTTTTTAACACAAAATAAATGTTTATTTGCATTTAATTTTTCTGCTTTATCCGCCAGTTTTCACTCTGTATATCTGTTGCTTCTAACACATTTGATTCGCAAAACATTATAACATTTTTTTCTCCCTCTAAATTGGATAGTAATTTGCTGCTATGACCGTTTGTCAAACGTCAATAGTTTCGATACTGTTTATACGGTGCTTCCGCAACTAGAACGTTCATCATACTAATCACCGTATAAACAGTATCGAAACCATTGACGTTCATTGAAGAAATTAAAAAATATTCCAAATTTTCTCTTTTTTAATACAAAATAAATGTTTATTTACATTTAATTTTTCTGCTTTATCCGCCAGTTTTCACTCTGTTTATTTGTTGCTTCTAACACATTTGATTCGCAAAACATTATAACATTTTTTTCTCCCTTTAAATTGGCTAGTAATTTGCTGCTATGAGTGTTTGTCAAACGTCAAATGTTTCTATACTGGTTATACGGTGATACTGATTACGTGCGTATATAAAAGGGCAAGACAAGGCCAGAATAGTTGTGTGATAAGAACTAGTAAAGTGAATAAACAGATTATTATTGTTGTATCGTTAAGTTGTATACGATGGCACACAAAAGTAGTGTAAGGAATAAAAAGAGTATAAGAGAAAATAAACACATATTTGTTTTTACTTGGTTTGCAATTAACGAACTCATATTTAAACGTTTTTAAAAAGGTAAAAACGTAACAATATGTATGATGTATATAAAATAATATTATGTGCATTTAATTTCGATGTAATGTAGCACGACCCTACTGTCGTTTATGCCAACACAATGTTCTGTATAGCTAATGGTCATTAACGACACAACATGTATAAACAAATGAATATCAAATAACATAAGCGAGTGTGTCATTAACATAATTCTGGGCATTGACTCTCGCTGCTTTTGACGCGTGCTCAAGCCGTCAATACATTATGTGCATGTTGTTGTTGTTGTATATTCTCCGCTGGCTAAAGGCTTGGATCGTGTTGTATACACATAAACCTATGTATTATTAATTGATAGAATATAGGCCACTAGAACATTTAAGCAAACATATGTAATAAGTTAAGAACAATATAGAATTAACACTAGATTTACCACGCCAGTCAAAATGACTGGTTTTACCTTATTAGCCTTAAATATTGACTTTGTGTGAATATTTTTTTCCGAAACTATTATATGACTTTTATAACGACAACTAAATACGATTAATTTGACAACTTATTTTGATCTTGTGTCTACTATAAAAAAAAATTTTTTTGTTTCTGATACTTATACCGATACCAGCCATTTTGACTGGTATGTTTTTCTATGGCAGAAGACAGTGTTCTTTTGCATAATATACAAAAACGAATGTGTATGGGGTTTCCTTCTAGTTCTGAAGAGGATAATGAAAGTGGGGAAGATACACAACTTGAGGCCTACAGCATATGCTAGAAGAAATATTATGGAAGAGAAGCCAAGCATTGCCTTTTTATTATTGATTGACCACCATATACATATTAGAGCATATCAAAACTTGCACCTAATTAGAAGCGTCCAGAGTTTTAGAGAAGAAATGGACACTTTCACAGGATAAATTGAAAGCTTTCATTGGAATACTGTTTGCACGACGTACATACAGTGGTGCATACAGTATTCTAAGGGTTGCATTTATGGAACAAAAAATGGGGGCCTGAATTTTTTCTAAAACTATGAGTAGGCATGAGTTTACAGAAATTTTACGTTTCATTCGTTTCGATAAAAGAAATGAAAGGAGTCAATGCTTGCAAACTGATAAATTTGCGTTAGTGTCAACTGTTTGGAACAAATTTATTGTCAACGACCAAAACTGTTTCAAACCAGGAGAAAATATTACATTAGATGAACAATTGTTTCCAACGAAAGCCAGATGTAGGTTTACACAGTATATGCCAAACAAATCAGACAAGTTTGGAATAAAATTCTGACTGGCTTCTGACGTTGAAACGAAGTACGTTGTAAATGGATTTCCTTATCTAGGAAAAGATGAAACACGAAATTTGGCAACACCTCTTAGTAAATTTGTAGTAATGAGACTACTAGAGCCTTATACCATGAAAGGTAGGACTGTAATAACCGACAACTTTTTTACCAGTGTTTCTTTAGCTTCTAAATTATTAGCCAAAAACACTACGTTGGTTGGTATCGTACGCTCAAACAAACGTAACCTTCCAAAAATTTGAAGGAAAAGAGGGATAGTATGGCTCGTTTTTCAACATTACTATAAGCAACAAATGAATGTACACTTACAGTTTATAAGAGTAAGCCCAACAAAAAGGTTGTTTTATTGAGTACTATATACAAAGGCGTCAAAATTAATACCGACAGCAAGAAGCTAATTGAAACTGTGTCTTTTTATAATAAAACCAAATTTGGTGTCGACGTCATAGATCAAATGGCACGATATGGCTAATGACATATAGTGTGAAGTCAGGATCTAGGAGATGGCCACTTCAAGTATTTTTTAATATTTTAGATTTTGTCGGAATAAATTCCTGGATTTTATATAAAAACACAACCGGAAAGAATATTTCAAGAAAGAATTTTTTGTTTCGTTTGGCTGAAGAACTCACTTTTTGATTATCAGTCATCAGGTCAAGAGATAAGAAGTGAAGCTGACTGTCCAACAACTCCTCTTCCAAAAACATTTTATTATTATTTTACCAATACTGTTTATTAATTCTATAAAACATTATAGCACATACAAAATTTAGACACTAAAACGTTATTTTTGAACACCAGTCATTTTGACAGGTGTTGGTATAAATGGGTATAAATTTTTTTTGGTAAATCTAGTGTTAAGGGAGTTGATTCGAAATTGTCGGATCAGCTAAAAAACTGTATAAAAGAGGAAATTATTCCCATATCAAGTTCAATTGAATAAAGCATATCGAGCTCTTCACTTGAGCTCTCTAAACCTGCAAATATTCAATCTTTTATTTGAAACATCCTACAAGGATGCCTGCCATAATCCTGAATTGCTATCAAAAGCACACAGTATTCGAGGCACACATATTGCCCAAAACCTTTTTTTGAAGTGCATCAAATTTTTTGGAAGTGCACCCATAATATAAAACAATTTTGTCCTGGCGGATCAGTCAAAACGATCCGCCAGTAGCGAGAAGATACTGTCTGGCCAAGAGACAGTGGGATATTCCTCATGGCTGAAGGACCAAAGCCAATCACCCTATAGGAATACAGGAAAAGGACTGGCCAATTCCTAAAGTGTCGAAGCCCAAGAGAAGAGGAGGCTACATTACAAACCGGAGGAGACAGAAAGCCATCCTCCTAAGGATAATTAACGGAGAACAACCCCCTACATGGAACGAGGCAACCAGATTGTGGGCTAAGATCGACCAATTGTTAAAGCAACGCAAGGAAACAAAAAAGGAATAAAGGTTTTTTTGTGGTATTGTATTGAAAAAAAGAAAACAAAATTTTTTAAGTTTAGCTATTTCAAAGTGGAGCGTTCCAGCCGCCCCCATAGACCAGAAAGCATTACCGCTCTTGGCAAAAATTCTTTTTCTTTAAAATAAAAAATATTTTAATTATATATCGCAACACAAAAAAAGCATAAAGAATTAATTATGTGCGATTTTTTTTAAAGTTAGTTGTAATTGTCTTATTGTTTTATTAGAAAATTAAGTTACCAAAAATATTATTATTATTATTATTATTATTATTATTATTAAAATAAAAACAAAAATTTAAACAATTTTTTTTATTAAAGTAAGAAAAAAAAAAATAAAAGAAGAATATGAATAGAAGAAAAATAAGACCAAAAAATCCAATTCAGGATACAGTGGATGAATTTGAGGACAATGAGAAAAACGTTCCAGAATTGACATTTGAACAGCATAGGTTAGCAATAGAATTAACTTGGAAATTATTAGGAAAACCAGAACCTCCTACTGACGAAGACGTAGCTTATAGAATTAGAGAGGGACCAGAAAAGGAAACAGTAGCCATGCTTAGAGGATTAGACGAACTTGAAAACAGAAATTAAAAAAGGAACAATATGTGCAAAACACAAACTAAATTAGACAGGCCAACGGCCAACGTAATAAATGAAGTAGAGATACTTCAAGACAAAATAAATTTAAATAAAATTGAAATCGGTTTAATAATAATAACTCTTTTATTGGGATTGAATTTTCTGCTTCGAATCTATACTTTGCATAATAAAAGATTAAAGAAGAAATACTTAAGTAAAGCCAATGACTTTGACAAAATATAAAAATATAGTTTTAATGGACTGGAAAGACATTTTACAAAAATTGAGACTAATAAAAGAAGGTCATATAAATGCTTAAACTTAGATAGAAGTACAAGGGACCAAACTATTGCAAAACAATAACGAATTAGAGTAATACTAAACGTAAATAATAGTGGACTCACTACTCCTCAGAAAGCTACAGCTGAGAGTTTTTTATCGGACATAAGAAGTAGAATAATAAATGTACTGACTAAAAAGGGTTTGGAAATAAATATACCAAATACACTTCACGAGGAAGTAATATATAAATTAGAAAAAGCAACCCCAGGGGCAGGAGAAGTCCTAATGGATTGTTTGATAGGGAAAGGAATTCAAATAAACTTACAAACATGACCCAAACAGTGGTAGAATTTTTAAACACTGCTTCAAAGCTTATTCCAGATTTTGACGGAAAATTTGAAAATTTGCGTTCTTTTCTTGACTCTTTGTCATTGAAGTGAAATACCAGAAATTTACTGGCTAATGAGACAACAATTGCTGAAATTATACATAAACTAAATGCCTCTGTGAAGGGTGAATCCGTCGAGGTATTATCAGCAAAAATAATGAACATAAAACAAGGCGGTAAAACTGCAAATACTTACTGCAGCGAAATTGAGAATTTAACAAAATCTTTAGAAAATGCTTATATATCGGATGGTTTATCATCCGAGATAGCGAGCAAATATTCTCTGCAGGTCGCAGTAAACGCCTTACCAAGAACTGTTCAATTGATGAAGTAAAACTTATCATGGAAACAGGTCAATTTAACAGCATGAATGAGGCTGTCAGTAAATTTGTAAACAGTTGCACTGAAGTGCAAAATGCAATCCTGCATTTTAGAAACAGATATAACCAAAACAACTACCACAGAAATAAGACAAAATTTCGTAAAAACTTCAATCAACAAAGACAAAATAATAATTTCAACAATAAACTCCAACAAAGACCCAGCCATGGCTATGGTAATAGAAACCAACGTGGAAACAGAAACTACGTTAGGACGACGGGATGTAACAATAATGACTCGGAAAACTCCGATACCCCCTAAGATAAATTCATTACAGAATAGGATATACAACTTAAACCTCAACTTAAGCTTTTTCATAAACGTTGGAATTGATAACACTAAAAACATAATAACACTACTAGTTGATACAGGCGCAGACATTTCTGTTATAAAAACAAAATTCTTTGCATTACACCAAATAAATAGAAATAGAACAACATCAATAAGTGAAATAGGACAGGGACAAATCAAATCAAAGGGAGGAGTGTTCTTTGACATAAGATTTAATAATTTCTTAATACCACATTACTTTCAAGTGGTACAGGACAATTTTCTCATACCCTGTGATGGAATCATTGGTATGGATTTTATCAAGAAATATAACTGTGTATTGGATTTTAATGAGGAAGATGATCACCTTGTTTTACGTCCATCTAATTTATCACGTACAATAGAGATACCAATTACGAATAATTACAATGAAATAACATTGCCACCAAGATCAGAAGTGATTTGGCAAATTAAATTCTTAAATCATAATAATGACATATTCATACCAAATCAGGAAATAGCACCAGGCGTTTTTGTACCAAATATCATAGTAAATTCAAACAGAGCATTTATTCGTTTCTTAAACACTAATGACAACATTGTAACTATTAAAAACAATAATATAAAAACAGAAAACCTGATTGATTATGAGATAATTACACAAAATCTAAGCAACAGTAAGCAAAGAGAATCAAAAATTACTAATATTTTAAAGAAAAACTTTCCTAAACAATTCCATTCCACTTTAACAAACTTTGTACCGAGTACAGTGATATTTTCGCTTCGGAAACAGAACCAATAATCGCTAATAATTTTTATGAACAAAAGTTGAGTGTAGGAGATAAACAACCACTATACATTAAAAACTATCGTATACCACAATCACATAAGGAAAAGATAGACAAACAGGTTAAAAAACTGGTGGATGATAATATAATTGAACCGTCATTTTCAGAATATAATAGCCCAATTCTATTGGTGCCAAAGAAGTCGCTTCCGGGTTCGGATAAAAAGAGATGGCGACTTGTTATAGACTATAGGCAAATAAATAATTAATATCAGATAGACCAACTTGGCAGAGCAAAATATTTTTCCTGCTTGGATTTAATGTCCGGTTTTCATCAGATCGGATTGGAGAAGAACTCCAGAGATTTAACATCGTTTTCCACAAACAATGGTTCTTATAGATTCACAAGACTCCCATATTGTTTAGGAATAGCGCCGAATTCCTTTCAGAGAATGATGACGCTTGCTTTTAGCGGCTTAAAGCCAGATCCGGCGTTCCTGTACATGGATGACCTGGTCGTATTAGGATGTTCCGAGAAACATATGCTTTCCAATTTGAAAGACGTCTTCAATCTGTGTCGCAAATTCAATCTAAAGCTACACCCTGAAAAATGTTCATTCTTCATGCGAGAGGTAACCTATCTTGGTCATAAGTGTACTGATGAGGGAATACTTCCATATGACAGCAAGTATTCGGTAATCAAAAACTACCCGACGCCTTCTGACGCGGATAGTGCCAAAGGATTTGTTGCCTTTTGTAATTACTACCGAAGGTTTATAAAAAATTTCACCTTACACGATTGTCCAGAAAAGGTGTTCCATTCGAATAGGCAAATGATTGCGAGTTGGCGTTTGGACACTTAAAGAAGGCTTTAATGAGTCCAACATTGCTTCAGTATCCTGATTTTACCAAGGAGTTTTGCATAACAACAGACGCAAATAAACATGCATGCGGTGCGGTTTTGACTCAGGAACATGAGGGTAAGCACCTACCGGTTGCTTATGCTTCAAAGACGTTTACCAAGGGAGAAAGTAATAAATCTACCATTGAGCAGGAATTAACTGCTATACACTGGGCTATAACACACTTCAGGCCATACATATACGGAAAACATTTTTTGATCCAAACCGACCATCGACCTCTTTCATACCTGTTTTCGATGAAAAATTCCAGTTCCAAATTAACAAGAATGAGACTGGATCTGGAGGAGTGTGATTTTACAGTTGAGTATCTTAGGGGAAAGGATAACTATGTCGCGGATGCATTGTCGCGAATTACAATTGAGGACTTTAAAAACATAAATAAAAAGATATCGTGCGTATTAAGAGTCTCGACAAGATCGATGACTAAACAAAAAACCAGTAGTGAAATAAAAAATCAGCATAAAAAAGATAAAATAGAGAAGCCCAAAATTTATATTCCAATTAAGAATAGTGATGTCAGAAAGTTTTATAAATTAAAGATTTTTCCTAGCAAATGCTACATAAAGAAAGGAAAATCAATATTAGCTAGCTTAACAATGAATGATACGTTTACTTCAGAGAAATTTGACTTAAGACAATTTTTCTCTAGGCTTGAAAAAGTGGCCGGTAACCTAAATATTAGTAAATTACAAGTAGCACCTAGTGAGAAAATTTTCGAATTTATCTCAATGAATGATTTTAAAGATACGGGCAATAAAATAGTGAAGAAAATTGGAATAGCGCTATTAAACAGAGTAACTGTAATTGAAAAGAAGAATACTAAGGCAATTCTTGATATTATGCTGAAATATCATGGTGATCCCATTGAAGGAGGTCATTGCGGGATATACAGAACCGCTGAAAAGATAAAAAGATATTACTACTGGAAAAACATGACAAAAGACATAGCTAAATACGTTAAGGCATGTCACAAATGTCAATTAGCAAAAACAAACAAACACATTAAATGTCCAATGATTATCACAGAGACACCCAATAAACCATTTGATACGGTCTATGTGGACACAATCGGACCATTTCCAAAATCACTTCATGGAAATGAATACGCAGTCACGCTAGTGTGTGACCTAACCAAATATCTGGTAACGATACCAATACCAAATAAATCAGCAAAAACTATCGCAAGAGCGATATTTGAGAACTTTGTACTTACCTATGGTCGGATGAAGACGTTCATTTCGGACATGGGTACAGGATACAAGAATTCTATGCTGACTGAACTTTGCAACCTATTCAAGATTGAAAAACTAACGTCAACAGCACATCATCACCAGACTTTAGGTACGATAGAAAGAAGCCATAGAACTTTTAATTAATACGTACGCTCATATATATCAGTAGATAAAGACGACTGAGATGAATGGCTTAAGTATTTTACATATTGCTTTAATACAACACCATCAACTGTGCATAATTACTGTTCTTTTGAGTTGATCTTCAGTAAAATACCAAATAGTTTTAAAGATTTTGGTGAAATAGATAGAGTTGCACCACTATACTATGTAGATAACTATGCCAAAGAGGCAAAATTTAGGTTAGAAATACCACTTAAGAGAGCAAAACAATTATTAGATGTAAATAAAATGGAGCAGAAAAACAATTACGATAAGGATATATTAGACTACAATTTTAAAATAGGTGACTTAGTTTTACTCAAAAATGACAATGGACATAAGCTAGAACAATCTTATAAAGGTCCATATAAAATTAAGAAATTAGATTTAAAAAATAATGTAACCATAGTGGATAAGAAAACTAATAAAGAACAAATAGTACATAAGAACAGACTTAAGCTATACAATAAAAATATATAACTAAATAACTGAGCGCTCAAGAAATAATAATAATAATAATAAAAATATATATATATATATATATATATATATATTTATAAGTAGGGAGCATAGTACGCTCGAACAAAATTTTAATTAAGAAATTAAAAGATAGTAATAAATTTAGTTTAATAATTAATTTTTATTATTGTAAAAGAATGTCCATAAAACCCTCAGTTATATGAACATTCTTCCGAAAAAGGGAGGTGTAGCACGATCCTACTGTCGTTTATGCCAACACAATGTTCTGTATAGCTAATGATCATTAACGACACAACATGTATTAAAAAATGAATATCAAATAACATAAGCGAGTGTGTCATTAACATAGTTCTGGGCATTGAATCTCGCTGCTTTTGACGCGTGCTCAAGCCGTCAATACATTATGTGCATATTGTTGTCGTTGTGTATTCTGCGCTGGCTAGTATGGGAATTATGCTTTGTTTGCATTACTGGTGTTGGGCTGAAGGCTTGGATCGTGTTGCATACACACAAACCCATGTATTATTAATTGATAGAATATAGGTCACTAGAACATTTAAGCAAACATATGTAATAAGTTAAGAACTATATAGAATTAAGGGAGTTGATTCGAAATTGTCGGATCAGCTAAAAACTGTATAAAAGAGGAAATTATTCCCATATCAAGATGAATTGAATAAAGCACATCGAGCTCTTCACTTGAGCTCTCTAAACCTGCAAATATTCAATCTTTTATTTGAAACATCCTACAGTAATTATGTATTAATACAGCAATTGCTTATATTAAAAATATGAACAGAAACTTTTCAAGATTATTTCCATTTTTGGCTAGAACTTACAAAAATGTGAGGAATAATTTATAATTATATAATAACAATAGAATTAAAAAATATTAAAATTAACAAAATTTATTAATGAATATGAATAAAAATTAATACATAATATTTGAGTTAAATTGTAAATAAATTCAACAAAATGTATAAAAATTAATGGCAAATTCAAATAAAAATTCTTCAATATGAATAAAATTTTACTAAAATAATTAGTTTAAAATTAATTTAAAATTTCATCAAATACAACTAAATTTCGTCATATTTACACACATTCTGCTAAATAACAAAAGAAATATTTTCTCTACGCCCTTCAGATGTTTAGCTACCAGCAAAAAGGTGATTATATCATCTATGTAGACGATATACAGTGGCTCACACCTTTAAAAAAATTAAGCTTGTATAATTTCGAAACGAAACAAGATATTAAAAAAATTTGAATAAGATATGAATATTATTAAAAATTAAAAAAAAAAGTTTTATTCAGTCTCAAATGTAAACTTACAAACTAGAAACTAAAAATATAGGAACCCAATTAGTCACAGCTTATTTCAACCACTTACAATAAACAAACAATTAAATGATTAATTAACTAATAGTTTTAATTTCAAAATTTAGTATGACCTCTTTTTTGCTTAATTACACCTTTCAGCGTTTTTGCTTTGATTCCACTTTCTAGTAGTTTGGAGAGTTATTTTTGCCCATTCCTCATTCAGAGCTGCTATACGGTGGTTTTTGTTCGAGATCTGGTGTTAGCGGACGTTTTGATCTAAAATTGCCCATAAATTTGAGATTGAATAAACATTTTTTTAAAAATTTTTAAACATATTCTATAAACACTTATTAAAATTTTTTTAATGGTGTCGGTTGAAATAAGCTGTGAGCCACTGTATATTCTATTGAAAAGAATAAATTTGCTTTCCTTAAGTTATCAATAATAGCCAAAGTATCAGGAATTAAATAATGGTAGCTCTTAGTTTTTGAGTTTAAATTCTAGAAATGGAACGATACAAGCAAATACAAGTACATACTAGATAATGTTCTGCCGATACCAAGTATTTTTGGTATTTTGGTACTTTGCAGCAGAGAGTATCGGGGAAATATGGTAGGTATCGGAGAAATATGGAAATATCAAAAGAAAGGTAAACAGAGGCGACACGCAATTTGCACACTACCAATTTAATGTGAAAGAGACAGCAAATATTACTAAAAAGTATTTCAGTCCCTCTCAGATTCTTTATTCTTTATTGTCGTTTAGTTAAATTAGTCCAAAATAACAAATTTTTAATTTGTGATTAACTAGCAAAAAAAAAAATAAAAAATAAATAATTCAAAAAGTAAAAGAAAAAGATACTATACAATTTTGTGATGAAGGTGTGCTACGTGTATTAAAACAATTACTGCAATATTTCTGTGCATTATGGCAAAATTTAAAACAAATTCTCTTATTTTTTCTCTAAATATTTAAAAAACAAAAGTTTTATTTATATCGACACAAAATAGAATTTAATATTTGCTGTTCTTTATTCTGTGGGTGTTATTTGTTTCCAAACAAACAAAAAATAAAATAAAAAATAATGTTTTCTAGAACAAAGAGATTGTGGCAAAAGAAGAAAATCTGTAGCTAAATTGATTTCGAATCTACTGACTAAATTCGAAACGGTTTCAAGGGTAAGTACATATGTATATGATTTATTATTAAATACCCACATTTTTCTGGAACGTTAAATGTATTATGAGTGAAATTAAAATGGCTTTTGATTGTTTCATATAATGATACCGTAGCTCAACGTTGTATGGGAAGTGTTGTAAAATAATTAAGTGGCAGAGGCTAAATACTTGTCTTGTTTAGATCGCCACAACGAACTTCAACACCAGTGGTAAAATTTAAACTGTTGTCTGTCCACTGTTGGCTTCTGATGTGACGATGCAAACCTGTCACCAAATACACCACCTCCGTATTCGGTTTTCCTAATGAAACAGTTTACCAGTAAATCAAAAGTCCTTCTTAGGACGACAAAGATTAAAAAAACAGATTTCGTTTTCTTCACAACTTGCAGCATTTATTGATTTATTTTTATGTATTTTTTATCAATTTATCCATTATATTATATTAAGGATTGTTTAATGTTTTTTTTGTGTTCGCTGTTATACTTACTTAATACATACAATTGTGGATTATTTGTTAACAGTCCACTAGGCATTTTGAAAGCAAACGTTTGTTTGATATACACTGGCGAGCAAAAATGATACATAATATTAACAAAATATTTTAAATCCAATATTTTTTGTATTTATTGCAGTAAGTAAGAAATTGTAAATAAAAAATTTCAGACGTTGAAATGAGATCGAGATCGAGAATTTGTGGGCAATTGTAAAACGAAAATTGGCACAGTATGAAAACCCTCCAAATAACCTTAACGAATTGTGGCTAAGAATTGAGGCAGAGTGGCAAAGTATAAACAGCGAAACCATCAAAAAACTGGTAGAAAGCTTACCAAAACGCATTAAATCAGTAATAAAGAATAAAGGATTATGGACAAAATAATGAATTTTTCATTTGAAACGAAACGAGCAAAATTGGATAAATGCTACTAAATAATATTTAAGCTGTATTTTATATTTAAAAGGAAATAATATTACTGAAAAGTTTTTGTTTTAATTAGATACTCTAAATAATGTTTAACATATGGATTGTTTTATTTTATTTTAATAAATAAAGTACAAATATAAAGTTTATATGTTTTTAATATTATGTATCCATTTTTGCTCGCCAGTGTACATCAGACGGTTTATAGCTTTTATATCAAAGGTCCTTTTAAGGGTCACAAATATTAAAAAAAGAGTTTTATTCTTATTTTAAGGACCACAAATATTAAAAAAAAAGATTATATTAGGATTAGGATTAATAATTTTTTTAATAAAAAGTGACTATCAAACAGTTTTTTTGTCATACAAAGTACATGATTGTTGCAGATGGTGAGTGCTTAGATGATGAGGATAGAGGAATGTGTGTAGTTTGTGGGTATATTGAAATGGAAATGAATTTTGAATATTTTGTAGAAATTGATGATATTTTAGTAGAATAATAGAATAGTGGGAAACGTGAGTCGGAACTGATGTATTTGTTGACATCTTTCATCCACCGTCACTAACTTATTGTTTAAACAATTGAGAGGTATATTCACCAGTTTCTGAAATAAAAAGTTATATTTGTTGTTATATTTTTTTACTTACTCTACTTTTAGTAACTTTTTTCAATTTGACCGGAAATTGATAACCGTGCGATTAATAATAAAAAGTTACTTATTTATAACTTTTTCAATCAAGAAATTAAAAAAAATTGGTAATATACACTACTTCCTCCAAGACAATTTTTATGTGCAATATGTCTGCAAAATTACACACATTTTGATTTTGATAAATATTTACGAATTTTTAAGATTTTAATTGAATAAATTAAAAAAATATTCAAAATTTTACCTTTTTTAACAGCAAATAAATGTTAATTTACATTTAACTTTTCTACTTTATTCGCACGTTTTCGCTCTGCATATCTGTTGCTTCTAACACATCTGCTTTGCAAAACTTGTAATATTTTTTTCTCCTTGAAAATATAACGGAGACTGACTTGCCGAATAAAACCAGACAGGTGAATCAAATTAAATAAATTTTTGATTTCCAATTTTCAACAAAAAACATTCGAAGCTTGATAAAATTTTTCTGTGAAAAAAAAAGAAAAATCCTTTTAGCCTCTATCTAGGGAAGTTACCTATTTCCTATTCTGTGAAAAACAGTTAGTAGGACTAGTCTGGTATTATTCGTTTTGGTGAAATAATTAAAGCCGATTGCATCAAAAGAAAAATAGGATTTCATTATTTAAAGGTGGTAAAACAGAATTGTATGCAAAAGCCTAAAAGATCAAAAACAGAAGTTAAGCGATAAGAGAAGAAAGGTTAAAAAACTATGAACAAAAAGTAAATTTACAACAATAAATGCCACAGTGACTATTTGGTTAAATAATATTCCCAGAAATTAGGGTAATTTATGAAATTTTCAAAATTATCATAACGCGTATACGGCATGAAATTAAAACACAGTTATCAAAGTGCAATTTTGATTTGATTTAAAGTAAATGAAATAAAAACCCTTAAAATGCTGATAAGATAAATGCAGATCTAGAAAACAAAAGGACTTGAATGTCAATCCTTAATCCATGCAGCTTGCTGTTACTTTACAATAATCGCTGCAATAATCTAAACGAATACTATAAAAAAATATCCTGTTAAGCCATAAAAATATAATATAGCTGTCGCAGTAGTTTATTTCTTCCCTTTCGATCCGATAGGACAACTAATGGTGGTGGAGTTGCGGTGTACATCAGAACGGACATTACATGTAGAGAGAAGAGTAAAAATGATGGTGGCAGTATTGAGTACATTTTACTGGAAATTTTTAATAATAATGAAAAGCTACTAGTTGGTACTTTTTATAGGCTCAGCAGACATAAATATGAAGCTAATGTTGGAAGTTCTTAGTTCACATACTCTTGGGTATGCTCATGTTATCTTAACAGGTGATTTCAATGCGAACATTTTAGAAGATAATAGTTTTTTAGAAGATATGAGCGCTATTGGTTTGAGTTTACTCAATGATAGAAATCCAACTCATTATACGTCCACTTCCAGTGCACTTCTGGATCTTTGTTTTATTAATGAAATTTCTCATTTGCTAAAATTTTGATCAATTATCCGCATCTATGTTTTCGCACCATGATATGTTATTCATATCATACGATTACCGGATCAAGGAATCCCAAAAAAGTCAAACATTTGAATACAGGGACTACGATTCCCTTGCTGTTGACCTATCATCCTTAAATTGGAGTCAAGTGTTTTTTAATTGTTCTGTTGATGAACAATTAAACTATGTTGACAAAAGTTTAAAATATCTTTATGAAAAGCATATTCGTGTAAGAACAAAATTTCTTAGGACTGATAGACCATGGTTCACTTCTGAGATTAAGGATCTGATTGACATTCGGAATCGTGAATATGCCAGGTGGAAACGCTTTAGGACTCCTGAACTTTACGAAATTTTTAAACCTGCGAGGGCTGCCGTTAATGCGAAGATTAGGCGATCCAAATCAATATCCTATGGCAATCATATTCGAACTTGTATAGACTCACAGAGAAAGTGGAGGGAAATTCGTAATTGGGTTTGGTAAATCGTGTCAGTGATGATCCCAGGGAGATTGATGTAGATCAGGTAAACCACCAGATTGCAAGTATATCATTGCTACCTATAAACTTAGGTTTTTATGATAGCATTAGACTGAATCAACGACAAACGCATGAGTTCAATTTCATGCATTTTAGGCAGGAAGAAGTACTGAGGTCATTTATTGGCGTTAAATCGAATGCTATTGGATATGATGGTGTGCATCCAAAATTTATTATACACTTATTTATTTCACTCATTTTTTCAATACAATTGTCACCACCTCTACACTTTCGTTGTGAACATTCATTGTGGTTTTAACAATACGGATAGTTACGGTGTGTTTAAAGCGAATTATTAGTGGTAGATCGAGCGACTATTTAATTAATTTATTAATTATTTTGTAGAACTCTTTCGTGCGAGTGTTTTGGTGTTTGAAACATTAAATTCGGTCGTGTATTTGGCGAGCAATTAGTGTTTAAATAATTTATTATTTGAGAATATTTAATATTTTCATAAAATAATAAATACAAAAGAGAAAAAAGACTCGTATATTTGGCTGTGCTATTAATAGATTTTCTATATCGGTTTAAAAGTACAAACGAAGAAGAGAGAAAAGACTCGTTAATCTGCTGTGTGATAATAATAGAACATTTTGCTGTTCTATAAATAGAACTTGTGGTGAGGTTGGTAATTTTTCCAACTTTGTGGTGGATTTTGTATATCCTACACGGTTTGTGGCTTGGCTAGCGGTGAGTGCAAATTTTCCGTTATATTTGAATTTAATATTTTTTCTATTATTTGCCTGTGGTAAGGTTTTTGACTTTGGTAAATTATTCGTAAAATTTGAATTGTTTTATATTGAGGTGTTATATTTGATTTTACGTCGTTAAAAAAGGTCATGCCGCCAGAACGTCGGCGTAGGAAGGGCAAGGGTGACGCGTCGGATCTGTCTGAGGTGCAGACCGACGCCACCATGGGGCCGCCGCCAACTCCGGTGCCACGCGTTAGGCACACGGAAAGTGAGCTATCCAGCTCGGAAGCCGAGGCCGATGAGGGGAAGCGGTATAAGCCGGGAACGCCGCCTGCGACCCGTGCTGCTGCCGCAGTTGTTACTGATGCTGCTGCCGTTGCGGTTGGCGGGAATGCTGTATCTGCAGCTAGCTCTGTTGGCACAGCCGTTGCTGCACCCGTTGCCGCCCCGAAAGCTAGGGAGAGCAGACTGCGGAGGAAGGTGGCGCCTGAAAATGGCGTTGTTGATGAGCTTAAGGCCGTCACGACGAGCCTCCTGGAGGAGGTCATGGTTGACGGTGTCTCCGCTGTCTTGGGCAAGAGTGTGTTGACACACTCGGGTCGTTACGAGTCCCTCGTTATGCGACTGTTGGCCGAAAATGAGCGCCTCAGAGGAAGACTAGACGTCTATGAGTCTGGTGCGGTTGCCCGTGGTGGTGGACCAGCGGCTGTCCCTCGGACGCCTGCGGCACCACCCGTTCCAGTGGCAACCCGACGCAGCCAGGGGCAGTTTCCTGCTCTATCTGCTGCGTCGGTAGCAGCCCCGAAGCCCGTGGAGACCTGGTCGGTCGTCGTCAAGGGCAAGAAGGGTGTGACGTCAAAGGAGGTCGTGGAGAAGGTGGTGAAGGAGGTGGGCCCCACTTTGGGGGTCCGTGTACATGAAGTTCGGCCAACAAGAGATGGCGGTGCGGTCATCAGGACCCCGTCTGTCGCTGAGAGGGAGAAGGTAGCTGCCAACTCGAAGTTCGGAGAGGTAGGCCTGGAGGTGTCCGTAAGGGACAAGCTCGGTCCGAAAGTGGTCGTGCAGCGGGTGCATCCGGAGATCACCCCGGACGTATTCATGGAGGAGCTCTATTCCTGGAATTTCAAGAATAGGATGACTCCCGAAGTTTACCGGAAGAGCGTCCGACTGGTGACTGGTCCATGGAAGCCCACGGGCAACCCTGTGAACGTCGTGCTGGAAGGTAGCGATGAGGCCATGCAGCTTTTGCTGGACAATGGCAGGTGCTATATAAAATGGTTCAGTTTCTTGGTGCGCCAGCACGACGCCGTTCCAAGCTGCTACAGGTGCCTGGGCTTCGACCATATGGTCAGAGAGTGCAGGATGAAGGAGGAAGTGTGCCGGTTCTGTGGACAGGCCGGCCATCGAGCTTCTCGCTGCACTAACGAAATCTACTGCCGAAACTGCGCGCTTAAGGGACTCCCAGCAGGACATCTCATGATGTCCTCGGTGTGTCCCGTATACAGCGCTATAGTCGCCAGGGCGAATGCACGCCATTAATATGGAGCGACAACTTAAGATCCTTCAGCTGAACTGCCAGCGTTCGTATGCCGTGATCTGCGAACTCGGGCAGGGGATACGCGCCATAGGAGCAACTTTTGCGCTCGTACAGGAGCCGTATACGTCGGGTGGCCTCACTAGAGGGTTGCCGGGGGGTATGCGAGTTTATACGGACTGCGGGGGAAACTCTGCAATAATAGTTAATGATAGGGACCTGGACTGTACCATTGTTAGTAGGAGTCAGTGGGGGGTTTCCCTCTCAGTAGAGGGATATTTTGGGAGGATACTTTTAGTAAGTATCTACTGTAGGTTTGGGGGGTCTCTTGAGCCTTATCTAGTGTATATGGATTCGGTGCTACTCCTCGCGAGTAGCTTTCCTGTAATCCTAGGTCTCGATGCAAATGCATGCTCTTCAATGTGGTTCTCAAAAATGGGTAGGAATGCTCCTGCTCATGAGAACTATCGGCGAGGAGTCATGCTCAGCGAGTGGATGGTCACAAAGCGCCTCGTTGTTCTCAATGAGGCTAGTGACTTATATACTTTTGATGGCCCTAGAGGTGTTAGCGACATTGACGTGACAGCTGCAAGTGGGGTAGCGAATACTGTTTTTGATTTTAGGTGGAGGGTGTGTGACAACTGGGGCGTGAGTGATCACAATCTCATTGAGATTGTTGTGAACTCTCGCAGACGAACGTGGGGATCGGACCATGTACGCAGGTGGCCGGATCGATACTCGAACTGGGACAACTACTCGGAATTTGTTAGGCACCAGGCTTCGATTATGCCGTTTGATGACTTTAGGACACTTACGATTCGTGACCAAGTGGAACAAATAGATCGGTGGATGTGTTCGGCAAATGATTCTCTGCTTGGTAGACGTCGTAAGATTAAGCCTGGCGGGGTCATTTGGTGGACAGAGGAGCTGGATCGGATGCGCAGGTCCGTCAGGCGTCTTCGGAGTCATTTCCAGGATGCCCGTCGTGCTGGTGCCTCTGATCTAGCAACTCGTGAGGCCGATTTCCGTTCTGCTTTAAGACGCTACAAAGACAGAATTGTTAGGGCCAAGGAGGGCGATTGGAGGAGTTTCGTACGAGACAATAGGGATGACCCCTGGGGTGCGGTTTACCGTATCTGCAGGGGCAAGAATAATCGTGAGGCAGACCTCTCTCTCCTACAAGTTGGCAATTCCACATTGTCTTCTTGGAGAGAATGTACAGACGCTCTACTGGGGGTTCTCTTTCCTAGTGCGGAACCGATCGACTACTCTCCTCTCATTAGGGAGATGGTCGATCCTCCAATCTTGGAGAGCTCGGAAGTTTCGGACAGTATTTGTCAAGTCAGAAGCAGAAAATCGCCGGGTGTTGATGGTATGAGTGGAGAGATGTGTAAAAGCATCTATAAGGCCATACCGCGGCACCTGGACTCAATCTTTGGAAGGTGTATTAGCGAAGGCCATTTCCCGGAAGCCTGGAAGTCAGCCCGTGTTGTGATCCTCCTGAAGTCTCCTGATAGGGTGAGGAGTAATCCTCGCTCTTATCGGGGCATCAGTCTTCTTCCGGTACTTGGAAAAGTATTGGAAAGGATTATGGTGTATCGACTAAGGGAGTGTTACAGCGAGGGCCCTTCTGAGTTTCAGTTTGGTTTTAGGGAAGGTAGGAGTGTAGAGGATGCTTGGATGCACGTAAAGAGTAGTGTTGGCGGCTCATCTGCCAAATATGTACTAGGACTTTTTATTGATTTTAAGGGTGCATTTGACTATCTCTCTTGGGATAGAGTTCTTTCTAGATTAGAAGAAATAGGTTGTAGGGAACTAGAACTTTGGAGGAGTTATTTCCGGGACAGGAAAGCTTGCGTTGTAGGTGCCAGCGACACGGTTTGGAGGGATGTCGTACGTGGTTGTCCGCAGGGCTCCATTTGTGGTCCATTTATTTGGAACCTAATGATGGATCCTCTGCTGAGGCTACTAGCGCGTTCTTTTAAGGTGTGTGCATATGCGGATGACCTGCTTATCCTCGTCGGGGGTCAGTCTCGTGCTGAACTTGAGATGAGGGGAGAGCAGGCCATGCGTGATGTAAGTGAGTGGGGCGATCGTGCAGGCGTCGAAGTGGCGATGGACAAATCTGAGATGATGTTGCTCAAGGGCACATTATCTCGGGGTCGCCCTCCACTCATTCGATCTGGCAACGCTAGTCTCCGATATGCGACTCAGGTCAAATATCTGGGAATAACGGTTGGTGAGAGAATGAACTTTTTGGTTCATCTCCCTCAAGTCAAAAGCAAGCTTACTGCCGTAGTAGGTAAGATTAGACGCATCCTTAGAAGTGACTGGGGCCTAAGCAGGCGTGCTGTTCGTGTCATATATGGAGGGCTTTTCGTTGCCTGTGCAGCGTTTGGTGCTCCCGTATGGTACGAAACGGTTATGTCTGTTGTTGGCAGATACAAGGTCTTGTCAGTTCAGAGAGTAGCTATGTTAGCGTGTATGCCAGTTTGTAGGACCGTTTCGACGGTAGCTCTACAGGTCTTGTTAGGTGTGGCACCCCTTGACCTGGAGGTGATACGACGTGCAATCGCCTTCAAAATCAAGAGGGGACTACCACTTTTAGATCATGATTGGGTTTCTGCTTCTGACTTGGTGAATTTGGAGAGTAGGGAAATAAAGACACTCTTAGATGAGTGCCTTGTTTCAAGGTGGCGGACCCGATGGACCAATGCAGACGAGGGTAGGTTAACGTATGAATTCATACGTGACGCGGACTTCGTACGTCGACGCCCGAACTTTGGCTTCGGCTTAAGTTTGGGATTTTTACTTACGGGACATGGCTCACTTAATGCATTTTTGCATAAAAGAGGTCTGTCCGACTCTCCGGAATGTGGGTGTGGGAGGGGACCTGAGACTGTCGAACACATTATTACAATGTGTTCATACTATGATGACATTAGGTGCTTAGATAGTATGGGAATAGCCCATACTGGGGCGGGTTGGGATTTTAGTAGGGCTTTAGTGGACAGCCGGACTTTAGTTAAGTTGGGCGATTTTGCCCGTGAAGTATTTGTTAGGAAAAATAGGAGGTATAGCGGAGGTAACCCCGAAATGTGATCACCCACGTGGTGTTCTCCGCGTCGAGCGCCCCTTGCTCTTATTGTCGCTTTCGTCTGTCCCTGGGCGTAGATGGGCATGCGATCGTTGACAGTTTTGAATCGATTGCTGCTGGTTCTTTTGCTCCGCTTCGCCGTTCCTGTTGCTGCTGCTGCTGTCTTTGTGCGGGCCCAATTTGCCCCTCTCCCTTGCTGTCATCATCCCCGTCATCCCCGTCATCGCCGTCATCGCCGGCATCCCAGTCATCCCCGTCGTTGCCGTCACCGCCGCTGCCAAGCCTGCTGCGTTGTTGTATGTCCTTTTGTCACGTTTGTTTTGTCCATTCCTGGTGCCACACCATGTGGCCAAAGCCTCGTCCGTGAGGACGCTGTTCAATGTCAGTCACGTAAGTGTTGTTCTTTATGTTGATGTATGTTGATTGTGTTGCTGTGGGCCACCAGTCCCGAACTGTTTGGAGTTCAACTGGTAGTAATCGATTTGATTACGAGGTCTGACCGGAGACTTAATTCTGGTACCACGGGAGCCAGGAGCAGGCAGGTTCCAGCCTGGCTGTTGGTGTGGCCCCTTTTGGGAGCATCGTGGTGGCTGTGGTTAGGACCCAAATCGCGGGAAGAGTCTAGTCAGTAGGCTCGGTGTGGAGTTGCATATTCAACCGGGTGCCGTGACCCAAAGATCGGAAGGAGTTTTAGATAGGCTCCGCTCCTAACCAAGGGGGAAATCATGTCCAAATACATGGTTTCGAATTGGTACTCAGGTGTAGCAGTCTGCTACATTTGGGGGCGTTGGTAGACGCATTGTATTTCACCCTGTGCGAAGAGCACCGTGGGATTAGGTCCACGCGGACAGGTACCCACGTAAAACACGACATCGTTGTCACCACCTCTACGTACCCATCGTTATGGAAACATCCTAAAATCGTACCAATTTTAAAACAGGATAAAAGTTTTCGGCCTAATGCTATATTACCTTACTTATCGAAGGTCTTTGAAAAATTATTTTATATGCAAATTAGTAGTTATTTGTATATTAACTTGTTAATGACGAAAAATCAATCCGGTTTTTGACAACGGCACAGCTGACTTAGTGAGTTGGTTGATGTGGAAATTAGGTGTCAAATTGATATACGTAACACTATGTCTTTTCTTGTGCTACTGGATCATTCTAACCCTTTGACGACCATAGGCAAGTATGCTTGCCCGGGGGTTTTTGGCTTATATAATTGTCCAGGTTGCAGATAGAGCAAATATGTCAGAGAATGTTTTATAGAAGAAGATTGGGGCAACAAAAATGTAGTTGAGTGCAAAACCCTATCTGGCTTCACTTGTACTCTACGAGGGTCCAAATTTGGCCAAATAATGGTCTTTATACCGAGGGCTACTACAGGGGAAAGATAGGACACAAGGGAATGGGAGTCAATTATGTTTTGGATTTAGCCTTCGTCTATCAAAAAATATAATGAACAATTTTGGATAAACTCCAAACTGCCTAAAAATAGTAATTTTATTTTTGGCAACAAATCCCCCAACAAATCAATGGCGTTACTGATAGGAGCACCTGAAAATTTGATCGCATATTCAAATTAATGGATCAAATATAGACTTTGTTAGAAGAGCTAAGAATCTTGGCATAACACTGAATAGGGAACTAAATTGGTCGGATCACGTCAAAATGAACTGTGGAAAAACTTTTGCAATGATTCGAAATCTCTGGATGTCACAGTATTTTACACCAACTAATATTCGAATGCTATTGGCGAAGACATATTTGCTACCGACTCTTATGTATGGATGTGAGCTGCTTGCTAGCTGCGATGCAGTTAGTAGACGAAGATTTAACGTATCTTACAACGCTATAGCACGATATATTTTTGGCATTAGGAGAAATAGGAGCATATCGCATCTCGCCCGACTAATTTATAATGTCACATTTGACAATTTAATGAATTGCCGGACTCTTCTGTTCCGCGACAGCCACTTTATTTATATGAGAGATTAGTATTTCTAGGTCGAATAGAGGGAACAAGATAAATTCTATGAGATATAACAAGGCCATCTCTCAACAACACTTTTACATTCATTCCATCCGTCTCTGGAGCCAACTTCCCCCTCAAATACAAATGATCAATAATGCAACCCATTTCAAAAATGCCGTTTTCAAGCACTTTGCATTGATAATTTTCTCTAAATTTGTAAATGTAATTTCCGTTTTTCCCCCTTAGTCTTATTATTTTATTTATTTATTATAATTAACATAACACAACAAGATTTTAATCTTATAAGTTATAGTGGTATGCTTAGGATCAGTAAGATATGAAACATTAAAAAATAACATTAATTAAATATAAGAAATTAAATAAAAATAACAAATTAATATAAACATTAAATTTAAGTAAAAATATAATTTGAATCAATTTAGAAAACTAACAATACTACAGAAATAAATAAAAAGTTAAAAGATAGATAATCATAAAAATATAAAAAAAATATTTTCAAAAAATCGGTATAAAAAAGTAAGAATAAATATTTAACCGATATAATAACCAAGCTAATAATGTAAAAAACTTTTCATTAAGAGAACAATTTAAATAACTCCTTTTTGAACGCGTTTGCATTGCCTAATTTTTGGATGTAATTTGGTAGGGAATTCCAAAGACTTGTTGTGTGTATAAAAAACTGTCGCTGTGACAGAAGAGTCCTGTACCGTTGTTGAATAATCGTCATGCCCCGGAATGATCTAGCAAACCTAATCCGACCTAATAAATATTCCGGCTGTCCCGTGTTAATAATTTTATGGAGTAGGATGTGGCATTTAATTTTCAGAAGATTATCAAATTTCACACCAAATATCCAGTACGCTAAATGAGAAATATGATCCCGGCTACCTTTAAGAAAGACATATCTTGCTATATTGTTGTATGCCAAGTTGAGTTTCCGGTTGTCATTACTATCGCAGTTTGCGAAAATTTCGCACCCATACAATAGCACAGGAATTAAATAAGTTTTAGTAAGTTTATAACTGTGATATTCTTTTTTTAACATTATTGTGATAATGATGTTTCTATTTCCCTTTCCTTACTTAATTTTTCGTTTTATTTTCTTAAATTTTAAGTTTATTTTCTTTTTAAATTTTTTTTTTTTTATTAAATTGTTAAATTAATGAAAATAAATTAATCAAAATTAATGTTAATAACAATTGCTAAGCAATACTGTAATATAATATTTATTCTTGTTGTATTTTTTGAACAAATAAATAAATAATAAATAAATAAGTGTATTCGTATGACACTAGACTCACCTAAGTCTAACTATATGCCCTAATAATCTCATGCACTGGTATTAAAATTATATTCAAATGGTAAAGCCATTCTCATCCTTCATGTCACCAACACTGCTGTTGATATAGAACTCAATTTGAAAAGAAGTGTAAAAGTGTAGCACTATTGTTTCCATTCCAGTTTCGCTCCATTCGTGAAGATGGTTGGGATTATGAGGCTTGATCTCTTGATTAGTAAAAGTTAATTATCTTTAGCTGTCGTAAAGTACACAATGATCACAATGATCTGTGAATAATATTCTTGACGTGGATATCGAGGAGAGTTAAATTTCACATACTTTGAAGGCTGTGGCGTGATCCATACCGTCGCATTTATTATAAATAGTCATATCAAGTTCAGGGTTCGAGAGGGGTCAAATATAGCGTGTTATAAAATTTTTTTGTTTTATTTATTATTTATTATTATCTTCGTCTATGTCTAATTATTATTTGACAATCCGTAAATATATTTAAATCCTTATACCCCTTACCAAATGATTACCAGATCATTTATTCCCTGGTCGCCCGTACCTATGCTTGAAAAATCGGTAGACGGTAGTAAAGGCAAAGTTTCGTGTCTGATTATTCCATATAGAGGCCCATGTTTATAGCCATCCGTGTAGCAACTACTCCGCACGGGCAACTGTAGCATGGATCCGTTTTACCAAGAAATTTGATCTGGTATTAGAGTGATACAAACAATATGTTGGGAATTCTGTCTTATAACTGCGCGTCTAGCGGGAGACTGTCCAGTATTCCGCCTATATTCTGATGATACGATCTGTGGCTTTGGGCGGCTTCATATCGAACTCGTGTCTCTATCGGTTGGATAAAGAGTATTATTTCCAATGATCTGTTCGGTGAAGTTCACTTTGCACCACTTTTTCATAAATAACATATTCGTTGAACTCTTTGAATAATTCTAATGTTGCATTTCTTCTTCACCGATGTTTACCACAAAAGTTACGCTCCTGTAGTACCAGCGTGTCATTCTTGATGTCACAATTAGAACCTATGGTTCTCCTGTATGCCTTTGTTGTCCGTTCTTCCAGATGCTCTCTTCATTTCAGTTTCCTTTATAGGATAACACACTTTGTCTTCCTTGTAAATCGAAGTATTTCGATCTTATTCGTGCTCAATTGTATTATATGTTCGGCGCGTGTTCCGCTGTCCTGCATAGATGGTTCGGATTCTTACACCTCAGAAGTATTAGCACATCAACCACGTCAAGTCCTTCGTCGGTTAATATTCGCAAGAAACTGTGAACCACTAGAGAAGTGAGAGTATGTCTTCTTGGAATGTCCCCTTTTACACGCTATCCCTTATTGTTATGTTATATGCACTGCAATTTATCCATCTATTCCCTAGCATAAGGTTATTCCAGTTGATCAGCGTCTGGTACATCCGATACTCATCTAAGGATTGAGATATTGTGTCGGTGCGAAGATTATTGAAAGCTAACTCAAGAGAATGTACTTGTGGGCGACTACATATAGAGCAGAACTCAAATTAGGGTACGTAAACTTATGATATCCAATTTTTATATCTACATTTTGTTTATGGTTGATCCATGTTAATCAAATTTATGGATGAGAAATGTTAAATTAGAGAAAACAAAATTATTTATTGTTTTTCAATTTTATTTTTTATGAATACATTGATTGTTTTTTATTTTTGAATTGTTCGTCTCTTTAATAAAAGAAATTATTTGATTAATTTAATTATATTACAAGCTGTTATTTAATTATTATTTCATGTTGTATTGGCATCACTAATCTGCACTTAAGCCGAAAGTCCATACAATGCGTTTAATGCGTTCTTGCATTACATGCGTTTCTACCGTTTTATGCGTGTTTTTTGTAATGCGTTATATACAAGTTTTTCGTTTTGATCAGCTGTTGTGGTAAAATAATTATCAAATAAAAACAGTTTTAGGAAAAATAAAAAATCAAATTGTGATTTTAAGAGAATTTATGGAATTTACATATATATGTATATATCGTTAGTATAATTCGCAAAGACGCTAAGTCCACTTTTTTCCAAAATTGAGATTTTAATCCAAAACGATAACACTATACCAAATAAATATTTTACGACAAAAAAAATGTTAGTACAGTCAAAGCCCGGTATAACAAATACTCACTTTAACGAATTCGGGATATAACGAATGAGCAAATTTCTTACATTGACTACCTTATATAACGAATGTTTTATAATTTTCAAGCTCAGTGTAACGAATGATTTAAAAACTGGTAAGAACAAAAATAATGTAACAAAAGAGAACACAAAATATGTTCATTAAAGTACCGTTGGTTTTCATTGTATACAAACACACAGTACTTTTGAACAAGTGGTCATAAAAATTTTCCAATGAAGGCTTTACTGATACTGGACAATGCTCCAAGTCATCTTCCTGCAGAGGAACTTGTAAAAAATACGTGACTCCTCTTATCCAGCCAATGGACCAAAACGCCATTCGCTTACTTACAAAAATAGTGGCATCTGAAACATCATAAATTTTTTAAAAAGTCTTTCTCTTTATGATGCATCCTGTATGATTGGTCTCGCCTGGAACAATGTTAAGGAGGACGCATTATCTAAATGTTGGGAAAAAATTCTATTTTTGGAAAATTTAGAGTTTGATGATGAGGACGAGATCGCGCTTTCTAGACTTTTTCAAGGGGATGAAGTACAGTATATAAGACGTGGAGTCAGACTATTAAGTACAATTTTTCCAAATGTAAGCAAATTTAAATCCTTGCCTTAATGTTTTCACATTTTGTTTATCTATTCTTTAATTTTAGATTCCATTTAGTACAGATTTAAACGTTTGGAACAATGGAGACTTTAATGATATTACTTTGTATGGAGATGACGAAAATGAGGATAATATTGAAATTGTCGACCAATTTTCTAATAATGAAACGAAAATCAAGCATTCTGAAGTAATAAAATAAATGTATACAATGGGCTTCCCAAAACAATATTAATATTTCAAAACAATTAGTACTTCGAGAAATACAGGAAGAAGCTCTTCAAATGAGTCTTCAAGTTACTTGTAAACAAACGTCTATAAATGATTTTTTTCCACCAACTTAAATAATTTTTAACACTTTTACTCACTTATTGATTATCAAACGTTATTTTCAAGGACATATCTATATATTTGTAATAAAATGAATTAAATGTACTTTTCTTTTTTTCATAATAAAATTTTGATAAAAAAAACTTTGCCATATAACGAATTTTTCACTATAACGAAAGGGCCTGACAATATATCGTTCGTTATACCGAGCTTTGACTGTATGTAGTTTAAAGTTGTTGTAATTTTGTGGTTCGCAAAAACGCTAAGCCCACAAAACTACGAAAAATATTAACAGCACGTGCTAACTCCACGAATATTAATTATTAATTATTCTTAATTTTTGATCTAAGTCATTTAAAGAGAGCTATTTTGTAAAAATAATTGCGTATAAAAAGTTTACAAATTTTAAAAACGGAAGAAGCCGCAATGTTTTTTGTGTCTCCTGTAAAATTTTAAAAAAGGGGCTTAACACATTTGCGAATGAGACTAACGATATGCTATTTTGCTGCTAAGGCCTACGAAAAGCTTCAAAAGAACATAAGACGAGTGTTTTCAGTTAATTTCTCCTCCATAGCTCTTGTTTCCAAATTAATAAATACAAAAGAGATGACACTCAGTGCATAAAAACAATCGGTATCTAGTGTACAAATTTTGTTCATCAAAGAAATATGTTAAAAATGTTAGTAATAAACTTTGTTAAGAAAGATTTTTTATTATTATTTTTATAATGCAAAAAAATTAATGGGAAAATAATAATAGTAAACATATTTATCGATATCATTTGTAATATTTTATGACTTGTTTCAGCGATGCATACAAAAGTAGAAAGTAAACATACTTTTTCCGTTCTATACGTCTATGCATTCGATGCGTTTTGTTCTGTAACTTTTCACAAACAACTACACTGATTCCACATTTTTGATACACGCATGTAACGCAAGATAGCATTAAACGCCTTCTGCTTTAACTACTCACAAAAATAGAAATTTGCTAAATTGGGCACAGCTTAGGTTATTGTCTTTTCAGTTTTTCCTTTTTCAGTTCTGCCGTCGGTCGTCCATGTGTTTATGCCCATATTTAGACAATTATTAATTGAATTATATATTCTAAGCAACAATTTATAAATAATATAATTGTTTATTTGCATTTTTTGAAATTTTGGAAAAAGTACATAAACCATTATTAAAGTTACATTAACTATGTTTGTATAAGTTAACAAAGCCGACATGCCGGCAACTTCCCATAACACTTGTTAGAGTTATTCTCAGAATTAATATTCTGATTCATTATTCAAACATTGCATTAGAGCTGTAATAAACTTCCCACGCCGCTTGCTCAAATATTGAAGTTGTGCTACGTTGGAGTTAAGAAGTGCAGCATGTTTCGGGGATTTTTGTTTCAACATCCCACGCCACTTGTTCAAATATTGAAATGGGATGATGAGCAAGTTCCAAAGCATTAGAATTAAGAAATTCAGCAAGTGTAGCATAATTCGTGGAATTTATGTTTTAACTTCCCACGCCACTTGCTGAAATAGTGAAGTAAGTAAATTGTAAGTAATGAAAATTAAGATTTATAGTAAGTAAGAAACTTGAAAAATAAATAAAGATCAGTTTTAATTTTGTTTCATTGTACGCGATAAAATATTATTGGCGCCCTCATAGAAAGGACAAATTAAAAAAAAGAAGAAAACAAGTCCTCTAAGAAAGGACAAATTAAAAAAAAATATAAGAAAGCAAGTCATCATAGAAAGGACAAATTAAAAAAGGAGAGTGTTATAAAAAACAACAGAATTATTTTCTTTTGTTCTTGGAAAAAGACCCTTGTGTGATATTAGAAACAAAGAAATTAGAAAGAACCAATGTAAACAAACAAAAAAAGAAACAATTTTACAAACAAAAATTTTACATTAAATAAAACGAAAAAAAAAACGAATGAAAAATTAAAATAAAGTTGAACTGAATTGAAAAGTAAAAAAATATATTAATAAATAAAAGGCTGAAAACCATTGTTAAAAAAGCAAGTTCGTGGTGTACGGTGTAAAAGAAAAACTTGCGTATTTAAAAAAAAAGATAGATGAATAAAAAAAATAAAAGAAAACATTACAACAAGCAAATGCAAAAAAACAACGTTTTAAATTTGCGAAATTAAACCAATAAAACAAGAAGGAAGAAAGAGCGCGTCAAGCCGTGACGCTGCCCAAGAAGAAGAATCCGAAACTACAAGACGATGTCTTTGTTGACGATGATGGTTTCTCTGTAAGCTAAGTGATAGTATATTTCTTAATATTGTATTATAGAGATGAGCGATCCAGTGATTTTTGAAGAACGTTGTTCTCAGTGAACGTGATTTGTTAAGCACTGTTCTTTAAAACAGTGATTGTGATCACAGTATTCCAAAAGAAAACAATGACAATAACGTATTTTATTAAGTCGTAAGAAAGAGACAACTAGATACTACGAAAATACTACTAAACAAAATCAAAGTGGTGTCATCAATGTTATTACTGTTAATGTAATTTTTTTATATGAAGTTTGACAATTAAGTTTCACAGAAAGTTCATATATAAAAGACAAAAGTAAATAATCAGAATTATCTAATAGTAATTCTGCCTCGCTCAAAATAAAATGAAATAAATTTGAGTATGTAACAATTTTGAAAGAACGACATTATTAGTAACTGTTATTTGGCAATTTCAATCACTGTAGTTACCAGTGAATTATCAATCACCGTGATTAAATCACAGTTTTGAAAATATCGCTCATCTCTATTGTATTATTATATGATATATGATATTAATTATGGCACAACAGGATATTAGTTTTATAAATGTAAATTAAGAAAAAAGTAATGAATAAGATCATTGATAAAATAAGTAACAAAGTGCAAGGAATAGTGTGGAATTAGAGATGAATTGGAACATATTATAGTATTTAGAAATATACACAAACAAAGAAAAATACATATATAGAGAATAAATTAAATTTAAACAAAGTCACTAATAAAATTAAAAAGTTAAAATTTACAAAATGATTAGAATATGCTAAAGCCTACTGGAGCAAATTGTATAACTTCCTTTTGAACTTAAGTGATTGGGTAGAGTAAAGTATTGTTTGCTTGTTTTGGGTGTGTGGGAAGTTTTTATTTAGAAATAAAGGAATAGTGGGGCAATTTATATCAGAGAACGCTACAAAAAACTTGCGCGAAATAGAGGACATAATCGACAACCTAGCTAGATTACGACTGAATACTAAAACAATGGACGCGAATGCTGTGCAGGCTTTGCTGACAACAGCAATAGCACAGGCAACAGAACAGACCCGAGCTGCATTCCAATCAACAATAAACAACTTGACTCAAAGATTGCAAGTTCTAGAACTTCCGACTGAAGTATAGGAATATAAAGAGTTACAAATATTAGAAAATATCATATGCAATGAGCCCCTCGACGTTGTTAAGTCGGTGCCCGAACTTAATGGGGACTCGGCGAAATACGTTTCATGGCGTCAATCCGCGGTCACCGACCATAAATTATATGAAAAACATATAGGTAGTTCCAAATACTACCAAGCGATTGCGATTCTACGCAATAAAATTGTTGGCAATGCTCCTTAGCTCTTACAATACAGTTCTAAATTTCCATGTAATAATAGCGAGACTGGACTTCGCTTATGCCGATAAGCGCTCCCTTTATACCCTAGAACACGAACTTTCAACTCTTAAGCAGGGACAGAAATCAATTACAGAATTCTATGATGAGGTTGAAAGAAAATTAACCTTAATAATAAATAGAGTCATAATGACTAATGAGGGAAATGAGCAATTGATTGATTCTTTAAATTTAAAATATGGGCAAGATGCCCTAAGGGTTTTCATTTCTGGACTTAGACGTCCAATGTGCGACATCTTATTTTCCTCTAAGCCTGGAGATATGCCTTCGGCTCTTGCCCTAGCACAAGAGCTGGAGACAAATCAAGTCCGCTATCAGTTCGCTATCACTTACTGGAATAATTCGCGGAATAACAATTCATTTAAATCCCCACATTATCAAAAAGTAAGACACCAATATAACCAGCAGGAATCACCCCAATCTGCTCCATATGGTGGAGCTCACACTTATAATAATCGGAATATGAATGCAAGGGAAAGACCAAACACGCTACCAGAACCTATGGAGGTTGATAGAAGTTTCCGTAGTGCAATGCGAAGTGCTCAAAGGCACCAACCCGAAGTTAAAAAAGACCTCCAGAATCAAAAAGGCAGTTTGTGCCTAAGATTCAGAGAATTAATAATACCGAAGAAAAACCAACAGAAGAGCCATTAAATTTTTTTGAATAAATTCGCTTCTGCCTTGTAATTCGAAAACTTTGAATAACACGCAGAAGCTTAATATATTAATCGATACAGGGACATCATTAAATTACGTTAAAAATTTAAATGGTTTAAAAACGTATCTAGAATAGACAAACCATTTACAATTAGGACAGTAAGCGGTGAAACATATGTCACAAAAAAGTGCGATATTTCATTATTTGGCGAAACGGATACATTTTTTGTGTTATCAAATCTAACAACATTTGATGCTATATTGGGTTATCAGTTTTTGAAGAGGGTTGGAGCAGAGATTGATATAGGAAATGATGTTTTGTGATTTAAGACGAATGAAAGGAAATCAAATAAGTCATTACAGGAGGAAAAAATTATTTAGAAATCAACTCCTCCTCTGTTCCCTTTGACACTAAAAGTGAATTTTTGGAAATAATAGGAAAGAGTCAATGCGCATTCGCAGAACCAAATAGACTTCTTCCCTATAACACAAACGTGGTTGCCAATATCAAAACAACCACTAACGAACCAATTGACTCCAGATCATATCCATATCCAATGTCGGCAACCGCTTTCATAAATGAAGAAATAGAATCCCTGTTATCGGATGGAATAATAAGACCATCATGTTCACCTTATAATTCACCAATACATGTCGCGAATAAGAAGGGTTTGGACGAGAACGGTAAGCCTAAGCTGCGAATGGTTATAGACTTTAGGAAACTTAACGATAAGACCGTTTCAGACAAATATCCAATACCAGACACTGCGGTTATTCTGAGCAATCTGGGAAAATCTAAATACTTCACGACACTCGACTTGAAGTTATGATTTCATCAGATCCTGTTAAAAGAGAACGATCGTCAGAAAACAGTCTTTAGCGTCAATAATGGTAAATACGAGTTCTGCCGCTTACCATTTGGCCTTAAAAATGCTCCTAGCATTTTCCAGAGGGCTATTGACGATGTCCTAAGACCATACATAGGCAAATTCTGTCATGTCTATATTGATGACATTATAATATTTTCTCCCGACGAAAAAGTCACCTACAGCACATAGACACAATCCTGACCGAATTAACGAAAGCACATATGAGGGTTTCAATTGAAAAATCTAAATTTTTCAAACATGTGGTCGAGTTTTTTGGGATTTGTGGTCTCTCGAAATGGAATAAAAACCTCACCCGAAAAAGTTAAAGACATTATAAACTATAAAACCCCGACATCCCTTAGGGGTCTCAGATCATTCCTTGGTCTGTCGGGTGATTACAGGAAATTTGTGAGGGATTATGCTGCAATAGCAAAACCAATCACAAAGTACTTGCGCGGTGAAAACGGCTATATAAGCGCAAATAAATCAAGAAATGTAAAAATTAAACTAGACGAGGAAGCGTTGGAAGCTTTCAAAAATTAAACAAATCCTCGCACCGGAGGACGTATTGTTGTTGTACCCTGACTTTGAAAAGCCATTTGAGGTGACAACGGATGCTTCAAATCATGTGTTGGGTGCTGTCTTATCGCAAAATGGACGCCCATGGACGGCAGAAGAGAGCTATGCAACTAACGAGAGAGAGCTCTTGGCCATCCTTTGGGCATTAAAAACTTTGAGAAATTACCTCTATGGAGTGAAAAATATAAAAATTTTCACTGACCACCAACCGCTTACATTTTCAGTTGCGGATAAGGGCTTTAATTCAAAAATAAAAAGATGGAGAGCTTTTATGGAGGAGTTTTCCCCCACCTTTCATTATAAGCCCGGGAAAGAGAATGTTGTGGTGGATGCCTTATCACGCCAATTTCTAAATAACATCTCGGAAACCGAGTCAATTTCTGACACCGTTCACAGTGAGGTGTCATCATCGAATGCAATAAAATCTATAACATTCCCTGTGAATCAATTTAGGAACCAGATTGTTGTTGCAAAGGGAAACACAAATTCAAAAAGGACAAAAATATTCTTTCAAAAATATATTCGACACGTGATCGAGTATAGTGATATAGAAAAGCTATATTCATTCTTGGAGACTAGTGTAAACTCCAAGGTTGTAAATGCGATTTGGTGTGATTTACCCACACTGGCTGAGATACAAAATCCTATTTTGGAAACATTTCCGTCAATAAAATTCGTCCACACCGAACGAATGGTAATTTTATTAATTAAATTAAATTTAACCAATCAAAACGACCAAATAGAAACAGCCCATTGTGGGCATAATCGTGCTCACAGATGCGCAAATGAAAATTTTAAACAACTGCTGGAGGATTATTTCTTCCCAGGCATGAACAATTTACTTAACTCCATCAATAAAAATTGTAGAATTTGCATGGAAAATAAGTACAATAGAAAACCTTCAAAAGCTATAATAGGGGACACCCCACTTCCTGAATACCCAGGACAAATTTTACAAGTTTTGAGTAGATTCAGGGAAACTAAGTTTGTCGTATCCGATAACGAAAACGCCTTTCAGGCGAATTCCATACGGGATTTGCTGAAGAACCATTTTGATGCCGAGCAGTTTTTATACCACCTCTTCATAGCAAGAGCAACGGTCAAGTGGAGAGATTCCATTCGACCTTAACAGAAATTGCACGTTGCGCCAGGGCTCAGCAGGATATCGTGGACACAGTCGACCTCATTTTTATAGCAACACTTAAATATAACCAACCAGTTCACTCAATAGTAGAAGCGAGACCTATAGACATAATAAATAGTTTTTCCAAAGAGAAATTAGATAGCATTAAGGCAAGACTCAAAGCAGCCCAAGGTAAACTAAAGAAACGTTCTAAGATTAGGTAATAAGTTTGATAAGGTTTTTGTGGAGAGAAGGGTGCAGAAGGACCTGGGTACAAACGTTTTAGTAGAAAACAGAAAAGTTCATAAAGACAACTTACTTACACAAACCAAGCCATTATTTTTTACCAAGAATTTTTTTACAGCATTTCACTAGTATCGCAGGTATTTGGCGAACCCATAGACTATTCCGCATCTCTATTATAGAAGGACAAGTAGCAATATTTAAGGACTATGGTGCTCTTGCACACCTGACAAATTTATCGGACTACGAGGACCTCAATAAAGAAACACAGACATTAATAGAATATCTCCCGCAATCTCATATGAAGAAAATTTTTGAATTGGAATTGCGACAGATTGACCGACTTTTGGACACGGTTACAATCCACCACCGACAGGCCCGCAGCCTTAACTTCTTAGGAACAGCATTAAAAATAAAGCGGGAACTCCCGACTTTGACGACTTTAACGAACTTAAAATAAACACAGACATTTTACTGCGGAACAATGAAAAACAACTAATTATAAATACAAAAATACAGGACCAAATAAACAAATTGATCCAGGCAATAGACAAACTAATAACACAAAATAAACCAGAAGACATAAATACACTATATCTTCATGAACTAGCAAGCTCTAGAACTAGGGCAATCATAGAAGATCTAGAAAATTGTGCTCTATCATTGGCTTTAGCTAAAGCAGATATAATTAATCCTATAATATTAAATAATGAAGAAACTAAATTTATTTTTAAGCGTGAAAACTTTGATGTAACTATATAAGATTTATTGATAAATAGTAAGTTTAAGATTATTCAAATTAATAATGTCATTTTATTTTATGTAAAATTTCCTATTGTTACTGATTTATGTAATGCAACTTCCATTTATCCTGTTTCTCATTTTAATAAAATACTTAAATTTGAGTCCAATATAACGGCAAAGTGTCAAAGTGGCTATAAAATTCTGCAGGGCTGCACCAGGAAAACGTTCTGAAAACGTTTGTTTGAAGAGTATTCTTAACACGTATAAGGCGAATTGTTCTGAGTTAACCGCTCACTTACCGCATGTCTTAGAAGTGGGCGACGGAGTTGTTATCATTAATGATGCAAAGGTCAAAATCACACCGTTGGGAAAAAATTCAACACAAATAAATGGTACTTACCTTCTAACATTCAAAGAAACCATTATGATTAATGAAACGTCCTTTACGAACAAAAAAGGCAAAATTTTCCTAAGTCCAGAATTCCCATTGGCTTACTCTATCAATATAACAGATCACATACAGCAAGTGTCATTACCTGTTCTTAACGAACTTCATTTAAAAAATCTCCATCACATAAAAACTTTGAAGGACAATTACCCACAGCACGGTTTATAACTTTTTCCTTTCTGCTATAATTTTTTCGATTTTTGCCCTGTTATCATATGCGGTTGTGAAGCGAAGATGCAACCCAAAGAGTGGGGAGATAACTGATATTATAAAAACTCTTCAGGATAAGCTCCAGAAAGCCGAGGACGACTTTCTTTTTAGAGGGGGAGTAGGTAACACAGCCGACATGCCGGCAACTTCCCATAACACTAGTTAGAGTTATCCTCAGAATTAATATTCTGATTCTTTGTTCAAACATTGCATTAGAGCAGTGATAAACGGAATCATGATTCTGGGTGTTGTGTTTCAACTTCCCACGCCGCTTGCTCAAACATTGAAGTTGTGCGACGTTGGAGTTAAGAAGTGCAGCAGGTGCAGCATGTTTCGGGGATTTTTGTTTCAACATCCCACGCCACTTGTTCAAATATTGAAATGGGATGAAATTCAGCAAGTGTAGCATAATTCGTGGAATTTATGTTTTAACTTCCCACGCCACTTGCTGAAATAGTGAAGTAAGTAAATTGTAAGTAATGAAAATTAAGATTCATAGTAAGTAAGAAACTTGAAAAATAAATAAAGATCAGTTTTAATTTTGACACTCAAACAAAGTGTTTCATTGTACGCGATGAAATATTAGTTTATACACTAAAGCAACTGATTTAATATTTTGACATTTCCATTGGAATCTGAAAATAATTATTTTGTAAACTGTTAGGCTACCGTTTGTAAAAGTTTAAATGCTTTATGAATTTTTTCGGCGGGATGATAAACCTTTATTAAAGTTACTTGAACTGTTTTTGTATACATACACTAGTGGCACACATTATGCGACAGAAAATTCTATAAAAAACCAAAAAATGTTCTGATAAAAAACCAAAACAATAAACAACAATTTAAATTATGAACACATGTTTTTTTTAAGAAAAAATACTTATATAAAAATCAGCATATTCACACATATGTATGTACACAAAAATAATTCCTGTAGCTTTAATAATGGCCTATGTATTTTTCTAAAACTTCAAAAATTATTAAATTAATCTCCGCATCCCGAGAAAGTACTCCTTTTTCAAATTTATTATTATTTTCATAAAAAATATACTACGACTAGTAGATAGTGTATTGGCTAATTAGACGTAAGACCTTGTTTCAAACCCCAGATCAGACATCAAAACGAGAGTAAATAAAATTGCCATGAAAATTTTCTTTAACGTCTGTCGTTCGGGGTCGACTTAAATTAACACACACAACATAAGTGGTGTAAGAAACTAGGTTGTAATACTAACTGAGGGGTTGTAAACACCAATTATGTGTGTATATAGGTATGTATGTTTTTATAAAAAATATTTTTGGTTAACGGGCTTTTCAAACGAATTCGCATACAAAATACAATTAATAAACCCTTTATAATTCAATTTTACTTTTTAGAAATACATGGAATGTTTTTTTGTTTTTTGATTGTTCGTTTCTCTTCAATAACATAAGTATTTTAAGCTGCTATTTTATTATTATTTTATGTTGTATTGGCATCAGTAATTTGCTTTTAGCTGTTCACAGAAATAGAAAATAGTCTAAAGCTGTGGTCACACTGAAAAATATTTGCTTCAAATATGTTTACTCGTATTTGCATTAAATTTTTCTGTACATATTTTGTTTGCTAGTCACATTGACGGTAAATATTTGACAAAATTTATTTCCAAATAACAATGAAACAGCATCAAATACAGTTTGGAGTAAACATGTTTTCCCTGCGGTCAGACCGAAGTAAATATTTTTGTTTTCTCATAAACAAAATTTTGTTTCATCAGAAAAAGAGAAACAAACGAAAAGGTACATATGATTAAAAAACAAAACAAAACAGAAACTTAAAAAATCGAAAATAAACAGATTTGTTTAATCAGAACAACAAAAATAAAGAGAAAAATGTAACATAAATAAATAAACAAAAATAAAAATTCGAAATGGAAACATTGTTTGTGTTAAGTTGCGGAGCAGCCGCCATGTTGCCAAAAAATAAAGTAAATTCGCACAGCTGTTTAATTGTTTTCTTTTCTACATCAGTGTTAACAACTGAATTGCGTTTAAACGATAAAATATAAAACTTAATATCATACTGTATATGTACTGTATATACATAAAACTTTTGTGCTGTCGAAGACTGGTTTTGGAGATATTGGTCTCTAAGGTCCAGATATTAAATTGCTGCTTTAATAAAACTTTGAAATATAATCATCCCTGAGATGGATACCAAAGAAAAGTTCCTTCAAAGAGCTTTCGATTGACGTATTGAAAATTTAAGCCCATTCGTCTATTAAACAAAAATTATGATCTTTACCTGATTTTTTTTACAGTATTGCAATTTTCTTGAAAATTAGTAGCTTAATCAATTTTTTGTGCCATATAATTATGTATTATCTTTCATTTGGTACAAACATGCATTTAAAAAATGTGATAAAAAATATTTTTTTGTTCCTGGTTCATAATGAACTAATGGATCAAAACTTTTCATAAACTTGTCGAAATGTCTTAACGCTATTTTTTTAATTTGTACTTTTCATATAAAGTTTATTATTAAAAGTTTTCCGTTTTGGTGCTTTTATGAAAAATTTTTATAATTTATTATTAAAAGTGGACAACACTGCTTGCAACAGTTTTTAACTTTATTTGCTCGAAAAAAGGAGAAAATATTTGAAACGGGTGGTCACACTATGGTCACATTAAAGACATTTTTGTTTGCAAGCAAACAAATTTGTTTTCTCAAAATCTGGTTTGCACCACTAAAATATTTTATGGTCACACTAGAGCAAAGAAAAAAATGATGTTTTACTTCAAATATTTACTCAGTCTGACCATAGCTTAAGTTGGGCAGAAACAGCTTATAGTGTTTTTACACCTAAAGTTAAAACCTGCTTTTAACATTAAAACCATAATTAGCTGATTTTGCGTTCACACTATAAATTTTCTTAAATCTGGTTTTAATATTCATGACATTTATGACTGCAACATTTGTTTTTGTTTAAGAAAAAATAAAAAATAAGAAAAATTAAGAAATGAACAATAATGGTAGCTCTGATTTAGTGAATCGAAAACAAAATGTATTTTATAAAACCTACTTCAAACCAATTCAGAAAAGGTTTTAGGATGGTTTTGACACAATAATTTTGTATGGTAAAACCAGGTTTTAACGTTAAAACCAACTTTTGCATTAAAACCACTCAGTGTGAAAACATTACTATACTATGTTCAGATATGCATATTTATTGAGTTAATATTCGGTTATTGAGTACAATATTTTAAGTGTTAAGACATAATAATATACGCAGTGCAGCTGCTTATTCAATATTTATTTGACAGATGGTAAACAAAACAGCTGGTTGCTTCAACAACATTGTTTTTATTTTGTTTTGTTTGTCGTTGACATTTGAGTTGGCAAATATTAACAGAAGGTGTTCGGATATTTATGACAGTGCAGCATTTTAAGTTTTACTAAATATTACAACAATTTTGCTTTTTATTGCGCAATAAATAATTGAAACTTTATATGAAATATTGAGCTCAATAATGGTGTTTATTGCGATTTAAGCAATAAAGGTGCGTATCTGAACACCGTTGTTAAAGCCAATAAATATATTTTATTTTATTTTAGTTTATCTTATTTTATTTCATTTTATTTTATTGCATATTTTAAGTTGACGAAAATTATTTTAGTACAGTGTAAATTTGACAAAATTTGGAATTAAGTTTCATTTGGCAGTAAAACAATTTTTTGTTTTGTTTGAATTAATTTCTTTGCATTTTTTTTTTGTTGTTAATGGTCACACAGCCAATGAAGTTATTAATTTCACAAAACAGTAGTTACGTAAGAAATGCAATATCAGGGACAAGAAAATTAAATTTGAATTGTATCATCATTATTGTTATTATAGATTTAGTATAAAAACTCAATAAAATTTAAATTTTGGCGCAGTAGTAAAAACTCAATTGTTTTAATTATTGCATGCCATTACGTTCAAGTTCCAAGTGCTTGAAAGCAAGAACCCAAAATCAAAATTAGTACAGTTCAAATTTATGTGTTTGAATTGAGTCATACTAATTAACCCTCCAAACATTCTTTGGTGACCCCGACAATAAGAACCCAATCATTTTTCTAAGTTCCCCCCACCAGTGGTAAGGACTTAGAAACCACCAGGCAACATTTTTTTTTGGTCTCAGGAAGCAACACTCATCAACAGTGCGATTCCGCGGACTGGAGTCTACATCCAAGCACATTTTTGAAGACCACAACAATTCAGTAGCACAGGGCTACATACATCATTCCAATTCAGTAGCACAGGGCTACATACAGCAAGTGGATACAACAGTCCACTCACATCATTCCAATTCAGTAGCACAGGGCTACATATATCAAGTGGATACAACAGTCCACTCACATCATTCCAATTCAATAGCACAGGGCTACATACAGCAAGTGGATACAACAGTCCACTCACATCATTCTAATTCGGTGGCACACGGCTACATCCAACGAGTGGATACAGCAGACCACTCACAACTTTACATTAAAACTACAATACAATATGGATAAGATCAAAAGTTTACTGGATCTTCAGTTAGAGACTGGAGAAACAATACAGGGCATTGTTCGAAATTTTAAAAAGGACCCGGCAGACAGAAAACAAAAGTTAGCTACTTTGAGGAACGATCACGACGCCTGCAGGAATCATGGGACCAATTCCAGGAAACAGATTCCAAGATATGAGAGGTGTGCGACGATCCAATGAAATTTGAATATTTTTCAGAAGGCTACTATGATAAAATCAGAAACTTAGTCTCTGATTACATCGAAATTTTTAAAACTGAAACTGCTCGCCTCAAACAAAAAATTGAGGAAACTAAAATATCAAAAAAACCTGAACAAGATAATTTGCCTACAAGAGAGTCTACAAGCGTTGGGGTTCTACGCAGGCTGAGAGCTCGTATAACAGCTCTCAATCGGCTACTAAAGGGATTGATAGACACAGATAATCAGCCCCTACTGATTTAAACATAAATACCATCAAGAGATTATGGGATCAAATTGAGCAGCTGTATGATGAAGCTCTTGATCAATTAACAAACCCATCGGCTTATGGTCTAGATCAAGTGGAATACGATAGTGTACATGACCTAATGCAACAAAAATTGGTCAGTCTATCTGTTAGGGCTGCGACAGAATTCCACTACACAAACTACGTCTGCAGAACGCATCACAAACGCTAGTGTTGCCCTAAATTTACCAAAATTAACCATACCAAAATTTGATGGCGATTATTTGAAATAGTGACAATTTTATGACTTATTCTCTGAAATGGTAGACAAACAATCAATTCCAGCAATTCAAAAAATGTGGTATTTAAAGAGCAACTTGTCAGGAGAAGCCGAGCATTTAATAAGACAATTTCCTCTATCCGAAGTAAATTACATAACGGCTTGGAAAACGTTACAGGAGCGTTACAACAACAACAAAAGAATTTTGGTAGCTAATTTGGTAGATAAAATACTCAATCAGCAGTCTATATCATCATCTGCCCAATCGATCAAAGAATTCCATGACACCACAAAAGAGTGTCTATTGGCATTAAACAATTTGGGAATTGCAACTTCCTCGTGGGACGCGTTACTCATACAACTAATGATTAAAAAACTTGACAGGAACATACATATCCGATACATGCAGTCATTAACTAACCCAAGAGACATACCAACCATAACCGATTTTTATCATTTCTGGAGCGTCAATTCCAATCAATGGAGGCAATTTCCACAAAAGAAAAAACAGCACACAAAGCAGTGTCACCACTAATAACATCCAACAATAATGGCAAATGCGCATTATGCCACCACAGTGACTATAAATTATACCACTGTAGCAAATTCCTTCAATTATCAGAAATAGAGCGACTGCGTTGGGTCCAACAACACAACTGTTCAACTGCTTCGGAAATGACCATGATTCAAAATCATGCAGTCATGGTAGTTGCCGAAAGTGTGCCAAAAAACACAATACGTTGCTCCACTTACAAAAAGGGAACAAATCTCAAAAAGGCAAAGGGCCATTAGGCACTCAACCAAAGCAACCTATAGCCAACGCGACTATATCCCCGAACACCACCTCTGCGGACCGCCCAGGCTTCTCAACTCTAAATCCTTCAAGGGTCGTAGCAGCTACATCGACAAAAACTAACGACGCTGTAGGGAGCAAAAGTTACGTTCTGCTAGCAACAGCAAAATTTATAATAACAGCCTCAAATGGTGCCTCCGATGAATTTAGAGCAGTGTTAGATTCCGGGTCCCAAGTTAACATTGTATCAAAACGTCTTTGTCAAAAATTATCCATCTCACCATTAGCAGCATCACTTTGTCTTGATGGCATTGGTGAAATACAAAGAAAATCTCAATATCGTGTTAATATCAATATGAAATCCATAGATCATAATTTCTCTGCGAATGTAGACGCTTATGTCCTACCAAGCATAATTCCTGCTCAACCCAGCCAGTACATCGACCCTTCAACGTGGGATATTCCAAAAAATATACAGCTGGCTGATCCTCATTTTTATGAGCAGGAAAAGGTAGATTTGCTGCTTGGAGCAGAATTCTATTACAAATTAGTTCAACATGGAACAATACATCTGGCCGACAAACTACCAACCTTGCAAAATACGGTATTAGGTTGGATTGTGGGCGGCGCAATTGGAAAGCATCTATCCCCAAAACCATCATCTTCACTTACATGTGGAGTATTTGATGACACCTCATTAGAAGAAGCTATAGAGAATCTTTGGAAACTAGACGAAATTGAAGTCGGCGAAAAAGGTCTGTCACCATCAGAAAAGCAATGTGAATTTCATTTCACTCAACATACACTCACCAATGAAGGTGGTCGCTTTATAGTCAGTCTCCCGTTTCGAGAAAACCCAACAGCGTTAGGAGAGTCTCAACCAATGGCTTACAACAGATTCTTCGGTTTGGAACGTCGACTTTTACATAAGGAAGACATGCGAACTCAGTACATAAAATTTATGCAAGATTACGAACAGTTGGGACATATGGAGAATATTGATATTAATACTATTTCCGATCCCAAATATTTTATTCCTCCCCACTGTGTCTTGAAACCAGATAGTACCACAACAAAGCTCAGAGTAGTTTTCGATGCATCAGCAAAAACATCATCGGGTCATTCATTGAATGATCTTATGTATACTGGACCAACTCTTCAAAGTGAATTATTTTCAATTCTACTACGTTTCCGATTACCAAAATTTGTCTTTACTACCGACATAGAAAAGATGTATAGACAGATTTTAATTCATCCAGATGACCAAAAATTTCAGCTAATCATTTGGAGAGGAGATCCGTCACTTCCTATTAATTATTATAAACTTAATACGGTTCCATATGGCACACGAGCAGCACCCTATCTTGCTACTAAATATTTACAAAGAATTGCAGATGAAACACAATTTTTACGTAGATGATGGTCTTGGTGGTGCCGACAGCCTTAATATCGCATTGGAAATACAGAAGGAACTAAAACTATTCTAAAAAGACAAGGCTTTAATCTGAAAAAATGGTGCGCAAATCACATTTCATTACTAAAGAATATTCCACTTGGTGATCAAGAGGTGGATTTAGATTTCAACAGTAACAGCACCAATACAATAAAAACGTTAGGATTATTATGGGTACCCAAGACAGACCAGTTTTGCGTCAAGGTACAAATTAATCCTCCAACTACTGTCTCAAAGCGTTCTGCAACCTCAGATTTGGCAGGATTGTTCGATCCTCTTGGCCTACTAGCACCTGTAGTGGTCAGGGCAAAAATGTTCATCCAACAACTATGGCAATTCAAACTGGACTGGGATGAACCATTGCCTGAGGACCTTCATGAACCTTGGACTAGATTCAGGGATGAGTTAGACAGCATGAACAATCTCAAAATACCACGACACATTTTCAAGGGAGAAATCCCAGCTCAAACACAACTGCATATATTCACAGATGCTTCTGAAAAGGCCTATGGAGCAGTTGCTTACATCCGCGCAACTCTTAAGGATGGAAGAATGATTGTACAATTACTCTGCTCCAAGACACGCGTTGCACCCCTTAAACAACAGACACTGCCTCGTTTAGAATTAGGTGCTGCCGTTACGGCTGCCCAACCTGTGCATAGAGGCAAAACTGATCTTCAGATTAAAAATCAAGCTGTATATTTATGGACAGACTCCGAAATAGTACTGTCTTGGATAAACACCCAATCCTCGCTCTATCATACTTTTGTAGCTAATTGAGTCTCAAAAATCCAGTCATTGACATTGCCCGAACAATGGCGCCATGTCAGATCCAAGGACAATCCAGCACATTTACTTTCCAGAGGGCTACCGGCAACAAAACTTTCTAAATGCACTTTATGGTTCTATGGCCCATTGTTTCTGCATGGAAGAGAAGAAATATGGCCACCTACATTTTCATAACGACTGATCTCTAATGACATCGAGAAAAAGAAAACAACTGTAACTTCAGCAGCCACTACCTCCAACGATGACTTCATTTATAATATCCCACACAAGAACTCTTTCAGAACCCTTCAAAGGATCGTTGGGTACATTCTTAGATTCATGAGAAACACCCGAATGAAAAACGATGAACTGAATGAACGATTGAATCCGACGATGCCTTATACTTAATCATCAAAACTATTCAACGTTCCGACTTTTCTTCGGAAATAAGCCAACTTCGAGAAAATAAGGAAGTCGACAAGAAAAGCTCTATCATCAGCCTGTCTCCATACTTAGATGACACACACATACTACGAGTAGGAGGACGACTGGAAGCATCACTATTATCGTATGATGCAAAACACCCAAAGTTGATTCCACACAATGATCCCCTTACAAAACTTTTATTTACGATAATTCATGAAGAAAATAAACATTGTGGACCCCAAGCACTCTTGAATATAATCAGACAAAGATTTTGGCCAATAAAAGGGAAAAAATGGCGCGGTCCGTAGTCCAAAAATGCATAAGATGTATCAAGGCACGACCACAATTATACCAACAAATTATGGGCAATCTACCTCATACTAGAGTTACACCAGCGCGACCGTTTATCAACACTGGTGTAGATTATTGTGGACTCTTTTGGATTCATTACAGGATTAAAGGCAAACGACCAACGAAAGCATATATAGCTGTATTCTGCTGTTTTTCTACAAAGGCAGTTCATTTTGAATTGGTATCGGATTTATCAACAGATGCTTTTATTGGTGCCCTAAAACGATTTATTGGCCGTCGAGGACGATGCCAAAATATATATTGTGATAACGCCACCAATTTTGTTGGAGCAAAAAATCAGCTAACAGAGCTATATGATAGCATTTATTCCTGTAAGGTGTAAGAGTCAATTATTTCCGCTTCTAGCTCAAAGGGAATACAGTTCAATTTTATTCCACCCAGAGCACCACATTTTGGAGGCTTATGGGAGGCAGCCGTAAAATCGGCAAAACATCTTTTGGTCCGGAGCGTCGCAAATGCATCTTTAACTCAAGAAAAATTAGAGACAATCATAGTGGAAATTGAGGATATACTAAACACTCGCCCTATAACGCCCATGACAAATGACCCAAATGATCTTGAAGCATTAATACCGGGTCATTTCCTTATTGGTGAAGCTCTCACATCTCAAGTAGACAGCAAGGCAAAAGTGCAAAATATGGCAACTCTATCCCATTGGAAATTGATATCCCATCTTAAGCAGGCTTTTTGGAACAGATGCTGCACGGAATACTTAAACGAACTACAACAACGAGGTAAATGGCGAAAACAGTTTAGCAACCTCAAAATTAGGGACATGGTTATTATCAAGGAAGACAGTACACCCGTTATGAAATGGCCATTGCGAAGAATTATTAAGGTTTATACTGGTGAAATAAAAACTGCCTCAGGAATGTTCAAACGTCCTATACATCGTCTTGTATTACTACCTATAAAACCGGATCCAGAAATAACTATGTCCACTGAAGTCAACAACAAGAATATATGCAATTCACCTGATGAACCCAAGGCTAAGAGAATTAAAATACCAACAAATCATATAACACTGTCACTACTCACTCTACTTTTAATTCTGCCAATATCATTGGCAACTCCAGTTAAGAATAAAAAATTTGGATCAAAGGTCGGAATACACTTCGAACAATTTGGAACAGTCGCAATTTCAGCTACTCCATGGAATCTTTTCGTATACTACGATTTATCGTCTTACTGGTCCGCAACTTCTATCCTTGTTAATGGGACAAGGTCAATTCAAGCCTTGTGTAAGATGTTAGAACCAAATACATCTTGTGCAGGGACGATTGAACATTTCAAACAAATGGAAAATGAACTACAACTGGATAACAGATTACTGCGAAGTAAAAGAGGTGCGCCATTCTCTATTTGGCGTTCTAGACTCAGAATACGCCGAACATATGTCGGCACCAATAAAAGAAGTCAATGAAAATGAATCGTACCTGTTACAATTATTAAGAAACCAAACATCAATCGTTGACTCAACAATGAACATCATACAACAGAATCAAATAAACGCGAAAATTAGATTTGAAAGATTGGAACAAGAAATCACGAGGTATTCAGAAGAATTGGATAATATCAACAATTTACTAGTACAATTACACCTGAATCAACTGTTTAACTCAGCAGTTCTTCAATTGTCCCTCATTGCAAACAACCTAAAAGGCATACAGTCAGCAATACTTGAGACACTTATGGGCACACGACATGGCAAAATCAGCCCATGGCTACTTACCATAGAACAATTACAAAAGGAAGTTACTCAGATCTCACTACACTCCCCACCGTCACTGAATCTTCCAGTGTCAGAACAGAATGACTTGCTCCTACTCTTCAAACTTATGAGAATACAAGGCAGACTGAAACAGCAATACGCAATTTTTAAAATAACCTTACCATTGGTCGAACCTGAAAGATTCAGTATGGTTCACTTGATTGCGGTACCCAACACAATAAACAGCACATTAGTAGCCATTAAACCATGCACTACATTTCTAGGCATAAGTATAGCCCATAAACAATATATTCCGTTTACAAGTTCAGAGTTCAGTGCTTGTGACACAATAAAACCAACTCATTTCGTTTGTTCCAACATTCAAATTCGTTATAATTACGGCTCAAACGTCTGCGCATGTGAAATTTGTTTATTCAATAGCCAAACAACACCATCCTGTATTTTGGAAAAAACCGGCACCAAATGGATACAATTTCATAATACCACTTCATAAAGAAAACCAATGGATATATGCCACCTCATCGTCTACGAGAGCTACGGCTGTGTGCAATGGGGAAATTATTCCCATACCACTAAAGGGCTCCGATCTACTTACACTAGATCCAGAATGCTCGTTCAAGCACAATTTTGCCACAATGAATGGACGACAATTTATATCAAGCACAATAAGATCATCATATACCAGTCTTGGACAAATCTCATATTTATTGTTGCCTAACAATACTACATTTTCTACACACAACAATCGTTCAACCCCAATATATTTGGAAGATACGTATGCCAAAAATATGAAGGAACTTTTGAATCTACAAAAGACTTTAAGGGAAGAAAACATAATGGAACTTCCTAACAAATTGAAATCCCATCAACTGCATAACAACATGATTGCCTACCTTGCCCTTTGTGTAAGTATACTAACGATCATATGTTGGTTTCGACGTAAAATTTGCAGCAGACGACATTCAGTAAGGACTGCCGAAAATGTTTCAGAAATCAAAGAATCTCAACCAACTGAAGAAACTGCTCCAACACCAATGCCACGGCAACCTATACCTACTCGCCAGTTCTCCCTTAATGTATAATGATCCAAGCATCTCGGTTCTGTTGAACATCCGTTTAACGCGGGGGAGAATGTTAAAGCCAATAAATATATTTTATTTTATTTTAGTTTATCTTATTTTATTTCATTTTATTTTATTGTATATTTTAAGTTGACGAAAATTATTCTATTACAGTGTAAATTTATAAACACATTTTATTTAATTTTTTATGTTGACAAAATTTAGAATTAAGTTTCATTTGGCAGTAAAACAATTTTTTGTTTTGTTTGCATTAATTTCTTTGCATTTGTTTTTTTTTTGTTGTTCATTGTCACACAGCCAATGAACTTATTAATTTCACAAAACAGGAGTTACGTAAGAAATTCAATATCAGGGACAAGAAAATTAAATTTGAATTGTATCAGCATTATTGTTATTATAGATTTAGTATAAAAACTCAATAAAATTTAAATTTTGGCGCAGTAGTAAAAACTCAATTGTTTTAATTATTGCATGCCATTACGTTCAAGTTCCAAGTGCTTGAAAGTAAGAACCCAAAATCAAAATTAGTACAGTTCAAATTTATGTGTTTGAATTGAGTCATACTAATTAACCCTCCAAACAACCGTATTAGGTTGTTGTGATGGCTTTTTCTGTTCTGCCGTCAATATAATCGTCTTCATATAAACGTGTGTATTCTAAACTTGGCAGCGTTCTGTTATATGTCGTCTATATATGTATACCTTTAGGCCACCGTTTGTAAAAGTTGAAATGCCTGTTTTATGAAATTTTCGCCTGCTATTCTAAGGCTCTTAAATAAAATAACATAACACAGAATAAAGATATTACATGGCGATCCTGCACTGCTATTTGATCAAACTTTACACTATCAAGACATAAAAACTGTGCGGACAAAAAGATAAAATATCCTGATAACGATCCTGTTATAAAAAAAATCCTGCTGATCCTGCTATTATATTAGATCAAATTGTAACCTTTATGTTAACTAGCATGCCAGATCCTTCAGAGGATCTCGAGCAAACCAAAAAGGATGCACGATGGCACGATGGGTACTCCCTAGAAAAATTAAAAGAAGTTGAAAATAAAATTCTAAAATATTTAAAAGTAAGCAACGATAAAAACATGGCATCGTTTGGTAGTCTCGACGCATCTAAAATAATACCAGAGTGACCTTAGCCATTTAAATAAGTTTATAGGCATAATCGATTTTATGCAGACGCTTAAAGACTCGACATAAGTTGATAAATTGGTGACATTCGTTCTCGCCACTAAATTAACAGACAAAGTCAAAAATAAATTAATTTCTGAAGAGACACCAAATTCTATAGAATCATTTGTACGCCTTCTTAGAAAAGTATTTACACCTAAGAAATCACTCACATACTGATTTAGCAAAGCAAACTCAAGGCAATAGCTCAGTAACACAATTTGCTAACAAAATTGAATCGCTTGTAGCATGTCTAAATGAATTACAGATTGCTGAATTGGGTTCCCAGAATATGGAAACAGTCATTAAAATTAATGACCAAGTGGCGCTTAGTACCTCTAAAAATGGTTTAAACGAACCACACAGAGCCACGGTATTAGATGCTCGTTCCAAAAGTCTAAATGAAGAAATTCAAATAGCCCCGGAAGTAATACCACAACAAAACTCAATAATGCATTTCAATAAGAATAAAATACTTTTCAATAATAGAGGACAACGTAACTATGCCAATATGTACAATAACAACAGAAGTAGTAACAATAATCAGGGTTATTATAATAATTATAGAAGTACTAACAAACAACATTAATCATCCAAGAAGCAATAATCATAATATTTATATTCACAGAAATACCAACTTTAGAAATAACAATAATCGAAATAGAAATCAAAGAAAAATATATGCTACTCAGGAACAGGGAAACGAAGGAAACCCCTGCAATCCTCAAGAGTAAATTTCAACGAAGATGCAGGAGAATTAAAAGAATATACCTTAAAAACTTATAATTCACATACGGACGCACCACATTTGTTACATTCGAAACTGATGAAGGATTTTTCATAAGATATTTAATAGATACAGGTGCAGACATCTCTATATGTTTTCGTAAGAAATAAAGAAATAAAAGAATACAATGGTTGCAAAATTACAGGAATAGAAAACAAATCAATTAAAATTGGTATTTCCGGAAGATATAATAAGCCACGAATATCAAATATTGAATACCGAATTCCCAATAGTAACAGATGGTATTTTAGATTTTTTTACTAAATATTTGGCAAAAATATGTAGATTATGAGACATACACATTAGATATCTTAATAAATGAAACTAAATACGTTCTACCAATGAGAGCAAATATCAATAAGTTCACAATACCCCCGAGAACTGAAATGACACAAGCAGTAAACTTACAGATTGAAGAAGATAGCGTAGTATGTGCAAAACAAATCGGTAGTAATATTTTTATTGGTAATAAAATACAATCCAAAACATGGGACAAAGCACATTAGAATCTTAAATACTTCAGACGAAGAGGTTACAATATCACAATTAGATTTACAAATCAAACGGTTATCACATTACAACATTCTATATAATAAAAAAGAAATTACTAATGATAAACAACAGGATAGATGGGGAAAATTAAGAAAATTACTGAGTATAGATACAGTCGATATTAACGCAAGACAAACAATAGAGAAAATATGTAAAGAATTCCAAGATATTTTTCATTCAGAAGGAGATTATTTAACAGCAAATAATTTCTATCAACAAAAACTACAAACTGTAGACAATACCCCAGTTCACACGAAGTTATAGATTACCACAGTCACAGCAGGAAGAAATCAAAACACAGGTTAACAAATTAATAGAATAAGATTTGGTTGAACCATCTGATAGTCCTTATAATTCTGCTTTACTTTTGGTCCCGAAGAAAAGAACAATGACGAAAAGAAATGGAGACTAGTTGTCGATTATCGTCAATTTAATAAAAAATTAGTCAATAACAAATTTCCATTACCTCAAATAGACGATGTATTAGACAAAATAGGAAGAGCAAAATATTTTTCAACGCTAGATGATGTAATTGTTTTTGGATGTTATTTACAACACCATAATGATAACTTAAGAAAAGTTTTTGAAGACTAAAAACCCACAACCTTAAATTAAATCCAAATAAATGTAATTTTTTGAAACCAGAAGTAGTTTATTTAGGACATCTTATTACAGATAAAGAAATAATGACAGACCCGAATAAATGTAAAGCACTTGAAACTTATCCAATTCCAAAGAATGCAGGTGATACAAGAAAATTTGTAGCTTTCTGTAATTACTATAGTCGTTTTTTTATCTGGTCTGAAAAGTGCCAAAAATCCTTTGAAATGTTAAAATCCATATTTTCAAACCCACCGATATTACAATATCCAGACTTTAAAAAAGAATTTATTCTTACTACTAATGCATCAGATTACGCCATGGGAGCAGTACTTTCACAAGGTGAAATAAATTCTGATTTACCAATCTCATATGCAAGCCGTTCTCTTAATAAACATGAAATTAACAAGCCTGGGGAATTACTCATTTTAGACCATACTCATAAGGTAGGAAGTTTAAAGTAGTGACTGATCACAGACAACTAGTATCGTTATTCACCCACAAAAACCCTTCATCAAGACTAACTAGAATTAGATTAGATCTCATGGATTACGATTTCGAGATCATATGCACACAAGGAAAAATAAATACTAACGCCGATGCATTATCAGAATCAAAATAGATTCCAATGGCTTAAAGGAAATGATGCCAAAATCGATAAATATAATGACTAGAAAAATGGAAATTGTAAGAAAAGTAATGTAGCCGAGATACTTAATACTTAATCAAGCCTTTCTGAACAGAAACGAACGAAGATTAAAATAACAAGGAGGCTAATAACCTCTTTATGTGGTATAGTATTTCGTTTTCACAAATTAAAGGCTAAGATAACATTTTGTTATAAACAAAGTTAATAAAATTTCAGTCTTGCAGAAGTTAACTAAGGTCTTACGGGATGACCAAATATTTACAGTAACACTAGCGAAGGATGATATAATATTTAAATATGTACATGAAGAAGAATTTAATTAAAATATATAATAGCATGCAAAATAGAAATAAATGTAAGCAGAAACCTATAGAAATTATATTATTTAAAGAACCAGAAAGGATACTGGAAAAATGTAGACAGGAAGAAATTATAAAATAATATCATGAAACTCCATATGGCGGTCACGCGGAAGTACGTAGAACAGTCATTAGATTAAAACAGAAATACATATGGAAAAATATGTATAAAATGATTAAAGATTTTATCAGTCATTGTGAAAGTTGTAAGAAGAATAAAATTATAAAACATACTAAGGCACCAATGCAAATTGCTAACACACCTATAAAACCATTTAAATTAATACAATTAGACGCTGTAGGTCCTTTAAGAGCCATTATTACAACTTGCCGTTAACTACGGGGAGGATTTTAACGGACAGATGAATTGTTTTTCATTATTATAAGTGGACAACAAGGTAGAAGTAAGCGATAAGCTAAAGGGAGGATCATCCTACCTTTTAAAGTTAAGTTTATGTTTGAACTTCCGATATTATATATTATTTTCAATATGGCAACTTCAAATATAAACAAAATGAGCAAATACAACAAAAAAAGAAGGCGGCAGTTGCCACTGCGTTTAAAAAGGACTTATTTAATTGAGCACTGCTATCGACATAGCTCCGGCATTGCCATATTTTTGAAAAAGTTTACTTTATCATTAGGTTGTAATAGCGAAAAGAAGTTAAAGGTGACTTTAAAGGTCACTTTAGCTAAAGGTACCTTTAAAGAAACCCAAATTTAACGGCAATTTGTAATAATGGACCTAAGAGTATCAAACGGATATAGATATATACTAATGGCACAATGCGATTTAACAAAATACATTGACGCATTGCCAATAAAAACTAAAGAAGCATCTGTAATTGGAAAAATATTAGTAGAAAAATTTATATTAAAATATGGATGTTTTGACACGGTGTTTTAGAGGAACTGAATTTGTAAACGAACTTTTTAATAGAATATGTACTCTTATGTAAGTTAAACAACTTCCACAGCATACCACCATGAGACTTTAGATAGTATGGAATGAAATCATAAAGTATTAAATTCACGGAACAATACAATTGGGATGGATGGATTCCGTAATATACATTCGCGTATAACACAACACCACACACATCCACAGGTTTTTCTCCATTTGAACTCGTATATGGAAGATTAGCGTCAATGCCAACCGAACCTTTGTCAAATAAAAAATTTTATAATTGTGAAGATTATGCTACAGAATTAAAAATAAAATTAAAATATCCCCATGAGATGGCAAACAAAAAATTATTCCAAAACAAAATAAAAGAAAAACATATTAAAGATATTTAGTATTCTTATATTCAAATAAAATTAGGAGATAAAGTATTTTTAAGAAAAGAAAAACGAAAGTCAATACACTGGCCTTTTGATGTAATAAACACACAGGATGTAAATATCACAATCTTGAAAGGTAACAAACCAATGACTGTACATAAACGTATATTGAAATTAGTTTAAGCTATTACGTATCTGTTAAAGTAGAATACTTTAAAATTTTAAATTTTGTAATTTAATACTTTTATACAAAAAAAGAGTAAATATTGCCATGAAAAGTTTCTTAAAAATATGTCGTTCGGAGTCGACTTTGTGACGACAAAAGGCGGAGACCTTGTTTTTGCCCACACCATATTTCCACCCATTATTTCCTCAATATTATGTACTAATAATTGTTTGGATTATTTAAAACACAATTTGTATTTCTTAAAATATTTTAGTATTTAAGTTTAGAATAAGCCCCATTGATCCTAAAATATTTCATAAAATCGCTGTGTAGATTTTCTGATCTATTTTTAGCAAAATTGTATTATTTTTATAACGGTAGTTGTAAGACGTACATATTACATATATACAGTGTACTTGTACTCTCTGTTCAATTCCATTGTCGCTTGTTCTCCCATTCGTAATGTGTAGAGTATGACGCAACATGTTTGATGTTGCTAATTGTTCGATCATGTTTGATCTGTCACTCGTTACTTTTGGGAATAAAAGCGGGCATGATTTGAGCAGTAGAGGTCAGTTGGTGATGAGTGGCTGGTAAGTGAGGTCGATTCTATTTATTGGCTCTCGCTTGGTAAAAATAAATTAACTCATTAGTGGTGTGGTTTATTCACAGCCAAACATTAGCAACTGACGAGGGAGCCTGTACAACAACTGTTCTGTGCGTAGGCCGTTCAGTTGTTGTACTGGGATTTCTTCCTGAGGACGGACACCGGAGGCCTCAGAGCCACAATCATCCCGTGCGTAGGCCGTTTGATTGTCGTTCTGATATCCTCTTTTGGTTGACGTGGCGACGGTGCCGAGGAAAGATCATTGGGACAGTAGGAATCGCAGTCACCCTGTGCGTAGGCCTTTTGACTGTTGTTCTGACCACCCTTTGACATACTCAGCACTGTCACTTGACGGACAGCAGTGTAGCCGGCCTAGTTATTTATTTATTTTCTTCTTTAATTAATTTTAAATCTAATCTTTCTTTTAAACCTAGTTAGCTTAAGGTAGCACGTAAGTAATTTTTGGATTTATAAATAAATAAATTTAAAATTTCTTCGAAGAACAATTTTGTTTTATGTAACCACTGGACGCCGCTGATCTACCCCAGCACCCAAGCGGAATCGTGTCGTTACAACTTTAAACTGTAAGTCCCGCCACTCATGTATATAATTTAACACACACAACATAATTGGTGTGAGAAACTAGGTCGAAATCCTGACTGAAGGGTTGTAATGACCAATTATGCATGTATATATACAAAAAAAATATATAAATATAATATTTTTTCTTTTGAACGATAGGGCTGTAATGTATTCATGTATGTATTCACCCAAATATAGAATTAAAATAAAAATAAACAAAATAATTACAAAGCGACTTCACAAAAATAAAACCGTAATATGCAGAGTATGCAATTTCAAGTGGCTTGTGTTGATTAAAATGGGTCACTAGAAGTGCATTACAAGTGAATTTGATTTACAATTGACATAATTGTGAGTCACGAAACTATTAACAAATAATGGATTAGGAGAAGAGAAAATGAGAAAACAATGAGAATAAGTAGGGGAAATAGTTTAAGATTATTATAAGAAAAATAGAATAAGAATAGTATATAAGCCGCATATTACAATATGTATGTAAGAAACTAAAAAATTATTTTAATAATTTTTTTCAATCTTTTCAATATTTTTTTTAAAATAAATTAATATGACCTTCAAGATTTGAAGTTGGCTATCTTTAAGAATAATCAGATGTGTTTTTTACTAGATTGCTATGGGAATGTTAAAAAGTCAGTTGCTTTAATTTCTGCCACTAGTATACACATTTATGCATATGCGCATTGGTTTTGTATCAGCTGTTTATTTCTGCTCTGTTTTCAAAGAATTTAAGCAATCGACATATATTTTCTGTCGAACTGCCCAGATTACCTTAAGTTGTAAACACATCGACGACAGACAGAAGATCCGCATATAAACATAAAAATTAAAATATGGTTTTTATTGCCATAATGTCTGCTGTTTAAACTCTTTAAAAGCAGAGCACAAAAACAGCTGATACAAAAACAAACTAATAAACAACACTTTAAATCATGTGTGCTTTAAATTATGAACTGTTGTTTCTTTAAAGAAAACATACTTTTCAGTGGTGTCACTATCAAATTTTTTACGGACGCAATAATGTTTTTTCTTCTCTGCCTTTAAAGAATTTAAACAGCAAACATTATGGCTATAAAAGAAAAAAATATGGCAGCAAAACTGAAAATAGATAATGAATCGTATCCAAAAGTTATATAAGGATAGGATTTGAAAGATGCCGCGTTTTCGATGGAACTGATGTGTTGCAGTGTTTTAAGTGCCATGAAAATCATAGAAGCAAAGACTGTAATAAGGAAATAGTAAATATATGCATCAATTCTATGAAAGAAAATAATAGGCTTAACCTAGGACACGACGAATATCATGCAACATTTAGTAGAGAATGTCCGAAAACAATAATAATAAATGGTTTGGCAACGAACTTAGAATGTTGAAAAGGGAAAAAATTATAAAATATCATAAAGCTTTATTTGAAAATACAGCTTTGGCATGGAATAGCTATAAAGTCATAAGAAACATATAGGTATAAAATTAAAATTGGTAATGAAAAAAAATAAGTTTATAAGCAATAAAATTACGAATACCAGCAACCAAAGGGAAATGTGGTATAAAATAAAAGAACAAGTCCTAAAAACCTCCCAAAAGTGTGATAAAATCTGTGATATTTAATAATATAGAATATAATATTAATTCCGAAATAGCTGAAAATTTTAATAACTACTTCATTAATAGTATTAAGGAAATAAGAGGTAGATTTAAATTCTGTGCAATTTCATTATTAGAATTAAAGAATATATGTAAAACTATTAAGAAGAAAACTGATTATAGAAGAATATCGAAAGACTTAATGTTGGATAACTGGGATTTAGTAGGTAACATCTTGCTGGAAATTATAAATAAATCACTAAAAACGGGAATTTTTCCCGATAACTGGAAAGAGCCACACCTATTGAGAAAATTAAAAACTCTAATAAATGTGAAGAATTTCGTCCAATAAACTCACTGATAACATTTGAAAAAGTTTTAGAAACTGTGGTTAAGCGGCAGTTGGAAAAATACATGGAGGAAAACAAGTTATTTTCATAATATCAGTCAAGTTTCAGAAAGAAGTTTTCATGCGAAACTGCTGAATTATGTCGTAAGTCGATGGAAGAATATGAAAAATAATAAGATTCTTTAAATTTTTCTGAACTTTAAGGGAGCATTTAAAACGATTGATAGGTAGATCCTACAGTAAAAACTATTTAATTATGGGATAGAAAATGAGACCTGATGTGGTTTATGTCATGTTTGGCGAACCATAAATAAATTACAAGAAACTCTTGCATTTGAATATAGCCCAATTGAAATTAAGGATGGAGTACCACAAAGATCAATATTAGGGGCTCTATTATTTATTATTTACATTAACGATGTGGAAAAGTCTTGGAAAAGTATGAGATAGTATTATATGCGGACGATACTGATGATAAAACTGATAATTTATGTCACGAAAATTTATCAAAGTATATAGAAAATATAAATGAATGGTTAATGATGAACAAACTAAAACTAAATGAGAATAAAACCAAATTGTTAGAGATTAATATGGACAATAATATAATATGTATTTAAAATAAATAATGTGATAATAGAAAAAGTTAATTTGATAAAATACTTGGGATTCATAATAGATAAAGAATTAAAATTTAATGATCATATTGAGTTTATTTGTAAGAAAATCGGGAAAAGATTGGATTTTTCAAACGCATAAGAAATAAAATGTCAATTATAATATCAATAAATATTTACAATAATTTTGAGTTTGGATCAACAATATTATATTCATGCTATTCTGATCCACAAATTATAAGACTATAGAAGTTACAAAATAAGGCAATGCGTGCAATACTTAAAGTAAATAGATTAACATCAACAAGATGTATGCTAGATACTTTGAAATAGTTAAATGTAAAAGAAAGACTACATGTTAACAAGATAGGCGATGAACCAGACTATCTAACAGAACAACTACGCTACGTTGGGGAGGTTCAACCATACAGTTTGAGAAACGTCATGGACTTCAGGATTCAACAAGCTAATACCACTGCAAACCAAAAATCGCCTTCTGCAAGAATCGAAAGATGCCCCAAATTCTGCAACCAGGGGAGGTTCAACCATACAGTTTGAGAAACGTCATGGACTTCAGGATTCAACAAGCTAATACCACTGCAAACCAAAAATCGCTGTTTTATAAACAACTAAATCTGTACAATATGTTGCCATTTGACGTTAGAAATGAAACTAATACTAATGTTTTTAGGAGAAAAAGTGTAATTTTTTTACAGAGCATTAATTAGAGCATATTATATTCATAGTATATATTTTTTAACTTAAATGTAATTTAAAAGTATTATTAATACTACTTAATATCAATAATAAAAAAAAACGTGAGTCAACAATTAACATTTCAAAATTATATTGTTCGCACAGAAAATTAATTAATTTACTTTTTTCCGTAATATTTTCCATTTTCTTGCTTGAAAATCAAATTGTGACTAAAGGCATTCTTCTTCTAATCGCTTTTTGACGTTTGAAATACGAAATATACAATACAGCATAAAACTGAGCGAAAATGAGTAGAAATATAGGGAGAATAGATTAGGTGTCTAGAAGTTTTTGGGGTTCTACAGACGATATGAAAAGAGTTGTTTTTCTTGCAGGGCTTATTACCGGTCGTTGTTGGCGGCGTCATTATTGACAGCGTAATTATTGGCGAAGTCACTGTGGCAGAGTGTGATTTTTGATTGGGTTTCTTACATGACATTGCGAAGTTACGTCGCTGTCAAGGATATCAAATGGACCCAGTGTCTCTAACTGTGCATCCCTTTAGGATCGGAATGAAAACATTGGGCAGAGGATTCTGCGATAGTTTGTATTCTGTCTAGAGCCGACCTTAGGGGTTTGCTAATGTTTACAATGGGATAGTGGAGGCTTAGGAGATCAGGTTTTAAGTCATGTGTTCTATTTCCCTTTTTAATTTATATCTCTTTTCTTCTTCTTCTTCACCTTTTCTCCTTCTCTAGTACGTCGACAGTAGGTCCAATTATCATACATATGCATAATTGGCCATTACAACCCTTTAGTCAGGGTTAAGACCTAGTTTCTCACACCACTTATGTTGTGTGAAAAAATATTTCTTCGGCGACTTCCTCTCAGTAGATTTCTGGCAAAACTCTGAGAGTAAATAAAAATTGCCATGAAAAGTTTCTCAATAAATAAAAATCTGTCGTTCGGAGTCGGCTTTAAACTGTAGGTCCCACCACTCATGTATAAAATTAACACACACAACATAAGTGGTGTGAGAAACTAGGACAATGGGTCAATTCGACCTCCGGGTACTGTACTTGTCTTAATTGACAAGTACACGTCCTCTAACCTAACCTAACCTAACCTAAGAAATAACAACAACAACGAGTGATTAAAGAATAAAATACCTAACGGTATTTTATATACACTTTTCATATTCTAAAAATAGAAATAACAAAAAACCATTTATTGTGACTTTAAAATTAAAAATAAAGTGACAAATAAAAATATATAAGCAGTGAAACAGAAAAAAAACATTTTTTAATAAGTTGTGAAAACTCCAATAGTGCGAGTGCAACTAGCCGAAATCCTTACTATGTTATGAGTGCTAGCAACGAAAATATTACTGAACCGAAATAAAACGGAAATTATTTAACTGTGAAACCAAAAATAAGAGCAGTATCAAATTTAAGTGCAAGTGCACCTAATTTAAATAAATGTGTCGAGCAAAGTCCAAGCGCTGCAAAGAATTTATTTAATTTAAATAAAAAAACAACGAAGGGTCTTCCTCTTCCCGGTTTTCATTAACAAATTTTGGAGAGTTGCCGGCAACAAATACCGTAGGTCCAAAAACAAAGGACGGTGCCCACTTGATCATAGTGAGAAATCGAAAGTCCAAGCAGGTATGGATCGATATATTCAAGTGCTTAAAAGAGGCAGAAGCCCTAAATCTGTGAACATTGCACCAGCTGCAAAATTATCGAAAGATGCATAAAAACCAAATTCGCAAAATCGTTTCGCCCTTCTGCAAGAATCGAAAGATGCCCCAAATTCTGCAACCAGGTCTTCTAAGCCTCCTCCAATTTATTTAAGAGAAAAAAAAATACCAACAATTTAATTAAATTGTTAATTGCACTAATTGGAGAAAATTCGTTTTTCGTTTCCCCAATTAAACGTTGTCAAATTGAAGAAACGAAAATACAAGTAAACCATGAGAACGAATATCGTAAAATCGTTTCAGAGTTTCAAAAACTCAAAAAAAAAATGTTATACCTATCAGTTGAAAAGCGCAAAAGGCCTCCAAGTCGTTATAAAGGGCATCGATTGGTATGTCGACCCTGAAGAAATATAATCTAGTCTGATCAACAAAGACGTTACAGTTAAAGCTGTTTCATATATTAAAAATAAGAAAAGGATCCCTCAGCCTTTATTCCGAGTAGAATTAGAGCCTGGCGATGTTAAACTTAAGGTAAACGAAACACATCAAATATATGGCCTTATACATCGAAGAGTCACGGGCGAAGAACCTCACAAGCGATCCGGACCCGTACAGTGTTTAAACTGGCAAGAATTTGGACACACTAAAACTTATTGCAAGTTTGTTTGTTTGTGGCGATCTTCACAACACGTCAAAATGTGATAAACCAAAGAACGACTCCACAGTAAAGAAATGCAGCAAATGCGGAGGCAACAATACTACCAACAATATGGGTTGTCCTGTTTTTGATATCGTCAAACGCTACTCGGTACACAAAACTGTACCTGCCCAGCCAGCAAAAATACCTACGCTTTTTAACCCGCCACAAGCACAGGCAGTCAATAGCCAATTTTCATACGCCAACATTTTAAAGTCTAATCAACCAACAGCGCAAAAAGAGTTACCAACTAATGAAAAATCGAGCTCCAATTTCAGCCGTCTTGAAGGGATGATGGAAAATCTTTTACAAACCATGAATTAATTCATGACGAGTATTACATCTAGTAGCTTTTTTAAAATACATGGATACTCTTTTTATGACACCAATGACCCTAGAGAGAGATCGTGTGGTGGCTCCGCAATGTTAATCAAATCGAGAATTAAACACCATTTACTGCGTGAACTTTCGGAAAATTATCTCCAAGCGACGAATATCTGTATTGAAAATTTTTATTACAATCTTGTTATTTCATCAGCATATTTTCCGCCTAGATTTTCAGTAACAGGAAATCAATGCAGAGACTTTTTCAAATCACTGGGTGCTCGTTTCATAGCAGCTGGCGATTATAATGCCAAACATAAATTCTGGGGCTCACGTCTCATTAGCCCAAGAGGTCGTATTTTATACGATACCATTTGCAAAATGGATCTAAATATCGTTTCAACTGGGAAACCAACTTATTGGCCAACTGACCAGCAAAAAATACCCGACGTCATTGACTTCAGCATAACAAAAAATATACTTGTTGAACTAATCGAGGTTGAAGCTTCACTAAATCTATCTTCAGATCATTCCCCCACAAAATACTTGGGATTCATAATAGATAAAGAATTAAAATTTAATGATCATATTGAGTTTATTTGTAAGAAAATCGGGAAAAGATTGGATTTTTCAAACGCATAAGAAATAAAATGTCAATTATAATATCAATAAATATTTACAATAATTTTGAGTTTGGATCAACAATATTATATTCATGCTATTCTGATCCACAAATTATAAGACTATAGAAGTTACAAAATAAGGCAATGCGTGCAATACTTAAAGTAAATAGATTAACATCAACAAGATGTATGCTAGATACTTTGAAATAGTTAAATGTAAAAGAAAGACTACATGTTAACAAGATAGGCGATGAACCAGACTATCTAACAGAACAACTACGCTACGTTGGGGAGGTTCAACCATACAGTTTGAGAAACGTCATGGACTTCAGGATTCAACAAGCTAATACCACTGCAAACCAAAAATCGCTGTTTTATAAACAACTAAATCTGTACAATATGTTGCCATTTGACGTTAGAAATGAAACTAATACTAATGTTTTTAGGAGAAAAAGTGTAATTTTTTTACAGAGCATTAATTAGAGCATATTATATTCATAGTATATATTTTTTAACTTAAATGTAATTTAAAAGTATTATTAATACTACTTAATATCAATAATAAAAAAAAACGTGAGTCAACAATTAACATTTCAAAATTATATTGTTCGCACAGAAAATTAATTAATTTACTTTTTTCCGTAATATTTTCCATTTTCTTGCTTGAAAATCAAATTGTGACTAAAGGCATTCTTCTTCTAATCGCTTTTTGACGTTTGAAATACGAAATATACAATACAGCATAAAACTGAGCGAAAATGAGTAGAAATATAGGGAGAATAGATTAGGTGTCTAGAAGTTTTTGGGGTTCTACAGACGATATGAAAAGAGTTGTTTTTCTTGCAGGGCTTATTACCGGTCGTTGTTGGCGGCGTCATTATTGACAGCGTAATTATTGGCGAAGTCACTGTGGCAGAGTGTGATTTTTGATTGGGTTTCTTACATGACATTGCGAAGTTACGTCGCTGTCAAGGATATCAAATGGACCCAGTGTCTCTAACTGTGCATCCCTTTAGGATCGGAATGAAAACATTGGGCAGAGGATTCTGCGATAGTTTGTATTCTGTCTAGAGCCGACCTTAGGGGTTTGCTAATGTTTACAATGGGATAGTGGAGGCTTAGGAGATCAGGTTTTAAGTCATGTGTTCTATTTCCCTTTTTAATTTATATCTCTTTTCTTCTTCTTCTTCACCTTTTCTCCTTCTCTAGTACGTCGACAGTAGGTCCAATTATCATACATATGCATAATTGGCCATTACAACCCTTTAGTCAGGGTTAAGACCTAGTTTCTCACACCACTTATGTTGTGCGAAAAAATATTTCTTCGGCGACTTCCTCTCAGTAGATTTCTGGCAAAACTCTGAGAGTAAATAAAAATTGCCATGAAAAGTTTCTCAATAAATAAAAATCTGTCGTTCGGAGTCGGCTTTAAACTGTAGGTCCCACCACTCATGTATAAAATTAACACACACAACATAAGTGGTGTGAGAAACTAGGACAATGGGTCAATTCGACCTCCGGGTACTGTACTTGTCTTAATTGACAAGTACACGTCCTCTAACCTAACCTAACCTAACCTAAGAAATAACAACAACAACGAGTGATTAAAGAATAAAATACCTAACGGTATTTTATATACACTTTTCATATTCTAAAAATAGAAATAACAAAAAACCATTTATTGTGACTTTAAAATTAAAAATAAAGTGACAAATAAAAATATATAAGCAGTGAAACAGAAAAAAAACATTTTTTAATAAGTTGTGAAAACTCCAATAGTGCGAGTGCAACTAGCCGAAATCCTTACTATGTTATGAGTGCTAGCAACGAAAATATTACTGAACCGAAATAAAACGGAAATTATTTAACTGTGAAACCAAAAATAAGAGCAGTACCAAATTTAAGTGCAAGTGCACCTAATTTAAATAAATGTGTCGAGCAAAGTCCAAGCGCTGCAAAGAATTTATTTAATTTAAATAAAAAAACAACGAAGGGTCTTCCTCTTCCCGGTTTTCATTAACAAATTTTGGAGAGTTGCCGGCAACAAATACCGTAGGTCCAAAAACAAAGGACGGTGCCCACTTGATCATAGTGAGAAATCGAAAGTCCAAGCAGGTATGGATCGATATATTCAAGTGCTTAAAAGAGGCAGAAGCCCTAAATCTGTGAACATTGCACCAGCTGCAAAATTATCGAAAGATGCATAAAAACCAAATTCGCAAAATCGTTTCGCCCTTCTGCAAGAATCGAAAGATGCCCCAAATTCTGCAACCAGGTCTTCTAAGCCTCCTCCAATTTATTTAAGAGAAAAAAAATACCAACAATTTAATTAAATTGTTAATTGCACTAATTGGAGAAAATTCGTTTTTCGTTTCCCCAATTAAACGTTGTCAAATTGAAGAAACGAAAATACAAGTAAACCATGAGAACGAATATCGTAAAATCGTTTCAGAGTTTCAAAAACTCAAAAAAAAAAATGTTATACCTATCAGCTGAAAAGCGCAAAAGGCCTCCAAGTCGTTATAAAGGGCATCGATTGGTATGTCGACCCTGAAGAAATATAATCTAGTCTGATCAACAAAGACGTTACAGTTAAAGCTGTTTCATATATTAAAAATAAGAAAAGGATCCCTCAGCCTTTATTCCGAGTAGAATTAGAGCCTGGCGATGTTAAACTTAAGGTAAACGAAACACATCAAATATATGGCCTTATACATCGAAGAGTCACGGGCGAAGAACCTCACAAGCGATCCGGACCCGTACAGTGTTTAAACTGGCAAGAATTTGGACACACTAAAACTTATTGCAAGTTTGTTTGTTTGTGGCGATCTTCACAACACGTCAAAATGTGATAAACCAAAGAACGACTCCACAGTAAAGAAATGCAGCAAATGCGGAGGCAACAATACTACCAACAATATGGGTTGTCCTGTTTTTGATATCGTCAAACGCTACTCGGTACACAAAACTGTCAATAGCCAATTTTCATACGCCAACATTTTAAAGTCTAATCAACCAACAGCGCAAAAAGAGTTACCAACTAATGAAAAATCGAGCTCCAATTTCAGCCGTCTTGAAGGGATGATGGAAAATCTTTTACAAACCATGAATTAATTCATGACGAGTATTACATCTAGTAGCTTTTTTAAAATACATGGATACTCTTTTTATGACACCAATGACCCTAGAGAGAGATCGTGTGGTGGCTCCGCAATGTTAATCAAATCGAGAATTAAACACCATTTACTGCGTGAACTTTCGGAAAATTATCTCCAAGCGACGAATATCTGTATTGAAAATTTTTATTACAATCTTGTTATTTCATTTCGCCTAGATTTTCAGTAACAGGAAATCAATGCAGAGACTTTTTCAAATCACTGGGTGCTCGTTTCATAGCAGCTGGCGATTATAATGCCAAACATAAATTCTGGGGCTCACGTCTCATTAGCCCAAGAGGTCGTATTTTATACGATACCATTTGCAAAATGGATCTAAATATCGTTTCAACTGGGAAACCAACTTATTGGCCAACTGACCAGCAAAAAATACCCGACGTCATTGACTTCAGCATAACAAAAAATATACTTGTTGAACTAATCGAGGTTGAAGCTTCACTAAATCTATCTTCAGATCATTCCCCCACAATCGTCACCATTTGCGATCCTCTGCAAACTGGAGCAGGAGATTTATTTAAAAAAACGAAGAAATTGGCTGAAGTACAAAAAATATATTAGCTCTCATTGTACAGAAAACCTACTTCTAAGAACACCAGAAGATATTGATGCCGCTATTAGTAGCCTGAGTGGGTACATGAAGCTAGCTGCTAAAAATGCTTCTTCCTCCTATCGTCAACTAGATACACCAAAGTTTTTTCGGTAGATATAGAACACCTTTTATCCGAAAAAAAGAAAGCCCGAAGAGAATGGCTATTGCACAGATCACCACAGCTTAAAGCAAAATTAAAAAATTGTACAAACCAGCTCAGAAAAGTGTTACAAACGCAAAGGGAAGCATCTCTGAGAGAATATTTGCAAAGTCTAGATGCGACTCAAAAATCCAATTATTCATTATGGCGATCAGTTAAAAACCTGAAAAGACCCATAACGGCAACTTCCCCACTGCGTGATTCCAGAGGATATTGGGCAAGAAATGACGCTGAAAAAGGTAACCTTTTTGTTAGTCATTTAAAAAAGTTTTCACTCCCCATTCATGTATTGACACGAGTGATTTACCACCTATAGTGGCTCAAACTCCAGTAAAAATAAAATTACAAATCAAAGAGATTATAATTGCTATTGAAAATTTTAATGCAAAGAAAGCTCCCGGATTCGACGAAGACAGCAACAAGAAGCTTATGGAGTTGCCCCGTATAGCAAAGAGAATTATCCTTTATATTTTTAACGCCATTTTGCGTCTTGAATACTACCCGCCAGCATGGATAGTTGCTCTAGTTAAAGTGATTCCTAAGCCTGAAAAAAAATCCTTCGAAAGTGGAATCTTATAGACCTATAAGTCTATTACCAACTATGTCAAAATTGTTCGAAAAATTGTTAATTAACAAGCTGACACCTATTCTGGACAGAAACAACTGTATTCCCAATAATCAATTTGGCTTTAGACGACAACATAGTACTATTGAGCAAACACACCGATTGGTGCAAGAAATAAGAAAAGCCTTTTTTAGAAGAAAATAAATATTGTTCAGCGCTTTTTATTGACGTCTCTCAAGCATTCGACAAAGTATGGCATTAAGGTGTTTTATCGAAATTGAAGCAGATTTTACCATTGAATTTTTTCAACCTATTCCAAAAATATGTTATCGATCGAAATTTCATAAATAAAGAATGAGATTTTTTAAGTTGCCCTCAACTTATAAAGGCTGGCGGTCCTCAAGACAGTATCCTATGACCAATTTTATATTTGTTATACATCGCAGATAAGCCAACAAGCAGTGTTACACACACATCAACTTTTGCTGATGATACGGCTTTTCTTTGCACTCACAAAAATCCAAAATATGCCTCAAGTCAATTACAGCACCATGCTACCCAGGTGGAGATATGGGCTAATCAGTGGGGAATTAAAATCAATGAACAAAAATGCATCCACATAACCATTACCCTACGGAAAGAAACATGTCCTCCCATCAGTATTAACAACCAGAGGGTGCCGCAACATACTCATGTTAAATATCTCGGTATTCACTTGGATAGACGTCTCACATGGAAATATCACATCAATGCAAAATTGACCCAAATGAAACTGAAAGCAGTCCAAATCATTTGGCTTATCGGTAGAAATTCCGTTCTTAGCCTCGATTCTAAATTATTGCTCTACAAATCTATATTGAAGCCAATATGCAGTTAAGGTATACAGTTATGGGGCACGGCTTCTGCTTCTAATATTGAAAAAATACAATGCCGTCAAAATAAAATCCTACGAATGATAACTGCCGCTCTTTAGTATATTAAAAACAGCAATATTCATTAAGAACTTAACCACTGGTCAACAGCGAAATCTCAAAATATGTGACCAAATATTTAAAGAAGCTGGAAATACATCCAAATGCTCTCGCTCGAATCATCCTAAACATTGTGGACATACCCGCTTGAGAAGGAGGGACACCATAGAACTGATTTCTTCACAAATTATGCATTATATTATTTTTTTTATTAACATTTAAAAATTAGAATTTTTGTCTGGCACTGGCTGGACATCAATATTTATTAACTTTAAACCTAAGATTTTAACACTTATTGTTAGTTCATAAGAAAGATACAATAAAAACTATCGCAAAAAAAATATGTGTATAAAATAAAAAACAAAACAAAAAAGTGACAAAAAATAATTCTTCTATGTACATACATAAATACATTCGTGGAGAAAAAACTTTGTACCCTTTTAAGAAGGGTATTTAGAGTTCAAAATACATATATACATAGTTATTGTTATAACCAATTTAATATTTCATCGGAGAGTCTTATACTGATTTTCTTGATACCATACGCTGCCGTTGAAAAACATCTTTTGCAATCTATTCTTGAGGGTACAGTGGTTTCAAGATAGCTCTTTGTAGATAGCTCGATGTAGAAATAGAATACGCTCTTAATTATTGCAAGATACACTTGAAAAACTCCATAGGTGTTATTTAACGTAATACTAAATAAAAATAATGCCATAAACTAAATCTTTTTTCTTTTCTTAAGTAAATACGAATTTACAATCTTGAAAATACCGGGAAATTCTGGGACAAGTTTTAAGAAATTCGAGAATTGTGTAATCCCGAAATTTCCGGAACATTCCAATTGACATTCCTAATATATACTTAACGAAATGTTCACCCAGTTTCATTAAATATAATTTAATTTATGTAACGAAATATGCTTAAGAAATCAGAAAAAATTTAGTGTTGTCTTTTGTGTATGAATAAAGCAGAAGAGACTTTCACAAAAAAAAAATTAAGTTTGGACAGTAATGAACTTAATTTTTTTAAAACTTAGCAGCATAGCTCTTTAAGTAGTAATAGTATTCGCTCTGCAGTTACTGTCACAATTCAATAAAAAATGTTTGACGAACGCAAATATCAGGAGGTCATCCGGCCTATTGTTTTCGTCCTAGAGAAAAGGAAGGAAGTAAATGAAAGGGGATATAGCAAGAGTAAAGGAAAATAAGTTGAAAATGAAACTGAGAGGTCAGTTAGACGAGGAAGAACACTCTCTAGTATTCTTATACATATTCTGCCCCAGGCTTTTCATACAAAGTTGAATACTTACGAGTTTATTTTAAGACACACCAAAAAACAAAAAACACAATTGCTTTGATTTTAAAATAAAACTACTCTTTATGGATATTTTCCATTTGTTTTGATGTCTCTTGGTTGGAATTTTGCCTACTAATCATTAGTGTTTATTGTTTCCGGTTGTACGTATTGGGAATAACAGGAGACATTATAACACCCCCATCATTAGACTCCGACGAAACACTAAACATTTGTTTGGTCTTATAATATATATAATTATTAAAACTACATTATAAAATAATTACAATGTCTGCACTAACTAAACTAATGGTTTTTGTATTTTTGTTATGGTATAGTTTCAAGTTTGAGATCATTTAGGATAATATTTTCAATACTTTTGATATTTGTTACAATATTTGGTAGTATTATTTTATCTTTGATTTTTAAGTTAACATTTAACACCTGGAATCGGTTCTGAAATTATTTTTGTTAAGAACGTGTCTTGAATATGAGAGTATCTAGAAAATTAGTAATATAATTTCGTCATTCAGGGCCACAGCAATTTTTATGTTTATATAGCTATCAAAATCTGTTATTAGTGTCATTTCTTTTGGGTCTGTTGGCATAATTTCTAGTTTGCTAGTTGTAAATTGATAAATGTATTTCATAAGCCTCCCTACTCTAGTAGGTAGTGGGTTGGCTTATTAGGCGAGACCTCCTGGTTCAACCCCTGGCTCAGACATCTCAAACAAAATAGGAAAAAAGTATTTCTTTCTGCGATTTCCTTTTAGCAGTCTTTTGGCAAGAACTGCAAGAGTAAATAAAATTGCCATGTAAAGTTCCATGACAGACTTTTAATCTGTCGTTCCGAATCGATTTTAAACTGTAGGTCCCGCCATCGCTTATAAAATTAAAACACATAAAATATGTGGAGTGAAAACTAGACTGACTAAGGTATTGTAATGGTGTATGTATGCATGTATGTATCCGGACTTTAAATAGCCATTCCATAGCTTCTTCTAGACTGCTTGGATTTCTGCAAATTACCTTGTTTTTAAAGGTTCTGGCATCTTTTCTTAGAATATACTCAGAGCAGTCCTCATATTGTTTTTTGCACATTCATTGGCTGCTGGTCTAGATCCATTACCGTTTTCTTGTTATTAAAACTTCAAAATCTTGGCATTGTTTGATGTCATTGTAAAATTCTTAGTCCTAAAGGTTCCTCCTTTCAAATTATAGAAAGTTCTTCTATGATATCCTTATTTCCGAAACTATTCAACAAAACATTCTTTGTGTCTTGCCACGATTAAATCAGGCAATTGATCGTAATCATCTACCTAACTGTTCTTTTACCCACAGTTATTATGTACGACAGTACTATAGATATACGGAAGCCTGGTCATATGCCCAAAGTATGGTATGAACTCTGTCTATTAAATTTATAAATGTTTGAAGACTGTGATAACCTCCACTAAATTCGGGAAGTCTATCTAAGCGTTTCAGCTGGTTTGTAGTAATTGATAGAAGTGTTTGTGGTTCTGTCATGATTGTATAAAGACGCTGTAGTGCCTTTTCTTAAAGTACTAGTCTTTTCTTAAAGTAATGTTTATTCCTGGAGGTTCTTACACTTTCGGGATTTTTGTTAGCGTCAGCGAAGTAACCGTCCTATGATTCGATTACAAAATTTGGGGGATATCTTGTGCGGAAGGTTTGGGAGTTAGTTTTGCACATTGCTCTTTAATTTTCATTTAATTTGAGACTGAATAAAACTTTTTTCTTAATTTTTGAACATGTTCAATAAGCTCTTATTATTATTTCTTAATATTTTCGTTGAAGTCACCGTAGTCTAGTATGTAGTGTTTTGGCTTATTAGACGTGTGTGGGTTGAACCCTGGCAACCCCCGGTCAGACATCAAAACGAAAATAAAAAAAAAATATTTCTTCTGTGACTTAATATCAGCAGATTTCTGGCAAAAACTCTGAGAGTAAATAAAATTACCATGAAAAGTTTCTCAAAAAATCTGTCGTTCTGAGTCGACTTTAAACTACAGGTCCCGCCACTTATGTAATCAGAAAACAAAACGAAAAAAAAAACATAATTTTATACAACGGACTTACATTTTTGTGGTTTTAAGTTACAAAGTTTGATACTAATATCTTTAAAAGAGTGAAATTATATTTTATACTGTGATTCATTTCACTCTCTCCTTGGTTAACCTGCTATTCACAGTGTTTGGTTTAGGAATTTAAACTTAAAATTATTCTACATATGTATGTATTACTTTATTTCACCGTATAAGAAAATTAAATTATGATTTAGTTGTTGTCGTAATTGTTTTTGATATGAGCACAAAGCAATATTTATGAACACCGAGCACCAGAGACGTCTCGGGATTTGACAGTTGCCCCTGTAATGTGAAAGGGACAGCAAATATTCCCAAAAAGTATTTCTGTCCCTCTCTGGTTGTCTGTCTGGTTTGTTTATTTATGTCTTGTTAGTTTTCGGAGTGGGTTTTTATTATTGGCGCGCACTATAGGAAATTTAACCGTTTTTGGCCAAAATTCAAATTTTAAATTTTTGAAAAAGAAGTTTTTTTTGCTTTATTATAAATAAAAATATAACAAAGTAGGCATATATTTATGAATTTTGTATTTATATTGACTAACTGTCACTTTATTAGTTGTTTTATGTTGTATTTATAAATAAGTTATTAAATAACGACTTTTTTTGCACATTCAAATACTAAAAGTGGCCAAAATGAAGATTTAAAAATTAGCATAAAAAAGATTAAAAAAAAAAATAAAAAAAATAAACGATTTTAATACTGGAAAATAAAAAAATAATTTGTGATAAATTAGGATAGTTTTAAAAATTTTTAAAAAAATTGTGTGTCGAAAAACTACATCATGACAGTGCATAAGATTAAACTTCATAAATATTTTGCCAATTTCTTAAAAAGATTTTTAAATTTTCGACCGATTAGAACTCATAAATGAACTTTTGAAAAAGTTTCCACTGTTTTGTCAAGCACTGTATATTGTTAAATGTAGTATATATAGTTTTATAACACATCTTTTTTAATATAGTATTATAAACTAATATAATATTAAATAATAATTTATGACATAAGAAAAATATTTTTTAAAAAATAAAATTGTTTTTATTACAAGATGAATAAATCAAGAGGTAAATTGTATATACAATTGAAAAAAAATTTAAACAAAAATTCAAACAAAAAATTAAAAAAAAGTTTAAAAACATTTAAGAAAACACAAAAATAAAATTGAAGTTGTTTAAAAGTGAAAGTAAACAAGTCTATATATGTATATTATTAAATACTAAAGGTTTTAAGTAAAATGCTACCAGTTTTACCTTTTTTAAACTATTAATTATAAAAATACATCTATTTTTTAAATTTGTTTTAAAGTTTTTTGATTTTAAGCATTTGTTTCTGTTAAGGAGTTAAGTTTTTGCGTTTATAAATAATTTTTTTGTATGATCATTACATTTGCGAAAAAGAAAAAAAAACAATTAATTTTTTTGTAAGAAAGAATAATTTTAAAGTAGTATTTTAAAACAAAAAAAAATTATAGTTTTTTATTATATTATTTGTTAATGTAAACAATTGTACAAAATACTGACAAGACAGTTCTGTTCGTTTAGAAAGTTCTAGTAAACTTAAGGACTACGTAATGTAGCCAATCGAGGCCGATCGTCAGATTAGGATGGCCGAATGTTAGCTATATATTATTTCTTTAAGTGTAACATTTTTCATTAATGTGGCAACGTTAATATTACTGTTCGTTTAGAAATTCCTGAAAATATATAGTTCCTCATATAAATTTTGCAATTGATAGAAATGTATTCCTTTAATCATGGGTAATCACGATTCGAAAATCGAGAACCCAAATGCGAATGTGATAAATGAAATCACTATAAAGGTAGAATACCCCATTATATATTTAGCTATTATCATCGCGATTTTAATCCTTCAATTCCTAACAACGCTCTATCAATTGCATAAAAGATTCCTTAAAAAGAACTATAGAAGAGCAGCATCTATTGTAATAGACATAGACAACGTCTAGGAACATTCTCTTCGTTTTCAAAAACTCCATAGATTTCTTCCTATATGGTTATTTGCTGAAGAGGATTATGTTGATTGTCGTTTCCTTTTGTATTCAATAACAATTTCAATTTACCTCTTAAAGAGAGTAAAAATTACTTGATTGAACCTTAAATATTTTGTTTTATAAATTCCGCAGCGCTCATTCTTATGGACTGGCAACAGATCCTTATCAAATTAAGACAGGTAAAAGAACATTTCGATAGGTCCTATAAGTGTTTATACACACATAGACCTACCAAGGACGAAACAGTTGAAAAACATATTAAAATCCTCCTCGACTGTTTCGAACAAATTAGAATCATTGTGAACATTAATCATTCACGACTAACAAAAGCACATAAATTCGCTAATGTATTGTCACGAAAAACTGGCATATTTCCCAGAAGGTCAAGAAGAACCCACTTTATACTTAAAGGAAATAAAGACTCCTCAAGAATCTTATAAAAATCATAATACAATGCCTTAATCAGTGACTGAATTTTATGATTTAGCCTCAAAGCATCTCCCAGACATTGATGGCACACCGGAAAAACTGCAGTTTTCTTGACGCTCAAAGTTTGATAGATTCAATTAAAGACATCTACAATGAGGTGGCCATTAATTTGCTAAAAACAAAATTAAAAGGTTTAGCACGTAGCCTTATTTCTCAGGAGACTACACTACAGGAAATCATTACCAAACTAAAAACTGCAGTAAAGGGAGAATTCGTAGATGTATTGGTAGCAAAGTTGATGAATATACGCCAACAAGGAAAACCAGCTAACAAAGACGCAAAAGAAATCGAGGATTTAACAAAGAAACTCGAAACTGCATACATTAATGATGGTCTACCAAACATGGTAGTAGCCACATATGCAATCCACTCTGCTGTTAAAGTCATCATAAAAATGTTTCAAGTGACAGAGTTAAACTTATTATGGAGTCGGGTACCTTCAATAACCTAAACGAGGTTATTGTAAAATTCATAAGCAGCTGCACCGAAGCCTACGGTCACCCTAACTGAATTTTAACCTTTAACCAGGGTAATTATCAAAGAAATCGCGGTAGTAGTTATAGAGGCACATATAATAGAAACCGCAATTTTAATAATAATAATAACAATAATCATAGCGGTAACGGCAATAGTAATAACAACCGTTACAATTATAACCAAAGAGGTAACAATAACCGCAATAGAGGCAATGGTAGTTATAGAAACAATCCCTCTCACAACCGTAATATTCACTACATCACCGAACAAACTTCGAAAAACTAATAAGAACCCCTAATGTTTCAATTAAAGCCTGTAATATCAATCTAAACCTATATAGTTATTTAAAATGTAGATTGCCCATGAACAATTCCATCTCAGTTTTTTTAATAGACACAGGCGCAGACATTTCTGTGGTTAAACACAGCAAGGTTCTAAATGAACCAATAGATGGCAGCAAGATAACAAACATTAATGGTATTGGACAAGGTTTAATTCAAACACTCGGATTAGTTGACATAGACTTGAAAGTAGGAAATATCTCAATACCAGCTAAGTTGCAGATTGTGAATGATGATTTTCCGATATTGGCTGGGCTTGGACTTCATCAGAAGACGCAGATATAATAATTTTGAAAGCTCCATTACTACCAAATGATGTAACCCTAACACTGTTAAGTGCTCTAAACGTCAACTCGATTTCAATACCAGCAAGATATGAAGTAATCAGACAAGTTAATTTTCACTCTGACGTTGAGGATGTATTGGTGCCTCAGCAAGTACTCCAAAATGGTGTATACGTAGCTAACACCATTATATCAAAATCTCAGCCATTGTCAATACTACCAACAAGGACCTTGCCATTGATAACGTTCAAATACTAACAGAAAATTTTAGTGACTATAAAATGGTTCAAACGAGCTGCAATCTAAAATCTTGCAAAGAAAAGATGAGAAAGTTATATATAAATTTTCTAGAATTCATTGACGGTGAATTACATAAACTGTGTTCAGAATTCATTGACATCTTTGCTTTGGAATCAGAAAAAATAAGCGCCAATAATTTTTACAAACAACGGTTGAGACTTAAAGATAATCAACCAGTATATATAAAAAACTATAGAATACCAAATTCACATAAAGAAGAAGTGAATACACAGGTAACAAAATTAATAAGCGATGATTCTGTAGAACCCTCAACCTCTGAATATAACACTCCAATTCTCTTAGTACCTAAAAAATCACTACCAGGTCATACAGGAAAGAGATGGAGACTTTTTATTGATTCTAGAGGTGTTAATAAATAAATAATCGCTGACAAATTCCACCTACCTCACATAGATGACATATTGGATCAGTTAGAGAGATCAAAATATTTTTCATGCCTTGACTTAATATAGGGCTTTCATCAAATAGAGCTCGAAGAATTATCTAAAGACATCACGTCTTTTTCAACTGACAAAGAATCTTATAGATTCTTATAGATAGACTCCCTTATGGCATTAAAATTTCACCAAATTCATTCCAAAGAATGATGTTGCTTGCCTTTTCGGGATTAACACCATCCCAAGCTTTCGTATATATAGACGATTTAATAGTCTTTGGTTGCTCTGAAAAACACATGCTACAAAAATTTGAAAGATGTGTTTACCTTGTGTAGACAACACAACCTAAAACTACACCCGGATAAGTGTTCATTTTTCCGTCATGAAGTGACATTTTTAGGACACAAATGTACAGATAAAGGTATATTACATGATGGCAGCAAATTTTCTGTAATTGAAAATTATCCTACACCAACAAATGGAGATTAAGCTAAACGTTTCATTGCATTCTGCAATTATTATAGAAGATTTATTCCTAATTTTGCTGAATCATCACGTCACATTACTAGACTATCTAGAAAAAACATACCCTTTGAATGGGCTCAGGAATGCGAAAACGCTTTTCAATATTTGAAAAAACTCCTGAGCCCACAAATACTACAATATCCGGATTTTACTAAAGAGTTCTGCTTAACGACGGACGCTAGCAAAAAGGCGTGTGGAGCCGTATTAATCCAAGAAAAACGGGATATTCAATTAACAATTGCTTATGCGTCCAGAGCTTTCACAAAAGGTGAAAGTAATAAATCCACAATTGAGCAGGAACTCACCATGCATTGAGCAATACAACACTTCAGACCATATATATATATACGGAAAAAATTCTTAATTAGAAGTGACCATAGGCTACTCACCTACTTGTTTTCGCTTAAGAATCCGTCATCAAAACTAACACGCATGAGGTTAGATGTAGAGGAATATGATTTCGGCCTTGAATAGGGATAGGGATAGTCACTCGGCGAATGCGCTGTCGCGTATAAATTTCAATGACATTCAAAATAAAGAATTGCAAACAATACTGAATGTAACAACTAGACTTCAGGCTAGAAAGAAAACAAACTGTGATAAAACAGATAAAATAGCACAGCCTAGCCCATCGGTTGAACTAAGAGTATATGAAAGGATTAATGCCCTATAGCACTGGAAATGCCATGGTTGCATTTATCGAAGGATAAATTAGTTTCTAATTTATGTTGCATAACTTTGTTATTCATGGAATAGTTGACCTAGATCTACTTTATCCAAAGCTTGAAACATGGGTCTGACAACCTTGCGACTTTATATAGATGATTGTCTGATCAATACCTCGGGGATAAGTATGCCTTTAACCCTTTGCACTCGGCACCGTTTCGGACGTTACCTACCAGCAATTCGGCTTGATTATATAATAATCGATTTTGATTATGTAATACAAAAAGGTTAAAAAAATACTTAGAAAATAACTAATGGTAAATTACGAAAACACAACACTGCCTTATTACCGCAGAGATCTTTTCTATTTGACGCTTCAGTACGAATTGAGATCTTGTACATTTCTTCTCTCGGTTATCGGATTCCTTTATTATCGTAACAAGTTTCACACTTCATTGAGCCATACCCTTGTAGCTTTGTACGCCTAATCCACTATATCTACAGTTTGCTCAACGGATCAAAGAAGTGTACAGTCCGTCGTGAACACACTTTTGCCCGTTCTTTTTCGACGTGTAAAACGGTTGATTTATTTATCATACATCTTGTTAATTTTATCATATTTCGGTTAATTTTTTTCTGCCATTTTAACAGAAAACTGCAGGAGAACACGTGTTTCTTAAAAAATTGCGGTGGAATAATTTCATTGTCCGTAATCGCTAACAAACTATCATGTCCCGTCAGAGGGGACAGCCGAGTGTAAAGGGTTAAGAATAAAGGTATTGGTCTACTAAAAAGATTGACCATAGTGCTCTTACCAAAAATAGAAAAAATAACAACCGATACTATAAAAATTTAAATCATCCAAAAATATCATGATGATCCTATTAATGGAGGTCATATAGGAATTACTCGCATGATTAGAAAAATAAGACTGTTAAACTGTGGTCTGTATCGTGTATTTATCAATATCTTCTTATGCTGGTTAACAAACGAATGAAAAGATAGAAAAAATTATATAGACTAAAACCCTAATAATACATTAAATTACATTTCATGTTAATTACAGAAAGCTTAAATGATAAATAAATAAATCATTCTAACAATCCCGTTTATGTCACCAGTAATGGGAAGTGTGGATCGTCAGACATAAACAAAGACTTCGTTATCATTGGAAAGGCATGACTAAAGACATTACTAAATATGTCAAGAAATGCAAAGCATGCCAAATGAATAAACCTGCAATTAAGGTCAGAGGACACTTTATTTTAACTCCTACTCCAGTAAAGCCTTTTGAGATATTATTATAGACACTATTGGACCTTTACCACGGTCCGATTCTCAAAACGAATACGCGGTGACAATAATGTGAGACTTAACAAAATATTTAATTGCCAAATGTAGCGAAAGCAATCATGGAAGGATTCATTTTAATATAAGGTTCAATGACTAAAATAGTCACGGACATGGGTACGGAATATATAAAACAAGTACTGCAAGAGCTCATGAAAGTGGAGAAGGTAAACTCTGTTGTTGAAGTTAAACTGTTGAGAAATCACACAGAACATTCAATAATTATCTGAGATCGTATATTTCAAATAATGGGTCTGATTGGGACACATGGTTAACATTTTTTGTGTATTGTTATAATACAATGCCTTCCACGGCTCATGAATATTGGCCTTTTGAACTTGTTTTTGGAAAATTCCACCTGTCTTGGATTTTTCGAAAGACATCAGCATAGCTCCCTTGTATAATATTGATTTTTATGAAAAAGAGGTCAAATTTAGACTTCAAGTTGCATACCGTAGAGCCGCTAGTTTCGTGGAAAAAGCTAAATTGAATAGACAGAAAATTTCCAATGATCGCGCTAATCCAGTAAATTTTTATAGTATTTACAAAGGACCCTTTAAGGTCATAGAAATCCAAACCGATAACAACATTAAGATTGAGGATAATAACGGTTAAACGGCGCTTGTACATAAAAATAGACTGAAAAAAATTATCTGAAAATTTGTATATCATATTTGTATTTCCTGATTGTTTTTAAATTTAAAGAATAAAATAATTCTTATATATATATATATATATATATATAAGAATATATATAAATATATAAGAATATATATATATATATATATATATATATATTATTTTATTTTATTATATATATTTTATAGTGCACAAATTAGTGTCTTCAAATAAGCCTACCAAATACGCTTTGTATTTCCTGATTGTTTATCCATTTTATTTTTCTTCGACCTGTACCTCTTGAGCTGGTGAGTCATTTAGTAAAACTGGTATTTTATTTTCAATTGCATTAATTTCTGTTGGTGACGACCACTCACCAGCCTTAATGAAACGAGGCATCGGAAAACATATATAACGATGATTAATCCTATCTTTACGCTGGCATTGTAGAGAACAATACAAATCTACACATCTTTCACATTTACACACACTCTTCGTTCCGCATAGAGTACATGGACCATCTCCATTTAACCGTAACATTTCCTTGCTTGAGACGCCATTAGAAATCTTTCTTTGTGCCGCGAGGCTTTTCCTTCTAAAATTCTGAAGGAAAAAGGAAATTAATTTATTTTTTTTCGGAAGGGGAAGTGAATGACACAATTTATATACTTTATTATTCCTTTTACATGACAGAATTTATATTTTATTTAAAAAAAAGTATATTGGTAATAAACTATTGTTACATTTATTTTTCTATATTTTATTTATTTATTTATTTATTAATTACAATAAAATTACGAATTATATCCTAATTATATACGAGCGAAGTAACTTGACTATTTGCTCGGTGTAGTGTCACAGACCAGAGTCTCCGGTGGGAATCGAACACACGACCCTCACGCTAATAGTCTAGCACACTACCCACTAGACTACCAGGGCACCCTTTTCTATATTTTATTTTTATCTTTGTAAAAAGAACAATCAATTAATGTTGATCGTTCTTCGTTAAGAGGGAAAGTGTAGTGTGTTTGACTAGTCGAAGTTACCATACCATTTGTATGTAACTTAATATCAACACATTCTTGCTGATATTGTCCGCATAAATGTTGGGACAGCGTCTATTATGCTGTCTCAGCATATTCCCACCGCACATATCGTGAGCTAGAATTAAGAATTTAATGTACAGCTAGTTTTAAGAAGAACATTAATAAAAGTAACATAGAAATGAACAGTCGCACAAGCGGCTGTTCACAAATAAATAAAATTGTTTTCATTACAGTAGTGAATTTTGTGGCAATTTCTAACAAACATTTTCATAATAAAAATATATAGTTTTTAAAAATTAAAAAAAGGAAAATAATGTCGAAGGGGAGTACTTTATTAATATATAGTGTAGTATTGGTGAACTTCTCTGTTAGACCAATTAAATTGGAAAAATTAAGGTGACCTTACAAAAAATAATATAAATATGAATTGGAACTTTACTTGGACTTACAAAAAAATGATAACAAATGATAGTTACACCACTATGAGAGATCTTTTAAACAATGAGTTATCTACCGAGTTTAGTATATGTCAGCTGTGGATATTTGCAAACTTTTTCAAAAAATTCATTTTTTCAGGTAAATACAGTGTGAAAAACTGTGAGTTTTGTAATGTATGGCAGGAGAAACATTTCGAAGTTAATAAAAGAGTAGCTGTATATGCCCACTTCTTGTCATATATTAACGAAAATGGTTGTTCCGAAAATATAGAGCAATATTTAAAGGAGCAGTCTCGAATGTTTTGCTCAAATATGATTAGGAAATGGCGTAAAAGCGGAGGAGTTTGGAAGTTTTAAGAGTACAGCATGCTGGTAAAATAGGTGAAGCAAACCCTAGCCCCATTAATTCAAAACCTGGACGACCGGAATTAATATTTAGCCAAAAATCTGAGAGAGCAAAAAGACGATTTAAACCCCTAGTACATGCTGCAACGACGGCTGCCCCTAAATGTAGCAAATTAGATTTAGCAATGGTTTTAAAAGAGACTGTCAGTACTCCGACAGAGCAGCCAAAGTACGAAAACTTATTTCAAGACCACTACCAACCAAGCTATCCGCTGATGAAGCACCGGCCTTTCTTTTAGAAAACAACTTTTCCAAAGATCAGTACTGTAATATAAGAAATGAAAATAAAATAAGAAATTCTGATATATATCCTCTATACAATGAACTTACATATAGTAAATATAAATGCAGACCAGACGGTGAAATTGTTACAGAGACGTTAGCGAAAGTTCCATTGGAAATGTTACTAAACCATACAATTGAAAGAATAATAAAAGTATAAGAGGAAGTTATATATACTCTAATGAAAAAAAACGGACATTTTGCACGCCGAGCTCATTGTCAGCTATGAATTTGACAGCAGTACTGGATATACCAACTATAAGCAACAATGTGAAAAGCCGGGTTCGTCTCAAAATTGTGACTCCTCTCTTTTGGCTACAACAATAATACCCACAATCTTTCAGATTTTGTCGTCCATTGAAATTAGAATACACAAAGAAGACTAAAGACGTAATATTAAAAGATAAACAAAATATAGAAGAAGAAATAAATTCCTTAAGTACATTTGAGGTAAAATTTGGTGAAAAATCGGTGTGCGTTAAATTTAAATTATATTTAACATTAATTGACGGCAAAGTATTAAATATTTTAACTGAAACCAAATCTAGTCACACGTGCTCATTATGTGGAGCTACACCAAAGGATTTTATGAGCATAAAAGATTTCCAACACAGAAAATCTAAACCAAAAACGGATAATTTGAAGTAAGGCATAAGTCCTCTGCATTGCTGGATATGCTTTTTTGAATTTGTTCTACATGCAGGTTACAAAATTAACATAAAAAGTTGCAAATAAGAGATGAAGCTGACAAACTGGGATGAAATTGGATCGCACGTTGATAAGCCTACGACTGGTGGCTTTGGAAGTTCGAATGACGGTAACATGCCCCGACACGCTTTCCAACAACATTTAAAGTTTTCAGAAATCACAGACATTGACATTATCATGCCAGCTACCATTGGATTCATGTAAATTTGAAGAATTTTGTTTTCAAACCGCCAAAATGTTTATGCAGAAATATCCATGGTTACCAATGACAGCAACTGTTCATAAAGTCCTGCTCCATTCACGTCGAATAATTGAATCGACTGTACTTCCCGTTGGATGCTTTGGTGAGGATGCCTCTGAATCGCGACATAAAATATATAAATCAGACAGATTGTTTCATGCTCGGAAAATCAGTTGAGTAAATAACTTAACTGACGTTTTCAATCGAGCATTGGAAACTTCTGATCCTTTAATTTCCAGCCCCTCATTGAACAAACGGATCAAACACCAACAAAAAATTGAAGCTTCCAACAGAAGTAATTCAACTACTAGGTTGGCGAGCGCAAAGCATCTACTGTAACCGGTGGACGCACAACCCTCTATAGGCAGGCGCCTGTCAAAAATGCAGCTGCCCCTACCTCGAAAGCTAAGGCCCAAGTTTCTAATTCGGTAAAACCCCGCTTGGCACACAAAGCTCCGGCTGCGAAGCCGGTCCCTAGTGTCGCCACACCTCCTGCCCTGGCACCTTCTACCGAGGCTCCGTCTACCTCTAAGACTGCTGCGAATATGCCCTCACACTCTTCGGCTGCCGCCAGGCAGACAAGTCTGGCGCGCAGGCGCCTGGCACCAATCCATCTTCGGGTGTCAAGAATACCGTGAGTGCTAGCGTGAGGGCATATAGAACTCGCAGATCAGCCATGCGCATCATTGCGAAATTTGGCTCGACCGACCCGGCACTCCTCTCAGAGAAGGATCGCCTTGCCTGGGCTAAGGCCCATCAAAATGATCGCCCCCTCTCCGATCACGGCAGAGACGGCCCCAAAGAGGCAAAGATTAATCGAGCTAATCGCTCCACTCCAGCCTCCCAAACGCTCTAAGGTGACCAACCCTAACATCCCCCCCACAAGACCCCGTTCGTCGACGCAACCTAGACGTCCTGACCCAAGCAAACCTTCTAAGCCCCTCAGTGAGGTATTAAAGGAAGGTCTGACCTGGGCGGTCGTTGACCACAGCCACCCTGATGGTTCCATTGCTCCCACTAAGTGGAAGCTGGTGGAACATGCGCTCTTGTACGTCTTCCTTGGAGTAATGGACTCCAATCCTGGCCCCTCACCCGGCTGTACTGATGCGGGGTGGTATCGGGGGCACATCAAGCTGGTGGCTTGCTCTGACCTCCGTTCTATGGAGCTCTATAAGGAGGCTATCAGTAGGATTGGTGAAGTCTGGCCAGTAGCTAAGCTTGCTGCCGTAGCTCCAGATCAGATTCCTAACCGCCCCCGTTCTAAGGCGAGAATTCCGACCGGACCATGTTGAGGATCCTCAAGGCCAGCAACACCGACCTGTTCACTCATAACTGGAGGGTGGCTAAAGTTGCTGACCAGTGGGGTGATTACCGCGAAGCGATGATCATCCTGAATGAGGAGTCACTTCCACTTATCACTGCCCGTGTTTTAGCTCAATTGAGCTAAGGGTCTATAAGTCGGATTCCCGCGCTGCCGCACATCCCCCAACAAAACACATCCCCGAAAATCCCGACCCATCGCAACCCATCTCACAGAACTCTACTCCATCTGAACCCACTCCATCCGACCCTACCCCTGGACCCCTCGAAACCGCCGAAGACGTCGAATGTAGAAGCGTGTGCAGTCATTCTTCTTGACGCTCCTCATCATGCAAGAAGTCGAATTCTGAACTGGTGGGGGAATTCTTCGACGGCATTGATATTGACGCGGGCGCAACATCTCCGTTTTCGGACGAAGAGGACGCCGATGCGGCAATGGTTGATTCTCTGGCCAATGCTGAGAGCCATCCAAATTAACCTGCAACACTCGAAAACCGCCTTCACCGCTTTGCTCCTCCGACTAGCAGTCGAGGATGCAGAGCTCATTCTGGTCAAGAACCCTGGGTTGTAGACGGCAGGGTTTGCGGACTCAACACTAAAGGATATCGCTTAGCGTATATCCAGAACTCAGGTAAGCCAATGGCTTGTGTCATGGTTAAGAATGGTATTAACGCTCTTCTCCTCCACAGGTTCAGCGACAAGGATACCGTCACCATGGTCGTCGAAATGAACTTAATGACGCTCTGGATCACGTCATCGTATCTGGCGCATGACTATGGGCTCTCTCCCCCTCAGGAGCCCATCGGTCGACTGGCAGCGGATGCGAGACTACGCGGAGTTCCGGTCATAATCGGATCAGATGCCAACTCCCACCACACGATGTGGGGCAGTTCCGGTACCAACGAACGCGGTGAGTGCCTCTTTGATTTTATTATAAGCAATAACCTAGTTATAGCTAATCGGGGCGATGGACCAACCTTCCTCACTTCGAACAGAAAGGAGGTGCTGGACATCGCTCTGGTCAGCTCCGATTTCTCTACTAACCTTAAGGACTGGTTTGTATCTCGTTATTGACACGAACGAGTCTCCTCCTTTCATGACCCCTCCGGTCAATAGGAGGAACACGAATTGGACCATTTTTAGAGAGAAACTGCGTAGCAGACTTCCCTCCACCCCCTGACTATAACGACCCGTTTCGACGTGGATAGGGCCGCGCTTAGGGCGACAGCCACATCCTCCGTCAAACCCGCTGCTCATAGGGGCAAGCGAAAACCGGCCTGGTGGAACCAAGAGATCGATTATCTACACCGATCTTGTGGCAGGCTCTTTAACAGGGCGAAGACGACATGTGAATGGTCAACCTACGAGGCCAAAAAGAGGGAACTTAAATACGCTGTAAGGCGAGCGAAGAGGGCCTCGTGGAGGAACTACTGCACGAGCGTAGAATCCTCTGCCGAAACGGGCCGTCTCCGTAAAATTCTAAGTTCCACTCACAAATCCCTTGACTGTATCCGACGACTTGACGGATGTTGGACTACGTCTAGTTTGGAGACGCTTGAGCTTCTCCTCGACAATCACTTTCCAGGAAGTGACACACTTGGTGGCCAGGCCTTTTATCAGGTTAACGAACCACCATCTGGGAACTATTCCCCCTGACCCTTACCCCTGGCCAAGTGCAGTGGGATGTTAGGTCTTTAAAACCATTCAAGTCACCAGGACCGGATGGTATAATCCCGGGTGACATTCAACATGGGGAAGAGATAATCCTCCCTTGGTTGCTTGCCATCTATAACGCTAGTCTCAGGCTCCTTTACATCCCTTGGAGCTGGAGAATATCTAGGGTGATCTTCATTCCCAAGGCTGGGAAACCGTCCCACACTGGGGCGAATGATTATAGACCCATAAGTCTGTGTTCCTTTCTTCTGAAGACGCTGGAAAGAGTCCTTGATGTTCATATTAGGACCAGCGCTTCTATCCGCTTCCCAGCATGCGTATACGAGAGGTAAATCAGTGGAAACTGCACTTTACTCTCTTATCTCTCGTATAGAAAAGTCCATGCACGTTAAGGAATACACTTTTGCCATTTTTCTGGACATTGAAGGTGAATTTAAAAACGTCGACCCGGACGCCATAGTTAGGGCTCTTGGTTCTCTGAACCTGGGACAGAATCTGGTCAGGTTCATCGAGCTTCTCCTCAAGTCGAGGATAGTAACCTCCACAGTGGGGGCCACGAATTGTCAGAGAATGGTTCGTAGGGGTACACCGCAAGGCGGTGTTCTATCACCACTTCTCTGGAATCTTGCAGTCAACTCACTCTTGAGGGGGCTGGAATACTCTGGCAATGAGGCTGATGACATTGCCATTGCTGCGTCAGGAATTTTTCCGTAGACACTGTCGGATAAGTTGAATTTGGCGCTGTCAATCGTGCTGAACTGGTGTAGGGATTTTGTAGTGTCGATTAACCCCTCTAAGACCGATATGATTCTTTTTACAAGGAAATATAAAATTCCGACCTTCTCCCTTCCCGGCATATGTGGGACCAGACTCACCTTGAGTCCCGAGGTTAAATATCTGGGCCTGATCCTCGATCCCAAACTCAACTGGAGGGCGAATCTGGCTGCTAGGGCACGCAAGGCGGCATGTGCTGCTTACTACTGCAGTAGAGCAGACGGAACCAGATGGGGTCTTCGCCCAAGGATCATGCGTTGGATATATTCTACGGTCTTCGAACCCAACCTCTTATACGGTGTTGCTTTCTGGTGGACTGCTCTGGACAAACAACACAACGTCAGACTTCTTGACAAGGAAGGGCTGCCACCATTTATATAACTGGCGCTCTACGCACCACCCCCACGAAATCCTTGTTCGCAATGCTAAACTGGTTTCCTACTGTGCTTCTCGCTAAGCAAGTAGCCAAGTTTGCTGCGACTAGACTTAATGCTCTCTCTCGTTGGCACATTGTACCTTCTGGTCACTCCACTATTCTGGAGGTTGACCCAGTGGCCTTGTGAACATGGACTATTTCCCTGCCGAATATTGTCTTGACAGGTGTTTCCACTCTCTGATTCCAAGTAGGGATGACTGGAATCCTAATACGGTCGTCCCCCCGGATGTCCTGGATATATATACCGACGGCTCTAAACTCGATAATGGGGTTGGAAGCGGTGTCTACGCTGTGAAACTGGACCTAAATATTTCTCTCCGTCTGCAGGACTACTGCAGTGTGTTTCAGGCGGAGGTGATGGCTCAGTGGATCCTCGTCAACGATGCTCCCTTCACTCGCATCTCGAACTCTTCCGATAGTCAGGCCGCGATAAGATCTCTATCGGGTTTCGTGATTAGCTCTAGGATCGTTAGAGAATGTCGCCGCTGTCTCGACCTTCTCTCGGTGCGCTTCACCAGTGTCACTCTGGTGTGGGTCCCCGGGCAGAGTGAAATTCCGGGAAACTGTAGGGCCGACGAGCTCGCCAGAGCTGGTGCGCTCCTTCCGGAATTCTCTTCTATTGAATTGGGTATGCCACTTGCCTCGGTCAAGTTGACCATTGCGCGGAGGTTCATTCGAGACGCCAACCTATCCTGGGTCAATGAGGAGTCCTGCTCCACCGCTAGACTCACCTGGCCCAAGATGGCTAGAAGGCATACCAACCGATTACTTGGTCTTGGTCGTGATGTCATCTCGATTACAGTGGCCGTGCTTACAGGTCATTGCGTCATGGGTAGACACGCGGAAAGAATGAGGCTCCCTTTCAACGACTTCTGCCGTGGATGCAGGCCCACTGAGGAAGAGAAGACTGTTGTTCACTTTGCCGGTGCCCGTCTCTTGCTAGGTGTAGATATAGGTTATTTGGCTCCACATTCCTTGTTAGCCTAACGGAGCTATCATCTATTGACATCAAGGATATAGCTTCGTTCATTAAACTTTCTGGCTGGTTTTCCAGTGCGGGGTAGTCGTGCTTTTGTTGTGCAGCCCTTGCGCTGGCCAACTTCTTCCTTTTCCCTGATTTTGGTGGAACTTGGTTAGTACAGGGACTGCGTTCACCCGTGGCATCACAACGGGCCGCTATGCGTGCTCAAGTGAGCTTTGTGAAATCAGAGCTACCACTCCGACCTAACCTAATTAATTAGTTTTAACAAACAAAACAAAAGCTATTTTTATAAGAAAATTAATAAACATAAACGACAACACTGATGATGAGTCTGTATACCAATTTCTTTGCATTGTGTTGTGTTCGTTTGTGTTCTGCTTCGTTTTTATTTACATTCTTCGTTGACATATTTCCCGTTTTGAACGTTTCTATAACTACACAAACGTTTTTAAGGCTACGTACGTAACCAGGGCATAATACTTTTGCTGCGCAAAACTTATAACATTTTTTTCTCCTCTAAATAAAGGGTTAAGGCGGCTGTTTTTAGCGTTTATCAAGCGTCATAATTGTCCCCGAATACACAGAAGGGAAACGAAATTTTGACGTTTACCGGCGAATTATGAAAGGGAAAGCAAATATTACCAAAAAGTATTTCTGTCCCTGTCTGATTTTCTCTCTGTTTGTTTATTTATGTTTTTTTTTAGTTTTCGGGGTGGGTTTTTATATTGGCGAGAGTTAATAAAAAATGTAAGTTTTGTCTACAACTATTAATAAATAATAAAAACAACTAATAACAATAACAGTTTTTAACTTTTCCTTTCAAGAAATTAAAAAATATTGGCAACTTTCAGCAAGAAAATTTTTTTATGAGAAGTACATCTTATTTTGATCTTGTAATATTTAGCTTCTCAATTACCTCTTGCACAAAAAACTGTATTCATTGTGACCGAAAATCATCCACATTTCGATTAATATTTAAATATTTAAGAATCTTTAAACTTTTCATTGAAGATATTAAAAAATATTCCAAATTTTCCCTTATTTAACACAAAATAAATGTTTATTTACATTATATTATTTTCTGCTTTATCCGTCAGTTTGCACTCCGTATATCTGTTGCTTCTAACACATTTGCTTCTCAAAACATATAATATTTTTTCTCCGTCTAAATTCGCCAGTAATGCTGCTGCTATGAGCGTTTGTCAAAGGTCACAATTATCACTTCTGTGTATTCGGTGATAATTGTCATATCTGGTTGCTCGGTGTTTATGAACGTGTATGATTAAAATGAATTTGGTATATCAATAGAGTATATCAATACTCTACCCAGCATACCAAAAAGCTTGAGAAAAATATTTTGAAAAGTTTACTTACTGGAAGCCTTAAGCTTGAAAAATATTGTAGATTATGTTGAAAAAGGTTATCGTAACAAATGTAGAAAAATCAAAACGGAACCCTCGTGATAATATTATATGTGTAAGATTACTAAAAGCTTATTCTTGCAATTGTAGAATAAGCTTACAAATGTAATATTTTATTAAGTGTTTTTTATAAAAGCTTACTCGTCTCAATATTTTCATAAGTTTTTCAACATAAATGACAATTGACAATAATAAAAAAAATTATTTTCTTCAATTTAATATTAATTGTGTGTTTTTTTAGTTTTATAATTGTTTCGGAGCTTAATTCGATTTTTTGCGAATTGGAAATAGGTACGAGTGTCCTTTATAAACTGATCCTCTGCTATTCCAATGGACAATGCTGCACCTATAAATTATTGATATTTAATAATTATAATATTGTATTTAAAATTTTGTTTTTTTTTAATTTTTACTTACTTCGTACTGCCTTTGTTGTGCTAAGGTTTCGTACACTTTTCTTTTATTCAGTGCCTTTCCAGCATAACTGTTCTCGTCTCTTCAATTGAGCTGCAATTGGAAACACCAGCACTGAAATCTTCGTCACATTCACTTCTTTTCAGTTTTTTATTATTTAGAAGAAGTTCCATTACTTCTTTTGTTTCTCTTCTAACACTTTTTTATACATATTTATTTGGCATTTTTATTTTTATGGAACGATTATTTTATTTAAAATAGACGTCCGTCCACGCACTTTTAAAATTTTGTAATAAATTTACAGGCAAAACAAAACAAATTTCATGAAAAAAAGTAACGGTATCTCTTTATAGCTATCGCGTGCGTAAAAGAAAGACAGCATGACTTTAAAAACTATTGAGAATAATAAGTTTTTTCAATCGTCAGATTTCTTTAATCATACTTTAGAAACAGTTGTGTTTAACAATAGTTTCTCAAGTATAGTTGAAAACTGCTTGTGAATTCACATTTTAAAAACATTATTGTAATATTAATAAAAAAAAGCTTGAAAACAACTATTATTATAAACTTATTTTGAAGTTATATTGCGTTTTGATTGCTAAATGGTATGTTGGGTATTTTCATTAAAGTTGCATGGCCACTATTCAAATTTAACTGATCAAATTTGCATATGTTTTGGTAATATTTGTTTTGCTTAGCACAGCAACACATCAAATTTACGCCTTCAAACTTCATTTCAAAAGTGTCGAGAAGAAGAAAACAACATGAGTTTTTGTCGGAAAATATTCTTTTGTTTTAGTTTTTTTCTTTTCTAAAAGCACAGCTAAATTAGTTAGGTTAGTTACCAATTTTGCAACTATTTTAATCAGTCAAGGTACTTGGCAAGAAAATTTGTAGGCAACAAATTAAACAATATATAAATAAAAATAAATATGAATTTAAACTGTAATTGTATTGAATGATTATTTATTTGTAAGATCTACTCAGAAAGAATACATATTGAAAAAAATTTTTAGGAAGACCTTTTCGAAAAAAAAAAAACATTTTTATTTCAAAACAGTTGCTATGCTTTAAATCACTTCACCACTAAAATTACGATTAGGAAATGCACTTATCATTTCGTTTCCTTCATCCAGAGTTGACTTTAAGTCTTTCCTATACGCAGTATGCAAAGAGTTTATTTTTTGCGGCACATCTCTTTTTTCCGCATTTGAATATTTTTATTTATATTTCTTTAATAATATCTCATACTGCGTGTTAACGCCACAGTCAAATCGCTAATTGGCATCACTTATTTATCGATTAATGTTATTGTAATAAGTTATCCCTTAAGTCCCATCAATTTTTTTCTAGAATAAGTCTTTATATACATATTTCCATGCGCTTACAATACGCGCCATTTTTTCTTTCTATATGGATATATATATCGTGTTCTAAGGTTTAATGAAGTTTTTGCCCTTTATTCAACACGAAAAAGAATTTTAACGTTAAAGTATAAATAAATGAATTTTATTGAAAATATTGTGCTTTGCGTTTATAATCTGCGAAATTGGATCAAGGGCTTGGGCGCTTCTCCCAACATTATTAAAATTCTTTTTCCGGTCATATACTTAAAAATTTCTATTCGGCGTATTCATAAAGCTCTCATTCTGGCTGCATTCTTCAAATCATTTGTGTAGTTTAAACAATAAATAAATTTCCTTAGTGGAGAATCGGAAGACAACCATCTGGCTGAAATAACCGTAAGTTCTAACAAAATGGATGCTTCTTCTTCTTCTTCTTCCATACAGGGTCAACCACCAAACCACCACCAAGAATCAACATCTAATTATTCAACAAATTGTCATATATGCAACAACCCATCAGACAACACGAATGCTATAAAATGCTTTAAATGCAATTTAATATTGCTTGTGTAAACGTCACTAATACCCAACAAAATCTCACCTGGCTTTGTAAAAATTGTTCTGCTCAAACACCGAGAGCTGTCCAATTAGCTGCCTCTGTCCGTAGCGGTTCATCAGTCTCATCACATTCCCGCAGACATGCTTTAGAGCTCCGACGCTTACAAGAAGAAACGCAACTTGAAAGAGAATACCTAATGAAAAAATATGAAATTCTCGGGCGAATGGAGGATGACTGTGACGACGCACAGTCAGTTAACACCTCTGTGCATGACTGGTTAAACAATCAACCGGATCCAGTACAACAGCGAATCACCAGACCAGAACCAACAAATTTAAACAAGACCAATGAAGAATCTCAACATGAGTCTACATTTCCTCATCAAACTGAATCCAGAAATTTACCAAACTCGTCCTTTCCACTTGCTACATCTCAAAATGTAAGTACAAACCTCGTCTACTCAACAGCAACTCAACCTGTAGGTACAACCACGGCAACCAACAAAACTTTAACCTCTTTTATTAATAACACCGATAATAATTATTTACACTCTACTACTACCAATGTAAATCACATTTTAAATAACAATACAAATGTCGAAAACCACCATGCGACAGAGCCTCCACTTAATTCGGAACAGGCGAATTCAATGCCTCCATTGTGTACAAGCCAAGTAGCACCTCCGCCTAATTTTGCTAATATGGAATCAACGTTTTCTACTCATTCAATGTTTTCCTTCCGGCCAAGCACAAACAATGATCGAAGATTACCACATCAACAAATAAATGCACACCAATCAGTACCTAAAGATTTGCCAATATTTACTGGGTTGGCCGAAAAGTGGCCTTTATTTATTTCAACATAGGATTGGTCTACTTCAGTTTGCGGTATAACCGACGCAGAAAATCTGATCCGGCTTCAAAAGGCGCTACGTGGAGACGCATTATGATCTGTCCAGCATATATTAATCCACCCTCATGGCGCTTCATGTCCCATTTCAACTCTAAGGTTACTTTATGGCCAACCAGAAAAAATATTGAACTCCCTAAAAAAACAAAATTAAATCGTTGCCTCCTCTCAATATAAACAAATTAAATACAATTACCTCATTCGCAGTTGAAGTAAAAGGCCTTGAAACAACAATAAGAGCTTGCGGGTTACTTGACGAACTCAATAATTGCTCATTATTACACGAATTAATAATGAAAATGCCTTCTTATTTACAGCTGACCTGGGGTGAACAAAAAATAAAATTAATAAAAGGTAATAAGAAAATAAGTTTGACAGATTTCGCTAATTGGATATTTGAAGTTGGTGTATCAGCAAGCAGCATAAATATAGGTAGCAGCAGCCACACATCGTCGTTACCAGAACAGAATTCACGCAGAACAAGAGATGCTTATGTGCATGCGCATGAATTTAAAAGTAAAAGAGACTGCGCAATATGTTCTGCCAACTGTAGCAGTGTTGACAAGTGTGAAAAATTCTTGACTGCAGATAGAAACGAAAAATGGAATCTTATTAGAAAACATAATTTATGCAAACAGTGTTTAAAACGTCACAATGGTATTTGTAACAGCAAAATTGTGTGTGCCAAACAGGGATGTCAAATAAAACACCACACTTTATTACACAAATCAACAGATGACGAGAAAATAACAATCAAAACAAACGAAAATAAAAACAACACAATTAATTTGCATGCAGCTCACAGTGGTAAAATAAGTAGCGAAATTTTGTTTAAAATTATACCAATTACCATATATGGCAATAACAATAAAAGCATTAAAACTTTTGCTTTTATAGACGAAGGTTCGTCAATTAGCTTGATTAATGAAGAAATAATCAATGAATTAAATTTAAAAGGTGAACCACAACCTTTGTGTTTAAAATGGACGGGCAATATGATTCGTAACGAAGAGGACTCTAAACTAGTCAAGATGCAAATTTCTGGCAACAATAAAACCAAATTTTATATTCATGCTCGTACGGTAAAACAATTATCACTGCCTAGTCAGAGCTTAAATTACAAAACGTTGTGTGAGAAATTTCCACATCTTAGGGGCTTGCCTATAGACAATTATAAAAATGCGGTCCTAAATTTACTTCTAGGTCTAAATAATTTAAAATTATGTGTACCAACAAGAGCCAAGGAGGGAAACAAAGATGAGCCCACTGCTATATGCGCACGTCTTGGTTGGCTAATCTGTAGCAAATCGATTTTTGGACAAATGGCTCAAAATCAATATAATTTTCATTCCTGTGAATGTCAACAAGAAGATGATAAAAAACTAAGTACATTACTCAAACAGTTTTATTCGATAGAAATGACTGGAATATATAATACTACTAAAGTGCTTGGTAAAGATGATCAAAGAGCAATTAATATATTAGAAAAATATACTAGACAAAGAAGTGACGGTCACTATGAAGTAGCTTTGTTGTGGCGGTATGATAACGTTACATTGCCGCCAAGTTATGATACGGCTAAGAGGAGACTATTCTGTCTTGAGAAAACTTTGCGAAATAATAAAGATATGTTCGATGTTTTTGAAAAAAACTATTTCTGAATATTTAAAGAAAAAATATATAAGCAAAGTAGATGTTAGTCAAATTAATAATGACAATGTATGGTATTTACCAATGTTTCCCGTATCTAACAAAAATAAACCCAAGAAGAATAGAATTGTGTGGGATGCTGCCGCAAAGGCTAATGGTATTTCATTGAACACTATGCTACTCAAAGGACCAGATTTGCTCTCTTCTCTCCCAGCCATCCTTTTTCGTTTTCGCCAAAGGAATGTCGCAATATGTGGTGATATAGAACAGATATTTCACCAAATGTATATACGCGATGAAGACTGTCATGCCCAACGATTTTTATGGCGAGGCTGCGATGAAACAAAAGAACCCGACATATACGTCATGAGAGTTATGATATTTGGTGCCTCATACGCACCTAGTATTTCACAACATGTAAAAAACTTAAATGCGCCAAAATATGAAATCAAATATCCATTAGCAACAGACGCTATAAAAAATAACCACTATGTGGATGATTTCCTTGCTTCAACAGATACTCCCGAAGAAGCCATCAAACTAGCAAAAGAGGTGCAGTTCATTCACAGCCAAGGCGGGTTTAATATCCGTAATTGGTGCTCCAATAATCACGACGTTTTGAAAGCATTAAATTCTTAAATGCCTTCGAGTAATATCTGTATAAGTATGGTAGCCGGTTCGGAAACAGAAAAAATTCTGGATGTGCTTTGGATTCCAGCCAATGACATGATTACATTTAAACTTTCACCACATATTTTAAAAAATGACATTTTTCTTGGAAATAAGGGACCAACAAAACGTGAAGTTTTGAAGATATTAATAAGCATTTATGATCCCTTGGGATTTGTTGGAAATTTTCTTATGCATTTAAAAATCATTTTGCAGGAAATTTGGAGAAGTGGTGTTGAATGGCATTTATTTTAAATGAATTTAACTGAAAAACATGTAAAGTGGAGAAATTGGCTAACTTCTTTACCGTCTCTAAAAATTGTAAACATACCTCGATGGTACCTAAAAACGCTGAAAAGCTGTAATGGACAAGACGTGCAATTACACACTTTTGTAGACGCAAGCGAAAATGGTTACGCTGCTGTAGCGTACTTTAGAATTTCAGAGGGTGACAACGTTATTGTTTCTTTGGTAGGATCAAAAACAAGGGTATCTCCCCTAAAAGTTGTTTCTATTCCTAGGTTGGAATTAATGGCAGCCGTTATTGGCGCTCGTTTTGCCAACTATATCGTTCAAAATCACTCTATTAATATCAGCCGAAAAGTATTTTGGTCGGACTCGAGTACAGTTTTAAGTTGGATACGATCAGACCACCGAAAATATCATCAGTTTGTTGCTGTTCGAGTTGGTGAAATTCTAGATATTTCTGAAATAAATGAGTGGTTTTGGATATCAACTAAAATGAATGTGGCTGATGAAGCAACGAAATGTTCAAAAGCACCTGATTTGTCGATTACAAGTCATTGGCTCAATGGCCCAGCTTTCTTGAAATCCCCAGAACGTAAATGGCCAACTACAACCGATGACTTTACTAGAACCAATATTGAGCTAAAGCAGTGTAATTTAACTGTACAAAATGTTGAACCATTTATAAATATTGAGCGGTTTTCTCGTTGATGTAGGGCGTTAAGAGCTGTTGCATTTGTCATTCGATTTATTTATCGCCTCAAAAATAAAGTAGCAAATCAAAATGAAATAGAACTATCTCAAGAAGAATTGCATAAAGCGGAAATAGTATTGATTAAAGATACACAAAAAATCATATTTTTCAATGAAATTGAAATTCTCTCAGAAAATAAAAAATTATCAAAGTCAAATCTCCATACGTAGACGACGAAGGTATTCTACGGGTAGGTGGACGAATTGGTAATGCCGATGTTTCTTATGAATTAAAGCATCCAGCTATTTTACCGAAAAATTGCTACCTAACAGCCCTTTTAATATGGCATTATGACAATTTATATCGACATAGTAGTCATGAGAGTGTCGTAAATGAAATCCGACAACGATACTACATACCAAGATTAAGAATCGTATGCAAGTCCATTATAAAACAGTGCCAAATGTGCAAAATTAGGAACGCATCGCCTGTGTGCCCTCAAATGGCAAAATTGCCGCGAGCTCGTCTTGGAGTTTTTCTTGCACCCTTTACGTTCACAGGTATTGATTACTTTGGTCCTATGTTCGTTACTGTTAACCGTCACAAAGAAAAGAGATATGGTGCACTATTTACTTGTTTGACTATAAGAGCGGTTCACATTGAAATTGTACATTCACTTAACACGAGTTCCTGTATTATGGCCGTACGGAAATTTATATCCCGCCGAGGGCAGCCAAGAGAATTTTATAGCGACAACGGTTCGAATTTTGTCGGGGCTGATCGTGAACTGCGTGAAGTACTGAGTGAGGTAGATAAGAATGAATTAGTTCGAAACTTTACAAACACTAATACGAAGTGGAACTTTAATCCACATTCAGCCCCCCATATGGGCGCTGCTTGGGAACGAATGGTTCGTTCAGTAAAGAATGTTTTCTACAAAATAAAAATGGAAAGGTTTCCTAATGATGAGACGTTGCAAAGCATGATGGCCGCGGTTGAAAATATAATCAACTCGCGCCCTCTTACATATGTGCCAATAGAAAGTGAAAATGACGAAGCTATCACACCTAACCACTTCTTGTTAAGCAATTCAAATGGTTTAAAGCCTCTTGTCTCCTATGATGACGATGGTGTTGCGTTGAGGGAAAGTTGGTTACGTTCGCAGCTGTATGCACAAAAATTCTGGAAGAGATGGGTAGCGGAATATTTGCCTACATTAACTTCCAGAGTGGTGCGAAAAAGCTAAGCCATTAGAAGTTGGAGATTTGGTGGTGGTGGTTGATCCAGCAAATCCCAGAAATGTATGGCCGAAAGGTAGAATAATTGAGGTCACCATGTCAGAGGATGGTCAAGTACGCAAGGCGAAAGTCATGACGGCGTGTGGTGTACTGGAAAGACCAGCTGTTAAATTAGCGGTCCTAGACGTGGCTAGAAAAAAGGAGTAAGCCTTCAAAACTTCTCGCCTTACTGCGGGGGGTGTTAACGCCACAGTCAAATCGCTAATTGGCATCACTTATTTATCGATTAATGTTATTGTAATAAGTTATCCCTTAAGTCCCATCAATTTTTTTCTAGAATAAGTCTTTATATACATATTTCCATGCGCTTACAATACGCGCCATTTTTTCTTTCTATATGGATATATATCGTGTTCTAAGGTTTAATGAAGTTTTTGCCCTTTATTCAACACGAAAAAGAATTTTAACGTTAAAGTATAAATAAATGAATTTTATTGAAAATATTGTGCTTTGCGTTTATAATCTGCGAAATTGGATCAAGGGCTTGGGCGATTCTCCCAACACTGCGCATTTTTTCCATTCTGTTGCTGTATAATTTTGATTTTACCTGCCATAAAGCAGGCAAATTGCGGTAAACTTCTATTAATTCTAAAATAAAATTTTTTTCTCCATTTTTTCTACTTTTTTGTATTATGTAACAAAGAGTGATATTACTCTTACGAAATCTGGAAAGAAATTAATTTTGAAGTAATTGCCGGCACACACAAATTTGCTTGAAATTTCTGCGGCTACTTCAATACTTTTTATGTTGAAATAGGCAAATAAAATAAAATAAATAAAAAAGGTATGAGTCAAGGCGAACTCATAACAGGTGAGAGTATTTTACCAGCTGATGCAAGAACAATGTCAAAAAAATGTTTGTTTTTTGTGTATTTTGTTTCGATATTCAATTTCGTATTCATATTAGTCATAAACCCTCATATGTACCGCATGTATCCTTAACGATACGCACTCTGGAAATTCTTCAGGATTACTATTTTAAAGCCAATTATATATTAGAATTAAGTCGCCGTGGTCTAGTAGGTAGTGTGTTGGCTTATTAGACGAAAAGCCAGGGTTCGAGCCCCAGGCCAGACAAAAATAAAATACAAACAGTATTTCTTCGGTGACTTCCTCTCAGCAGATTTCTGGCAAAAACTCTGAGAGTAAATAAAATTGCCATGAAAAGTTTCTCAAAAATCTGTCGTTCGGAGTCGACTTTAAGCTGTAGGTCCCGCCACTCATATATAAAATTAACACGCACAACATAAGTGGTGTGAGGAACTAGATCGTAATCCTGACTGAAGGGTTGTAATGGCCAATTATGTATATATGTATTAGAATTTTTGCAAGATGATTAACAATATTTAAGCCTTTAACACTAAATACATATATTTATAGTTATTTAGGTAAGAGTGATGAATTACCAAAAAAAAAAAAAATCATGTCTCCAATTTAGGCACCTATTATTATGATTGAAATAACTTGTGTGTTATTTTTAAAACGAATTCTCTTTCTGAAGATTGGGATATAGGGATTAAAACAAATTGGACCAATCTTCTGTTGAAAATTTGTTATTATAAGAAATAACGTTTGCAGCTGATAATTTTTTTTAATTTACAGGTGCTGCGGTATTATGTAATGTAATAATAAAAATCATACGAATTTTCAATATATAAAATTTATTTAGTTTTTTAATTGCTTTAATTAATTTCCTATGCAGGTTTGAGGGTTAATTTTTTTGAAAAGATGACTAAATTTTTACAAAAACAAAATGCCTGTTGTTTTTGCATTGTTGTATTTGTTGTAAAGATAAGGCTACCTTCTATGAATTTGCCTTGGTATGAGTGTTATATAGTGCTGTTAAAGTATTGAGTAGTGGGTATCGAGTATCGAGTATTTACCAAATTTTTGGGATACTCAATACTTTTAAGTTAAATAAGCACAACATAATTTGTTTAAATTTATATAAACAGACGTGTTCATATGTGTGAAACTAATGAAATATATTCCATTTCAAGCTTTCTAGATCCTCGATTCAAATTAAAATCATTTAGTGATGAAAGTGCTTTAAATATTTGTATATCTAAAATTAATATCCTTTTGGAAGAGATGGACACAAATGTAGAAATTGAATTAGACAATTTATTGGAGGAGGTTTTAAGTGAAAAATCTATTTGGGATGACTTTGACAAAGAATCAAATGCAAATAAGAATAATATCAAAAAATCATTTGCTGAATTGGAACAATATATAAATGAGCACACACTTGAAAGAAAGAAGTGACCTTTAGAATGGTGGAAAATGAATGCAAATAAATATCCCTTTTTAGCTAAACTTGCTAACAAATATTTGGCTATTGTGGCAACGTCAGTCCCTAGTGAAAGAGTGTATTCAAAAGCTGGTCAGATCCTGACAGAAAGGCGCAATTCACTAAAAAGTGAAAATGTTGAAAAATTATTATTTTTGCATTTTAATGATTTCTAACAAACACAAAGCTTTTTCAATCAAATTTTTCTTATGGTGAGGAAAATTTTCAATTCTTCTTTGCCAAATGAAATCTTTCTTACCTGTAGTAAATTTTGACATATAATCATTCAAGCACTTCTGCATTTTTAACAAAAGAAACACTTTGTGTACGCTATATTCATTTTTTTAATGTAATCCTAAAACAAATTTTTAATTTGTAACTTAATTTATAAAATATTTTATTTTTTAGTTTTCAAAATTTTCATTTCATTTGTCAAAAATGTATGTCGCCCAATGAGCTGGTGAAATTGTATTAACTTATAAATGTCAAAAATTTACTTTTTGGAGTAAATTGATACCGTTTGGCACACACTCAAAGTACAAATTTTTTAATTAATTTATTTTTTTTAATTCGTTAACGTTGAAATAAAAGTTAACTTTTCTAATTTATTTATTTTTTATAATAAAAAGCAAATAAACAGAAAAATACCACGTTTTTAAATTTAAAAAGCCGTTAAAAGTATCGAGTAGTATTGAGTACCCAAATAAAAAGTATTGAGTATAGGATTGCCAGATTCCGATTCGCAAAAAGCTGGACATTGGGTTTTTAAAAGCTGGACAAAACAAAAAAAAAAGCTGGACATTCAAAATACTGAGAAATTGTTAATTTTGGTTTTGTGTAAATAATTTTTATAAAAATATCCATTGTTATCAACATATGTATGTATTACTATTTAAAAATATTGCAATTAAATAAATTCATTGCATTCTTTAAAAAATTTTTAACTAAACTTAAATTTTTTCGGTTCAATCCGACATATAAATTTTTACATATGTAAGTAAGAATTAAAATTAAATACTAAAAACAAACAAAAAATCAAAAAATAAACAAAACAATAAAAAATAACAATTCAGTGTAGTTTGATTTTGTTTATACTAGTTTGTACTTTGGTAAAAAAAACGTTTGTAATAAGCTAATGATTTGACAAAGATAACATGAAAATTATTGCCCAAGTTATTGCAGTGTACTAAAAAATTTCTATTTAGCTGGACAAATTAAATTTTAGCTTGAAACTGGACAAGCATCAAAAAAGCTGGACAATCCAGCCAAGTCCAGCCAGGCTGGCAACCCTAATTGAGTAGTGAGTAGTGAAAAATAGTAGAATGTTACAGCACTAATGTTATTGCCTAACAAAATATTACGTTACGTCACCCGTCAGCTCTATGTAATATTTTATACACGACAGTAATCGAAATACATCTATATATACATATAAAAATGAATGTGTGTTTATTTGTTTATGGGTTTGTTTGTTTGAAGTCTATAGACGGCTGGACCGATTTTCTTAAAATTTTTACAGTACCTTCCTGTATATCTGGAAGGAACTATAGGCTACTTTTTATTTTAAAACTTCAGTAGGCGAGTTGCCTTGAAGTCGCCGTGGTCTAGTAGGTATTATGTTGGCTTATTCGTCGTGAGGCCTCGGTTCGAACCCCAGGTCAGGCATCTCCAACTAAACGAAATATGAAAAAATATTTCTTCGCCGACTTCCTCTCAGTAGATTTCTGGCAAAAATTCTGAGAGTAAATAAAATTGCCATGAACAGTTTCTCAAAAATCTGTCGTTCGGAGTCGACTTTAAACTGTAGGTCCCGCCACTATGTATAAAATTAACACACACAACATAAGTGGTGTGAGAAACTACGTCGTAATCCTGACTGAAGGGTTGTAATGACCAATTATGTATGTGTGTAGGTGAGGTGCCACTCCCACATACCCAATATGTATTTAGTGTCGCATGGCTAATAAACTGCAACAGCTAGAGTCCTCAAATTTTGTATGGACGACTTTGACGTATATATGAACAAAATGGCCGGATTGGCTATAGTGGGCCTGTCACCTCCCATATAAAAAATATTAAATTAGTATATCTAAGAATATATTACAGTTAGACTCCTAAAATGTTCGAATCCACTTTAGTATCAATATGAATATTTTAGACAAAAATGTTCTGACTAGCAATAGGGGGCGCGGCACCTCCCATATGAATATATGAACCTATATATTTAAAAACCAGTGTCGCCAATTTTTTATGATCAAAACGCGCAGTCCTACTCAAAAGGTGTTAAAAAGCGCTAAGTAATAATTTTAGTAACTAACTATAATCAAAACGCGCTGTAAAAAAGCGTTAAATAAAAAATTAAATTTTTAATTAATGTAAAAAATATTTTTATTATGTATATACATACATACATCTCAGTTTTCAAAAGATTTTTTATATAATATTAAATATTTGTTAAAAAAAATATAAAATTAATAACTATTTGAAAGAAAACAACGGCTTAATTTTTTTTCATTTTTATGTATAATATAAAGAAAAAAGGGCACTTTCATTTGTACATTTATAATAGGAGCCCATTTTTGAGCACTTATAAGTTTCATATTTAACTAAAATAATTAAAATTTCAAGTTTTTTATAGTTTTCTGATATTTTGCCTAAAATAAACATATATTGCAAGTCTTAAAAATGGGCCACTAGATTTGAGATACAAAGGTTCAAAAAAAAAAAAAAAAAAAAAAAAAAAAAAAAAAAACGTAAACTTTAAAGTTTACTGCCTTAATGTCTTTAAAACCGTATTGCATAAATAACCCAAGTGGTCGACTGACAATATGAGCTGTGATCAGCTACATAAAGTTCTAAGGATGCTTGCCTTTTTTGCTTCTCGGTTAAATTTGTAGTAAACGTTATATGAGATTGCCGCAATTCCAAAGCATTGAAAGGCTTTAGAGCCTGTTTTTAATGTGTCGAATATGATCCCATCATTTTACACAAATTTGGTATTTACAATAAATGCACAAGGCTTTGGTATTTTTCTAATGGCCTAATTCTTTTCTTGAAAAAGGCATCAGACTCCCAAGCCTTAAAAAAACTAAGTTAAATAAGGCTAATAAAGAAAGTACAATTTACCATTATTGTTATCAATTTTTTAAATATAATTTTTCAAAAAAGATTTTTTTCGTATTTTTGCTTGCGTATATTTTTTTTATTGTAAAGTAACTGGAAACGAAAAATCGAAAATGTAAAATTGGCTTAACTGCCATAAGAAACTCCCGTTAAAAAATTCAAAAATTTTGGCCAGGGTTGTAAAAAAATATGAAGAATGTTATCAATGTGGAACTAAAAAATTCAAATGGAAAAGCGCCAACATATCGCGTTTTCTTATAAAAACGCTAAGGAGGAAAAAATGCGAATTTTTGGTGGTTGAAACGCCCACATACCCAATAATGTCGCATATCTCATAAACTGCAATAGCTAGATTCCTCAAATTGTGTATGGACAACTTTGACATCTATATGAACAAAATGGGCAGACTCGCTGTAATGGGCGTCACCTTCTATAAAAATATTAAATTAATACATATCAATATCTAAGAAAATATAACAGTTAGTGATAACATTTTGTCGAATCCACTTTAGTATTAATATGAATATTTTAGACAAAAATGGGCTGACTTGGAAAAGGGGGCGTGGTACTTCCCATATGAATTAAATTTAAAACTTCTTATATCTGGGAAATCAGTATAGATAAAATCATCAAATTGTACACGGGCAACACTGAAATTCATATGAATAAATTGTGCCGGACTAGCAATAAGAGCGAGACCCTCCCATATGAATATGATACAAAAGTTAGTGTACATGGAAAACTATTAGAGCTAGAATCTAGCATGAACCACTTTGACACACATATGAACATTTCGGGTTAGGGAAATAAATGGACTCTATTTTTATATGAATTCTTAGACAGAAAGTAAATACTAAATATCATATATCTGATAAACTATTGCAGCTAAAGTCATGTGTATTGACTGTTCATTCCAATACCTGTTTTATTATATGTTTGTAAAAATACGTATAGAGGGACATGTGTAACTTAGGTACCATTAACAGTAGACACAGACCATTGATGACACTACACTGCCTTAATTTATTAACTACCTACAGCATACATAATTTTTTAAAGAACCAATTGTTACCTCAGGTTATATAATGCAGACCAAACCTTTATTTATTACCTTTTTTATCTTGAAAATAAAAAAATTTTACCTGTTAAGGTACATTTGCCTAAAAATTATTGAAAGGAAGTACTTAAATAGTACTTACAATCTTTTCCGCAAATCATTTGAATCCCAGATTCTAAACGAGTTAAACATTTATTTTACGAGCGATCATCATTTTCTGATCTTTGTAGAAATGATATGTTTGCTAAAACTTTGTTTAATTCAGAAATTCCAACGTTTTATACGTGGAATGCATCAACAAAGAAATTTCAACGTCGAAAGCGAGGGAAACCTGTTGATGGTTCTCCAAATTTATATTCAACAGATGCATTAGGTAGGGTTTATACCGTCTATCCGCAAAATGCTGAACGTTTTTATTTGAGAATGCTTCTAATTTATGTTCGAGGGCCAACATCTTTTGAGACATTACGTACTATCGATGGCGTAGTATGTGTAACATATCGAGAGGCCTGTCAGAAACTACAATTATTGGAGAACGATTGTCATTGGGAAACAGCGCTTGAAGATGCAGCAGTAATCAACCATCCATGGAAAATAAGGACATTATTTGCAATAATATTGGTATCGTGCTCACCATCTAATTCAAAAGATCTTTGGAATAAATTTAAAACATATAGGGCTGAGGACATATTACTCCGAGAAAGAGTTACCACCAACAATGCAACGCTTGAACTAAGTGAAAGTGTGTATAATGAGGCATTAATTCTACTTGAAGACAAATGCTTGGCGATAAGGAATGTGACACTCATTGAAGTTGGAATGATTTCTCCTATTCGATCAGGAACTGATGCAAACGATCGAGATCTACGACGAGAGATGGAATATAGTCATCAAAATTTGGAAATTTTACTGGAAGAAAGTTTACCAAATTTACAACAAGAGCAGAGAATGGTATACAACAGTATACTAGCAGCAATAACAAACAAACATGGAGGTCTGTATTTCATTGACGCACCTGGAGGAACCGGAAAAACGTTTTTAATTTCATTGATGTTGGCAAAAGTTCAATCGAAAAAAAAACATTGCATTTGCCATTGCGTCATCCGGTATTGCTGCCAAACTATTAGATGGTGGTAGAACAGCGCATTCTGCACTAAAATTACCCTTGAAGCCTCAATTTTCCGAAGATTACACGTGTAACATAAAGAAAAATTCTTCTATGGGCAAAGTATTGCGACAATGTAAAATCATAGTGTGGGATGAATGCTCCATGGCGCGTAAGAAATCTTTGGAAGCCACTTTACGGGATTTAAGAAGCAATAATAACATATTTGGCCGTGTATTAGTTTTATTAGCTGATGATTTTCGTCAAACACTTCCTGTTATACAGGGACCAACGCCAGCTGATGAGCTAAATGCATGTCTAAAATCATCATACCTTTGGCGACATGTTCACATTCTAAAATTAACTACTAATATGCGTGTTCAGTTGCAACGTGATGCTTCAGCTTCAACTTTTTCCAAACAATTGCTTGATTTAGGTAATGGAAGAATTCAATGCATCCTATAACAAAGTATACACAATTTTCATCACACTTTTGCAGAATGACACAATACAAAGAAGAATTAATAAATTGTGTATTTCCCAATATCGTGTAAAATTTAAAAAATATGCAATGGTTATGTGAACGTGTGTTACTGGCATCCAAAAATAATGACGTTAATTCCATCAACAGCAATATTCTCAACAAGATCGATGGGAATCTAAGAACTTATAAATCGATCTACACAGTTTCAAATATTGAGGATGTCGTCAATTATCCAGTCGAATTTTTAAATTCGTGAGATTTACCAGGCTTTCCACCACATGACAGTTAAAAAACGGTGTTCCCATTATTTTGCTTAGAAATCCCTTGATCCCCCACGACTTTGTAATGGCACTCGACTAACAGTAAAAAAATGATGAACAATCTTATCGAGGCGACCATTATAACTGGAAAGTTTAAGGGAACTGATGTATTGCTGCCACGTATTCCTATGACCATTCGATTTCAAGCGCCTGCAATTTCCTATTCGCTTAGCATTTGCAATGACGATTAATAAAGCTCAAGGTCAGTCCTTGCAAGTTTGTGGACTTAATCTAGTAAATCCCTGTTTCTTTACGTCGCATGTTCGCGAAAACCTGCAGATTTATATGTATACGCACCAGAGGGAAAAACAAAAAAATATTGTGTATCCTAAGGCATTAGAATAAGAATTATTTATTTAAGAAAAAAGTATATATTAAATTTTAGCAAGTAAGAAATAAATAGCTCATTAATGTATTATTTTAGAATTTAAATGAAATATATTGTCATCAAATGAAATTAGAATAAACCTTTAAGAAAAATTGCATAATTTAATTACTAAATAAATTTTTTTTTTAATTATTATGTATTTAACCCATTCGCTGCCAAGCCTAAATTATATGAAGTCATTCCCATTGCCATTTATATTTTGAGTGTTGTTGTTTACCAAAACCCTATCATGAAGACAAGGTACCATAAGTGATTTAGTTGCTACAAAATTTTGTTATAAATACACGATAAAGTTGATTTTTGCGTTAAAGATCATTCTCTATAAGATATAAAGTATTATTTTTGTAAAAAAATTTATTTGTAGTATTTTTCAAGTTTTTTACATATTTATGTTATGTTTATGGCAAAAAAATACTAATTCAAAAGCCTGCATGTTATAATATATTTAAAGCAGTACGAGTATACTCGTCTTGGCAGTGCGGGATACCCTGTCAAAGACGAGTATACTCGTCCTTGGCAGCGAATGAGTTAATTTCGATGGGGGTAGCGAAGCACACCGGGTATTAGCTAGTAATAATAATAATTTTTAAATTTTTCATTCAAGAAATTAAAAAATATTGGCAATTTTCAGCAGAAAAAATTTATGAGCAGTATGTCTCATTTTGATCTTGTAGTACTTAGCTTCTTAATTACATTTTGCATAATAAACCTTATTCTTTGGGACACACATTTGGATTAATACTTAAATATTTAGGAATATTTAAAATTTTCATTGAAGAAAAAAAATATATTCCATATTTCCCCTTTTTAACGCAATTACTTCAAATTTCATTTATCTGCTTAATGTCAGGTGAAATGAAAATTATACAGCAACAGAATGGAAAAAAATGGGCAGTATGAGATATTGTTACAGAAATATAAAGAAAAATATCTAAATGCGGAAAGAAGAGATGTGGCGCAAAAACCAAACTCTTTGCATACTGCGCATAGGAAAGAGTTAAAATCAACTCTGGTTGAAGGAAACAAAATGATAAGTACATTTCCTTATCGTAATTTTATTGGTGAAGTGAAATAAAAAATGTTTTTTTTTTTGAAAATGCTCTTCCTAAAAATTTCTTTTCAATATGTATTCTTTTTGAGTAGATCTTACAAATAAATAATCATTCAAAACAATTACAGTTTAAATTCATATTTCTTTTTATTTATATATTGTTCAATTTGTTGCTTACAAATTTTCTTACCAAGTAACTTGACATTCATTATTTTAAATAGTTACAAAATTGGTCCGTAATTAATTTAGCTGCGCTTTTAGAAAAAAATCTAAAACAAAAGAATATTTTCCGATAAAAAGACATATGTTGTCTTCTTCTTCTCGACACTTTTGAAATCAAATTTGAAGGCGTAAATTTGATGTGCAGCTGTGCTAAAGCCGAAAATCCATACCATCCGTTTCATGCGATTCTTGTATTCTATGCTGTTTTTATTGCATTACACACAATGCGTTTTATGCGACTGGTTTTTTGTTTTGATCAGATGTTGTGGTAAAATAATTAGCAATTTTGGAAAAATTGGAAAATGAAATTGTGATTTTAAAAGAATTTATGGAATTAATCACATGTTTATGAATTTACATATATGATATTTTGTGCTGCTAAGGCCTATAAAAGGCTTCAAAAGAACACAAGACAAGTGTTTTCAGTTTATTTATACTCCATTTTTCTTATTTACAAATTAATAAATTCAAGAGAGATGACACCCAGTACATAAAAACAATAGATTACTAGTATACAAATTTTGTTCATGAAATTAATGTGTTAAAATGCATTTTAATTTATTTTCTTCTTAAATTATTAGTAAAATTTATTATGAAATATGTTTTTATTAATATTTTTATAATGCAAATAAAAAAAATAATAATGCACTATTTATATTTATCGACACCATTCACAATAGTATATAATTTGTCATCCCTAAGTTTAAAAAACTGTTGACTTCTTCCAGCAGTGCATGAGTCGCATAAAAAAGTAACTTGTCACAAACAACTACACTGATTATACTTTTATACGCATGTAACGCATGAAACGGATGGTATGGACTTTCGGCTTAAGCAAACCAAATATTACTAACACATATGCAAATTTGATCAGTTAAATTTGAATAGTAGCCATGCGACTTTAATGAAAACAGAGTATATCAATACCAAAGCCGTTCATAAACACCGAGCAACCAGAGATGACATTTATGACGTTTGATAAACGCTAAAAACAGCAGCCTTAATCCATTATTTAGAGGAGAAAAAATGTTATAAGTTTTGCGCAGCAAATGTGTTAGAAGCAACAGATATACAGGGTGAAAACAGGCGGATAAAATAGAAAAATTGAATGTAAATAAACATTTATTTTGCGCTAAAAAAGGGAAAAATTTGGAATATTTTTTAATTTCTTCAATGAAAATTTTAAAAATACTTAAATGCTTGATTATTAATCGAATATATTTAATAATAACGGCTTAAAATACTTACGAACAATTCTGAAAATAAAAAATAAAAAGCAATCCATATATTCATAAAAAGTTAAATTGAATTATAAAAGAGTTTTTGATCATATTTTGTATGCGAATTCGTTTGATAAGATCGTTAACCAAAAATAATTTCTCGAGATGCGAAGCAACATTTATGAACAAATTAATTGGATTACATATTATAAAAAATCATTAAATAATTTTTTTGGAATTTTTTATTAAACCTAGATGAAATGTTTTTGTGTATATACCATGTGTGAATATGCGGTTTTTTGTATGTGATTTTATTTTTGCGTACGTAAAAAATTCGATAGTGACACAACTGAAAAGTCTGTTTTCTTTAAAGAAACAGCTGTTCATAATTTAAATTATTGTTTATTATTTTGGTTTGTATCAGCTGTTTTTTCTGCTCTGCTTTCAAAGAATTTAAGCAGCTGACATATAATAGAATAAAATGCTGTCTGTTGTCTATGTGTTTATTAACACAGTAAAATGTAATGCACTTAAGCGACAAATATATGCATAAAATAAACAAGGGTGAAAGTTTTGTTTTGGAACTAATCAAGCGTGCAACTCATTTAAGCAGGAAGTATTTATCTGTGAACTACTACATATACATATTTTTATAATGAGAAACATTTCAAAGTATTAAATACGAGTAAATATTAGTTTTCATTTGTATTTATTAAGACTAACTTAGAAATCATATATATATGGGCAATTCACACGATTTTGTATCGTGTATATTGTATTGAATACACTTTTTGTTTGTGAACGCTCAATGCTATGCTGTATTGTGTATTTCGTATTCCAAACATCAAAAACGATAAGAAGAAGAAGACCAGTATTCATAATTTGTTTTTTAGGCAACAAAATGAAAAAATATTGTGTAAAAAGTAAAATAATTAATTATCTGTGAGAACAATTATAATTTTGAAATGTTAATTGTTGGCGCAAGTTATACAGAAAATATTTTGTATTTTTATTCTTCTTCTTGATTACCGGCATTTATATAAATTGATAGCACGAAACTAATACAACTTCCAAAAACATATGAAAAAAATGTGTTTAAGTGTATCGGATTTTTATATACAAATTATCAACAACAAGTATACACTGTTGTATATTCGTCCAACAATACAATGAATACAACGATACAAGGACCAGTGTGAACAAAGAACAAAATATAATGCAACATAGAGTTCATTTTTAACAAAAATAAATATATAATAGTGTTTTCACACCGAGTGGTTTTAACGCAAAAGTAGGTTTTAACGTTAAAACCAAAAATAAAACCTGATTTTACCATACAAAATTATTGTGTTAAAACAAAAATAAAACCTTTTTTGAATTGGTTTTAAGTTGGTTTTATGAAATACAACCTTGTTTTGATGTACTAAATGTACTAAATCAGAGCTACCAGCTCTGAAAACCTGAAAACAGCTGATAAAAACAAAAACAAATGTAAATAAATAAATAAATGTAAATAATCATTTATTTTGTATTAAAAAAGGAAAAATTTGGAATATTTTTAATTTCTTCAATGAAAATTTTAAAAATTTGTAAATATTTAATTATTAATCGAAATGTGTGTGGTTTCTGGTCACAATGAATATAGTTTCTTGTGCGAAAGGTAAGTCAGAAGCTAAATATATCAAGATGAAATAAGGCATATTGCTCATACAATTTTTTTCTCGCAGTCATATATGTCATGAATTTAAAACCAATTTTAATAAAACTTGCAGTGTGAACGCAAAATCAGCTGTTTATGGTTTTAATGCTAAAATCAGGTTTTAAATTTTGGTGAGAAAACACTATAAAAAACAAAAATAAAACAACAACATTAAAAATTAATATTCTTTCACTATATTTTTAAATTTAGATTGTCTCTTTCTTTTTGCATAAATTTTCATAAATAATTTACGTATTTTCTTAATTTCTTTGTTTGCCCTTTTCGATATCGAGTTTTTCAATTTTTAAAATCTTATTTAAAATTTCTTTTCCATTTTCGTACTATGTACTTCTGCAAAAATTTCAGAGTGTCATTTCACATTTGTCATTTTTTGTTATGTTTTGGGCAGGTTTTCCATTTCCACAGTAGATTCTTTGGACGGGCTGTCGTCTGATAGAATGGCTACTAAATCTTCCAAAGATTATTCCACCATTTCTTATGTAGCATAAATGCTACTTCGAACTCCGAACACTACATCCCTGTCGTCATAGAATTCGTTGCGTCTCACTATGTGGCATTTTGCCTGAAAACCTGGCCAAAATTAATAGAAGTGTTTTATGAGTTAATGGCTGGAATTTTTTGATAGTGTTTGTGATATAAGGCCCAAGTATGAACCCAACTGATTTTGGTTCAAATCGGTCCGTGATTTCGCCTAGCCCCCATACAAATTCCCCCCAAATTGCACTTATTTACACATAATTATGCAACAATCACGATAAAATTTAGCATGGATCAGTGCTGTGTACTAAGAAATCATGGTGTAAAGTTTGGTGAAAATCGGATCACATTTGAGCCTGGTCCCCATATAAAGTCCCCTTTAGAAATTCACGTTTGCGCTTATAAATGGCTTAAAAACATCGGTATCGTGATGAAATTCGGTATGAACGTGTATTTTGTAAATCTAAATCATATTACCAAAGTTTGTTATGGTCGGTCCATAATTGCCCCTTGGTCCAAAATAGGGCCCCTTAAGAAAATATGTTTAGCAATTATAATTGGCTTAAAAATTTTATTACCTCGATGAAATTCGACATGAACATGTTTAACATGAATGTGAATCATTTATGATCACATTTTATTATGATCGGATCATAAGTCCCCCGAGGTACCACATACGGTCCATTAAGAAAATCATTTTGTTATAATAGTCGATATACATATGTAATTAAGTTTTTAAACTTCTATGAAAATTTATATTTATTCATAATATTTATTTTACATTATTTAATACTTAACTTAAAAATACTTAAAAAATGAAACTAACTACAATCGTTAAAATCGTTGGCATTTTCATCATCAATGTCAGGAAGGAGTAATTTAATAGTATCTGATGAAAATGCTTTTCTATTCCTTCGCGATTTTTGTGTACTGCAGCTTATAAAAGGGTCACTGCTTAAAAGTAACCTATTCAGGACATCTCGATTGGTATAGCTTCTACTAAATTTCCTCGCATTCATTTGAGGATTAAGTCCATATAGCTTTATTACACTGCGTCTAATTTTTTAATTTTTCAAAAAAAGTAAAATTTTAAAAAAATCGCCGAAAATAATTGCGCAATTTTGCGCAAACTTTTTTTTGTTCCTAAATGTAGAGAGTTTTGCCTTTTTGGCCAGCTTTTCAGGGTAAATGCCACATAGTGCGTCGCCGAATGTATTATTATTTTTTTCTTTTAATGTGCCTACTACGAACCCATTATAATTAGGAAACACCTGGTTATTTCATCCCCTGAGAATGGGAAGCCTTATGCACGTATATTCCTTTTAAAATTGGTACCCAAATTGTGCTCCGATTTTTTTCTTGCAAAGAATTCAGACTTATGCCGCAGTCTGAAGTTTATGAGTCCATTTTTTCTCTATTTTTACCAAAAACAAATTAAATATAATTTATTAAGTTACACCAAATTCCTCCGCCATTTTCGTGCAACAATACAAAAAGGAACACAAGCCATAGACAAATATTTCAAGTATGAGTTTACGAACTCTATGCATTGTAAATATGATTTCCAACTTGCGTTTAAGCTGGAGGTCCACACCACGCGTTCTACGCGTTTTCGCATTCTACGCGGCTGTCAAAAAAGTAGAATTAATGTATTTATTTGGTGCAAGTTACACGCACAAAAGCGTAGGATGCTTTGACGTATAGAACTCGAAAAGTAGATCTACTTTCTACTTTTGTAAGCATCACAAGCGGCGCGCGTACAATACAGCTGATTTTGGCAAGTTGTTTTGTTTTAATTTGTATAAATTTTTTAATGAACAATGGAGGAAAAATTAATTGAAACTGTAAAAAACATGAAGTTCTTTATAAAAAAGCTCGCTTCTTTATAGAAATAAATTTAAAAGAGCAGCTGCTTGGAAATCCATTGCCGAGGAATTAAATGCAGCAGGTAATAACATATACATAAATTAAAAAATATTTGTACACATTCATGACGGTATTTTGTATTGCTTTTTTTTTAGAGAAGGTTTGCCAATCTCGTTGGAAAACTCTGAGGGACCGATTTGTTAAAAAATTACCAATACTAACACAACCTTTCATGTTTTATTTTCACACGATGTGCGCAAGCCAAAGAATATCCAATTGCATATGAGCAGCTTCCACTTGACTCAATGTTGCTGACCGTCGCTGCAGCGCAATAGTAAGGCGCACATGCGATGATCATTTGATACTTCATTGACGGGATACTGGCCGCATTGGTTTGTGTATTGTGTGGACAAGTACTTGTTGTTGTTGTATTGCAGTTCTTGTGATCGTGTGTGGCTCTATTCACACTTTACCGTGGAAATTATGACTTTTGTATGGTATCCCGTAATAAATACACACAAACTAATATAATATTATAGGACATAAGTACAAACCAATGTAATAGCATTAAGTAAATATAGGAATGCATTAAAATTAAGGGGCTGATTTGAAAATGCTAAATCCGCCAATTTTTTTTTCCCTAAAGAAATCAATCATTAAATAAAACTCAACTAGTGCGTTTCAAGTCACATTGGTCTAAAAATTAAACCTTGGTGCAATTATTTCACCACAAACCAATGGTCATACCAACAGTAAATGGAGTTTCTGAGCGGACATATAAAACCACGAAGGTAATTTATGTGTATTAAAAAAGGAATAAAATGATTTTTTCCTTTCTCATTACAGAACACTAACAAGCTTGACTTCAACACAACCAATTCGTGAGAAAAATGCTGATGAAAATAGTGCAGAGGCATCGTATTTTACTCTTTTGGAAGACAACCGCTCACAAATTATTGAGAGCCTTGTAGATGTACATATGTATACAATTATAAAAGAAATCAAAACTTTTCTCATTGTTCTAACCCAGCACCTTAAACAGTGCAGGGAAGAATTAAAACTGCTGTAGCATTCAAAACAATCTAGCACATCATTTAATTTAATATCTTCCCCTATATGAAAAAGGCTTCATAGGCTATTATAAGGAGAATTACTTTCTCTTATAATATTTTGCTTAAGCATGTCTTTTATCTGTCTTGTGGATACCGATAAATTTTTGAATACAAGGGTTTATCTGTAGTAGTAATTATTTCATGACAGATTTCAATTGTTGCGGATAAAGTATCTCCTTCAACAAAAAACAAATCTTTAAATTCATTTAGTAAGCCTTTAATGGATTCATGTTCCCTGTTGCTTAAATCATCCATCCGGAACTTGCTTTGTATGTCTTCATTTTTAATATACTTAAGACTTGTAATCATGTCAAATGCCAAGTATTGGCATCATATGGTAAGCATTTTCTTCAAAAAATATTTTATTACCGAATATTTCCAAATAATTTTGGTCTAGATCTATTTTTTAAAAGGAACCAGGAAATTCTGACCCAGTATAGCATCATAATTTTCATTTTTAAAGTCAACTATTTTCCATGAAAGGGTACCTCTGGCAAGAAATTGTGAAGGCATTGGGGTAACAACGCATTGTTTTACTTCGCTGAAACCGTTAAAGCTTTATATACTATATATAGGTTCATTTAGATTCTGTCTTTCATATAGAAAAAATGTGTTTGGTTTTACTACACTTGTATTTGCTCCAGTAGCTATTAGGCATTTGAAATTTTGTTAGCCTATAGACAAAACATCGTTGGAAGCAACTTGTTTAGCTTCCTGTAAGGTATCAACTTCCATATATTTTGAATTATGAGACCTCTGTGAACCCAAATTAGTATCAACACTCATATGTGATAAACGTGTTTGCGACGAACCAGGTTTATTTCTATTATAAATAAAGGAATTTTGAGGCTGATTACAAGAACCTTGAGACTGATCATTATTTTGTTTGTTGAAATTTTGCGGTTGAAGAGAATTAAAATTGCGATTATTGTAATTGTTATAATTACGAAAATGTTGAGATTCACCTCTGCCATATTTTTTTCCTTTTGTGTTATTTTCATTGAACTTTTGAGGTTTACTTGGTTTCTAAATGTGCTACCACCACTGACAAAGCCTTTGTTTTTCAAGCTGGACCTATGATCAAACGCTATTGCCCTAGTGTCGTGTAACAGTTTGAGTTTCGTATATTTTATTATTATACTACCTAAAGTTTCTTCCTCGCCTATATGAGCCCTTATTGGTCCGTCTATTTTTCTATCATCAAGTCGACTAAATCCCTATCCACACAAGTAGAGCTGTAAATTGCCGGTCTTCTTATATCTAACTTGTACAATTCGCCAATCTCATACTTAATCTTAATAAATACATCGAAAAGTTCACTTAAGTTACTTACTTTAACATTTCTGGCGAAATTAAATATTTCTCCATATGTTCTCCTTGGCTGCAGGGCTTTTAGGAGTTGGCTTTCTATTTCCTCCCAAGATGCTCCGTCTGTTAGCTCTCCAACAATCTTCCCGGCATCTCCTTCCAGTTTTTCATTTATTATTATGCTTAGCCCATATCCAATGAAATCCCTGTTTCCAGCCGCCAAAGCCATTGTCGAATCCACCGAAGCAATAAACTGGCGGAGACTGTGACCTCTATTCAAAGCCCTCAATCTCCTAAACTCGCCCATTATGTGTTGAGGCTTCAGGTCGAGTCCCTGTACTTGATTTTGTTGTTGGCGAACTTGTTGTTGGTGTACTTGTTGTTGTTGAGCCTGTTGCTCTTGTAAGTGCTGTTGTTGGTGTACTTGTTGTTATTGAGCCTGTTGCTCTTGTAACTGCTGTTGTTGGTGTACTTGTTGTTGTTGAGCCTGTTGCTCTTGTAACTGCTGCAACTGCTGTTGCATCTGCAGCTGTTGTTCTTGCAACTGATTTTGCTGCTGGATAATTTTCTGCTTTGCAGCCGCAGGACCGCTTCCAATTCAACAATCTTTTCCTCGCTAAATTTTTGTTCTGTTAAATCTCTGTTAACGTCGAATTTATTCATCGTTTTTTTTTTAGTATTAGATTACACAATCAAATACTTATTTTATTGATATTTATATAAATGTTCTATAAGTTCTTTTTGCTTAAATTTTTTTGTTTGTTTTTTGGTTTATTTGATTAAACTCGTTTGTATTTAAATACGCAAGTTTTTCTTTTACACTGTTCACAACGAATTGTTAGCAAAAGCAACAAAGGTTTTTAGCCTTTCATTTCATTTATTAATATATTTTTTTTTTTACTTTTCAATTCAGTTCAACTTTATTTTAATTTTTCATTCGTTTTTTGTTTATTACTTTTTAATGCACAGGTTTTTATTTAATGTTTTTATTCTTAATTTGCTTGTAAAATTGTTTCTTTTTTATTTGTTTACATTGGTTTTTTTTATTCCATTATTTTTATTCAATTTGGTTTAATTAAATGTTGTTTTTCTTTGTTTTTACTCACTTGTATTGTTTTCAATTTATTTTTACTTAATATTTTTATCTTCCAATTGATTTTGTTTTTAAATCTTTGTTTCTAATATCACACAAAGGTCTTTTTTTCAAAAACAAAAGGAAATTATTTTGTTGGTTTTTTTTCAACACTCTCACTTCTTAATGTTGTTGAAATATTTTCATATCCCTTAAAGTATTTAATGTTGTGTTAAGAATTCTTTAACAAATCTTCTGTCTTGAAAATTTTTTTCAAGTCACAAAGTTCGAATACCGACTTCGCCACTTATGTTTAAATAAAACTTCGGTTTTATTTTAGTTTTTATTTTACTCTTAAGTACTCACTTTATTTACTTGGATCTTAAGACTAAACTATTTTTATATTTTAATATTTAAATACCTTAAGTTGTCTAAGCAATGCAGCGGAAATGCTGACATTGCTGTCTGGACTAAAGTGTGGGAAAATAAAATGTAATTTAAAGCTAATGCTCCGCTACACTTAGCCGGCCAATAATTTATCATTTAGGGATGGGTATGTCGTATAGGTGTGTTATGTTGCTAAAACTAATGAAAGTGAGAAACTTGTTTTTTGCCACAAAAATGGATAAAATTATCTATAGGTCCCAAGTTAAATTTAATAATATGATCTGCATTATCCGATAAAGTGTGGCTAGCTAATCGAGAAACAAACGCAGATTGAAGCTGAAGGTTTTGGAAGTTCATGGACATCTATTGTCCCAATGTGGGTTAATATCTGTGTAGTATTTTCCAAACCTGTGTCAATATCATTTGACGGAATGTGTAATGGACGAAAACAAATTGAATTTGATGTGTAGACCTAAAACAACTGTTACAGTATGGAATTAGTACAATAGGCATAGATAAAATGGGCAAAGAAGGAGTTTCTAGCAATTTATTTGATTTTGTTTTTCCTTTTAAGCATTAACAAATTTGTCCAAATTAATAAAATTTTAATAATTCTCCAAACATTTATTTTTAGTTTTTGACAGAATAAATCATTATTCATATCTTTGTAAGGCAGTTTAAAAATAAATTAAAAAATTTATATAAATAAAACAATGAAAAAATTTGTGCTAAATGTGTGCTATCTAAAAACTACAGCAAATAGGGTAAATGCACCTAATGTCGGCATGTACCAGTAGTCGGCAGTTTTTGTAAAAAAATGCAAATAAATAAGAAAAGCGACCATTATTTACTAAAGTTAAAACTGATTTTGGTAGAAAAAATAGTTTTCTTTTCTTATGAAATAAGTAAATTTGAGTGGGATGAATTATTTTGTCAATTTTTGTTCTAATTCAGTGATGGATTTTCAACAAGTGCAGTAGTGCCAGTTTTTAAAAAAAAATTTAGTTTAGGTGCCTCCTTAAACAAGTAATTATTTACATTAAATTAAGTGTTTTTGAAGAAAGTAAGTGTTTTATTGAAAGAAAATAGTTAAAATATTAAATTAAGAGTAAAAAATTAACGAAATTAATATTTTTTTATAATTTTTATTGCTGCCGCCATTAAGAACAAAAAATTATATGATTTCCTATTGTCGGCAGGGGGGTGCCGACTACTGGAAATTGGGTTTTTTCTTAGATTAAGCTCAAATTTTATAAAATGGTTTAGAAATCATCGCTCTTGCTGTTTCTTAAAAGAAAAATGAGTAAAAACTTGATTTACCCAGTAGTCGGCATAGTTTATATTGAATACACTGAGACCTGCCGAGAATAGGACATAAGTGATCTAAAGTCGGCAATCTTACATTTATATAACTAGAAATGCTATAAATTCGTGGTTCAGTAGGCATAATAGGCTGTTCTTGGAATTTCAGGCAATATAAATTCATTAATATGTCCACCAACGGAAAAAGGCTCATACACCAATACTCCCAAGAGTCCCTAAAATGTGGTTTAATGGAAGTAAGAAATGGCACATGTACAATATTGAGTGCAATCAAAAAATATGGCGTCCCGCGTTCCACCATACAGGACAGAATCCATGGCCGTGTTTCTGATGATGCCAGAAAAATGGGTTCACAATCTTGACTGAATCAGAAGAGGAAACTCTTGAGAAATTGTGGACCTAGCAAAGTCTGGATTCCCATTAAAAGCTGAAGACTTGATAAATATAGTTTAAGCGATAATAGTAGATGATCAAAGACCCACACCGTTTCTAAATGGTCGCCCAGGAAGAAAGTGGTAGCGATATGGGATTTTTATAGCGACCTCCCAGTCTAAGCCTTAGAGAAGCGGAAGGTATAAGTAAAGGACGAGCGGTGATAACGGAAGAATACATTAAAAAAAAGTTCAATGGATTAAAAACCTTCCTGAAGCGCAAAACGCTTTTGACATTTTTAATGATCCAGCGCGAATATTTAACGGAGATTTAACCAGCGTTAGTTTATTCCCTGAAACCGGAAAAGTCCTGGCCCCAAAAGGATATAGAAATGTGTACAGTATCCAAAGGGAAATGAAAAGGAAAAAATAACAGTGCTGCTTCCATATGTGCGACCAGCTAAATATGTAGTAAATATTTTGTATGCCCTTCTTCCTAACACCACCCATATTATGCAGCCTGCGGATGTTAGCGTGTTTAAGCCAGTTAGAATAGAATGGAAGAAAACCGTAAGGGTGTGGCAGTTAAAGCCTTAAAATAATAACAAAGTAGTTTCAAAGTCTACATTTTGCCCACTACTTAATATGGTCCTTTCTAATATACATAGATTTGGAAGACACAATTAAAAATGGGTTTAGAAAATGTGGTTTATATCCTCTAAATCCTGAAAACGTTGACTACACCAAATGTGTTCAAACCCATTCGGAAGCATTGGCAATTGAACACAATTGAATTGATTACTTATTTAATTTTAAAGTTTTTTTTTAATAGTAAATTATTAGTTTTTATAAGATATGAAGAGATCTCATAATTAAACATTTAATAAGTAACTTTTATTTTATTTTAAATAAAAATAATTTGAATTTCTATATGACGTTATCTTTTCTTTAACTAAAATTTTAATGCCGACAATAGGATAATTTTTTGCCGAACTTAGGAACACATGTGCCGAGCACTGGAAAAATCGATGATTTAAACAAAATATGGAAATTACTTATAATTTGCAATTTTAATGTTCAAAGTTGGTAACTGGATCTAAAACTAAACTAATCACCGAATTGTAATAACTAAACATCATCTCACCAATACTTTCCCACTTCTAATCAGACCAGTTTGAAAAAGAGAAAAAAATAAAACTACCGACTACTGGTACATTTACCCTACATAGTATAGTGATGATAATTACATAATTTACAATGTTGTAATATATTCATTGTAGTTTACCGTTTTTTAGTTGATAATTTTAATAACCTGGTTTTCATAAGAAATAATAACATGGTGCGAAGCCATACATATAAGGTTCGTAAATAATTGGTATAATTTTAATTGAAACAAATATTTTGCAGTACGTACAAAACATATAAATTTAATACAGTAAATTGTAATGTCTCAAACACGCGAATTAATGACCACACACTTTGAGGGTTGATGTTAGACTGATTTTTTATTTACAATAATATGTATACTTAAGATTATGAGAAGCCAGATTATATACATAACAATTCCTCCATCTTTTTAGATTAACTTCCCAGCGGTAAAAATACCCATTATGTACTCGCTTATCTAAGCGATATTTCGTGGCAGTCAGTGGTGATGCTTTCACTTATTTCTCCACTTAGATTTAACATAAAAGTGTCATAGGCTGCCACATCGATGTGCTCTCGCTTAGAATGTAAGCCACAATATCATTAGGCTCCATTAACGTTTCACTTACATAATAAGTGGAGTTGTAAGCGATATTGATGAGAAGCCTATATAGACTTGCAAATTAGAAAGTATTGTATGTAAATTACAGTCCTACTTGCATTTGTAAGTTAAAATACCAGCAAATAGGATTTTTTATTAAAAGAAAAATATTTTTTATTAATACAAAAATTAAATTAAATAAATACGAGCTATTAAACATCATAATTTAATGATATATGTACATATATACAACATCTTTATGCAATATTCTGTAAAATTTTTTTTCTAAGCCCCCTGTTCTCAAAGTGGTCTTTATTTTTGGAATCTGGAATAAGAAATATATTTATAGATTAATGGTTTTTGTTATTTGATTTTAAGAACTTAAATATGATTCTGGATCTGCAGAAATCAGGCTGTTAACTCTTTATATGTCTTCAACTTTTAAAATAGGAAAATTGGAATCTTTTCCTACATGTACGTTTTTTTTACAAGTTGTTTAATTATTGTAGTGGCTTGTATTTGATCAACTGAAATAATTAATATTTATGTATTTAAAAATTAATAATTCTCCCTAAAATACAAAACGTTCTAACTCTTTACATATGTTAATAACAAGATTTAAAAAATTAACTGCAAAAAAGTAGCAAAAATGTTAAAATTTCAAAAAATAATGAGAATTGTATATAAGTTCACTATTTCTAAAATTTAAGTATAAAAATCTAAAATGCGATTAGAAATATTCCAGTCGTTTTAATATTTCTGTGAAAGTATGTAAATGTGAGTTAGGACGTTTTGGGTTATCTCTTTCAGTTATTAGCTATGTATATTATATTAGCTTTAATTACATACCTTTTCATTAATCCAGTTCATTTTCAATTTTTTCCATCTTTTCTAATAAGGTTTTTTGACTATTTATAATATTATTATATTTATTAACAGACATATATTTCACAGACTGTTTTTCACAAAAAAACAAACGGTTCTTTATTATTTTTCTTTAAATAAAAACAAAACATAACATAAAAATATCATTATATGTTGGATTACGCATAGATTATACTCTAAGTACTTAGATCGCTCGCTTAGAATATTGCATATTGTATAAGTACTTAGTTTTATTTACCGCTGGGTTATAAAACAAAAATGATTGATTCAATTCATAAAAAAAATAACTTAAATATTATATTCACACATTCACTTATAATTATTGAATTCAATGCAATTTTATATTCCAGATTCAGGGTTTACTAATTCATTTATTTATTATCCGAGTTTGTATTTTGTTTCATTAATTTAACTCTACTTCTAGTTAAATAAGGACTACATTTTATTTCAATATCTTTTGACTTCACATTAGGTTTATTATTTACAAAAATTACATTTTTGAATCTCAAAATTTTTTCATTAGATTTTCTTAATTGATTTATATGTACATGTTTTTGAGTTCCATTTACCAAAACAATATATCTTAATTTACTTAATTTTCTTATTATTTTTGCTTGTATCCATTTAACATAATTAGAAAATACATTTCTACATAAAACATTTTCATTCACACAAAAATTTCTATTTTTAAACTCGGATTCATTTCCATTGTAATTCTTAAGATTACTTTTGATTTTTCCTTCATCTTGCTTGACACAAATTTGTTTTTTTTCATATACTTCCCCATTCTCCTCCTACTTTTTAGATAGCAATACGTCTAATAATGTGCGTGGTTTAAACTTAAATATCATGTTTGATGGCGTGTCTTTAGTTACTGTTGGCGGCGTATTCCTATATTTTAGTAAATAATTATATAATCTCAATTCCCATGTTATATCTTGTGTTTTTAAATCTATTAAACTCTTTTTCAAACATTGTTTAACTGTCTGAACAGCTATCTCTACGCTACCATTTGATTGTGGATGATAAGGAGATTTTAAAACTATTATGCCATTACTCTCACAAAATTTGATAAAGACACTAGAATTACAAGAGGTCCATTGTCACTAACTATATATTTAGGTAACCCAAAAATTTCAAAACTTTCCGTAATTCCTCGCATACATGACCTGATTCTGTTTTTTCATTGTAATTACCTCAATCCACTTTGAATATACATCAAATATAACTAATAATGTTCTATTAGAAATTTTGTAAAAATCTACATGGATGCGTTCAAATAGATATTTTGCTTCCTTCCAAGATGATAATATTGGTTTATTTTCCCTTTGACATGTCTGACATACCTTGCAATTGCTAACAAATAATTCTATATCCTGATATATACCCGCCCACCATACGTACGATCTACACAACGCTTTCATCCTTACAACTCCTATATGTCCTTCGTGCAAGAGATCCAATATGTGATGGCTTAATTTTTCCGGTATTACTACGCGATTCCCATAAAACAAACATTTATCCTCTGTACTCATAGAATTTCTCTTCAAATAATATGGCTTCATTTCAAACGCAATTTCTTTTGGCCACTCATCTGAAATCGCTCCGTAGACCTCTGTCAATATCCTATCATTTTGCATTTCTACAGCAATGTCATCCAATTTTAAAGGAATTCAACATCTGTAGGCACATTCAGAGGTAAACGAGAAAGCCCATCAGCATGTTTCATATCCGAACCTTTTTTATATTTTATTTCAAAATCGTACATTGATAAAAATAAAGCCCATCTCTGAATTCTTCTTGCTGCTACTCCTGACAAATCTTTCTTACTACCAAAAATAGCTCTCAGCGGTTGGTGATCAGAATATATTGTAAATTTCAATCCATATATATATATTTATGAAACTTCTTGACAGAAAAAACAATAGCTAAAGCTTCCCTATGCAGTTGCGAATAATTCTTTTCTGCTTCTGACAAAGTACTAGATACGAACATTACCGGTTTCTCTATTCCATCAATTAAATGAGATAAAACACTTCCTACGCCATAAGGACTAGCATCATAAGAAATTATGATTGGTTTCGTCGGATCATAATGGGTTAATGTTTCTATATTAGCTAAAAGATTCTTTTTAAAACAGACTACATGGTCATTAGTCCAATGCCATTTAGAATTTTTGCCGTTCAACTTGAATAATAACGATAATTCGCCTGAAAAATTTGGAATAAATTTATGATAGAAATTAATTATTCCCAAGTAAGATGCTAATTGTGCCTTATTCTGCGGTTCCGGAGCATCCAAAATTGCTTCAAAATTTTCTTTACTAGGCCTTGTTCCATCTTTACCAATACGAAATCCTAAATAATTCAATTCGCGAAAAAAATACATTTCTCCTTATTAATCCTGACATTATATTCCTTTAGTCTATCCAAAACACAATTTAACCTTTCCTTCCATTCGTCAAGATCCGACCCTCCTACCAATATATCGTCAAAGTACACATGAACTTTGTCCAACCCTTTCAAAATTTCGCAAATAATGTCATTGAAAATTTGAGGCGCAGTTTTCAACCCAAAAATTAGCCTTGTGTATTGAAACAACCCAATATGTGCATTAATAGTTAATAATTCCCTCGATTTTTCACTCACTTCTACTTGTAGGTATGCTCCCATTAAATCCAATTTATAAAATATTTTCCAGCCTGCCTTATTAGCAAAAATATCATCTATGCGTTTTATAGGAATGTGTTCGCTCTCAACATATTTATTTATAGTACGCTTGCAATTAACGCATAATCTTATTGATCCGTTACCTTTATTTACTATAACAAGAATTCCTTCATCACATAATTTCTTGATTTCGTTTTCAACTATTTGTTTTAAACCGTATGGCACAACATTTGGTTTACAAAATATGGCTTTCGGCTTTAAAATATTTAATAATCGCGTTTTTTGATTTTTTAAATACCACATCATATTTACCATTAATACCCATCAAACTATTTAAACCACTACTACACGAATCGAAAGAAAAAAAATTTCTCCATGTGGGAAATAAAACTTCCAACCAACTTCGGCCAAGCAACGGAACTAAATTTTCAAAATTATTTAAAACTGTTAATTCGAAGTTATAAATGTTGTCATTTACAACCACATCCGTTTTTATTTGTCGAAATGTGTCTACAGTTTCTCCTGAAATCAATTTCATTTGACGATCATATTTTACTATTTTACAGTTCGCAAAATTTTTATCCAAAATACTTCTACTCACAACACTTTCGCAAGCCCCTGTGTCAACTTCAAACTCTATTTCAATACCGTTAATTTTTGTTGTTATTTTGTGGGCGTTTGACCTATTATTGTTGTTACAATTATTTAAAAATCCAACTTCACTGAACTTACCATCTGCTTCATTCATCTTTACACTTGGCATATTATTAATTTTGTTTTTCGGCAATATTTTTTATATGTCCATATAAACCACATGCAAAGCACACCAGACCGTTCTTTCTTTGCTGTTGTTGCATTTGGTTATGTTGATTTCTGCCTGCGCTATAATGATGTGTGTTGCTAACTGTACTTATTGTTTGTTGTTATTGTGTTTACATGGTAGTCGCTTTGTTTCATTATTTCTAGTTGTCTACCCGTAATTTTCATGGCTTATGCAATAAGCGTCGCTTCTCGAAAGTTATTAATTCTGGTTCGTTTAACAATCGACCCTGTATTTTTGCCGATGCTATTCCGCAAACAAATTGTATCAAAAGTGCTTTGTCCTATGAATGAACGGGTTATATAGTAGGGTTAATATGATGGGGTAGGGGGTAGTTTATATAATGCACAAACCTTTTATATTTTAATTGTTGATGCAAATGTTTGGTTGAATTCAGATATTTATTTTAAGGGATACTTAAAAGTATTAATTATAATTATGTCTTTTAGAATTATTTAAATTAAGCTAATAATTTGCAACTCAAGTTCACTGTCACAAAATTGTTTTCTCCCGACTCAACTATTTAACTGTACGGTCACTACTCAACTCTACGACTGACTGCTTACTTGTTTTTCATCGCTCTCCCTATTGTCAAATATAATTACTCTGTAGTCTTTTAGCATGTCCGTAATTTACATAGTGAAGGGTATGTTCGACTGAGGTTGGCACCCTACATACGGCCCTTCTGACGGCAATTCGGCTCGGATTGCCATCTTTTCATGTGTTCAGCCACGGTCGTACTTCTAATTGGGCCTTCATGTTGGCCGACTTTTTCGACCTCATATCTTCCATAGCGTAATTTCTTTACAATCTAATAGGGACCAAGGTATTTTGCTTTCAGCTTAAGTCCCGTGCCAAACTGAGTGCGCTTGATGGCGACCAACTCATCTATCTCGTACTCCATCTCGGGTTTTCGATTTCGATTATAAGTTTTGCAATTTTCTTCCTGTATTCTGGATAGGCTTTCTCTAGCTTCTACCCGCAACTCGTCCCTGTCTTCTTTGAAGTCTCGTATAGTTTCTTCGTAAAATATTTGTCGAAGATCTGGATAATCGGGCAATCTCATCTCTACACCAGTAAGTAATTTCATAGGGGATATTTGGGTACTTCTTGGGGCGGTTGAGTTCATCAGCATCTGGACTCTGCGTACGTGCTTGTACCAGTTAATGGGATTCTCTGCGCACAATTTCGCCAACATAGGCACAGCTATTTTGTGGATTCGCTCTACTTGGCCATTTCCTCGAGGTACACCTGTAGGTATAAGCAGATGTTGGATGTTTTCCTGAGTACAATAGTCCTTAAAGGCTTGGGACACGAACGCTGCCCCACGATCACTAATTATCCTTCTAGGGTTGCCGAAAATGGCAGACTGCTTCTCTAGACATTCTATCACCGCCTTGGCGTCAGTAGATTTCGTTGGAAAGAGCCAAACGAACTTTGTGAAACCATCAACAACAACAAACAAGTGATTATAGGCCTTTTTGGTTGTTTCCATCGGACCGACGTGATCAACATGGTAGGTCATAAGTCTTCTTTATCAATCGGGTTGAGATAACCTTCCCTTTTACCAGTTTTAGCTTCAGTGATGATGCACTCGACACAACTCTTCACCACGTTCGGTACTTTTGCGGACAATCTTGGGATATAATATTGTTTTCCAACCAACTCCTTAGTCTTTACAACACCGAAGTGACCCTGATTGTGAGCCAGGCGAATAATTTCATATTCTAACTGGACCGGGATGACTATAACCTCCTTAGTGGGATCCTTATATAATATACTATTCTGCATGAAAAAATCTTCATAATTACCCAACTCTAATACTGCTCGGATCGCTTTGGTACATTCGTCGTTTTCTTGCGCACATCTTATTCGATGCGTTAGACTGCTATCCAACACTAAGCAAGCCATTCTGCTAAGGGCATCCACATGCTTCATGCGAGTTCCAGGCCTGTGCTCTATTTCATATGCGAATTCCTGCAGGAAAATCGCCCACCTGGATATTCTTGCCGGCACGTCGTCTTTATTCATAGTGCACTTAAAAGCGTTACAATCAGTTACTATTTTGAACGGTATGCCCAGCAAATAGATTCTCCACTTCTTAACGGCTTCCACAATTGCAAGAACCTCTAACTCATAAGAGTGGTAGTTCTCCTCGTACGGCTTTGTTCGACGACTCATGTACTGGACTGGATGCAACTGCAGGTCGTCTAGGCTCTTCTGCAACAGCACTGCGCCGTATTCAAATTTACTGGCGTCAGCATGTACTTCGGTAATGGCATCAGGATCGTATAGTTTCAAAACTGGCGCACTAACAAGAGCTTCTTTGAGTTGTCTGCATGCTATCAAAACTTCATCTGTAATCCGAAATTGGACGTTCTTCCTTAATAAATCGGTTAGAGGCTTCGCTATTATAGCGTAATCTTCGATGAACGTTCTAAAATACGAGGTCAACCCCAAAAACCGCTGCATCATCTTCTGATCTATTGGAATTGGGAAGTCGTTAACCGCTCTCACTTTCTCCTCTGAAGGTTTTATTGAACCATTCTTTACCACATATCCAAGAAAATTGACAGACGACTGTAAAATTTAGCACTTCTCCCACTTTATCTGCAATCCGTATGATGCTGCTCTCTCCAACACAACCATAAGCTTTTCAAGGCCCTAGATCACATCCTTGGAGGGAATGATGATGTCGTCCATATAAACGATAGCTATGCCCTTATGGATGAGATCCGTAAACACAGCCGATATAAAGCGCGTAAACACTGCTGGGGAATTGCTTATCCCGAACGGCACGAATAAAAACTCATATTGGCCACTATGGGTCTCAAATGCGGTAAATTTTCTTGAATATTCCTCCAAAGGCACATGGAAGAACCCATTCCGGAGGTCCAAGGTAGTATAGCAACTAACACCTTGTAACTTATTCAACACCTCGTCCATTATCGGCATTGGAAAATGGTCGCGAACAATTTTTTGATTCAACTTCCGATAGTCACAGCACAACCGTTTTGAACCGTCTTTCTTAGAGACAAGGACGATTGGTGATGCGTACTCGGATGTGCTGGGCTGCACTATTCCGCTCTTCAACCATTCAGCTACCTGCTGGTCCACTACTTTCTGGTCGACAACTGGCAAACGTCTGGGGCGCTGATATACTGGTATATCATCTTTTAAAGTGATGTTCATCCTCTCAGGGCTTTGCACGTTCTTCCGCGGTTGATATTTGGTCATGGCTTGAGTCACCTTACTCTTAATGGAGTCATTCAAGTGATCGAGCTTTATCTGAACATCGGGTTTGCATTCATCTACATTTAAACATAGGTCTGAGAATTCTTCTAAAAGAAGGTTTCTTTCTGTAATTTTCTTAAAACCAACTTCACCATCAGTAATGGTGACCTCCGCTTTCCGCAATAAGCTGTTGCCCAACATAATTGAATGTAGAATGTCACGCTCTGCTACAACATAAAATGTATCTTCAAAATCAATATCATCAATTCGAACGACTTCATCAAATCGACCCATTGTAATAATTTCGCTGTCGCCAACACAATACAACTTAATTTTCTCCGGCAAAAAATTGACTTCACCCAACACAAATAGCATATCGAATCGCACAAGACACAGATCGCATCCCGTATCCACTAGTGCGGATAGAGTCTTATCTCTGATAGTAATATCCTTAAACAACAATCCTGGGCCTTTACGCACCATATTTGCCTGATTACCATCACTTTTGTTTTCCGATTTCCTAGTACCACATTCAAAGGAACGATGGCCAAAGCCTCGACATTTAAAACACTTAGGCTGTTTTTCTGGACAGTCTTTTGCGAGGTGGGATTTACCTCCACATTTAAAACATCTTCTTTCTTTCTCATCAGCCTCGACTCTAATATGATTAGTCACTACTCGCTGAATCTTTCCCCTTGTATGATGACTTAGGGTATGATCGCGTTTTCTCATACACCTTGATTTGTTTTTTGAAGTCAATGATGCACTCGGCTTGGTACAACACCGTTTTATTGAATTTGGAATCAGGGATTCCCTCTATGAAGTACTCCACGATACTCTTTTCGTCCAAATTAATTTGTGCTCCTAACTCCATGATACTGTATAGATATTCTACCAACGATTCAATTCTGGCTAAGCGTCTATTCCGAATATGCCGAATGACTTCTGCTGCTGAGAATTGCGCTCCAAACTCCTTCTTTAAGGCCCTCTTCAATGAGTCCCAATCACCGATACCCCGTTGACTCCTCACAAACAACTTTGCCGCCCCAACCAACAACTGCTTACCATACACGTACATTTGGAGCGACGACCACTTCAAAATAGCTCCCATCTCGAATTCGGTTAGCCACTGAATAATGTCAGAGGTGCTAGTGCCCGAAAACTGCGACAAACTGTCTTCAACATCTTTAAGCGTGTACATACTTCTACGCATTTAAACATTGTTGGTATCCTCACCGTCATGCACGACAATAGAACCGTCTGCACTGGCACCGCCCTCCACGTCCGCATCACTAATGTCCAACTCAAAATGTCCCAACAGTCTTCTTCTCAAATCATCCTTAAGACCCTGAGTTTCTAAACCCAACTCTTCCAATTTCGCCCTTAAGCCCACCACATTCATTGCCAAAATTTCCTCACGATTCATCTCGAAACTTATATTTCCCCTCGAAGTCAAAAGTTGCAATTATTTACAGTTCGCAATATAAAATATTATAATATAAAAGATATTATAAGGATAAATCAATAAAAGATAAACAATACTAATAATAGTTAAATTATTTAATTCAAAAATTTTATGAAAATGAAAGAAGTAGAAATATGAAATTGAAAAGTAAATTATTTAAATTTAATTCTATTAAAATTATATTTTCACTTGAGACAAGTAAATGATTATTTAATTAATACAAAATTCAATTCAAAACTCTTAGAATTAAAATTATTTTAAAATTTTATAAAAATTTAATTATTCAAAATAAAGTACAAAATTATGTTCTCACATTACCATCTTCATTGCCCACTGTGTCCCTCTGCTTTTATATTACAACTCACTCAAATTCTCTGTAGATATATTAAACACCATCCACTCATCAAGACGGCTCTCTTCTCTACTCCAACACTGTCAGCTTTACAGCATAGAATTCCCTCAGCTTCACTGTAGATAACTTCACAATATCAAATTAATCAACACGGTTCCCTCTGCTTAATTACGCCAACGCAACAACACCAGCACTGCTTACTCTCTTTCACTCATCTCCCTGAAGAACACAATCTCACCTCAACAAAGATAATTTTAACAACTCGATCAACACTGCTCTGCTTGCGTATAACAACGCAACAACTCACATCCAGTCAGCTTAGTGGTGGGTTTTCTTTTCTATTCTTTTCACAGTTAGAATGTTTTGTTATTTTATTTTTGCGTATGATGACACAACAACAACAACACAAGAGCTTGATATTCGGTTTGGGTTTTTTCCTTGTACATAAATTTTTGTTGATTTCTTTGACCTTTATTATTTTTTACTTGACATTGAAATTTTTGAGCTTTATTTTATTGTAAACGTTTTAGATTTTTTGTGTTTCTTGTTGTTTTATTCTCATCTTCCAGTATAAAGTTTTTAATTATTTAACTTTCCAACCCTGTTTTCACTATTTTAAAATTATTAATTTGTTAATTGTTAATTTTGTGTTTGTTCCTGTCATAGAACTTTTTTTAATATTTGTTAAAATGACGCTTTCACTGTCTTTATTTAGCACTGATTCGCTTATAAAAATTCAGGTTGAGCCCCCAAAATGATGTAGGAGTATCCTCTTGAACGAATGAAACAATTTGTTGATGCAAATGTTTGGTTGAATTCCGATATTTATTTTAAGGGATACTTAAAAGTATTAATTATAATTATAAGTCTTTTAGAATTATTTAATATAATAATAGAAACTCAACTTCACTGTCACAAAATTGTTTTCTCCCGACTCAACTATTTAACTGTACGGTCACTACTCAACTCTACGACTGACTGCTTACTTGTTTTTCAGCGCTCTCCCTATTGGCAAATATAATTACTCTGTAGTCTTTTAGCATGTCCGTTATGTACATAGTGAAGGGTATGTTCGACTGAGGTTGGCACCCTACATGTATATATGTAAATATGTATATGTAAAGAGTTTTATATTTATGTATTTGCGGTAAACGTTATAAAGTATTTTATTTGTTTTACAATATAAGCAATTTGTTCACAATTTGTTTCAAGTTTTTCAGTGTTCACAATGTTTATATTTATAACAATAAGGTGTGCCTATGTATTTTAATTTAATTTATTACAATTTATTTCTTTGCTTCAAATAGCTTTAATTAATTTTATTTATGTAAGTTTACACGGTTTTTCTGTTTAGTGTTGTTTGCGGTTCGGAGATCGATAATCAACTGATCTATCAGGGTATAAACAATTATTTTGAACCTGTTGAAGAATGTGTGTATGTGATGTGTGTGTGAATGTGGCTTTTGCTGAAAAATACAAATTTTGGGAAGAGGAGTGGCGTAGTATTATATTCAGCGATGAAAAAAATTGAACCTTGATGGATTCAAATATTATTGGAGGGAAAAGGGGGTGATACGCGGACCAGAATCCCACCTAATTTTCAGTTAGGATCTTTAATGACTTGCGTAGCTTCTGGATATAGAACACGTTCTCCATTCTGTTTTATTTCTCATAAACTGAATGCAGAAAACTATGTGGAATTACTGGACAATGTTTACCCTAGCGCCTTTGCTAAATTATTAACGCAACACGTTCATCTTATAACCCTACATGGCGGAAATCGTCTAATGTTACGAGTAATTCGCTCGAATTTTTGGATTCCGAGACTGCAGAATCTTATCAGTTCTGTAGTCAATAGGTGCGTACCCTGCACGAAATATAGAAATCGCCAAACTACCCAATTTATGGCTGCATTACCCCCCGAACGTACCCAAATTAGCAGATCAGTTAATACTGTTGGAGTTGATTTTGCCGGACCATTTGACATAAAATCCTACATTGGTAGAACATGTAGGATAACCAAAGGTTATGTTTGCGTATTTGTTTGCTTTTCTACCAAAGCTATCCACTTAGAGCCCACATCTGACCTGTCTACCCAGGCATTTATGGCAGTATTTGCCCGATTCTTTTCGAGGCGGGGATGCCCTGTCGCTGTGTATTCCGACAATTGGATCAACTTCGTTGGAGCTAGCCAACTAATTAAAAAGCAGCGACAGAAATTCCTCAAACAGTTGAAAGCATTGGTTACATCAACCAATAGGTTTCGAAACTTGACGTGGCACTTTATCCCACCCGGAGCTCCACATATGGGGGGCTTATGGGAAGCCGGTATAAAGAGCTTCAAGTCCCATATTAAGAAGCTCGCGAATTTTAAATACACTTTTGAGGAACTGCTACCCTATTGGCTAGAATAGAAGGACGCCTCAACTCAAGACCCTTAAGCCCGTCAATTGAAAACCCTCAGGATCTTAACCCATTAACCCCAGGTCATTTCTTGATTGGCTCACCCTTATTATCACCCGCTGAACCTGATTTTAGTAACGAAAATATTACCCTAGCAAACAGATGGTAAAGGTTGAAAATTCAACACCATCAGTTTTGCAAAAGATGGAAGGATGAATATTTGAAAGCTCCATAAACGTTATAAATGGAAAAACCCTAAACGTCCTGTGGAAGTGGATGACATTGTCGTCATTAAACAGGACAATCTACCCTCAGGTGAGTGGTTACTCGGACGAGTAACCAAAACTCACCCAGGTTCCGATGGACTACCTAGAGTAGTTGAACTTCGGACATCAACCGGAACCTTGACTCAGCCCATAACCAAGGTCGTAGTCCTTCCCACACATTAATTAAACTCCTTCATATCTTCCATTTTCACCCTCGTTACACACCCATTACTCACCCGAACATCCTTACCTACCCAAATTTTTACCCAAAACACCCACAATTATTAATACCCAACCAAAGTCTAATTTCAGGTTCCACCCCACAAGAAGTTATGGTTGATCTCCAGGTCGGAATTGAAAATGTGTACCCATGGGAAAACCCTGAAACCACGAGTGAAAAAAAAAAATAAAAAGAAAATTAATACCCTACCCACCTTTTGGACAATTAAAAATAATTAGTTTTTATTCACAGGTTGACGGCTCGGGAGGATGTTCACACGAGTGAACAAACTGACACATTCCCTACCCTGACTTCCAATCTAACAACACAAACAGCTAATAACAATAATAACACCAACACACATCAACATTCAACATTCACCATACATATCAACATTCACCACACACATCACATACACACATTCTTCAACAGGTTCAAAATAATTGTTTATATCCTGATAGATCAGTTGATTATCGATCTCCGAACCGCAAACAACACTAAACAGAAAAACCGTGTAAACTACATAAATAAAATTAATTAAAGCTATTTGAAACAAAGAAATAAATTGTAATAACAAAAGGATATTGTGAACAAATATATACAATATGTAAAGGCAAATATTACACATTAAAATACATAGGCACACCTTATTGTTATAAATATAAACATTGTGAACACTGAAAAATTTGAAACAAATTGTGAACAATTGTGAACAAATTGCTTATATTGTAAAACAAATAAAATACTTTATAACGTTTACCGGAAATACATAAATATAAAACTCTATATAAACTTTATTATTTACATATATACATAATTAAAATATAAAAGGTTTGTCCATTATATACTCTACCCCCTCTTACCATCATATTAACCCTACCATATAACCCGTTCATTCACAGGACAAAGCACTTTTGATACAATTTGTTTGCGGAATAGCATCGGCAAAAATACAGGGTCGATTGTTAAACGAACCAGATTTAATGACTTTCGAGAAGCGACGCTTATTGCATAAGCCATGAAAATTACGGGTAGACAACTAGAAATAATGAAACAAAGCGACTACCATGTAAACACAATAACAACAAACAATAAGTACAGTTAGCAACACACATCACGCAATAACCAGCAGCAGAGAAGCAAAAGCCGACTGACAAGCAAAAAACGCAGTTATAGCGCAGTCAGAAATCAACATAACCAAATGCAACAACAGCAAAGAAAGAAAGATCTGGTGTGCTTTGCATGTGGTTTATATGGACATATAAAAAATATTGCCGAAAAACAAAATTAATGATATGCCAAGTGTAAAGATGAATGAAGCAGATGGTAAGTTCAGTGAAGTTGGATTTTTAAATAATTGTAACAACAATAATAGGTCAAACGCCCACAAAATAACAACAAAAATTAACGGTATTGAAATAGAGTTTGAAGTTGACACAGGGGCTTGCGAAAGTGTTGTGAGTAGAAGTATTTTGGATAAAAATTTTGCGAACTGTAAAATAGTAAAATATGATCGTCAAATGAAATTGATTTCAGGAGAAACTGTAGACACATTTCGACAAATAAAAACGGATGTGGTTGTAAATGACAACATTTATAACTTTGAATTAACAGTTTTAAATAATTTTGAAAATTTAGTTCCGTTGCTTGGCCGAAGTTGGTTGGAAGTTTTATTTCCCACATGGAGAAATTTTTTTTCTTTTGATTCGTGTAGTAGTGGTTTAAATAGTTTGATGGGTATTAATGGTAAATATGATGTGGTATTTAAAAAATCAAAAAACGCGATTATTAAATATTTTAAAGCCGAAAGCCATATTTTGTAAAGCAAATGTTGTGCCATACGGTTTAAAACAAATAGGTGAAAACGAAATCAAGAAATTATGTGATGAAGGAATTCTTGTTATAGTAAATAAAGGTAACGGACCAATAAGATTATGCGTTAATTGCAAGCGTACTATAAATAAATATGTTGAGAGCGAACACATTCCTATAAAACGCATAGATGATATTTTTGCTAATAAGGCAGGCTGGAAAATATTTTATAAATTGGATTTAATGGGAGCATACCTACAAGTAGAAGTGAGCGAAAAATCGGGGGAATTATTAACTATTAATGCACATATTGGGTTGTTTCAATACACTAGGCTAATTTTTGGGTTGAAAACTGCGCCTCAAATTTTCAATGACATTATTTGCGAAATTTTGAAAGGGTTGGACAAAGTTCATGTGTACTCTGACGATATATTGGTAGGAGGGTCGGATCTTGACGAATGGAAGGAAAGGTTAAATTGTGTTTTGGATAGACTAAAGGAATATAATGTCAGGATTAATAAGAAGAAATGTATTTTTTCGCGGACGAATTGAATTATTTAGGATTTCGTATTGGTAAAGATGGAACAAGGCCTAGTAAAGAAAATTTTGAAGCAATTTTGGATGCTCCGGAACCGCAGAATAAGGCACAATTAGCATCTTACTTGGGAATAATTAATTTCTATCATAAATTTATTCCAAATTTTCCAGGCGAATTATCGTTATTATTCAAGTTGAACGGCAAAAATTCTAAATGGCATTGGACTAATGACCATGTAGTCTGTTTTAAAAAGAATCTTTTAGCTAATATAGAAACATTAACCCATTATGATCCGACGAAACCAATCATAATTTCTTATGATGCTAGTCCTTATGGCGTAGGAAGTGTTTTATCTCATTTAATTGATGGAATAGAGAAACCGGTAATGTTCGTATCTAGTACTTTGTCAGAAGCAGAAAAGAATTATTCGCAACTGCATAGGGAAGCTTTAGCTATTGTTTTTTCTGTCAAGAAGTTTCATAAATATATATATATGGATTGAAATTTACAATATATTCTGATCACCAACCGCTGAGAGCTATTTTTGGTAGTAAGAAAGATTTGTCAGGAGTAGCAGCAAGAAGAATTCAGAGATGGGCTTTATTTTTATCAATGTACGATTTTGAAATAAAATATAAAAAAGGTTCGGATATGAAACATGCTGATGGGCTTTCTCGTTTACCTCTGAATGTGCCTACAGATGTTGAATTCCTTTAAAATTGGATGAGGTCTACGGAGCGATTTCAGATGAGTGGCCAAAAGAAATTGCGTTTGAAATGAAGCCATATTATTTGAAGAGAAATTCAATGAGTACAGAGGATAAATGTTTGTTTTATGGGAATCGTGTAGTAATACCGGAAAAATTAAGCCATCACATATTGGATCTCTTGCACGAAGGACATATAGGAGTTGTAAGGATGAAAGCGTTGTGTAGATCGTACGTATGGTGGGCGGGTATATATCAGGATATAGAATTATTTGTTAGCAATTGCAAGGTATGTCAGACATGTCAAAGGGAAAATAAACCAATATTATCATCTTGGAAGGAAGCAGAATATCCATTTGAACGCATCCATGTAGATTTTTGCAAAATTTCTAATAGAACATTATTAGTTATATTTGATGTATATTCAAAGTGGATTGAGGTAATTACAATGTAGCCAAAAGGACCAAAGCATTTTTGAAGAAAATGATATAACTGTTTTGGACTGACCACTACTTAGTCCCGATCTAAGTCCTGTAGTAAACCTCTGGGGAATTTTAAGTGCCGAAATATACAAGAGTGGGTGACTTATAACTCCTTAAAAGAGCTGAAAGAAGCTTTAATAAAAAATGAGACAAAATTCCCCAAGATGAGTTACAAAAAATTAATAAACTCTATGCCACTTCGGTTAAATGAAATAATTAAAAATCGAGGAGGACACACGCATTATTAAAATGTATGTCTTATTTGAATATATTTAATTAGCTTTAAGTTTTGAATTTTTTCTTATTTTGTACCATATAAATATTCCCTTTAAGAATTTGAATTGCTATAAGAAATATTTAATAAATATAAACAGCCCTGAAATTTTTTTACTTTAATTTTTTGTATCTCTTTACTAAATATAAAAAATATATAAACTTATGAATTAGCTTTAAAATCAAAGAGATTTTTAGAAAAAACACATGTACCATATATTTTCTTCTTTGGCTGTATGCTGTCATGTCGAATTCCATTTCTTCGAGTAACTGATGCGCGATCACAAATTCGATAGACAGTGTTTTGGAGCATTTAGAAAATCTTTCCAAAATATCCTGGGTAGGGTGGGTAGAGTCCATAGATATTTTTGGGTTCAAAGTCGTAGAGAACGACTGACAAATTTTAGCTTCAGCTTGAGTTTCGTAGGGTAAATGTGTTGTTGGCCACTTTGTTGGATCTTCCTTCAACCAAGTTGGTCCATTCCACCATAGCTTATCGTCCTTTAGTTCGTCTGCGTTGCAACCACGACTGGCAACATCGGCTGGGTTGTCGTAAGAGGCCACATGACTCCAGCTCTTGGTTCCTACTGCTTCGGCTATTGCAGACACGCGTATAGCCACAAAGGTGTTCCAGGTAGTCGGGGGTTTGTTGAGCCATGCCAAAACTATTGCGGAGTCCGTCCAGAAATACATTGGGTATTGGGTTAATTGCAGCTGGGTAATTATGTTTTGTGCCATTTTTGCCAACAACACTGCACCACAAAGTTCTAATTTCGGTAAAGAAATAACCTTGATAGGTGCAACTCTCGTCTTAGCGACGAGTAGGGTTACGGACATAGGTCCGTTTATGGGTATAACTCGTGCGTATAAAACCGCAGAGTATGCTTGTTCAGAAGCATCTGAAAAGCCATGGAACTCAATTTTTGCTGAGGGTGAAAAATTTATCCATCTAGGAATTCGAATATTGTCAATTTTATCATAAAACTGCAAAAACTTGTGCCATTTAATAAGTGTGAGTGGGTTAAGACATTCATCCCAAGCTGTATTATCCTGCCAGATTTGCTGCATCACCATTTTGGCGGATATTATAATTGGTGCTAACCAACCAGCTGGGTCAAAAAGTTTAGCGATGTCAGATAAAACTGCTCGATTAGTGTAGGCTGGTTTTCTCTCTATTTTTGGGGCCTCAAAGAAAAAATTGTCTTCTTTTGGATTCCACCGAATGTCTACGGTTTTAGGGTTTTCCGATTCCGGAAGGGTGAGTAAGGCGGCATTGAGTTGGTGGTCCTTGGGTAAATTATTTAAGAGTTTTTGGGTATTTGATGTCCACTTTCGTAGAGGAAAACCAGCAGATTCAAGTGCAGTGATTAACTGTTTTGAGCGATTTCAGCCTCTTGGACAGTGTGAGCACCGGCTAGTACATCATCGACGTACATTTTCTCTCTCAAAATTTGAGATTTAATTGGGTGGGTATCTTGAATGCCTTCGGCTAATTTGTGTAGGGTTCTGATAGCCAAATAAGGGGCACAGTTAACGCCAAATGTGACTGTTTGCAGTTCGTAATCTTGAATGGGTTCGTTGACGCTTTTACGGAATAAAATTCTTTGATAGGGTGTGTGGGTAGGGTTTAATTGAATTTGCCTACACATTTTTGTGATATCGGCATTAAAAACAATCTTATAAAAGCGCCATCTCTAGATTGAAACAACCAAATCTTGTTGTAGGGTAGGACCAATGTGTAGAGTATCATTCAAGCTGTTGCCGTTCGAAGTTTTGCTCGATGCATTAAAAACAACTCGAACTTTGGTCGTAACACGATCGGGTTTAACAACAGCATGGTGGGGTAAATAATAATGGGTGTTTGAAGAAGTGTTAGGGTTAAAAATTATGGGTTTCATATGACCTAAGTCGATATATTCTTGTAGCGCGTTATCGTATTCAAGTTTCAGATCGGGCTTCTTAAGTAAATTCTTCTCATTTCTTATATTGAGCCATCGCTATATGGCGAGAGTTTCCTAACTCAATTTGAGGGTTACGAAATGGAAGAGTTACTTGATAACGGCCGTTGGGTAAACGACGGGTAGTTGTCGTGTAAATTTTTTCACAAGTACAATCATCTTCGGATTGTATGGGTTCTTGCGCAATTTCTTCAATTTCCCAAAATTTGGTCAAAAATTTATCAAGCTTGACAGAACTGTAGTAAGAGACGATTCTTCGGGTAGGTGAGAATCTTGTACTGGTCCGGTTAAAATCCAACCAAACTCAGTTTATTGAGCTCTTAATGTGCCAAGAGTACCTTTCTTGACACCAGCTCTGATAATTTGTGGGTAAAAATCGCCACCAATTATAATATCAACTCGGCGGCTTTCATAAAATTTAGGATCCGCCAATGGGATCCTGTCCAACTCTTTTATGAAAGTAGGGTTTAAGTTTTGGGTGGGTAAAGTGCGGGTGAGGGTTTTGACAAAAATTGCCTGAATATTCAATGAATATTCCTTATTAGTGTTAGAACCAAGATGTATATCACACATCTTGTTCGAACGTGCTGAAACAACCTCATTTAAACCTGAGATTTCAGCAACTATGGGTAGGGTGGGTAAGTGTAATTTGCGCCTTAGCTTATCAGAAATGAATGAAAAGTCTGATGCTGGGTCAATAAGCGCTCTAGCAGGGAATTCTTCACCGTGTATCTTAATATTCAAGGCAGCTGTGCCTAATAATTTAGCTCTGTCCTCTAATTGGATTTTGCTTGATTGGGTTTGGGTAGAGAAAGACTGTATTGCACTTGACGTAGAGGGTTTATCGTCATTCTGTGGGTTAGTGTTTGGGTTGGGTTTGTGTAAAAGGGTGTTATGTCTGCCGCCACAGTATCTGCATGTAAATTTACTGCGACATTCTGATACCATGTGACTAATGGCCAGACAATTGTAACAAATTGAATTCTTTCTTATGAATTCAATTCTTTCATTTACTCCCAGGGAAGTCCTTCAAAGTGTGGTTATTTTTGCACAGTTTACACAATGAACCATCGAGTTTTCCTTGGGTTCTTGGGTAATTATGGGTATTTGGGTGGGTTTGGATAGAATTCAAAGGTTTGCTCTGGAATTGAATTTTGTTTGTGGATCGGGTATCCTTCTTATTGCCGTATGTTACATTGTGGAACGCTTTTACCTTTCTGGCAAATTGATTATTGATGTCCTGGAGGTATTTGGGTTTTGGGTGGGTGTTTGGGTTAGGGTTAGGGTTACTTTCCGGAACATCATTGACAGAAGTGAGTTCCTTGAATGTATTTGTTAGAAATACATCCACATCTGTCCAGGAAGGCATTTCGGCACAATCCTTCAGGGTTTTCTCAAATTCTCTTCGGGTTTCCTTGGGTAATTTTGTCAAACAGAGATATACAATGATAGGATCCCAATTGTCCGTATCAATCTCCAATGTATTTAAATTTGCAATACAGACATTTATCTTTCTCTGTAATTTTCTTACTGAAAATTACCGTTGGTAAATTTAGAAGGGTCTTAATTTGTGCGTTAATTTGCATCCTTTCATTTTCATATTGATTTACCAGTTGGATCCAAGCAATAAGAAAACCATCATTTGTTAAGGGTGCATTGTCGACTATTTCTTTAGCCTCGCCGCTAGTCTTATTTTTAAGGTAGAACAGTTTTTCTACACCAGTTAGGCGAGTATTGTTGCCATAAATAGCCTTGAATAGGTCTCTGAACGAGGCTCAAGACTTGAAATCCCCACTAAATGTTTGCATATCGCAAGGGGGTACGTTAAATCCAACTGAGTGGGTGGGTTGTGAGGATTCGGGTGGGGTGTAGTTTGAATTTTTGGGTTGGGTTAAATCGTCTATTGATTCATCTATAGAAATCATAGATGATCTATAGAACTTTTTGGCAGATCTCACTTTTCTGGAGAGGCCATTAAAATTTATCGAATTGGATATTTCAGGGTCATTGAGTTGTGGCGACTCTCGGATCTGTCTGAATTTTCCGTCAATATTCGACCACAACTCTTCCAATTCATGCTTCATGAATCTCAATGCGGGTACTGATTGAGACTTCTCTGTACTGGCCTTAAAGTCTTCCTCAAATGCACTTAAATCCTGTTGGATATAACGTAGAATATCGGCGGCTAAAATTTTTAATTCCGACATATTTTTCTTTTTTTTTAAATTTAACACACAGAGGATTGGAAAGAATTCAATAAATTCCGATATCAAGTCGATTTATCGCGGGTAAATTCGGTTTAAAAATATTTATTTCAGAATTGAAATAAATCTACTTAGCAGACAAAATTGCCTATTGGGTAGTCTTTGTGTTTTAGTTGCACTACACAAAGAGAACGGCAATATTTTTTACTCATAATATTTTGAAAATATCGAAAAAAAGGGTAAGTATTGGGTGGGTTTTATAAGATAATATTTCTTATTGTGAGTTTTTCTTTACAAATTTCAAAATTCGCGACAAAATTATACGATAATTTATATATAAAAAAATGTAAATTTAAAATTTTCAACTTACCTTGTCTGCTGAGGGTAGGGTACAAACCAATTTTATTTTTCCAATTCCTCTTTGTGTGATGTTTGTTGTGTTGTGATTGTGTGAGTTAATTACTTTTCTTACTTTTAAATAAAAAAAATAATTTTTTTATTTTGGAGTTATTAACTCCTTCTTTTTTGAGTTCACTTTATTAACTAAAACTTAAAAACTAATTTACAATTCTTATACTCTTAATTATTACATGTCATCAGCAGTTTTAATGGGAACGGAAATTATTGCTATTGTATATTTTAAATATTTTTTGTTTTAACTCCTCCGCCCTTAATTTCGAACGTCCGCGTTCGTTATGACGAATGAAGGGTTTTTGTCTATTATTTGCACCGTTGGCTGAGATGGGAGAGATTTATCTGTTTTAGTTGATTTGATGCTTTTTAGATACTTGTAGGTTATCGTCGCTATTATGATGAAAATTATTAAGACTATTGATATTAGGCTGATGGCAAATCCTCTAATTTGCCTTCTTTCCAGCAGTTTAATTATTGATGTATTGTTTAGATGAAGTTGTTCTAGACTTTGAAGGGTAAGTGTCTTTTCATAGGACATTGTGGATGGTGCACGTATTATAGCAGGTAAAGGTTTGTAATGGATTGTCTCGGTAAGGCTATATTCTTGATTACCAACTTTTATGGATGTATTTTGATATCGGATTATGTATGTTCCTCTCAGATTAAGTTGTTCCCCATTAATTTCTAAGCTATCATTAAACTCGTTCAACATTAGCAGACCGGGAATTACACTTTCAACTTTTGGTATGTGGAATCCATTTGTGACAGTACAGTGTGATTTATTTCCTTTCAATAGGTTAGGTATACATTTGTCGTTAGCTATATCTATTAAATTATTATTGTTACATATTCTTAAATTATTAATTGTCTTACATGGGTTTTTTATAGCAAATAAATTTTCTTTACATATCATTATTTCATTATACTTGATTTTGTGAACAATATTATCCTTTTTTACAGGTTTAATTAATTTGGATTCGCAGGTCTCTTTGTCTGTAATTGGCAAATTTATTATAAATATTAATTGGTCCATGCTATTAGCTATTTTTGTTTCAGCAAATTCAAGTGCTTGTTCTAAATTAGAATTTTCAATATTATTTGCATCAATTTTTTCTTTTAATATATTAATTTCATTTTCTGACAATATGAATGAATTTATTATTCCTACTTTAGACCAATTAATTGCGTGTTCCATATTTACTAGTTCTTCTTTTATTATTTTTATTTTCTCTTGTATACTTATTACTAATGCATTTTGTATTGATTCACCATCTTTAAGGACTTTTAAAATATAATTTGTCCTTTCTGTTAAATTATTAATAACGTCAATTACATTTCTATTTATTACAAATTGTTTATTATTATTATCAGATAATTCATTAAGTTTACCATTAACAATCATTAAATCATTATGATCTGGCGATCCGGCGATCCATTTCCAGATCGTACCCAGAAAATCAATAGATCTTTTATTTTTCTTTCTTAACTTAAGCTTGTTTAAGGTTAGTTGGGATTGGGTTAATTCATATTGCAGGAAAGGATGGATGGGATTTTTGGGATTTATTGTCCGATGAATTGTCTGGTTTATTTCCTGTAAAGCAATTTGATATTCAGATATGTTAACCGAATGGACCAGTTTGAAAGATCCTATTTGCAGTTTTGAAAATCCTGTGGCAAATGTTACTATTGGTGAATTCGAATAATTTAATATTTCTACTTCGGCATCACTTAGTGCGCTCAACAATCTGAAAATAATAAGTTTAATTTCTAATAAGGCTTTTATGTACTATTTTGTTTTTATTTGTAATAATTGTATCGGGTTTATTTTCCGCGACTATTTCCTTCCTATACCTTGATAAGACTTTGTTTCTTGGATGCTTGTTTATTGTTACAAAGATTGTTTCTCCTACTGCATAATCTTTATAAGGCTTCCTATTCTTAGATCTGTTCCTGTTTTGTCTTCAATTTCCTAATGTTTTCTTTTCTAAACTGTTCTAACTCTGTGGGGTTTGTTGTTACTCTATGACCAAAAAATACTTCAACGGGTTTTGAATTAGTAGTAGTATGAATGGAATTACTGTACCTATATAAAGCTTGATAAAGTAAATCAGAAAATGATTCATAAGCATTTTCCGCTTTGATACAGCGCATAATTTCATTAAGAGTAGAGTGGAACCTTTCTACTTGTCCGTTCGTAGTGCTCACATATGGAGGAGCTTTGTAAATTTCTATTCCGTATTGATCTTCCAACATAAATTTTATTGAAGGGGCTGCCAGAGATTTTTCGTTATCAACAACAATCTGTTTCGGAAAACCAAGCGAAGTTATTAATTCGCGAAGAGGTTCTTTCAAATCCTCTACAGCACGGGATTTTACTATCTTCACCTGGGCATACTTAGAGAACTTATCGATGCCTGTAAGTACTGTCTTATGATTTATATAGAAAAGATCCAGGTGAACTATTTGACCGGGATATTCGGGAATCGGTGTTGGTTTTAGTATTGGCTTGTTAGCGTGTCTTTCGTATTTTTGTTCTTTGCAAACTCTACATTGTTTGACTATTCTGTTAATTTTAGCCTGCATACTAGGGAAATAGAATTTCTTTATAAGTTGACATTTATTTTCCTTGCCATTCCTGTGCGCTCTTTTATGTTCTTTTATTATTTCATTTTCCTGTGCTGATTCATCCGTCAAATCGGTGACGACTTCTCTTGAAAATCTTACTTTGTAATTTCTAAAATGAATGGGATAAACTCTTTGTAATCCACCTAAGGTTTTTTCGTCAGTATTAATACCGTTCACAACTGAAGGATTAAGGTATCTCTTGAGCAAAGAAAGTTGGGATGTCATCAGTATGCAAAAATATTTGGTTTTTATTGGCGTTTATTGGCGTATTGGCGAATTCTATCAAATCTTCGGATGAACTTTCATCGCTGTGTTGTGTGGGTGTTAAAAAATTTACTTGTGGTGCTCTCGAAAGGGCATCAGCCACGACGTTTGTTTTTCCTGGCTTGTACTGCAGCTCGTAATTATATTCCTCTAAGATGGCTTTTCATCTTCTTAGCTTGCTGTTGGTATTTTTGTTACTAAGAGCATGGGTGAGAGGCTGATGATCAGTTATTATTTTCACCTTAGCTGAGCCGTAAAGGTAATTCCTTAAATTCTCCAAGGCCCAAATAATAGCGAGCATTTCTCGCTCATTAGTAGCATAATTTTCTTCAGGTCGTCTGAGGATTCTGGATATAAAAGCTATTGGATGGTCTTCCTGCGACAATACTGCACCTAATGCGTAATTCGATGCGTCGGTAGTAAGCTAGAATTCCTTCTTGAAATCAGGGTATGCCAGTACGACATCCTGGCTAACTAGTGTGTTTTTAAGTTTATTAAAGGCTTCTATTGCGCTTGTATTGAGAGAAATTAATTTTTTTCCTGATTGGCTTTTCGGCAAGTTGCCCTCCTCCCCCTTTAAAAGGGCTGTCAGGGGTTTTGCTATTTTTGCGTAATCCCTAATGAATCGGCGATAATACCCGGACAGTCCTAGAAAGGATCTAAGTTCTTTCACTGTCCCAGGCTGGGGAAAATTCTTTATTGCATCCAATTTTTTTGGATTTGTTTTAATTCCATCACTTGAAATAATGAATCCGAGAAACTCGACTTCGTTCTTCAAAAATTCGCTCTTGTCGAGCTGTACTTTCATATTCGCGTTTTGCAGTGTCTGGAAAATTGTTTCGACGTTTTTTAGGTGTTCCACCTCGGTTTCGCTGAAGATGAGTATATCGTCTACATATACAAAACATATTTTCCCGATGTGTTGGCGTAATATGTCATCTAATGTTCGTTCAAAAATTGCGGGTGCATTCTTCAATCCAAAAGGGAGTCTCGTGAACTCATATTTTCCGTTATTCACCGAGAATGCAGTCTTTTCAATATCCTGCTGTCGCAATGGGATCTGGTGGAATCCGCTTTTAAGGTCGATAACCGAAAACCATTTTTATTGCCTAATTGTATTAAGATATCAGATATCTCCGGGATTGGATATCTATCTGCTATTGTTATTTGATTAAGCTTACGATAATCCACCACCATTCGATATTTTTTCTTTCCAGATGCGTCCAGTTTTTTTGGCACCACCCATACGGGTGCATTATATGGAGATCGGGATGGTCTTATTATACCATTTGAGAGTAGCTCGTTAATCTGTTTCTCTACTTCTTCTTTTAATGAAGCAGGATAAGGGTAACTTCTAGAGTAAACCGGTTTGTCTGTGGTTGTTCGAATTTCGCCTTCTACCATGGTTGTATAAGTCAATTTTTCGTCGGGGTCCAGAAATAATTTCGGGTATTTGGTTGTTAGCTTCTCCATAGCATTTTTTTGATTTGCAGTCATATGTTGGGTTCTAATTCCTATCGCGTTGACATCACGAGAAAATTGTTGTTTAATTTTTATTTTACGCCCGCCTCTAATAATCATTAAATTACGTTCTATGTATATAACTGCTGAAAGCTGCTTTAAACTATCGTTTCCTACTATAGCATGAAAGGATTTGAGAGTTGGGAGTATAAAAAATTTTATAGGAGTTTCATTATTTCCGAAAAGGTGTGCAAAAACATGATGAGTAACTTTGATAGGTCCTCCTATTGAGTTAGCATAGAATGGACTATCATTTTCAATCAAATTGTTTGACAGATTTAGTTGAATATAATTTTTGTTCGAGCCTGTATCTAAAAGAATTTTCAAAAATATTCCATCGTTAGTCCTACAACTAATATAGGGTAACGAGGATTGAGTTAACCTAAAAAATGAATATCTGTATAATCTTCCTCGGGTTTTTCAGGATTTGCTTCTTGATACTCCGAGAAGTTGTCAATGTATTCTTGTAAAGTTTCATGGTGGTCTTTATCTTCTTCTATAGTGGCGAGATTGTATTGTTCCTGCTCACTTAGCGTATGGCAATTGCGTTGCATTTTTGGAGGTTGTCTGACTTGGAAAGAAGGTTGGGGTGGTCTTTTCCCTTGGAACTGATGCATAGGTTTTGGCCTGTTCATGTAGTTCACATTTCTCGTTCTAACACTCTCATCAATTTCCATCGGTTCCGGACGTTGTGGCGGTTTCGGAACAAAAGGTCTCATTGGTTGATTATTTTGAAATGGATTACATTGTAATGGAATGTTCCTAGGTGGAAAGGTCTGGTTGCGTTGGTCGAACCTGAACGGGTATGGTGAAGAGTTAGAGAGAAAATTTGGCTGCGGTTGGTATGCCAGGTGTGGATAAAATACTGGTGATCTACTTGGATGACTGATGTTCCTTGGAGGAAGTTGTGGTGGTATGGAATATTTGTTTATACCTGAACGTGTGTTATGGGCGTAGTTGGTCCTAAATGCTTGATTGCCTAATTTTTGACACAAAGCGAGTGCCTGCGGTAGATCTCTTGGTTCTTTTATGGCTAACAGTGTTGGCATGTCGCCATTCAATCCTCGCACGAATGTATAAATTGCTTTCTCGCGGTAGGTATTGGTTAAGACATTAACAGCCTCATTTCCCATTTCCATTGATGACAATTTACTCAGAATCAGTGAAAGACATGAATAGACTTCATGATAGAACTCTTGAATGCTTTGTTTTCCTTGCACGAGTGACGTTAACTGATATTCCAGGGATGAAACATCTCTTTTATCCGCGTAGTGAGTAACTAAGCATCGCGAGATACACTCACAGTTCAACGGGGTGTTATAGGATTCTAGTACGTTGTCCGCCTGCCCTACAATTTGGTACGAATAACGCTAATAATGCCATAATACTTTGATTGGTTCGTATATTTGAAGAATCCTTTCTACGCTTTTCTTCCACGAGACGAATTCTATATTATTTCCTGAAAACTCTCTCAAGCTCTTAACTATATCTGGAATTTTATCCGGATCACCTATGTTTGCCCTATGTTCCTGGTTTATTATTTCATCCGTACCGGAAAATTCATTACAATTAGAGTTTATAATGGAATTAAAAATTTGAACTCCTTCTGTCCTAAGAGTTTGTGTAACAATACCCGCTATTGCATTCCTAAGCTCTACAGACATTGCTATTTCCTGTCGTTCTGGCCTAATTTCAGGTTGGTTTAGCACGGGTGGACGTATTAAATTATTTGGATTGGACATGGTTGAAGGATTTGGGGTTTATTGGGAAATATAAATTTTATTTCAATTAATTCAGAGGGTAAAATTTCTATTTTAGATATTAAAAAAATTTTTTAGGGACACAAGCTATAAGTTTTTATTAAATATTTAAAATTTATCACTTTGAATTATTTTAACACCAATTATTATTTAATTTTTAAATTTAGGATGACAAAAAAAATTATTAGTTTGCTTTAAATTTTTCTTTTCAAGAATTGTTTAGTTAAATTTTTAAGGGATAATAATTATTACTTGATCTAAGATTTTATTCACTTAATTTTAATTTTTTTTTAAAAGGATTAAAATAAATTTCTATTTTATTTAAAGTTTTGTTTTCAATAATTTTTTATTCACTTAATTGATAAATCACTTTTTCTTTAAAAAAAAAATGTTATTAATTTATTAAAAAATTTTATTTCGAGAATTTTTTACTCGCTTATTATTAGAACTTTTTAAGAGGATAGAAATTATTAATTTATTTAAAATTTTCGTTTAAAATTTTCTCTTTCTCTTTTATTCTTAATTTAAAAGGATAAAAATTTATTTATTTTAAATCTTCTTTTCTTTCTTCAGTTAATTTTTTTTCACACTTTCTATTCTCAATTAAAATTTTCTTTGTTTTTTTTTCACACTTTTTGTTCTTAATATTTAATTTATCTTAAATATATAACTTACAACATTATAATTAAAATCTGCATCGTCACCGCTGGTTCCGATTTGTTCCCTTTTGCTGTTGTCTACTTAGGATCCTCCCTCAGCGTTCTGTGATGATGTCCTGTGTTGAGAAACTACAGGCATATTTGTAGGTCCAGGGTTGTTAAAATTTGAATATTTTACACCCTTGAACGTTGGGCGCCAGTTAATTACTTTTCTTACTTTTAAATAAAAAAAATAATTTTTTTATTTTGGAGTTATTAACTCCTTCTTTTTTGAGTTCACTTTATTAACTAAAACTTAAAAACTAATTTACAATTCTTATACTCTTAATTATTACGAAATTATTATAATTACGAAATCACCTGTTTGGGTCTAGACATGTCATCAGCAGTTTTAATGGGAACGGAAATTATTGCAATTGTATATTTTATATATTTTTTGTTTTAACTTGTGCAATGTTAATAATGTTAATTTGTTAGTAGCTTATATTTGTAATTGTTTTTGATTTATTTTTTGTTAGTGAACTGTATTGGAATGCAATTGCTTGCGCACTTTATTTTCTCCAATTTTATAATTTTTGTCACTATGTATTTTGTTGTTACTTGTTTTGAATTTTGTTCAATTTTTTATTTTTTTTTCTCACTTTTGGTTTTGCTTATTTATGTATTATTTTGAAAACTGTGCAATATGTGTTTCTCTTTATAATGTGTATTTTGTTTCTATTTTTTGTGAACCTTTGTGAACTTTTATGTTTCCTTTTTAATTTATATTTGTTTTTGACTTTAAATTTTTTGCTTTTGTATTGTTTTGAAAATGTAGAATTTTTGTTTCTTCAATGTAATATGTGTTTTGTTTGTATTTTTTGTGCACTTTAGTAAACTTTTGTGCTTTCCTTTTGATTTTAAATTTGTTCTTAACTTTTATTTTTAAAGTTCTATGTAATTTCACTTTATTTTTGTAATTTTAATATGTGTGATAATTTTAAATATGTGATGTATTATTTTTTTGATTTGGCAATTTCTGATTTTTTACTGTTTTATATGTATGTTGTTTTTGTTAATGCAGTCTTTCTTTTAATGTGACCTTCTGTGATTATTGTTTGTGTTAATTGTTAATTTGTGTTTTTTCATTTATATTTAAGTATTTTGTGCACTTTGTTGTTTTTAGAATGTTTTTTATGTGTTGTGTATTGTCTGATTTATGTTTTACACTGATTTTGTTAGTGTATATGCTTGCGTTTATTTTATTTTGTTTATTTACATCACTTTTCTATTGTTGTTTTATGTTTCTTTTGATTTTTAATAAAATTTTAAAATTGGGGTTTATGGGGTTATAAATTTTAGGGTGGGGTAGAATTTGCACAATGGGATTTATGTGGACTGTATATACATATGTATGTCACTGTCTCTTCTTTTTCCTTGAAGGACCATGAACGAACGGGTTCTAGGGTAGGGTTAATATGATGGTAAGAGGGGGTAGGGAATATAATGCACAAACCTTTTATATTTTAATTATGTATATATGTAAATAATAAAGTTTATTTAGAGTTTTATATTTATATATTTCCGGTAAACGTTACAAAGTATTTTATTTGTTTTACAATATAAGCAATTTATTCACAATCGTTCACAATTTGTTTCAAGTTTTTCAGTGTCCACAATGTTTATATTTATAACAATAAGGTGTGCCTATGTATTTTAATGTGTAATATTTGCCTTTACATATTGTATATATTTGTTCACAATATCCTTTTGTTATTACAATTTATTTCTTTGTTTCAAATAGCTTTAATTAATTTTATTTATGTAAGTTTACACGGTTTTTCTGTTTAGTGTTGTTTGCGGTTCGGAGATCGCTAATCAACTGATCTATCAGGATATAAACAATCCTTTTGAACCTGTTGAAGAATGTGTGTATGTGATGTATGTGGTGAATGTTGATATGTATGGTGAATGTTGAATGTTGATGTGTGTTGGTGTTATTATTGTTATTAGCTGTTTGTGTTGTTAGATTGGAAGTCAGGGTAAGGAATGTGTCAGTTTGTTCACTCGTGTGAACATCCTGAACCATACCAAATTCACAACCTTGCGCCATCTGTTTTAGTTCAACTATGTAATCCTGCAGTGATTCATCATGCCTTTGGTTCCTCTTAAAAAATTTGAAACACTCCGCTATTATATTTTTCTTAGGCCCTAGATGTGATGTTAATTTTTCGATTAAATCTTCAAAAAGTACATCAGCATCAGTCTCCCTTTTAGGCGCAATTATCGACGTTAGCACTTTGTACAATTCGGGTCCACCAAGACTTACCAGGACAGATATCCTTGCACTGTTCTTTAGAATTTTATTTAAAGTCAGTAAATGACTTCTGGCATATAAAGAAAAATCTTCGCCCATGGTAAACGGCTCAACTGAACCCACAAACGTTGTCGTTTCATTATTCATTTTATTATCACCACTTGTTGCCATTTTCACTCTCACATAAAATTCTACTTCTTCACATTTTCTTTACATAAAATTCTTTGCTTTTGCCTCGTCGCCAATGTAATGTTTCAAACACGCGAATTAATGACCACACACTTTGAGGGTTGATGATAGACTGATTTTTTATTTACAAAAATAGTATACTTAAGATTATGAGAGGCCAGATTATATACATAACATAAATATCGAAAACAAAAATATAGAAATATTTAGCAAATCCAGCATTATATGGTTCTAATGAGCGAACAATAGATAAAATGACTTGCTTTGACAAATAGTATTACTTGTAATCAAATATTTTATTGTAAATGTTACAGCTTTACGAAACTAACAAAACTTTCAATAAAATTTAAATGTGAAAAAGCAACAAACCGTACCAAAACCTAAACTTACAGCAACACAAAAAGCAAAATTAGCATTTTTCGAAAAATATAATTTTTTGGGGAAAAGAGTGACGAAGTGTTATTTTAGTAGTGTGTTTATGTATGTTCGGGCGCACTTTCTCCATACAAAACTTGGTGCATGCATAGCTGTAAAAGAGTAAAAACATTGCAGAATTGTGAAAATTAATTGTGTGCGATCGGTCTTTAGGTTTGTAACATGTATTATGAAAAGGTAATGCTTTTTAATGTGTATGTGTGTGTGTGTGTGTTAAAATATGGGAGCATGCATATCTGGAAAATAATTAAATCATTTTAATTTTAATCTTTTCCATACAAATTTGGGATCATACCATGCTTTGCAAACGAATGACTGGACGGACAGAATGAGTGTGTGCACGTTTCCTCATCTACATCCCAGAGTATGCATGTTCTGCAAAGTGGACAACCCAAAGTTCGCCAAACATATCGCGGGGAGCAGGAAGTGTCCTCAGTTTCAAAGCGCTCTTAAATCGCGATCTAGGAGATGAAGTTAATACAAATTAATCTGAATCATTGCGAAGCAGCCCAGGACCTATTGGTCCAGAGAGTAAAGGAGGAGAATATCGATGTCGCAATCATAAGCGAACCTTATAGAGTACCGATGAATAGTACTTGGATCACGGACGGATCTAGTACTGCGGCTATATGGACTTGTGGTTCATTACCCTTCCAGCAAACCTATGCGCGGGACATTGGTTTTGTTATGGCCAGGATAAAGGGAGTTTTCGTCTACAGCTGTTACGCCCCCCCGAGGTGGTCAATGGATGATTTCCAACATATGTTGGAGAGGCTGGCGTCACACGTGCGCCTGAACACCCCCGTTATTATTGGAGGAGATTTTAACGCTTGGGCGATCGAATGGGGTAGTAGATATACTAACGCCAGGGGTCGCTGCCTCTTGGAAACATCCGCTTCCCTTCCTGTGGCGCTGATGAATGACGGAAGAGGAAGCACATTTAGGAGAGCTGGTTCGAGCTCGATAATAGATTTGTCGTTCGTGAGCGATGGCCTTGTTTCGCGGACCGCATGGAGGCTAACTGAGGACTTCACGAATAGTGACCATCAGGCAATCGTGATGACGGTTACTGGGCGCAACACGAGAGGAAACGGATTGCCGAAGTTTACGGGACCTAAATGGAAGGACTCCCGCTTTGACGAGGAGACGTATAGATTGATGTTGTCGTCTTTTCATACGACTGGCAGCACGGTCGAGGAATTAGTGAGCGGCGTATACGAAATGCTCAACACTGCATGTGATGCTGCTATGCCTAGGAGAACTGTGTGTAGGGGACGTTCCCCCTGCTACTGGTGGAATAACGAGATTCGAAGACTGCGGTCGGCGTGCTTTGGGGCGAGAAGACGGGCCCAGCGCACGAGAGGAAGACCGACATGGGAAGTCGAACGGGCTTCATATGAAGATCTAAGGCGTCAACTTAGAAGAGCCATTAAAAGGAGCAAGAAACTATCCTTTCAGCGGATATGTCAGGAAGCTGACATCAATCCTTTTGGGACGGCGTACAGAGTCGTCTGCAAGAGAATCGGTGCTCGAGAACTGCCTAAACTAGGTTGTCCAGTTTTGCTACGGGAGATCATTGGTACATTATTCCCACGTGGCCAGCCCTACACTTTTATAAGTAGGGAGCCGGAGGCCATTCATACCATACCCGAGGTAACAGGAGAGGAGGTACTCGCAGCATGCACTATAATAGGAGATAGGAAAACACCGGGGCCAGATGGAATCCCGAATAGGGCACTTAAGGCGGCTATCCGGCTCAGACCGGATACGTTCGACAAGGTGTTCCACAAATGCTTCGTCGAGGGTGTTTTTCCACGTAGATGGAAGCAGCAGAAATTGGTTCTCATTCCAAAACCTGGTAAACCGCCAGGGGAACCATCGTCGTATCGGCCCATCTGCCTACTTGACACGATGGAAAAAATACTGGAGAGGATAATATACAATCGACTACTAACATGTGCTGAGGCAGTAGGAGCTCTCTCGGACCTGCAATACGGATTTAGGAAAGGACGGTCCACTGTTGACGCGATAAGGAGAGTGGTCGACATTGCAAGAGATGCAATAGAGGGCGAAAGATGGAGATTTGGCACTAAGGAATACTGCGCGGTTGTCACACTTGACGTTAAAAACGCGTTCAACTCGGCGAATTGGGGGCGTATTATGAGAGCCCTCTTTAACATGGCTACGCCGCCATACTTAATGGAGATTCTGAATAATTACTTTCAGGACAGGAAGCTAATATACCTAACGGATGAAGGAGAGCAGGAATACGTAGTGAAGTCGGGAGTCCGCAGGGCTCCGTACTTGGGCCACTACTATGGAACATTATGTACGATGGAGTACTTCGACTGCGATTGCCAAGCGGGACTACAATTGTGGGCTTTGCAGATGACATTGCCATAGTCTCGGTAGCTAAAACGGTAGGAGAAATAGAGGAGAAAACGAACACAGCGATTCGAAATGTTGGAGCATGGCTGGATGAGGCAGGTTTGACACTTGCTGCACATAAAACGGAGGCCGTCTTGATAAGCGGTCGGAAGATAGTGGAGAAGATGGAAGTGACCGTTGGAGGCACAAGGATCGAATCGAAGAGGGCGATAAAATACCTGGGCGTGATTATCGACGACATGTTGAACTTCAAGGAGCACGTGAAATACATCGGCGAAAAAGCATCTGTAACACAGGGAGCACTGGCGAGGATGATGCCAAATATTGGAGGACCAGGTCCATTCAAAAGGAGGATAATTTCGGCGGTAATAACGTCGATAATGCTGTATGCTTGCCCAATATGGTCGGAGGTACTCTCCGTGGGGACGACAAGGAGGATACTGTCGTCGGTGTATCGTCTAAGCGCGATTAGACGGATAAGTGGCTTCAGGACAGTGTCTGATGAAGCGGTATTGGTGTTGGCAAAGACAGTACCAATAGACATATTGGCGGATGAGATGAGGAGGATATACCTTCGCCGTCTCGAGCACCCGGGACGAATAGCAGCTATAAAAGCGGAGGAACGAAGGACTTCCATGCACAAATGGCAGTCACGATGGGAAAGCAGTTTAAAGGGAAGATGGACATTTCGCCTTATCCCTGATGTAACCCTTTGGATGAATAACAAACATTGCGAGCTGAACTACTACGTGACTCAGTTCCTAACTGGTCATGGGTGCTTCAGGAAGTACCTGCACAGATTTGGTCATGACACTTCCCCTATATGCCCAAACTGTGTAGATGAGGAGGAAGATGCGGAGCATATTCTAATATGCTGTCCCAGATTTAGATGGTCCGGGGAAACGAGTTTAGGACCAAACCGGCTAATGGAAGAGCTGTTGAATCGTAGGATTCTATGGAGTCAATATAGCCAGAGAATGGCTGAAGTTTTGATAGTACTCCGAAGACTTGAGGAACAGAGGCGAAATTTGAATTAACGAGATAAAGCTTTCAAGCTAACCAGCTCTCCGCGAAGTAATACCTTACGGCAGTCCCGCGGAGGGAGAGTGGTTGAAGTGTGTAGGGGGTGGGTTTAGTACGTAGGCACCAGTGATGGTGAATCGTGCACTCTTTTGTTGGAACAAAAGTGTCTTTCGAAGATTCCCACCTCCGGCTCAAGACAAAAAAAAAAAAAAACATCCCAGAGTATAAACAGACTGTAATGTGAAAATGTATGTATGTATGTACGAATGAATGGACCGAATGAGTGTGTGTGTAACATGTAATGTGTATGATCGTTTTTTTTAATAATAAATTCTTGGCACGTATAGCTCATGATCACAGGTAGAAGGAATAGAAATATAAACTGATAAGAAAGGGTAGGTTGGTTGTGCGGTTGTTTTTTATTTTTTGTATGATTTAATTAGAAGGATTTTTGAATTGATAAGAAAGTTGTACCTGCGTTTTTTCACGCATAAGTAGAATATCTGTTTTACATAAATAGAGTATAAATAGACTTGTTTTAAGGATTTAGATTTTTTTTAGTTTTACTGTTTAAATAAATAAAATTACAGAATACAGGGCTTAATTAAAACAAATTAGTTTTTTTTTTCTTAAGTATACGTATTTTATTTTTAAATTTTGTTATTTTGTACAATACAATACATATATCTATTTAACGTAATAATAGTTAAACATTCGTTTATACAGATTAAATAGCTTAAGTGTTAACAAATATTTTTCATAAAATGCTTGGCATCTGCAAATGTCAAAAGATTCTGAGTAAATTTTTTCACAATAATACAAACGTATGACATTATTAATACATAAAAATGGATTACTTATTTTACTAATGTTGCATATTCTTAGTTCATTGATAAGACTTAAAAATTAATCTATATGCTCTTTATCAATCTGATTCCTATGTTTTTTAATAAATGTTCTTCCAATTCAGCTGATGTTACCATTTTTGTTCCTCTTCTTTAAAAATTTAATAGTAGGTTGTGTTAGTGCGGGATGATGTACTCTGAATTATTTCATTTCAATTTATATTTATTGAATAAAAATTGTAAACACAAATGCCCACAATTAAATGTATTAAATTTTTGTTTTCGTTCATAATTACATTTAATAGGAAATTTTAAGTAGTTGACAATCTCAAGTGGTGGTTGTAAGTTTTCAAAGCTATCAAAGTATTCTTTATAGTTGTGGTTTTTATAATATGCTACCCAATGTCTTCCCATACCATTTGAATCATCTAAATTAACAATGCCGCATTCTTGTTTGAATGGTTTTTCAGGTAAAGAATCACGCATGAAAACACCCCTAAAATGTTTGAGATGTCTTCCATATTTATTCAAATCCAAATCTGTTAATGGGCGATTGGGTAGGTTATCTAATAGTTTTTTGGAGCTGGACTATAGTAGAGATCATATCCAGTTTTATATGGTTTGAGGTACAATCCTTTACCCATTGCAAATGATTCCATATATCTATTATGACGGCTAGCTTCCGCCAATTGTTCTTTTCCATTTTTGATAGCATTTACTGCTTTGACAATAGCGGATCCTCCACTTGCCAAACCAGGAAGCGCTGACAATGCTGTTAGTACGGGAATAAGTGGAAGAAATCCTCCAATTTTCGGTACAGGTATAACTCTCGGTATTATAATGTCTGCTCGCTTTTTCCCTTTAAAATTTCAATGAATAGCCTTTTGAGCTATTTTAACAGCATCATTTATATCAAGCGGTTTCTGTTCTTTCAATTGTTTTAAAGTTTTTCTCACAGTAGCTGTGAATAATTTCTCATTACATTTATTCATTTTTCCTTTTCTTATTCTTTTTGAATATTTTCTTTTCTTATGTCTCTGCTCCTTCAAACCTAATCCAAATTTCACTTTAGCTTTCATGGCGTTTGTCACAAACCATGCATTTGCACGTTCTTTAATATCACTATCTTTAGATTTAACTCGTTGCCAGCTTTTTCAGCTAAAATTGTATCTGCTTGACGTCTTGTGTCTATAATATAGTGCTCTCTACAAGCTGCGTCTAATAAATTTATACCCTTATCTCCTCTTGCTAAACGTTTTTCAGGTTTTGTACCAGGTCCACAAAACTGATAACCAGGCAGATGTAATTCAACATGTACTTTATTTATTAAGTTGTTTACAAATCCTCTTCTCATTTTACACTGTCTGGGGTTTTGTTTTGACTGTAGATTATAACAAATTTTTTTTCGTTACTTTTTTACCTCTTCGCAAAAATAACTGAAATCAAGACGATCTCCTATATATACACCAATTTATATTATTTCAGTATGTTAATTTTTTGATATTGATTTTGATCTGCTTTGTATCTGATCACGATCTACTTTACATCTGATCACGATCTGCTTTGTACCTGGTTACGATCTACTTTATATCTGATAACGACCTACTTTTTTGGTTTGACTATTTTATTTTAATTCTTTTATTTTTATTTTTTGTCATTGCCATGTTTTAGATAAACATGTTCTACCTCAATGTTTAAATTGTTTATTTGATCAGCTAGATCATCATGTATTTGTGTTATATATATATATATATATATATATATTTTTTTTTGGTGACGACATTTTTTTTTTTTTGTTTTTATGATTATATTTATTGAAACCTTCTCCAAATTTATTAATATAAGACATTTCTTTCACTCTTCTAATAAATTATGTTAGATTCTTTAAGTTCTTCGATAATAGAGATTATTTCGTTTTGATGATTGTTGTGACCAACACCTTCCGATGAAAGAAGTAAGCGTAGTCTGTCAACTAGTTCATTAGGATCATCCCAATATATGTAATTTGATTTCAGATTATTTAGTGATTTTAGCATTAAACCACTACCTTTTGTTAAAAGGTTTGTTGTTGTTTCGAATAAATGTTTAATTATTCGTATATATTTGTAGGCTTGTGTTCCTTTCACTTGTTCATTAGGTTCATAGCGACGTTTATGTGCATTGGTATGAATTAAAATCTCTTTATATTTTTTCAAATCATTTTTAGAATAATGGAGAAGTTTTTTATGAAATACTAGTTCAAATAATCCAGTCGTCATTTTCAAATTCATATTTCCTATCCGCATAGTATTATCTCTATTAAATATTAATTTTTCCTTGCCATATCTCCAACTACCGTCTACATCTTGATTAAAACCATAAATTTTATCCAATTGCTTATTGTTAATAAGTGTTTGTATATTTTCAAATAATGGATAGCTTTTCGTCAGCTTTAAACATTGTTTTCTTTTCAAGTTCTTGATACATGTACTTGATACAGGTCTATTATGGGCATAGTTTTTTTCATCATCATTATCATCAGTTGAAATATTTTCATACTGAAAATCGTTATTATCACTGTTTACATAATCGTAATCGTCGTCGTCATCAATAGTGTTGTCTATATCCTTATGCGTATCTTCAAGTTTTCCGATGATTTCATTATCACCATTTACGTCATAATAATCATCATCATCATCAATAGTGTTGTCTATATCCTTATGTTCATCGTCAAGTTTTCCAATGATTTCATTATCACCATTTACATCATAATAATCTTTGTCTACATCCTTACGCTTATGTTCAAGTTTTGGGATGTTTTCATTATCATCATTTACATCATCATAATCATCGTCATCATTAATAGTGTTGTCTATATCCTTATGTTTATCTTTAAGTTTTCCAATGATTTTTTTAAGTGGTTTTGTTATTGGTTGAAAGGTATCTTCTAATAAATTAACTCTATCTATTTGATTCAGTTTAATATTTTTTAACTTTTTCTTTAGAACAGCCCTTGTCTTTACAAGATCTTCCAACACTTTATTATGGTAATTTTTAGACATTATAATAATTTTTTATATTGATTTTGATCTGGTTATAATCTGCTCGCTATCTGATTATGATCTACTTTATATCTGATTATGATCTGCTTTATATCTGATCACGAACTGCTTGCTATCTGGTCACGATCTGATTTATACCTGATCACGATCTGTTTGATGGCTTGTATCTATATCCATTGATTTTGAGTACGCTATATCGTGCTTTCTACAATCTGCATCCAATAAATTATTCCTTTATTTCCTTTATTCCACAGGCCCACAAAACTGATAACCAGGTGGATGTAATTCAACATATAATTTGTTTATTAAGTTCTTTACAAACCTTCTTCCAATCTTACACTGATTAGGTTTTTTTCTTTTGACTGTAGTTTATAACCATTTTTTCATTACTTTCATACCTCTTCGCATGAAACACTATACTAGCAAGCTATACAATCTGTACTAGCTATACTAGCAAGCTGTGCCAGCTGTACTAGCAAGCTATACAATCTGTACTAGCTATACTAGCAAGCTGTACTAGCTATACTAGCAAGCTATACAATCTGTACTAGCTATACTAGCAAGCTGTGCCAGCTATACTAGCAAGCTATACAATCTGTACTAGCTATACTGGCAAGCTGTGCCAGCTATACTAGCAAGCTATACAATCTGTACTAGCTATACTAGCAAGCTGTGCCAGCTATACTAGCAAGCTATACAATTTGTACTAGTTGTACTAGCAAGCAATACAATCTGTACTATCTATACTAGCAAGCTGTACTAGCAAGCTATACAATCTGTATCAGCTATACCAGCTACACCAGCTATATCAGCTATACCAGCTACACCAGCTATATCAGCTATACCAGCTACACCAGCTATATCAGCTACACCAACTATATCAGTATAGAGGATTAATCTGATTAATGAGAGACGACTGCTTATTTCGGTGTTTGAAATCAGATTGACCGACTCTATTAATTCTTTATTAAGTTATTTGATTATTAAGTGTATATTATTTGACATTCGTAAATAGATTGTAATAGAATAGAAATGTAAATGAATAGAGATGCTTAAAAGCTTAAAAGCTGTAATACAGAGATGGTAAAGATCTGTTACACCTCCCCTTTTATTGAAAAAGGAAGAAATTAACAAGGGGTACCAAACTTGTTAATTTCTGCCTTTTTTCCCAAAGGCTTACGTATCTTAAAATATAAGTTTTATATATTTTAATATTATAAAAATATTAATGTTATAAGATTTATAATTTGTACATTTATGTATATATATAAGCACTTTACTGTAAAAGAATACAAATCCTTTATTTTTTTTTGCATTTAATAATAATAATAATTTTATGACTGAAAATAATCTTTAATAAATTTTAATATAATCAGTTTTAATATACTGAAGTTGAGAAACTCTTCTCTTCCTCCCTCTTTAATAAAAAGTAAAATGTTAATTTTTAATTATTTTACGCTTTTCTTAGTCTGTTTTTGTGAACAGTTTTTTCTTTTTTTACTTATTTTATTATACACTGTTACATTACAACCATCCAATCTTTTTAATACAAATGGGCCTTCATAAATACTTTTAAATTTATCATAAGGCTGTTTCTGAATTAAAACGTTATCATTGATATTCGATGTCAAAGGCTTTGAAAATTTATCGTAATAGTTTTTATTTCGTAATTTATGTTTTTTGATTACCTCCTTTGCTAAAATATGATTCTTTTGTAGCCTATATTTAACTTCCTTACTATAATTTTCAACATTGTATATAGGATCAATCACTTTTTTATAGACTCTTTAGGCATCAATGAATACTTTCCAAAAACTAGTTCATATGGGGAGAATTTATTATCAAAGACTGTATTTGTAGTGGTATTATGGAAAAACGTAAAATATTTTAAATATGTATCCCAATCGGACATAACTTCATTTGCAAATGATCTTAAGTATTCATTAAATACTCTGTGATTCCGTTCTACTGTGCCTAGTGTTTCGTGATGATACGCGGTTGCAAAATTTATTTTTGTATTTAAAAGTTTACATAGATCTTCTAATACTTGGTTTTTGAATTCTGTTCCCAGATCTGATTTAATAGTATTCATAGATCCATATATAAATTGTTCAAATATTGCACGAGCCACAGTATTTGCGCTTTTATCTGGAATCGCTATAGTAACCAAATACTTTGTTAAGTCACACATAAGAGTTAACGCATATTTATTCCCATAACAAGATTCAGTGAATGGACCTATTGTGTCCAATACAAAGATTTCAAAAGCCTGATTTGGCGTTGGGGTTAAAACCAGGTTCTCTCTATTTTTAGATTTTACTTTGTTAAGTGTACATTTCTCACAACTTTTTACGAAAGTGGCTATGTCTTTCGACATATTTTTCCAAAAGTATTTTGTCTTGAGTGGATCATTGTGATAAATAGTCATAAGTTCCTCCTTTCTTGATTTTTCAAATATTTGTTCAATTGGATCAGTTAATATAATTTCCAGCTTCTTTAACATTATTATGCCATGGTCTTTCAGTCTTTGAATACTGCAAATTTTAAAAAATATATCATCTTTTGGCCATTCTATTTTTTGAATATTCTGATTGACAGCTTCCCTTTGGAGCTTCGAAAGCATATCGTCTAAATTCAATGTTTCGTTATCAATTGGAATATTCAGAAAAAAAATTTTAAATTTTTTATAAATATTTATGCGCAATTGTACTAATTTATTATTTGTATACAAAATTTCAGATCTGATCTTTGGTATTTTAAGATTAAACTCATGAGTGAATTTGTCATATATCGGTAATTTTCCTACGCTAGCGATTATATTTTCATTTTCCGGTTTCAATTGTCTAGTCATTGCTCGAGTTTTTATGGCAAATACCTCCTTGTTAGAGTTTTTCAATTCGTCAACTGAAATTCGCGAGAGTGCATCCGCCGCAACATTGTTTTTTCCCTTTATATGTTCAATTGTAAAGTTGTATTCTGATAATTCGAACCTTATTTTCGTCAATTTTGATGATGGGTCCTTCATATTAAACAAATAGACCAAAGGTCTATGGTCTGACCTGACGGTAAATGGTGTTCCATAAACGTATGGTCTGAATTGTGTTATTGCAAAATATATAGCTAAAAGCTCCTGCTCAATAGTTGGTTTCTTTTGTTCTGCTTTATTAAACGATTTAGACGCAATTGAAATTTTGGCTCAAAACGGCTCCACAACCAATTTTGGAAGCATCCACGGTTACAACAAACTGCTTAGAAAAATCTGGGTACTGTAAAAGTTTTGGAGACATTAAACTTAACCTGAGGCTTTCGAAAGCTTTGTTGTATTTGTCGTCCCAACTAAAAGGTACATTTTTGCGTGTTAGCTGGTTTATGGTTCTATCAAGCTTGATCAATTTTTAACCAAATTTTGGGAAATTGAAGAAATTCCGCAAAAACCCATTCAATACGAAGATGATTGTACTTGTGAGAAGATTTACGCGACAACTACCCGTCGTTTACCCAATGGCCGTTATCAAGTAACTCTTCCATTTCGTAATCCTCAAATTGAGTTAGGAAACTCTAGCCATATAGCGATGGCTCAATATTTAAGAAATGAGAAGAATTTACTAAAGAAACCCGATCTGAAACTTGAATACGATAACGCGCTACAAGAATATATTGACTTATGTCATATGAAACCCATAATTTTTAACCCTAACACTTCTTCAAATACCCATTATTATTCACCCCATCATGCTGTTGTTAAACCCGATCGTGTTACGACCAAAGTTCGAGTTATTTTTAATGCACCGAGCAAAACTTCGAACGGCAACAGCTTGAATGATACCCTACACATTGGTCCTACCCTACAACAAGATTTGGTTGTTTCAATCTTGAGATGGCGCTTTTATAAGATTGTTTTTAATGCCGATATCACTAAAATGTATAGGCACATTCAATTGAGCCCTACCCACACACCCTATCATAGAATTTTATTCCGTAAGCGTCAACGAACCCATTCAAGATTACGAACTGCAAACAGTCACATTTGGCGTTAACTGTGCCCCTTATTTGGCTATCAAAACCCTATACAAATTAGCCGAAGACATTCAAAATACCCATCCTATTGCATCTCAAATTTTGAGAGAGAATATGTACGTCGATGATGTACTAGCCGGTGATCATACTGTTCAAGAGGCTGAAATCGCTCAAAAACAGTTAATCACTGTACTTGAATCTGCTGGTTTTCCTCTACGAAAGTGGACATCAAATACCCAAAAACTCTTAAATAATTTACCCAAGGATCACCAACTCAATGCCGCCTTACTCACCCTTCCGGAATCGGAAAGCCCTAAAACCCTAGGCATTCGGTGGAATCCAAAAGACGACAATTTTTTCTTTGAGGCCCCAAAAATAGAGAGAAAACCAGCCTACACTAAGCGAGCAGTTTTATCTGACATCGCTAAACTTTTTGACCCAGCTGGTTGGTTAGCACCAATTATAATATCCGCCAAAATGGTGATGCAGCAAATCTGGCAGGATAATACAGCTTGGGATGAATGTCTTAACCCACTCACACTTATTAAATGACACAAGTTTTTGCAGTTTTATGATAACATTGACAATATTCGAATTCCTAGATGGATAAATTTTTCACCCTCAGCAAAAATTGAGTTTCATGGCTTTTCAGATGCTTCTGAAAAAGCATACTCTGCGGTTTTATACGCACGAGTTATACCCATAAACGGACGGGTTCGGCACAAAACATAATTACCCAGCTGCAATTAACCCAATACCCAATGTATTTCTGGACGGACTCCGCAACAGTTTTGGCATGACTCAACAAACCCCCGACTACCTGGAACACCTTTGTGGATATCTGCGTGTCTGCAATAGCCGAAGCAGTAGGAACCAAGAGCTGGAGTCATGTGGACTCTTACGACAACCCAGCCGATGTTGCCAGTCGTGGTTGCAACGCAGACGAACTAAAGGACGATAAGCTATGGTGGAATGGACCAACTTGGTTGAAGGAAGATCCAACAAAGTGGCCAACAACACATTTACCGTACGAAACTCAAGCTGAAGCTAAAATTTGTCAGTCGTTCTCTACGACTTTGAACACAAAAACATCTATGGACTCTTCCCACCCTACCCAGGACATTTTGGAAAGATTTTCTAAATGGTCCAAAGCACTTAGAATATTGTCATATGTCTATCGATTTTGTGATCGCACATCAGTTACTCGAAGAAATGGAATTCGACATGACAGCGTAGTTCTGGGTCGAAAAATTCCACAATCTATTGACGACAGACTCAATAGATTATTAACCCACCCGAGTATTGAACTTGATGCGCATGAGATCAAAGCTACCCGTGATAGACTGATAATTCTTTGTCAGACGCAATATTTCAGTGAAGAATATTCTTGTCTGAGGAAATCGAACCCTTTACCCAAGAAAAGCAATTTACTCACCCTTACACCCTTTTTGGACACAAAGAATATCATGCGCACAAATGGCAGATCGGCAAACTCCAACAACTTAACATATGATGAACGACACCCTATTTTATTACCCTACCCTAGCGCCTTTTCTAAATTATTAACCCGACACGTTCATCTTATAACCCTACACGGCGGAAATCGTCTAATGTTGCGAGTAATTCGCTCGAATTTTTGGATTCCGAGACTGCAGAATCTTATCAGTTCTGTAGTCAATAGGTACGTACCCTGCACGAAATATAGGAATCGTCAAACTACCCAATTTATGGCTGCATTACCCCCCGAACGTACCCAAATTAGCAGACCATTTAATAGTGTTGGAGTTGATTTTGCCGGACCATTTGACATAAAATCCTACATTGGTAGAACATGTAGGATAACCAAAGGTTATGTTTGCGTATTTGTTTTCTTTTCTACCAAAGCTATCCACTTAGAGCCCACATCTGACCTGTCTACCCAAGCATTTATGGCAGCATTTGCCCGATTCTTTTCGAGGCGGGCTGTGTATTCCGACAATGGAACGAACTTCGTTGGAGCTAGCCAACTGATTAAAAAGCAGCGACAGGAATTCCTCAAACAGTTGAAAGGATTGGTTACAGCAACCAATAGCTTTCAAAACTTGGCACGGCACTTTATCCCACCCGGAGCTCCACATATGGGGGGCTTACGGGAAGCCGGTATAAAGGGCTTCAAGTCCCATATTAAGAAGCTCGCGAATTTTAAATACACTTTTGAGGAACTGCTACCCTATTGGCTAGAATAGAAGGACGCCTCAACTCAAGACCCTTAAGCCCGTCAATTGAAAACCCTCAGGATCTTAACCAATTAACCCCAGGTCATTTCTTGATTGGCTCACCCTTATTATCACCCGCTGAACCCGATTTTAGTAACGAAAATATTACCCTAGCAAACAGATGGTAAAGGTTGAAAATTCAACACCATCAGTTTTGCTCCACATATGGGGGGCTCATGTGAAGCCGGCGTAAAGATCTTCAAGTCCCATATTAAGAAGCTCGCAAATTTTAAATATACCTTTTAGGAACTAGCAACCCTATTGGCTAGAATAGAAGGATGCCTTAACTCAAGGCCCTTAAGCTCGTCAAGTGAAAACCCTCAAGATCTCAACCCGTTAACCCTACGTCATTTCTTAATTGGCTCGCCCTTATTATCACCCGCTGAACCCGATTTTAGTAACGAGAATATTACCCTAACGAACATATGGCAAAGGTTGAAAATTCAACACCATCAATGTTGCAAAAGATGGAAGGATGAATATTTGAAAGAGCTCCATAAACGTTATAAATGGAGAAACCCTAAACGTCCTGTGGATATCAATGACGTTATCATTAAACAAGACAACCTACCCTCAAATGAATGGTTACTCGGACGAGTAACCAAGACTTACCCAGGTTCCGATGGACTGCCTAGAGTAGTCGAATTGCACACATCAACCGGAACATCGACTCGGCCCATAGCCAAGGTCGTAGTCCTACCCACACATTAATCAAACTTCTTCAAATTTTCCATTTTCACCCTCGTTACACACCCATTACTCACCCGAACACTATCTTTACCTACCCAAATTTTTACCCAAAACACCCACAATTATTAATACCCACCCAAAGTCTAATTTCAGGTTCCACCCCACAAGAAGTTATGGTTGATCTCCAGGTCGGAATTGAAAATCTGTACCCATGGGAAAACCCTGAAACCACGAGTGAAAAAAATTAATACCCTTACCCATCTTTTGGACAATTAAAAATAATTTGTTTTTATTCACAGGTTGCCGGCCCGGCAGGATGTTCACACGAGTGAACAAATACACAACCCTAACCCTGACTTCCAATAGGACAACACAAACATCTTTAACAAACAATAACAATAATAACACCAACATACATCAACATCATCATACACACTTTCATCAACATCTCCTGCATGATTGGTTTGATCTTAGTTAGTTAGTTGATTATCGATCCTTAGAAGACGAACAACCCAATAAGCCCTACGTGTGTGCAAAAGTAACATTTAACTTATAACATTTAATGCATTCATATTAAATACGTATTTATCTAATAACAAAACTTTAATTGTGAGCTTAAAATTTAATTGTGAACTTAAAATCAAATAGTGAACACACCATATATTGTAAAACAAACACAGATATAAATACGTTTTATAACGTTTTAAATAAATCAATAGAAATCAAACACTAACTAACATCTATTTGAATATATATAAAATATAAAAGGTTTGTGCATAATATACCCCTTTTACCCTCATACTAACCCTAACCTATAACCCGTTTGTTCAATATGCAACTTAGCTGGTATTGAGATATTTCCTACTTTCAGGTCTATGCCAACTAATCCGAGTGTTTGGATTAAACCAAACTATTAAAAAAGTTCAGGTGGAATTGTTCATGGACAATCTACATTTTAACTGTTTGACTGCTAAGCGATTCTGGTGAGAACGTTAGAAAACTGCTCGAAAACTACAATTAATTATTATAATAAAAAATTCTAATAACCTATGTATAAAGAGAAGACCCTATATCTCGCCTTTTAATTTCATGTTTGCTTTTTGACTAAATTTTTACACTGAAATTCGCAGCGCAAATTTTCGTAACAAATGAATGCAGCGCTTTTGCGCCGCGTAGCAGCCAAACGGTTAAATAACTATATAGGTTTAGATTGATATTACTGGCTTTAATTGAAACATTGGGGGTTCTTAGTGGTTTTCCGAAAGTTGTTCGTTGATATAGTGAATATTACGGTTATGAGAGGGATTGTTTCTATAACGACCATTGTCTCTATTGCGGTTATTGTTATCTCTTTGGTTATAGTTGTAACGATTGTTATTACTATTACCGTCATTATTATATGTGCCTCTATAACTCCTACCGCGATTTCTTTGGCCATTACCTTGGTTAAAGGTTCAAATTGAGCTAGGTTGACCGTAGGCTGCTTACGAATTTTACAATAACCTCGTTTAGTTACTCGACTCCATAATGAGTTTAACTCTGTAATTGAGAGCATTTGTTATGATGGCTTGTAGTGTGTTTGACTAGTCGCAGTTGCCATACTCTTGGTATGCAACTAAATATCAACACGTTCTTGTTGATATCGTCCGCACTGCATAAATGCTGGTACATCGTGTATTATGCTGTCTTAGCATATTCCCACAAATACATGGGAGCTTTAGCATGCAATTAGTTTTAAGTAATTAATTTTAATTGTGACAGAAGAAAGGAACAGTCGCTTGTGCGACTATACAATAATAAATAAAACTGAATAAAATTTAATTATTGTGTTTTCCTTTATTACATTTACGATTTCATTATTACATGGTGAGAATGTTTTGAGCAGAAAGTGAAAAGAACAACAACAATACAACAATTAATAGAAATACAAGTAATTTACACTAAAGCTGTATAAGAATAAAATAGCAAAAATAACTAATAAATAAAAGGAAACCAAGTTCTTTTAGAAAAAACTACAATTTTAAAATCATACTGGAAATTTGTTAATGTGTAAAAAAAAACTAACTAAACACTGGACAGAGTAAAAAAAAATAAATAAAGAGTTTGTGTTTTTTATTTTTAAACAAATAAATCAGTAAATATTTTATGGATTGTAAATCAAACATAAAGAAGCCGCACAACATTTAATTTAATATCCTCTACTAATCAGCAGATGTGTAATTCAAGTGCTAAATAAACAAACAAACAAAAGAAAAACATGAAAGAAAACAAAACATAAAAAATGAATATTTAAGCAACATAAACAATATTAAATAGATAAAACAATTTTACAAACAAAACAAGTGCTGAAATTCATCAGTTAAAATTAAAAATCAAATCGAAATAAACCTAAAAAAGTAATTCCACTACAATTACTGCAAAACCAAAACAATTAGCAGCTGAAAAGAAGCAACCAGGTTGAAAGCATTTCTATATTGGATTTAAAGTGGAGGCCGCCAATAGTGTTTGAAACGTGTTTTTGCAAAAGTTTTTGATGACAACGCCGACCTGACCTATTACAACAACAGCGGCAGTTAATAATCCCCAACAGCAGCACGAATAGGGATGCCAATCGGGAAATCCCGAATCACGAAATCCCGGGGTTTTTTAAAATTGTCCCGGGAATTTTCGGGATTGTAAATTCATACATATAAACTTTATAAGTAAGAAAAAAATTGAGTCTACGGCATTGTTTTTCTATAAAATATTACATTAAATAACACTCATGTAGTTTTTCAAGCGTATCATGCAACAATTAAGTAAATATTCTATATCACTCGACATCGAACTGAATAAGAACCTGACTTCCATTGTTAAAAAGTTAAACGTTGCCCTCGAAGTCCAATAAAATCTGTTAATACATGGTTTAGACAATCAACTTTCTAAAGAAATAGATTTGATTGAATCACGAGGTGTTAGAGGTGAATAGTTACATTCTGCATATAGCTATCGTGAAACCATTTTGCCCACAAGTGTAGATTGCGAAAAATGTTTTTCAGCGAAAGGTGTTTTTGTTTGCATCAAAATTAAAGCAATAAATATTAGTCTTTGATCTTTTTAAAAAATTACGTAAAACAATTAATATAATTAATATATATTTTGGACACTAAATAGTGTTCTTAAAAGGGTAGGTATTTGTTTCTTCACTAATGTGTCTATACATACATATATGTATGTATGGAGACATGTATGAATTATTTTGATTTTTGTTACTTTTTATTCTGTTTTTTTATTTTAGAACATGTGTATTGTGATAAAGATCAAAAATTAATAAAAAAAATTTAATAATACAATTGTTTTCAGCTCTTTTTATTAAGAGAAAATCCTGAAATCCCGGGATATTTCGGGAAATTTCAAGATTTTTCGATCCCGAATTGTTCCGAAAAATCGATCCCGTGTGTCATCCCTAAGCACGACCAACAGCATCAATCACGTCGCAAGTATGACTATCATCATGGTCACAGTTCTACGGGCTGTAATAGCAGCAATAATAAGTCCTCAAACCCCCAACAGCATCATCAGCAACGGCAGAAAGTTATCATCAGTAAATCATCATCGAGTGCTACAAACTCATTTTTATTCAGTAAGTTTAAATTTAATGAAATTTTGAAAAAAAAACTTACTAATAGCTGTAGTTTTCTTGTTTTAGAATTTTTAATAAAAAAAGAAAATAATTATTAAAAATTATTTAAACTTTTTGGCATTTCAAAACGGAATTTTAAATACTGAAATTAAATTTAACACTATTAAATAATTTTAATTTTTTAACCAAATGATAATAAATTAATTTTATTTATAAGCCTTTTAATGGTTTTTTAATTTAAACTTTTTTATTAGAAAAATAGAATAATACCTCTTAAAATATTTTTTTTAATGTTTTATTTTTGTTAACTTTAAATAAATATTTTTCTTAAGCTTAATAAACAAATTAAAAAAAAAACAAATAAATATTATTCTGAAACTGCTGCGATACTTACGAGTCCCTACAGTGGTGTAAAAAAATAATCTTTGTGATTAGCCTCTTCAGATATCAATCGGCGATATCTGCTGTATACCATCGCCTTGGGGGACTATATCTGTTGGTATTGTATCCCGATGCCATGATATATAGCAATTTTTTTTAACTAACTCTGACGTAAGGTAGGCCAATTAACAAAATACTGACAAGACAGTTCTGGCTACTCTACAATCATTCAAATAATTGATTCAAACAAAATTTTATCCTAGTGTATCACTTGGATAAAGTCCCATTTTCACCATTATTATTTTTACTTTTAATCAAGGCAAACGAGCCTTGATTTAAACATTTTTGACTATCCTTCAAGGATCAATTTTTTTACTACACCTCACTCTCACAGAGAGTATTTTAATAATTCTTTATTTCAATTTTCCAATTGATAAACGATGCCTCAATCAGTGACTGAATTCCTTGGTTTAGCCTCAGAGCTTCTCCCAGACTTCGACGGCACACCGGAAAATCTGCAAAGTTTTCTTGACACCCTAAATCTGGTAGCTTCAATCAAAGACACTCACAATGAAGTGGCCATTAACTTGGTAAAAACAAAACTAAAAGGTTCAGCACGCAACCTTATCTCTCAGGAGACTACACTCCAAGAAATCATTACCAAGCTAAAAACCAATGTAAAAACCAGCAAATGCATATGCAAAATTAATCGAGGACTTAACACAGATACTCGAAACCGCGTACATTAATGATGGCCTACCAAACATGGTTGCAGCCAAATATGCAACCAACTCTGTCGTTAAATCCATTATAAAAAATGCTTCTAACGACAGAGTTAGGCTTATTATGGAGTCGGGTACCTTCAATAACCTAAACGAGGTTATTGCAAAATTCGTAGGCAACTGCACCGAGCCAAACCTACGGTCAACAGGACTCAATTTTAGCCTATAACAAGAATAATGTCCAACGAAACCGCGGTAGGAGTTATAGAGGCAGCTATAACGGAAACCGCAATTTCCATAATAACAACATTCACAATAACGGTAATGGTAATGGTAATAACAACCGCTACAACTATAACCAAAGGGCTACACTAACCGCAATAGAGGCAATAGTGGTATAGAAACAATCCCTCTCATAACCGTAGTATTCACCACAACACCGAACAAACTTCGGAAAACTAATATAAACCCCTAAGGTTTTCATTAAAGCCTGCAATATCGATTTAAACTTATATAGTTATTTAAAATGTAGATTGTCTATGAACAATTTCACCAAAATTTTTTTAATAGACAGAGGCGCAGACATTTCTGTGGTTAAACACAATAAAGTTCTAAACGAACCAATAGATGGCAGCAAGATAACAAACATTAATCGTATTGGACAAGGTTTAATCCAAACACTCGGTTGTTAGTTACATAAACCTTAAAGTAAGAAATATCTCAATACCAGCTAAGTTGCATATTGTGAATGATGATTTTCCGATATTCGTGGATGGAATATTGGGCATGGACTTCATCAGAAGATAAAATAAGATACTTTTTTGAGAATACACACCATGTATGCAGTTCCGAGTTTCTTTGGTAAGTCCTCGATTTCTTTTGCGTATGTGTTAGCTGGTTTTCCTTGTTGACGTATACTCATCAACTTTGCTACCAATACATCTGCGGATTCTCCTTTTACTGTAGTTTTAGGTTTGGTAATGATTTCCTGCAGTGTAGTCTCCTGAGATAAGGTACGTGCTGAACATTTAAATTTTGTTTTTATCAAATTAATGGCCACTTCATTGTGAGTGTTTTTCATTGAATCTACCAAATTTAGAGCGTCGAGAAAACTTTGCAGATTTTCCGGTGTGCCATCAAAGTCTGGGAGATGCTTTGAGCCTAAACCATGAAATTCAGTCACTGATTGAGGCATTGTATTAGGATTTTTATAGGATTCTTGAGGAGTCTTTATTTCCTTCAGGTATAAAGTAGGTTCTTCTTGACCTTCTGGGAAATATGCCAGTTTTTCGTGAAATGTTAATGGTAGTTTTGCTTCTATACCTCTTCGTGACAGGACATTATCAAGTTTATCTCTGACGTCAGAAAAGAAATTTTTAGCAGCGAATTTATGTGCTTGTGTTAGCCGTGAATGATTAACGTTCGCAAGAATTCTAATTTGTTCGAAACAGTCGAGGAGGATTTTAATATTTTTTCAACCGTTTCGTCCTTGGTAGGTATATCTGTGTTTAAACACTTATAGGACCTATCGAAATTTTCTTTTATTTGTTTTAATTTGATAATGAACTTTTACCAGCCCATGAGAACAGAATAAATGAGTGCGCGCTGCGGAATTTAACTAAAAAAATACTATTTAAGGTTCAATCAAGTAATTTTTATTCTCTTTAAGAGGTAAATTGAAATTGTTATTGAATGCAAAAGGAAACAACAATCAAGGTAATCCTCTTCAACAGATAACCATATCGGAAGAAGTGTATAGACTTTTTGAAAATGAAGAGAATGTTCCTAGACTTTGTCTATGTCTACTGCCATATATGCTGCTCTTCTATAGTTCTTTTTAAGGGATCTTTTATGCAATTGATAGAGCGTTGTTAGGAATTGAAGAATTAAAATCGCGATGATAATGGCTAAATATATAATGGGATATTCTACCTTTATAGTGATTTCATTTATCACATTCGCATTTGGGTTCTCGATTTTCGAATCGTGATTACCCAAAAAAGAATAAATTTCTATCAATTGCAAAATTTATATGACGGATAAAATTAAAGAATCATTAAAATACTCTCTGTGAGTGTGAAATGGATTAAGAAATATTGATTGTTAAAATCAGGGCTCGTTTGCCTTGATCAAACGGTCAAAATTTATAAAGAAAATGGGATGTTATCCAAGTGGTACACACGGATAAACATTATAAAGAAAATGGAACGTTATCGAAGCTGTACACCAAGATGAAGGATTTGAATCAGAATCAGAACCAGAACTGTCTTGTCAGTATTTTGTACAATTGTTTACATTAACAAAAAACAAGTTTACAATAATTTTACTTAAAGCTAAGTTTATACAATTGTCCAAATGTTTGTTGGTCTACCTTACGTCTATCTTACGTCAGAGTTAGTAAAAAAAAAATACTATATATCATGACATCGGGATACCATACCAACAGGTATGGTCCCCCCAAGGCATCTGAATAGGCCAATAACAAAAAAAATTTTTTTACACAACTGGAGGGACTCGTAAGTGTCGCAGCAGTTTCACAATATTTTTTTTAATGTAATGAAATTGTTTAGGTTAGAATTCTATATATTATATTAGAAATTTTGTGGACAATTAATATTTTATTTTTAGTTATTATAAAAATATAATTATTAATTTTCTAAAAAAAATTCTTGTCATAATATAATATTATATTATAGAACTATATTAAAAATGTATTATAAAACTATATATACTACATTAACAATATATATACAACATAATTTAAATATAATATAAATAAAGGGTGTTTTTTTATAGAGGTATAGAACTTTAAGTTGCAATAAAACAACGGTGGATTATTCGATTGACGTGAATTTTATTTATCCGAAAGATAATCTTGTGGCATTACATTTTAAATATGATTTCTGGCATAGACCGCCACGGCTGGCGCGGATGTAGTCCAATCTGGACGTCCAATTTTCGATGACTTTTTCCAACATTTGTGGCCGTATATCGGCAATAATACCGCGAATGTTTTCTTCCAAATGGTCAAGCGTTTGTGGCTTTACATAGCCCCACAGAAAGTAGTCTAGCGGTGTTAAATCACAAGATCTTGGAGGAATATATTCCTTTCAGGAATAAAAAAGTTAGTAATCATGGCTCTATACCGATCACCATTGACTGTAACGTTCTGGCTACCATCGTTTTTGAAAAAGTACGGACCAATGATTCCACCAGCCCATAAAGCGCACCAAACAGTCAGTTTTTCTGGATGTAACGGTGTTTCCACATACACTTGAGGATTACCTTCACTCCAAATGCGGCAGTTCTGTTTGTTGACGTAGCCATTCAACCAGAAGTGCGCTTCATCGCTAAACAAAATTCGCTTATGAAAATCGGGAACAACGGTAATCTCGTTTTGGGCCCATTCGACGAATCTACGCCTTATGTGATGATCGTTTGGCTTCAAATCTTGGACCAGTTGGATTTTGTAAGCACGCAAACCAAGATCCCTTCGCAAAATCTTCCATAAAGTGGATGGACACAGATCCAATTCCTGTGCTCGATGGCGGATGGACTCATTCGGGTCTTCCTCAATGCTCTGCAGCAGCAATAGCTTCTTCTGTACGCACCGTACAGGGTCTCTGGGGATGCGAGTTATCAATAAGAGTAAACGTGGTGCGAAAACGTTCCATGGTTAATCGAATTAACTGCTCTGATGGACGATTTTGTCGACGATAAAATGGACGTAGTGCGCGATACGTTTTCCGCACAGAACCATTATTTTCGAAATAAAATTGCACTATTTGCAAGCGTTGTTCAGGCGTGAGTCTATTCATGATGAATTGCCAAACCAAACTGAGAATAAATCACTTGACAGCTGTTAAATCGGTCGCCATCTTGAAAAGTAATGCCAACTTAAAGTTCTATACCTCTATAAAAAACACCCTTTACATCTTTTAAATATTTCCAATATGGGGGTTAGTTCTTTAAATGGCCGAAAACATATCTCTAAATGTTCGCCAAGGAGCATAATCGCCAGAAAAGGTTGGGTGAATGGGGACAGTATTAGAAATCGGGTTCGCGGCCTTATTTTTAAGGCTGTCAATTAATCCATCAATAAATGAGGCGGATTGAAAATATAAAGAGTATCCCGAAATATATATGGGGCTTTCGCGTCTTTTGTTGAGACTTTGGTGTCTTCGGCATTTTTCAACAAGTCTTCGTAACTGTAAAGAAAGACTTCCCACAAACTGGTCAACTCCTGCCGATGAACACCCAGAGAGTGAACCGAATGTTTCTCTCGCGGAAAACCTTAATAAAGCCTTCCAAATCTGCTAAGCGATTGTAATTTCTATTTAAATTTCGCAAAGCGGCCATTTTTCTAAAATTCGGGTTTACGTATTTAATTTATCGGGAGAAAAATTCAAATAGGGTTGGAAAATTTGAATTAATTAATTTGAACAGTGTCCGAAAAAGTTTAAAGTATGAAAGCGCCCAAGAATAGGATTACTCGAAGAAAAATTTACAGTAATATTTGCGATAAACTCTAAAAATAAATAGAAAGGGTTTTCCGAAAACTTCCGAAACAAAATTAACAAGAGGATCGAAATTTAAAGATAATTTAAGCAAATAAAATTATTTTATATTGTAATAGAAAAATCACAATATTAATTTTAAAAATCAAAAAAGATTATTTGCATATATTATTGCGATAAAAATATCACAATAAAAAAATTGAAGGTAACATAAATTTCTATTTATATTAATGCAAGAATATAAGATGCAAAATTTCTAAAGAAAAGCACACAATATTTAAATAAAAATGCGGATACCTTAATATGCGACAATCTTCCAACTGTTTATAAGGAAGTATCCAGCAACAAAAACAATGCTAAATTAATACACTATGTTGCCTACCAGAACATAACAGAACATAGTCAAATGACTAGTTATTTGACCGTAAAGTGTGACGTATAAACTAGTCACAACTTCCCATCAAGTTATTAAGGCCAATGTGAAAAACCTGACGTAAACATTCGTGTACATGTGATTTTGCCTCTTTCTAACATATCAATTCTTTCGACTGTAAAACATATATCTAACCTGCTCACTCTTGCGCCATTTGAAGTCACAAATGACTAGTTAACTGTTTACACTTGACTATAGTCAAGTATAGTTGACTAGTCACAGTTGACTAGTTAACTGGTTACACTTGACTATAGTCAAGTATAGTTGACTAGTCACAGTTGACTAGTTAACTGGTTACACTTGACTATAGTCAAGTATAGTTGACTAGTCACAGTTGACTAGTTGACTAGTCACAGTTGACGCATCATACCCCCTTACAAAAGAAAAATGTTTTTTGTTTTGATATATTTTTATTAAAAAAAGATATTTTATTTTATAATTAAAAAATAAATAAAAAGTTATTATTTACATATAATTATTTCGAAAATTAATCTACTTCTTGGCGGCAGCTAACAATTTGAATGATCCAGAAGCACGCTTACCTTTAGTTTGGATTAATTTTCCACTGGTAACAGCACTCTTCAAATATTGCTTAATGAATGGAGCCAATTTTTGGGCATCTACCTTATATGTATGTGCTGGCGAGGTATTTCTTGATAGCTGGCAAAGATGAGCTTCCACATTCCTTCAATGTTTTAATGGCAGCATCTACCAATTGGAACACTATACAAAAAGTAACCAAAAATTAGAGGACTTAATATTGTGAATAAATCACACAAAATAAAATACTTTCCTTCCTTGTTGCCTGTCCGACTTCTTACTCTTCTTCATTCAATTGATTCACTTTCCTTTTTCTCTTCAGACGTTAATTAAATTCACATTTTGTTTCTATTTTTTCCACAAGCTTCAAATTTTCAATTTAAATTTTATATTATTTTATTTTTCACACAGTTTTTTTCACAAAAGTTTTGTGGGAGTAGCTTTGTTTTCAAAGCCTATTACGATTGAGTTTTTGAAATTAATAAATATTAACAAATACAACTCTGTAGCTTAAAAAGTCAAATAAAAACTACATGTGTAGTAGTAAGTAAGTTTTGTTTGTGTTAGTTTCGGTCATTAATTTCTTGTAGGGTTGTTTGTATACTTTCGTTTTGTTTATTTTTATGCTTTTCTTTCTCTTCTTATATTCTTTCACTTGCACTTTAGGTTTGTATAAATGTATATAAATGTATAAATTAATTAAATCACCAAAAAAAGAAAATGTATCTTACATACCTTCTAAAATAATTAAATAATACCAAATTATGTTAAGAAATTATATGAAGGGTGTGATTAATCCAAAAAAATAACCGATATGGCGATCTTCGTGAGAATCTGCAACGAGATTCCCGTCAAAAATTTTATTTTATTTGGGGGATGATCCGGTTCGAAGGACCAAAATGTGGGGGTGAGAGGGGAAATAAATGAAATAAAATGTTTGGCGAAACGAGAGAAATAAAACAAATATTAGTTTTCTATACAAATTATTTATTGTGTACAAAGAACGTACCTTTCGTGTTGGGGGATGAACGGGTATGATCAATTCTTTTCTATTTGCAGAATATCACAATAAATTCATATTAACACAGGGTTGGTTTGTACACTTAAACTAAACTTAAATCTAAACTTCAAAGTAGGGTGGCCGACGTGAACAAATTTAATTCTCCACATCTTTAGCAATTTTTCCAATAAAAATAAAAAAGTCTTGGAAATACTGCGTAGCAACTGGACTTACATGAAAGCTTAAAAAGGCAGTGTCGTATTTGTACTTGTTGGCATGCCCGAAGTGGATATCAGATATAAAACAGGACAAAAATAAAACCTTGGGGAAATTGAAAAATTTCCTTCTTTGATTACAAATTTTCTGTCATTTATATAGCTCACTAATAGCTTATGTACATATGTTTGCTAGAGAAATTTGCTTCAATTTGTATATTAGGCCTTTATGCGACACATTATCAAAGGCTCTATAGGTTAGGTTAGGTTAGCGTGGTAGCTTAAATTTACCAAAAAGCTCACTTGAGCACGCATAGCGGCCCGTTGTGATGCCACAGGTGAACGCAGCCTCTGCACTGACCAAGTTCCTCCTATCCAAGAAGGGGGAAGTTGGTCGGCGCAAGGGCTGCACATTTTCCAAAAAGCACGACTACCCCACGCTGGAAAACCAGCCAGAATGTTTGATGAACGAGGCTATGTCCTTGATATCAATGGACGATAGCTCCGTCAAGCTGACAAGGGTCGGAGAACCAAGTAACCTATATCTGTATTCCGCAAGGGATGGGCATAGGCAGAGGAAGTGGATGACAGTCTCCTCCTCCTCGGCGGACCTGCATCCATGGCAGAAGTCGTTAAATGGGAGTCACATTCTTTCTGCGTGTCTACCCATAACACAGTGGCCTGTAAGCATGGCCACTGTGATCGAGATGATATTACGGCCAAGTTCCAGTAGCTGGTTGGTACGCCTCCTATCCATTGTGGGTCAAGTGAGCATAGCGATGGAGCAGGACTCCTCATTGACCCAGGACCGTTTGGCATCCCGGGAGAATTTCCGCGCAATAGCCAGTTTCAACGAGGTAAGTGGCACGTTGAATGAGGAAGATTCCGGAAGTAGCGCGCCAGCCCTGGCCAGCTCGTCGGCCCTGTAGTTTCCCGGAATATCGCAGTGTCCGGGAACCCAGACAAGTGTGACGCCGAGGAGCCCAGAAAGAAGATTGAGGCAGCGGCGACATTCTCTGACGATCCTGGAATTATCCGCAACGTTCGACAGAGACTTTATCGCAGCCTAGCTATCGGAGTAGATCGAGATACGGGTGAAACGGACAGGAACACCATAGGCGACGATCCATTGTGCGGCCCGGCAGATGACCATTACTTCCGCCTGGAACACGCTGCAGTAGTCCGGCAGCCGGAGTGAGATGTTCAGGTCCAATTTCCCAGAGTATACTCCACTGCCCACCCCGTTATCGAGGCTGGAGCCGTCGGTGTAGACATCCAGGAGTTCAGGTGGAACGGTCGTGCCAGGGATCCAGTCACTTTTGCTCGGGATCAGGAAGTCGACACCCCTATCAAAACAGTATTCCACAGGAAGATAATCGATATTAAATGGGGCCACGGTATCGATCCCCAAAATAGAGGAATGACCAGAATCGATAACACGCCAACGACACAGGGCATTGAGTCTCGTCGCCGTGAACTTAGCCGCCTGCTTAGCGAGGAGCTCAGAAGGGAGCCAGTTGAGCATTGTGAACAAAGCTTTTGTGGGGGTGGTGCGTAGAGCACAAATATCTATAAAGAGAACAGAAAAATATTTTTCCCTTCAGGAATTTATTTACTACTTTTTGTTACGGCTGTAACTAAAAATATCGTGAAGACAGGAGATTTACTTAAAACAGTATCTGTAAATCTTAAACTATACAGAGTACAAAGACTTGGCTCGTTTACTTCTATGGAAATTAAAATATTAGAATAATTACAATACATAAAATTTAATTTACTTACCGCAGTTTTGCACCTCCTTCTTCAGCAATAGACGGGCTTCGATTAATTATAAATTTAACTTACATCTAACTTACAACTTACAAAATAAATAAGAATTCAATAGGGTGCAAAAAGGCGGTTTACAAACAAACGTCAAATAAAAATACAAAGCAATAATTCCGAATAACAAATCATCTGTTCATGTGGAACTTATTAGGGCGCTCCGTAACACTTTTATTAGTCTGTGAGTTTGTTGAATATTGTGTTCCTTCCGAAACCCAAATTGATGGTCTGGAATAAAACCGCTTGCATTTAATGAAGGTGTAATTTAAAATAATAATACTTTCTCGAATAATTTTGACAAATTAGGTAGAAGACTTATTAGCCTAAAGATGTCAATTTGGGTATGATCTTTGCCTGGCTTTGGTATTATTCGCTAATTAGTTTGAAGATTTGTATCCTATTTTTCAAAATATTTTCTTAACGATGTAGTTTTGTAAGATTACTGTAGTTTCTGGAGACATATCGCGCATTCCCGAAATTGTATGTTAAATTGGGTTATCTCCGTTTTTATCATTCTCCCCGAGCCCCAGAAAGAGCGCTTCGCATTATAATCACCAGTTGCTATAAATCTAATATATCTAAGATAATAATCTTTTAAATGAAAGTGCTATGGTAGTACAGCAAAGAAAAAAGTAATAAAAAATCATTGATAATATGTATACAATAATGTTGAAATAAAAATATAACCTCAGAAAATATAGAAATCGATGCAAAAAATTAAGATAAGCATAGAAATAAATATATGTAAAAAATTAATTAGGAAAAGTATAAGGAATAATACATATTGTTACGTTTTTACCTTTTTAAAAACGTTTAAATATGAGTTCGTTAATTGCAACAAAGTAAAAACAAATATGTCTTTAGTTTTCCTTAACTCTCTCTTTATTATTTACACTACTTTTGTGTACCACCGTATAGAACTTAACGATACAACAATAATAATCTGTTTATTCACTGTACTAGTTCACACAAGTATTCGCTAGATCTTTACAACCACGACTTATTTTGTTCACACGCAACTTCACACAAGGCTGACTAAATTAACACTCACTCTGCTGCTTGCTTTGTGCAGCCCTTTTATAGTCCGCACACACGCGTATCAATCAGTACGATGAACGTTCTCGATGTGGAAGGTTCTCGCACGCGCCTTCTCGAGAACTCTATTGCCAGTACATTGTTGTTTGTGTACTCGCTTATGTTATGTACCAGTCGCTACCAGGTTCGATACATATATAAAGTAGCTGGTCTACTTTATGTTGTTGTTGCTACCTGGTTCGTTGTACACATGTGTGTGTGTGCAGCTTTAGATAATCAACACGTTCGTTGTATTCTTAGTGTTAGTGCGTATTTGTGTCGTGTGTATTGTGTTGGTGTAGCTGGTAGCTTTTGTTTATCGTTTTTATTGTTAAACGATATTAGGTCGTTTCGATTTATGTAACACTGCCGCCCACTTAAGCCTGTTCGTCCCGAATAGGCTCATTATCTCTTTTCCCATACTTTGCCAGTCGCTCTTTATGTACGACCTTCATTTTTGTCCGGGGGCTGCCAGCTTTCTGTATTCTGTAACCATTTCTGTATACCAATACTGGTAGGTCGTTTATCCTCTTCCTTAGCTGCTATTATCTTCGCCAGTATCGGGTCACTCTTTTGTGCTTCGGACCAGTCTTCATTGGCTTCGATCTGCATTCGCCGGACATCAACGGTGGATTCCTTCTTCTCAGCCTTTACATAATGATTACGCTCCAAATTGCGATTTCGGCTTGATAGAGCATCAGCCTTGCCATGTTTTATGACTCTTCGTTTTGTTAATGGTGATGGTTCGGAATCAGCTCTGATGTTCTTGCGTCCTCTTCTAACTTTTATAACTTCAGTCTTTTCTGCAGTTGTGTAAGTGTCCGAGGACTTTTCGATTTGCATATTAGCCTCTATTCTCGGTACTTTGGACACAGGATGATCCTCGATATGTTCAGGCTTTCCGCGCCTTCTCTTGGAACTACTCATTTCAGCGTAGTGTTCATCAGTAGCCTTAGGCATAGCAATGGCATGTCCTCTTGTTGGTGAGACCAGTCTTGATCTTTTTCGTGGCGCTTTACAGTTTCTTTGGAAATGGCCGCTCTTTCCACAATTGGAGCATTTAGGTTTAGCCCTTCGTCCGTTTTCTTCTAAAGCTTGCTTCACCATCTCCTTAACTTTAGTTAAAAGCCATTCATCTACCTCCTATACTTCCATTCTTCGCACTTTGCTTACTTGTGGTTTAGAAATAGCTCGAGCGGCCTCCTGGGCTAGTGCGAAGGCCACGGTCTCTGCAAAGGTTACCTTCTGTGTGGAGCATACCGCAAGTTTGATGTCAGGGTCGCGTATACCATTCACAAACGCCTCGGTCTTAATGTTGTCTATCAGCGGGTGGTTTTCTCCGGGATATGTTAGCTGCACTAATCTCTCGACTTCCATTGCAAAGGCTTGTAATGACTCATTTGCCTTTTGCGCCCGGCATCTCAACTCCATGCGGTATAGTTCCCGTTTGTGCTCATCGCCAAATTTACGCTGCAACGCCACCATTAAATCGTTGTAGTTGTTTCTGCTGCTGGCTGACATGGTTTCTAGAATCTCAGCTGCGACACCTTTTAATGCCAGAATTAGTTCTAGAGCCTTCTCTCCATCGTCCCATCCGTTTCTGCTGGCTACCGTCTCAAATTGGAATTTGAATACGGATAAGGGTGAGCTACCATCAAAGCAAGGTGTTCTTATCCTGCCGGTACTTTCCGAAACGACTCGCACTGGTTCCGGTCGCTGGCTTTGGAGGTTGTTGATCTTTTCCTCCATCATAACGATTTTTCCGCCGACGGTCCTCTCCAAATTGTTCACTTTAGTGTCAACGGTCTTTTCCAGATTGTCCACCTTCGTGTCAACGGCCTTTTCTAAATGTGACACCCTTTCCTCGACACCAGTGATCCTTTTGCTGACCGACTCATGGATTTCCTGCAGCTTTCCAGATGTTGCTTCCAGCTCCTTTTCAATTTTTGACAAAATTGCTGCTTGCAGTCTTTGGTTTTCGGCTCTAGAAGCTTCAAATAGCTTCTGGTTCTCAGCTCTAGAAGCTTCTCGTACATCAGCAAACAGCCTTTCGTTCGCCTCTTGCATTTTGCGATTTTCAGTTCTAGAAGCTTCTTGTACATCAGCTAATAGCTTTTTGTTCTCTTCTTGCATTTTGCGATTCTCAGCTCGAGAAGCTTCTTGCGCATCAGTTAATACTTGCATTTTTTCCATCATAGCGGCTAGCAATGAATTTATGTCGATACCGCTCGGGGTTGCAGGGGCCTTTACCTCTCGTTCCTCTTCATCCTCGAACTCGTAGGAATCGATGTCAATGTCCTGAAGCTGCAGATGTTCCCTTAATCGCCTTTGCAGTTCATTTTTCGTGCCCATTGTTGGCAGCTCGAGTTTACCCAACTCCCGTTTAAGCCGTTCCACTTTTAGATCGCAGAGTTTCATTTTGATTTTGCTTTTCTCCTTTTTTATTTATTTATTTTTACTTTTGGATATTGCAATCCCACTTCTGACACCAATTGTTACGTTTTTACCTTTTTAAAAACGTTTAAATATGAGTTCGTTGATTGCAACAAAGTAAAAACAAATATGTCTTTAGTTTTCCTTAACTCTCTCTTTATTATTTACACTACTTTTGTGTACCACCGTATAGAACTTAACGATACAACAATAATAATCTGTTTATTCACTGTACTAGTTCACACAAGTATTCGCTAGATCTTTACAACCACGACTTATTTTGTTCACACGCAACTTCACACAAGGCTGACTAAATTAACACTCACTCTGCTGCTTGCTTTGTGCAGCCCTTTTATAGTCCGCACACACGCGTATCAATCAGTACGATGAACGTTCTCGATGTGGAAGGTGCTCGCACGCGCCTTCTCGAGAACTCTATTGCCAGTACATTGTTGTTTGTGTACTCGCTTATGTTATGTACCAGTCGCTACCAGGTTCGATACATATATAAAGTAGCTGGTCTACTTTATGTTGTTGTTGCTACCTGGTTCGTTGTACACATGTGTGTGTGTGCAGCTTTAGATAATCAACACGTTCGTTGTATTCTTAGTGTTAGTGCGTATTTGTGTTGGTGTAGCTGGTAGCTTTTGTTTATCGTTTTTATTGTTAAACGATATTAGGTCGTTTCGATTTATGTAACAATATATACAAATATAAAAAATATATACCAAAAAGGAAATATACATATATGTATGTATATAGATGAAGACACAACGAAATTTTAAGACTAAATTATAAGAAAAATGAAAACTAAAAATCGCTAATAAAAACAAAATAAAAAAGATGTACAAAACAATCACAAACTGTTAAAAACTACTTAAATATTGTATAACTTCTTCTTATTGTATAACTTTTAACTTAATCGCATTCCCTATGTTCTGCATATGATTTGGTAAAGAATTACAAAGACTGGGGGTATGTATAAAAACATGGCCTTAATTTTATATCTAAATTTAATGATTTTTATACCACGGTTAGATCTGGAAAATGTAATCCTGCTAAATAAATATGTTCGCTGTTTTGAGGTAATAATCGTTTTCCATTACTTTGATAGGAATAGAAGAATGGCAAGAATGGCCCATCAGGGAAGAAGGACATAGGTAAAACTGTACTGAATAAATAAATAAATAAACAGCCCAATTATGAATAAGAATTCCCCGGGAAAAATTTCCCTTTTCCTATTCTATCTATTATGAATTAAAATTTCCCCATAATTTTTTTCCCTTTTCTCTTTCCGCATATTCTAATTATTTTTAAAAAAGGGGAAAAAATATGTCAGGAAAAAGTACGAAATACGAATATTTAAAAAAACGAAAAACTGTCAACGGTTTTTGGGAGTTTTTTCCTCAAATATTTACAAGGGAGTTATTGTAAAAATGTAAGTAATAAATTTAAAAATATATAATTCAATAATTTAAAAGTTGTTTTTAGGTCAAAAACCACAAATAAACACCAGATGCAACATTTGTTGGGTCTAATGCATAAAAATTCTGGAATAGCTAGAGGATTTTTTAAGAGTGAGAGACAGGAACTCCAAAGATTCTGGCAAACTGTTGAAAATGAATTAAATGCACTAGGCCTACCAAACAAGAACATCACTGAATGGAAAAAGGTTAATAGCTTGATTTTCATTAAAAATAGCAATTCTGTACTAATCTACAACAACAGAAGGCCACGGGTGGGGGACCAAACAGAGAGCATAAGTTTTCAGCTACTGAACAAGCTATATTTGATTTAAAAGCAATGAAAACATCTGTTGAAGGTGTCTCCGTACAGAGTTTCGGCCTGGGCTCACCAAAAAACGTAGATCTGTCTGAAACAATAGAGACAGACGTGGAAATGCCAACTGTCCCACAAAAAGAAAACCACGATTGTGCGGAAAACTCCAACGGAACGCCCAAATTGCCCACTAAACGGAAGGATAATATATCGAAAGAGAGTGCTGCCGATGTTTTATTAGCCGAACTTGCTGTACAAAGGAATTTGGTTGAAACCGTTAAAAAAGCAGTAGTTGATGTTAAGGATTAAACAAATTGCATTAAAAAATTTATAGATCATTGGACCAAATGCACGATCTACAAAAAAAGCATTTTCAAGCTATGGAAAGTTTAAAAAAAGAGGAAGTCCAGGAAATGCGACGACACCACTCTTTTATGGAAGAAATGAGAGCCAAGGAAGTGGAACAAAAAGTAGAAGAAAATCGATTAAAACAAAACAAAACAAATCTTTAAATTAATCTTCTGAATTTGTGTATTATATTTTTAATTTATTATTTTTTGATTTGCAAGAAGTGGACTTATGTAAATATAAATTATTTTTTAAAACAAAAACATATTTTAAAAAGTGTTTCCAATATTTCTTCTAATTGACTGCGCTACTGTCAAATATTGACTCGAAGTAAATTAACCCCTTTCCTCTTGTATGGATATTTCAATAGGACAATCATAATTTTCTTGGCTTACTTTGTAGTGCAAACATATGTTGTGGAGTGCGCAGCACACATTAGTAATTTTAGCTACCTTTACAGGACAATAGTGCAGTTCCCTAGCACCAAGACGACATATCCACCTGTCCTTCAAGACGCCATTGGTTCTCTCAATAATATTGCGACACTTTGAATGCACTTCTCTAAATCGCAGCTCAGACGACCCATCTTCTGGAACTCGATGAGGCGTCAAAAGCCAAGGCTCCACATGATACCCAGCGTCACCTTCATACCAAAGAAAAATTCTGTTAAACTAATGTTAATTGATTTTAATTTTGTCAAAGACTTTACCTAAGAGCCAAAAATTATTTACACCCTCCACATACATCTTTTCCAAGTGGGCCTTAACATCAATATTACTCCATATGAAATAATCATGACATGCCCCAGGGTGACTTGCGTCGACATACCGGATTCTTAACTCGTGATCATAAATCTAAAAATAATCATTACATAAGTACATACTTTTCTACTTGCCAGCATAACATTTAAGCTGTACTTTCTCTTTCTATTGTAAAACAAATGTTTGTTTTCACATGGTGGAATTAGCTGTATATGCGTCCCGTCAACGCATCCGATAACACCCGGAATTTTATATTTCATATAAAACGCCAGAGCAATTTTTCTTTGTTCTTCAACTGCTGTCGGCATTTTTATCCATATCGGACAAAGGTGAGCTTTAAAGATTTTAATCATCTCTGCAACCACTTTGCTAATAGTAGGCTGAGCCAAAGAAACATCACTGTCCCTTCCTATACCAGTCTGGTAGCCACCTTCTGCAAAAAAACGTAAACACGCGCTAAGTTTGATAATAGGGCTAACACCAACTATCTTCCTGGTCGGTTGAGAGTGCGATGTAAGAACATTTAGCAAATATAAAAATGCTGATTTGTTGACACGGCAGTACTTTACAAACCTAAGGAATTAAAATAGATTATACCTTAAAGCATATGAATATACTTAGCACTTACAAAGTTTGGGGCAGTTCCAAAGGATTTGAAGCATCGCGTATCTGCCTTCTTGCAATCTTCTGGCAGATTTTTCGCCGTTCATGTTCTTCCGCAAGAATATGAAAAGCTATACTGTGCATTACTTTATTCAAAAAATTTATTTTCTACAAAAATTTAATTTATTTTCATTAATATTAAATGACAAAACCGGTCAGCTGATTATAATTTAATTATAAATAAGGGGAATTTTTTCTCGGGAAAAAGTATTTTGGAAGGGAAAAATTCCTCGAGAACATTCGTAATTGGGCTGAAAAAGTCTTGTTGTCAAGCTTTTAGAAACAAAGTATCAAATTTTTCATTGAGACTGTTTCTTCGTTATGGACTGTATATCAGGTGTGAAGGGCAAAGGCTGTAAATAGTCGTCTATCTGTTGACCTCAATTGTGGACACTATGAAAAAGGGCACCAAAATTAAAATAAGTTCCAAGTTGATAACAAATTCACAAAGAAGCAAGACACTTTCCTTTTTTTTTGTTGACTGTTTAATTCCCACTTTTCTTTTTTTTTACATTCAACTAGACGATTGGGGCTTCAGTTTCGGTTCCACTTAAATTCTTAAATTTCTGATTTTTTTTCCTTGCTTTTACACAAAGTTATGAGGTTTTAGGTCATTCAAAAATAAATTCACTTTCTTTGATTTATTTTTTTTGTTACAAATTTTAATAGTAATAATAATAACTTTTTTATTCTGTTAGTTTCAAATATATACAAATTTTTATTCTTTTACTTTTTTCTCACAAAATTATATATGTACTTTAAATATAATAAATTGTCACATCAAATATAAAAATGTTAAGTAAACAAGTTGTATCACTTTGGATTAACAAAATTAGAATAATATTTTAATCTCAACTTAAACAAGAAAGAAGCCTAAAACAAACAGGATTATAGAGTAATGTTACAAAATTCCAAAGCTTTAGTTAAATTACAGTATAATGTTATAAATTCCTAAAGCTTTAATTACATTCCATTACACTGTTATAACAAAAAACATGAAAGCTTAAATTAATATTGTTGCGCCCTCTATTGGATGTTACTTGTCTTCTAGATGATCGCCGGAGATGGGATTTTGCAATCACCGGACGTAAACAGAGAATGTTTACATCAACATCAGGAGAATTATTATGGCATTTTTGATCAATACCAATATCGAGGATTGCTTTCTTCCTGTCGTAAAACAATTTTTTGCAATTTTTATGCGTTTGGTAACCTCGTTACGTGCGGATTTGTGAATGGCTTTCAGATCGTCTGTTCTGAACCTCTTCCGTCGCCTGTAGGCGATGTCTGGCTTGTCAATTAATGCTTCAATTTCAGCTTTAAACCACGGTTGGTGTATGCCCGTAACAAGTTTAGTTCTGATAGGAGCACAACTGTCATATAGCAGACAAACATTTTCCTGAAATAGTACTAAAACAGTACTTTAGTCACATTATTAATAAATACGGGATCGATTAGACTACTGGAAGTTGAGTGGAAGTGAGTTGGTGAGGACACATTCAAGGGATTAAGATGGAGAGACAACATGTATACAATTAACGCTTTAATAATAGAAATAAAGGGATAAAAATTTAAATTAGAATTCGGTCTATAAACACTACCTAGTAAAACCTTCTTCTTTTGCGTGTATGAAATATCAAGAAATAAATATTCCAATTTCAGTTAATAATTTTACTTTGCACGGAATACCATTTCGAACTTAAATTGCAACTCCGCCATTGCCCTAGTTGCTGTATTGTTAACTAAGGTTTTCCCATCTGAACGGAAAAGCTTAAAGCCCTGTAGATTGTAAACTGAATCCTGAACGTCCAGAGGAAACCAAGCTTCTGAAACGCAAATAACGTCGACACCTGGTGCTACATATAACAATTTTGTTGTTCAGACTCTGTGTATTTATATGGACAATGTTGAGACCAGCTCTTTGTTTAGCTAGCACACTAACCATGCTGTACGCACAGTCTTTGGAATATGAACTATTAGAGTTTATCAAATTGTACAAAAGTTTTGGCAATGCAATGAAAAATATGGTAAGTAATTGTGTGTGCGCTTAAGGAAAAAGGAGTTATACATACAAATAAGGAAGAAAATAAAAATTAAGTTAAAGTTGAAGATTTGCAGGTTTTTCATTATCAGGAAACTGCTTAACAGTAAATATCATGCCCATGAAATATCTGGTTCAGATTATCAATGTCATCAATCTTAATTGTGTCTCCGTTCATATGTTTTTTAATATATACGCAACCCCTCATAGTAAAATCAGAAGGCAAAAGTTGTTCTTTTTTAGATTAATTTTATTATATTGAAGCATAATTTTTGGTACGTTTAAGAAATCCTATTGATTATCTTGATTATCTGTTCTTTCTTGTTTACTTTCTTTTATGTCTGTAGACAACGCGGGTAAGCATGTTCGAGTACGATTATTTGGTTTCGAAGTTAAGTATAGGCTGCCATCAACCCTTTTGGTTACTTCTCTATTTCGTTTTTCAACACTCACGAGACAAATGTATACTTTTCTGCTGTTAAAACTAAAAAAAATTGGGTTAGCGAAATTTAGAAATCGCAAAAACGAAACAGAACACAAAGCAAAACACACACACGATCACAACGCAATGTAAAGAAATTCATTTACAGGCATTTGCACGAAGTAGCTGCTCAAAATGGTGATGAGTGTAGTTAAGATAATGCAAAATTCAAAAAGGACCATTTAGACCTTAATTGCAAAAAATTATATTTGCTTCTTAAGTTTTATGTTATTATAAATATTTATTCGTGTAATATTATTGAATATTAAATTTTTGGTTCAATCTGAGTCAATATTTATGGAATTTATATAGAAGTACACTGTCAAACATTGTTCTATTCAAAGTAATTTTTTTTCGTTATTAGATTTCAATATAATATTTCCTGTAAGAATAATATTAATAATAGTAAAAACACTTATAATTCTTTATGCACATTAGAATCATAGCAATATGTATTTAAAAATTTTAAACATTAAAAAAATTTACGCATAAATAGGGAAATATCAAAAAGGGCATTTGTGCTACATTGCCACTCAAAATATTTATTTCTTTCAAAGATTTTAATATTAATAATTAAAGAAAATTAATTTTTTTATATACAAATTTAAAGGATTAAATATACGATTAATATATATGAATGTACCAAAAAGGGCATTTGTACCACCTTGTCACTCAAAATACATATATATTATTTATTTATTTTGTTTAATGTTTTTGTGTACAATAGAATTATAATAATAAGTATGTATTTTTTATAAAATTATTTTTTATTATTATTTTATAAAAAATGAAAGATAAGTTATGTAGAAATTCAAAAGTTTTATATAAATAAGCATGAAAGTACCAAAGAGTGCTTTTGTGCCGCAATGCAACTCTACATACATAGTTCCATTACTCATGTTCAAATATCACGTAAAAACGTTAAGGAATTTTGTTTTAAGGCTCAGTTAGTCGACCGTAACGGAATGTAACGTAATGTTCCAGTAACGTCTACTTAACGTAAAAATGTATATGCAATTATACAACGTAAAAATTTGTCATATGTTTTTAAGTAAACAAACCAAAAAACTAAATTTATTTAGAATTTAGAAAATATGTTTAATTGATTTGAGTTTCTTAAATTTTTAAAGACTTTATTTTAATTTTTTAAACAATTTTTTTTTTATTTCAAAAACTTTGTTTTCACAACTTTTATCGCATTTAATATGGCGCCTTTTCATTTTCTTTAAATTAGCTGTTATCAGCTGTTAATTCAGTGTTATCACCACAGAGTTTTTACATTCATTTCAATGATTTTATATTTATTTAAAGGTATTTATTAAAAGTCTTATGTATTGTTTTTGTAGGACAGACAATTTCACTTTCGCAGAAATAGAAACATTCAATTTTGTTAGTTGTGAAATTTTGTTGTTTGTGTTTTACTTATCAAAATAAGTTAATTTCCACCTTTTATTTAATATAATTTAAACACCATTTCTGGAATTTGTTATTCGAAATATAATATTTATTTTATCTACTTTAGTTTTAGTTCAATTTAACAATTTAAGTTCGCACTGCTTACCGACGAGGATAGCTTCAAACAACTCATAACACTGACTAAATTTACTTAACTTACATATGATAATTACTAAAAAAAAAGAAGAAATCTGCCAAAATGTAGAATATTCTCACGATTCATATTTACGGGTGATTTTTGAGCTATTATCTTTTTGGCAACACTCGTTTAAACAGCTCATACACGTTTCGTGTTTTGTTTCACTGTCAAACATCTTCAGTTTGGTCTATAATTTAACCATGAATCGTCTTACAAACGATCAACGCTTGCAAATCATTGAATTTTATTATCAAAATGCGTGCTCTGTTAAGAAAGCTCATCGCGCGCTTCTTCCATTTTATGGTCAGTTTAATCAACCCACTGAAGCGGCTATTCCGGCTATTGTGACTAAATTTCGCACCGAATTTACATTGTTGGACATTAAACCACCAAAACGCTTACGTAGAGTGCGAACTGAAGAAAATATCGCAGCTGTATCGGCCAGTGTTAATGATGACCATCAATTATCGATTCGTCGCCGTTCGCAGCAATTGGGCCTCTGTTACTCAACAACGTGGAAAATTTTTCGTAAGGATTTAGGTGTGAAGCCTTTCAAAATACAGCTGGTGCAAGAATTGAAGCCGAACGACCTACCGCAACGCAGAATTTTTGGTGAATGGGCTCTTGGAAAGTTGGCCGAAGATCCACTTATTTATCGAAAAATTGTGTTCAGCGACGAAGCTCATTTTTGGCTCAATGGATACGTAAATAAGCAGAATTGTCGATTTTAGAGTGAAGGTCACCCAGAAGCATTGCAAAAGCTACCAATGCATCCAGAAAAAGTCACAGTTTGGTGCGGTTTATGGGCTGGTGGCATCATTGGACCGTACTTCTTCAAAGTTGCTGCGAATCGTAACGTAACTGTGAATGGTGAGCGCTACCATGAGATGATATCAAACTTTTTTGCCCAAAATGCAAGAGCTTGACTTGCATGACATGTGGTTTCAACAAGACGGTGTCACATGCCACACAGCACGCGTAACAATGAATATATTGAGAGGCGAATTCGGTGAACATTTTATTTCACGTTCGGGACCGGTAAATTGGCCGCCTAGATAGTGCGATTTAACGCCTTTAGACTATTTTTTGTGGGGCTATGTTAAAGCTCATGTCTATACAGATAAGCCCGCTTCAATTGAAGCATTGGAAAACAACATTGAAGCATTTATTTGTGAGATACCGGCCGAAATTTTGGAAGAGTATGCCAAAATTGGACTAAGCGGATGGACCATTTGAAGCGCAGTCGCGGTCAACATTTGCATGAAATAATCTTCAAGCATTAAATTATATGGACCGTACTATCGATTCAAATAAAGATTCCATGCATTTTTCTGAATTTTATGTGTTTTTTTTTAAATTTTCCTATATCTCTTAAAAAATCACCCATTATTACAATTCGAGAAAATATCGATTCGATCTTGTGACAATACGATACGAACTAGAGAAATTATCATTCGAACCTGTGAGATTATCTTTCAAACTATGACAAAATTACATTTATCCCGTTGTTCTTCTTCGATTTATAATAAATGAAAGAGAATATTAATAACTGTATAAATATTATCTGCAATAGTAACAGTGATGATCAAATAAATGTATTAAAGGTAAAAAAATGGAAAATAGATTATAATTGCGTTAACTTGTACAAGCAAGTGAAATCGTTTATCTTACATAAACAGGTCAGGTATTTCAAAAACAGAATTTATACGAGTGTAAAACGTTTTTATCTTTTCTGGTAAATGTTAAATGCTAACGGAAAGGCATTTCGAACGCTTGTGGATATTTAATTAGTTAAACAGGGAAAATTATACTTTTATAATTTAAAATAAATATATAACTACCTACATAATGTAACAGTAATATAGTGCTCATTTTATTTTAATTTATAAAAGTTAGTAATGAAATAAATTATAATTTTGGTTTTTAAAATGTGAAGTTTTATTTAAAGAGAATTCCACATACAGATAAACATAACATACGTACAAAATTTAAATTATGTTTATAATTTCAATTTTCAGTTTGGGTGGTTTCAATATTGACACGTTGTTAACACTGCTAAAAAGATGTCACGTAAAAATGTAAGAAAATTCTATATTTTACAGATTCTTACGTTCCGGTTAAGTTACATCTATAACCATTCTTATTGCAAAAACGATCAGCTGTTTCTTACTGTTGCGGTTACATTCCATTACGATCGGCTAGGTTAGGTTAGGTCGGAGTGGTAGCTCTGATATCAAAAAGCTCACTTGAGCACCAAGTTCTACCAAAACCAGGAAGAGGAAGAAGTTGGTCAGCGCAAGGGCACGACTATCCTACGCTGGAAAACTAGCCAGAAAGTTTGATAAACGAAGCAATATCCTTGACATCAATAGATGATAGCTCCGTCAAGCTGACAATAAATGGAGAGCCAATTAACCTATATCTGCACCTCACAAGAAATGGGCACTTACAAAGAAAGTGGATAACAGTCTCCTCTACCTCAGCGGATCTGCATCTATGGCAGAAGTCGTTAAATGGGAGCCGCATCCTTTCCGCGTGTATACCCATAACACAATGACCTGTAAGCATGGCCACTTTGATTGAGATAATGCCACGACCAAGTCCAAGTAACTGGTTGGAACGCCTTCTACCCATCAGGGGCCAGGTAAGCCTAGCGGTGGAGCAGGACTCCTCATTGGCCCGGATAGGTAGACGTCTAGAAAGAATTTTCGCCCAATGGCCAGCTTGACCGAGGCGAGTGGCAAACCCAAGTCTACTGTATAGAATTCCGGAAGGAGTGAACCAGCTCTAGCGAGTTCATCGGCCCTGCAGTTCCCCGGAATGTTACTGTGCCCAGGGACCCAGACCAGTGAGACACTAAAGCGCCCAGAAAGAAGGTCGAGACAGCGACGACATTCCCTAATGATCCTGCACTTATTCACAACACCCGACAGAGATCTTATGGCGGCCTGACAGTCAGAGAAGACCGAGACGCGGGTAAAATGAGCGGCCCGGTAAATGGCTATCACCTCCGGCTGGAACACGCTACAGTAATCCGGCAGTCGGAGAGAGATGCTTAGGTCAAGTTGAAGTGTTGAGGTACCAGTCATCCCTACTCGGAATCAGAAATTGAAAACCCTCTCAAGACAGTATTCCGCAGGGAGATAATAGATGTTCGATGGGGCCACAGGATCAACCTCCAAAATAAAGGAGTGACCAGACCGTACAATGTGGCAACGAGATAAGGCATTAAGTCTAGTCGCAGCAAACTTAGCTGCCTGCTTAGCGAGAAGCATAGTAGGAAGCCAGTTCAGCATTGCGAACAGGGCCTTTGAGAGGTGGTGCGCAGAGCACCAGTTATATAAATGGCTGCACATCTTCTGACCTTGTCAAGAAGTCTAAGGTTGTGTAGTTTGTTCAGAGCAGTCCACCAGAAACCAACACCACATAGGAGGCTGGATTCAATAACCGTAGAATAAATCCAGCGCATGATCCTTGGGCGAAGACCCCATCTGGTTCGCAACCGCTGCAGCAGTAAGCAGCAGAGGCCGCCTTACGCGCCCTAGCAGCCAATTTTCCCCTCCAGTTTGTTTTGGGGTCGAGGATCAGGCGCAGATATTTAACCTCGGGACTCAACGTGAGTTTGGTCCCACATATGCTAGGAAGGGTGAAGGTCGGAATCTTATATCTCCCAGTGAAAGGGATCGTATCGGTCTTGGAGGGGTTAATAGACAATCCAAAATCCCTACACCAGTCCAGTACAATCGAAAGCGCCAAGTTCAACTTGTCCGACAGCGTCTGCGAGCATATTCCCGACGCGGCAATGGCAATGTCGTCAGCGTAAGCTATGGCGTTATTATCAGATGATTCCAGCCCTCTTAAGAGTGAGTTGATTGCAAGATTCCAGAGAAGTGGAGATAGAACACTGCCCTGCGGTGTACCTCTGCAGACCATTCTCTGACAATGTGTGGCCCTCACTGTGGAGGTTCAGTTCGATGAACCAGATCAGATCCTGTCCCAGGTTGAGAGAACTAAGAGCCCTAACTATAGCGCCCCGGTCAACGTTATTAAATGCACCCGCAATTTCCAGAAAGATGGCCAGAGTGTATTCTTTAACATGCGTGGACTTTTCCACCCGAGAGATAAGAGAGTGTAGTGCAGTCTCCACTGATTTACCTCTCGTATACGTATGTTGGGAAGTGGATAAAATTTCTGGATCAATCGAGGCCCTAATATGAACATCAAGTACTCTTTCCACTGTCTTCAGAAGAACGGAACTCTGACTTATTGGTCTATAATCATTTGCCCCAGTATGGGACGGTTTCCCAGCTTTGGGAATGAAGATCACCCTAGATTTTCTCCAAGGGATATAAAGGAGCCTGATACCAGGGTTGTAGATGGCAAGCAACCAAGGGAGAATTATCTCCTCCCCATATTGAATGTCACCCGGGATAATATCATTCGGTCCTGGGGTCTTGAATGCTTTGAAGGACCTAACAGCCCACTGCACTTGTCCAAGGGTAAGAGTTAAGGGGATCAGTTTCCGAACGGTGGTTCATTAACCTGATAAAGGGCCTGACCGCCAAAGCCGACACTTCCTGGATAGTGAGTGTCGAGGAGAAGCTCAATCGTCTCCAAACTGGACGTAGTCCAGCAGCCGTCAGGTCATTGGATGCAGTCAAGGGATTTGTGTGAATCTTAGAATTTTTCGAAGACGGCTAGTTTCGGCAGAGGATTCCACACTCGCACAGTAGTTCCTCCACGAAACCTCTTGGTTCTACCAGGGCAGTTTTCGCTTGCTCCTATGGGCAGAGCGTTTGACGGAGGATGTGGCTGGCGCCCTAAGCGCATCTGACAATGTTTCCGCAGCCCTATCCACATCAAAACTGGGGGTTGAGGGAAGGCTGTTTCGCAGTCTCTCTCTAAAAATGGCCCAATTAGTGTTCCTCCTATTGACCGGAAGGGTCGGCCCAAGCGGAGGCTCTTCCGTGTCGATAATGAAGGTAATGTATCTATGATCCGAAAAGGAGCATTCATGAGAGGCAAACCAGTCTCTAATGTTGCCACAAAAATCGGAGCTGACCAGAGTGATGTCCAGCACTTCCCTTCTATTCGAAGTAAGGAAGGTTGGTTCATCTGTCCGATATAACTAGGTTATTACTAATAATAAAATCAAAGAGGCACTCACCACGTTAGTTGGTACCGGAACTGCCCCACAACGAAGGGTGGGAGTTGACATCGGCTGCGATAATGACCGGAACCCCGCGAAGTCGCTCATCCGACACCAAGCGACCAATGGATTCCTGTGGGGGAGAGATCCCATAGTCATGCGCCAGATATGATGATGCGATCCAGAAAGTCATCGAGTTTATCTCGACGACCATGTTGACGGTTTCCTTGTGGCTGAACGTGTGGAGAAGAAGAACATTAATATAATCTTAACCAAGACACAAGACCTAGGCTTACCTGAGTTTCGAATATATGCTATGAGATCATCCGTTCCGTTGGTATTGAGTCCACAAACCCTGCCGTCTACGACCCAGAGTTACTGGACCAGAATGAGCGCCGGAGGCTGTTTTGGAGTGTTGTAGGTTAATTTGGATGACCCTCTGCATCGGAAAGAGAATCAACCATTGTTAAATCTGCGTCCTCTTCGTCCGACAACAGAGAGGTTAAGCCCAAGTCAATGTCTATGCCGTCGAAGAATTCCCCTACCAGCTCAGAATTGGACTTCTTGCTGGCTGAGGAGCATCGAGAGGTTTCGGGTAGGATCAGAAGGGGCAGGGTCCTGTGGGAAGGGTTTCGATGGCACGGGATCTATGGGGACGGGTTCTATTGGGGGATGTACGACAGAATGGGAGTCCGAATTATAGATCCTTAGCGCAATTGAGCTAAAGTCATAGTTTATAACGCCGGAAATGACTCCTCATTCAGAATGATCACCGTCTTGCGGTAGTCACCCCACTGGTCAGCAACTTTTGCCACCTTCCAGTTGTGAGTGGACAGATGAGTGTTGCTGGCCTTGAGGATCCTAAGTATGGCTTTCGGGTCAGATGGTTCAGTGGGGATTCTCGCTTTGGATCTGGGACGGTTATGATTCTGGTCTGGAGGGACGGAAGCAAGCCTAGCTGCCAGACTTCGCCAATCTTGCTGATAGCCGAAGACTAGCTGCCAGACTTCGCCAATCTTGCTGATAGCCGCCTTTTAAAGCTCCATAGAACGGAGGTCGGAGCAGGCTACCATTTTGATGCGCCCTTGGTACCACCCTGCATAACAACAGCTGGGTGAAGGGCGGGATTAGGTTCCATAACCTCGAGGAGGAAGTCCAGGAGCGTGTGTTCCACCAACTTCTACTTAGTGGAAGCGATGGAACTATCAGGGTGGCACCGGTCGATGACCGCCCAGGTAAGACCTTCCTTTAACACCTCACTGAGTGGCTTGGAAGGTTTGCCGGGGTCAGGACGTCTAGACTGAGTCGACGATCGAGGTTTCGTAAGGGGGGCAGTTTCGGGTTGGCAACCTTCGAGCGTTTGGGAGCGTTTAGCTCGATAGATCTTTGCCTCATTGAGCCGTCTCTGCGGTGATCGGAGAGGCGGAGGGCGATCATTTTGATGGGCCTTAGCCAAGGCCAGACGACCCTTCTCATCTTCTGAAAGGAGAGCCGGTCAGCTAACTGAGCCTTTATACAGATCCTTCCGTTTTGTCAACGAGACAGGTGCGATCCCACATACATAAACATACTACTATCGCAAACCATTGAACTATAATTATTTGAAACATTTAGAACAAGATTGCAATAAATTAACAGCAGTGTTTGCGCTGCATATGGGTTATAAAATGAATGGTGTTGTGAATGTAATTACTACTTTAAAAGTAAATTCTGAGAACAGATGTAGAATTAAATATAAATATCTATGTAGGTTTGTATTCCACACTTAATGTCCTTTATTTGTATTCGTGCTTAGAATTTATGGTATATCTTGTAAAAAAAGACTGATTATGATGACATGATATCGGTACATAAAGATTTAATAAATATTAACAATTGATTTAGAATGTTACGTTACCTTACAGTTTAGATTATTACACAAATTACCTGAAAATTACACGCAGAGAGTCAAGGTATAGACTTGTACATTTATTTTTCTTTTAATTTCAGAGGTTTCGTTACAGAACTTTTCGATGTAATTTGTAAGAGAATGGGCAAAGGCCTAATTTTAAGTGTTTTAAATGTAGGTATAATATATTTCCATATGTCGGAAGCGACTAAAATAATTCCTATATTAGGACGGTTATAGAGAGTGATAAAAAAATTTTGTACTTCATTTTGGTAATCACCTGAAAAAAAAAAATAAAAAAGGTAAAGATATGAAATTTTAATACAGCTAATTGTGCAAAAACTTTAAACGAACTCTTTTAAGTTGGCATACACTTTTATTTAGTACAGATCACATTGCACCTGACAAGTTAATTCATTATATTTATTATTTTATCGTAATTTGCAATTATATCCTCATATAACTACAAAGAGCAAAATACATACAAGTAGTATATATATTGTACCAAAACAACGTTAAGGGAGACATTTTTTTCTAATTTCAACTTTATTTATTGAATCTTGCTTATTTTATTAATTCTTAACTGTTTCTCAACAAATTGTTATTAGTTAGCTCAAAAATCTTATTTTTAGGATTCTCATTAATATTGACTCAAAAACAATATTCAATAATTTGATTTCAAAATATTTTTCCCTAATTGAGTTCTTTGAAATGGATACATATGGTGTGCATTCTAGTGAACGAAAAATTTTAGTTGGTGTGCCACAGGGTTCAGTGCTATCTCCAACTTTATATGCAATCTATATATCAGATTTAAAATTATTAAAAGATCATACTTCGGCGTTATATGCTGATGACACTGCGCACTTAGCAACTGGTAAAGTGTCCAATGCTATAGTCAAAAAATTAGAAAATGTTCTTTTGCACACCAAAAAGTTCTTTTTAAGATGGAAAATAAAAATTAACGATTTAAAAACACAGGCAATATTATTTCCTTTCAATAAATCACCAAAGCGAATACCTAGTAGAAGACTTTCCATACAAGGAACAGATATACCTTTTCTAGATTCAGTAAAATATTTGGGAATTACTAGATACAAAATTAACTTTTAAGCAGCACTTTTTATCCATTAAACATTGAAAACAAAATATTACTATACAGAATGTGTATTAGACCAATATTGACCTATGGATGCCAAGCATGGTCAACTTAATGTGCAAAAACCTATTTACAGAAGCTGCAAAGAATTCGAAACAAAAACTTAAAGATCATACATAATTTACCTCGAAGATATTCTACAGCTCGTCTACATAGAAATTACAACGAAGACTTGATTGCAACGGTATTTGATAAACTAACACAAAAATGAGTTTTTCGTGACTGTCATGATAAACGGACGTTTAGCGGCAAACAAGTTCTTTTTTGCGGTTTGGCAAAGTGTATTTTTTGTGAAAATATATTTTGGATTGTAAATTTATTAATTATTGAATTTAATCATTGTCTAAAAAGAGAAAGAGACTTTAAAAACTAAATTAATAGCAATGAGTGATCATTAAGCTCAAAACTCAGATGCTAAAAATAACAAAAACATTATTATTATTAATTCAAGTGAAAATAACAAAAGAATATTAAAAAGAAAAAACAGTGTAAACAATGAAACAATGGCAAAACTACAAATATGTAACAATTATTACTCTATTCTTGACAATGACAAAGAATGAAGTGAAGAATATTTAAAAAATTCGAACATGTACAAAATAACAACAATATAAACTCACCAAGTACATCGCGTAACGGTTCGCAAAATATTAATTCAAGAGAAGAAAGCAATTTAAACAATAAAAGTACAACAAGCAAACTGAGTCAAAATTACAAAAATATTCCACCACTCAATATTTATGATGTGGATCGTAATGAACTCATTGAGTTTATTACTAAAGGACTCAAAATTAAACAGTTTAAAATTAAAGAATTTAGAAGCAAAAAAATAGTTTTGTTCATGTCTACTCTTAATGACTACACTAGAGTCAAAGCTTATTTAAAAAAAACCAAAACAAAGTTTTATACATTCACAACCAAGACTCAAAAACAAAAACCTATTTGTTAAAAGGTTTAAGTAATACAGACCCTACAATAATTTTAAATGAACTTAAAAAATATGAAAATGAAAACTTAAAATTTATCAAAGTTAGTCAATTTTCGACTAAAAAATCATCTATGGATAGTTATAGTTTGCCAATATTTATAGTTCAATTAAGTAACGAGAGTAAAGTTAGTGAATTGAGGTCAATAGGGGGGCTAATTTATAGATGCGTTCGTTGGGAGACCTTAAGGAAATTACCCAGTGCAGAAACTGCCAAGGTTTTAACCACAGCGCTTCAAACTGTTTTTAGCAACAAAATGTGTGAAATGTAAAGAGCAGCACGAATTTGGTAAATGTCCCCTAAATGAAATTCCTAATGTGTATAAAGGATGTGAGAAGTACAAGGAAACCCAACAGATGCTTTGAACTAAAAAGCAAAGACTTGTTCAAAATAGGTCACAAGGAACAATATATTCGTCTACTATACAACCAAATGTGACATTTGCAAGCGTTTTGAGAAACGACAATAATAGAAATATAAATAATACTAACCCAAATAACATACCATTAGAAGAACTGAAAAATGTAATGCAGAATCTAACTAACCAAATCATTAATTTGCAGAAGCAAGTTCAACTACAAGCATCGAGAATTAATTCCATTTTCTCTTTGTTAGGAAACTAATATTAGAAACGTAATAATGGAGGACTATAATATACTAGAACTAAATTTACTAGAAATCAATGTAAACTCTTTAAGAGGTTTAAACAGGAGATATGGTTTGAGTAAATTTTTAGATCTCCATAAACCAGATATTGTCTTATTAAATGAAACTAAATTAAATGTTAAACATAAAATTAATTTTAAAGGTTATAATACTGTACGGAAAAATAGATTACATGCTAAAAGAGGTGGAGGTACTGCAATATTAATTAGAGAGAATATAAAATATGAGAACTTCAATAGTAACTCAATAAATTTATTTCAATGTCTGGAAACATGTATTCTTAAGATTCCTTTGGTTGCGAGTAAATTTCTATTTATAATTGCGGCATATTATCCTTCGGGTAATAATGACAATTTTTTCAAAGGGAAATTTCTGAAACTTTTTCAAATTTTAGACCTGAACAATCCTGATAACTATTACATTCTAGCTGGAGACCTCAACTGTAGTCACAGTGACTGGGGTAATGAGTCTTGTTATACAAAGGGGAATATTTTGAAAGAATGGCTGCTATGTAATGAATTTGATTTTAGATGTTGTTTTTATGTTTCGGTTGAACCACCCTTCCCAAGAGGAAGGTCATATTTGGACATATGTATTGCTGGCTCTCGTTTGAAAATACATAGGGAAAATAATAGTCCCAATTGCTTGAAAACTTTAGATTATGACAGTGATCATAACGCTATTCAAATACCGGTCGTAGGGACTGATAAGGACCACCCCCTTGCCTTCTTCAGGGCTTCGCCCAGTTTTCGGCTGAATTATAAGGTACTAAGTGGAAAAAATTTAGAAGTAGTATTTTGAAGGATTACAATGATAATGACAAAGTTCCGAATGAGAGGAATCTGTCTAACTGCGAAATTGTCTATTTTCTTCTTAGGTTGAACACGTTCATTAATACTGCTATGGAAAAATCAGTCCCAAAATTAGTGTCTCTGATTCAACCTCGAAATTTACAAATAATATTATAAGGAGATTACATTCTGAGAAAAGCAGAATTTTGAGCAAAATAAAGCAATATAACAGATTGGAAATATTTTTGACACCAACTGAGCGGAATTTGTTGAAGATAAAATTAAAGCTAGTTAGGAAATTAATTCAGGAGAATCTTTCTCTGTCTGTTAATGATTATTTTCGAAAGAAATTAACTGGCATGGACAATAGGAACACATCTCATATGTTTGAATAAGTTAGGAAGCAGTTTAGACACTCACAATTTGTTAGTATCGATTTGCTTAAGATTAATCAGGATGAGGGTAATTTACTGGAAAGTGGTGATATAGTTGCAGGAGAGCTGGAAAGAGAAGTAGGAAGTAACAAACTCATTTTAAGGAATAAAGATCAAATTCTGAACCTAATTGGCGCATTTCTTGAATCTTTTCACTCTTATAAAGAGAGTGATATGGATAACAGTGTACACCAAAATGCGGATGACTTATTCTTAGAATTTTTGGAATTAAAAAATGAATATGAAAGAAGTCATTCGACCATCACCACATTTGGTGCGGATAAAAGGGCCAATGATTTGTATGGTTCTTCCATAGGGAACTTTTTTATAACAAGGGATTCAATTAATTATATTTTTCATAAATCACGGGGAAAACTATCATACCAAACTTTATATTGAAAAACGTCCCGAGGGAAATTAGATATGATTACTGTGCTCTCTTTAATAATATGCTCAATAATTCATATTTTCCAAGAGCTTGAAAAACTGCGAAAGTTGTGATTTTACCGAAGAAGGATAAGGATACTAGTAACATTAGGAACCTCCGTTCGATAAGTTTGCTACCGAATATTAGCAAAATTTTCGAGATGTGTATCAATAATTTGTTAGTCAAATTTTGCGATCAGGCTAAACTGGTTAATGATAGACAATTCGGGTTTAAATTTAAACATTCCAATATACATGCAATTCACTACCTGGTTTCAAATATTTACTGGAACTGTAACAAATCTTTATGCACAGGCGCGTGTCTCGTGGACTTCGAAAAGGGATTTGACAGTATTTGGCTTCCAGGACTAATATATAAACTGTTAAATTATAAAATGCCCTTTAACCTGGTTATTCTTATTCATAATATGCTGAGTAATAAGAGATTTCGTGTTTATAATGGGAACAGAATGAGTAGCAAAGCATTTACTGTGGTTAATAGCTTACAGCAGGGGACAGTGAACTCTCCAATTTTATTTAATTTGTTTGTTATGGATCTTTTGGAAGGAAACGATAATAAGGTTGCTTTTGCTGATGACATTATGTTGTTTCATTCTGACGATAAAATTCAGAAAATCAATGATAAAGTACAGACGTATTTCCATATGGTCGAAGGATATGCTATTGACTAGAAAATGAGAATAAATTTCGAAAAATGCAAAACAATTCTTTTTCGTCCTCCTGTGGGCAAGTGCAATTTTAACATTAGAAACAATTGGAGAAAATTTTGGAATAAAATCTTACTCTAATACAGCTATACCAGGCAAACAATCTGTAAAATACTTGGGTGTTAACCTTGACAAATTTCTCTATTTCAATAATCATATTGATATACATATAGATAAGGCTAAAAAGGCCTTTTTCGTGTACAAAAGACTGTTTTTTTCTAAACATATTAATCCTACGGTTAAACTTATCTTATACAAATCATTGATTAGACCCTTTCTCACGTATGGTTGTCCAATTTGTTATAATGTCTCGCCGTCATATATGGAGAAAATTAGAGTATTTGAGAGAAAATGCCTTAGGGCTTGTACTTCTTTGTTTAGTTCACAAGATAGTTACTTTACGAAGTATGTGTCGAATGGAAGATTATATTCCAAGGCAAAAGTTGACAGGATTGATAACTTTATCATTCATTTAATCAGAGATCGTGAATCACTGGAATGCACTGAAAATAATCTGATTATGGCCCCATATTATGTGGGGGAAGAATACATATATAGAACTATTCAAAATGGATATGTTCCTCCAGAGACCTTTTTATACCTGGATAAATATGGATATATCCAGAATGAAAGGGGCCTTCCAGTATTTTACTATATATACCGCCGGACCACTGATAAAGCAATTACATGCAAACAAATTACAGCGGGTAATAAGAGTTTTGATGATAGCATGTATCTTAAGAATACAAATATGTTTCCAGACATAAATTTTAAAAAATATTGGTGCTTTTACCTCTTGACTTTGTTTTTTATCTTTGTAATAAATAGGTAATGTTTTTTCTATTTTTTCATTGCAAAGTAATTTTTTTTTCTATCGAACTATTATTAGATAATAGAACTAAAATAAGTATTATTAAAATGTATTAAAATTAAATCTAATACGTATATGCTTGAGCGCCCAATTGGGAACAGTGCATATTTATTTATTATATATTTCCTCCATTTGTTTATTTTTTTTAGTTTAATTATAAGGTATTTTTTTGGTAAATAAACGGATAACTAACACAAAGCTTCGAAGATCGTAACAGATATTCAAACTATGATTTAATAAGAAATTTGCATGTTTAGCTCTTTTCTATCTTCATCTTTGAAGATAACAAAAGGGGTAAAATAAAAATTTCTTGTATTTTTTGTTTTCAGAAATAAGGTTTTTGCCTTAAGTTGTAAATACATGTATTATAAATGTTCATATCATAATTTTTAACTCAAATATTTTTACTAGATACAATACCTTTAGTAATATCCCACAAGTTGTTAATATATTAAGATTTTTTATATTTTAAATCTGTTTGTAATGATAGTAATAAAAATTAAAAAAATGGATACATTTCATTACAAATTTGCTTAGTGTTAAAAAATGCAGAAATTTTTCTTTTATTTTTATATATGATTTTATTTATTTTTTAGTTTTTATACATACATAAAATTATTATATTTTGTTTCAAATATTAATATAATATTATAATATTCAATTAAATATATGTATATAAAGTGGGAGGGTTGGAATGCATACAAGCAAGGTAAAGTTTCTGACTGTGGTCAACGTGGCGACCATCAGGACGATCGTTGTCTTGCTGTATTCAAGTAGACATGCAGCCTCCCCGTGGACCCTCACGGATAGCATTCTAGCACCCGCTAGATGTTAACTAATGCGTGCAGCTAAGTCCAATCCCCTGGACGTTAAATTTGGGTTGTGCGCAGGGCTTGGAACCCACCACGTAAAAATTGTCTCCAATGAAATGTAGGACGGGCATCACTGCCATACAGGAAATGCGATTTATGGGACAAGGATGGAAAAGGCTGGCATATTGCGATGTGTATTACAGCTGCCAGGATGATAAGCACGAATTCAGATGCGGATTTGTGGTTAATAAGAGACTTCGCCACCTTGTCTCTGGGTTACGCCTGTGAACGATAGAATAGCCACAATCCGCATCAGGGTAAAATTCTACAATATCAGCCTTATTTGTGCACACGCCCCGACAGAAGAAAAGGATGAAGTGGTTAAAGATGTCTTCTACGCTAAACTCGAGGACCTATATGATAAGTCGCCCATGACGCCAAAGCCGTCCTCGGAGATTATTATGCGAAAGTCGGGCGGGAAGGTATCTTTGGCCCAACTGTTCAGCCTCCACGCGGGCACTACCTCCAATGATATGAGGCTGATCGATTTCGCCGCGCGTAACATGGTAGAATGTGGCACCAAGTTTCAGCATCCCGACATTTACAAGGCCACTTGGACGTCCCCCGATCGATCAACATCCAACCAGATTGATCATATTGTGATTGACGCAAAGCACGTATCCAGTGTACTTACATGTGCGCACATTCAGAGGACCAAACATTGCCTCGGGCTACTACGTTGCCGCAGCCAAGTTTCGATTGCACATTAGCGCCTCGAGGTCTGTGCGCTCTAGTGCAATGTGAAAGCTGGACGTTAAGAAGATAAGATTACAAAGGATAAGCTCCGTCCTTCCCTATCTAACTTCAACGACATTGGTGGACTGTGGGCCAAAATCTCCACTCCTTGCGCACTACTGCAGAAACAGTCCTTGGTTCCGAGAGCCCACCCCAACGAAATCAATGGTACGTACACCGCATATAAGAAAACGTTGTAGTTAGCCGCTACGCGAGCCATTGTCGAGAACTATAAAGAGATGAGAAGGTATAAGAGCCGCCTTTTCAGAGGCAAGAAGAGGGAACAGGAAAGGCGTGAGCGTGAGGAAGTCGAGATGTATAGATGTAGGAAAAACGCTCGAAAATTCTATCAAAAGGTTAAGCGTCTAACCTAGGGTTATAAGCCCGGAGCATCTTCCTGCAAAAATGAGAATGGAAACTTGGTAACAAATCCGCAGGGGTGCTGAGGTCGTGGAGGAAATACTTGTCTATTTTGCTACAAGGCGATGACGACACCAATACCGCCTTTAGAGATGATGTTCCGAACTCGACCGATGATGACGGCGTGGAGATTCCGCCGCCTAGCCATGAAGAAGTCAAAAAAAAAAATAAAGTTGTATGTCCTGATGTCCTGCCCGCTGAATTGTTTAAGACCGGATGTAATGAGTTGGCAGGCCGCACGCACCAGCTTATTTACAAAATATGGCTAGAGGAAAGTATGCCTTCTCCCTATCGCATATAAGGTTCTTACAGGCGTATTGTGTGAACGACTGAAGCCTCTCGTCAAAACACTGATTGGACTTTATCAGTGCGGCTTCAGACCTGGCAAGTCCACCATCGACCAGATCTGTACACTACGCCAAATCCTGGAAAATACCCACGAAAAACAAGTCGACACACACCATCTTTTTGTCGAGTATAAAAATATATAAAATATAAAAAATAATAGAGCCATCCACAAGTCCTTACAACGCTCCACTCTTATTAGTACCTAAGAAGGGACAAAGTGATATAAAAAATGGAGACTAGTGGTTGATTTTAGGAAACTCAATGACAAAATAGTTAATGACAAATTTCCACTAACACGTTTAGATGATGTTCTAGATAGACTAGGAAGAGCTAAATATTTTTCCACATTGGACATGACAAGTTCCTTTCATCAAATTGAGCTCGATCAATAGTCAAGACCATTTACAGCATTTTCAACAACTAATGGCCATTACCAATATACAAGATTACCTTTTGGCCTAAAGATATCTTCAAATAGTTTTCAGAGGATGCTAACGATAGCACTAGCTGGACTAGAATCCGAAGCTTTCCTGTATGTTGATGATATAATAGTTTTTGGATGTAGTTTGAAACATCACAACAATAATTTGCGCAACGTTTTCGATAGATTATCTAGATATAATTTAAAATTAAATGCGAGCAAATGCTATTTTTTGAAATCAGAAGTTATATATTTGGGACATTTGATAACATCGAATGGTATTAAACTAGACAAAAGCAAATATGACGTAATTACCAAGGATCCTACTCCTAAGAATAGTCATCAGTAAGAAGATTTATAGCATTTTGTAACTATTATAGAAGATTCATTAAAGATTTTGTGAATATTGCAAATTGTTTGAATGATTTATTAAAAAAGGAACAAAATTTGAATGGACGGAAGAACGTCATAATGCGTTTGAAACATTGAAGAACAAACTTATTGAACCCCCTATCTTGCAATATGCAGACTTTGACAAAACATACATTCTGACAACAGATGCATCAGATTTTGCACTAGGCGCAGTTTTGTCACAGAGTCCAATAGGAAATGATTTGCCAATATCATATGCAAGTAGATCTTTAAACAAACACGAAAAGAATAAACCTGTGATTGTGAAAGAATTGTTAGGCATATATTGGGGTATACAATTCTTTAGACCGTATTTATATGGTAGAAAATTCACAGTTGTGACAGATCACAGACCTTTGATTTCACTATTTTCGCACAAAAACCCGAACTCTATTAACAAGGATAAGACTGGAACTTTCTGACTACGACTTTGAAATAATACACAAGAAAGGAATAAACAACACTAATACCGATGCATTATCAAGGATAGATATTGATTCTACTACACTAAAGAGTATGATACCATTGGAAAATGACGAAAACGTAACGAAAACATTAGTAATTACAAGAGGTATGAGTAAAAAGTCAAAGAATATTATAAGAGATAAAAATGTTATGAGTGAATCTCATAAGGGGACTGATCAACTCCATATGTGAGATTGCACGTCAATAAATGGTATAAAGCGCGCAACGAAATTAAAATTTATATTAGAAAAAAGGACAGAAAATGATGTAAAAGAATTATACAAACATATAGTAGAATATTATAAAATGAATAATGAAACACGTGTTAGATGTAGCGATAATCCAAAGTATTTAGGTACTCTTTTGGAGAAACTATCATCATATTTAAAAAATACAAGAAACAAGAAATTTGCAATCGAGAGAAATGATGCAATATTTGATATAATACCCGCGGGTGAATTTAAGGCCAAATATAACAAAGCAAACAAAAATAATAAAGATGACATAATTATATTACTATACAAAAAACCTCAGAATATAACAAGTGAAGAGAGAAGGCAAGAACTAATAAAATTATACCATGATACACCCCAAGGAGGACATTTCGGAGTGAAGAAAACTTTACTAAAATTAAAGCAGAAGTACATTTGGAAAAATATGAACAAAAATGTAAAAGAATACGTGTCTAAATGTGACTTATGCCAACGTAACAAACAGACTAGACATACAAAGGAACAATTAAAGGTTACAGAGACGCCAATAGATAGCTTCAAAACTGTAGTAATTGACACTGTAGGTCCTTTACGTCCAATAAACAATTTTAGATATATTTTAACTATGCAATGCGAATTAACGAAATACATAGTTGCATGTCCCATAGAGACGAAAGAAGCAAAAACAATAGCCAAAGCACTAGTAGAGAATTTAATACTTAAATATGGTTTGTTTAGCACACTAAAATCAGACAACGGTACAGAATTTAGAAATGAATTTTTAAGGGAAGTATGTGAGTTATTAAAAATTGAACAAAAATTTTCCACACCATATCATCATGAGACATTGGGTACAGTGGAGAGAAATCATAGGGTTCTTAATGAATACTTTTTGTCATTTGTACAAGATGACAGTTGGGATAAATGGATACCTTACTATACCTTTGCGTACAATATAACCCATCATGTAGATACTGAATATTCACCTTTTGAACTCATTTTTGGAAAATTACCAAGTTTACCCGGAGATGAAGTCATGAATCATCCAAAATTTACAATTATGAAAATTATGCTAATGAACTCAAGACTAGACTAAAACATGCTTTGGAAAGTGCCAAAAAGTTAATAGAGACTGTAAAAAACAAAAGTAGTATGGACTCATTAAATAACACGAACAACATAGAACTAAAGCTGGATTCACCCATTGTTTCGGAACAAAATGCTTGTTCCGGAACAAATTCAGTTTTTTGAGAGTTTGTTCCGAAACGATTCACCCACTTCGAACAATTGTTCCGTAAAAACAATGCTACCATATGAAATATCTTTGTAAACGATGCGTGTTAATTTTACAATTAGGCAGCACAGTAGCAGATGATTGCAATTCGTTTGTTTTCTTGGCTTGAGTGTGATCATATTTTTAATTGTGTTACAAAGAAATTGTAAATTAAAACAAATCTGAAATTGTTGAAGTGAAAAAAATGAATAATAGTGGATATTATACATACATAAATAGATACATACAAATGTACATATAATATGATGTGGCAGCTCAGTTCAACTTTACTTAAAAAATTAAAGTAGCTGGCAACATAGTTCAATTGTTTCGGAACAAAAATTAAAATTAAACCAATTCGAGCTGAAAATGTTCCGAAGCAAGCTTACTCTCTTTCGCTCTCTCTCTCAAAAAGAGAAACGTCAAACTACATATAAAAAAATTGTTTCAGAACAAAAATTTTGTTCCGAAGCAATGGGTGAATCCAGCTTAAAAGTAGGCGACTTAGTTTTGGTCAAGGCTGGAAATAGAAGAAAATATGAACCACCTTATGATGGACCATATGAAGTAATAGATATAGATGATTCAAATGTATTAATTAAGATAAAAACAAATATAAAACCAATTCATAAAAACAGACTAAAAAAATATAAAGTATAAAATAAAATGGTAATGTAAAATAATTCTTAGAACACTAAAAATAAATTTAATAATATATACTTACATTAAAATTAGAATTCATAATTATTCAAAAAATCATCCAATTTATATTGTATAGGTTTTTCTTAAGAGCGGAGGTGTAGTGTGTTGGTCACACGTATCCACCGTTGTATGTTGGTTACGTTTGTGCTACCTAAAAATGCATTTTGATACATTCCTCAATAATATAAACAAAACTGTCAATGACCAATGGCACGAGGTATCAAATTGCATTATAAAAATTTTCAGTACGTAATAATTGTAAAGTAGCAAAATGCTGACCACTCTATGTTAAGTAAAACTTAAATTAGGTCATAAGTATTATGTAAAGAAATTAGACTTAAGTAAAAAAAACTAAATTAGGTTATAAATAGTAATATGTAAGAAATTAGACTTAAGAAATTTGTTTAAACAGCTGTAAGTTGATTGATACAATTTAGAATAAAATTGATGATCATAACGGCTCTTTAGCTGATAAAGAATCTTTTTTATTCTCATTTAAACTGCGGCTTATTAGCCATAACTAAGCGGCGTGCTCGCCTGCAAAACCGAACAAACACAAAACTGACCGACACAAACATTACATTCATTACACAGTCTTTGATAGGGATCGTGTTTTTGCCGCAATGCCTGAGCTCGGTATACCTGCGAAGCTGATAAGGCTATGCAGAATGACGTAGAGCAATTCCTGAAGCTCCGTCAAGATTGGAATGGACCTCCCCGAGCCTTTTGATACCGTGCGAGGTTTCAGACAAGGTGATCCCTATCATGCGGCCTCTTCAACTTCGTCATGAAGAGTGTTCTGCGAAAGGCGGAAGCACTATTTATCAAAAAAGTGTCCAGTTGCTTGCGTACGCTGACGACATTGACATCATAGGGCGTACCAAGCGAGATGTTACTGCTGCCTTTAGCGCATTTGTACGGGTGTCTGCTAAGATGGGTCTGGCATTAAATAGGGCAAAACAAAGTATATGTTATCGACAAGTAGAGACGTGCAGCGTATTGATTCTCAAATTACGGCCGATTACTATACTTTTGACACAGTCAAGGAATTTATTTTCTTCGCCCCGCCGTTACGACCAAAAATGATATCAGACAGGAGATCAAGCTCAGGATCACTCTTGCCAACAGATGCTAATATGGTCTCAATAGGCAATTGAGTAGCAGAGACCTCTCTCGCACGACAAAACTAATGCTCTACAAGACTCATCCTACCCGTGTTCCTTTTTGGCGCAGAGGCATGGGCCCTATTAAGCACTGATGCAGCAGCCTTGAGAGTATTCGAGAGAAAAGTCCTACGTAAGATCTTCGGTCCAGTGCAGGTGGCCATGATTTACGCATCCGATCCACCAATGAGCTGTATGAGCTCCTCAACGCTATAGACGTTGCGCAGCGTATTAATATTAATATCAAGCAGCTGCGCTGATTCGGCCATATCCTTAGAATGGAGGATGCTCCAGCGAGACGGGTATTTGATGCGGATATCTGCGTAAGTCGGCGAAGAGGACGACGTTGTATGCGTTGGAAGGACCAAATCGAGGAAGCCCTGTCATCGATTGGTGTGACCAACTGGCGTAGGCGTTAATCGGGTTGTTAATGTTGTTTTATCTTAAATTTTTACAAAATATTTTATTTTTATTAGGGATTTATTTGACCAAATTCAATTCAAAATTCGTTTCCAGTTAACATAAAATATATTTATTGAATTTAGGGATTTTTATACATACATATGTACATAAATTTGTATTGAATAACAAAAGCATAAAAACAACGATTATGATATATACGTAAACTAAAATACTAACCGAAAGTTTGTTCATTTACTATACAGTGATAAAAGAACTTTTGTACCTAGTTTGGCTTTTACATTCGTTGAGCTTACATTTACTTTTATTCTCTGTATTGTCCGGACAATGATGATTACCCTCGTATTCTACTGAAAGAATGGAATGGTTCTTCGACTCTTCCCAGATGTTATTAGACTTCCTCTATGCCTTAATTTAAACTTCTTGTTGGAGAGAGCAATACGACCATTAGCTGGTTGATTTCAAAAATAGCATGAATCCATGCATTAGTTTTTATCGTCGATATCCTTTCTGTACTTTAACCATGAGTTACAAAAAAAATAAGGTGGTCAAATATTTCCAATGTCCACTTTTTTTATCGAATGGCAAATTTACAGCTAGAGTAAAAAGTCCATTTTGTCAAGATCCACTATATTTTTGTTGTACTCTACAACTAATTTTGTTTGGCGCATTTTAATCTCAGAAATAAGGGAATAATTCAATGCCATGAACTAAAGAATCTTTGAGGTAGTCGGTAGTCCCACGGCCCTCTTTTTTAATTCTTTTTCAGTTTTAGGTCGACTTCCCCAAGTCAATTCTCTCTTATTGTTCCGTTGGCCAAAACTCTACTCTGACGCAAATACGAAATAAAATTTAAGGTTAAGAAATAATTGTCGAAATAAGTTTTGTGATTCTTTCGTTCAGGTATAGTGTCTGCTTAGTAAATAACTATATCGAAACAAAGCCCTAATGTTGATTCACCATTGTTCCATTGTTGTATATGTCGACATCATATACAACTTCCTCTGAACTACACAAACAATATATTTATGAGTTTGTTAAGCATATATTGTCGTTTTTTTATGGATTCATCACAAACATATTTGACTTCGGACTTTATAAAAACTATCATCTCGGTGCGACAGAGAAAATATATCCGAGTAACTACATAGCCTAAGTTGTAGATTTAGTTGAGTAGATCTCAAAAATACGTTTTTTATATTTTTCGAACCCTCCAAGTTTTATTTGACAAAAACTGTTTTTTAAACTTCTCATACAATATTATTTATTTCCGAACTATTTTTTAACTGAGAAAAAGCTTTAAAATGATATACATACACGTACTGTTCCAACTTTTATGTTCTAATCGGGTAAACTTGGAAAATACTTTTCCATTCTTAATTAGAAAATTTACAGCCTGGCTCCCGATGTCGAACGTGTTCGATTGATACGACAAACAGCTGATTTACGGCTCACTAATTCTTCCCAGTCAAAAGAAAAAAACTCGATCGATAACGTAAACATTTCAATACAAAATTGCGGCTCTGTGTTTTGTTTTTCTTATGTTTGTACGAACACAATTGCCAAAATCAGGCACATGTCTATTCATTGTCATGTTTGTAAAACAGTGCATACATTTTTAGAAAGAAGCAATAGAAAAATTAAAACTTGAAATAGAACATTATTGGTTTATTTATAGAATTTTTAAATCGAAATTGAATTACAAAATTTTATGTGAACTGTTTATAAAAAAGTAAGCTCATTTTGTCATGAAAAATACTTGGAAAATATTTAGTTTCCATGTCTAATACTATTTGTAAACGTAGGTATCTTTTCTCTCTTTTTAAACCAGTGTGGTGGATAAATGCTTTTATAATAAAGATATAAATAAAAGGATTCTTGTAACCGGCAGTGTTTGCCGTTGGTTACGCTATAACAATTGCCGGCAAAGTTGTTGCTGATTTGAGTCTTCATTAGAATCTGTTTTATTTGTGGCCAAAGGGCTCTTTTTATACAAAAATTTACATATATTCTATATTATTCTAACTTACTCTAATTTACATTCTATCTATCTTAATCCTATTCCATACATGTACTTACTCTAATTTCGATAGTCGCAACTTGAAGAATTGACCAATCATATTGTCTTCAAATTTATCAATGTCACTCAATCACCAATATGATCCCTTTAAACATTCGTCATAGTTCATTCAAGTGCAGCTTGATAGATTTTTGTTTATGGGTGTGTGTTTAGTGTTTTGTGTAAAGTACAGCAGTGTGTAATGAAAGAGCACACTACACCAGCGAGATTATATCTGTTTAACTTCAAGAGTATATCTGTTTTGATTGTTAGCATATCGAGATCTTTATATATGTTATTGCTTCTGTTACAAAAAGTTGCTCCTGTAATCCATCGTAAGATCTTGTTTTGGCTATTTAAAATTTGCTGTTAGTGAAACAGAGGCAATTTCTGATAACTGTATGCCGAATGTTTCTACCAATGAGCAAATGTATTTCTGTATAAAAATTCCAACTGTCTGATCGCTTTTCAAAACAATAATTTTTGTTTTATATTTTATAGATCATGAGTTTCTACCAATAAGCAAATGTATTTCTGCGTGGGATTTCCCACTGTCTGTTCCCTTTTCAAAACAATAATTTTTGGTTTTATATTTTATTCAATTTGATCTTTATGAACATAAATTTAATTCAATTAATTTTTATTAATTTTTATATTTCAAGTTTCATTGAATTCATTTTATTTTTATATTAAATAGAATTAACAACAACAATAAAAAAAATGAAATACACCCATTTATTGTGTGTTGGTTGTTAGCTTTGTTGAGTAGAATTCAAAAATCTTTTTTTATATTACTCGAACTCTACAAACTTGTCTTATTTGATCTATGTGGGCTCTATGCAGGTAGTCCTTACATATGAGAGTAAATTTAACCTACATGGATCAAATATAAAGCAATACGTTTGGCGTAAGCCAAATACTGAGTTTTTGCCTAACAATACTCAGGCTATTTTCAAGCTTGGGGGAGTGTCGGTACTGGTGTAGGAATGTGTTTCAAGTTTGTTTTAAAACAAAATGTGAAGCAAAGTGGCGATAAGTTAAATCTATTGGATGCATTTGTATCTACCAGGACAATGCAACGAAGCACACTTCACGTTGTGAAGCTGTGGAAATTTTGTCCAAAATTACTCCAAATACCGGCACAGTTCCATGATCTCAACATTAACAAGCATGTTTGGGAAGAACTCGCCCATGAATTTTATAAATCCACTTTCATAGTGGAGCAGTTGAAAGAAGGAATAACACGAGAATGGAACAATATAACTTGCGCGCAGAAACAAGTGGTATGAAGGTGAACTTCATCTCTGGCGGAGTCGACTATTGTCGAATACTTGTTGAAAGAGACCTCGTGGCAGCGAAGCTTTTAAACGATGAAAGAAAGAAATTAATGGATAATTAGAACACTAATTCTAAGTGTACGGCCTTAGAAGTGAAACACACGAATTCTCAAAGAGACATTGACTGGACTACAAAAGTCTACGCCGACAATTAGAAATGGTAGTGTGGCTCTCATTATATCAGTGAATAAGGCGGGATCTATGATACGGTGAAATGACCGTCATTTCGATGAGTTTTACGTTTCTTCAGTTATCAATAAATTCGAGTACAAAACACGTTACTTTAAGTAACTTTTCAGATGAAGAATATCTTTGTATCATACCCAGCAGACAAATATCCTCTCTGCTGTAAGAAATACGTTCACTTTTCTTGTTTTCAATAATTTTTGATACGTACGTGGCGCCATGAAACGTGGTCTGACCACTCCTGAATCTCAGCTATTTTATTCGATACAAAAGTCGTTAAAGAGGATGAATGCGTTTTTATCCTGTGCAGTGTTATTTCCGAGTCTGTCCAGAAGTAAATATTTTAATATTGAAATTTATCATACGCTTAATTCTGTAGCATATATAACATCCATATATATATATATATATATATATGTTTGCGAGTCAAACGCTGTTGTCCCAAGACTAGTTAAGGTTAAATACAAAGTAGTTTCACTTGAGTTTAACTCACTGCCTAGACTTGAACTACGCGCTACATACCTGCCAGCTGTGCTACAGAATTAAGCATATGATAAATTTCAATATTAAAAATGTTTAATATATATATATAACATCCATATGCTCGAATTGAAGCGTCAGAATGAATTTGTATTTGAAACATTTTAGACGTTGTGTGAACGAATCTTGGGATTGTAATTGAACCAACTTCCGGTTAATCTTAAAGAAATTGATGCATGGCAGTCAGGCGTTTTAATCCACAGTTCTTGCATAATAGTCCAAGAGGATGCAGTAGTCGAGAAGTAGCTGATAATATGCTTTCCTGATAGTCCACTCCCTTTCTTTGGCTGCATCCCTTTATGACTAATCTAGACTTATGTCGCACTGTCTCACCATCAGCAAAAAAAACTTAAAAAGAATGAAACGCACCCAATATATGATCTGCAACTTTTTATGCATCGCAGAGTCACAGTTGAAGAAACTCATAAGCGATCTGGACCTGTTCAGTGTTTAAACTGCCAGGAATATGGGCATACCAAAACCTACTGCAAGTTACCTTCAGTTTGTGTTGTATGCGGCGATCTCCATAACTCGTCCAAGTTCGACAAACCAAAGAACGACACCACGGTTTAGAAATGCAGCAATTGCGGAGGCAACCACACTGCCAACAAAAGGGGTTGGCCTATTTTTGACGTTGTTAAACGTTCCACGGCCTACAAAACTGTATCCACCCCTGCTCAGCCAACAAAATACCTACTCTAAGTAGTCCGCCACAAGCACAAGCAGTCACCAGCCAATTTTCGTATGTCAACATTTTGAAATCTAATCAGCTAACAGCGTAAAAAGAGACACCAACTAACGAACAATCAAATTCCAATTTCAGCCGTCTAGAAGGGATGATGGAAAAACTTTTACAAACGATGAATCACTTCATGACGAGTATGAGTAGTATGATGCAGGAAATGCAAAAAATGCAGACTTCGCTTCTGCAAGCCATACTAAGCAGGCCATGAACTCTTTAAGAATATATTTCTGAAACGCAAACGGCATTCGCCAACATAAAAACGAATTAGAATGTTTTCTAATTAACGAAAAAATAGATGTCATGTTGATTTCTGAGACCCACATGACATCTAGAAGCTTTTTTCAAATACACGGTTACTCTTTTTATGATACCAAGGACCCGACATGATCTATCTTGTGGTGGCTCAGCATTACTAATCAAATCACGTATTAAACATTATTTACTGTGCGGACTTTCTGAAAATTATCTCCAAGCGACAAATATTTGTATTGAAATTTTTTATCACAAACTCGTTATTTCCTCTGTATATTTTCCGCCCAGATTTTCGATAACAGAAAATCTGTATCTTAACTACTTTAAATCATTGGGTCCTCGTTTCATAGAGGCCAGTGCCAAGCATACATTCTGGGGCTCTCGCCTAATCAGCCCAAGAGGTCGTACTTTGTATGATACCATTTCCAAAATGGATTTGAATATCATTTCAACTGGGAAACCAACTTATTGGCCAACTGACCAGCAAAAAATACCCGATGTTATTGACTTCGGCATAGCAAAAAATATACCGGTTGAACTTATCCAAACTGAAGCTTCACTTCATCTTCAGATCATTCACCCACAATCATCACCATTTGCACCCCTCTGCAAATTGAAGCAGATGATTTATTTTTTGCCAAACGCATAAATTGGCTAAAGTACAAAAAATATATTAGCAACAGAAGACCTATTGCTAAGAACTCCAAGGGATATTGATACTGCTATTTGTAGCCTGAATGAACAAATGAAGCAAGCTTCCCATAATGCTTCTTCCTCCTATAGTCAGACCAGATGCACCAAAGTTTTTTCGACAGATATAGAACAACTTTTGGCCGAAAAAAGAAACGCTCGAAGAGAATGGCAACTGCACAGATCGCCACAGCTTAAAGCAAGATTAAAAAATTGTACAAGCCAGCTCAGAAAATTATTACAAACGCAAAGAGAAGCGTCTCTAAGGAAATTTTTGCAAAGTCTAGATGCCACAGAACAGTCAAATTATTCGTTATGGCGTGTAGCTAAAAATTTAAAAAGACCCATAATGACAATTCCCCCACTGCGTGATCCCAGAGGAAGTTGGGCGAGAAATGATACTGAAAAAGGTAACCTGTTTGTTAGTCACCTAAAAAATGTTTTTACTCCCAATTCAAATATTGACATGAGTGGCTCGACCACCTGTAAAAATAACATTTCAATTCAAAGATATTGTGAATGGTATTGACAATTTGAACGTTAAGAAAGCTCCTGTAATTGATAGAGTCAGCAACAAGATGATTATTGAGTTGCCCCGTATAGCAAAGAAAATCATTCTCTATATTTTTAACGCGATTTTGCGGCTTGGATACTATCCGCCAGCATGGAAAGTTGCTTTACTAAAAATGATTACTAAGCCTGGAAAAGATCCTACGAAAGTGGAATCTTATAGGCCAATAAGTCTATTACCAACTAGTAATTGTTAATCAACAAGCTGACACCAATATTGGATAAAAACAACTGTATTCCTAATCATCAATTTGGCTTTAGACGAGAACATAGTACCATTGAGTAAACTCACCGATTGGTGCGAGTCATACGGAAAACGCTTGAAGAAAACAAATATTGCTTGAAGAAAACAAATAGGCCTGTTGACAAAATTGAAGCAAATCTTGCCAATAAACCACTTCAACCTATTCAAAAAATACATTATCGATCGACAGTTTATAATTAAAGAAGGTGATTATTTAAGTAGCCCACAATCAATAAAGGCTGGCGTCCCACAAGGTAGTATTCTTGGTCCTATCTTGTACTTGTTATACACTGCAGATAAGCCAACAAGCAGTACTATACACACATTAACTTTTGCTGGTGACACAGCTTTTCTTTGCACACATAAAAATCCACAAGACGCCTCAAGTCAATTACAGCACCATGTAACCCAAGTCGAGATATGGGCTAATCAGTGGGGAATTAAAATCAACGAACAGAAATGCGTCCACATAACCTTTACCCTACGGAAAGAAACATGTCCATCCATCAGTATTAATAACCAGATGGTGCCACAACACACTCATGTTAAATATCTCGGTATCCACTTGGATAGACGTCTCACATGGAAACATCACATCGATGCAAAATTGACCCAAATGAAACTGAAGGCAGCTCAAATTAATTGGCTTATCGGTAGAAACTCCGTCCTTCGGCTTGACTGCAAACGTTTAATCTACAAGTCAATATTGAAGCCAATATGGTGTTATGGTATCCAGTTATGGGGCACAGCTTCTGCATCTAATATTGAAAAAATTCAACGCCGTCAAAATAAAATCCTACGAATGATAACTGGTGCTCATTGGTATATAAAAAACAGCAAAATCCATAAAGATCTTGATGTCACACTGGTCAAAAACGAAATCTCAGAACACGTGATTAAGTATTTAAAGAAGCGGGAAACACATCCCAATCCTCTCGCTCGAAACATCTTACAACATCATGGACATACCCGCTTGAGAAGGAGGGATACCATCGCTCTCGGATGCCCAACTTAGAAATACTGCGCTTTATTTTTATTTTCTATTTTTATAAGAGTTGAAAACTAGATTTTTGTCTGGCATTGCATTTATTAACTATAGATTTAAGATTTGAATACTTATTCTTAGTTCATAAATAATGAAGATACAATAAAAAAAGAAAATTAAAAAAAAAAAACTGTTTGATGTCAATTCTTCCACTTTTGCACGTTATGCTAATTTTTGCATAAAAGCAAAAAACAATACAAATTACTGCAAAAAACGATACAAATTCTTTTATTTTCCAGTTTAATAATTAGAAGCTGTCAGTAGTGATTTTAACTTAATTATCGTCTATATTAAGAATTGTTCTTATAATATTAATAAATTTAAAAAAAGTTAGTTTTGAAATTGAAAATAGAAAATTACAAAAAATGGCAAACGCATTGTTTTTGAAGTAGATTATTGTAAAATAATTAACAAAAACAACATTATTGTTTGCGTTTGCCATTTTTTGTAATTTGGCTTACCGATTGTAAATTTGCAGCTAGGTTTGGTACGGCTTGCACGTCTTTGACAGTAATCCTCTCTTCTTTGTTGTTGTTGCAAACACACAGTTCAATGTCTCCAACACATACGACGTTCAGCTTATTGTTGTCAGCAGCCGTTACATACATATTCTGCACTGGCTTTGTGTTTTTAATTTTAATCTTGAAAATCATGTGATTTGTCGAACCACTATCTATGTAATAGCAAAGAATATGGATATAAAGAATGCGCATCATGTAGAAGTAAAATTTCTTATGGCGGGTCGTAACATCACGACCCGCTCTCACCAAATTTTTTTTTAAATCATTTCTGGGTGAGGGGAGAGGAAGACAGAAGGAAAATTAACACAAACAAAGAGCGTAACAATGTGTTGCTCTCATCGTACGTATGTACATGTGTATGTATTCATGTGTTTTTTGATTTAGTTGTCGATCAGACTGCGACAAGAATACATGTACTGCGGATGCTTTATCATTTTATTTCAGAATAACACTCGAAGAATATTTTGTGTTAAAAATGTTCTATGTCATTAGCTGGGCGTATTTTATTTTTTATTTTGTCCCATAGTATATTTTTTTAAATGCTTTGGAATGCTCGTTTTTTTTTTCTTTTAATAAAAAATGGTTTTTTATTCTTTTTATTTTTATTTATCTAAAAAACATGGCCTAATTTTTAAGCCAAAGATGGTGTAGAACTTGTGGCTAAGGAAATAATTTTTATTCTCGGTGTTGTGCCTTTGCTTGTTGTACAAAAAGTGATTTATTTAAAGCAATATACTTTACATGTCAAAATGTCACAAAATTATCGTAAGAGAACAAGGTTGCAATGAAAAGTATTAAACAAAAAGGTACTAAATAGTAAATAATTTCAAAAGTGATGGAACATTCCGGCGGCGTTGAAAGGATCCACTTTCAATATCCTACGAGCACTGCCAGTTTGTGAATGGGTCGACGAATAACTCCCTTTGCTGTTTTGATATCAGCTACTCGTATTTTCTTGTCTTTCCCAGGTATAGTTGCCACAATCCGTCCCATGAGCCAATGAAGTGGAGCAAGATTATCTTCGTGAATTAGTACGAGTGTTCCAGGCTTTAAATTTGGTGTTGTTTTAAACCATTTCTTTCGTTGAATCATTTCATTCAAATAGTCCATAGACCAAACACGCCAGAAATGTTGTTTAACAGCAGTAATACGACGCCATCTTTCTAGTGAACTGATGTCTTCACAATGAATGGATCGTTTTGGAAGAGCGTTGAGGGGGCCACTGATCAAACAATTCCCAGGTGTCAGCGCTTCGATATCATTGGGATCGGTAGATAACTCTGCAATTGGTCGAGAATTCAGAATAGCTTCTATTTCTATTAAAGCGGTAGTAAGTTCTTCGAATGTTAGTTGTGCTCCAGCTAAAGTGCGATACAGATGGTTCTTAGCACTTTTCACAGCGGCCTTCGAAATGTGGTGCCCTTGGTGGGATGAAATGGAAATTTATGAAATTTTTCGAACAAAAATTATTTAATGAAACTTGAAATTGCTTATTGAGAAAAAAATTTTTTAATACAGTTAATTTGTTGTTGGCACCAACAAAGTTAGTTGCGTTGTCGCAAAAAATGTCCGAAGGAAGACCACGTCGACCGATAAGTCGCTTCAATGCAGCACTAATTCAATATGACACTAATTCAATATGTACCGCCTTTGTTGCAAAGCATATAAAAATTGCACCATAGCTTTTGATAGGTCGTTTGCCCCTTATTTCGAAGTAGGTGTCTATTGGACCGAAGAAGTCGATTCCGCAACGTTGAAATGGTCTTGCTGGGGTGACGCGTTCACGAGGAAGGTTACCTATTACTTGTTCCATTAGTTTAGGACGGTATCGTATACAGCTTATGCATGAATGAACTATCTTTCGTGCTATAGAGCGGACGTTGACCACCCAGAACATTTGTCTTGTAAAGGTCACAAGTGCCTTTGGGCCGGCGTGGTAATTTGTTACATGAAGATGTCGAATATAGTGCACAACAAAATTGCAGTTTGGCAGAAGAATTGGATGTTTCCGATCTTTTGGTATATTTGCATTTTCTAACCTGCCTCCTACGCGAAGCAAATTAAAATTTTTAATCTTGTCCAGAAACAGCCCAAGCGACTTGAAAAATGTTTTTATTTGTAGGTTTTTGTTAAGGTAATTAATTTCTTCGGCAAAGTGGTGCTGCTGCAAATTCCAAGCTATACAGTGTAGTACATGGAGATGAATGTCTGACGAAAATTCCTTTACGCCACGAATAAATTGGAATAATAGCGCAACTATGCGCACGGTTTTTAAATACGAGCTTACTCTTTCGCATAACTCTAAAATACAATTTTCTTTGATTTCACATTTGAAAACGGATAATCGAATCGCTGTTTTTACGATGTCTTCATTATATTTATCAATTGGCTTAGGCCATTGTGATTCATCATGTTTTAGAAACTCTGGCCCTGAAAACCATGACGATTGGTTTAAGTCATCAAGAGAGCAACCTCGAGAAATGAGATCAGCCGGATTTAGTGCTGTAGGTATATGACGCCATGATGCATTAGTGGTAATTTCTTAGATCTCAGAAACGCGATTTCCAACGAATGTCGTCAGCGTTGCCGAATGTAATTGTAACCATCGCAAAACTACTGACGAATCAGTTCAAAAAAACAGTCGCGGATTAAAGGATTTCAATAATGGAGCAATTTTTCGATACAAAATTGACAAAAGGTGAGCTGCAGAGAGTTCCAATTGAGGTATTGTACGCTTTTTTGTTGGGGCAACTCTGGATTTTGCTGCAAAAAGTGTTATTTTGGAGTTATTATGCATGTTTCGGGCACACATGTATAAACAACAACCGTAAGCACGTATGGACGCGTCGCTGAACCCATGTAGTTCGATTTCGGTGTAATTGTCATCTAAAACGAATCGAGGGATGGAAATTGCGTTTACATTATTTAGGTCGTTAAGGCACTTCATAAATGTGTTCTTGATAACTTCCGGAACCTTTGTGTCCCAGTCGTATTTTTGTAACCACAGGTCCTGCAATAAGACTCTTGGAACTATTACAAGGATATTAACCCCAGTGGATCGAAAACAGACGCTGTAAGGGATAATATAGCTCGTTTTGTATAAGTTGAAAATTTCTGTTCTGATTTAAAGGCAAAAAGGAACTTATCTTTAACTGGGTCCCAACTAATTCCGAGTGTGCTATGGATTTGTAGCTTTTCCATGTTCATGCTTTTTGGTAAAACGCCATCCGATTGGAAGTCCTCGTGATTGGATTGAATTTTTGCTATTTCCAATCCACCTTTCGATAAAATGTAAGTTATTTAATTTCTGATTTTTTGTAACTCCTCTATGGTGTCTGCTCCAGTTAACAGGTCGTCTACATAAAAATGGTTTCGGATTACTGTAGCACCAGTTTTATGTGAAGTTTCGAACTTATCCGCTAAAAAATGTAGGCTGTGTATAGCTAAAAAGGGTGATGCTGACATGCCGTATGTAATGGTGTTTAGCTGGTATACATTAACTGGTTGACTCTCATCAGGTCTCCATAAAATTTGTTGAAACGGCCGATGTGCTTCATCCATCAAAAACATCCTGTACATTTTAACGATGTCACCGGTAAGAGCATATTTGAAAAGACGAAAACGAAGCACTTGAAGAAATAAGTCGTCTTGTATTGTTGGTCCCACGAGAAGAATATCGTTTAATGATTTGCTGGATGAAGTTTTTGCCGAGGCATCAAAAACAACTCTAAGCTTTGTAGTCGTACGGTTTGGTCGAAGGACACAATGGTGTGGTATAAAATAGTGTGGAGAATACATATTTGGTTCAGGAACGAGTGACATATGTCCCATTTGTTCGTATTCAGTCATAAATTTTATGTATTGTGTTTTCAAATTCATATCTTGTCCCAAACGACGGTTAAGAAGATTGAACCTCCTCAATGCTGTGTTATATGACGATCCTAAAGAAGTAAAATGTTGCTTGAAAGGTAATTTAACTATAATTCTTCCTTCAGAGTTAGTTGTAACATTTTTAATGAAATGTGATTCACATAATTGCTGATCTGTTGTCCACTTTTTTGCTGAAGGTAGTACTTCTTCCATTTGCCATAAAAATTTTATTTGTTCATCGAGATCGTTTGATTCTGAAGTTAAAGCCATGCATTTGTTCACCGAATGTTTAACATCCGTCGTATACCGACCAGTCACAATCCATCCGACTTTAGTTTCTTGAATTGTAGGCATGTTCGCACCGAGACTAATTTTGCCTCCACAAAGTACGTCAAAAAAGTATTCTGTGCCTAGTAACAAATCAATAGGCTGTTGTTTATAAAAAATTCATCAGCCAAATCGATTTTTGGAAAATCCCAACCACTAATGTTAATGTTTCTGGATGGTAAATATCCGGAAATACGATTTGTTATTAATAAGTTCAGAGGATACTCATGTGAGTTAAACCGAGATCTTACAGTCGACGTAACTTCATACATTATATTTGAAGATGTGCCTCCCACGCCAGAAACGTTAACTGATGTTTTTCCACGTGTTAAGTTTAACATGTTGGCAAATTTGTCTGTTATTAAATTTACTTGGGAGCACGAATCCAATAATGCACGACCTAGTTTGTAACCACCTGTGCCATCTGAAACTAGAATGACGGCTGTTGCGAGAATTACACTGTTCGATTGATCGTTGATGTGAGTGTTGACAGCTGCTTCAGAAACAGGAGTGGATATAGAAGTTGAATTTACTTGAGTAGGTGGTGATTCTCTATGAAGCAGTGTATGGTGAGAGTGATTGCAATATTTACAACGATATTTGGATGTACATTTAGCTACGTTATGTCCAGATGATAAACAGTTTATACAAATGCCGAGTTTTTTAACTGTATCGAATCGCCTGGTAGAATTCATGGATTTAAATTGTGGGCAGTTGCTGCCCCAATGATCTAATCGTTTGCAAAAAACACAACTCTTCTTAACCTGAGTCATAAAAGAATGTCTTTGTTGTTGACGACGTGTTTCGGTACGCTTGTCGTTAGCAGTTATTGAAGAAGGGTTACTGGTCGATACTGTCTGGGGTTCAACCGATTTTAAAAATTGGCATCGGCGCTCCAAAATTTTAATAAATCATTCCCAAGTTGGTAAAGAGCTGAAATCAATAGTTTCCTTCCATTTCGAATTAGATTCTGGATCAACCTTTGTTAAGATCAAGTGAATTAACATAGCGTTACATATATCTTCCTGGGTTCCTAATGCTTTTAACGAGCTAAAAATTGCCGACGCATTGTCGATTAATGCACGAAGTAGCATAGCGGGAGGTTTGTTTAATGCAGGTAGTTCGTAAAGGTTCGAAATGTGCTCAAGGAAGATTAAAGTTTTATTATTGTAGCGTTCGTCGAGGCGTTTAATTGCCTTATTATAGTTTTCACCTGTTACCTCAAATGCACGTATAGTGTCGAGTGCTTGGCCAGATACACAATGTAACAAGTGATTGAATTTTTCAATGTCCGAAAGGGAAGAATCGTTGTGTACTAATTGTCTGAAAGTTGAGATAAAATTGTTGTAAGTGGAGTATTTGCCATAAAAATTTGGTAGATGTAATTTTGGCAACTTCGATTTTGTAGTTGCTGGCATGGCAAATGAAAATTCGGTTCCCCTTTTATAATTGTCTCCCATTAGGTCAATAATTTTTGATTTTGTAGCAATATATAGTTCCGCCAGATCAGCTCTAGCGTTATCATTGGGGTTTACAATTTCTATCTCACTCAACCTGCACTCAAGTTCCGATACACCCATTACCCCGCTCACTAAATTTTTTATACGCGTAACGTTTCCCCTTACAGACGTTCGCTGTCTCTGTAGAGATTCTAACTCAGTCATGTTATGTATGTAATTAATACTAAATGTATTAGTATATTAGATATCTTAATATTCAAAAACGCAAATGCTTTGATTCGTTGTTGTGTTATTGAAGGGCAAATGGTCAAATGTTAAATCATTACAATGTAAAATAACGGAGCTGCGGCTTTTAACAAACGCGGCGATAGTAACAACAATGACAATCCGTTAATGACTTTTCTGATTGTGTGCGTGTTTTTTTTTCACTTATTTCTTTTTCGAATTCTAATTAGACTTTGCTAAAGTTAATTTCATGTATGTTTACATGTAAATTTGTTGAATCGCATGTATGTTTGCCAAATATTGTGGTTTGGTTTGCAAATTTTCAATTGTACTGTTTGATTTAAAGTAGGCGTTGGCAAAATTCTTTTATGTAGAAATTTGTCGAAAAATGTTGAGTAGTATGTAAACACCCGTAAATATCTGTAAATACCTTAAATTAAGTTCCTTGGACGGTTTGGGTTCAGTAACGATCTCAATAGGTCTCCTCGTGCGGATGGGGTATGCCGATAAAATTCCTCGTGCGGATGGGTTTCTTTTTCCAATGAATCTCCTCGTGCGGATGAATTCTTGTCCGGCGGCGATAAGCTGTCCGGCGCTTCACAACTGATAAAAATATTTAATAAATTTGTTTGTACTTGGGTCGTGCCCCACGTTGGGCGCCAAAAAATGTAGAACTTGTGGCTAAGGAAATAATTTTTATTCTCGGTGTTGTGCATTTGCTTGTTGTACAAAAAGTGATTTATTTAAAGCAATATACTTTACATGTCAAAATGTCCCAAAATTATCGTAAGAGAACAAGGTTGCAATTAAAAGTATTAAATAAAAAGGTACTAAATACTAAATAATTTCAAAAGTGATGGAACAGATGGATAGCTTTATGTTCTTTTAATAATAAAATCGATGTTTTATTTTATTTTTATTTATCCAAAATTATTAAGCCAAAGATAGACAGCTTTACATATGTATGTTGATGAAATGAAAATAAAAATAGAGTATATTACTAACACTTTTATATGGCTGTAAATAAATAAATTCTCTCAACTTATTTTCTCTCTCTCACTCACTAATCCATAACCATGGGCATGTGTTAACCTAGAGGAAAATTGTTAGTAATAATGTCAAGTCTACTTATTAACCCAATGATATCTATATGTGATCGGAAAATATAGAAAAATTGTACTGCACTAAGACACCGTATTTAACTTGGCAAGTATTCTTCCAAAAATCGAAATCATTTCTCATTGATACTAGTGAATACTACTGTGATATTTCTTTGGGTGTATCATTGAAGTCTGAAAAAAGCGACATGAACCTTCTTCTTTAAAAACTGACAAGATTTTTACGCTCTTTTTAACGAACATTCTTGATGTTCGTGTCCTATGTGTGTAAAAAGCCGAAGATGTTCTTACCCTGAGGGTCATTGGTGCCGACGTTTGTTTTTAACACCGGAAAAATAAATAAAAAAGTGGTCAAACAACAAACAACGCATTGTTACGCTCTTGGTTTCTGTAACCTTCCCTTCTATCTTTCCCCCCGCGTCATAAAATATTTTTGAAAAATATTCCAAAATATGTTAAAATGCACATTCTATATACTTTATTTTCTTTGGTAATAGTCAGTCGGCGATGTTTTTGCATTTATACAAAGCGACGCTAGCAGAACTTGATTATGTGATTCCTTTTTCTCTTTTTTCATGCAGTCTCTAGCAAAGTGCCCACGCTCTTTGCATTTATGGCAATGAAATATTTTTTTTGCTTTTTGCATTCTTGTAATTGTAGTTGTTCTTTCCATTCTCTGTGTATAATGCATTTTCGTTATTGCTTCCTGCGTCGAATTTGACGTCTTGCAATAAAAGCGACTTCACTGAGTCGATAGTGAGAACCTTCTTTGAATTCTCTACTGCTAACACCAACGGCATATACTCATTAGGCAAACCTGCCAACAACTACGATGCGATAAGCTCTTCATCTAGTTTGAGTCCAGCGGTTTCGACTTTGACTGAGGTTAGTATCATTGCATTAATATATTGTTGCATCGATGGGAAATCAGCCAACTTTAGTTGAACAAGCTGCTTGAGCAATCCAACCTTCCTCGTTGGGCCTTTATCCTCATAAGCTTCCATTAAGCTATCCCAAGCTCCTTTTGCTGTAGTCTTCTCGGCGAGTATACCATAGTTGCTTGGATCTACCATCAAATATATTTCAGCTGACTATTTGTAATTTATTTTTGCATAATAAATTATAATTAAAAAATAAAAAAGAAATGAGCGCAAAACGCAAGACTTTATGGGGAAATAACCCCAAATTTAAAAAACCAAAGCCTGCTTTACCAAGCAGTAGTAATAGATTTCATTATCTGTCTGAAATAGATGGAGACGACGACGATACTAGTTTGGATGCTGGTCATGGCATCCAAGAGAAGCAAAAAGTACCAATTACTGTGGATAATTGTCACAAGTTCACTGACATAATGCATCTATTGGGTATAAACTGTAAGTACAAACGTTTATCTATTGGAACTAAGGTTTTGCCAAACTCTATAGTGGAATATGAAGAAGCTATTAGGAAATTAAAGCTAAGCGAGATAAAATTCTTTACACATCCCGTCAAAGACACTCAGAAGTTCAAGTTAGTCTTATTTGGCCTACCTAAACTTGATATTAAAACAATTCATGAAGAATTTAAATCAGGTTTTAACATGGATCCTGTTACTATTAAAGAAATTCCGACAGTTCGGTCTAATGTGGATGATGCTTTATACTGTGTGGAATTTGACAGAAGTCAAGTTTCAAAAAGTGAGGTTCGAAAAATTAGGTACTTCTACAATGTAGTCGTTCATTGGCGCAACCCTTTGAGGCGAGCTAAAGGACCCACTCAATGTACAAAATGTACAATGTATGGGCATGGATCTTCAAACTGCCATCGCTTAGCTGCTTGCTTGGGCTGTGGAGGTCCACACGATTACGCTGTCTGTTAATTAAACAAAATTCCTGACTCAGGGCCTGTAGTATACAAGTGTTACAATTGTTTAAATAGAAACTTAAAAAATTTTAATCACCGTGCGGACGATCCAAAATGTCCGTCCAGAAAAGAATATTTGCATATTCGACATAAAGTAATACAAAAACAACCCCCGAGCAGAGTTTCAAAAAAGTTCTCGAATATCTTTATCACATCTGATGACGACAGTTCTATTCATGCCTTAGAAGATCCTCTTCCAACGACTTTTGGTTCAAAAGGAAACGATCGTAAAATTGCATATGCAGAAATGGCAAAGTCCAACGATAAGTGTAATGAAGATGATATTTCTAATGAAAAAATTTTAGAAATTTATTTTGAAGCACTTGATGCTCTTCAAAAGTGCAAAAACAAATATGATAAAATGCGTGTTTTGGGTATGATGTTAAAACATGTCATATAAATCAATAAATAAACAGATATTGAACGTTATGCATTGGAACGCTAGGGGCATAACTAACAAAGCTACCGTTTCCCAGCTTGAAGAATTTCTCTACGAAAAACAAATAGATATATTATTTATTACTGAAACATTTTTAAATAAAAATCACAAAATAAAATTGTTTGATTATTTAATATATAGAGAAGATCGAGCAACACATGGTGGAGGTGTTTTAATAGCCATTAAAAAATCTATTCCACATCAGCGTATATCTAAAATCTCAACATCTACAATAGAAAACATTTCCATTATTATATCCATAAACAATAGACCGGTTAGATTAACTTCTGCTTATTGTCCAAAGTACAATACAAATTTTGTAAATGATATTAACAAATTAACTGCTGGAGCAGAGGAGTATTTTATATTTGTAGACCTCAACGCACGCCACACTAGTTGGAATTGCACACAAAACAACACCGCTTGTATAGCTTTATTTAATCACCAACTTATCTCTAATTATTATATTTATTCCACAAGTTCTTTTACTCGCTTCAGTCAAAACTTAATTCCGACTTAACCATCTGTCGTAGACATTATTTTGACCAATTCCTCACTGCATATATCTTCGCTTGTTTCACACCCGGGAGCCCTCCATTCTGATCACGTACCCATCTCATGCAGGATTCATGGTTCTATGAATGAACTTATTGAACAAATTCCTCTGTACAACCTTGCCAATTGGAAATCTATAAGCAAATGGGTTAATGATAAAATAAAAGAAAATAATATTCATCGTGCACTTGTGACAAGTTTAAATATAGAAGAGTTATTAAACAAAATAACTTACATAGTACAAGAAGCTGCAAAACTCATACCCCTCGGAGAAAAACAAATTTGGCAAAAAAAGCTTTCTCCAGCTACTTTATTTTTAATTGGCCAGAGAAACAAAATTCGGAGAAAAATACAAAGATGTAATATCCCTACAGAAAGAAATGTAAACATATGTATTCTAAAACAGATGAATGCTTTAATATATAGGCACGTGTTAAAAGATAGAAATAACAGCTGGTCCAAGTTTATTAAAAAGTTGCCACCGGGGAGCAAAAAATTTTGGAAACTTACAAAAGCAATGAGAGGAGAAAAAGTTAAAACTGAGTTTCTAATTGTAGATGGCGTTGAAGTGTACAACAAAATTGAGAAAGCAAACATAATTGCAAATATTTTTGAAAATGCGCACAAAACAACAATTGACATGATCTCTAAAGTACAATCTAAAGTGACAGCTCATATACTATGGCTAAATTCCCAAATACCGAACAATATAAATTTTACTACAAAGGAAGATATTGAAATGTTTACAAAGAAACTTAAAAATTTTAAAGCTCCTGGTATTGATGGTATAACCCCAATTATATTAAAAAATATGCCTGAAATATTTTTTACCTCAGTTACAAACATTTTCAACTGGTGTCTAAATAACGGTTACTTTCCTAATAGTTTCAAAAGGGCTAAGGTAATTCCAATTCTTAAGCCAGGAAAAGATCCAAATTCACCTAAAAGTTATAGGAGAAAATTGTACTACAACGAGTGTTAAATTTTACGGAGGAAAATAATTTAATAAAAAATGAACAGTTTGGATTTAGAAAAGAACATTCAACAGTTCATCAAGTCAAACGAATAGTTAATTTTATACAGGAAAATAAACGTATCAGGCGAAGTACGGGAATTGTGTTGCTTGATATTGAGAAAGCTTTTGACGCAATATGGCACAACGGCCTCATATACAAACTTAACCTCCTAGGTTGTCCTACGTACCTGCAAAAAATTATTAAGGGTTTCCTGACTAATAGGACGTTTATTGTAACCATTGATGGATGTAACTCCACAGAAAGAAATATTCGAGCTGGGGTTCCACAGGGCTCTGTGCTTTCAGCCATTTTGTATTCGCTCTTTACGTCCGATTTTAAAGTTTTAAAAGATCAACATACAGCCTTATACGCTGATGATGCCGCTATTATGGCAAGTGGGAAAGTCTCTTATGCTATAATTAAAAATATGAGAAGAGCTCTTGAGCATACCAATAAATATTTCTCCAAATGGAAGATAAAAATTAATGACACAAAAACTCAAGCTATCATCTTTCCATTTAATAAATCATATAAAAGAATCCCAACCGTTCCACTACACATACAGGGTGCTGAAATTTCTTTACGAGACGAAGTAAAATATCTGGGTATAACCTTAGATAAAAAACTAACTAATGCAATTTGGTATGGTTCTATGTTATACAATGGTTCTACAAAATTCTCACTAATGAAATCTAAGACAGGTGGGCATTTCCCATATACAAGTTCGAATGGGCAATAATTATGTGCTGTGGATGGTGTGGTATTGTAGCAATATGTAAAAATTTTTACCCATATGTCCCAATCTGATTTGTCGGATGAAATGTACGTCCTTAAATACTCATTTAATGTCCTATGAGATCTTTCAACTGTTCCGAGAATCTCGTGATGGTACGGAGTAGAGTTTGATTTTTCAACTTTCATTAGGGCGCATAATTCATGCAATATTTTGTTCATATACTCTGTTCCCATGTCAGTAAGCCATCGGACCATAAATTAAGACAATTCCTTCGAAGATTGCCTTTTCAACTTCGTTGGCGGATTTATTCTTAATTGGAATCGTTGCTAGGTATTTAGTCAGATCACACATTATTGTGCCCGCATATTCATTACCTGAGTCAGATTTGGGTAGGGGACCTATTGTATCGACGATAACGATATCGAATGCCCTTGCTGGTGTGGGCGTTATGGTAAGAAGTTCTTTAGTTTTAACGCCAGATTTTGCACCTTGAAATTCACTACAAGAGAAATATCCCCTGTCATATTTTTCCAGTGGTATCGTCTCCTAATTTTCTTAAGCAAACGGGTTGTTCCAGGATGTCCACTCCATGCTGGATCATCGTGATATCTCTTGATTATTCTAGCCCTTTACGAGTACTATTTTAAAATGTTTCAATATTCTATTACCTGTATTCTTAAATTTATCAATGTGCACATTATCAAACAAATTATCTCTCAATGATAATTGTAAATACGCGAAGCCATTATTACTAGCTACTTTTTCCAGCTTTGGCAATAATTGTTCTAGATCAATATTTCCATTAATAACATGGTTCTGCGATTCATAAAGTTTATTTTTTCCACGTTCGATAATAAAATTGTTATTTTTAAAATATTGTTACGTTTTTACCTTTTTAAAAACGTTTAAATATGAGTTCGTTAATTGCAGACAAAGTAAAGACAAATATGTGTTTAATTTCAGTTAAACTCTTTATTCTTTACACTACTTTTGTGTACCACCGTATACAACTTAACGATACAACAATAATAATCTGTTTATTCACTTTACTACTTCTTATCACACAACAATTCGCTTTACAACCACGACTTGTTTTGTTCATCGTTTTTAATGTTAAACAATATTAGGTCGTTTCGATTTGCGTAACAATATAAACGTGGCATTTTACAGTACTCTTGTGTATTGATGGCTTCAAATATATGTAGCATTTCTGATAGTATCTTTTTATCTTCTTTTCTTGTATCACTTGTTCTTCCCTGCTTATTTCGAGTTTGTAGTCTAGTAGTTACTTTAAAAATTTCACTTATATTTGTTTTGCAAATATCAGAGAACTCTATTGGCGATAATGCATCAGCCGCGTAGTTCTCTCTTCCCCTGATGTATTCAATTACAAAGTTGTATTCTTCCAGGTCCAGTCTAATGCGAGTTAATTTTGATGTGGGATTTTTCATTGAAAATAGATACATACATGAGTGGTCTGTGATCACTTCTGTCCAGAAATTTTCTATCGTAGATATATGGTCGAAAATATAGAATTGCCCAATGAATGGCAATTAGTTCTTGCTCTATGGTCGACTTATTGATTTCGCCCTTTGCAAATGCTCTGGATGCATACGCTGCGGGCAATTGAATACCTTGATATCCTTGACTTAAAACGGCGCCACATGCGTATTTACTTGCATCAGTAGTAATGCAATATTCTTTTTCAAAGTCAGGATATTTTACTATTTTAGGACTTAGTAGTTGGATTTTAAATATTCCGCAAAATTGGTAATAAATCTCCTATAATAATTACAAAATGCTATAAAGCGTTTTGCCTCATAACCATTTTTCGGTGTTGGATAATTTTTTATTATGGAGAATTTGCTGTCGTCAGGTAAAATTCCTTTGTGAGTGCATTTGTGTCCCAAGAATGTACCTCTCGGCAGAAGAATGAGCACTTGTCAGGGTGAAGTTTTAAATTATATTTCCTACATATGTCAAAAACGTCTCTAAGATTTCGTAACATGTGGTCAGTTAAGCAACCGATTATGATCAAGTCGTCCGTATATAGGAAAGCTTGGCTTGGTTTTAAACCTGAGAAGGCTAAGGACATCATTCTCTGAAATGAGTTTGGAGCTATTTTTATGCCATATGGTAATCTTTTGAACCGATAGGATCCCTTTTCAGTAGAGAAGTATGTAACGTCTCTTGAGTCTTCTTCTAGTTCAACTTGATGGAATCCTGATATTAAATCTAAATACGAAAAAAATTTTGCTCTGCCCAACTGATCCAGAATGTCGTCCATACGTGGTAGAGGACATTTATCGGCAATTAACTTTTTATTAATTGCCCTATAGTCAACGACTAGTCTCCAACTCTTTTGGTCTGAACTGAACTGAGGCTAGTAGTGATACCATAATTTATATGTTCGTTAAGAACCTTTTTGTTTAATAAGGGAAATGTCCGCACCCGTGTCGATGAGAAATGTCGTTTTACCGGCATTCAACGATGATCTGCAGCTAAGGTAGCTGTATAGTCCAATATTAATGTTATAAACTTTTGCAATTAAACATTCAGGGGGCCTTGCGAGTTTTCCGAATTATCTTCGGTTACAAGCCTTATATTTCTAGTATTGCTGTTGTTATTGTTCGTACCATAGCTGTTTCGATCTCTTCCGTGGTAACTATTGTTTCCACCGCGATACCTATTGTTGTTATTATTATTATTACGCCTATAATTATTCCTATATCTCTTACCCAAAAACTGTCTACGATTTGGACCGTTTCCTCTGTTATTGGAACCGTAAAAGAGTACTGAATTACATATGTTGGCCGAATACTTCCGTACAACTATTTACGAACTTTGCAATCACTTCGTTCATAGTTTAAAAGTTTCCAGACTTCATTATGAGTTTAACCTTTTCATTAGTGGCATTTTTTACTATTGCTTTAACCGCTGTTTTTGTAGGGTATGTACTTGCAACTTCGATTGGTAGGCCATCGGAAATGTATGCACTTTCCAATCTCTTGGCGAGGTCTTCTATCTCACTCGCGTATGAATTGGCATTTTTATTCTGTTGCCTGATATTCAATAACTTTGCTGTGACCACATCTACTGTTTCTCCTTTAATAGATTTCTTTAGTTTAGCTATGATTTCCTCTAAGGTGGTTTCACTAGATATAATGTTTCTTACCGCACCTTAAAGCTTAATTAAGCTTTGCAGGTTATCTGCTTTACCATCATATTCTGGTATTAATTTAGCAGCTGTGTTCAAAAATTCTATTGCTGTTTGAGGCATATTGCTTTTAATTTCAGAATGTACACTGCGTTTCACTTGAATAGCACACCTTACACATTGAAATTCTCGCCTCTATATCTATGTAAAAAATAAAGATAGCGGATTGATTTTGGATTGCAATTGTAGTGTTATTTATAGCTTTTATTATGAAATAAAAATTATTTCGATTTATTAAATTGTTTTTAAATCACAACATTATTTCGCATTAATTTTTTTTTAATTAAATAATTTGTTTTTAATTTATTTTTAATAATATGGTATGAATATGAAGTCTTTTTTATTTTATTTTATGTTTTTTACAATACTTATATTTTTTATTACAATTTAACAAAAATTAACTATATTTTTAATTTTTATTAATCTTTTATATATTATAAAATAGTTTTCAAGCATTTTTATTTTTCTTCTGCGTATTATAAATTATATATTTCATATATATATATTTTTTTGTTTTTCATTATTAATGCACTTATTTCTTACGCTTTTATAATTGCATTTGCCATATAAATTTTTCTACCTTTTTTTCTGCACGTTTTTCTTTTTAAATTAAAAACTTTAACTTAAGCAGCGGATATTGTGTTTTATTTACAATGAATTTCTTGATTCCATTACATTTGACGATCAATTATATTTCTTCCCAATTGTTTTAATTACTTTTATATAATTTAATTTTTTTTCGTTCCAATAAAGTTTTTCGTTTACGATTTTCACAGAAATTGTTTTTACTTAATTTTGAGAAAAATTTTTTGGAATACTTTTTGCTTCATGCTTAGCTCATATTATTTTATAATTAAACGTTTTTTTACATTTCAAGATCATTGTTTTAATTTTTGTTATTAGGTTCTCTCTCTTCTTTTGTAACAAACCACCAGATTTTTTTCTATTTTGGTTCCACCGTTAACGACGTGTATTTAAAGTGTTGAAAAGCGAGATTCACATTTATTCTTTTAATTTTTATTTTTGTTGTTTTGTTAATGCTATTTGTTATTATTTGCTATTTATATCCTTTTTATTTAAATTATAAATTTAATGTAAAGTAATCCTCTACAAAATGTTAAACTATAAGATTGCTCACTGTTGATTTACTTCTCAACTTAAAATATAAATTTGGTTTTGTTTGACTATCTATTTAGATTTTTATTTATGGGCAATTTCGTGTCAAGTGACCTAATTATTAAAATCTATGTCTTCCGATTTTGGATTTGCACCAAGGTTAGTACTATTGGATATTAGGCCAGACACAAATTTTGAGCTCTATCAGTAAAGAACTGCCGGAGTTAGAGGGGGTCAAAGTTGGACATTTTGGTCATACAGGGTTTTTTTAAAATGTGTGTAACTTTTCACCTATTGGTCCTAGCAAAGATTTTTTAAAGGATATTAGGTAGCTATTTCTTCAATATTTCCAAATATAATTTTTTTAATTTTAAAAAATTTTTTCTTTATTTTTTTTTTAAATTAATTTTTTTTTAATTTTTTTTTTCAAAATGGGCCTTTTTTTTCTCAAAAGAAAGTTTATAAAATTTCCTTTAAGGCCTTTATAATCGCTTAATGGGATGCGAGTGGGATATCTATCAAAAAAAATTATTTTTTAACTCAAGAATAAGATTTTTCAATATTATTTCAATATTTTATTTATTACTTATAATACGAAATAGCAATAATAAAAAAAATTTAATAAAATTAATATATAAATTTTGAAATTGCCAATCTTTCGTCCTTCTTATTTATTTACTTCATTTTCTGCTTTTTTTGCCAATCCTTTCTTGGAGTTACTAGGTTCAGCTGCTGATTTCGCTGCTGCTTTCTTTTTTGGCTTTGGAAAGAAATCGCATTGAGTAGATGCAGAAAACTTTTTCAACTGAAGTCTTCCATCGATAAGTGGTATAAAAGGATGGTATTGAGCTGTACCATCATTCCTGGCATCAATCGACTCATATCATCTTGAGTTACTAGAGCTTCAGTTTCGCACGCTAAAGTTTTTCCCTTCTTCTCGTTTGGAAGTGTGTGAATCCCATGTTCAGCAACCAAATTTTTAGCAATTCTTGCTTTTCGTTGAGACGTTCCAAACTCGGTCATTATTTTTGAACAACTCCATGACGATGGGGCAAGAGTAAGAAGTTGAATTCTTTCAGATCTACTCTGTGACGTTTTGTACTTCTTTTGTATTTGTTCAAAAACTTCTACTGCATCCTTGTGATGTTAATTTTGGCACTCATTATTAGGTCTTATAGGTTCTACTGAAAAGTTAGAAAAACCATCATCTACTGGATAGGTCAGTAAAAGAATATATAGAGGGAGAAAAAATAATTGTCAAAATTAATAGAAGATTAGGGAATAAACTAACAGCTAGGTTTAGAAAATAAATAGTGGCTCAAAATTATAATACAACAGTGAAAACCAAGTCGGGCAAAATTGTCCATAAGAATAATATAAAGCAATCTTGAAGAAATCCATATAAACCCATAACATTGTCTTTAATATCTCTTGTTACAAGTCAGAAGATGATAATATTCACAATTTTGACATGGATACAGCAGTTACTGCTCAGCATCTCGACATACAGGACCTAACCAACAACAATGGTTATATACCATTTAAGACAGGAAAACTGAAAATAATCAGTCACTACAACAAAATTCTTCACTTCATCAACTTGACTGCGTACGAAGAGACAATATCCATTAGTTCCGACAATATCAAGTCACTAACAGCAATTTCATTTGAGGACAAAGGACTCCTGGATACAGTAAACAAAAATTTTATTTTACTTAATGCAAGAATAAATAACTTACACATCCACTCTAAAACAAAATGAGGACTATTCAACATTTTAGGGAAAGGACTAAAATACGTTGCGGGTTCTATGGACAGCGACGATGAACAGGAACTACGAAACGTAATAAACGAAATACATAGCAACGAGAGAATTACATATACAGGACTAAGCAATTTGACGCATATAAATAACTTCATGGCTGAACAAATCAGAATTATTACGGAGCATATAAACAAGCAACAAACTTCGGTCAGTAGATACATTAACGAGTTTAATTATAATATTCATTATTGTTAATATCAGTAAGTTGAAAAAATATTATATTTTTCACCCGAACCAAAATTAACCACAGAATATGTTCCAAATTTCAACATTAAAATAGTAATACCGATTGAGGACAATCGATTTAAGGGGGAAGAGTTAACGCAAACAAAGTTAACGAACCCTATAAATAATTTTAAGTTTATAATTGTAAAATTGCAAGATCACCGTCTGCAATAAATCGTTGATCTTGCATTAATAATTAGCATGCCAATAAACTGATTATTTGGCAATAACAATAATCACGCCACCTTTTAACGTAATTAAGCTGGTATAAAATAAGAAAATTGTTAGTTCTTAAGTTCCTTCTTGTTTAGTAACTTTTTGAATAAAGTTGGTCGCCAGACCAAAAATTTAATAAAAAAAATAAATTAATTTTTTTTAGAATTTGTAACGCGCAAATTCTTAACTTATAGAAACAGAGAATTAAAAAAGAACATTATTGGAAACAAATCAGGTGGAGTTGTATAAGAGACAATGTTATTAGTATATGTTATTAGTATAACCCTGACAATAAGAACCTATAAGGGCTATGCAGGATCTGTTGGATTTAAGCCCGTTGTAAATGGCATTGTTGTAGCCGCCGTAGTCCAATAGGTATTAGACGTAATGCCACGGTTTACGTCGGCGACTGTCTCTCAGCAGATTCCGGGCAAAAACTCTGAGATTAAATAAAATTGCCACGAAAAGTTTTAAAAAAATCTGTCAGTCGGAGTCGATTTTAAACTGTAGTTCCCGCCACTCATGCATAAAATTAACATTAATCCTGACGGAAGTGTTGTAATAATCAATTATATTATGTATGTATATGGTACTAAAAATAAGAGCCATGTAATCCATGCTTAGGTTAATGCCGGACAAGGCTAAACAAGGCTTTACAATTAGAATGAGCTAGAGTGAAAAGAATAATTCGGTTACTAAATACTCTTTTAAGAGAGAGACCATTATATTGTATACAGATGTGTCAAGCAATAATAATAATGGGATAGAAGTGAGGATATTTTTTTGAGTCTTTTTACTTATTTGGCAACTCTGTTTTAGTGAACAAGGAAAATATCAAAGCTCTGATTTAAATAAATAAATAAATAAAATAAAGTGCTTTAAAAATAGATAGTGACTATTAAAAACATAAAATATATATGATTTTATCATATAAAAATAAAATACTTAATAAAAAGTGTTTTTTTTGTATTCAAACTTAAAAAACAAAAAAATAAATAAAAAGTAATATGGCTGAATGCAGTAAATGCAAGTCAGCAATAAGAGGTGAAAGTGGCATTCGTTGCAATTGTATATGTGGAAAAATTTATCACGATACAAAAAAATGTGCCGGTATTGACCAATACTCGGCAAATATTATAGATGAGGACAATTTTGTGAGGTATATCTGTAATGATTGTATGCTATATATTCAAAATGTAGATCTTGTTATAAGAGAAATACAAGAAAGTGTTGATAAAAACAAACAATCATTATTAGACTACAAGCATGAATTTGAAAGATCACTGAAACAAAATGAATATGAAATTAAGGCCTTATTGGAAGCTATTGAAAAACGTTACGATGAAAGATTCCAGAAAATAGATATTATACAAAAACTTTGTGAGAAAAATGTACAAGAAGTGAACAATTTGTATGGAAATATTAACCAAATTGAGAGCAAAAACAAAGATATCTGTGATACAATTGAAAAGAGCAATGTTAAAGTATGTGATGAAATAAGAAAGGTTATAAAAAACACAAACGAAAAAACAACAAAAATATCATATGCACAAACCTTAAAAAATAATGTGATGCCAGATCTTTCAAAAAATGTTCCCTTAATTATTAAACCCAGAGAGAGACAAAGTGTAGAAAAAACCAAAGCTGATTTAAATAAAAAAGTCGATCCAATTAATTTTAAGATTACTAATGTTGAAAATAGAAAAAATGGTACACTTGTGATTCAGAGTGAAAATGTTAACGAACGCGAAAAAATAAAAGATGCAATTCAAAGTGAAATTAGTAATGAATATGAAGTAAAAATTCCTAAGGATATAAATATGCACATTTTGATAACTGATATGAGCTTCAAAGTATCTAATAAAGAACTGGTTGAAAAATTAAAAAAACAAAATGAAATATTAAAAAACAGTGATATTGATGTGAAAATTTTTGAAACGAAAAGAAATAATAGATCAATTTTTAATGCAAATTTGAAAATAGACTTTGAGTCCTACACAAAAGTGTTAACAGTACAGAAACTTAATGTTGGATGGGAGAGATGTAGGGTTTTTGACGGTACATATATTATGCAATGTTTTAAATGTCGAGGTTACAATCATAAATCGTCTGAATGCAAGAATGAAAGAGTATGCTTCAAATGTCATGGAAATCACGATAGTAAAGAATGTAATAAAGAAATCTTGTTGAAATGTGTTAATTGTGTAAAGGAAAATAAAAGACTAAATTTAGTACTAGATGAAAATCACGTAACTAATAGTCGTTCATGTCCGGTGTATCAGAACAAATTAAATCTTAAAGAGAGAAGAATAGGTCTATCAACCTAACAACCATCGCAACTACGTGGAATATATACCAACATACAAGGCTTAATAAATAACTTCAGTCAACTCGAAATTATAGCAGAAATTGATAAACCTGAGTTCATAATACTATCTGAAACGCATCAAACGGAAGAAATAGATGAAAGTGAAATTCAAATAGAAAAATATGACCATTATTATTCTTTGTCAAATTCCTCTAGGACAGGAGGTGTAATAATTTATTTTAAAAAACATTGGAGTGTGAAAAAAATTAAAGAAAATATTAAAGACAATAAACATTGGATTAGTGTATATATGGCGAAATTTGAAAAAACATCTCTTATAATTATGGCAGTATATAGATCACCAAGTGGTTCAAAATCTGAATTTTGTGATAATTTTCAAGATATTATAGAAGAAATATGTGAAAGGAATAGTGATATTTTAATTGTTGGAGATTTTAATATTGACCGGAAAAACGACTTCTACGCCAGTAAACTGGAAAGTATAATTAACGATAATGGACTAAAACATATAATGAATGAATACACAAGAATAACACAAAACTCAAAAACTTTAAATAATAAAATTTCTGATCATGAATCTATAGACATTTTTATTGAGAATATTTGTGCTAAAGAAAATCGTATTAAGGAAAAGGACATTTTTATATATAATAAAAACAGCTTCAAAAATGAAATAAGTGCAATATTAAATAATAGTGAAACAGATGATCTCAATTTGGATGTGTTAAATTTTGACCGATGCTTAGAAAGCGTGATAGAGAAATTCACATTCAAAAAGAAAATAAATGAAAGAAAATATAAACTATGGTTCAATAATGAACTCAGATTATTAAAAAGAGAAAAAGTTTATAGATATCAAAGTGCAATAAGAAATATATATAAAGTTAAAATTGAACGTGAAAAAAATAGATACATTAATAATAAAATAAATAATGCATATAACCAGAAGGAAATGTGGTACAGGATCAAGGAACTAGTCTTAAGGAAACCAAAAAATGTGATAAAAACTGTGATACATGAAAATATAGAATATAAAGAAAACGCGCAAATAGCCGTTATTTTTAACAAGTATTTTGTAAATAGTATTAAGGAAATTAGATCTTCCATTGATGATGTGCAATATGAAAATCAAATATCTGTGATAAATTCTAATTTTAAATTTCGTGCAATAACTTTGCAAGAGCTGAAAACTGTTTTTAAAAGTATTAAGAAGAAACCAGATTATAAAAAACATCAAGCAGCATAATTCTTGACAATTGGGGTATACTAGGCAATTTTTTATTAAGATACATAAACAAATCATTAATAACTGGGGTATTTCCAAGTAATTGGAAAGAGTCGATGATAATCCCAATCGAAAAGGTAAAAAATACGGTGAAATGTGAGGAGTACCGACCGATTAATACATTGAAAACATGTGAGAAAGTCTTTGAAATAATAGTGAAAAATCAACTTGAAGATTATATAGAACAACATGGCTTCCTATCTAAATATCAATCAGGATTCAGAAAGCGCTTTTCATGCGAAACTGCTGTAAATTATGTTGTAAATAGATTTAAGAGTAGACAAAAGAATAACAAAGTATTAGCGATTTTCCTCGATTTCAAAAGAGCTTTTGAAACTATAGACAGAGATATATTGTTAAAAAAACTATATAAATTGGAATTAAAGATACGGAGCTAAAATGGTTTAAATCATATCTAACGAATCGCAGACAATATACTAATGTCAACAAAATAATATCTGATCCAATTGAAAACAATTTCGGAGTACCACAGGGTTCTGTATTGGGAGCTCTTCTTTTTATAATATATATTAATGACATTGAAGGAGTCTTGGAGAATTCTGAGATAGTTCTATATGCTGATGATACGTTGATTTTTACTGAAGCGGACAGAAGAATTGTGTTATGAAAACTTAGATAAAGATATCGATAATATAAATAAATGGCTAAAAATGAACAAATTAAAATTGAATGAAAGCAAGACAAAATTAATGGAAATTGATATGAAGACTGACAAATTAATCAAGATAAATAACGTTATTATAGATAAAGTAAATACAATTAAATATCTGGGTTTCTTAATAGATAAATGTTTAAATTTTAAGGAACACATTGAATATATTTGCAGAAAAATTGGTAAAAAAAATTGGGTTTTTTAAAAGAATAAGAAATAAAGTGTCAATATTAACTGCAATTAACATTTACAACACAATGATAAAACCACATTTTGAGTATGGTTCAACTATATTATTCACCTGCTGTTCAGACCATCAAATAAATAGGCTACACAAATTACAAAATAAGGCTATGCGCTCAATTTTAAAATGTAACCGGTTTACATCTATTAAATATATGTTAGACACATTGAAATGGTTAAATATAAAACAAAGATTGCAGCTAAACACAATACTTTTTATCAAGAAAATGAAAATGGGATGTTCACCAGAATACCTGACCGAGCAAATAAGATATGTTGGAGAAGTTCAACCCTACAACCTACGGAATGCTTTAGATTTTAGACCACCAAGAGCAGACACAAGTGTAATGCAGAGATCGTTATTCTGTAAAGGATTGAATCTATATAACATGATGCCGGCTGATGTGAAAAATGAAGCAAACATGAATATTTTTAGAAAGAGAATAGTAAATTTTATAAAACATGTTTATTTTGATCAGGGTTTACCTAATTGATGTTTGTAATTAAAATGAATTGTATTTTAAAAGTATTATAAATACTTCTAATAAAGATAATAATAATAATTTATTATAATTATCATAACACAAAAAGATACTAAATATTTTAAATAAAATAAAATATTAAAGAATAATTAACATAAATTACATATTAATTAAAAATAAAAAATTAATATAAATATAAAAATTAAAATTAAATAAAAATATAATACTGGGCGATTAAAAAAAGCTAGCAATACTATAAAAATAATTAAAAGAGCTAACAGATAAATTATTATAAAAATATAAAAACAATAGTATTTACCCAAATGAGTCTAAAAAGTAAGAACAAAAATATAATTTATATAAAACCTAAAATAAAATTTAAAATGAAATAAAAAGAAAACTAATCACGTGAAACTTTTATTAAGAAAACAATTTAAATAACCCCAATTTGAACGCATTTGGATTGTAAAAATTTTTAACGTAATTTGGTAGGGAATTCCAAAGACTTGTGGTGTGTATAAGAAGACTGTCGCTGTGACAGAAGAGTCTTATATTGTTGCTGAATAATTTTCTTACCCGGTTGATCTAGCAAACTTATATCGGCTTAATAAATATATGTCGGCTGTTTTGTGTTAATAATTTATGTAATAGAATAAGGTATTTAATTTTCAGGAGATTATCAAATTTTGCGCTAAATATCTGGTACGCTAAATGATAAATATTTTGCTATGTTGTTGTATGCTATGTTGAGTTTTCGGTTGTCATTACTATCGCAGTGTGTGAAAATTTCACACCCATATAAAAGTACAGGAATTATGTACGTTTTAGCAAGTTGCATGCGAATGGCAAAAGGAGTTGAACCCATGACAGCCCATAAGTTTCGAAACATACTATAAGTTCTGTCAACAACGACACTTATATGGTTAGATCACGATAATCTGTCATTAAAAACAATACCCAGATTGGTTGGAGATTTAACAAAATTCAATTTTATCCGCCTTGATACTCAATGATCTATTGGTTTTCGAAAGTACAAATGTTACATTTAAACTAAAAAGAATTGATGCTGAAGCCCAGGTGTCAATAGCCCAGGTGTATAATGTTGCACATCATTACAGTTAACCAAAACATTTGGTAGGTCATTTATATACATATAAAACAAAGAGGCCGCAGTATTGATCCCTGGGGAATACCTCTACTAACATTAATCGGATTTGAAATGTTGCCATTTAAATCAATTTAATGAAAACTAATCAACGAACTTTCCAACATAATACAATGTATTCGCGATTTTTATGCGCCTGGTTACCTCCGTCCGAGCTGATTTATTACGAGCTTTCAAATCATCAGTTCTGAACTTCTTCCACCGCCTTTAGGCACTATCCCTCTTCCTTACTCCAGATTTATTTTCAAGAATGGTTTTTCTCTAATTAATCGTTATTAACTTATTTCCAATAAAATTAGTATTTTTCACGCAGATCACTAAATCTTCTTTAAATTACTTAAATTTGAAACTGTCTACACAGTAGTTTGAATGGTGAGTATAGTATTGAGGACCGAGAAGAAAATGCTCCAAGTATTTGCTTAATTTCTGTTATGCGTTTATCGACAGAATTGTTGGGCATTCACCTATGATTGATGGTCGGATTTCAGAATTATCAACTGCTGCATATTAATTTTATGATTGTTACTTTTGGTTTTAGATTTATTAATATTGTTTTTGTTGATTTTTTATCCTTTCTTAAATTGTACATAGGAATGATAATGGAGATTAAAAATTAATTCGAAACTAAGTTTTCAGAGCCTATGGGGGAACTCTCAAATGGCTTTCAAGCAATGCTCGTATGTACTTAACAAACTTAAGCAGGAAGTAGAAAGGGACACAGCAATACTATCTGGTAGTCAGTCCGCCATCAGAGCACTCAGCTTCTATGAGTAGGTAGTTCAGATTGAGAGCAGTGTAGCTTCATCGACGATGATGAGGTTAGAATCCTTATTTGGAGTTGGAGAAGTGCTTCAGAAGAGTAGACTCGGAGTAGTAGAAAAGACGAAAAGAGATGTACGCTCTTCTTAAGTCAAACAGTTTTATAACAATCTTTACTCTACATGTGTTGGAAGATTTAAGAAGTGGTTTGAGTTATGAATCATACTATCTCGAAGTAGCCTGAGGCATATTACCGATGCATATTATCGTTGTCTCAAAGATCAAATAAGGAAGCACCTGGGTATTTATCGAGTAATAAGAAAGAAGTTATCCAAAAGCGCCTTGAAGTTTGATAAGGCAACAGAATCGGGAGAAACAGCCTATATGGGCTATGAGGGGTACAATAAATTGTCTGACCACGAGATTTCCCTACCTTTACGTAACAACCAGTACATTTTGTTTTTTGACTTCCATTTGGTAAAAATTCAATCGATGCTTAGAAAACATCGATTGGTTTTTCTAACATCCATTACTAATTTGTCGTTGATGCCAATACGCCCACTACACAAAATACTATTTTTAAGAAAGAAAAACACTAATACAGTAGTTTCGACTTAGTTTTACTTAAGTGCGCTTTGGCTTTAGCAGCCCAAAATTTTAATTTTGTGTCCGTATTTTCCCAGTTGCTACACAAAATTCATTTTTAAGTGCTTTTCTTGTACTTGCATAATTTCACATAACTGTTTTTAGAACTTTGCTTATTTCTTCCTAGAAAAAATTACGGAAAGCTGCGCATAAGAAAAAAGAATAAAAAAACTTAAACAATGTAAAACGAACGAAAATCTCGAATAATTCATTGATCATTGAATTTCAGGCGTTTAGTTTGTAGTCAGTGCTATCTGGAAAAAATTTAAAAATGAATTTAAAAAAAGTGGAAGGGCTTATAAATTAAAGAAAATATAAACATAATTAGAGAAGTATAAGTAGATCATAAAGGAAAGAAAACTGTGTGTTAAAATATACATGTAACATTTCGACGGTAAATTGTATATTGAAGAAAAAGGAAAAATTAATGAATTTAATTAATAAACTAATGGTTGTCTTAAACCTAAGGAGTTTAGGGATGATTTTGAGCCTGACAGTAACTAGTTATTTATGAGGAAATAACGACAAAATGTAAGAAGAAATAAAGAAGGCCTTATAAAAGAAATATAATGAACGAGGATGGAAACGAACTTTACTATAAAGCATTGTCAGAAAAAACATATTACCAACTAGATATGCAACCTGGTTACAGAAGCCAAAAAGTAAGATTTACTTTATTATTTATTTGGTACGAAAAGCAGGGATGACAACTGCTTTGCAGCACGAAATTTTGCATTCTTTGGAGATTGAAATATAAAAATTAAATAAAAATATTATTTTATTTGTAGATAACGCTAGTTGTTCATCTCACAAAAATTGTGGTACAATTTCTACCACCAAATTCTACAGCGTTAACTCAGTCTTAGATCAAGGTATCATATCAGCGTTTAAAACATAATGCCAAAGAAGCAAATCATAAAGAGACATGATAATGAATGAATTTTACAAATCTATTTCATTATTGGACACACTTCATTTTATAAAAAGAGCTTGGACTTTGGTGACACCATCTACATTTCTCAATGGCGTTAGTTTGTGTTTTAAGATATTCTATTTTTATTACGTATATGTAGTATTTATTACAGTGCACGCTCGCTAATGTGAACTAATTAAAACTGGCGTTGTTCACTTTTGCGAATTGTTCACATTTCCGAATACCGAAAATTTTAAAACAGAATTATACAATCTTTTAAACAAAAATCAATATTTATGAATTTTTTTAACGCTCCAACCCAATGTACTAACTTTACTGGCAATAATGGTATAAGTAATACTCACAATGGTCATATTCATAGCCCAAGTAGTTAGAGATAATAGTTATCAATCAAAATGCAAATTTATCAAGCTGTTGCCAGCGACATCCCCTTGATAATGCAAATATATTATTTTTATTGATTTTATTAATTTTTTCACATTTATTTTTTATTTAAACGAAACTAATTTCATAAATTATTGTAATATTAAATGTCGGAATAGATACTTCCAATTAAAAATCAGTAATAATATTTTGAATTTAAACAAAAATCAATATTTATGAATTTTTTTATTTTTTTAGAATTTTTTTAGAGCACATTTTATAATTTAATCTTCCCAAACTTTCTTCACAGTATCTAAATAGCAATTGAAGAATAAATATGCAAGCAGATGTATTAACACATACATATATATATGTACACCTAAAACGGGGATTCCCGCAACTAATAAACACAGAATTTTAACGTTTCAAATTAAAAAAAAATCTGTTAAAATTATAGGGCTTTTTACATTTTTTCATCTTTTAGAGTAGTCAATGAAGCAACGGACGGATTACAGTAATTGTGATAAAGATGTGGAATGTTATCGCGAATTAACTGAACTCGAAATATTTAACAGAGTTTTGGACAGTGATAATACAGAGAATGGAAATGATATTTAAAATGACGAAGGTGAGGAAGTAGTCCAAATTCTATCATTAAATGAAGCGTTTGCAGTTTTAAATGTTCTTCAAAACTATTGTTTCTACAAAAATATAGATTTTCCAAGCGAAATGGCTAAATAACTAATAATAATACCTGCTAGAATGTTACCTAGAAATAGGATCTCTGAATTTATTTTTGTTTTTTCCGAAATATTTAAATATTTATACTCAAAATTTCGTGCACAATTTGGTTGTGAAGGTAAGGCAAAACTACAGTATTGTATTCTACAGAAAAAAGAACAGTCAATGAGAAAAACAAAGTAATATAATAAACATAAAAAATTATAACAAACCTAAAAGAGCACGAAATCTGGAAAAGAATAGCAATAACAAATTAATAGTAAGTTCTAGAAGATGGCAGATCAAAATTAAACAAATATAAATAGAATGAAAGATAGAAATTCAATATCTCTAATCCACAGAAATTAATCGTTCCTTAAAACCAGATTTGCATAAAGAGCAAACTTTAACTATAAGGTAGAAGAAAAGGAATTTGTAATACTCGCTCAATACGAACAGATTAGGTAATGACAATATAGAAACGTTATTAAATACAATAAAACTGGTGAGTAGATTAGAAAGAAACAAATTGAGGTGTTTAAGAGAAGCTCAAGAAAGTAATAGAGCTGCGGCTAGAGTTATAAGAGGAGAAGTCATAGAGTGGTGGAACATGAAATCGTTAGAAATGGAAATGATACGGAGGAAATCCACAACCTCCGATACCAGAGAAGGTTTCTTCGCTAGCAGTATAGTATATCTCTCTAGAATTAATTTTGAATTTCAATGGGAAAGCAGCTTAATTTGGAAATTTAGAAGCAAAGTGAACCCAATTAAATTAATATTGTAAGACATATTGATTAATTTTAAACGACTCATGCTTGAAATTGTACTGCTAACTTCTATTGAATGCTATTATACAATACAAATATGATTAACTCCCTCTGCTGCTAATATAGAAAAGAATTTAAGGCGTTAAAACAAAGTCTTTCTGATAAATAAAAATAATAAATAAAATAAATTACGAATAAATGAACAGTAAACTTCTAAAATTTGCCAACCCAAAAATAAATGATGAAGGAATATGTGGAGCGAAAGTTAAAGTTGACAGTAAATTGTAGTTTATATAGACATTTGTAAAACAGTAATCTCTGGAAGTTTAAACTTTGTAGTTAAAGAATCAAGATTTAATTTCAAGATTCAAGATAATTCCGGCCATAACATGTCATAAAATATGGAAGAAGATTATAAATATAATAAACATTCAAATCTTGATGCACAAATTTTCGTGATGAAAAACTTTGTAAGCGGGCAGTTAAGAAACATTGTGACATACGTTTTATACAACTTACTGAAAAGGATCAATGAACTTTAATTTGGAAATGCTGACGTTGCATATAGTCTTGCTGCCCGCATACATACAACGAATATGTTAATATGATACTCCAACTTGCATTATACAATAGCTCAGTTCACAATCTTGGGCAAATGGTCTGGCATCATGGCATTTGCAAATGTTGGGTATTTCTTTTACCATACACTAACAAAATACACAGAGATACCCTTGTCACGGTTTGGCAAATATCCCACACTCAAAACCGTATTTTATATTTGCCATACTTAAGCAAATGAACAGCTGATCACATAAAAGAAAAACATTGAAAAGGTTAGGTTAGGTTAGAGGACGTGTTCTTGTCAATTAAGGTAAGTACAGTACCCGGAGGTCGAATTGACCCATTGTACAACGTCCTAGTTTCTCACACCACTTACGTTTTGTGTGGTAATTTTATATATGAGTGGTGGGACCTACAGTTTAAAGTCGACTCCGAACGACAGATTTTTATTTATTGAAAAACTTTTCATGGCAATTTTTATTTACTCTCAGAGTTTTTGCCAGAAATCTACTGAGAGGAAGTCGCCGAAAAAATACTTTTTTGTATTTTTGTCTTTGATGCCTGGCCTGGGGTTCGAACCCAGGCTTTTGCGTCTAATAAGCCAACACACTACCTACTAGACTACGGCGACTTCTAAAAAAACATTGAAAAAGAGAGTCAAAAGAATGGAAACGTACAACATAAAAACGAATTAAAAGAGAAAAGCCGAATAAAAAATGGACAGAGGACGAAATAAATAAAATTATTATTATTATTTTTTCTATTATTTGTTCTTTTGCACAACTGCACTTTTTAAGGAATAAAGTAGAAATATTTTTTTTGTTGATATTCAGCTGTGTGTTGAGAAGTTTGCAATAAGTGTTGCAAAGTGAAATAAAAAAGACCGTTCACAACTAACGGCAAATATTTACAATGGTATAAATTTACCATCTAAATGCCCAAGATTGTGAACTGGGCTAATATATTAATCAAATATTATGTAAATTATTGCTTAATAAGAATTATTTTAAAATAAACAGATTGTAACAAATTAATTATAGATTCTTCTACTCTCAGGCGGAATAATAAAAGGTAATACAAATTGATCAGTTGTTTAGTTTCAAGTAAAAAGGACCGAGGGTTGGCCACAAAGGCAACACGTTAACTTAAATGGTCATAGAAAAACCAATGAATTTAAACCTCTATAAATGGCCCAAAAATATAATATTGAAAAGCGATTTTAATTTTCCGCTGACGTATCCAACGATATATTTTTATTAAGGCATTGCTTCTACTACACTTCCTGTACATGATTTATACAAAGTGCAATTCTATTTTCTTCAAAACTTTGACTAGCATTGGACATAATACCATCAATTTTGAAATAGCCTTCAATGCAAGGCAGAACACTAATTTAAGAGCAGCTCGGTACCGATTGGAAACCACAAAACACCGTTTAGAATACATTGATAGTTTAAAATTTAATCATCTTCCTCGAAATATATATATTTATGATATATAATTTACATCAAAATCTTTCTACTATGATAGTAAGTTGATCTCACTTTGTTATTTATTTTTCAAATCGAGTCAATTTGTGAGGTGAACGGATATGAGTTAAATAAAGCGCAAAGCTGATAAGCACAGGAATAACAAAAATTGTGATCAGTGAAAAAAGCAGTTTTTCTAAGTTACGCTAATTAAAAGAACCAACAAAACAATTACAATATAGCTTTTAGCTAATTTGCTGATTGCAGTACAGTGAAAGCGAAGAATCTCATTTCATTGATAAAAACAATTGGCAAGTAGACAATTCAAAAAAACGAAATAATGCTGCATCCCCAATGATTGTACGTAAACGTGTAACAACAACAAATGATCCATGTACTAATCGTAATATGTTTCAATTATTTGAAAATAATACGAATGCGGATGATCGAAAACAACAACGATATTGTGCCTAAGCCTTCACCAATATTCGTATCGGAAGCTGCCGATATAAAAATATGGTAGATAAGTTTTTGGAGGTAATCAAATCAGACAATTTTACATACACATTTTTAAACGATGGCCAAGTTCGTTTAAAGTTAAATTCAGTTGATTTCTACAGAATAATAGTCAAAAACCTTGATGATAAAAATATAAAATTTCATACTTGTCAGCTAAAACAAGATAGACCTTACAGGGTAGTCTTCGACGCCAATCGAATCAATTAAAACGTAATTACAAAAATTCGGGGATAATGTATGAAACATAGGTAATGTGAAAATCAGAATCCACTTTCGATCTTTTTGTTGATTTAGAGCCAACTAGTAGCAAAGACATGTATAATGTTAATTATCTTTTCAATGCAGTGGTCAAAATAGAACCACCTATAAAAAATAACGACAGTGTTATAGAAGTCAATAATTTGACAACACAAAAGCTGTTTAGATGCGGCCTAAATCATCCTACCATTTAGTGTACCAAAGATGAAAACGCTCCAACCCAATGTACTAACTTTACTGGCAATAATGGTATACGTAATACTCACAATGGTCATATTCATAGCCCAAGTAGTTAGAGACAATAGTTATCAATCAAAATGAAAATTTATCAAGCTGTTGCCACCGACATCCCCTTGATAATGCAAATATATTATTTTTATTGATTTTATTAATTTCTTCACATTTATTTTTTATTTAAACGAAACTAATTTCATAAATTATTGTAATATTAAATGTCGGAATAGATACTTCCAATTAAAAATCAGTAATAATATTTTGTGTTATATTCATTATTTTCTTCTTGCAATATGTAAAAGAGAACTTCTTGTTATTAATTATAACGGTACCTATTTATGTATCACATAGGCAACTGAAGCTATCAGTTAACAATTAGAAAATTTATTTTTTAGTCGGTAAAAGGCATGCAAGTCTACAAAATTGTTTTAAAATGCTCAGGTTAAAAATTATTAGATTAATGCACCAGGAGTGCTCTTAAATATTTTGTATTTTATTTAAAGCTGGCTCTTTTACAGTATGCTGTAACATTCTTTAAAAGAATTTTAGTTTAATAAGATATATAAACTTAAAAGAAAATAAGCCTACATCGTTACGCTTTGCGCCGTATTCATAAAAAAATAAAGTGGAAATAAAATGTCTGAAAATGAAGATCTAACAACAGACCACAATTCAAAAAATTCAGTGCAGTGCATGGTACAGTATAACAAATGTGATCAGTGGTATCATTATGATAATTATGGAACTTTGCTTCTGGTCCTACGCCATGCCCAGTGTCCGCATGCTTAGCAATTCCCCGTGATTTACCACATTTTAATGGGGATCATGAGCAATGGCCTTCAAAGCACCTTCAAAAATTGTACAGAGTTAGTAGGTTATTCAAAAGCAGAAAATTTGATACGGCTTCAAGCCTGCCTTAAAGGAAAGGCAAAGGATTTGGTAAAGAATAAGTTCATGTTACCTAAAATGTTGCCGGAAATAATTTATACTTTATAAATGTGTTTTGGACGACCGGAACATATTCAGCCATGTTACAGAACGCAATTCCGATCGAAAGTGGTTTGAATTCCGAAAGTCGAAAAATATCTTCGGTATGGAACCACATAAAATTTTCAAAGTGGTTTTGATATTTTTGATGATTTATTAAAGAAAAATATTAATAAAACTTAGTCAAACTGAAAGACAAAATGGTATAAATAAATATTGGAAATAACGCTCTCAATAAATTTAAGATCTGAGAATAATATGGCAACATTTTATTGTAAAATGTCAATTAATTCGATTCTTTAATTTCTCTTTTTTAAATTTCTTGTCACTTTAATTTCCTTTTAAAATCGCCCCTTCTGTTTTAAGCTTTTATCTAATCAACACCTACTGGTTTTATAATTGAATAAAATCTGAATTATATAAATTATAATAAAATAATAATAAAGTGCGTTTTATTCGCAAAAGGTTATGGGCCCAGTTTCAGCGAATATTTAATTAATATTGCTACAAAAAAATGCAAATAAAATTTATGAGTAATGAGAAGCTTTAGAGGACGCAATACAAATAGGCAACCAGAGGAATAGGTCTGATTCAGAGTTATATATTTTACATCGGTTTGATGGACAAAATTATCAATTGTACATACATACATACATACATAATTGGCCATTACAACCCTTCAGTCAGGATTACGGCCTAGCTTCTCACACCACTCATGTTGTGTGCGTTAATTTTATACGTGAGTGGCGGGACCTACAGTTTAACGTCGACTCCGAACGACAGAATTTTGAGAAACTTTTTCATGGCAGTTTATTTTACTCTCAGAGTTTTTGCCAGAAATCTGCTGAGAGGAAGTCGCCGAAGAAATATTTTTTTTTTCATATTTAATTTTTTTTGATGTCTGACCTGGGATACGAACCCGGGCTTTACGAATAGTAAGCCAACACACTACCTACTACACCACGGCGACTTCATTTTATTATATATTATCAATTGTGGCGCTGTCAAATGGAAATTTACATGACAGAAAATAAATTAAGGCCCTATATCTTAGGAGCAGTTAAGCGACCAACAACAAATCACGGGATGAAAAACATGCTGAAGCCCAAGCATTTATCATGAAAGCATTAATGCTGGACCAATTAAATTTTTAACAGACTGTAATACTGCAGCTCAAATATGGTCAAGGCTGAAAGCAGTGCATTCAGAGAGAAGTGAACAGTCAGCACAAATATTACTTGAGAAATTTATTAATTGCAAGATGGATGAAAGTGAATGCGCTGCAAATTTTATAACAAATATATGCTCCTTAAATCAAAGATACAGATTTAGAACAGAAAGAAGGCAATGGTCATTGCTAAAATATTAAGCAGTCTACGCACACAGTCACAGTCTATATACGACCATGTGAGAACTTCCTGGTATGCTGTTCCTAGAAAAGAAGAAAACCTAGAGAGGTTAACTGATCATTTGGTAAACGAAGAGTCATTATTTAATTCACGCACAGCTGATACAAGCGACAACAACACGTCTAAATCTGCATTCACAGTACGCACAAAAATAATAAAATTGATATCAACCACAACAGAAAATGTAATCAAAATCCAAAACGCAATGGAAGCTGTAGTTATTGCCATAAGAAAGACCATTGTGCAAGAGAATGTTTTAAAAAGGCAGCTGACCAGCGTAACAATCAAAATTCCAACGTAATTGGCCATTACAACCCTTCAGTCAGGATTATGGCTGTGAGAAGCTAGGCCAACAACCGTATCCATTTACTAATAGTTGAACGAGAGGCTGATGAACATCAAAATAACAATCCTCAATTGTTTGTTTTACAAACAATGAAACAACAACCAAAATGTAAAAAATGTGTTCTACGTTGATTCTAGAGCTACGGATCACATGTCTTTTCAAAGGGAGTTATTTGAGAAGGTAAATAATTTTAAAACTGGTGACTATTTTGATAAAGTTGGAGACGGCCGTAAGTTGACAGTCGAAGGCATTGGTGATATTCTAGTCAGAAGTGATTTAAGCGGTTCCACACACACGTTTTATTAGTTATAGATTTCAACAAAAATTTTATTTCTGTCTCAAGAGCCACAAAGAAAGGTATGGACGTCATTTTTTAAGAAGGTGGTAGTCGTGTGTGTTTCATGAAAGGTAATAATGTAATTGTTTATGGAACTCGTGAATCAGATTTGTACAAAATGAATTTGAAACATTTATCAGCTACTTTAAATGCAGTAGTTTCAGACTCAAAAAAAATTTGGCATGAGAGACTTGGCCATGTCAACTATAAAACACTTAGGGAAATGGCTAACAATAAAACGGTAGATGGCATAAGTGTGAAGAATCTAAATACTAATAAAAATTTGTCATTTTGCGAGGGTTGTGCATTTGAAACAGCACAGAAACAGTTTGCCAAGAGATCAAGCTAGAAGAGCTATTAAGCCAGGAGAAGTGTTTCACGTTGATTTATGTGGAAAAATGAGCGTTTCTTCAATTAATGGTGCAAATTATTTTATGTTATTAAAAGATGACTATTCTAGATTTTGCTTAATAAATTTTCTTAAAAACAAATCAGATGTATTAACTACTTAAAGTCTTTTTACGCCGAAGTAAGAGCTGACGGCCACAACATTAGAAAACTAAGTTCAGACAGAGGTCTAGGATTTTGCAACGACTCAGTACGAAAATTTCTTCTACATTTTGCTCCTGAGCAAAATTGCTTTATAGAGCGCCAAAATCAACTTATAGTCGACAGTGCCAAATCAATGTTACACGCTAGAAATTTACCAACATATCTATGGGCTAAAGCAAAGAATATGGCTGTGTACTAAAAAACAGAACTGCCTCTGACGTCATAGAAGGATTTTCATCCTGGTATGGCAAAAAGGCGGTGGTAAGTCATCTGTGAATTTTTGGTAGTGAGGCATTTGTACATATCCCAAAAGAACAACGAACAAAGTTAGAAAAGAATTCAGTAAAGTACATACTAGTTGGATGCAATTATTCGTTTTATTTATTATTATTTTTATTATTCCTTATCGTGTTTACGACTCAAAGTGTAAAAAAGTTTTCATCAGAAGAGACGTACATTTTAACGAAAACTATGGTGAGTACATAAATGAAATAATTGAAATGAAAACAAAACACGATAATAAAAACGTAAATGATGATGTAGTATATTGTAATGAAGAAGAATCAAAACAACAAGAGTTAAATGAAGAATCAAAACCAAAAGAGTTAAAAGAACCAGCTGATAACAACAACATGTTGAAAAATATGAACAAAAGTTTAGAAGTCCATATAATACTAGAGGTAGCAAAAACAAAAATAACAATGAAATCAAGAGTGAGGTATACAGTGTACAGTTAGAGACACAAATACAAACACAAATAAAGACTGAACTAAAATTTTTAATAAGTGGACATAAAACAAATGCAATGTGCAATTAATAAAGGAGGCACGAAAAGTTCCAGTACCCCTACAAGCTCACCAGTTACAATACGACTATTTTCTAAATTTTGAAAACATGCCTAAACGATACTCTTCGATTCGTCCTGGTAAAAATATGGCTTACCATAAAAGTTCTAGTGATCCTACTGTTAATAGATTACGAGCCTTGGCGACCCATCAGGATCAATATATTTCAAAACAGACAAAACTGACGATTACAAATTTCTCCCACGTAGATCAAAGTCGGCAATTAAAGATATACCTCCTGATTCACTTTATAAGGAGAAAATTCCAATCACGAAAATGATATGGGACCACCTGTAGATTGTCATCTTTTTATGATAACTTGTCTTATAAGAACTAATTTTTTACAGTTAACTTTTGACTTAACCCTCTTAATTTCTTGAATTACTTGCGCTTATTATTTGAACCTGAATTATTATAATATATTTCATATTAAACTCAGTTTAAAAAAGGCCTAACTTAATTTTTCTTTCCAAAAATATCAATGAAAAAGGGCCTATCTTAGATAACTTCGTTAAAATAAAAAATGAACATTTTTTATATGAAAAATAAAATGTGTTGCTGTTTTTTTATTAAAAATTGTATTAAAATTTTTGTTATATCTAAAATTTTACGGATTTTAAGTTTTTTCCTTCTCCTGTAAAGTTACAAAAAATCGAGTTAGGCTTTTTTATATTAAGCCATAGATGACAGGACAGCCTTATGGTTATTATTGTAATTCTCAATTTATATTTCTTATATATATTATAAAAAAGTCAAATTAAGAAGAAGCATAAAGTAATACAAAAATATGATAACATAAAAGATGAAAATTAAATACTGAACGTGGTTGCCATCCAACATCTCCCCTTTTTGGAATCTAACCCGGAATAAATATTTCGACCGGTGTCGTTCTCGCTGAGACCGCCTAAGTTGAGGTGTATTAAATTGATCGTTGTCAGGTTATCGGGATGTTTGATAGTTACCTGGTGCATCCAATATTCCATAGGCATTGCAACAATTTTTATTAAAACCTTCGTTACTATTCTTGTAGTTTTTTCTTATCTGATTTGTATGAACTCGTATCAATTTTCAACTTGTAAGTAAAACGTTTACATGACATTCCCTATTCGTTCAATTATCTTTCCAGGTAGCCAATAAGAATCTTTGTTATTTTTATAAACTCGAGCATACACATCTCTCGAACAAAAAATAGGTTTCTTTCGCGCCTTGTTTCCTATTAAATTGAGTTTCCATGGCAGTATTTCTAACAACATCTTTTTTCGCACATGGTTTGATTAGATCCAATGTTAAACGAATCTTTCTGCCACATAATACTTCAGCCGGCGATAGATTTTTAGGCGAATTTGGGTTTGGAGTCGATCTGTAGTTTTGTAGAAACGTCTGAAGATTTTGGCTTGTAATCCCATCTCCATCCAAGTTCTGAAGTGAACGTTTCAAAGTGTCGACAAACCGTTTGGCTTGTCCATTGGACATCGGATAGTATGGGCTGGATTTTAAATGTTCTACACCGTTTCGAATCATAAAATCTCTAAAGTAGCGCTGGTAAATTGTGTACCATTATCCGATACCAATGTTTTAGGTAAACCAACGTGAAAAAATTTCTTCCAGAATTTGGACTGTTTGTTCTGCAGTAATAGATTTTGTCATTACTATTTCTGGCCATTTGGATAGTGCATCGACTAACACCAAGAAATAATGTCTATCAATAGGACCAGCGTAATCGATGTGTAATCGTTCCCACGGTTCTGAAGGTATGGGCCACGGTTTTAAAGTTGTTTTGGTAGGCATTTTTAGAGCTGCTGCGCATTTACTACAATTTTGTACCATAATTTGGATATGTTTGTCAATATTTGGATGTCCACTATGTACCAATTTTAATATTTGTTTTCGAAAAATGTTCGGAAACACCACTCTTTCACCGAACATAATTACACCATCAACTATGGATAAGTTATCTTTACGATTATATTAAGCATGGTCCGTGTGAATTTTCTGCCATAAATCATATTATGAAATTTTGTCACAGCTAATACTAGTGCTAGCCCTTCTTTTTCAATCTGACTATAGGACTTTTCTGAAGGTGTTAGAGCTCTCGAGGCATGGCATATGGCTTTAACTGAATTATCTGGATATTTATGAAATATGCATGCGCCTATGCCGTACTGAGACTCATCAGCGGCAACTATTTTGTCCTTTTTGGGATCATAATGTGTAAGTAAAAGCTTCGAAGTTAAAATCTTTTTTATTTTCGTAAAGTAATTATCATGTTCTTTTGTCCAATGCCATTTTACATTTGATTTTAACAAATTATCAAGTGGACCTCGCAATTGATCATATTGTTGATAAATTTCCCATAAAAATTAACTGCTCCAAGAAAAGATCGCAATTCTGATATATTTGATTGTTTTGGCATTTGGGTAATTGCAGATATACATTGTGGGTCTGGTTGAAGTCCATCTTGATTAATTACATAACCCAAGTACTTTACTTGTTCACTACCTTCTGTACCTTCTGTATCTGTATTAGTTTTCCCATACAAATTTGGGAGCATGCCTGCTTTTTTATGTACCTTGTGTATCAATTTTTCCATATAAATTTGGGATCATGCCTGCTTTTTATATATAAATTTGGTTCATACCTGTTTTTATGTACCTTTTATTTGTATTACTTTGCAAACGAATGATTGGACGGACAGAATGAGTGTGTGTAACATTTTTAACGTGTGTGGTAGTTATGCATGATGATGCAGTCGCCGTAGTCTAGTAGGTAGTGTTTTGGCTTATTAGACGTAAAGCCAGGGTTCGAGCCCCAGGCCAGTTATCAAGACAAAAATGCAAAAAAAATATTTCTTCGGCGACTTCCTTTCAGCAGATTTCTGGCAAAAACTCTGAGAGTAAATAAAATTGCCATGAAAAAGTTTCTAAAAAAAATCTGTCGTTCGGAGTCGACTTTAAACTGTAGGCCCCACCACTCATGTATAAAATTAACACACACAACGTAAGTGGTGTGAGAAACTAGGACGTTGTACAATGGGTCAATTCGACCTCCGGGTACTGTACTTATCTTAATTGACAAGTACACGTCCTCTAACCAAACCTAACCTAACCTATCCATTATGATTTTGTCAAGTGGATTTTGTTTATTTTATTTTTGTATGACTTGTTGTTGAATAAATAGAAATAGAGTGTACACGTTTCCTTGTAATAATAAATAATAACATCGGATAACTAAATAGAAACATGATTGTACATGTTCATTTTATTTGTATTGCTTTTCAAACGAATGACGGAAAGAATAGTGTTTGCACGTGTGCTGTAAAGATATTTTAAACTGATAAGAAAGGAATGTAGAGCTGTGTGACTGTTTCCTTGTGGTAATAAAATGCTGACACATTTTATGACGGTCAACATTGGTATTATAAATAATTACAGCGCGAGTATGTATTCCTAACAATTAGTTCATCAAGAATGTTTTTTAATGTAAATAAATTTTAAAACGCTTGACTCTAGTACGTAATTTAATTTTAAGTGTCTATAAAGAATTTTGGATGTGGTTTTGTTTATTTTTTTTTTTCACATAAGTGGAATATCTCAATTAATAACTCTCATTACTCCTAAAATGTATTACACCCTCATCTACATCCTAGAGTATAAATTGACTTGTTTTAAGGATTTGGAAGTTATTCTTGTGCTAGAAATTTATAGCGAGTTGAGTTTTAAAATTTAAAAATAGAAATGGCTGGTTTTATTTGTGAATTTTGTGGAAAAGTATTCACTTTGAATACGAATATAAGAAGACATCATAGATTATATCATGATGGACCATCCACATCATTTAAATGCATACCATGCAATAAATATTTCTCAAACCTGTCAAATTATCAACAACATATTTTACAACATTCTAACATTTTAGATGGAGGAGAAACATTTGATACTGTTAACTGTACTGACTGCATTCAACATATTCCTAAGACAAATTGGCACTATCATATTCGAACAAATGCCCATAAACGTAATTGTGCTGATAAAATTCGAAATGATGATAATGGTGTTAATATTGATGATGAAGTAAAATGCGTTAGATCAGTGTTTAATAATCGCATCATTACATATTCTATTGAGAATAATTATGACACGAATTTAATACCTGAGAACTTTTTATCAGGAATTAAATTCAAACTGGTTAAGCTGTTAAGTAATATGATTCAAAAACATGATATATAAAATTCAATCTCAATTTTACGAATACATGCTGGTTCAATAAGAGAAGAATTTATGTTATATTGAAGTAAAATCGCGTCAGACTAAAATGATTATAATTAATCTCTCATCATCAACTACGGATGATATTCTAAATATTTACAAAACACAATGGGCCATAATCATAGTCATAAAAAAAGTATACTTTAAGTATCATTTATTAAAATGTCTACTTTTCAGCTACTATAGACGATGAAAAACTTACTTTTTCCGCTAAAGTCAGTTTTATACTTAAAACAAGCTGAAGTTGTTTTTAACAAAGTTAACATCATTTTAAATCTATCAGCTGTTTGTCATTTATCAAAAGTTACAAAATCAAAACAAACCAAAAACAAAAGTTGCATGAATTGTGTTAAATTTTTTATAAATATTTTATTATATATTACATTATTATTATATTATATATTTTATTTTATTATTTTTTTTATAAATTATGTTCTCTGGTGCTCCAGTTTGCCTCTCGCTTCCTTTTCTTTGGGTCCTGTTGACAATTTATAAATCAATCATACATAAGTATGTAAATCTCCATAAATGTAAGAACATTAGATCTATGTACATACTTTTTTCTTTTTTTTTTTCAAAATAACAATTTATGTTTTGTATATTTTTTGGCGCTTTTATTGCATCAGCTGTGCAGAGATGCCACTTATAGAATATTTATACCAGTTTGTATGCAAAATTTCAAACAATATACTAATCACCCACTTAAAGCTGATTCAACTTAAAACTATTATTAATTTTCACTATAGTTAAGAAACAGTTAGTAACAGGTTTAAATATTAAAGTTGTTTTTAAAAAGAACCGACTTTAGTGTTTGACTATGATTATGGGCCAATGTGATATTATTGTCAAAAAATTAGTGAATTCCAGGAACGTGATAGCGGATGGACATTAATACAAATATTACGGATAGAAATTAATATAAATAAATATCAGTGCATAAAAGGTCCGCAGTATATTCCTCTACCAATCCCAACACAAAAGAAACATGCATGCATCAATGTTCAAAACAATGATCAATATTGTTTCAAGTGGGCTGTTATATCAGCAATGTATCCTGTTAATAACAACACTAATAGAAGCATCTTATATAAAATTAATAACATTTGTTCAAACTTGATTTGAACACTTAAATTATTTAACAAACAAAAATTGGTTAATTTTGTTAAATAATTTTTATGTTAAATAACATAAGTTGAGAGACAATTCTTTCCATTTTTTATTTTGTTGTTTTACATTGAATTCCACTAACATAAAATGAATGTCTCCCAAGTTTAACCAAAAGAATGTCTCCAAGTTTTTGTAAATAATAGGAACGCCTCCAAGCATACCGTTACATTATTTAAGAAAAAAGAGGTTTGGTAAAAAATAAAATGCTACTAAAACTTCACTTCATCTCGAACCTTTGAACTTATATATCATATTTATATCAATAGTGAAAAAGAAATAAAAGTAAAAAATTAATTATATAAATTGCAATATCAAAGTGAATTAAACCTTATACTTACCTAAATTGTATACAACTATTGAAATAACGTTTAATTAATTATACTTACCCAAAGTTACCTAAAAATTGTATATACCTATATGAAAATAATATATTTACCTGGAAAAAATCATATCTGAAATATTTAGTTTGTGGCTAATTGGTGAAATACTAAACTCATTAAGTAAAGCTAATAAAGTTAAATAATAAATTTATATCGAACAAAAAAAGGTAAGAAAGACAATTTCGTTATCTCTCATTATCTCCACTAGTGAAATTAGAAATTAATTCGATTTCTTTCCTTTTCTCTTAATTCTCGCATTCCAATAAATGTAATTCTTTACGAGTAATTACAATTAATATCTCCGGAAGATCATTCGGGCTCTTCTCAGGAGATTTATAAACAAGAAAAACTACCCCTATTTCTTTGTCTCATGGTCCTTCTCACGGCAAACTCTCAGCAACCTGTGGATTTGTTACATGGTACTCCCATTTCATGGTACTCAGCGAAACGCTTTAAACTCAAACTAAAATAAAACAAGTGGGAAAAAATCATAACAACAACTCAATACATAAAAACAGCAGAAATGAGGTAAAGAGAACAATAATTTCATCACTACAACATAAAACAACAAAGCAGTAAGTAACGTACATTTTTTATACATTTATACTTAATAATCTGGAATAATTACAAAAAAGTATTAAGTATTAAGTATTTATACACACAGAAAAAAAATTTATTTCGCGTAAATCGTAAAAAAAGAGAGAGAAAAAACTTAAAGTGGAAAGAAAAAGAAAAGAGTGCTCAAAAAAGTGGTGTTATTGCATTGCGAAATTAACCTCGAAAAACACGAAAAAAGAGGTTAGAAAGCGTATGTACATATAGATGTACATACGTTTACAGTGAAATTACATTATAACAAAACATCACATTTATAAAAAAGCACATTTATCCATTTTTTTCTCTTCTTTTACCCGTTATCTCGTTAATACCGTTATTTTTTACTTATATATAAGAACTCCTTTTTAAAACAATTTCAATATTTATATATATAAAAATTGTCGTACTTAAAAACCCGGTTAATTACGTATATGTACATAAATCACATATTATGTACATAAAACATTAGTTCCGTTGGTCGATTTTGCTTTTATTATTTCCCGTTTTCGTATATAAAATACAGAAATTACTTTACTGTATATGTGGGGGAAAAAACATAATTTGAAAATTCACCCTTTAAACAAAAAGTGCTCTCATCTCCTTCAATTTCTGTGGAGATCAAACATATCGTGTATGAATACACAACTCTCTTATCCACACATAAGAGAAATATGTTTGATTTACTACATTCCCACTTGCAATTCTCTTGATTTGTAACAAATCTCTTTGTTACAAAATTCCAGCAAGAGAATAGCGGATTACTCAAAATTAAAACAACAAACAAGAAGCGAAAGAAGAATAACAAGAATCAGACCCAAGGAAGAAAACACCACACAGAGAAATAAAGGAGTGATATTTATAATAAATATCAACTGTAAACTATTGTTTTTTTTAATTTAATAATTTTTAATAAATGTATTATTAAAATAAATGAATAAATGTTTATCCCATTTATACTCACTTATTTAATTTTAATTTTAAAAACTAAAATTGAAAAAATAAATAAATGATTTTTTCCTTTACACCACTGGTGTTTACATCAAATTACGAATTAACCCATTAAGGCGAAAACTACAGAAATTGTTTATTACAATACGAAAATAAATTAAAATTTATTAACAAATAATTTTTGAAAATTAATAGTATGATACATTTGAAACTCGGGGAAAATATTTGAAAATATTTTTTTTTTTTGAAATTTGAGAGAATTTTTCATTTACTTGCACTGGAACAATTGTTCAATTGATATGCGAATTGTTTAATGAGATTAATTTATTCTAATGTCCCATTTCCAAATTCTCATTGCAATTTTATAGTAAAATTCACATGGCAACATTTTAACATCACAAATTCTTTACGAATCTATTTCTATATTCTACTTTTTCACTTTTTAAACTGGATAACAGGTATCCAGTGCTATTTCCATATAGCCCCTAACCCCTATTCATAGAATATAGAAAAGAATTTCTTATACCGCAAATTAGCACTTAGAGTTTTTTCTTAACTCTTTTATACTAGATAACAGGTATCTAGTACTACTTCCCAGTAGCCCAAACCTCTTAAGTGCTAACTTCAGCTGGATTACAATATCCAGTATTGCCCTCTTACATATTCTATTTAAATTTTACTAGATAGCAGCTCTAGTTCTACTTCCCAGTAGCCCAAATCTCTCGAATTCTAAACGAGTCGTATCTCATATACGGATCTGATACTTGAATCTTGACACTCTTTCTTTAGTTTTTCACTTCCCTATTGGCAGAATGTCCACCTCATCTCGTAGCGAAGCAAACAGCTCTCCAAAAGAGAGCTTCTTATTCAACTGTGATCAGTTGACCCAATATTGTCAACAATTTCAACGAACTCCCACGGACGAGCAATCGGAACTGGTTCTGGGGGTCAAGTTGAAACATTTGGACTTGAAATGGGCAAAACTCGATAGTTCCTATGAGAGGATAATGTTGTCTCAGGACAAAACAGTAACCGCGCAATCTAAGGAAGATGCGAGGAAGAATTATAAGGCATGTATGGATGCCTACTACCTTTGTACTTCACAATTTCTCGATTTAATAAAGGTAGCTCAAATTAATTCCACTGGTTAATCGGAAACATCCCGAGACTCACACACCTTGACCCAAAATACGTCCCAATCCGCAGACTACTGCATGAAACTTTCTCCCTGCAATACAGAGGTATTTCAGGGAAGTTATGAACAATGGCCCTCTTTTCGTGATATGTTTACAGCGGTTTATATAAGTCACTCCAAACTAACCCCTGTAACTAAACTGTACCATCTCCGGAACAAAACGAAGGGCGAAGCGGGTGCCACAGTCAAAAGATATACACTTTCTCATGAAAATTTTGAATTGGCATGGAACGCTCTGAAAACTCGGTACGGAAGTAAGCGTGTATTGGTTGACAAACAAATAAAAATATTGTTCGATATCCCACCAGCCACGAGCGAGAATAGTGAGTCAATTAGAAGATCCAGTCTTCTGTAAATGACTCTTTGGCTACTCTAAAAACTCTTGGAGTAAACGTGGAAAGCTGGGACCCCATCCTCATAAGATTAATCTCCACTAAATTACCCAATTTCACCCTCTCACTATGGGAACAGTGTCTTTCATCACCTCGTGAACTATCAAAATGGTCGCAAATGTCTCAATTTTTAGTAGACAGGTATGAAGCATTAGAAAGCCTCACGAGCATTAAAACTGCTAATCTCCACTAAATTACCCGATTTCACCCTCTCACTATGGGAACAGTGTCTTTCATCACCTCGTGAACTATCAAAATGGTCGCAAATGTCTCAATTTTTAGTAGACAGGTATGAAGCATTGGAAAGCCTCACGAGCATTAAAACTGCTAAGGATGACTTTCGTTTAGGCAAAAAACCCCAACCGAATATACACACATACTCCTCTCATTAACACTTGCATCCAACGTGAAAGGGGTGCGGTGAGGAACATAATCTCCGAGTGTGTCCGAATTTTCGAGCTTTCACTGTACAACAAAGAGTGGACTTTGTGTACAAGAACAAATTTTGCAATAATTGCTTAGGTTCGTCTCACACGAAGGCAAACTGCAAAAGCAAACATACCTGTATTTATTGCAAAAAAACTCACCATTCTCTATTGCACATGACGAAAGTGTCAAAGAATTCGCCGCAAGAGGCTCATAACTCACATTATCCAGGTAGCAGTAACTCCCCGAAATCTACAAATGCTACCAAAAATAATCCCAACATAACTCAAACTGAATACCCTACATCAAGTCGGGTACACGCCAATTACTCTACGAGTAATGAAAATATTCTATTGCGAACTCCTCTAATGCAAATAGAATATAGAGGTGAACTCTTCACCATTCGAGCCCTTATAGACCCAGGTTCTCAGCGAACATTCTTGACGGAAAGAATTAGAAGCCGACTTCAACTCCCGTATCAAACATCTCGTTTTGAAATTGTAGGTTTTGGCGGACAAAAGCAGTCCGCAAACAAGGAATGCGAGTTCGTTTTGTACGCAAGAAGGTATAATTTGAGAATTCCCATTAAGGCAATAGTCTTGCCAAAAGTAACTTAACAACTCCCTTCCTGTACTTTTGACATCCCTAATTTCAGCGAACTCGAAGCATTAGATATAGCTGATCCCACCTTCAACAAATCATCCCAAATAGATATAATCCTGGGCAATGGTTATGAATACCTCATTAATATTGAAGGTATTAAGAGGAATATTTGCGGCCGCACCACAGCATATAACACCATATTCGGATGGGTGCTAAGTAGGCCTATGAAGACTCAAACAATTAAAACTTTCACAACTTCAGTTATTCCCTCGGATATATCGAATCTCAATAATATCTTGAAAAAGTTTTGGGAAGAAGAAGAAATTCCCTCAACACGCCCGCGCTCCTTATCTCGCAATACGCACCCTTCTTCAACTGGCAGATGACTCGGAATCCCAATATTCGAAAGCTTCATCCATTTCACGTAAGGAGACTTATGCGGATGACATTCTCTCTGGAGGTTTTTCCATCAGGGACCGAAAATAACTGTTATTTTTGAATTTTTGATTCAAAAAAGCAACCGCAAGGAAATGTCGGAGAACAAAGCCAAGTATAGCATTTTGATTGTCTTGGACCAAATTTTTATAAAATGCGATGCTTTTTAAAAACATGATTTTTATTTTTTAGAAAAAAAATAACAGTTATTTTTTGATTTTTATTTTTTCGAGCAAAAATTTCAGTTATTTCTGACTTTTATTTTTTTGAGCAGAAATAAAAGTTATTTTTTGACTTTTATTTTTAAGAGCAGAAATAAAAGCTATTTTATGACTTTTATTTTTTCTAGCAAAAATAAGAGTTATTTTTCACTTTTATTTTTTCGAGTAGAAATAAAAGTTATTTTTTGACTTTTATTTTTAAGAGCAGAAATAAAAGTTATTTTTTACTTTTATTTTTTCGAGCAGAAATAAAAGTTATTTTGGTTTTTTTTAAACCCTATGATACAAAGACTAGTGTTTAATATATCCAAAACTTAATTCTAATAAAATTCTAACATAAATTACTTTAATTTTTTTAAAGAATTTTTTAATAAATATTATGGATTTATCATGAATTAAAACAAAAATAACTTTTATTTCGTCGCCGTGGTGTAGTAGGTAGTGTCTTGGCTTACTATTCGTAAAGCCCGGGTTCGTATCCCAGGTCAGACATCAAAAATGAAATATGAAAAAAAAAAATATTTCTTCGGCGACTTCCTCTCAGCAGATTTCTGGCAAAAACTCTGAGAGTAAAATAAACTGCCATGAAAAAGTTTCTCAAAATTCTGTCGTTCGGAGTCGACGTTAAACTGTAGGTCCCGCCACTCACGTATAAAATTAACGCACACAACATGAGTGGTGTGAGAAGCTAGGCTGTAATCCTGACTGAAGGGTTGTAATGGCCAATTATGTATGTATGTAACTTTTATTTCTGCTCGAAAAAATAAAAGTCAAAATATAACTTTTATTTCTACTCGAAAAAATAAAAGTTAAAAAATAACTTTTATTTCTGCTCGAAAAAATAAAAGTCAAAAATTACTGTTATTTTTGCTCGAAAAAATAAAAGTTGAAAAATAACTTTTATTTTTGTTGAAAAAGTTGAAAAATAACTTTTATTTTTGATCTTAAAAATAAAAGTCAAAAAATAACTGCTATTACTGCTCTTAGAAATAAAAGTCAAAAATAACTGTTTTTTCTGCTCGAAAAAATAAAAGTCGAAAAATAACTTTTATATCTGCTCGAAAAAATTAAAGTCAAAAAATAACTTTTATTTTCTGACTTTTACGATAAAAGTTATAACAGTTACGGTCCCTGTTTTCCATATAGGAAACAGACTCAGCTTATACAAGTCTTGAATTCCGCGGGACTGCCTCTCAAAAAAATCACTGCAAATACCTCTAAATTACTCTCCCATTTACCAAAGGAAGACCTTTATGACTTAGACTTTCTCCGCTTCCATGAATCAAGCACGACTAAAACCCTTGGAATTAAATGGAATGCTCTCACGGATACATTTTCCTACACAACAGTCGCACAGACATCAAAAATAACTAAAAGACAAATTCTCTCGTCTGTTGCAAAAATCTTTGATCCAGCTGGTTGGCATGCGCCTTTAATAATAAGGGCAAAGATACTTATGCAACAGCTGTGGTAAGAAGGATTAGAATGGGATGAAGATATTTTACCGGAATCCCTTCAAATATGGAACAATCTCGTTCGAGATCTCTCTCACATAGAGGAAATTTCAATTCCTCGGTGGATTCAGTATATGCCTGAGAATATAATTCAGATTCATGGATTTGCTGATGCCTCCAAATCAGCTTATTGTGCTACGGTGTATGTTAGGTATCAAACAAGAACACTTAACACATTTTCGAATTTGTTACTGGCTAAATCCAATGTAGTCCCAATTCAGACAGTCAGTCTCCCAAGATTGGAACTTAGTGGAGCCGTTTTATTGGCAAATCTTGTCCAGTATGTTCTGACATCCCTAAATTACCCGAACTCGGAAATATATTTATGGACTGACTCATCTATAGTTATAGGTTGGCTATCAAAACCCCCTTCATCTTGTGGAAACCTATGTAGCTAACAGAATTGCTCGAATTCATCGCTTAATCCCAGAAGCGAGATGGCAACATGTTCCAACGCACGATAATCCAGCAGATCTCGGAACTCGTGGCTGTACTCCACAAGAACTTGCTCACAATTCCCTGTGGTGGCATGGACCACCATGGTTAACCAAACCCTGATCTGAATGGCCTAAACGGAACCCTTTGAAAACACCTCTAATCCCTAATGAGGTTCAAACACTACACACAGAAGTTCGAAACGATAACATTTTAACTAGGTTCTCGTCATACAACAGAGCTTTTCGGGTGATATGCTATATATTTCGATTATTCAATAATTGTAGTGGAAAACTCAGGCCGAAATAATCGGACATTACTCAAGATGACTTGACTCACGGGGAAGTAAAATTCGTTAAGGTCAGGCTGATCACACTATGTCAGAAAACATATTATTCAGAGGAATATGAATCTGTGTCCAAGAGCGGGGACATATCTGACAAAAGTGCGCTCAAGACCTTAAACCCATTCCTGGATGAGAATTCACTTCTTATTATAAATGACAGATTATCTCTATCATCCCTACCATATAGTGAACGCTATTCCATTATACTACCTGGCAACTCCCGATTTTGTCAGCTTTATCTGAACCATTTACATTACTTTCTATCTCACGCTGAATGCAGTCAAATGTGTCGTATGGTACGGACTGAATTCTATATCTTCCGTCTCAAACCCCGAGTGAAGAAGATAATACGACATTGCAAAACTTGTATTATTTACCGACAACAGCCTTGTTCTCAGATAATGGCACCACTTCCCCGAGATAGATGTACTCTTTCACCCCCATTTCATTTGCTGGCCCATTTGAAATTAAGATCTCGACCTTACGGAATTCGAAAACTACAAAGGCCTATTTCAGTGTTTTCGTTTGCTTCAGCACAAAGGCAAGCCATTTGGAACTATGCTCGGACCTGTCCTCGTCAGCATTCCAGGCCGCATTCTCTCGTTTCGTTGGGAGGCGAGGACTACCCCAAACGGTAGTAACTGACATTGGGCGTAATTTTCTCGGAGCTAGTAGAGCACTCGAACGTGAATTTAGTATGTTTGTGGGAACAGCGGCTCAGGATATAGCCCTGAAATACTTGACATATGGGTTTGAATGGAAATTTATTCCCCCTCATGCACCACACATGGGTGGCTTATGGGAAGCTGCCGTGAAAAGTTTCAAATTTCATTTGAAGCGAATTGCCGGTGCTCAAAGATTTACCTTTGATGAATTTTCAACTATTCTGGCTCGCATAGAAGGCATTTTGAATTCTCGCCCATTATCCGCCCTATTCGAGGACCCATCTGATTTAACAGCATTAACTCCTGGTCATTTCTTGAGAGGAACCCCTCTCATGGCTTTCCCGGAGCAAACGTGGCAGGAAATGTCTCTGATCAACAGATGGGAAAAGCTGAAGGCACTTCACCACCAATTCTCAATTCAGTGGAGGGAAGATTATTTGAAATCACTTCAGAGGAGATACAAATGGAAATTCTCAGTTCCTAATATCCATGTAGGAGATCTCGTCGTTGTAATGGACGATTTACAACCACCCTACGAATGGCGGTTGGGAAGGATTGAAATTACCTACCCAGGACCGGATAATAATGTGCGTACAGCGGATATTCGAACGGCATCAGGAATTATAACTCGTCCTATAGTTAAGCTATGTCGTCTTCCATTTCTCAACGATGAAAATTCTAACTAGAATAAACTAACTACCTTCAAATTCTCAATGCAATTAATTTTTTTTTCTCATACAATATTGCTAATTTGATTCAACTTCTCACTAATTTCAGCTTCATCTCTCAACCTTCATTAATAGTTATAATTTTCTCCCTTAGAAATAATCACCGATTTGTAATCATACGCCGGAACCACAAAAACAATAGACGTCATGTAGGCAAGGATCGTTATACAAAACCACGAGTAGACCCGGACATTTATGAGTGCAAAGTATGTCGGAAATTTCATGCGCTAAGGTTTTGACGAAAGTTCCTGAAAATGTCTGTCATCGAAAGGCAGGAAATTGTAGATATACATCGATTCTGTGAAAACTGCCTAGCCAGGAGCCATGACCTGCAATACTGCACGTCACTGGACATGTGTAAGAGATGCGACAAATTTCATCACACATTGCTTCATCCAACCCCTGAAAGAGCTAAACGAAGTAAAAAGATGCAAAGGAGAAAGCCAACAGCAGAAACGTCACCATCAACTTTGTCCGCCACACCTGATGCCAAAGTAATCGCCGAAGCCATTAAATCGTTGGCACAGGTACTATGCACCACACCTCCAGGCGAGAGGTCATCTCGAGTTTAACCCCAACCCGGCGCCATGTTCAAACTTGATTTGAACACTTAAATTATTTAACAAACAAAAATTTGTTAATTTTGTTAAATAATTTTTATTTTAAATAACATAAGTTGGGAGACAATTCTTTCCAATTTTTATTTTGTTGTTTTGCATTGAATTCCACTAACATAAAATGAATGTCTCCCAAGTTTAACCAAAAGAATGTCTCCAAGTTTTTGTAAATAATTGGAATGCCTCCAAGCATACCGTTACATTATTTAAGAAAAAAAAAAAGAGGTTTGGTATAACATAAAATGCTACTAAAACTTCACTTCATCTCGAACCTTTGAACTTATATATCATATTTATATCAATAGTGAAAAAGAAATAAAAGTAAAGAAATAAACGTATTATTACTTGTGCTAAAATTATACAAAAAAAATTAATTATATAAATTGAAATATCAAAGTGAATTAAACCTTATACTTACCTAAATTGTATACAACTATTGAAATAACGTAAATTAATTATACTTACCCAAAGTTACCTAAAAATTGTATATACCTATATGAAAATAATATACTTACCTGGAAAAAATCATATCTGAAATATTTAGTTTGTGGCTAATTGGTGAAATACTAAACTCATTAAGTAAAGCTAATAAAGTTAAATAATAAATTTATATCATCGAACAAAAAAGGTAAGAAAGACAATTTCGTTATCTCTCATTATCTCCACTAGTGAAATTAGAAATTAATTCGATTTCTTTCCTTTTCTCATAATTCTCGCATTCCAATAAATGTAATTCTTTACGAGTAATTACAATTAATATCTCCGGAAGATCATTCGGGCTCTTCTCAGGAGATTTATAAACAAGAAAAACTACCCCTATTTCTTTGTTTCAACATTAGTGATGATATCTCGTTGGAAAATGGTATTTGTTTTAAATTTCGAATATTTGACTTTTGCGCTACCACCGAATAAAATTGAAGATTTTGAAATGAAAAATCCCGATATTAGCGTGAACGTGTTTGGGTTGAATGATAACAATGATATACCGTACTATTCCAGTATAAATAAAAAGCTAAGCACGTTAATTTATTATTACTAAGAGATGGTGAGAGATTCCACTACGTATGGATTAAAAATATTTCAAGGTAAATCAATAATAATTTTATCTTAAAAAATGATATTAATATAAAATTGTTTCACTTTCCATTTAATTAAAGATTAAAAGTTAACAGACAAAACATAAATGTAAGATACATATATGTAATACATGTTTAATGTTTAATACATTTTCATAGTGAAAAGGCGCTAAATAAACACAAAGATGGGTGCAACAAAATCGTAACTAAAATGCCCTCTGTAGACAATAATATCATAAGTTGTAAAAATTTCAAAAAGCAAATGGATGTACCTTTTGTAGTCTACGCTGATTTTGAGTGTATTCTAAAGACAATTAATATTCATAATTCATCTAACGTTAAGTCAATACAAAAACATATTACATTTGCTTATAGTTATTACATCAAATGTTCATTTAACAGTAATTTAGATAAATTTGGTATGTACATTACATACATTTCTTTGCAAATTTTGTTAAAGATTGTACAGATTTATATGTGAATTATTTAAGTATCGTGAAGCCAATGAAAACCTTAACACCTCTTCAACAGATTAGACAGAAAGAAGATACAATTTGTCACATTTGCAAATTTTTTTATCTCATGTAGATCGAGTAGCCGATCATTGTCACTTAACAGGTGAATATAGAGGACTGGCATATAACAAATGTAAATTAGAGTATCAAATAGCAAAATTTATTCCTATATTCTTTCATAATCTTTCATCATATGATTGTTATTTGTTCGTACGAGAACTCTCTTCTATTGAAGGTGATATAAATGTAATTCCCTTAAACAAAGAACTATATGTATCTATATCGAAAGAGATTAATGTAGGTGAAAAAAATACTATAGAACTACGTTTTCTAGATTCTTTTCGGTTTATGCCATCAAGTTTGGAAAAACTAGCAGGACATTTGTCAGATAATGATCTGTTAACAGAAAAATCAATCTATCAAACTCCCAACGAATTTAGTTTAATGAAACGTAAAGGTGTCTTTCCATATGATTATCTAGATTCAGTCAACCGTCTTGAAGAAACAGAACTACCACCCTGATCATGTTTCTTTAATAAACTTACTAATAAGTCGTGTAGTGTAGATGATCTCGAACACCCTGAAAAAGTTTGGAATACATTCAAATGTAAGAAACTTTTAGATTATCTTCTATTATATTTAAAAGTTGATGTCCTATTGCTTTGTGATATATTTGAAAATTTCCGTAAGGTTTGTTAAAACATTTACAATTTAGACCCCTGCCAATATTATACACCAGGTTTATCGTGGAATGCAATGTTGAAAACAACTGAAATTGATTTGGAATTATTAACAATTTCGTTATGCGGGGTATTAGGGGAGGTATTGTAAGCGGCATGTGACAGCTAATAATAAATACGTTAGTGACTATGATTCAACAAAAGAATCAAATTATCTAATGTATTTAGACGTAAATAATTTATAAAGTTATGCAATATCTTAATATCTTTCCTATAAAAATTTTAAATGGCTTGACAACTGTAACGACTTCAATGTATTTACTGTAGAAGAAGATTCAGAATTTGGTTATATTTTAGAAGTAGATTTAGAATATCCAACTGTATTGCACGATCACCATAGTGATTTTCCACTCTGTGCTGAAAATAAGAAAATTGAGAATATGAAACATAGAAAATCTATAACAGACTTAAATGACAAAAACAATTACATAATACATTACGGCAATCTTCAGCAATACATTCAACATGGTTTAATTTTGAAGAAAGTTCATAGAATTCTGCAATTTAATCAATCGAATTGATTAAACAAATATATTGATATAAATAACTATCACAGAACAGTGGCTAAAAACACATTTGAACAAAACTTTTTCAAATTACTCAATAATGCTGTCTACGGTAAGACTATGGAAAATGTCGATAAGAGAAAAGACATTAAAATAGTAATTGGATGGGAAAATAGAAAAAAAAACGGTTAGGAGGTAGATCACTAATTGCGAAACCAAATTTTCGTAGCTGTATTTAAATTACTGAAGAATGGTCCCTACCATATAGTGGACGCTATTCCATTATACTACCTGGCAACTCCCGATTTTGTCAGCTTTATCTGAACCATTTACATTACTTTCTATCTCACGCTGAATGCAGTCAAATGTGTCGTATGGTACGGACTGAATTCTATATCTTCCGTCTCAAACCCCGAGTGAAGAAGATAATACGACATTGCAAAACTTGTATTATTTACCGACAACAGCCTTGTTCTCAGATAATGGCACCACTTCCCCGAGATAGATGTACTCTTTCACCCCCATTTCATTTGCTGGCCCATTTGAAATTAAGATCTCGACCTTACGGAATTCGAAAACTACAAAGGCCTATTTCAGTGTTTTCGTTTGCTTCAGCACAAAGGCAAGCCATTTGGAACTATGCTCGGACCTGTCCTCGTCAGCATTCCAGGCCGCATTCTCTCGTTTCGTTGGGAGGCGAGGACTACCCCAAACGGTAGTAACTGACATTGGGCGTAATTTTCTCGGAGCTAGTAGAGCACTCGAACGTGAATTTAGTATGTTTGTGGGAACAGCGGCTCAGGATATAGCCCTGAAATACTTGACATATGGGTTTGAATGGAAATTTATTCCCCCTCATGCACCACACATGGGTGGCTTATGGGAAGCTGCCGTGAAAAGTTTCAAATTTCATTTGAAGCGAATTGCCGGTGCTCAAAGATTTACCTTTGATGAATTTTCAACTATTCTGGCTCGCATAGAAGGCATTTTGAATTCTCGCCCATTATCCGCCCTATTCGAGGACCCATCTGATTTAACAGCATTAACTCCTGGTCATTTCTTGAGAGGAACCCCTCTCATGGCTTTCCCGGAGCAAACGTGGCAGGAAATGTCTCTGATCAACAGATGGGAAAAGCTGAAGGCACTTCACCACCAATTCTCAATTCAGTGGAGGGAAGATTATTTGAAATCACTTCAGAGGAGATACAAATGGAAATTCTCAGTTCCTAATATCCATGTAGGAGATCTCGTCGTTGTAATGGACGATTTACAACCACCCTACGAATGGCGGTTGGGAAGGATTGAAATTACCTACCCAGGACCGGATAATAATGTGCGTACAGCGGATATTCGAACGGCATCAGGAATTATAACTCGTCCTATAGTTAAGCTATGTCGTCTTCCATTTCTCAACGATGAAAATTCTAACTAGAATAAACTAACTACCTTCAAATTCTCAATGCAATTAATTTTTTTTCTCATACAACATTGCTAATTTGATTCAACTTCTCACTAATTTCAGCTTCATCTCTCAACCTTCATTAATAGTTATAATTTTCTCCCTTAGAAATAATCACCGATTTGTAATCATACGCCGGAACCACAAAAACAATAGACGTCATGTAGGCAAGGATCGTTATACAAAACCACGAGTAGACCCGGACATTTATGAGTGCAAAGTTTGTCGGAAATTTCATGCGCTAAGGTTTTGACGAAAGTTCCTGAAAATGTCTGTCATCGAAAGGCAGGAAATTGTCGATAGACATCGATTCTGTGAAAACTGCCTAGCCAGGAGCCATGACCTGCAATACTGCACGTCACTGGACATGTGTAAGAGATGCGACAAATTTCATCACACATTGCTTCATCCAACCCCTGAAAGAGCTAAACGAAGTAAAAAGATGCAACGGAGAAAGCCAACAGCAGAAACGTCACCATCAACTTTGTCCGCCACACCTGATGCCAAAGTAATCGCCGAAGCCATTAAATCGTTGGCACAGGTACTATGCACCACACCTCCAGGCGAGAGGTCATCTCGAGTTTAACCCCAACCCGGCGCCATGTTCAAACTTGATTTGAACACTTAAATTATTTAACAAACAAAAATTTGTTAATTTTGTTAAATAATTTTTATTTTAAATAACATAAGTTGGGAGACAATTCTTTCCAATTTTTATTTTGTTGTTTTGCATTGAATTCCACTAACATAAAATGAATGTCTCCCAAGTTTAACCAAAAGAATGTCTCCAAGTTTTTGTAAATAATTGGAATGCCTCCAAGCATACCGTTACATTATTTAAGAAAAAAAAAGAGGTTTGGTATAACATAAAATGCTACTAAAACTTCACTTCATCTCGAACCTTTGAACTTATATATCATATTTATATCAATAGTGAAAAAGAAATAAAAGTAAAGAAATAAACGTATTATTACTTGTGCTAAAATTATACAAAAAAAATTAATTATATAAATTGAAATATCAAAGTGAATTAAACCTTATACTTACCTAAATTGTATACAACTATTGAAATAACGTAAATTAATTATACTTACCCAAAGTTACCTAAAAATTGTATATACCTATATGAAAATAATATACTTACCTGGAAAAAATCATATCTGAAATATTTAGTTTGTGGCTAATTGGTGAAATACTAAACTCATTAAGTAAAGCTAATAAAGTTAAATAATAAATTTATATCATCGAACAAAAAAGGTAAGAAAGACAATTTCGTTATCTCTCATTATCTCCACTAGTGAAATTAGAAATTAATTCGATTTCTTTCCTTTTCTCATAATTCTCGCATTCCAATAAATGTAATTCTTTACGAGTAATTACAATTAATATCTCCGGAAGATCATTCGGGCTCTTCTCAGGAGATTTATAAACAAGAAAAACTACCCCTATTTCTTTGTTTCAACATTAGTGATGATATCTCGTTGGAAAATGGTATTTGTTTTAAATTTCGAATATTTGACTTTTGCGCTACCACCGAATAAAATTGAAGATTTTGAAATGAAAAATCCCGATATTAGCGTGAACGTGTTTGGGTTGAATGATAACAATGATATACCGTACTATTCCAGTATAAATAAAAAGCTAAGCACGTTAATTTATTATTACTAAGAGATGGTGAGAGATTCCACTACGTATGGATTAAAAATATTTCAAGGTAAATCAATAATAATTTTATCTTAAAAAATGATATTAATATAAAATTGTTTCACTTTCCATTTAATTAAAGATTAAAAGTTAACAGACAAAACATAAATGTAAGATACATATATGTAATACATGTTTAATGTTTAATACATTTTCATAGTGAAAAGGCGCTGAATAAACACAAAGATGGGTGCAACAAAATCGTAACTAAAATGCCCTCTGTAGACAATAATATCATAAGTTGTAAAAATTTCAAAAAGCAAATGGATGTACCTTTTGTAGTCTACGCTGATTTTGAGTGTATTCTAAAGACAATTAATATTCATAATTCATCTAACGTTAAGTCAATACAAAAACATATTACATTTGCTTATAGTTATTACATCAAATGTTCATTTAACAGTAATTTAGATAAATTTGGTATGTACATTACATACATTTCTTTGCAAATTTTGTTAAAGATTGTACAGATTTATATGTGAATTATTTAAGTATCGTGAAGCCAATGAATACCTTAACACCTCTTCAACAGATTAGACAGAAAGAAGATACAATTTGTCACATTTGCAAATTTTTTTATCTCATGTAGATCGAGTAGCCGATCATTGTCACTTAACAGGTGAATATAGAGGACTGGCATATAACAAATGTAAATTAGAGTATCAAATAGCAAAATTTATTCCTATATTCTTTCATAATCTTTCATCATATGATTGTTATTTGTTCGTACGAGAACTCTCTTCTATTGAAGGTGATATAAATGTAATTCCCTTAAACAAAGAACTATATGTATCTATATCGAAAGAGATTAATGTAGGTGAAAAAAATACTATAGAACTACGTTTTCTAGATTCTTTTCGGTTTATGCCATCAAGTTTGGAAAAACTAGCAGGACATTTGTCAGATAATGATCTGTTAACAGAAAAATCAATCTATCAAACTCCCAACGAATTTAGTTTAATGAAACGTAAAGGTGTCTTTCCATATGATTATCTAGATTCAGTCAACCGTCTTGAAGAAACAGAACTACCACCCTGATCATGTTTCTTTAATAAACTTACTAATAAGTCGTGTAGTGTAGATGATCTCGAACACCCTGAAAAAGTTTGGAATACATTCAAATGTAAGAAACTTTTAGATTATCTTCTATTATATTTAAAAGTTGATGTCCTATTGCTTTGTGATATATTTGAAAATTTCCGTAAGGTTTGTTAAAACATTTACAATTTAGACCCCTGCCAATATTATACACCAGGTTTATCGTGGAATGCAATGTTGAAAACAACTGAAATTGATTTGGAATTATTAACAATTTCGTTATGCGGGGTATTAGGGGAGGTATTGTAAGCGGCATGTGACAGCTAATAATAAATACGTTAGTGACTATGATTCAACAAAAGAATCAAATTATCTAATGTATTTAGATGTAAATAATTTATAAAGTTATGCAATATCTTAATATCTTTCCTATAAAAATTTTAAATGGCTTGACAACTGTAACGACTTCAATGTATTTACTGTAGAAGAAGATTCAGAATTTGGTTATATTTTAGAAGTAGATTTAGAATATCCAACTGTATTGCACGATCACCATAGTGATTTTCCACTCTGTGCTGAAAATAAGAAAATTGAGAATATGAAACATAGAAAATCTATAACAGACTTAAATGACAAAAACAATTACATAATACATTACGGCAATCTTCAGCAATACATTCAACATGGTTTAATTTTGAAGAAAGTTCATAGAATTCTGCAATTTAATCAATCGAATTGATTAAACAAATATATTGATATAAATAACTATCACAGAACAGTGGCTAAAAACACATTTGAACAAAACTTTTTCAAATTACTCAATAATGCTGTCTACGGTAAGACTATGGAAAATGTCGATAAGAGAAAAGACATTAAAATAGTAATTGGATGGGAAAATAGAAAAAAAAAACGGTTAGGAGGTAGATCACTAATTGCGAAACCAAATTTTCGTAGCTGTATTTAAATTACTGAAGAATGGTTGCCGTTGAAATGAGTAGAGTGCGAACGGAATATAATAAACCCATTTATATTGGTTTTAAGTTCTAGAAATATCAAAATGGAAAATGTATAATTTTCATTACGATTATATGAAGTCAAAATATCTTGATAATATTAATCTCTGTTATATGGATACCTATTCATTTATATATGATGTGAAAACAAACACATTTCGATACATCTGCTTATTCAAAGGAAAATGTTTATAATTTCCCCTTGATGAATAAAAAAGTATTGGGAATGATAAAAGATGAATGTAATGGAAAAATTATTAAGGAATTAATTGGTTTATGAGTTAAAATGTATTCCGTCAAAATAGAGTAGACAAGGAAATTAAAAAAATTAAAGTTGTTAGAAATAGTGTAACAGCTAGGCTAAATATTAACGATTTTAGAAAATGTCTACTAGAGAAAAAGCTGTATCATGATTCTATGTATGTGGTAAGATCTAAGATTCATCAAGTATATACACAATATATAAGTAAATTAACTTTAAGATATTCAGACAATAAGAGATTTATATGTGAAAATAATGTTGACACGCCTGGGGACATTATATAATAAATTTTCCATCAACATCATCAACAAATTTAAATTTATATAGAGAATTTATGCAAGACGATATTGATGAAATGTTTTTAAATGTAAATTCTCCATCAACATCATCATTAAATTTAAATTTATATAGAGAATTTATGCAACCCTATAATGATGAAATGTTTTTAAATATATGTAAATATATAGTTGGTAGTGTGTAGGCTTATTAGACGTAAAACTAGGGTTCGAGTCCCAGGCCAGACATCAAAACAAAATACAAAAAGTATTTCTTCTGCGACTTCCTCTCAGCAAATTTCTGGCACAAACTCTGAGAGTAAATAAAATTGCCATCAAATGCCAATTGCCATGCATAAAATTAACACACACAACATAAGTGGTGTGTGAAACTAGGTCGTAATTCTGACTGAAGGGTTGTAATGACCAATTATGTTATGTATGTATATAGATTAAGAAATATAATGCACAAAATAATATGAATTAATAAAAAAGAATATATTATATGTATATGAACTAAACAATTTTTTATTTCATTTCAATTTATATTTATTGAATAAAAATTCTAAACACAAGTGCCCACAATTAAATGTATTAAATTTTTGTTTTCGTTCATAATTATATTCAATGGGAAATTTTAAGTAGTTGACAATCTCAAGTGGTGGAGGTAAGTCTCCTAAGCTATTCTTTATAGTTTTGATAGCATTTACTGCTTTGACAATAGCGGATCCTCCTCTTGCTAAACCACCAAGCGCTGACAATGCTGTTAGTACGGGAATAAGTGGAAGAAATCCTCCAATTTTCGGTGCAGGTATAATTCTCGGTATTATAATGTTTGCTAGCTTTTTCCCTTTAAAATTTGAATGAATAGTCTTTTGGGCTATTTTAACAGCATTATTTATATCAAGGTTCTTTCAATTACTTTAAAGTTTTTCTCACAGTTGCTGTGAATAATTTCTTATTACATTTATTAATTTTTCCTTCTCTCATTCTTTTTGAATTCTTTCTTTTTCTTATGTCTCTGCTCCTTCAAACCTAATCCAAATTTCACTTTAGCTTTCATAGCGTTTGTCACAAACCACGCGTTAGCACGTTCTATAATATCACTATCTTTAGATTTAACTCGTTGTCAGGCCTTTTCAGCTAAAATTAGATCTGGTGGATGTCTTGTGAATATACTGTGAATATATTGTGAATATACAATATCGTGTTCTTTACAAGCTGCATCTAATAAATGTATTCCTTTGTCTCCTCTTGCTATTCGTTTTTGAAGTTTTGTACCAGGTCCACAAAACTGATAACCAGGTAGATGTAATTCAACAGGTAATTTATTTATTAAGTTGTTTACAAATCTTCTTCTCATCTTACACTGGCTGTGTTTTTGTTTTGACTGTAGATTATAACCATTTAATTTTTTCTTTACTTTTAAACCTATTCGCAAAAATAACTGAAATCAAGATGATTTCCTATATATATACACCAATTTATACGATCACTGTTTCAGCATGTCAGTCAACATGAGGCTAGTTAAACAAGCAAAGCAAATTATTATAAGAAATATTGATGATTCATCTCAATCATGGGATAAAACAGTTGTACACAATACATTATTACCGAATTCGATTCGTGCATTGATAGTGGGACCATCGAATTGTGGTAAAACCAATGTGATGATAAATCTAATTGAAAGTCCTAATGGATTGAGATTTAAAAACATCTATGTATATTCGAAATCATTATATTAACCAAAATATTGCTATCTAAGAAAATTAATTAAACCGATAAAAGAAATAAATCTATTTATGTTTTCGGAAAATGAAGTCCAGCAAAAGCTTATCCACATTCTATAATAATATTCGGTGATGTTATTTGTGAGAAACAAAATGCTATAAGAGACTACTTCTTTACGAGAAGACATAAATTTATTGATTGCTTTTATATAGGTCAAACATATACTAAAATTCCAAAACATGTGATAATCCAAATATTACTATAATATTTAAACAGGATGAAATGAATTTAAAACATATATAATGATCTTGTTATTGATGCTATGACTTTTAAACAATTTGTTGACCTTTGTAGTGAGTGTTGGAAAGACAAATATGGATTTCTTGTTGTAAGCAAGGATGATTTAATAAATAAAGGACGTTATCGAAAAGGATTTGATAGTTTCATACAACTGTGATATGTTATCTGATAATTAGATAGCAAGCAAGTCGTGAGCACATATAAAGCAGATCGGGAGCAGATAGCATGCAGATCGTAACCAGATATAAAGCAGATCGTGACCAGATATAAAGCAGATCAAAATCAATATAAAAAAATTATTATAATATCTACAAATTATCATGAAGTCGCCGTAGTCTAGTAGGTAGTGTGTTGGCTTATTAGACGTAAAGCCAGGGTTCGAGGCCCAGGCAACACATCAAGACAAAATACAAAAAGTATTTCCTCGACGACTTCCTCTCAGCAGATTTCTGGCAAAAACTATGAGAGTAAATAAAATTTCCATGAAAAAGTTTCTCAAAAACCTGTCGTTCGGAGTCGACTTTAAACTGTAGGTCCCACCACTCCACACCACTGTATAAAATTAACGCACACAACATAAGTGGTGTGAGAAACTAGGAAGTTGTACAATGGGTCAATTCGACCTCCTGGTACTGTACTTATCTTAATTGACAAGTACACGTCCTCTAACCTAACCTAACCTACAAATTATCATAATAAAATGTTAGAATATCTTGTAAAGACAAGGGAAAAGTTAGAAAATATTACACTGAATCAAATAGATAGAGTTAATTTATTAGAAGATACCTTTCAACCAATAACAAAACCACTTAAAAAATCATCGTAAAACTTGAAGATAAGCATAAGGATATAGGAAACATGATAAAATGAGGCTGAGCATTGTACCCTCTTCTAAACAGAAAATCTGCCCTAAATTTAAAAAATAAGATAATGCTCTATAAGATGTGTGTACGACCGATAATGACGTACAGTTGCCAAGCCTGGTTTCCTAAAATAGCAAAAAGCCACATTAAGAAGCTGCAAATCATTCAAAATAAAAATCTGAAAATAATACATAATCTGAACTGGAGATTCCCTACTGATAGACTACATAACACCTATGGTCACAAAACAGTTAGAGCCCTAATGACAGACTTGACGATAGCATTTGAAAATCGATGCCAGCAGTCAACTTATGATCTCATTAGAAATTTACACTACACAAAGGCAAATCCTTAACTTTCAATATGAAAGTTCTCTTAAGTGAAGCTATTTTTGTCACCCATTCAGTAAATTTCTAAATTAAACTTTTGTAAAAATTAATAAATAATATAAAATAATTTTTAACTCCTAATTTTTTATACCTAAACTGTGATAACATAACATTATATTTGTATATTATAAGGTATTGCCACTAAGATATAATTGCTGTAATACTATTGTAAATTCTCATAAAATGTTATATAGTTCTTAAGAATTAAATTGAATAAATGGAATACTATTGAAAAAAAATATATAGGCAACACTATTGATGATGACGATGATGTAAATAGTGGTAATGACGATTTTCAATATGAAAATATGTCAACTGATGATAATGATGATGAAGAAAACTATGGTCATAATAGACATGTATCAAGTACGTGTATCAAAAACTTGAAAAGAAAACAAAGTTTAAAGCTGACGAAAAACTCTCCATTATTTGAAAATATTCAATTACTTATTAATAATAAGCAATTGGATAAAATTTATGGTTTTAATCAAGATGCAGACGGAAGTTGGAGATATGGCAAGGAAAAATTAATATTTAATAGAGATAATACTATATGGATAGGAAATGTGAAATTGAAAATGACACCTGGGGTCTAATTCTAGCAGTCGTGATCGAAATTGTGTTCGAATAGAAAATAATTTCTATAGCGAGAAATTTTCTGATGATGTTACTCGATACGAAACGAATCGATTTGTTGCTTAGGTGTTGTAAAACGAGTTAATTATTTTGGATTTCAGCACTGACTAAAATGCAAAAATTGTAAACAAAAAACATATGTTTTCTTACAAAAATAAAAGAAATTTAAGTAATCCAAGGAAGAAAAGTTTTATTAAAATTGTAATATTTCGTATGGATAATATATTTTGGTTTTACTTTATTATTAGCTGGCGCTGAAGTTTCCTCTGCAGTATCATCTTCAAATTCTATAAAAGAAGGCATGGTAGGTTCCATTTTGTCTTCTTCATAATCCGATAAACAGCAGGGATATACGTCAGGAATACTATTTTTTGGTGAAGTTGTTGGGGTAACATTTTCTTTGTCGCAATTCTTTTTTTTTCATTTTTTAGACCCTCAACAGAATTTTAAACTAAACAAGAATTTGATAAACTTGCGCCACATTTTTGCATCTTTGATTGGTGGGCCGGAAGCATTGAGCTTAGCTGTGAGCTGTTCCCATAGCTGTTTAGCTCTTGCCTTTCCCTGAGAAGTATTTGGTATAATACTCTTTGCCAATTCTGAATGCTTAACCATGAAATCTCCATGAATTTCCTTCTGGGTGTAATTAATTTTTAAAAGTTTTGACCTAATTTTTATTCATAAATTATTATAAATTTGTTACTTACATTTTTTTATATTGTTCTTTACAGCAGAAAACCGTTAATTCGAAAGCTTTAGTGCTTACGAGTAAAAACTCGCAAGGTGGCATTCGAATGATCACACGTTATCGAATGCCATCATTGGAAATTTCGATACATTTTACTCGATAACGAATAAGAGAATCCCAAAACTAAAAAAACTCGCACGTTCGAGTAAAAATTCGTTCGTATACGACTGCCAGAATTAGCCCCCTGGATTATTTGAACTAGTATTTCATACAAAACCTCTCCATTATTCTAAAAATGAATTGAAAATATAAAGAGATTTTAATTCAGACCATTGCACATAGACGTCGCTATGAACCTAATGAACAAGTGAAAGGAACACGAGCCTTCAAATATAGACGAATAATTAAACATTTATTCAAAACAACAACAAACATTATGTTAAATCACTAGATAATTGTAAATCAAACTATATATATTGGGATGATCCTAATGAACTAGTTGACAGACTACGTTTACTTCTTTCATCGGAAGGTGCTGGTCACTACAATTATCAAAACGAAATAATCTCTAGTTCTTCTATCGAAGAACTTAAAGAATCTAACATAATTTATTAGAAGAGTGAAAGAGATGTCTTATATTAATAAATTTGGAGAAAGTTTTAATAAATATAATTATAAAAACAAAAATGTCGTAATCGAAAAATATATAACACAGATATATGGTGATCTAGTTGATCAAATAAACAATTTAAAAATTGAGGTAGAAAATGTTTATCCAAAACATGATAATGATATGAAAGTATTTAAGCAGGAAATATATAATGGAAATATTAAATACAGAAATAAAATTATAGAGAAATTCAATAAAACTGAAGGGGAAATGCAAGTGATTAACGAAGAAAAGAAGAAAATTGAAATTGAAGTTATAAAGAAAATTAATATCCATAATCAAAGGTTAAATTATATTGAACAATATCTCTTCAAATCATTCACACAAAGGAAAAACTAAAAATCGAATAAAATATACTTACACACACACACACATACACACATAAAAATATGGTCCTGTGGTAAATTCCCAGAGGGGATGTCGACGACAGGGGGAGAGCTTTGTGAAATGTACCGTCAATAGGGTACATTTCTTCAGCTGTTATCTTCCCCTAGCCTATCACTGGAAGACTTTAAACGCGGACATCACCAGAGGTGGTGATGGATTTGCAGAACTACGGGAAAGGTATAGAAGGTGCAGGGCCAGCCTTAATTGGGCCATTGCGCACGGCAAGAGAAGATGCTACAGGGAAATGTGCCCCGATGTGGATGAGAATCCCTGGGGAACTGGTTATAAGGTGGTGATGAGAAGGCTGAACTGCTTTCGACCACCAGTATCGACGTGTGCACTTGAGCTGTAATCAATCGTCAGAAACCTTTTTCTGCAGAAGGCCGAAATTACGTACTCCGTGAGAGACATGCGATCTGCGGAGGAAATCACTGAAGTCAGCAGGCAGGAATTTGAGGCAGCCTGTAAGGAGATGAAACTTAATAAGGCACCGGGGATTGACGGCATCCCAAACATCGCTCTTAAAGCGGCCATTGAGAGTAATACTGAGCTGTTTAGACAAGTTTTTGATGCACGTATTCAGGAGAGGACATTCCCCAGGATATGGAAAAGGCAGAGGCTGGTACTCATTCCGTAGGGTAACAACGCACAGGAGCCGAGAAACTTTTGGAGAGGATAATCTGTAGGAGACTAGAAGCAATTCTAGGGGAAGAAGGCTTGTCGGATCGCCAATTTGGTTTTCGGAAAGCACGTTCCACCTTGGATGCAATAGAGGCAGTAATGACAATAACAAAGGACGCCATCAGCGGTGAGCGTTGGCTGGAGGGCGATAAGGAGTACTGCGCTATCATCACCTTGGACGTCAAAAATGCATTCAACTCTGCGGATTGGGATGCCATGTTAGCTGCCCTGGATGAAAAGGGCGTACCGAATTACTTAATTAAACTTATTAAGGACTATTTTAAGAATAGAGTGCTCATATATGACACAAATGATGGCCGAATGTCGTAGGCGGTGACGGCGGGGGTCCCGCAGGGTTCCGTGCTGGGCCCTATACTATGGAACGTCATTTATGATGTTGTACTGAGTCTTAAACTCCTTAGAGGTAAACAGATCATTGGATTTGCGGACGATATAGCCCTTGTTATAAGAGGAAAACATTTAGATGAATTGATAAGAACGTGTAACACTGCGGTTGGCACGGTCAGAAGCTTGATAACTGGAATGGGTCTTAAACTTGCTTATCACAAAACGGATATTCTACTTGTAAGCAGTAGAAAGAGTATTGATTTCATTACTATAACGGTGGGCGACCAGCGCATAACATCAAAGCAGGCGATTAAATACCTGGGAGTAATGATTGATAACAGGCTCACGTTTAGAGAACATTTGAGGTACATCAGTGGAAAATGTGCGGCGACGACATGTGCACTTGCCCGATTAATGCCTAACCTAGGGGGCCCAAAACAGGAGAGGCGCCGATTACTGATGAAGGTAGTGACATCGATCGCCATATATGCAGCCCCTATATGGGCCGAGGCTAAGGATAGGAGGACCTATAGAACAGGAATAGAAGCGGCCTACAGGAGGTCTGCTCTCAGGGTAATTTCTGCCTTCCGCACGGTGTCTACTGATGCAACATTGGTGATTGCGGGAATGATGTCCCTGAAACTAGTAGTGAACGTAGAGAAGAGGAAACATGATGCAAGGAGGGGAACAGATTTTTCGAACTCCGTCCAATTGGTTGATAAATAAATGGCAGCAAGACTAAACCAATTCCAACAAGGGAAGGTGGACATACAGCCTCATACCAAGTATAGGCGAATGGACCAAAAGGAGACACGGCGAGAAGAACTTCCACCTGACACAGTTCTTAAAAGGCCATGGATGTTATAGAGCATATCTCTATAAGTATGATCACGACGTAGATGAAGCATGCCCAGAATGCCGTAATGAAAAGGAGACGGCGGAGCATGTTTTCTTTACCTGCCCGCGATACGATGGTCATCGAAATTGCCTAGAGAGGACAATAGGACACCAGGTAACGCCCGATAATGTAGTTAACCAAATGTTAACCTCATATAACAATTGGAACGCAGTATGTGTTTTCGCAAGGAGGGTATTGATGCAGCAAAGATTGGCTGAGAGGGCAAGGCCAGCAGAATTGGAAGGCAGCAGTCGCTGAATCTCCACCCCCTGAAGTAATACTTGATAGTGGTCCCGGGGACAAATGGTTGGAAGTGTGACGAAGGAGGTTGGGTTTAGTACGCAGGCGCTCAGCAAGTCGAGATTAAGTCTTGCAGCGAATCGTGCACATTGGTAAGCCGGGCTACCAATGTCTTTTGAAGATTCCCAGGCCTTACCTCGTAAAGCTATAAAAAAATTACAGAAATAATATGGATTTGAATGCAGACAAAAGACAAATAGTAGAAGAATTCCACAAACAAGCTAGAAAAAAATTCAAAAGAAGACGAGTTGTAGTGAAGGGAATTGATGATTTAGGGCAAGCTGATCTAGTTGAAATGGGAAGCTATGAAACGTATAATAATGTATATCGTTATCTTCTAAAGCTATGGTCAGACTGAGTAAATATTTGAAGTAAAGCATCATTTATTTCTTTGCTCTAGTGTGACCATAAAATATTTTAGGGGTGCAAACAAGATTTTGAGAAAACAAATTTGTTTGCTTGCAAACAAAAATGTCCCTAATGTGACCGCAGTGCGACCAAATACTTTCTCCTTTTTTCGAGCAAATAAATATTTGATCGTGCAAAAATTTTGTAAGAGCAAACAGTGGCAAATAACAGCTGTTGCAAGCAGTGTTCTCCACTTTTAATAATAAATTATAAAAGTTATTCATAAAATCACCAAAACGGAAAGATTTTAACAATAAACTTAGGAAAAGTAGAAATTAAAAAAAAATTGTGTAAAGACCTTTCGACAGTTTTATTAAAAGTTTTGATCCATTAGTTCATTATGAACCAGGAACAAAAAAAATATTATTTTTTATCACATTTTTTAAATGCAAGTTTGTAACAAAAGAAAAATCTTAAATGTAATTTACTACAGAAAGTTATATGGAACAAAAAATTGATTAACCTACTAATTTAAAAGAAAATTGCAATACTGTAAAAAAATCAGGTAAAGATCATAATTTTTGTTTAATAGACGAATGGGTTCAGTTTTATTAAAGCAGCGATTTAATATCTGGACCTTAGAGACCAATATCTCCAAAACTAGTCTTCGACGGCACAAAATTTTTATGTATATATACAGTAGGGTATTAAGTTATATATTTTATCGTTTAAACGCAATTCAGTTGTCAACACTGATGTAGAAAACGAAACAATTAAACAGCTGTGCGAATTTAATTTATTTCTTAGCAAAGAATATGGCGGCTGCTCCGCAACTTAACACAAATAATGTTTTCTCATCTTCCATTTCGAATGTTTATTTATTTTTATTCATTTATTTATTTATGTTATATTTTTTCACTTTATTTCTATTCTTCTGATTAAACGAATTTCTTTATTTTCGGTTTGTGAAGTTTCTGTTTTGTTTTTGTTTTTTTTAATCATGTGTACCTTTTCGTTTGTTTCTCTTTTTCTGATGAAACAAATTTTGTTTATGAGAAAATAAAAAATATTTATTTCGGTCTGACCGCAGGGAAAACATATTTGCTTCAAACTGTATTTGATGCTGTTTCATTGTTATTTGGGAAAATAAATTTTGTCAAATATTTACCGTCAATGTGACCAGCAAACAAACTACAGAAAAATTTAATGCAAATACGAATAAACATATTTGAAGCAAATATTTTTGCAGTGTGACCACAGCTTAACAGTTATAGATACTTTTTCAAAAAAAGCTTGGGCTTTGGCCGTTAAAAATAAAGGCGATATAAAACGTAACGGCTGCTATGAAAAGTGTATTGGATACATCAAAGCGAAAACCGAAAAACCTGCAAACCGATGATGGTAGAGAGTTTTTAATAATCAATTTCAACATTTAATGCAATCTCATAAAATTAATCACTATTCAACATATAGTTCATTGAAAGCATCAATAGTTGAACGATTTAATAGTACACTGAAAGGATTGATGTGGAAAGAGTTTAGCTTTCAAGGAACTTACAAATGGATAAACAAATATCAAGGTCTTGTTGATAAATATAATAATACACTTCATAGAAAAATTAAAATGACACCAAATGAAGTGAACTATTTCAATGAAAAAACTCTTTTGGATACCGTCTACAGATTTAGGTTTAGGTCGGAGTGGTAGCTCTGATATCACAAAGCGCACTTGAGCACGCATAGCGGCCCGTTGTGATGCCACGGGTGAACGCAGTCGCTGTACTGACCAAGTTCCACCAAAATCAGGAAAGAGGAAGAAGTTGGTCAGCGCAAGGGTTGCACAATACCGTCTACAATAACTTAAAGGTTTTTAGGAGATCTAAGTTTAAAATTGGTGATCATGTTCGTATAAGTAAATAAAAACATGTATTTGAAAAAGGATATACACCAAATTGGACTACAGAAATCTTCAAAGTCAAAAATATAAGGAATACAAATCCCAATACTTACATTTTAGAAGACTATCGTGGTAGCGAAATTAAAGGTGGACTTTATGAATATGAACTTTTTAAATCTAAAAACACTCTAACATATCTGTGGCAATATGGAAGAGTAGCTTAAGTCGAAAATTGATGTATTGAGATATCATAAATTTTGTTCAATTTTTATTCTGCCTGATTTTTGCGAATAATTTATGAATTAATATATTGGTAACATGTTTATTAGAGAAGAAGAATGATTATTTTAAAAAAATATTGTCGAATTCAGAATATATTACGCCTTCTACTTAAGCGCTTTTTCGAAATTGAAATTTGCGTTGAACTGGACCTTAAGTAACTTAAGCGCTTCTGTTTAAATAAAAAGTATATATTGTGTAGTTTTAAGTAAACATAAGTTGTTTGAAAATAATGACTTTATTTTTTAAGGTTAACATTTATACAGCTTAAATGAAGTTAAGTGATACCGTTATATGATGAATGGAAAATCTGAATATGTAAACAAAACTATGTGTACATACGTTGTTTTGATCAATGCATTATTGATTCAAAAAACTTATGCTAAAAAGTAAAAGTACATAACATTGATAAAAAACAGAATTCTTTCAAACGGACAATACCCATTTAAGCGCCTTTGCTTCTGTAATGCGCCAAACGCCTTAACTCAATTCCCTCTTATGTCGACTTAAGCTACTCTTCCCTATTGCCACAGATATTTAGTTAAGAAAGTATTAAAGAGGAGAAGAAATATGTTGTATGTTAAATGGTTGGGATTTTCATCAAATCACAATTCATCAACATTATTATAAAAACACTGTAATATTTATTACTATTATTATTATTCATTCGCAAGAATATATACTATACTACTATACATACTATAGAAATTCCTGTGGGATCATATGAATTTTCAAACTTAGCTGTTTTTCTAATTAGAAAATATAAAAAGTTGAATGTAAAAGGAAAACTTAATATTCAATCAAATTATAACACATTAAAAACCTACATAGAAAGCTCAACTGATACGATATTTTTCGATAAAGAGAGATCAATTGGAACACTGCTTGGATTTAGTAAGAGAGTTCTAAAGCCTGATGAAGAGCATAAGTCATACAAAACAATAGATATTACAAAAATAAACACTATTTTAGTTGAGTGTAATACTGTCAGCGGATCCTATAGAAATAACGTTTCTACTCGCACTCTACATCAATTTTCGCTTAACGTGAGTCATGGCTATAAAATAACAGAAGCACCAGCAAACGATATTTATTTACCAGTTAATACTAGATCAACAACACCATTGTTCTAAAAGTAACCGATAATAACGGAAATATACTAATTTTAGCGGAGAAAAAATATCTATTAGATTACATTTGAAACCTCTGAAGGAATGATTATATTCAATAGTAAAAATAATTCCTACAACAACAACAATTCATTATCAATATCGCAACCGAAAACGTTACACCCAGCTCCAGCAATAAAAACAGCAACAAGAACTGAAGTTCCTAAGAAATTATCACAAATAAAAAAATACACAAAAACAAATGACAGAGAATCTTAGTAGAAATAATCGTGAATTTCTAAAACAACTTGGTTTTAAACTAAAACAACAATGAGTATAATTAACATACTACAACAATCAAACTTTGACAATTCAATCAACAAGAAATAATATCGTAGTTATACATCATATCTACAATCATTTAAGAATAATGATGATTAGTTCTACCAAATGAAAGTTTTTATACATAGGAGGATTTGCAACAAAAGACGATTCTATAGTCTCTCCATCATTAAAACTCTTAAACTGTATGTCCTATCTGTTCGATGAAATTCGTTATGAGATAAATGGTGTAGAAATTGATCGTACACGTCATCTGGGTATAACAACGGATATTAAGAACTATATTTCATTAAACAAAGTCGAAAGTAATGCATTAGTAAATGCAGGATGGTCACCAATCAATGGTGAATCTGATCTTTCGCTTATTACTGGAGGCTTAAATTTTTGTGTTCCACTAAAAATGTTACTCGGATTTGCTGAAGATTTCAATAAGATAATAGTTAATTCCAAACACGAATTAATTCTTCTACGATCTAAAGATGATTCTCAAGTCTTTAAATCAAATATATCAAGTGAAAAATGTAAACTCTCGATTTTAAATATAACATGGAAAGTACCACATGTTCAACTTGCTGATGCCTATAAACTGGAAATGTATAAAACTATCAACTGTCGTCAACCTTTGAATATATCGTTTAAAAGTTGGGATATGTTTTATTATCCCTCTCTTCCCGAAAGCAATACTATATTATGGAACGTTAAGCTTGCTCCTGAAAGTGAAAGACCTCGATTTCTGTTAATAGCGTTTCGAAATGCTATTATTAGCTCTAACAAATTTATACATTGTAATCTATCCGATGTTAAAGTGCATCTCAACTCAGAATCGTATCCCTACAATGATTTATATTTTAAACTTGATAGTAATCCGTTCGCTATACTATATCATATGTATTCAAGATTTCAAAAAAGTTATTATTCACGTCCTTCGCAACCCTTATTAAAACGAGATAGTTTTAGGACAATTGCACCAATAATTGTTCTAGATGTAACACATCAAAATGAAACCGTAAAAACTGGATCTATTGATATACGAATCGAATTGAAGACACAACAAAACATACCACTTAACACATCTGCATATTGTTTAATTATACATGATAGAATGTTTGAATATGTACCTCTTACAAATGAAGTAAAGAAAATATTGTAAATGTATATGTAGCTCTGAATATTTTATATGTTATATACAGTAGCGAGCAAAAATGCAACACTAAGCCGATTGATCTTTATGTACGCCTCTTTCAAAAAAACAGTAAAGAAATTATATACTTCTTTTTATTTTTATGCTCCACAAACTTAGTTAACAAATGCAGGTTACAAGTCTAAGGCTGTGTTGCCTACTAGGAAAACTAAAACATCACTAGAATCGGAAAAAAATTTATGAAATCGAATTTGAAGAAAATAAATAATTTATTTTATGGAAACCTTTTTGCTCGTTGTAGATGTATTTATTATATACGGATAAATATTTGGGTGCCTGCATATACCGAGATACATTCAGAGTTTGAAATTTAATAGCGTGCATATATCAATTGCTATAACTTTCTAGATCAAAGCTATTCAAGGCTGATTCTTTCAGTAAAATGGTTATTTTTTTAAATCTCATTAAAGAAAAATATCTCTGAAACTTTTTAATCTTTATGGCAATGATTTTGATTTTTTCTCCAAATTATCACGACAAATTTTTTTCCTGAAAATAAGCAGGTTAAAATATTCAAAGTCCAATGTTATGAATGGAACTCTTGAAGTGGACGGTACGGAGAATTTCAAATTAACGCAGCAACATAATGCCAATTTTCCTTTTACACAAGCATAGTTGATTTTGGAGGATAAATTTTCAACCAGTGACATAAAAAACTTTCTCAAAAATCACTATAAAAAATTTTCAAATTAGACCTAAAACAAATCGCTTAATTTATATATATTCGATTTCCAATTTTTAGATTTAACATATATTTTCAGATATGTACTTCATTTCAGCGATTTCCAAATATGGTGATTGGCTACACTTGAAAAATTTAAACATTTGTTTATGTTAATTTTATTGTGATTAAAAACAAAAATTTTCTCTGCATCCTTCCGCTTTTCTACCCTGAACCCATTTCTGAACCCCTAGCCGTCTTTCTTTTTTTTCTTCGCAAATTTTTACAGAAGCTCCGCAACGCAAAACGAATAATTATTCACCTTCTATTATGGATAAAAATGTGTATACTTTTTTTTTCAACAAACATTTATTTTCTGTCAAACATGTGTTTTGTGGCAAATATTTTTTAAGTGTGACCATATGGCAAACATGTTTGCCCATACTTTTGTTTGCCGCTATTTGATGAAACAAAAATGGGAAAATAAATGTGAGTAGTGTGACCACAAAACAAAATTTTAGTTGTTTCAGTCATATTTCGGGCAAACAAGGGAAAACAAAATTGTGGCAAACATTTGACATATCTGACCGTACCTTAATTTGTTTTAATTTTCAATTACGTACTATGAGTCAAGCGTTTTAAAATTTTGTTTACATTAAAAACACTCTTGGTGAACTGATTTTTAGGAATGCAAAAATGATAAGGACTCTCGCTGTAATTATTTATAATACCAATGTGTTGTTATCCCACATTTGAGCGTTATAAAATGTGTCAGCATTTTATTACCACAAGGAAACAGTCACACAGCTCTACATTCCTTTCTTATCAGTTTAAACTAAAAGATCCTTACAGCACCACGTGCACACACTCATTCTGTCCGTCCAATAATTCGTTTGAAAATCTATACAAATAAAATGATGTATAATATATGTATACGATTTTATTATTTATTATTACAAGGAAACAGTCACACAGCTCTACATTCTATTAAAAATTTTAGTTTAATTTTATTTCAAAAGAAAAATTTAATTTTAATGAAAGAGTACAATGTAATTCTGATGTAATTTCTAGTGTGTTGATTGCTTGCTGACCAAAGCTGAATTAATTCTAGTAGTACAATGATCAAAAAAGTTATAATAACCCTGTCGGACACTCAGTTAACTTTAAATTTACTTAAAACCAACTATTTCTCAAGCAGTGGTGGTTGACACTTGGATTACTTTTATATGGAAATGACTAACTATTTTAACATTGCGATGTCCTAGGAAGTAGTCAATTGTCGGACTCTGCATTACTTTTAAATTAATTTAAAGTCAGTTACTTAGCAGTTAACTTAAAGTAAACCTATTTGTAGCTAACTATAAACTTACTACTTTTAATTGACTATAAGTTAGCTAAATTTCAGTGAATGAAAAGTCAGTTCTTTACACGTTGGCTTTAAATTCACAATAATAAGCTATAATATTAATTATTCGAAATGAAACAGTTTTTTAAAATTTATATTTTAATAGAAAACAAAAGTTTATTCATGTAAAAACAAAATAAATAAATAAAAAAATTAATTAAATTAAAATAAATTCAGTTCAATTTAAATAAAATAAATTCAGTTCAATACATCACAAGCAATATTTTATACATTTGTTGATTGTGTAAATAAAGATTTTTTTCTAAACTAATTTATACATATGAAAAAAAAATTAATAAATTCACGATTTACAAAAATATTTTGCACATTTGTTGATAAAAAAAAGATAAAAGAGTTTCTAAATGTAACATTTGCAAATATTTTAATTTTTTGGATTTGTGTTTTTATTTTTAATGCGTAACGCCAGTTTCTACATCCTGAGAGTCGAGTGATCGACAGGCATCTGTTTAAAAAATATGTATGTATATAAATTTTTACATGTTTTAAGACTTGGTTAAAACTTATATTTTCAAATTAGCACTTACCTGCTAAGGCGTCATAAAAGGCAGCAAAGTCTTTTAAACGCTTTTTACCATGAACACCATCCAAGTTTATGTCCATGCACAAATTTGGTGACAATTTCCGTAAGCTTTTTGGCAAGCGGCCCTTTAATATTGTTTCACTTCACTTCAAATAAAAACACTTCAAAACTTTCGAATTTATATATTTTTTAATTTAGTGTATTTTTTTTAAATTATTTTACGCAAACAATAAATTTTTAACCAAAAATATAAAGCGAAAAGATGACACGCGGTTTTGTTTATTAATCAAACGTCTAAGACGTTAGTTATCTATATCCAACGGCGTCAAGTGTTTGTATACACTTTGGTTAATGTAAATTTTGCATTGCGTAGTAGTTAGCTTTAAGTTAGTCTATACAAGCAAACTTAAAGTTAGTTTTTTTTTGTAGTTAGCTACTCATTTGACGGAAGGGAATAATAGTTTTACATGCGTATTGGTGTTAACAACTCTTCCGGAACATTCTGCATTTTCATGCAGTTTTTGGTGTTACCATATTTTATGAATTACTACGCGTAGTTAACATTCGGCCATCCTATTTTACGATCGACCACGATCGACTATAGCACATAATCTTGCAAATACTTAGGAAGTGCTCTCTTTCTAACTGGTCTATTAGGGTTGGGACCTCCGTCTTCTGCTGAAGATTCAATAGATAGTTCATCAGGAGGAGAAACAAATCGCTTCATATCTTCTGCAACTACAACACCTTCATAAAAACGTTGACTCCGTTGGGTATCGGGAAAATCAGCAACACGATGACGATCACAGGGTAGGACCTCAGTCACTACATAAGGGTCTTTATAAAAAGGTAAAAGTTTTGTTGATTCACCTGGGTTAGCAGTATCTCGGCGTATCATTACGGTATCACCAGGTACATAATTACTAGGAGCACAACTTTTCTTGTTGAATTGTATTCTCTGTTTTTCCTGGTCTTTTCGTATGCGATTAATAGCTTCATGACGCAATTCAACTATATCTTGCTCTTCAACATTGGCCTCCTTGGGTTATAATTGAATAGTAACTTAAACGGGGTTGTTTTCAGGACGTTATGGACTGTATTGTTTACGCTCCACTGGACGAGACCAATGTGCTGGTCCCAATCGCTGCCATTTGACTTTCTACATAAAGTGACTAACATGGGGGTTATTGTACGGTTCAGTCTTTCACATTGACAATTTGTACTTGGGGTTGCAGTGGCATTTAGAATGTTAACAATATTTTTGTCGCTACAAAATTTTCGAAAAGCGCTACCAGTAAAAGCTGTGCCTCTGTCTGATATAATGCGGGTTGGGACTCCAAATATAGAAATAACTTCGTTCAATATACGCACATTAGTTTCGCTTCGGAGGTTACGAACAGGTTTTTTTTTCATATATTATTTATTGAATCTTTCCTTTCGGAATTTACAATAAGTATTCAAATCTTAACCTAAAATAATACAATAATAAAAGTTGTTATTGCCCCTGCAACGTACAACTAAAAGTGCACATCAAAAGTAAATTTATCTGATCAGATCATTTGTTTGAACCCTTTTGAGACGTTTGTGACCCTCGAATACAAGTAAGTCTCTTACAAGACGGTTGGGATGTTCTGTAATCCTAGAGATGTAATTGACACTTGCTATTTTTATTTCCTCTCGAACTAAGGGCACCTTCAGATCTTTGTGGATGTTACTGTTTCTCATATACCAAGGAGCACCTGTTATTATTCTAAGAAGTCTAAATTGCCGCCTTTGAAGCTTCTCTACATTGGATGGTGAGGCTGTTCCCCACAGTTGGATACCATAAAGCCAAATAGGTTTCAATACTGACTTATACAAAAGCAGTTTTAGTTCTAAATCAAGGGTTGACTTAGGTCCAATAAGCCAGTAAAGCTGGTCTGTTCTGAGTTTGATCTGGGTAATTTTGGCAGCTATATGGTGAGCCCAGGTAAGGCGATGGTCGAGATGGATGCCCAGATATTTTACACTATTATGTTCTGGTACTGTCACACCATTAATCTTGATGGGCGGACAATTTCCCCTTCTCAGTGTAAACGTGATGTGCATGCATTTAGAAACATTGACTTTTATCTTCCATTTCAGCATCCAATTTTCCAAATCACTAACATGAGATTGAAGTCTTTGTGACGCAACTGTAGAATCTCTATGAATACTTAAAGACGCCGTATCATCCGCAAAAGTAGACGTGTGAGTCACTAAACTTGTAGGCATATCTGCAGTGAACAATAAGTAAGGGAACGGCCCTAGAATACTTCCTTGTGGTACGCCAGCATATATCTTTCTGCGGGAAGAGGTGACATCTTTTGATTTTATTTGGAAATATCTATCCCATAAGTAACTTTTTAGCAATTTATGCACATTCTTTGGTAAAAACTGCGTGATCTTAAATATAAGTCCTTCGTGCCAGACCTTATCGAAGGCTTGAGATATATCAATAAATAGCGCAGAGCAATACTGCTTGTTCTCAAAAGCACGTCTAATTAAATTGGTAACTTTGTGCACTTGCTGAATTGTGCTATGTTTTCGCCTAAAACCAAACTGATGGTCGGGAACTATGCCGTTGGCATCAATATGCGGTATTAAACTATTAAGCAGCATTTTTTCGAACATCTTAGAAAGTATTGGGAGTAAACTTATTGGACGATATGATGATACTTGCGTTATGTCCTTGCCTGGTTTAGGTATCATCACTAAATCAGATAATTTCCAAGATGCAGGAAAGTAGCATATTCGCAACATAGAGTTAAAGATGAACAATATAAAACGCACGGCCGATGTAGGCAAATTTTTAATCATTGTCGCAGTTATTTTGTCACAACCAGGTGATTTGTTCGGCTTTAGGCTCTCGATGACGGCAATCACTGCAGACAGCCGGAACTTGATCAGCCTACTAACCACGTCGTCGATTGTAACTGGGGCAATACTAGAAACAGAATTGTTTGGTGTAAAAACATTCTCTAAGTAGTTGGCAAAAGCGTCCACTTTCTGTTCTGCGCTTTTTGCCCAATCACCGTGCTGTAGTCGTAAAGGGGATTCATGCAAAGTAGGTCTCCTCATTTGCCTTACTGCCTTCCATAAACTGTACTCCGAGTCTTTCGTTGCGTCCAAATTTTGCAAGTATTTTTGCAGGTTCGACTCTTTGTGCTTCTGCAAAGCGTCACGCAAAAGTCTTTGGCACTGGTTAAGTTTAGACTTTAGACCTGGAGAACGAAATACTTGCCATTGGCGTCTTAATGTTATTATATCAGGGAAATTTTCGTTTTCTTCCCAAAGGGGTAGAGGATATAAATATACTAGCAATTCAGTTAAGATGTTAGTAAACTGACGGACGCCGGATTCGATTTCCTGTTCTCACTTCAATGAGATATTTGATGGCAGGTTTTGTACTTCCGCCAATTTGTCCTCGTCTGAAGATAATCTTGCCCCAATAGATTTGTATCAGGCACAAATGTTAGGATCGTTGGTGAGTGATCAGAAGACAGATCCAATGACGGATCCATGCTAAGATTTTCACGCCTAATATTTCTTACTACGCAAAATCTATTACATCTGGAATTTTGTTTAGATCAGTTGGCGAGTAAGTAGGATGACCTGCAGACAAAACATCCCTACCGTTCGAAGATACTGCGTCCAATACCTGTCTTCCTCTCGGAGTAAAGAGACGCGATCCCCAAAATGTGTGTTTTGCATTATAATCACCTGCTGCAATAAATTTCGGACCCAGCGTGTTGAAGTAATCGAGGAATTGATCTTTGCAAATGTTGTCTTGGAGGACAATAAAGTGCTGATATTGTAACTCCATTGTAGGGTAAATTGATTGATGTTGCTTGAATGTAATCTTGGGTGAATTCTGGCAATGGAAAGTGCCTAATGTCCTTGTGAACAAGAATAGCTGCCCCTTCGCATGCCCTACCACTAGGGTGTTTTGCGTCATATGTGTAGTAGTCATTAATTCTAAAGCAGTTTTTGTCCGAGAAGTGTGTTTCCGATATTAGCATGACATCAATTTGGTAAGTATATAAGAAGTTTTGTACTTCGTTTTTATGATGGCTTAAGCCGTTCGCGTTCCAAAAGCACATTTTGAGGGTGTTCATGTCTTATTTACTAAAATCTGCATAAGCATATTTTGGTTTTGCAGCAGCTGTTGCAACATGTTCTGCATGTTACTCATTGTTTGGATTAGAGTATCAATTGAATTTTGGGAATTCGAATGTGCAGTCGGAATGCCTTCTTTTAGAGCGTCAGCATATGAAAAAGCATCTGGAAATTTACTTGTGGTTTGGACAGCATTTTTGGAGTTAGCCTGTTGTGGAATGGTGGGCTGAGGTAAACTTGGGAAGTTTGATTCACGGTACTGATTATATGTAGGTCTTTTGACAACCGCTTAATTTTTGAGTTCCAAGTATACTTTGCATCCTCGATAATTAGCCGTGTGGTTCTCACCGCAATTACTGCATTTTTACAGCTAACTTCAGTTTTCGGGTGGGGACATTCACTGCTTCTGTGTACGTCTCCGCACCTGACGCATACTGCCGGTAATTTGCAGAAAGATTTTGTGTGCCCAAATTCTTGGCAATTTTGACACTGAGGGGGGCCTTTACGTTTAATGGGTTCCTCTACAGATATTTGACGGTTTAGAAGGTACCGTAATCCATATATGGGATGATTGTCACCTTTTGTCCTGATATTGTTCGAGTTAAATTCTATTTCGACTCTAAAAAGCGGTTTTGGAATTTTATTTTTATTTAAAATATTATGGATTGATTTGACTTCATACCCTTCAGATTGAAGGGCATTCTTAATATCGCTAATAGGTACAGTACTGTCAATGCCTTTAATGATTACGTTTAAACCTTTTGCACTTTTGAGTTGATAAGTATAGTAGTTTTTCTTTTCAGTATCGAACTTGTTCACAATTGCTCTAAAAATCTTTTCATCTTTGGCTTGGATTTTGGTTTCCTGAATATTACCCTTTCGTAGAGAAACAACGTAGAAATTGTCTTTGCCAACAAGCTGTGTCAACTTAGTTACCAAGGCATTGGTAGTGGGCTCTCGTAGGTACAGTGGTGGGGTTTGAAGTTCTTTTTTGCAGGTGTATTGTCTTCCTTCTCTTTTTCTGCAAAAGTGCAAAGCGGTTTGCGTTGTCAGTGGTATTTTTTGTCTGTTTTGGATGCGGTTCCAACGTGGAGGCTGCTCTAGGGCTGGACTTACGTTTCGTTATTGTGATATAACGGTCCATACCTGTGAGGACTTTTTCACTGCTCTCAGTCTTCGCTGCACTTTTTTTAATTGTCGTAGTTTCCTTATTTACGTCCGGTGATTGCAAAATATCTTCAATGTTCTTATGACTACCCACTTATTTAAATTTTGACTACTCGCACTATTGCTGATTTTTTTCACTTGTTGGGTCGCTAACGTAGCGTACCCGATTTGCAGGCTTCGCTGTCAAATAACGCGAGTCATCAATTTTTTATTTATATTAACTTTTTCACATTCTTTTGAAGTAATGATCACGTAAGCATTTCTATCATTAAAACTCAGTCTGAGTTCATTAGCACTTGCACTTGGCTCACTCATTAATTAGGTTAACGGCCTTTATATTTTTTTACTTATTTGATGGTTGTCTGTCTTTATGCAGTTTCTTTTCTTTTTTAAACTTTATTAAGTTTAAGTTGTTTTGTTTTTATTATTCTTTTTTATTTTAGTTGTAATAAAACACCTATTCCAAATATTTTTTTATAATTTGCCGACTGCACGTCCATACGCTTTAAGTGCCGCGAACTAATTGACGAACAGGTTTTAATATATAAAATTTTGTGAAACCGTCGATCAGAACTAAAATGTACATATTCCCATCTTTACCTTTGACGAAAGGGCCTAAGTGGTCGACATGAATAGTGTGAAATGGTACTCCAATCTTATCGATAGTGTGTAAAAAACCTTGTTTTCTTCCCGCAGGTTGTCTATGATAAAGACATTCAATACAAGCACCCACAAATCTTTTAACGTAGTTTCTCAACCTTTGAAACCAGTATTTTTCCTTAATTTTAGATATGACTGTGTCTACACCTAGGTGACCAAGTTCATCATGGCAAGATTGTACAATTTTATATCTAGCTCCATCTGGAATATATACCATTTTCGAGTGTGTATTCTTTTTGAATTCTTTCATCATCATTAGACAGCTCATACTTTTTTGGTAGAACTTCTTTAATATAATTAATTTTTGAATCAGTTACCTGTAATAATTTTACCTAATACCTAAACTGCCAATGTTTCTAATTCAGTAGAGTGATAACGCGATTCTTCTTTTGTCATTTGGCGACTGGCATAAGCAATTGGGTGAAATTTGCCATTAATTTGTTTCTGTAGAAGAACACCTGCTAAGCCATCTCTACATGCATCCGTATGGACTTCTGTTTCTGAATCTTTACAATATATTGATAATACAGGTTTTTCAATCAATTTCTTTTTTAAATTTTCAAAAGCGTTTTCTTCTGTTTCCGTCCATTTCCAAACAATTTCTATTTTTGTTAAATGTGGAAGAGGTCTTGCCAAATTAGCATATCCTTCTATGAAGTTACGAAAATAGCTAGTTAAACCAATAATTTGTCGGACTTCGTGCACATTTGTTGGGCATTTAAAATTCACGACAGCTTCTGTCTTTATTCGACTTGGAGCGATGACACCATTAGAAATCTCGTATCCTAAATATTCAATTGTCGTCATTAAAAAAAAACATTTTTGAACGTTTAATTTCAAAAAATTTCATCCAAAACTGTTTTCAAATTTCCTATGCATTCATCAATAGTCACTGCCGGTATTAATACATATATGATCAAAATATCGCATAGCTATAGTAAAACGTAACGGACCTAATGCCGATTTTATTAATTTTTGAAACACTACTGGACCATTAGCAACACCAAATGGCATCCTCAGGAATTCATAATGCCCGTCGGGAGTAACAAAAGCAGTTACATGACGAGAATTTTCAGCTACCTTTACCTGGTAATAGCCACTACGCATATCGAGTACATTAAAATATTTCATCCCACACAGGCGATTAATTTGATCAGAGATATTTGGTAGTGGATATTTCATCTTTTTAGTAACTCGATTTTAGACTCGGTAATCAACGCAAATTCTTTTTGCGCACTATCAATATTGGGCTAGCGTATTCAGAATCGGAATCAATAATAATACCTGCTTCCTTCAGGTGTTTCATTCCTTCTCGAGCAAAAGCTCTTTCGGATTCGCTCAATATATACGGTTTATAAGTAATGGGAGTTTTGTCAGTTAATTCAATTAAAATTTCGGTGTTCGACCCACATTCAAGCTCATTAATGTTCATAGCAAAACAATCTCTATATTGTTGTAACAGCTCTAACAACTTCATCTTGTGGTCATATGCGATCTCAGTGTTAATATCAATACACGTTAATCAGTTTTTTGAGCCTTATCTGATTCAACATTATCAGTTTTAAAATCATCGGAAATACACAATTCAGCTTTTGTCAGCGTAGCCTCTTTGGCCCATAAACTTGTCTTCAGTCTAGGTAGATTTGGTATATCAATACAATTAATATTATTTTCAGGAATATGTACTTGCTCAAAAATTCGTAATTGTTCTCCCTTCTTAAAATAAGCTATATGCGATTGTTCTGTAAACGGCTGACCTATTAGCAATGGTATATCAATAACGCTGTCATCTACTACAACATCAGCAGTAGCTTGATCGACTCTTAACGTCGCATCAAATACTCTTAATGTACGAGCTATACCACCGCCAACACCTCTTACCATTAATCCTTTTGAAATATCTGCGTCGCACTCAAAACCAAACTCATCTGCCGTAGACTTCCTAATCATTACACACTGGCTACCAAAATCAACATAAAAATTAACAGTCTTACCATTCAGTATAGCATCAAAGAAATATTTTTGATTCAGGCAAATTCTATCCGGTTGTGTGCCATCAAACGCGCAGCTGTTTACTTGACTAACATTTTGTTGTTTTTTAACAGTAGGTTAATAGTTCTGGTTTCACAGAACAATTTTTCTTAGTGTGACCAGGCTTGTTACATTTCAAACAAATCACAGGCGAAGTACAATTTTGTCTTATATGACCCTTCATGTTACAGCGAAAACAAACAGTTTATTTTGTTATTACCTCATTACCATCCCTTTCCTGTTTTTGTGTTCGAATATGCGTTTGTCCCTTTGGTGAACTGTTCGTTTGCGCATTGTCCTGTAAAAGTCTCGAATATCGGCTAACAATGAATTTGAATCCGCGTTGTTCTTGCATAATAAAAATGTTTTTAATTCTCGATCGTACAAACCATGCATTATTTGAACCTTCGTTTCCGAAAATGACAACCTTAAATTATCACACAATCTTTCCTTTTTAAAATAGTAATCAAAAACATTTTCATTTCTTCCCTGCATGTATTTTAATAATGCTGACCACTGCTCAGCGATGCTGGCATTGCCTATAACTGTATTTTTCAAACTCTTGCCAAGTTGTTGTCTTTAATGAATAAAACCAATCGCTTGCGTTATCCACTAAATTTGAACGTACCAACTCAAGTCTAAAAGAGTCAGACCATCTATGTAGTTCACTCATACCCTTCACACATCTCAACCATTGATTGGCGTCTTCCTCAGACCCTTTTCCGGTAAATTTTCTAATTGATTTATGTACATCTGGGACAAAGTTAAAATTTGGAGCAACGTTACGCCCAGCCAAACTATTATTCTTACTAAGAATTCTCATCAACTCAGCATTCTGTTCCAATAATTTCGCAATCAATTCACTCGACAGTACATTCTGTGATGTATTAAACTTATCCATAGTACCGTTCCCACTTGCATTCATTTTACCGGTCGCGCTACCGCTTATAATCAATATTAAATAATTCTCTTCTTTTTCTTACCCTATTATGCCACCCCACAACAGCAATTACTTAAGGTTCTCTTAACTTTAGTCTCTATGTACTGCACCACAAAACCGTCCGTGCAGCAACACAATAAACCGCTTCTATTCAATAACCCAAGTTACCTGCCGCAACCATGTAACACAACAGCAATTACCCAGCGTTCAACCAACACACAGCAACCAGCAATAACGGTACAGCAATATAAAAATGGCCGGCACAAATCAACCAACTGCCAATAATAGCAAAATACTCCAAAACGCCAACAGCCCAATTTGCACAAATAGATTTTATTTCCTCTAGGCCAGTGGATAGTGTTATTTCACTTCTGATTATTAAAAATTTTAGTTTATTTTTATTACAAAAGAAGAATTTAATTTTAATAAAAGAGTACAATGTAATTCTGATGTAATTTCTAGTGTTTTGATTCCTTGCTGACCAAAGCTCAATTAATTCTAGTAGCACAATGATCAAAAAAAGTAATAATTATAATAGTTATACATGTGTATTGGTGTTAACAACGCTTCCAGAACATTCTGCATTTTCATGAAGTTTTTGGTGTTACCATATTTTATGAATTACTACGAGTAGTTAACAATTCCTTTCTTATCAGTTTAAAATAAAAGATCCTTACAGCACAAAAACAGCAACAAGAACAACAACATGTACAACTATATTTCTATTTAGGAATATTAAAATTCAATTACGTACTATGAGTCAAGCGCAACATATACAACTATATTTCTATTTCTTCAACAATAAGTCATACAAAACTAAAATAAACAAAATCCACTTGAGAAAATCATCATGGATAACTACCACACACTTTAAAAATGTTACACACACTCATTCTGTCCGTCCAATCATTCGTTTGCAAAGTAATACAAATAAAAGGTACATAAAAAGCAGGTGTAATGAAAGTAATGTTTGTGTATTTGAATTGTCGGTCAATTTTATGTCTGTCCTGGTTTGCTTATTATTAAGGCGAGCACGCCACTTAGTTATGGCTAATAAGCCGCAGTTTAAATGAGAATAAAAAGATACTTTATCAGCTAAATAGCCGTTATGATCATCAATTTTATTCTAATTCTATCAATCAACTTACAACTATTTATATAAATTTCTTAAGTCTAATTTCTTACATATTAATACTTATGAACTAATTTAGTTTTTTACTTAAGTCTAATTTCTTTACATAATACTTATGACCTAATTTAAGTTTTACTTAACATAGAGTGTGCATGGTCAGCATTTTACTACTTTACAATTATTACGTACTGAAAATTTTTATAATGCAATTAGATATCTCGTGCCATTGGTCATTGACAGTTTTGTTTATATTATTGAGGAATGTATCAAAAATGCATTTTTAGGTAGCGCAAACGTAACCAACACACAACAGTGGATAAGTGTGACCAACACACTACACAGGTATGAACCAAATTTGTACATAAAAAAGCAGGCATGATCCCAAATTTATATGGAAAAATTGAAACACAAGGTATATAAAAAAGCAGTCATGATCCCAAATTTGTATGGAAAGAGTGCCCCAGAAGGTACATAAAAAAGGCATGATCCCAAATTTTTATGGAAAGATTAATCTAGAAACCCCATAAACATACTACTGATATAACCCCATATGCGTTGTTATGGTTAAAAGATGTTTTGATTCGTCGTTGACGTCGACCTGCAAAAAAGCGTCCGACAGGTCTATGTGACTAAAGTATTTTGCATGTGCCAATATTGAAAAAATATCCTCAGGGAGAGGTAAGGGGTTCTGACGGTTTTCTAAAGCTTCATTTAGACTTGTAGAAAAATCAGCGCAAATCCATAAAGAGCCATTAGCCTTTTTAATTACAACTATTGGAGCTGCCCAATCCGAGTAGTTGACAGGGGAAATTATACCGATGTCTTGTAACCGTTTTAGTTCTTCTTCTACAAGATGTTTCACCGCATAAGCTACCGGGCGTTAAGAACGAAAAACTTTTTGTATATTTGGTTTTATTGCTAATGAGCTTTTGTTTTCGTGCAGAGACTGAATTTTCCATCAAAAACATCTCAAAAACAAGACTTTAAATAGTTAATGGTTTGATCCATTGTTAATGGAGAACTTCCCTGATTTTCAATAATAACGTTGTTGCAAACAGCGTTAATAGACATGTCATCCAGTTGAAGTGCTTTAATCCAATCTAGACCCAACAAATTTAAATTTTGTATTTTCGTAACGTAACAAGTGACATATGCATGTCTGTTTCTGAATTTAACATAACAATCAAACTGCACTGAAAGTGGAAGTTTTCCTGTGGCACCTCTATCTGATTGTTTAACTTGTACTGCGTTTGTAATTTGAAGCATTTGAAAGGTTTCTTCTGATATAAGGGTTATATCAGATGCAGTGTCAAACTGCAACTCCACAAAATTATTATTAATTTCTACGGTTACGTATTTACGGTCTACATTTATTTGGTAACAAACGCAATATTTTTTGTTTCCACTCTAGTTTTGTTGTTTTTGTTATATTTTGTTTTTGCATTTTTAGTTTTTCTGTGCCACACTACAATAACCTGCCTTGTGGGCAACTACATTACAGAGTTCACATTTATGTTTTTTGTATGAACATTCATGAGCGAAGTGCATTCCGCCGCAAAACCAGCAAGGGTACTTTGTAGTTTTTTATTCCTTTTTTCTGTTTGTAATTGGTTAACATGTGCTTCTATTTTTGAACTCCCAATAAGTACAGTGTCTGTCTTTAGATTGAGTAGACGTTACCATTCTCTTGTCAGAGAATCTAATGTAATAGTACTACCTTCGTGATCTATTTTATTTAATAGTTTTGTTCGGATATCAAAATCTGCAGATGATTTCAAACCCATGACAAAGATTAAGCACTTAAACTGGTCTAGAGACAATTCCCTCAATTTAAATTATTCGCACTGCTTGTTTACGATTCCGGCATATGTAACAAAATCGGTTTGGAAAACTTTTGTTGTTTGTAAGCAGTTATATCTTATGTTAAACTAAGAGGTTTGGGTACCGAACAACTTTGTGAGTTTAGTTACAGTTTCCCTGAAAACTCAAGTCTCTTGTGTGCTTTGGTAAAATAAAATTGGTGTTTTATTGTGGTCAACGGTGTTAAGTTTTCATAACAGTAGGCGCACTTTTGCTGCATCATCCAAATTAGCCACATCGACTTCACACAGATCTTCGTATCTTGCAAAACACATTTCAAAAGTGAGGTTATGTTCGTCCAAATTGAATTCGGTGATATTAGGTGCGAGAGCTTCGATAAGATATTCAACGTTATCGCTTTTGCCAATGGATTTTTCTGGTGATTTAGATGTAGCTAGATATTTCATCGTTCGTGTAAAGCCATATTGTGTCGTTGCTGCTATTGTTGCATTTTTGCTTTAGCACTTCTTCCATTTTTGCGAAATTTTAATTTTTCCTTGATTTATTATTTTTCCTTGTATAATAAATGCAACTTTTATTTTATATTTAATTAAATTTCTTTGTGTTTACACAAAAGAAAAAGCCAAATTTTTTGTCCTCGTCGACACTATTGTAATTCTCAATTTATATTTCTTATATATGTATATGTATTATAAAAAAGTCAAAGTAAGAAGAAGCATAAAGTAATAAAAAAATATGATAACATAAAAGATGACAAATTAATAATGAACGTGGTTGCCATCCAACAGTAATGAACAAGATGAATGGGTATGTAAACTACAAAAAGGGCTTTATGGTCTCAAACAAGCTTCCCGGCAATGGAATAAACGAATTGTAAATTTTCTTTCTGATTTTGGTTTTATACAATCATCTGCAGATTTATGAGTGTTTTATTATAATTCAGAGCAAATAACTACTTATTTAGCACTTTATGTTGACGATGGCTTAGTGCGTGGAAATAATGTATCTTTCATTGTTAATCTCCTTAAAACCTTAAATTGTGAATTTAACGTAACTTATGGACTTACTGAATCGTTTGTTGGCATTCAAATTGAAATTTGCAGAAAAACAATGAAGTTGAAAATTCATCAGTAGGGTTATGTTAAAAGGTCCTAAGCAGATATGTTGAAAATCCATCACAAATTCATTTCAATGGTATGAAACGCATTTTTAAATATTTAAAAGGAACAGATGACAGAAGTCTTTCATATGATATTGGGTTGAAATGTAACTAAGAATGTATTGTGAGGTAGACTGGGCAGAAGATTTAGATTCAAGGCGAAGTACCACAGGTTGGATAGCTACTTCTACACCAGAGGCAAAATTTATTGTTTTAAGCTCAGCAACAAAAACAGTGGTTTGGCTTCGAAAATTAAAAGAGAGCAACACTAGTTAAATGCGATAATCAGCAGGCAATAACTTTAGTTAAAAGTTCAAAATCTTCGAAAAGAACAAAACATATCGATACTCAATACTTTTATACTTGTGACATTCAGGCTAAAGGCGATATCGATGTTCAATATTTGGAAAGTGTCAATCAACCAGCAGACAAACTCACTAAAGCATTGGGCAAAGAAAAATTTCAATCATTATTAAACTTATTAAAAATATAATTATTAACCTTATAGGTATAAATAATTTATGAGAGCGAGAGGGAGTGTTGGAAACAATGCTCTCAAAATATTTAAAATCTGAGAATAATATGGCAACATTTTATTGTAAAATATCAATTAATTCGATCCTTCTTCTCTCTTAAATTTCTTGTCACTTTAATTTCCTTTTAAAATCGCCCCTTCTGATTTAAGCTTTTATCTAAGTGACACGTATTTAATTTTGTGAGCTTGCTTAGAAAAACAAAACAAAGTGATGTATTTTTCATCAAAGTATTGCCACGTTATTTTTTTGAGCAAACCACTCATTTTTGAAAACAAAAATTTATTAAGTACAACAAATTTAGGCGGTGACAACACAAACGATGAACAAAAGAAAATACAAAATATATTTTTACGTTGCATTTAATTCAGTTTTATAACGCAAAACATGAAATCCCCGCCATTTTTCATATATTTTTTTTTGATTTGAATTAAAATTTTTGTATTAGCACCTTTTCCTTCTTTTGTTTTGGTTCTGGTTTTTATTCAATAATTGTTGTTTTTGCATTCACTACACTGCCATACTTTGTTTGTAAAGCAGCAATTTTATAATTTTTGGGAATGAACAAAATCGTTCGGAATCTGAAGAACCTAAAACAAAATCGTTCGAAATTGCATATACGGAATCAAAACCATTCCGATCGGAAACTGTGACATGTCTGATTTTAGAGCGAATAATTGAAAAGGTAAAAATATACGCCACAAAAGGATAAGTTGGAGTCTATTATTGATTTTGCACTGTGTGTAAAAATATATATTACACCATGTAGGTCTGCGAAATGTATGACTATATCGACGCCTCCATCTTTAATGTTCTTGCATTTTTAAATTCTACGTTCTCTACCTTAAATACTGTCAAAATTTGGTTAAGATGCGCAGATCCGTTCCGAAGTTATAGGGAAAAATCTCCTTAGAATACATATATAGTCGTATGTCGCGTGAAAACTTTGAGAGCTCATAACTCAAAACACACTTTTTCGACTTAGGGTCATTATTACAACTTGCCGTTAATGTTGGGTTTAGTTAAAGGTACCTTTAGCTAAAGGGAACTGTAAAGTTACCTTTTACTTATTTTCGTTATTACAACTTACAGATAAAATTTTTCAAAAATATGGCAGTGCCGGAGCAATGTCGATAAAACTGCTGAATTATACAAGTTTTTTGTTAACGCAGTGGCAACCGCGGGCTTCGTTTTTTGTTGTATATGCTCATTTTGTTTAAATTTGAAGTTGCCATAATGAAAATAATATATAATATGGCAACTTCAAACATAAAGTGACCTTTAAATGTTAAAGGTAGGATGATCCTCCCTTTAGCTTAACGATCACTTCTATCTTATTGGGTACTCATAATAACGAAAAACAATTTATCTGCCCGTTAAAATCCTACCTTTAGTTAACGACAAGTTGTAATAATGGCCCTTAGAATGTTATAGAACGGAGGCGTCGATATGAACAACCCAATGTTATTTATTTATTAATTACAATACAATTACAAATTATATTCTAATTATATACGAGCGGAGTAACTTGACCAAATGCTCGGTGTAGTGTCACAGACCAGAGTCTCTGGTGGGAATCGAACCCACGGCCCTCACGCTAATAGTCCAGCACACTACCCACTAGACTACCAGGGCACCCATAACTCAATGTTAGTAAACGAACTAGTTGACAAGCTGTTAAGACAATATAAATTAAGCTAGGCTACGTACTCAAAAGGCAATAAGTTACCAAAAATAAAAACATTAATTGATTGGATTTTTTAAATCGCTGATGCTGCGAGCACAGTTGTTTCAGTCGTACTCAAAATTAAAAATGCTAATATAAATACACATACTAAAGAACGACAGCCATTTAAATTCAAGTACTTTGTGTGCAATATTGAGTATAAAGTAACAGTTTGCTATGAATTCAAAAAATTTTCATTGGATAGAAAGTGGGATAGAGCAAAGAAAAACAATGTGAATCGACAGTGTTTAAATAAACACAAAAGTAAATGCTTTGGCAGAAAAGAAGGCGGTATTGATGGCTGCAGTATTAATTGTAAATATTCTAAGAAATCTAACTCGTCTTCGCTACGGAACAATACACAACCAAATAACACTATTAGTGAAATAATTAACTAACACTCTACGACGATTCAAAATCAGAAGCAAAATTTCAGAATATTGGCTATTCGTATTTATAAAAGAAGTGGATATATCAATACATATCTTTTCTTGATGAAGATCCTTTCGTGTTGTTAATCGAAAAGGAGGTTTTTAATGTACTTGACGGTGAAGAGCAGTCGTTATGCTTAAGTTGGATCGGTAATACCAGTCGCCAAGAAAATGCATCCGTAAAAACGTCGCTCAATATTGGAAATATATACAATGGTGACAAATTTACACTTCAGTGTGTGCATACGGTTGAAAATTTAGATCTACCCCGCAGACATTAAATATGAAAGATATGGTAAAAAATATCCCTACTTAAGAGGACTTCCAATACAGTGAGACCGAGTATCTTAATTTATATTAATTGGTTTAAACGACTGGAGTGTAGCAGTACTGCTAAAGATCCGCGAAGAACCGTGAAATCAACCGATTGCCACAAAATCGCGGCTGGGCTGGATAATTCATGGCTATAGTGGACGCTCTAGAAAACTGTCTAGAAAATGTGAATAGCTAAACATTCATCGCTGTGAATGTGAAAATCATTACAATGATTTGCATAAAATGAAAAGTTTCAATATAAAAGAATCACCAAACGCATCATTACTATCTTTAGAAGATAAGAAATCAATGGAGATCTTGAAGGTGGCCTTCAAGTAAGAAAGTTGATGGACACTATGAAGTTGGGTTATTATGGAAAAATTATGTTCGTGTGCTACCTGGAAGCTTTAATAAATAAAATAAGAAATAAATAAACATAAATAAAATTTTAGAAGGAGCCCGATTTAAAATTATGCTACAAAATCAAATTGATAATTTACTGTTAAGTAAAGAAGAGATTATCAAAACTGTGGAACGACTGTGGTATCTCCTAATATTTATTATAAAAAATCCAAACAAGCCTGGTAAGATGAGAATGGTGTGGGATGCCGCTGCCAAATCTAATGGATCTTAATGACTTTGTAAGCAGGTGACCCAATCTGTTGAAATCGTTATTTTAAGTTTTGCTGAGTTTGCGGTAATATTACCGATATTTATAAATGATGACATTTATAAGCCGAGCGTTTATGTAATGCGAGCTTTAGCATTTGACATCTTGTCTTGTCTTGTCCATTCAGAGCACATTATGTAAGTAACTTCAATGCTGAAAAATTCAAAGAAAAGTTTCCACAGGCAGTAGAATCCATTCAGCACAATCATTATGTAGACGGCTTCATCGATAATGTAGACAACGTTCAACAAGCTGTAGCGTGTTCATGATGCCAGCGTTGCCGACACATGTTTGAAACAATTTGTTTGTTATAAAAATACAAACTATCAATAACGTACATATGTACATACACACACGTTGTTGCTAGCACTTCGGTTTGGTAAATTCAAGCAACGATCAATTTACTTGCGTTTGCAATTTAATAGTCAATGCTATCAACACTGTTAGTGTTGGACATGTTCATATTCTTAGTAACTGATTAAAATTCTTGCTATACCTTTCACTGTAGACATAATGCTTGATCAGCATTATTTATGTATAAATTCTGAGTAGTTTTAGGGATAAGAAACAATTAATAAACTATTGCCAAACTGAGCGCTTCTGGGGCACTTGGCATCAAACAAAACAACTTTAAAAATTGTTTTCCTATAAAAAAATCCGTCAGTTACGTGAAGAAAGATCCGCCTACCCTAAAGGTATGAAGGAATTTCCACCAGGATGTCACAAACATTAGTGCAATTTTTAAACACAGCTTCAAAGCTGATTACAAAATTTGATGGGAAATCTGAAAACTTGCGTTCTTTCATTGACTCCCTGCAATTAGTTGAATCCTAAGCCGTATCCTTAATAAAAACAAAACTTAAGGGAAACGCAGGAAATCTCATAGGCGAAGAATCTACTATTGCAGACATTACCAATAAACTGGAAGTAACTGTTAAAGGTGAATCAGTTGAGGTTTTGGCAGCAAAACTTACAAGCATAAAACAAAGCAGTAAAACTCCAATTTCATATAGTACCAAGATTGAAAACGTTAAGTAAAGAAGAGATTATCAAAACTGTGGAACGACTGTGGTATCTCCTAATATTTATTATAAAAAAATCCAAACAAGCCTGGTAAGATAAGAATGGTGTGGGATGCCGCTGCCAAATCTAATGGATCTTAATGACTTTGTAAGCAGGTGACCCAATCTGTTGAAATCGTTATTTTAAGTTTTGCTGAGTTTGCGGTAATATTACCGATATTTATAAATGATGACATTTATAAGCCGAGCGTTTATATAATGCGAGCTTTAGCATTTGACATCTTGTCTTGTCTTGTCCATTCAGAGCACATTATGTAAGTAACTTCAATGCTGAAAAATTCAAAGAAAAGTTTCCACAGGCAGTAGAATCCATTCAGCACAATCATTATGTAGACGGCTTCATCGATAATGTAGACAACGTTCAACAAGCTGTAGCGTGTTCATGATGTCAGCGTTGCCGACACATGTTTGAAACAATTTGTTTGTTATAAAAATACAAACTATCAATAACGTACATATGTACATACACACACGTTGTTGCTAGCACTTCGGTTTGGTAAATTCAAGCAACGATCAATTTACTTGCGTTTGCAATTTAATAGTCAATGCTATCAACACTGTTAGTGTTGGACATGTTCATATTCTTAGTAACTGATTAAAATTCTTGCTATACCTTTCACTGTAGACATAATGCTTGATCAGCATTATTTATGTATAAATTCTGAGTAGTTTTAGGGATAAGAAACAATTAATAAACTATTGCCAAACTGAGCGCTTCTGGGGCACTTGGCATCAAACAAAACAACTTTAAAAATTGTTTTCCTATAAAAAAATCCGTCAGTTACGTGAAGAAAGATCCGCCTACCCTAAAGGTATGAAGGAATTTCCACCAGGACAGGGTACTCAGCCAATAATCTTGGAGGAATACAGAAGGCGCACAGAGAGGAATACACAAAACCCTGAAGCGCCGAATACACCCAAAAGATAAGTAAACCGAACAGAAGGGGTTGTCGCAACCAGAAGTTCTGTTGCGAATGGTCTGCTCCAAATCACCATCGCCTTATATCGAATTCATGATTGAAAAACATGTAAAAGGGAATGGTATATAGACATATAAATATTAGCTTGTAAAAGACGTGCATTCTATCCGCACTCTTAGGGCCTATAATCGCTCGAGGCAAAGCATTTTTTTGAATTTTAAAAGAATTAATAAAAAGTGTTATTTAATTAAAATTAATGATTTGCGAAATAATTTATATAATGTTAAAAAAGAATATGTGCTAAGAAATTTATTTTTGCATTTTAAAGTAATTGTTAAGAAATAGATTCTAAAGTTGATATATGTGAATGGACCTTGAATATTGTTTGAAAATTGGACTTGGTTGATGATAGACTTTGAATGGGAAAAAACAGTCAAAAATAGACAGGACTAATGCCAATGTCATAAATGAAATAGAGGTAGGCAATGAAACAATTAGTAGATGTAATATAGACGTAAAGCCAGGGTTCGAGCCCCAGGTCAGACATCTAAACAAAATACAAAAAGTATTTCTTCGGCGACTTTCTCTCAGCAGATTTCTGGCAAAAACTCTGAGAGTAAATAAAATTGCCATGAAGAGTTTCTCAAAAATCTGTCGTTCGGAGTCGACTTTAAACTGTATGTCATGTATAAAATTAACACACACAACATAAGTGGTGTGAGAAACTAGGTCGTAATCCTGACTGAAGGGTTGTAATGACCAGTTATGTTATGTGAATGAATCAATTAGTCTTTATAAAATAGAAAATTATTTAATATTAATTGTGGTTATATTATGTCTTCATTTTGCCTTATACATTTACGCACTGCCTAGTAGAAGATCAAAGAAAAAATATTTAAGTAGAGCCAACGACCTAGACAAGGTTTAGAAATTTTAATGGAATGGAAAGATATACTATACAAGATTTGGTTAATTAAAGAACGTTTCGATCGTTCATACAAATGTCTGAACATTGACAGACCGACAAAGGACGAAAACATTCAATGTCACATCCAGAACTTACTGACCAGATTTGAAAAAATAAGAGTCGTGCTTAACGTAAATTATTATAGATTGACAAAAGGACATCAAACAGCAGCAGACGGGTTCCCGTTGGACTTAAAAACCAAACTATCGAAAATAGCAGCCAACAAAGGTATACAAATTTAATTACCAAATACACTGCATACAAAAGCAATCTTGCTGAAACTAGACTAGTAAAATGTCACAAACATTAGTGCAATTTTTAAACACAGCTTCAAAGCTGATTACAAAATTTGATGGGAAATCTGAAAACTTGCGTTCTTTCATTGACTCCCTGCAATTAGTTGAATCCTAAGCCGTATCCTTAATAAAAACAAAACTTAAGGGAAACGCAGGAAATCTCATAGGCGAAGAATCTACTATTGCAGACATTACCAATAAACTGGAAGTAACTGTTAAAGGTGAATCAGTTGAGGTTTTGGCAGCAAAACTTACAAGCATAAAACAAAGCAGTAAAACTCCAATTTCATATAGTACCAAGATTGAAAATCTCACAAAATCACTTGAGGTTGCATATATATTTGACGGTTTATCATGCGAACTAGCAACTAAGTACTCTACACAGGTTGCTGTAACGGCTAATACGAAAAATTGCTCCAATGACAAGGTGAAACTTACCACGGAGCAGGCCAATTCAATAACATGAAAGAGGCAATTGGTAAATTTGTGAGCTGTTGCACAGAGGCGACTGGACAGCACAACGCAGTGATGTATTTCGAGTAGATTCAAGCGAAGTAGCTATAGAGGAAATAACAGACAATACCGTGGAAGATGTAATTACCCACGCTATAATAATCATAATAACAGAAATAATTTACAAAGACCTCAAAAAGCTTACGGCAACAGAATCCAGTCAAACATTAATCACAGAGGTAGAAACCGAAATTACGTACAAGCTGCAAATGGTTCGGAAAACTCCGACGATCCCCTAAGATCAAATCAGTGAATCAAAAATGTATAACCTTAATCTCAGCTTATGCTTCTTTATACGAATTAATGCAAATAAAGTCAAAAATTTTGACCTTAGTCTAACAAATACATATAAAACAGCAACAATTAGTGGAATAGGACATGGTAAAATGCAGTCATTAGGAAAAATATTTTTAGAAATAAAAATAAAAAACTTTATAGTACCACATTATTTTCAAGTGGTACAAAACAACTTTCCTATACCATGTGACGGGATCATTGGTATGGACTTTATTAAAAGGTACAATTGTGTATTGGATTTTAATGATGAAAATGAATTTATCCTATGACCTTCTAATTTAACACATAGTATATCTACACCGATGACCAATAAACAAAATGAAAATATATTACCGCCAAGGTCGGTAGTAATTAAACAAATTAAATTTGTAAACCTTGAAAATGATATAGTTGCGACAAATCAAAAGGTTTTACCAGGTGTTTTTATTCCAAACATTTTGGTGAAATCAAATAATTTATTCGCTTTTTAAATACCACCAATAATATAGCTACAATTAAACAAAATAATATACAAACCGAAAATGTTTCTGATTATGAGATAATTATACAAAACTCAAACAAAAGAGAAGAAAGAGATTCTAAAGTTATAACTTACTAAAGAAAAATTTTCCTGAACAATTCAAAACAACGTTAACTAAATTTTGTACAGAATATGGCGATAGATTTGGTTTAGAAACAGAAGCAATATCAACAAATAATTTCTACAAGCAACATCTGAGTTTAAAGGACACACAACCGGTATACATTAAGAACTACCGTATACCACATTCACATAAACAGGAAATTAATAATCAAGTTAAAAAACTGATAGAGAATAATATAGTTGCAACTTCGTTTTCAGAATTTAACAGTCCAATTTTATTTGTTCCAAAGAAATCACTTCCAGGTTCGAGCGAAAAGAGATGACGATTTGTGATAGATTATAGGCAATTAAAAAAAATTGATATCAGATAAATTCCCATTGCCTAGAATCGATGATATTTTAGGCCAACTTGGTAGAGCAAAATATTTTTCTTGTTTAGATTTAATGTCGGGTTTTCACCAAATAAGCATGGATGAAGGCTCGAGAGACTTAACGTCGTTCACAACAAGCAATGGTTCATACAGATTTACTAGGCTACCCTATGGCTTAAAAGTCGCACCCAATTCTTTTCAAAGGATGATGACACTTGCTTTTGCCAGTTCAAAACCAGACCAGGCATTCTTATACATGGACGACTTATTCATATTATGATGTTCTGAGAAGCATATGCTTTCCAGTCTGACAATATGACTTAAAACTGCCTCCAGAATAATGTTTACTCTTTATGAGAGAAGTAACATATCTGGGCCACAAATGTACTGATAAAGGAATACTACCAGATGAGAGTAAATACTCGGTGATCGAAAATTATTCGACGCCTACGGACGCAAATAGCGCGAAAAGGTTTGTCGCGTTTTGTAATTATTACCGAAGATTGCTTCTGCGGAAGAAGAACGCAATAAAACTACTACAAGGGAACGAAAACCACCCCCAATTTACTTGCGCGAACAAACATCTAACACAATAGTGAATATGTTGTCTCAACTGGTAGGCAAAGAAAATTTTCATGTCGTTTCGATACGTAGAGGTCTAATCCAGGAAACAAAGATCCAAACGTACACTAGCCTAATTGCTAGTCGCCTCGATAGTGAAAAGAAGAGCTATTAAACATACCAGCTGAAAAGCGCCAAAGGCCTAATAGTTGTAATAAAGAGGACATAGATAGCTCTGTGCCTATTGATGATATTAAAAGTGCGCTAGAAGAAGAAGGGTATGGTGTACGGTCGGTGCACAATATTTTAAATAAAAATAAAACCCCACAACCAATGCACCGGGTAGAAATCGTATTCGATGCCAAGCATATAAAATCGAATAATTCAGTACATCCCATTTATGACTTGCGATATTTTCTCAACAGAAGAATAACGGTCTAGGAGCCACTAAAACGAAAAGGTCCGGGCACACAAAATCTTATTGTGAGCTACCATCAGTTTGCGTAATTTGCGGCGATGCTAATAGTACTCGTGAATGCTCCCACGCCAAAAATGACACCAAAATCAAAAATGCAGTAATTGTGGGGAAAACCATACCGCAAACTACAGGGGATGTATAGTATATGCGCACGTCATCAAATCAAAAGTAGTACGTAATCCCGCACATGAAAATTATCACAAATCTGAGTTTCCACCCCTTTACGCTGGTTCTGCTGCTAGTACTCAACCTGTAATGTGGCTTTAAACAAATCAAACATTTCTTATGCTGAAGCATTGAGGACAAATGTAAAAATGCCACATTATAGTGTTAAGAAAAATGTTTTAATAGAACAAAAAAATTCGCTCGCAAATGTGCTAAAAGATGGCCCGCAGGTTAATAGCGACTCGACCTCAATCGAAAACCTAATCCATGCAATGAATAATTTCATGGCTAATATGCAGAGTATGTTCCAGGAGATGACGAAAAGCCAGAACATGCTTCTGCAAGTTTTGCTTAGTAAAAAATGAGCCAGTTGAGAATTTGTTTCTGGAACACACACTTCACCAATAAAAACTATTTTAGAATCAACGACTTCTACATTAATGACTCTAAGCACCCAAGTGGAAGGGCATGCGGTGGCAGTGCCGTTATCGTTAGGAAAAATGTGAGGCATTCTCCAATTTAAGAATTTAAAGAAACATTTATTAAGGCCACAACCATAAATCGAACAGAATTTAAAATAACAATTTCCTCAGTTTACTGTCCTCCTAGACACAAAATAGAAGTCGACAAGTTTCAGATGTTTTTTGCTTCGCTTGGTCAGAAATTTATTGCAGCTGGCGACTACAAAGCTAAACATAACTTTTGGGGGTCAAGACTCATACAATAATTGCAAAAAAGCTCGATGTTGCCTCTTGTGAAACACCGACTTACTGGCCAACGGACTTCGACAAGTCGCCAGACTTGATTGATTTTGCCGTTGTTAAAAACATTAAACGCAGCGAATACACAGTTACCTCATCGTATGACTTATCATCTGATCACTCAATTCTTTGTTGTATTCATATTCTAACAAAAACAAAAACTGGTTGAAATATAAAATGTACGTAAGTTCTCACCTCTCTCGGAATATTCCTCTGAGAAACGCAGAAAACATTCAGTCAGCTGTAAATTATCTCACGGAAACCATGGTTTCGGCAGCGAAAGTGGCAACGCCTGCGAAGCGTGTTTTAAAAAATAAATGTTATCAGTCTAGTACAGAAATTCTAAATCTCGTTAGAGAAAAAAGAAGACTTAAAAGGCAGTGACAAAATAGTCGCTCTCCTATTCTAAAAGCGCAACTGAACAGATGCATTGCCCTACTGCGGAGTAACCTGATGCATACATAAAAATTTAGACTTGATAGTTACCTCCAGAATCTGGGCCCAACAAAAAACACAAATTATAGTCTCTGGAGAGCTGTACGGCATATGAGATGTCCTATCACTCTATAATCACTACTAAGATTGGAGAACCACACCACCTCTAGCGAAAAAGTTAATGCTTTTGCAAACCACCTGGAGCATGTCTTCACACAACACGACATGAATGCTCATATCTGCCCACCAAACATAAGTAACACTGTTAACGCACCTATAAAACTTCGGCTTTCTCACGTACAGGCCGCTTTTAAAAGCCTTAACGTGAAAAAGTCGGCAGGGCCCGATGGTATTACAGGCTCAATGTTAATGAACTTAAACACTATTGCTATAAGAATTGTACTATTCATATTTAACGCAATGTTAAGAATTGGCTACTTCCCACTATCTTAAAGGATATCTACAATTGTTATGATTCCCAAGCCGGGAAAAGATGCTAGTCAAATTACATCATATAGACCTATTAGCTTGCTATCAACATTATCAAAAGTGTTCGAAAACATTCTTCTCCAAAGCTTAGCCCCGTTCCTTGACGAACGGCAAATTATCCCCGAACATCAGTTTGGATTTCGAGCTCATCACGGTACCATTGAGCAGTTTTATAGGATCGTCAATATAATTAGATCGGCATTTGAAAAGAAACAATATTGTTCAGCTCTTTTTATCGACATCTCACAAGCATTCGATAAGGTTTGGCACGATGGTCAACTCAGCAAAAAAAAAACACAACTGCTCCCCGAGAACACACACAAACTTCTTAAAAGCTATTTAACTGAGAGAACTTTTAAGTTCAAATTGAAGGACGAACTCTCTAAAATAAAAAACATCTCTGCAGATGTCCCCCAGGGAAGCATACTAGTCCATATTCTATATTTAATTTATACATCAGACATCCCCACAAAACCTAACACATACACAGCAACATATGCAGACGGCACCGCATTTATAAGCGTTAACAAGGACCCGAAGGTAGCTTCAACACAACTGCAGTCGCAAAGCCAATATGGACCTACGGCATTCAGCTTTGGGGCAGTACTTGCACGGCTAACGTTTTGAAATTACAAAGAAGACAGTCCAAACTTTTACGACAAATTGTCTGCACTCCATGGTATATTCGTAACGACAATATCCATAGAGATCTCAACATTTCTACAATTCAGGAAGAAATTAAAAATTCGCCATAAAATACGTTGGTAAACTAACGATTCACTCCAACGCATTGGCAAGGGACCTGCTCAACTCGACGGCCATCAGAGGTTAAAACGAAGTGACACATTGAGCCTCGTTTGAAGGCTGCACTGACCCTAATTTTTAATGTAGTATTATTATAAGATTTGAATACAATATATAGTTAACACGCTGGTGCTAACTATTAACCTTTAAAACTAGCTTTAAGATTTGAAAACTATTGTAAAGATTCAATAATAATAAAAAAATAATGATTTTTCCTAATAAATGTTATATAAAGAAAGGAAAATCTAACATAAAAATTAGTGATTTGTTTACTAATGAGAAACTTGACTTAAGACAATTTTTCTCTAGGCTCGAGGAAGTGGCCAGTAAATTGAACATTAATAAACTACAGTTAGCACCTAGTGAGAAGATTTCCGGATTTATCTCAACTAAGGAATTTAAAGATACGGGCAATAATGTATTACGTAAAATTAAAATATCACTATTAAACAAAGTAACAGTAATAAATAATAAGAATGCTAAGGCAATTCTAGAGATAATGCTGAAGTACCATGATGACCCGGTTGAAGGAGGTCATTGCGGGATATTTAGAACTGCAGAAAAAATAAAAAGATACTACTACTGGAAAAACATGACAAAAGCCATAGCTAAATACGTAAAATCATGTCAAAAATGTCACTTAGCAAAAACAACCAAACACATTAAAAGTCCGATGACTCTCACAGAAACACCCATTATGCCATATGATACAGTGTATGCAGATACAATCGGACCATTTCCTAGATCAATAAACGGAAATGAATATGCAATCACATTAATATGTGACTTAACTAAATATTTGGTAACGGTACCAATACCAGATAAATCAGCTGTCGCTGAAGCGATATTTGAAAACTATGGTCCAATGATGATCCAATGTTCATTACGGACATGGCCACAGAATACAAAACCTCTATACTGACTGAACTTTGCACCTATTGAAAGTTGAAAAATTAACTTCAACAGCACATCATCACCAGACATTAGGTACGATAGAAAGAACTCACAGAACATTTAATGAATATGTACGCTCATATATATCAGTAGATGAAGACGACTGGGATGAATGGCTTAGGTATTTTACTTACTGTTTTAATACAACACCATCAACAGTACATAATTACTGTCCTTATGAATTAGTTTTCAGTAAAATCCCAAATAGTTTTAAAAATTTCAATGAGGTAGATATATAATATATATAATGTGGATGATTATGCTAAAGAAGAAAATTTTGATTAGAAGTAGCACTTAAACAATTATTAGATATAAATAAAATTAATCAAAAGAATAACCATGATAGGAATACATTAGATTGTAATTTTAGAATAAGAGAATAAGAATAAGAATAAGAATAAGAAATACTTAAAAATAAAACCGGACAGAAATTGGATAACCAATATAAAGGTCCATATAAAATTAAGAAATTAGATTTAAGAAATAATGTAATCATAGTGAATAAGACAACTAATAAAGACAACTAAGAATAGACTTAAGCCCTAAGCCCTAGTTATGCTACCGTAACGGAATGTAACCGCAACAGTAAGAAACAGCTGATCGTTTTTGTTATGTTTAAAGCAATACGAATGGTTATAGAAATGTAATGTAACGTAACCGGAACGTAAGAATCTGTAAAAAATAGAATTTTCTTACATTTTTATGTGACATCTGTTTAGCAGTGTTAACAACATGTCAATATTAAAAACCACCAAAACTGAAAATTGAAATTATAAACAGAATTTACATTTTGTACGTCTGTTATGTTTGTCTGTATGTGGAATTCTCTTTAATAAAACTTCACATATTTTAAAAACCCAAATTATAATTTATTTTATTATTAACTTTTATAATTTAAAATAAAAATAAACAATATTTTACTATTACATTACGTAGGTAGTGTTTATTTTTATTTTAAATTAGAAAAATATAGTTATAGATTTTAAACTAATTAAAGCGTTAGAAAAGCATTTCACGGTACTTTTATTAGAGAAGATAACTACGTTTTAACGTCCGTACAAATTTGGTTTCCGAAATGCCTGACCTGTTTCTGTAATTTAAACGATTTCACTTGCTTGTCTATTTATATGGAAAATACAATCAAAAGCACTCAATTTTGTGTTTGTTTTCCTCAACACAAACTAAATAGAGTGTTTTTGTTTGAGTGAAAGTGAAATTATTTAGCTTACAGAAACAGAACATAAAACTTAAATAAACTTAATATTAATTTCAGATTTAAAAAACTTCGTTTACCAGTGTTATCACTACAGAGTTTTTAGGTTCATTTCAACGATTTTATATTTATTTAAAGGTATTTATTAAAAGTTGTATGTACTGTTTCTGTCGGCCAAATAATTTCACTTTCACTCAAACAAAAACACTCAATTTAGTTTGTGTTGAGAAAAACAAACACAAAACGTCCTGTAATACGAACGCTCTTTATTACGAATTTCCAATAATACGAATGGCAAAATTTTTGCATTGAATACTCTATAGTACGAATAGATAGGCTTTTTCCTATTCGATAGTACGAATGGTGGTTTGTTATAAGAATTTTTGTTTTATTTACGTATGAATGAAGTTTTTATTATGTTTTTACTTCATTCTTTCGCGGTCATCCACGTTTAGGAAGTTATAGTGAAGTTATTTTATTTTTAAAAGTGTTTTGTGTTTTTAACTGTCAAAATGTTGCAAATAAAACGATGTAAAAAAGACAATTTCTTTGCAAGATAAATTAAAAATTATAGCAGACCACGAAAATTAAACATCATTGTTTAAAATTTCAAATAAATATTGATTATCCAAATCCACTATATGTACAATCTTTAAACAAAAAACGCAACATTAGTATGTTCCTTCATGCCTGTTTAAGTACAAAAAATGAATTTAATATAATACAAATTAATTACATCTTGTTTCGTTATGTATTTTTTAATATAAATATATACATATATTAATAAAATCTAAATATTTCATGTGAATTATTTAAATTGGAACATAAAAATGCGTTGTTCTATAATACGAATTTTTCGAAGGGGCCTGACAATATATAATTCGTACTAGTGAATGTCCACTGTAAATAGACAAGCGAGTGAAATCGTTTATTTTACAGAAACAGGTCAGGTATTTCGGAAACCAAATTTTTTAGGAACGTTAAAACGTAGTTATCTTCTCTAATAAAAGTAAAGTAAAATGTTTTTCTAACTCTTTAATTAGTTAAAAATCTATAACTATATTTTTTTAATTTAAAATAAAAATAAACACTACCTACATAACGTAATAGTAAAATATCGTTTATTTTTATTTTAAACTAGCTGTACCCTGCGGAAAGACATTACACAAAAAGATCAAATTAATTTTGAATCATTTTATGGATTTTGATTCCCGTTGTCCAGATGATTCAGACGAACAGGCCCGAGTAGTACGCATTCGATCAGTTTCTAATCTCACTTGTCGTTGTTCAAGTGATTCATGCGAACGGGTCTCAGCGGCTTGTACTCGAAAATTTTCCAGTCTCAATGCTTCTTGAGGTTTAGGTCGAACAATTGCTTGTCGCTTTGGAGGCATGATTGCACGGGAACGATGTGAAAAATGCGTTTAAATTTATTAGAATCCCACAATATACCCAATCCAATTAAACACAACAGCATTTTTAAAAATTTTCCAAAATTAAAATGTTTCAAACTTGTGATTGACATTTTACGGGAATGAGTTATACTAAATATTATTAAAATCATAAATGATGAATCCTAAAATCTCTGGTATTTGTCCGATCAACACATGATCAAATGCGTAGTTTACGATTCATTTTGAATAATTCTCAGTAGCGCTATCTATCGGAAATTAATCGCACTAACTTAGAAACCTCCGTCGACTTATGCGCAACAACTTTGCTAAAGTTCATATCATGATCAAATGCACAGTTTACGATTTAATTCACTTTGAGTAATTTTCAGTAGCGCCACCTGTCGTAAATTGATCATACCAAAATAGAAACCTTCGTCGGCTCATGCGCAACAACTTTGCTAAAGATCATAACATGATTAAATGCACAGTTTAAGATTTAAATAATTTTTAGTGGCGCCACCTGTCGGAAATTGGTCATACCAACTTAGGAACCTTCCCCGTCTCAGGCGCAACAACTTTGCTAAAGATCATAACATGATCAAATGCATACCCTACAAGAAATTAATGACCGAAACTAACACAAACAAAACTTACTTACTACTACACATGTAGTTTTTATTTGACTTTTCAAGCTACAGAGTTGTATTTGTTAATATTTATTAATTTCAAAAACTCAATCGTAGTAGGCTTTGAAAACAAAGCTACTCCCACAAAACTTTTGTGAAAAAACTCTGTGAAAAATGGAATAATATAAAATTTAAATTGAAAATTTGAAGCTCGTGGAAAAAATAGAAACAAAATGTGAATTTAATTAAATTGTGAAGAGAAAAAGGAAAGTGAATCAATTGAATCAAGAAGAGTAAGAAGTCGGACAGGCCACAAGGAAGGAAAGTATTTTATTTTGTGTGATTTATTTGTGAATATTAATTCCTCTAATTTTTGGTTACTTTTTTGTATAGTGTTCCAATTGGTAGATGCTGCCATTAAAACATTGAAGGAATGTGGAAGCTCATCTTTGCCAGCTATTAAAAAATACCTCGCCAGCACATACATATAAAGTAGATGCCCAAAAATTGGCTCCATTCATTAAGCAATATTTGAAGAGTGCTGTTACCAGTGGAAAATTAATCCAAAATAAAGGTAAGCGTGCTTCTGGATCATTCAAATTGTTAGCTGCCGCCAAGAAGTAGATTAATAACTTTATTTATTTTTTAATTATAAAATAAAATATCTTTTTTTTAATAAAAATATATCAAAACAAAAAACATTTTTCTTTTGTAAGGGGGTATGATGCGTCAACTGTGACTAGTCAACTAGTCAACTGTGACTAGTCAACTATACTTGACTATAGTCAAGTGTAACCAGTTAACTAGTCAACTATACTTGACTATAGTCAAGTGTAACCAGTTAACTAGTCAACTATACTTGACTATAGTCAAGTGTAACCAGTTAACTAGTCAACTGTGACTAGTCAACTATTCTTGACTATAGTCAAGTGTAACCAGTTAACTAGTCAACTGTGACTAGTCAACTATTCTTGACTATAGTCAAGTGTAACCAGTTAACAAGTCAACTGTGACTAGTCAACTATTCTTGACTATAGTCAAGTGTAACCAGTTAACTAGTCAACTGTGACTAGTCAACTATACTTGACTATAGGCAATTGTAACCAGTTAACTAGTCATTTGTGACTTCAAATAGCGCAAAAGTGAGCAGGTTAGATATATGTTTTACAGTCGAAAGAATTCATATGTTAGAAAGAGAGGCAAAATCACATGTACACGAATGTTTACGTCAAGTTTTTCACATTGCCCTTAATAACTTGATGGGAAGTTGTGACTAGTTTATACGTCACACTTTACGGTCAAATAACTAGTCATTTTACTAGTTATGTTCTGGTAGGGTAGTTTACGATTCTATTAATTACATACAAACAGACATTCATTTATATATATATATATATAGATTATAGAAGTTAATAATGAAATAAATTATAATTTTGGTTTTTAAAATATGTGAAGTTTTATTTAAAGAGAATTCCATATACAGACAAACATAACAGACGTACAAAATGTAAATTCTGTTTATAATTTCAATTTTCAGTTTTGGTGGTTTTTAATATTGACATGTTGTTAACACTGCTAAACAGATGTCACGTAAAAATGTAAGAAAATTCTATGTTTTACAGATTCTTACGTGCCGGTTACGTTACATTACATTTCTATAACCATTCGTATTGCTTTAAACATAACAAAAACGATCAGCTGTTCCTTACTGTTGCGGTTACATTCCGTTACGGTAGCATAACTAGGGCTTTAAGGTATACAATTAAAATGCATAACTACATAACTGAGGCCTCAAGTAAAAAAATATATATATATATATTTGTAAAAAATTGTAAAATTTTATTTAAGAAATTAGAAAGATAATAATGTCCATAAAACTCTCAGTTACATGAACATTCTTCCGTAAAAGGAAGATAACAATTGTGACGTTTAAAAAACGCTAAAATCAGCTGCCTTAACCGTTTTCTAGGAGGGAGAGAGAAAATGTTAAAAGTTTTGCGAAGCAAATGTATTAGAAGCAGCAGATATACAGAGTGAAAACTTGCGGATAAAGTAGAAAAATTAAATGTAAACAAACATTTATTTTGTGTTAAAAAAGGGAAAATTTAGTATATTTTTTAATTTCTTCAATGAAAAGTTTTGAAGATTCTTAAATATTTAAATATTAATCGAAATGTGCGTGATTTTCGGTCACAATGAATATAGTTTTTTGTGCAAGAGATAGTTAAGAAGCTAAATATTACAAGATCAAAATAAGACGTGCTCATAAAAAATTTTTCTTGCGGAAAGTTGCCAATATTTTTTAATTTCTTGAAAGAAAAAGTTAAAAATTGTTATTGCTATTAGTTGTTTTTATTATTTATTAATAGTTTTACACAAAAATAACATTTTTTATTAACTCTCGCTAATATAAAAAACCCACCCCAAAACCTAAAAAAAACATAAATAAACAAAACAGACAGACAATCAGAGAGGGACATAAATACTTTTTGGTAATATTTGCTGTACCTTTTTAGTATACGGTTAAATGTCAAAATCCACAGTCGTCACTGTGTACATTGTGATGTCAAATTGCCAAAACCGTAATATGATAGACATCCCCAAAACATCACCGTGCCGCCACCAAATCTGTTAAGTGGTTGTACAGCCTTTTTTTGTTTCGTGGTAGATGCATAAAGCGCTTACAGAACGAGCCCTGGAATTGAAATGCAGCCTCATCCGTCCACAATACACTGTACCAAAACTCTATAGGCTTCTTAATATAGCAAAATGCAAATGCGAGACGGTTTTGGCAATTTGGTACCGATCGACGGGACTTTAAAGCAGGCTGGTTATCTCGAAATTATAAACAACCATATTCTTAGAAAACGTAGATCAGGCTGTTCTTCCATGGCCTTCTCAGAGCCTGACCTAAACGTTATTGAAAATGTTTGGGCTTTCATAAAATATCATAGAACTATAAATAAAAGTCGAAAACGTGAAGAGGCTATACAAGAAATTAGTGAAATTTGGTCTAAATTGACTCCCGAATTTGCCCAAAACTTAATTAACTCAATTCCAGAAAGATTACAGGCGGTCATTGATTCAAAACACGTTATTACAAAGTACTAGCTAAGTTTATTAATAAACTATGTAAAAATAAAAAAAAATAATTAGAATAAAGATTGCGACCGGACTTAAGTCTTGTGTAAATACTTTTGAAAAGAATAAAACGTGTGTAAATAATTTTGAAAACTTATAAGCATATGGTTATTTGTTTTTATTTAGTACTAAGAACCGTTATCTTTTCCAATTTTATTTTATTTACTTCTGCATATTCCGGGCTAGGCAATAGTAAAATTTGTTTTCCAAAATTTGTTTCCAGTAAAAAGTACTGAGACCTTTTTTAAGAAAAATGTAAAAATTCTCTTTTGTGTAAATACTTATGACTATCTCTGTATTTTTTCTTCAATCAATTTTTTTAAAAATAAATAATTTTTTATTCCATTATACCATATCATATCTATTAAACCAAGATAATATTTTTTTTAAATTTCGAATAATTTTAACAAAATTTAACCTAAATTAAAAAAAAAAACACATTTATAATGAAAAACACTGTTCATTTGTTAATTTTTTTTAACGACCAGTTTTAAAGTTTTGGCGCTTTTTTATTCAGGATTGCACTTTTTTTACAAACTTTTTGCACTTTTCCCAAACCGGCTTCTGGCAACACTGCAAACTATCAATAACGTACATATGTACATACACACACATTGTTGCTAGCACTTCGGTTTGGTAAATTTAAGCAACGATCAATTTGGTTCCATTTGCAATTTAATAGTCAATGCTATCAGCAGTGTTAGTGTTGGACAAATTCATATTCTTAGTAATTGATTAAAATTCTTGCTATACCTTCCACTGTAGACATAATGCTTGATCAGCATTATTTATGTATAAATTCTGAGTAATTTTAAGGATAAGAAGCAATTAATAAATTATAGCCAAACTGTGTGTTTCTGGCGCACTTGGCACCAAACAAAACAACTTTAAAAATTGTTTTCCTATTTTACAAAGCCATTGAATTAGCGTCGCAACTAAAATCTATTCCCAGCAGCGATGTCAAGATCAGGTCTGGGTTTATTATCACGCTACACTACTGCTTTAAAAATTATTCAACAAGAAGTCTGGCATCGATTGGATGAGGAGCTTTTTGAACTTCGAATATCTCGATGCTACTCTCAATATATGAACGAGGGAACTCATATAGAACTACATACATTTACTGATGCTGGCGAAGACTCTTATGCAGCAGGCTCTTATGTTCGGAGTGTGTACCAAGGAAACTATGACGTGACTATCGCTGCAGGCAAGTCGAAAGTTGCTCCATTAAATCTGATGTCCATACCAAGGTTGAAGCTACAAGCTGTTGTTGTGGGCATTAGGCTAGCAAAGAAGGTAGCAAGTATTGCACGTACATATAAATTTTACAGCGAAATATTTTTGGACCGATTCTAAAACCGTACTACAATGGCTATGAATGTATCCCAAAAGGTTCAAAGTTTGCTCGTGTTAGTCAAATATTAAAACCAACAGAGGTAACGCAATGAAGATAGCAACGAATAATCTAACACGATGGGATATCTCCTCATGGTTTTCTGGTCCTAAATTTCTTTTAGGAAGATATGCCAACATGGCCAAATTGCCACAATTTGGGCGAATGCAATCCAGAGGAAATTCGAAATCTTTTACTACTCATTAATGGAGAACAAATGAATGTTTCACTTAACGTTAAGAATTTTTCCAACTGGAGAATATTTTACCGAGCTGTAGCTACTTTTATACTTTACTTGGGTAAGCTTAAAGCAGGATGTAAAAGAAGGAAGTTGCCGACAGAAGTTTCTTTCGAAATGCTACAACATGTAAGGTCCGTATTGTACCGAAAACCATAGTACAGCGAATTCCATTAAGAAATATAATATTTTAAAGTGGATGGAAAGGGTATAGTAAGAGCTAAAGGTCGTGCATCATTCCTAAATTATGAAGATGTGATAATATTGCCTACCAATCAACATGCGATATTTCTAATAGTTCGCTATGAACAAGAAAAATTTCATCATATGTCACATGAGACCATCATCAACAACATTAAAAGTAAATACTACACACCTATGCTACGAGCACTCTACAAAAGCATAAGGAAATATTGTCAAATGTGCAAAAATGCAAATGTCGCACCAGTTATGCCACAGATGTCTTCACTGCCACCTGCTCAGTTAGCAATTTTCGAAATACTGTTTACATCTGTGGGAATGCATTACTTTTGGCCGCTTTACGTCACAGTGGGCCGAAAGAAGGAGAAAAGATAGGGTGTTTCATTTACTTGCCTAACTATAAATTGCAAACAGCTTCTATACTAGTTTGTGTTATGTGCCTTAAAAAATGTATGGCTCGAAGACGAACTCCAAGAGAAATATACACCGATAATGGCACAACCTTTATATCGTTAGTCTCATTCGCAAATGTGCTTTTCCAAATTTTACAGGAGACACAAAAAACATTGCGGCTTCTTCAGTTTTTAAAATTTGTAAACTTTTCAAACGCAATTATTTTTACAAAATAGCTCTCTTTAAATGACCTAGATCAAAAATTAAGAATAATTAATAATTAATATTCGTGGAGTTAAGGTGGGATCACACGATTGTCACAATGCACCAATTTTATATAATTTTTATTGTGCTGAATAGGAGCCCAATAAAGAAATTGTCCCAACCATATTCTCTGCAGTCTGCCTTATCGTACATAAAGTTGGTTGTCGTAAATTGACGCAAAACGGCTTAGTGGCAATAATTGCCGCATTCCAATCACACGATTGTTCTAGATATGGCAACTCTGAGAAACAGCTATTGTGCTAGATTTGTTCATTGAAAAAAAAGAAAATTGCGTCGGCTTTAATTATTGTGTGTGCACTTGAAGACGAAAAAAATGAAATCTCAAAAGAAGTATATGGGTCAGAGAGTGGCTCACAAAAAGAAGGACTGATGGCGCATATAAAAAACATTGATGGAGTTTCGAGAAATAGAAAATCAGAACTTTTTGTTCAACAATTTTTTAAGGATGAATGATGAAACATTTAAGGAATTATTGCATCTAGTGTCACCATATATCGCAAAACAGGACGCAAATATGCGTAAGGCAATTCCAGCACAAGAACGCTTAGCTGTAACTCTCCGATTTCTGGCTTCTGGAGATAGCTACAAAAGTCTTTCGGTCTTATTCCGTATAGCCCCTAACACCATATCACGCTTTGTACCAAGTGTTTGTGATGCAATTTATAAAGCATTGAAAGGTTCATACTTAAAGGTATGCCATTTCTAAATATGTATTTTTTTATTTGCACTAGTTGTTTTCATTTGTATGTATGTGGGTACAATCCACACAAGAAGAATGGAATGAAGTAGCATTTAAATTTAACAAACTGTGGAATTTTCCGAATTGCATCAGGGCGGTTGACGGCAAACATGTTCAAATGGTCACACCACCGAATTCAGGAAGCACATTTTATAATTATAACCGCACGCATAGTATAGTACTTACGGCTGTTGTTGATGCCGAATATAACTTTTTGTATGTTGATGTTGGTTGCAACGGCCGTGTATCGGATGGTGGAGTATTCGGAAACTGTTCCTTTCAACGTGCTCTAGATAACAACGATCTTAATTTGCCACTACCGAAACCATTACCAGGTCGTCAAGCAACCGTACCATTGGTTCTAGTTGCAGATGATGCTTTTCGCATGCAGAAGCATTTGCTGAAACCATATCCCGGTAAAAGCTTATCTGCCGGACAGAGAATATTTAACTACAGGTTATCTAGAGCTCGACGTATCGTAGAAAATGTATTTGGTATTATGGCAAAGCGCTTTCAAGTATTTGCATCTCCTTCTAAAGTAAATGCAGAAAAAACTACGTCCATAACTTAGCCAGCTGTGGCCTGCACAATTTTTTGTTAAAAAAATTAAATTACGCAACATCGCTCCTTACAGATCGTTATGATGATAACGGTGCTTTGATTCCGGGGACATGGAGGAATGATGTTCCACTAACAGCAGTAAGTGGAACAGAAAATACTCCCAGCTCTTACATAAGTAATGAAGCAAAGGCTGTTCGTGAAGAACTAGCAAAAGATTTTATGTCAGCAACAAGTGAATTGCCCTGGCAATATAAATATATATAATCACTAGCAGATTGTACCAGGCGTTGCGCGGGTTATGTAGTTTGGATTAGTTTAAAATATGAAATGAAATTTAAAAACAAAACACAGCTTTTATGCATATTTTTTCTCCCTTTGTCCCATTTTTCTCCCCTTTTGGTCAAAATTCTGAAAAGAGTTATAGCCTATAACCTGCACCGACAAAAGCTCGATCTATATCCCAAATTTCAAGAAAATCAGTCCAGGCGTGATTGGCTAACAAACAAACAAAAAAACAGACTTTCATATATATATTGTACTTCAATTTATCAATATCACATCAATATAATAAAAAAAAACAAAAAATAAAAAACACTTCAGTCTTAAAAATTAATAAACTATTAGAAATCAATCTGTTTAGGAAATAGTTTTTTGTGTATTCAGGTTTATATTTCATCTTCTGCTTCCATTACAGTTTTAATTTTTTTTTTTTGTTTGTCTTGGCAATTTCCCGCATTTGTGATGCCAAATACATTCCTATTGCATACCAATTGTCTTCTTTCGCCTCTAAACACTTAACTGCTCGCTGCAACATGTCAGTTTTGTTTATGTTGGCTGTCTCAGGTAGGCAAGAATTTGCCGTCTCAGGTAGGGACACATTTTGCGACATACTGCAGCCTGGCTGAGTTTCTTATACATCTAACAGGGACCGAAAATAACTGTTATTTTTGAATTTTTGATTAAAAAAAGCAACCGCAAGGAAATGTCGGAGAACAAAGCCAAGTATACCATTTTGATTGTCTTGGACCAAATTTATATAAAATGCGATGCTTTTTGAAAACATGAATTTTATTTTTTAGAAAAAAAAAATAACAGTTATTTTTTGATTTTTATTTTTTCGAGCAAAAATAACAGTTATTTTTGACTTTTATTTTTTTGAGCAGAAATTAAAGTTATTTTTTGACTTTTATTTTTAAGAGCAGAAATAAAAGTTATTTTATGACTTATTTTTTCTAGCAAAAATAAGAGTTATTTTTCACTTTTATTTTTTCGAGTAGAAATAAAAGTTATTTTTTGACTTTTATTTTTTCGAGCAGAAATAAAAGTTATTTTTGTTTTAATGTTCATAAAGAATTGCTTTGCAATTCAATAAAAAAAAAAAACAATAAAATCACTTTGAATAGAATAAAATTTGACAGTACTTATATCTAAATTCCATAAATATTGACTCAGATTAAGCCAACAATATAATATTGCATAATATTACAAAAATAAATATTTGTAATAACATAAAATATAAGAAGAAAATATAACTTCTTCCATTGAAAGTACACGATTGAGGCTTTTTGAATTTTGCTTCATCTTAACAACTCTCATCACTGTTCTGAACAGCTGACTTCGTGCAAATGTATGTATATCAATTTCTTTGCATTGTGTTGTGTTTGTTTGTGTGCTGCTTTGTGTTCTGTTTCGTTTTTATTTACATTCTTCGTTGACACATGTCCCGTTTTAAACGCTTCTATAACTACACAAACGTTCTTAAAAGCTCACTTACTCGACCGTAACATAATGTCACAGTAACGTCTACTGAACGTAAAAATTTAAGTGCAATTATAGAACGCAAAAACGTGTCATATGTCTTTAGGTAAACATAACAATAAAAGAAATAAACAAAAACAAATAAAAAATAAAAATTGCAAAAACTAAAAGACACAAATTCGGATATGAACATAGATATATATTTTAAATGTCTTTTATTTATTTTATTTTTATTATTGTTTTTAAACAAATTTAATATTAATTCCAAATTGTAAAACTTCGTTTTCAATCCTTTTATCAATTTTAATATGACGCCTTTTGTTTTTCTTTAATTCAGCTGTTAATCAGTGTTATCACTACAGCATGTTTAGATTCATTTCAACAATTTTATATTTACTTAAAGTTGTATGTACTGTAAACCAAACAATTTGACTTTCACACAAACAAAAACACTCTATTTAGTTTGTTTGTTTGTTGAGGAAAACACAAACAAACAATTGAGTGCTTTTGTTTATATTTTCCATATAAATAGACAAGCGAGTGAAATCGTTTATCCTACAGAAACAGCTCAGGCATTGTAACATGTATGTGTTTATTAGGAGTGACGATTGTCATGAGAAGGAAAGATCATAAAATAGTACGAGCATACAGCACAAGCATTTGCCAATTCTTCGAGGTAACTTAACTAAAAAAATGTAATTTTGCATTGTTAATTGAGTTGTCAAGCAAGTAACATTGTAATTTTGAATAATAAATTAAAAGCTTAAAAGATATTAAAAATTGTATTTATTTTTAATAAACGTTGTCACATTACATGGTGTCAGAAGTGCTTTTAATTGTTATAAATTATAAAAATTTGAAATAGAAGTTAAAATTAAAGTAATTAAATTGCACATTCAAAATGGCGGATGAAGGACAAAATCGCACGCCGCGTTCTTTGGGCTGTTCTAATATTGCTACGGAATGGCCTAAGTGGAAACAAAATTTCATGTGTGGATGATTGTAACAGGAAATATGGTAAAGCCGGAAAAAAATAAAATTGCAACCTTCATATGGCTCATTGGTGAACGGGGTGCTGTTATATATAATACGTTATTTCCAAATGATTGTTCACAAAGCTCAATGCTTGGTGAAGTGAGTACTGCAGAAGGTGTAACGATTCAAAGATCATTGGATGAAGTTATTAAAAAATTTGACGATTATTGTCTACCACAAAAGAACGTTGCAATGGAATCTTTTAAATTTAACATGATTTCTCAAAAAGAAAAACATACCATTAATGAATTTGAGACCGAACTTCGAAAGCAATTGCCCTTCTGTGAGTTTCAATGCAATTGTGGCGCCTTCTATGAAGAAAGAATGCTTCGTGATCGTATTATTATTGGCGTTCATGACAAGAAATTGCAAATGAAGCTTTTAGATGGTAGAGATGAAACATTAGCAAAGGTGCTGGAAACATGCAAAATTTATGAAGCGACTAATGTCAACAAAAGTATTCTCGAATACAAAGCAGCAGTAGTAGCTAGTGTAGCAGCGGAGGAAAGCAAACGTATAGCTGAAGTTGACTCCATTAAACGTGTTTGTTTTAATTGCGGATATTCTTGGACTCCAAAGCATATAAATAAGTGCAAGGCAAAAGACGTTACTTGTCGCATATGTTCGAAAATTGGACATTATGCTAGAATGTGCCGTCAAAAAGGGAAAATGCAGCAAACACTTCAAAAGAAGGATGACGATAACAACAACAATAATAATAGTGGTCGCTACAACAAACGAGGAATTGGTAGTATTGCTTGGGCTGACATTCAAGGTAGGCCTTACTGTGTGAGGAAAGTAGATGAGTTAAGTAATGGAAATTATTTTAGAGTGAACTCAATAGAATCAAATCGGACGAAATGGACTAAGGAATATCGGGTTGAAGGGGAGATAGTAAAATTTAAGATTGATACTGGAGCTGAAATGAATTGTATCCCTTTGGGTGTTATAAGAAAATTCAAAATGAGAATTAATAATGAATTTAATGACTTTCCTATTTTCGATTATAGTAATAATAGAGTTAAAATTGTTGTCACCGTGAAATTAGATTGTATTGATTTGAAATCTAATCAAGGAAAGAAGATAGTATTTCTGGTTGTGGATGATAATTTTGAGCCGATACTCGGATTGGATAGTTGTATTGAATTTGGATTAGTTAAGAGAATGGATGTAGACAAAATTGTATTGCCAGTGCTGCGGATTTGTTTATTAAGGAGTACAATGATGTGTTTCATGGTTTTAGTAAGTTCCCGGGGGATTACAAAATTTATTTGAAGGAAGATTCTCGACCGGTGCTTCACTATATGCATTAATGGATAGGTTGAAAACGGAATTGCATAGTATGGTTCGAGACGGAATAATAATAAGTCGTTGATTATCCAACCGATTGGATAAATAATTTGCAAATTGTGGAGAAGCGAAATGGCCTGTTGCGTATTTGTTTGGATCCCAGACCGCTCAATGAGTGTATTAAGCGGGAACACTTTCTTATACCGACCATAGAGGATCTGACATCTGGGCTGACTGATGCAAGGGTCTTTACGGTTGTTGATCTTACTAGTAGGTTTTGGCATATGGCGTTGGATCGTGCGACGTCAGATTTAACGACATTCATGACGCCGTTCGGGAGATATAGATTTAATAGGTTGCCTTTTGGCCTTAGTCGTGCACCTGAGATGTTTCAGAGAACTATGGTAACGATTTTTGGTGATATTCCAGGTGTTTATATTTATTTTGATGACATTTTGTGAAACATGATCACATTTTACGATTGGTGAAGCAACGGGCAAGGGATAATAATGTTAAATTTAATTCGGAGGAAATACAATACAGGAGGGATTTTGAAAATTTCATGGGAAATATTATATCGTACAATGAGATTAAGGCTGGAAGGAAATATTGTGATGCAATTCTGGGTATGGAAAGACCGAAGGATAGTTCAGACGTTTTTCGTTTTCTTGGGTTGGTGAAATATTTAGCGTGGTTTATACCAAATTTGTCTAAGATAACTGCGGAATTACGTAATCTGACGACACTTGGTGTTAAATTTGAGTGGAATAGGGTGCATGAAGCAGAGTTTAGGAACTTGTTGATTATTGTTGCTTCCGAACATATTCTCGCAGTTTATAATCCTAGATTACATGTTAAAATTCAGACAGATGCCTCTAGGGATGGATTGGGGTGTGTGTTGGTTCAGGAAGGGCATCCCATAGTTTTCGCTTCTCGGACATTGACGAAAAGTGAACAGAAGTGGGCGCAAATTGAGAAGGAACTTTTGGCCATTGTGTTTGCGTGTCAACGTTTTCACTATTTTGTATACGGCCGCGAATTTACAATTGAGAGTGATCATAAGCCTTTGGAAACTCTAATTAAGAAGGATATTGGCGATGTACCAATGCGTCTGCAACGCATGTTCATGTTTTTACTAAAATATCATGGTATGACTATTACTTATAGGCCTGGGAAGGAAATGTTGATTGCTGACTCTTTATCTCGCACTCAATTATCGGAGGAGGACGAGTTGGAAGGTTCATCGGGTGTAATTCATAGGATAACAGAATTAGTTTGTTTATGGGAGGAAAATTTTAAATATTATCGGAATATTCTGGATGGGGATGAGAGATACAGTCGCATTTGTAGATATGTTGGACGATATGTCTCAACATTTTCATAAACTTAAATCTGAACTTCATGTTGAGAATGGATTGTTATTGCTGAATCAGAAACTCGTCATACCTGAGAAACTGCAGGGCAGGATAATCAAGTGGTTGCACGGGCCACACCATGGCATTGAAAAGACATTGGCTAGGGCTAGGGAATTATATTATTGGAATGGTAGTAGCTGATCCTGGAGTAGCAGGATTAAGGAAGTGGTTCAGTCTTGTATAGTTTGTGAGAACTTTCGAAGGAATAATCAGAAAGAGCCGTTAATGCAGGAGGAATCCCCAAAGTATCCTTTTCATATCGTTGCGATGGAGTTATTTTAATATACAGGTAGATATTTTGTGGCCATTTTTGATGCCTATTCTAATTATTTAATAGCAATACCATTGTACAACAAGACATCGAAACACATCATTTAACAAATAAATCAGATATTTTTTAAAGTTGGATTTCCTACTATAATTAAATGTGATAATAGTCCTTTTGGATCAAGAGAATTTGATAGTTACGCTTCTGAATTCAATATTAAGGTTAAATTTTCAAGTTCTCGACATCCACAAAGTAATGGTTTTCCTGAGAAGGGTGTGGCTCTCGCGAAGAATATATTGAAGCGATGCTATGAGGCAAATGAAGTAGCGTTGTACCAATATAGAATTTTAGAATACAACACAACTCCTGTAGCCGGTATGCAATTGTCTCCATCCACTTTATTCTTTGGTAAGATAAATTAAAACTAAACTACCAGTATCGGGCTCATTGTTAACCAGAAATAATTTGACGGAGGATTTCGGTCAGGAAAAGATTGAAATTAAGAAAAATAGACAAAAGTATTATTATGACCGAAACGTGAAGTCATTACCAGTATTAAGTGATTTTTTTTCTATTTAAGAAGGATGGGAAGGAATGGCACTATGGTGTAGTAGTGAAAACGGTTAATGAGCGTTCGTACGTGATTAGGGACAATTTTGGTAATTGTTTTAGACGGAATCGGAGAATGATCACTAGGACTGACAACTTCAATTTTAATGCTAGTAATTTGCTATATGAGGAGAATGTTGGGGGTGGAGATGGCGGAAATGCGCCGCTGGTCGACATAGTGCCACCTCAGAGTATGGGTTGTAATATTGGGGATGAACGTAGTGATTTGGACATTGCTTCTAATGTTGACGGGGATTTGGTACAGGGTACAGAGGATTGTGAGAATCGGCATCGACCGTCTAATGATACTGATTCTAGGACAAGCGTACGGCGTGGAGAACTGGGAGAAGAGGTCAGGACTAGAAGTGGTCGTGTAGTGCAAACTCCGAAAAGATATTATGAGTAAGGAAAAAAAGAAAAAAGGGCGTGTAACATGTATGTGTTTATTAGTAGTGAGGAATGTCCCCTACCAGAACATAACTAGTAAAATGACTAGTTATTTGACTGTAAATTGTGACGTATAAACTAGTCACAACTTCCCATCAAGTTATTAAGGGCAATGTGAAAAACTTGACGTAAACATTCGTATACATGTGATTTTGCCTCTCTTTCTAACATATGAATTCTTTCGCCTGTAAAACATATATCTAACCTGCTCACTCTTGCGCTATTTGAAGTCACAAATGACTAGTTAACTGGTTACACTTGACTATAGTCAAGTATAGTTGAGTAGTCACAGTTGACTAGTTAACTGGTTACACTTGACTATAGTCAAGAATAGTTGACTAGTCACAGTTGACTAGTTAACTGGTTACACTTGACTATAGTCAAGTATAGTTGACTAGTCACAGTTGACTAGTTAACTGGTTACACTTGACTATAGTCAAGAATAGTTGACTAGTCACAGTTGACTAGTTAACTGGTTACACTTGACTATAGTCAAGAATAGTTGACTAGTCACAGTTGACTAGTTAACTGGTTATACTTGACTATAGTCAAGTATAGTTGACTAGTTAACTGGTTACACTTGACTATAGTCAAGTATAGTTGACTAGTCACAGTTGACGCATCATACCCCCTTACAAAAGAAAAATGTTTTTTGTTTTGATATATTTTTATTAAAAAAGATATTTTATTTTATAATTAAAAAATAAATAAAGTTATTATTTACATATAATTATTTCGAAAATTAATCTACTTCTTGGCGGCAGCTAACAATTTGAATGATCCAGAAGCACGCTTACCTTTAGTTTGGATTAATTTTCCACTGGTAACAGCACAGTCAATTTTTGGGCATCTACCTTATATGTATATGCTGGCGAGGTATTACTTAATAGCTGGCAAAGATGAGCTTCCACATTCCTTCAATGGTTTAATGGCAGCATCTACCAATTGGAACACTATACAAAAAAGTAATCAGAAATTAGAGGACTTAATATTCACAAATAAATCACACAAAATAAAATACTTTCCTTCCTTGTTGCCTGTCCGACTTCTTACTCTTCTTGATTCACTTTCCTTTTTCTCTTCACACTTTAATTAAATTCACATTTTGTTTCTCTTTTTTCCACGAGCTTCAAATTTTCAATTTAAATTTTATATTATTCCATTCTTCACAGTTTTTTCACAAAAGTTTTGTGGGAGTAGCTTTGTTTTCAAAGCCTACTACGATTGAGTTTTTGAAATTAATAAATATTAACAAATACAACTCTGTAGCTTAAAAAGTCAAATAAAAACTACATGTGTAGTAGTAAGTAAGTTTTGTTTGTGTTAGTTTCGGTCATTAATTTCTTGTAGGGTAGTAAGTAAGTTTTGTTTGTGTTAGTTTCGGTCATTAATTTCTTGTAGGGTCATGAGAAGGAAAGATCATAAAATAGTACAAGCATACAGCACAAGCATATGCCAATTCTTCGAGGTAACTTAACTAAAAAAGAAAATGTAATTTTACACTGTTAATTGAGTTGTCAAGCAAGTAACATTGTAATTTTGAATAATAAATTAAAATTTATTTATATTTATTTATTTATTAAATTAATTGTTTATGTCTGATAGTCCAAACTTCCCATCCTTGGCGACATAAACAGGATTGTTTAAACGAAGGCAAATTAGAAACAGAGGGCGCTGAAATATATATTTAAGCTTTTTATTTTTTAATATTGTTGTTTTTTTTGGCATTAAATATTTGTTTGTTGATTAATTAAGTTATTCGTGTTTTGATCGCCTGGAGGAATTTAGAGCTCCAGAAGTGTAATTTGATAAATTAAAATTATAATAAATAAAAATATTGTGGAGAAAAAAAAATATATTTTAAATAAAACACAGTGTGCAACAGGAATAAATAAACTAAAAAAGGAAAGTGTTGCTTGTTTTCTAGTCCTTATTTGGAACCATTTTTTTTTTGATAATTTTCAATTTGTTTGCCAGAAATCTGGGCCCAATTTGGTTTCGAAGAGTCACCACAACCCCCCACCCCTTTACATACAGTCCACGGAGTTAACATTTGGTCCAGACGACCCGGATTTGGAATTATTTTTTAATTTGCATCTATTAATTTTAATAAGGTAAAGTTGTTTGTGCTTTATTTTTTTATTGTTATTTGGTGGTGATTCATACACTTGTAAAGTTTTGTTGTCTAGTCTAACAGAACTTTACTTGTATATAATATAACAGTGTATTTTCAAAAGGTATTGGTGTTATAATTTCAATAGCACAGCCATACTCTGGGAATTTATCGGATATTAAAACCAAACGGGTTTTAATATACACTGTTAATCCCTTTTGTCTTGGGTTATAAGGGGATACATTTTTGAATAAAAAGATCAAATTGGGGTGGGAATAAATAGTTGAAAGTCGAGTTCAACAACCCAATTTGATTTTTTGTCCACAGTTGTGTGATAATTAGTAATTGCGCGTTGGGTAGTAGCAAAGTCTATTACCATTAATGACGATCCTTGAAATCCACCTTTTACATGACAGGGGTACTCGTAAATAAATGTTATTTATTTTTTTATTATTGGTGGATCTAAATTTTTGAACAGATGTTTGATTGAACAAAAATTTAAAATTTTGTTTATTAAATTTTTGAATTGAATAACCAAATTTATTTGTGAGTTTCGTTTCGTATTTTTTTGACGTTTTGGTCTTTTATACTTTTAATATTACTTTTAATTTTCTATTAAATCAAAATCTATTGAATTTATTGGATAAAAAAGGATAAATATAATTTTTTTAACAAAGTGAGAATAAATAGTTATGCGAAACTGAATTCAATAAACAAATCGCGATTTATTGGATGTTTTTGCACATTTTGTACCTTTGATTTTTGATTAGCAAAGCTTTGGTCATTGGAAACTCGTCCTTTTGCCTCAATTTCGAATTGCGCGTAACATTGTAGATATTTATGTCCGTCTATTAGCGATTTTTTCGATATCAATTTCGTTGTTAACCGTAAAGGTGGTATTGGTATCAATTCGATTATACAACGCGGTGAAAATTTGCTTTTTTTCGTTGGGAAAATTTGAATAGTTTAAAATATAATTTTCGTCCTTATATTTTTTCCTGACTTAAGTCTTTCAGTACACTTGACCGCGAGGTTTTAAATACCAAATTGATAAATTTAATCGTTTTTCGGGATTTGAATTCAATATGCCAAAGTCAAGGAAATTATTGACTTTTGAAACATTTGCACAAATGTTTCTGGATTTTGAAAAAGATTTTAATGCCACTCAGGAAGGTAGTACGGTCTTCTCTATAGAAATTCAGAGCGAAGAATTTAAGTTGCTATGAACAAAGGTTAAGGACGCTTATGAAGCCTTTGCCACAGGAGATGAGGAGGACTTAGAAGGTGATCGAGAAGCAGCACGCGAATTTTTCGGCCATTGTCGTTTGGGATACATTTCGGTAGCTGCCCTAATGAGTGAGCTCTCTCAGACTTTGGTCAATCGATGTGAGATGTCCTCGACCCAGTGCCAAAATGGTCAAAGTAGCAAGAATCACTTTCGGAACCACATACAGTTACCACCATATACTATGGAGGTATTTCATGGTGACTACAAATCCTGGCCATCTTTCCGGGATATGTTCACGGCGGTGTATGTGAATGGCGCCACTATTTCCCCTGTCGAGCAATTATTTTATTTGCGGCAGTTTACGCGAGGTGAGGCATTGAAAATTGTCAAAAAATCACCTTTAACGACCCATGGATTCCAGGAGGCCTGGAACAATCTTAGAGATAGGTTTGAGAACAAGAGAATACTGGTGAATTCTCAATTAAAGATTCTTTTTACACTGGAACCTATAAAATTAGAATCGGCTCATAAGATTAAGGGAATCCAAAGAGATATTAATAATTCGATATCAGCACTTCGAATGCATGATATTGATATTTCTAATTGGGATTCGATTTTCGTATATCTCTGCTCCACAAAATTGCCCGTACTAACTTTGTCTCTCTGGGAACAGACAATCCAAAACAAGGTGGAGATTCCCAAATGGAAGGATTTAGATAATTTTTTGACATCACGGTTTCAATCTCTGGAAACTGTGTCTGAAATACGGAATTTTGAACCAGTTGGTAGTAGTTCTAGGCCTGCCCCTGAAACTTTCTCTAACCCGAAAAAGGGAGTTCGATCCTTTTCCACTATGCTGAATAGGAGAGTTTGTACATATTGTTCGGGGAACCATTTGATGAATATTTGTCCGAAATTTTTCGATTTATCTCCTGGGAGACGGTTTTCGGTGGTGAAAAGTCTTTGTATTAATTGCCTCACAGGTGGTCATAGACTCAATGAGTGGAAGAGTAATTTTGGTTGTACGGTGTGCAAGTTGAAGCACCACACTCTACTGCATCGAGAGGCGTCTGGATCCTATTCGGGCGCTTTGAATGCGCCGAGTTCTAGCGGTGTAGTCAGGTCGAATGGTAGGGTCCAAAACTGCTTTGCTGCTACGTCGAGGCATATACTTTTTGGGACTGCGGTAGTTGGTATCTACCACCGGGGAGAGACGTTCCGAGCTAGGGCCCTTATAGATTCAGGGTCTCAAGCAACCTTCATTTCAGAAGGATTACAGAGAAGATTAGGATTGCCAACGGTGAATATACATGCTAAGGTCTCTGGTTTGAATGGAGCATGTGCTGGTGCAGTCCAAAGACAATGTTCGTTTGTCTTAACTTCTCTGTCGGGCGATCAACCTCGTGTGGAGGCAATCGGTTTGGTGTTGCCGAAGTTGACCGGAATGTTACCTAGTTCAACTGTTAACATATCGCGATCTGCAGCCTTATCGGGGATTACTTTGGCTGATCCCAAATTCGATAAAAGCGGTCACGTTGACATTCTTATTGGTGGTGACGTATACCCTGACATCTTATTGGAAGGTGTCAGGAAGAATATTTTGGGAAAACTAATGGCGCAGGAAAGTATATTTGGCTGGATTGTAACCGGTCCTTTACCAGAGCTGAATTCGAAAGAGCTCTCAAATTATGTGTCAGATTACACGAAAATAGAGGTCGGCAGAGAATCTCAGAGAACTTTGAGGCCGAATAATCGAGGGCATAAATTGTTTCGAAATGGGTCCAAGTCCCTCTACACTGAGATAAATAGATCTTTTCGTACAATGGCCTACTGCCAATATTCATGGAAGTATGCTAAGGTTGGTGACACAGCAGCAATACGAGAAGGTATAGGGCCTACCACTAAATGGTGTTTAGGTCGTATTCGAAATTTACGTTTGGGTAACAACGGTTATGTAAAGGCTGTGGATTTAGCAACTGACTGTGGATTAATTACAAGGCCGATTGGGAATCTTATAATTCTTCCAATGAACTAAATATTTTAATAAACAACTTTAGCTTATAGTATCATGGTACAACGAGGAAATCCCGCAGTGGTGAAGATGTTGAAGATTTTGAATTGTAAGGTTGCTTGAGCCACGATCATACCTGGTGGACGTGTGCGAATATGGGCCGCTGAAGTTAAACCTTCCATTTACCGGGCAATAGACCTAGTCCGTCTGTCCCTAGGAAAGTTAAATTAGAAAACTGAAGTATCGAAAAGGACCACCCACCAACACAACAACCTAGGCAGTTGCTTCCCAAATTAAACTATTTTCTATTTTTGTGAGCGGCTAAAAGCAAATTAGTGATGCCAATACATCATAAAAGCATAATAAAAACAGCCAAAAATACTTATATTAGAAAGAAGAGAAAGAACAATTCTAAAATTAAGAAATAAAAAGATAGATTCAATTTTGGATCTGAATTCATTTTATAAATGTTTTGTGTGTGCGGTTTTTTCATAAGTGAGTTCATTTTTGCGTACAAAAACCTGATAGTGACAACACTGAAGAATATATTTAAACTCAATTAAGGGCCATTATTACAACTTGCCGTTAACTAAAGAGAGGATTTTAACGGGCAGATAAATTGTTTTTCGTTATTATGAGTACCCAATAAGATAGAAGTGATCATTAAGCTAAAGGGAGGATCATCCTACCTTTAACATTTAAAGGTCACTTTATGTTTAAACTTGCCATATTATATATTATTTTCATTATGGCAACTTCAAATTTAAACAAAATGAGTATATACAACAAAAAAACGAAGCCCGCGGCTGCCACTGCGTTAACAAAAAACTTGCATAATTCAGCAGTTTTATCGACATTGCTCCGGCACTGCCATATTTTTGAAAATTTTTATCTGTAAGTTGTAATAACGAAAATAAGTAAAAGGTAACTTTACAGTTCCCTTTAGCTAAAAGTACCTTTAACTAAATCCAACTTTAACGGCAAGTTGTAATAATGGCCCTAAATCTTATTCAAGATTGGCTTCAAAAATGGAACATAAAAGTAAATAACACAAAATCTATTCACGTAACATTTACCCTAAGGAAAAATTATTGTGCGCCCGTATACATAGATGGCACGATTATTCCAAGCAGCAATACTGTTAAATACTTAGGCCTCAATCTAGATCGGAGACTTACCTGGAAACATCATATTAAAAAGAAGCTTGAACAACTTAAAATTAAAACAAGCTTAAGCTTAGAAAACAAGATTCTGCTATATAAAGCTATACTAAAATCTGTGTGGACTTATGGTATTCAACTCTGGGGAACTACAAGTAATTCCAATTTGGAGATATTACAGAGATATCAGTCTAAAACTCTCAGACTACTAACAAATGCGCCATGGTTTATCACCAACAAAAATATACACAGAGATCTTAGAATTTTAATGGTCAAAGATGAGATTCATAACTTTAGCGAAAGGTACCTGAACAGACTAAGTAATCATTCAAATGTGTGAGCAATAAATCTGTTAGATGATAGTAAGAAACTCAAAAAGCTACATGTACTTGATCTACCCTTCAGAAAATAAAAAAAAATTATTTAATTTCTAAGATTATTCGATTTTATAATACCATATATCATATTGTATTAAAATTAAAAAGGTAAAATCTCTTTGTATTTACTCTTTTATTTTGAGTTTAATAGGAACTCAATATATGTTATATTTAAGTTATGAAATAAAATACTCTAAAAAAAATTGAAAATTATTGAATTATTTTGTGTCAGCTGTTTTTAATGCTCTGCTTTCAAAAAATGTAAGCAGTCGGCTTACGACAGAAAAAACAGTTGGCAGAATTTTATGTCGTACTGCTGAACTGCTGTCTGTCGTCTATGTGTTTATACCTATAAGGCTACGTACGTTACGATTTTACATTTCTTATGCTTGAGTATCCAACCCTTTAGTAAATTTATTTTTCAGTCGGTGAAAGGCACGCAAGTCTATAAAATTGTTTTAAAGCCATTATTAGATTAATGCACCCAGAATGATCTTAAAAATTTTGTATTTTGTTTAAAGACGGCTCTTCTACATTGTGCCGTAACAAAACTTAATTAGATGAATATAAGCATTAATGGAAAAACAAATTAAAACCACTACCACATTACTCAACACGATGTCTACACTTCTGACAAAATTATGCAATTTAATTTGCGAAAAGCTGTCCAAACTTACTCATGTAATTGATATTTTTCTCATCGCCAGCTTCATTGAATTACTCTTAGTTTCAGAAACTCATTTTACAAGGAAAAACTATTTCCATATTAGAGGCTAAGTTAACCATCCAGATAATCGTGCCCATAGAGATTGTTGTTTTTAATTAAATCATCAATAAATTATATGTTGATTGAAATTAAAGAAAGCTTTCTGCAGGCAGCTAATATAAAAATTAGTTTCAATACATTTTACCCCGACACACTCAGTCAAATTTCTATATTACGTCTAACTTTTCAAATCATTGAGTCAGAGGCATATTTTAGGAGGTGACTACAACGCTAAGTATCCTTGCTGGGCTCAAGAATTTCGAATCCCAAGGGAAATTAGTTATATAAATGTATAAGAAACAATAATTACTTCCTAATATGTTAGATTTTCCTGTATTCGTGGTGTAAGAAATAAAGAACCAGTTGTATTGTTTGGTGATCAAAGTAAGATGATGTTCTCTTTATTTAAATTTGGTCTTATATACTAATACATTTTCTAATTCTATGAGTGACTTTCTAAACTCACTCAATAACTTAAACTCTACTCAAAATAATTAAAATAAAATACACTCAATGTAATTTTGTTGCACTTGAATTAAACATACACCAAAAGTGTTCTAGATGGCACATGTTCTGCATTCCCATCACTTAGGTCAGTTTACAATAGTGACACACTTCAGAAACTGAAAATATTACTACACAAACAACACACACAAATATAGACAAATATGCGGTTGGTTCAAAGTAACTGTATGCATGCACCTGAACTAAATCAAAGTATGCATTTGTGCTCTACAATATGCATACACTACAGTGGTAATACCAAGTAAGGTGGACATAAAGTCTTCTTGACTTGAGCTCTATCATACTCATCAATTATAGCACTTCCGTTAAAGTTAACAGAATGTTTTTGAATGAAAACATTAAATGGAAACATTTTAACAACTAACACCAATATTCAAACTTTTACATGTTGGCTTGATCTACATATTAATATTAAATTTAAGGCTGAGAGATAAGTGGACAGCGCGGTGGAACAAAATGCATATTTCATCCAGGAAGAGGATTGAGAGGTCCAGCAAGCAGCATGCAAATATCTTTTACACGAAAATAAGTGTGTTTGTAAAGGAAAAGAAAAGACTGCGTAGAAATTGGATGTTAATGTCCATTAGATAAGAGATTATTTAACAATGCATATAAAAACCAAAAAATTATGACATTAATATAAAACTACCGCCGAATTTATCGAAAAACCAATAGTTCCAAAAACGACGAAAAGTACTGACGGCAATTGATTCAAAATGGATAAAATCATATCAGAAGTTTTCGTTCTTCACCTATTTAATATTTTTCAACCTCATACACTCAATAATATTGAATAACATGATGAAGTTATTGAAGTTTTAGATGCACCATATCAAATAATTATGATTCCTAAGCCTAAAAAACCTCATAAAGTGTTATCATCGTACAGATCTGTAAGTATACTTGCAGTATTTTCAAAAATATTTCTTCAAAGATTATTGCCAGTTCTAGAGAGACGAAATATTATTCTATTCAATTCGGTTGCAACTCTCAAACAATTTCATCGAGATATAATTGCGATAACTGACGCCTTGGAAAATGAACGATATTGCTCTGAGGTTTTTTTTGACATCCAGCAGGCATTTAAAAGAAAGTTTTACCGCCTAAGTTCTTTTTTTTTTAAAGACATTTTTATGTTAAAAGTAAAGACGAAAGATCGGCTTTTAACGAAATCAGAACGGGAATACCACAGGGGTGCGTATTAAGACCTATATTGTACACAATTTTTACAGTACATATTCCAGTAACCAACGACCTCATAGTAGCAACATATGCTGATAATACAGCAATAGCAGCATCAAGCCAGTCACCAACAGAAGTTTCTATTTGTCCAACGCCATATTAACCTCTCTGAGAAATAGCTTACTAGGTGGAATATTAAAGTAAACCCTGAAAAGTCTAAACACATTACATGCGCTTTAAGGGGAGGAGATTGTTCAAATGTGACTATATATGGTGAACAAGTACAAATGAAAATACAGTTAAATACCTTGGAATTACTTTGCATAGAAGGCTTACGTGGAAGCCACAATTAAAGCTAAACAAATGCATATGAAGTTGAAAACTCGTAAGTTATATTGGTTACTAAGAGCAAAATCCGAATTAAATTTAAACAACAAAATATAAATATCCAAAGCCAGCTTGAAACCAGCTTGGACATATGCAATTACTTTAAGTGCCATTATTACAACTTGCCATTAAAGTTGGGTTTAGTAAAAGGTAACTTTATTTAAAGGTAACTATAAAGTCGCGCTTAACTTTTTTTCGTTATTACAACTTGCCGATAAAACAAAGTTCCTTTTTTTAAAATATGGCAGTGCCGGAGCAATATCGATAACTTTTGCCAAATTAAACAAGTTTTTTAAAACGGAGTGGCAACGACGGGTTTTTTTGTTATTGAAAACAATATATAATATGGCAAGTTCAAACATAAACTTAACTTTAAAAGTTACAGGTAGGATGATCTTCCCTTTAGCTTTACGCCCACTTCTACTTATTGCCTACTTATGATAGTGAAAAACAAATTATCTGCCCCGCTTTTAATTAAAGAAAAGTTGTAATAATGGCCCTAAGACTAAGTACTTCTGCTCAATGTTTTGTCAAACAAATGTATTATGTATTTCCCATCTATGTGGAAACATGCCAAAATTGTTCCGATTTTAAAACCGGATAAGAGTTTTCGGCCAATTGCCATATTTATCAAAGGTTTTTGAGAAATTAATATATACGCAGATAAGCCGGCACTTACATACTAACTCCTTGCTTAATGAGAGGCATTCTGGTTTTAGACCCCAGCACAGCTGCATTAGTGCTTTAGTTGATGTGACTGAAGAAATCAGATTGGAAGTTGATAAACGTCATACTATGTCATTTCTTATACTGCTTGACCATTCTAAAGCATTTGACACAGTACATCATTCCATTTTACTCCATAAATTGAAACATATGTGCAATTTTCCCCCAACTGCGTTAAAATTATTATCGTCCTACTTGAGTAATAGAAGCCAAAGTGTTTATCATGACTCAAACATATCGAGAAGTTGTGCAACGCCAAGGGGTGTACAACAGGGCTCCATACTTGGTCCACTTTTATACTCCATATATGCTAATGATCTTTCATTGAATGTAGAACATTGTCAAATACATATGTATGCTGATGATGTGTAGCTATACATTAGTTGTGAAGTGAGTGATGCGCCTAACTGTATTCGTTTAATAAACCTGGACTTACATTGAATTTACTTATGGGCATCTGCAAATGGACTGAGCCTAAACCCCAAGAAATCAGCTGTTTTAATTATTGAACAACCAAAAACTTTTATGTCGTATCTTCCACCAATACATATTAATAATATAAATATAAACATTGTTGAATCTGTTAAAAATCTAGGAGTAATTCTCAACAAACAACTCCATTGGTCGGACCACATTAAAGCTAACTGCGGAAAAACGTTTGCTATGCTTCGCAATCTTTGGATGACGCAATATTTCACACCAATCCATATCCGAATGCTTTTAGCCAAAACCTACTTGTTGCCAACTCTAATTTATGGTTGTGAGCTGTTTGCTAGCTGCGATGCCATTAGTAGGCGCAGGCTTAATGTCACTTTTAACAATTATTAAAATTTATTTAATTTATTAAAGGAAATAGTAGCATATCACATTATGCCAAACAAATTTATATCATGTTTGATAATTTACTGAAGTGCCAAGTACTGCTACTTTTGCATAGAATTATCTATAATCAGCAGCCACCCGATTTATATCGGAAGATAAATTTTTCAAGATCTAATAGAGGAAAGAAGATAAATTGTATAAAATATTCCAAAGCTGCCTCTGAGCAACACTTTTTCATTAACTCTATTCGCCTTTGGAGCCAACTACCCTCACAATTACAATTAATATCCAATGCAAGCCATTTTAAAACTGCCATATTTAAGCACCTTTCGTAGTAATGTTTTTTTTTGTTCTTTTATGTTATATTTGTCTAAAATGTTACCTTTTTAAAAACAAAATTCTGTATAGTATAGTTTAACTTTTTTAACAAACTTTTTGGTATTAATTGTGTATATGTGTAAATAATAAATGTTAATGTTTTTTTTTTTATTTTAAACGTATTTTATTTATATTTTATAACAATATTTATTTTAATTTACACTATTTAATTTCTCACAATTTTTATATTAGTTTTTTATTTTATTTTTAGTTTAGTTAGATTTATTGAAAGTTCAAATGTTTTAATTAATTTAATATATATTCGTTTATAATTTGATATGCATAAGTTATGGAAACAGTATGAAAATGCTCTTATACAAATTTACAAAACTGTCTTAAATAAAACTGTCTTAAATAAGTTTCATTGAACATAAAACTTATTTGCTGACAGTTAATAAAATATTTACAAAAAATTTTTTACAAATAAAATCGCTGAACATTAAAAATATAAAGTCAAATGACAAATAATTATATTGCAATTCAATATTATGTTTTATTAATTAATTGTGCTTCTTATTAGGTATAAATATGACACCTAGAATTAAGAAAAGAGTTAGTTAGTTGTAAGACGCGGTTGTAATCCTTAGTGTTAAAAGGGAAAGTGAAAAAAAAATATATATTTTTTTTTAAAATATAAACTAAACAATTTAATTGGGGGCTCAACCGGGATCTTCTTTTTAAAGGTCAAAAGAAACAAATAGGTATTCTTTAAAAAAGGAGAAAAAATTCTACAAATAAGTATCCTGGGAAAGGAGAAAATATAACAACAGGAAAAAATATTCCTAAAAGGAAAATAAGTATCCTTAGGAGACGGAGAATAAGTTCTACATCTGAAAAGAAAGTATCTCTAAAAGGAGGAAAAGATTTCTGCATCTGAAAAATAAACATCATTTAAAAAGACATCAGAAGTCGATAGCTGAGTAAACAAGAGAATTTAAATGTAAGATTATTTTTATATTTATTTTTTAAGGAAATATTTTTAACGTCAAAACTGATTAATTTTCTTATAAAACAATATCATTTGTTAGTTAGTTAGTTGACAGACTTACAGTCACAAATACTGTTACTGAATACAGGCAGGAAACTATTGACGAAACTAAAAGATGTGAGGAAAGTTTGGACATTATTAAATACCTTCCAAGTTTTAATGGTAAGGATAATTCGTATATGAGTTGACGAGAAGCAGCAAACAATTCAATGAATCTTCATATTAGGGGTAGTCGTAGGTACTTCGCGGCATTGACTATTTTACGCAATAAAATATTAGATGATGCAATTGACACTTTGACAAGTCATGCTACTGTACTCAATTTTGATGCTTTTACAGCTCGTTTAGATTTTGCCTATGCCGACAAAAGGCCAATTCATATTATTGAACAGGAATTAATTATTATGAGACAGGGTTCCTTGACTATATTAGATTATTATAACGAAGTGAATAAAAAATAAATATTAATAAATTAATAAATAAGACGATAATGACTCACGGTTCAAATTCTTCTTTGGCAAATGAATTGAATAATAAAAATCGTCAAGGCTTAGGAACTAGAAGCTAATCATGTTTGAGCTAATTTTGCAGTACAATTTAACAGAAATCAATTCAATGCCCAACATCAAGAAATAACCAGAATGTTTTACGGTTTCCTCCCAGAAATCACAGCAACAATTTTCAGTACCGAAATAATCGACACATACGTCAGGCAAAGCCTGAACCGATGGAAATCGGCAGTTCAGCAAGTATTGCTGTCAACACAAATAAAATTCCACAAAATGGACAAACTCAAAATTACGCTCGAGGAGGCACAAACTGCTTTCAATAGATTGAAAAATTTGTTAACTAACCAAGTTGCGCTAACGCAACGTAACTTTAATAAAAAAATTACATTGACCGTCTTAACCCAAGGGGGCAAACCTATAATTTTTATCTCAAAAACATTGACTTCTACGGAACAAAATTACACTACAAATGGTCGTTAAAGACCTTGAGAAATTATTTGTATGGTGTTGCAGATTTGGAAATACATACTGACTATCAGCCATTAACATTTGTCATATCTTCTAGGAATCCAAATGCAAAACTTAAAAGGTGGATGTCATTTATAGAAGAGTATTCCCCGAAATTTGTTTATAAGCCGGGTGCGACAAATGTTGTAGCAGACGCACTTTCTAGACAGGTCTTGAATAATATTTCTGACGATGAGTCTTTACATAGCACACAACATTCTGCCGGAAGTAGTGAAGAATTCACTATTAAGGAAACTTCCAAACCACTTAATGAATTTAAACAACAAATTCTTTTAAGTAGGGCCAATTTCACAAATTATGAATCACTTACCCAATTTAATAGAACTAGACACATTATAGAATTTAATACGAGGGAAAATCTCAAGAACAAATTGAAAGAATTTTTCCGGCCAAATTTAGTGAAAGCTATACATTGTTGTCCTGAAGAAATATATGAGTTTAAGGAAACAATAAAAGGAATATTTATCAACAAGTTTGTTTTTACAAGAATCTTTGCAATTGATATTTTTAATATTGATGACCAAAAAGCCATTATTAAGGAAACTCACACTAGGGCAATAGAAGTTCCAAGGAAAATCATAAACAAGTTTATAAGCAATATTATTGACCCACGATGATTGATAATTTTAAGGAATTTATTAGGCATTATGATATTTGCAATAAAGCGAAACCAACTAAGATTCCAATTGGAGAGGTTCCAATTCCTAGCAAGGAGGGAGAGTTCCTTCACATTGACATTTTCTATGCCCAAAATTTTAAATTCCTTACATGTATTGACGCTTATTAAAAATTTCTCGTAATAAAACAAATAGAAGACAAAACAAATTTAGCCGAAAAAATATTGGATATATTGCAGACTTTTCCTGCAGCAAGGAAAATAACGTTAGACAATGAAGCAGGCTTTAAAACACCTACATTCCAATCCTTAATGCAGAGATAAAGAATTCAATTATATTTTGCTGACCCTAGGCATAGTACTACTAACGGTCAAGTAGAAAGAGCACACTCAACCCTGTTCGAAATAGCAAGATGTTTAAAAGAAGAATATCATCATATATTAGACACTGTTGAGATTTTTCATAGACCAGCTCAACAGTATAATCTCACCATACATTCTGTTACAAACGAAAAACCATTTGAAGTGTTTCACAATAAAGATAATTATGAATAAATATAATAAATTATTGGAAGCCCTCTCTAATAAGGCGTATATTAAGATCACGGTGAATAGCGGTGTTTCTCATAAACCACAGTGCGTTCGTTAAAAGTTTAAGTGTTTGAGACTGATATTTTTGAATTATATCAATATTTGAGTAGGATGCAGTTCCCCATAGCTGCATCCCGTAAGTCCATATTGGCTTTAGTACCGTTTTATAAAGCAAAAGTTTATTGTTAAGACTTAATTCGGACCTAGGACCAAGAAGCCAATACATCTTTTTTGTTTTGAGTTCAAGTTGCTTTCTTTTCTGTTTTATATGGTCTTTCCAAGTCAAGCGTTTATCCATTATAAGTCCTAAATATTTTAGATGATCGGAATTCGGCATAATAGTTCCGTCAAGGTAAACGGGGGGACTGTCCTCTTTTTCAGTGAGAATGTGACATGATTGGATTTTTCCGCATTCACTTTTATATTCCAATTTTTTAGCCAACTGCTTGTTACAGTGTGTTTGTACTATATCAGCTGCTAAAGCGGTGGATTTGCTGGTAGCTAATATAGCAGTGTCATCGAAATACGTAGCAATCGAATCATTTTCTTTTGTCGGCATATCTGCGGTAAATAATGCATATAGTATTGGGCCTAACACGCTTCCCTGAGGCACAATTTTTTCGATTTCTGAATTTTCCACATTGATACTAACAAAAAAGCTGCGTTCATGTAAGTATGATTTGAGTAAAAGGTAATATGGAGCTGGCAAAAGTTTTTTTAACTTAAATAGAAGGCCATTCCACCATACTCTATCAAAGGCTTGTTTGACGTCAAGAAAAACTGAAGTAGAGTACTCCTTGTTTTCTAGAGAATCTCTAATTTGTTTAACTATTCCATGACACTGCATGATTGTGTCGGAACCCAAATTTGTGGAGACTCTAGGACCGGTAGTAGTCTTTTTTAAAAAAGCTTTTCAAATAATTTATATATAGTAGCAGCAAACTGATAGGCCGGTATGATTCAATACAATGTTTTGGCATATGAGGTTTATTAACCATTATAATTTTTGCATGTTTCCACTGGGCAGGAAAATGTGATAGCCTTAAAATAGCGTTGAACAAAACCGTAAGAAAAATTAAAGCTTTTTTCGGCAGATTTTTTAGAACTTTTGCATCAATATTATCATATGCTGCTCATTTCTTTGGGTTAAGCTTTTTTATTTCAGCTATAACTTCATTAACCCTAAGAGGCTTAATGGGTAGACTCCTTTGGCATGGAATATCTAAAAAGGAGTTTATTGTGGAATCTTGTTCTTGCGTACAAAATGAAAAAGGAGTAAGAGTCTTCAAGGTAGCTCTTAAAGGCAGCAGCTTTATTCTTATCAGATCGACACCAATCACCATTTATGTCCTTTATTGGAACATAACGTTTTTAGCATGTTTTAAATATTTAGTTGCTTTCCAGAGATTGTAATCGTTATTATTAGTAAATTTATTAAATCATATTTTAATTCTCGTAGCCTTTTCTTTAAATGACTAGCTGCATGATTAAAATTTGTCTTGTCCACCGACATCCTTTATCTCTTCCAGATATTACGCAGCCTTCTTTTCGCTGTGATAAGTGATCTTATTTCAACAGACACCCGAAAATTTGAACTATAATGGGTCTCTGGGGCTAGTAAAATATCAATAACATTACTTTTAAGAAAGACTTCTATTTCAATAATATGGTTCAAAATTTCATTCGCGTTCCATTCTGCTATTATAAGGTCTAATTGTATAATTTTGTCATTAACAAAGACATCATGTTAATTAATGTATTTGTTAACTCGATTTGTTTTTCAAGCATCGTGTCGATTTTTTAAGAACATTATTTACATTGTTAACATTATCATTATACACCTCTCACTGCTTGAGCATAAGTTAATTGACCGTTTTGGGTTGTTGTGGGAAGGTAGTGTTATAATTGTAATTTTTTTGGCCAGGAACATTTCTAACGCTTTTATATGAACGTTTATTAACAAGTTTCTGGTAAACTTCACATCCTTTGTAGTTCGCAGTGTGGTTACTTAGACAGTGAACACATTGAGGGGGGAATTTGGCGATTTAGTACATTCTGAAGTTGAATGTTCTAATCCACATTTAACGCATCTATACGGTTTTCTACATTAAGTCCTTGTATGACCAAACTGCTGGCATCGGAAACATTGGACAATATCATCAACATTTTTTTGGGTTGCACGACCAAATGTTCTCAAATCGTAAATTTCACTATTGTTAGGGTTTGGATCCAGGTCAACAAAAAACATGGGAAGTGGTTGCTTCGTAAAGCGACTTATGATGTTTCTAACACTGCTTGCCTGATGCCCTAACAATATCAAATTAGCCTTAATATCTGTAATTGGTGTAGAGTGATGAAGACCTGTAACGACTACACTAAAAGCTCTCTCTTGTTTTAGTTGAAAGGTGTGATATTTTATATATTTTTTATATATTCTGTAAGAAGCAACTGTGTTAACACTTAAGCGAACCTGACCGTCTCTTAAAGATTTATAATAAAACTCATGACTATCTACAACCTTACTTATGTTATAAACCATTTTTGCGATGTCATCAAAAAAAATTTGGTGGCGGCTTTGGCTGATGTGATTTCTAGAGTGATGCCTCGTTGTCATCATATTCCTCGTTATTAGATGCTAGAGCAGCAAAACGATTTAAAGTAGAAGGACCGGATTCTAGGTGTTGTCTCTTTGGAATATTCACTTGTGTTGATTTGGAGCTGGAGCTCTTACGGTTATTTCCAGGGACTCGCTGCCAGCTGCATTTATTATCAGAACTGCTTTCACTTAAAGTCATATTATCAGTTTCAATTTCATCATTGTTGTTTTCTTTGATAACATCACTGGTTGGCATGTTGATGCTTACATACGCAGCTTATTATTGTTGTTATCAACAAAAATGCTACCTAAGTATATGCACGTTAGGTTGCCTTCCAAAATGTTAGTTGCTTTGTACAAAATATATACAATGTATTCTATTTCAAAACGTCGTCAATATGTATTTTTAACGCAGTCAAAAAGCAATCAAGCATCGGATTTATAGTTGATACATTGTTTGGTTACTTTGCATATCTACATAGTTTATATACAGTAGTAGAACTGCATACAAACTTTGTATTGATACATTTTGGAAGGCAGCCTTAGCGTGCGCTTATTGTAACGGGATGAACACTTGATATTTGTTGTTTTATTTAAGAAAGTTTGTTGTCTTACAATTGTTATTGTAAGAATGAATGTACAAATATTTAAGCCGTCAAAAATTAAAGTTTGTATTGTATTTATACGTCTTTCAACGATCGCATTCAAACAGAGACTGATTTGGACAAATATGAACAAGTAATTACGATTTTTTTTTTTTGCAAGAGGAAAGAGGAAATGCGAAGGAAAATACCTTCACGCAACTCCATACTTCCAATACTTAACCATAAGATTGAACAGACGCGATTGCAACTAAACAATATGAGACCAGGACAGAAACGTTCACTAGACATTTTAGAGACAGCTTGGAAATGGTTGGCAGGAACACCAGACCATGACGATCATAAGATAGTATTTGACAAAATAAATAACATGTTAGAAAACACGAACAGACAACGGATAATAAGCAGGGATACCATCACAAGACTAAACCTAATGACTAATGTAAGGAATTTGAACAAAATTTGATTTATAGATTAAAATAATAAAAGAAAAAATATTGAACATTTAATATGCTCTACAATGGGCCAAAGCAGGAGTTATAAATACCTTTATATTGTCCGAGCCAGAAATTGACGAAGCAATTAGACTATAGCAATTAGACTATAAACAATTCCAATATTCCAATATCGATGAAGCTTTAGAATTTTCAGATATTAGAATTGCCTCAGGCAATACAAAAATTATTTACATAGTAAATTTGTCTACTATTAATAAACACATTTATGAAAATAATGTAATTAAACCGTTAAAAAGACAAAAAACTATAATAAGAATTGGAAATGAAACTATTGTTAAATGTAGGAATGAAACTTTTGAAATGAAAACTAATTGTAAAACCTATAATAAGCTATCAATACGTAACAATAGAAATATTTTAAATATTACAAACACAAATTGTATTCCAAAATTATTGTCTAGTGAGAATAACAATTGTACAATTATAAATAATCAGCACGTTCCAACCATTGAAGAAATAAAACCTGGAATAATCCTGTTAAATCAATACTGGAATCAAATCAAAAATGGAATTTAGCAGGAAGTTTTTTAATAAAATTCCTTAATACCACAATTAATTTAAATGGTATTGATTATCTTGCACTGGAAGTACATGATTGGAAACCGCTTCCACGCATTCTGCAATTAACATCTGATAAAACGGATATTGAAGAAATTCTTTCTCTTCAAATGATGAAAGAAGTCCAGTTGAACAAAGTTCAGGAATTAAGCTCATTATCAACCGAAGGAAGAATTGAGTTTTCTTTTAACATAATACTTTCAATAACAGTAATCATAATTATTATTTACACTATATGGAAACAAAAAGACAAAGTAAATTCTACAACCAATAATCAAGGAACTAAGTCAAAAACTCCACATCCTGAGAATCCGCCAGATAGACAAAAGAACAACAAATTCTCCAAAATGATTCAATCGGGAAGATTCAATTAACAAAAGGGGGAGTTATGGAAACAGCATGAAAATGCTCTTATACAAATTTACAAAACTGTCTTAAATAAAACTGTCTTAAATAGGTTTCATTGAACCTAAAAATTATTTGCTGACAGTTAATGTTTTATTAATTAATTGTGCTTCTTATTAGATATAAATATGACACCTAGAATTAAGAAAAGATTTAGTTAGTTGTAAGACGCGGTTGTAATGCTTAGTGTTAAAAAGTGAAAGTAAAAATAAAAACACATATATCAAAAAAAAATATAAACTAAACAATTTAATTTGTATACATATGTTTTACATAATTTCACTTGATATTCACGATCAATACTTTTCTTTGTGAACACGCGTGGGGCTTGTTGGGTTGTTCGTTGCTCGGAGATGGATAATCAACTGATCTACAAGGATTCAAACAATTATGTTGAAGATGTTGATGAATATGTGTATATTGATATGTATTGTGATGTTGGTGTGTGTTGGGGATGTTATTGTTATTATTTGTTTTATTTTTATTTATTTATTATTAGTAGTATTTGTAATACTTTTACATTACATTTTTCAAAATATTTAAATCAATCATTAAATCAATTAATTTAAAGCTCTAATTTAATTAACATTTGTATATCTAATAAAATTTACAACTTTTTTTCTAAAAATGTTAATATTTTCTTCATTTTTTATAATAGATGGCATCATGTTATAATCTCTAAGTCCTTTGTAAAATAAGGAACGTTGTGTTGCATTTGTATCTGCTCGTTGTACTCTGAATTCATTATTATTTCGAAGATTATATGGTTGAGAATCGCCAACATATTGTAATTGCTCAATTAGATATTCAGGTGCATTGCCCATTTCCATTTTCTTGATGAAAGTCATTGTAGTTAATCTTATTCTTTGCTGAATGTTCATCCATTTTAAAGTGTCTAACATATGTTGTATGGACGTATAACGGTTGCATTTTAAAATGGTTCGCATAGCTTTGTTCTGTAATTTTTGTAACCTGTTTATTTGCTCATCTGTGCAGCAGGTATATAATATGGTTGATCCATACTCAAAATGAGGTTTAATAATCGTATTATATATGCTTATCGCTGTCATTATTGAGAGTTTATTTCTTATACGTTTAAAAAATCCTATTTTTTTCCAATTTTTTTACATATATATTCTAAATGCTCTTTAAAATTTAAATCTTTATCTATTAAAAACCCCAGATATTTTATCTTATTTACTTTTTCAATTGTCACATCATTTATTTTAAAAGGTATATTATTGTTCATATTTATTTGCATTAACTTCGTTTTACTTTCGTTTAATTTTAATTTGTTCATTTTCAGCCACTTGTTTATTTTGTTCATGTCCATTTGCATATTTTCATAGCATAATTCATCTGTTGGTGCTTCTGAAAAAATCAGAGTATCGTCAGCGTAAAGAACTATTTCACATTTTTCCATAACATTCTCCAGATCATTAATATATATGATGAACAAAAGTGCCCCCAGAATTGATCCCTGAGGTACACCGAAATCGTTTTTTACTTCCATTGATTTTATATTGTTAATTTTTGTAATTAGTCTTCTATTATTTAGATATGATTCGAACCATTTCAATTCAGTATCTTGTATACCGTATTTGTATAGTTTTTTTAATAAAATATCGCGATTGATTGTTTCAAATGCCCTTTTGAAATCTAAAAAAATAGCTAAAATTTTATTATTTTGCTTCAAATATTTCCATCTATTTATAATATAACTTAAAGCAGTCTCGCAAGATTGACTTTTTCGGAATCCTGATTGATATTTTGTAAAAATTTTATGTTTTCCCATATAACGTTCGTGTTGTCATATTGGAAGTCAGGGATAGAGTTGTGTGAATTTGTTCACTCGTGTGAACATCCTCCCGGGCCTGCAACTCAGCATGTCTGGGTCTTCTCAAGGGTCCAAACATCAATTTTTGACCCCTAAATGGGCCATAACTTTCTGTCGGGTGGGATCAGAAATTAATCCTTGGGTGAGTAATAGTACCTGTGAGTGTTCTGGGTAAGAATCTGGATAGGTAAGGAGTGTTTGGGTGAGTAGGGGGTGATTATTATAATTCTAAGGGTGTGTAAATTCGATCTCTTCAGACTATCTATTTCCCATTGAAATATTGTGCCTGACAAAGATTTATTAGTCTATCACGGGTAGTTTTGATCTCATGCGCATCAAGTTTAATACTCGGGTGGGTTAATAATCTTTAGAGTGTTTCGTCAATAGATTGTTGATTATTTCGATCCAGAACTAAGCTGTCATGTCGAAATTTATTTCTTCGAGTAAATGATACGCGGTCACAAAATCGATAGACATACGACAATATTCTAAAGGCCTTGGACCATTCAGAAAATCTTTTCAAATGTCCTAGGTAGGGTGATTGAAGTTCATAGATGGTTTTGGGTCATCAGTTTCAGCTTCAGCTTGAGTTTCAGAGGGTAGATACGTTGTTAGCCACTTTGTCGTATCTTCCTTCAACCAGGTTGGTTCATTCCATAACTCGTCATCCTTCGGTCCGTCTGTATTGGAACCACGACTGACAACATCGGCTGGGTTGTCACAAGAGTCCACATTTCTCCAGTTCCTTGTTCCTACCGCATCGGAAATTGGAGGCACACAGCCTGCCACAAAGCTATTCAAAGTAGTTGGTGTTTTGTTGGGCCATGTCAAAACTATCGAAGAGTCCGTCCAAAAATTAATTGGCTGTTGGGTTGGCCTTTGCTGAGTAATCAAATTGTGTGCCATTTTTGCCAACAACACTGCTCCACAAAGTTCCAATTTCGACGATGAAATGACTTCGATAGGTGCAACTCTCGTCTTAGCGAAGAGTAGGGTTACGGACATGGGTCCGCTTACGGGTATATAATCGCAGAGTATGCCTTTTCAGAAGCATCTGAAAAGTCATGAAACTCAATTCCTGCTGAAGGTGAGAAATGTATCCATCTAAGAACCCGAATATTGTCATTATCATCATAACTGCAAAAACTTGTGCCATTTAATAAGGGTGAGTGGGTTAAGACATTCATCCTAAGCTGTATTATCCCGCCAAATTTACTCCATCACGATCTTGGCGGATATGATAATAGGTGCTAACCAACCAGCGATGTCAGATAAAACTACTCGCTTAATGTAGGCTGGTTTTCTCTCTATCTTGGGGCTTCAACGAAAAGATTGTAATCTGTGTAGGGTTCGAATAGCTAAATAAGGGGCACAGTTAATGCCAAATATGACTGTTTGAAGTTCGTAATCTTGAATGGGTTCGTTGACGCTTTTACGGAATAAAATTCGCTGATAGGGTGTGTGGGTAGGGTTTAATTAAATTTGCCTATACATATTAGTGATGTCGGCATTAAAAATAATATTATAAAAACGCCATCGCAAGATTGAAACAACCAAATTTTGATGTAGGGTAGGACCAGTTTTGCTTGATGCATTAAAAACAACTCAAACTTTTGTCGTAACACGATCGGGTTTGACAACAGGATGATGGGGTAATTAATAATGGATGTTTGAAGAAGTGTTAGGGTTATAAATGATGGGTTTCATATGACCTAAGTCAATATATTCTTGTAGCGCGTTATCATATTCAAGTTTCAACTCGGGTTTCTTCAGTTAATTCTTCTCATTCCCTAAATATTGAGCCATTGCTATATGGAGAGAGTTTTCTAACTCAATTTGAACATTACGAATGGAAAAGTACTTGATAACGGCCATTGGGAAAACGACGGGTAGTTGTTGTGTAAATTTTCTCACAAGTACAATCATCTTCAGATTGAATGGGTTCTTGCGGGATTTTTTCAATATCCCAAAATTTGGTTAACAATTTATCAAGCTTGACAGAACTATTGGTTGGGTGAGAATCTTGTACTGGTCCGGTTAAAATCCAACCAAACTCAGTTTGTTGAGCTATTAATGTGTCAAGAATATCTTTCTTAACACCAGCTCTCATAATCTGTGGTTAAAAATCATTACCAATTATAATAGCAACTGGGATCCGCCAATGAGATCCTGTCTAACTCTTTTATGAAAGTAGGGTTTAAGTTTTGGATGGGTAAATTTCGGGTGAGTGTTTTGACCACAATTGCTTGAATATTGAGTGAAAATTCCTTATTCGTGTTAGAACCAAGATGTATATCACACATCTTGTCTGAACGTGCTGAAACAACCTCATTTAAACTATGGGTAGAGTGGGTAAGTGTAATTTGAGACTTAGCTTATCAGAAATGAATGAAAAATCTGAAGCTGTGTCAATAAGCGCTCTCGCAGTAAATTTTTCACCGTGTATCTTAATATTCAAAGCAGCTGTGCCTAATAATTTAGCTGTCATCTAATTAAGTTTGGGTAGAGGAAGACTGTATTGCATTTGACCTAAAGGGTTTATCGTCACTTTGTGGGTTAGTGTTTGGTTTGGGTTTATGTAATAGGGTATTATTTCTGCCGCCGCAGTATCTGCGAAATTCTGATTCAATATGGCTAATGGCCAGACAATTGTAACAAATTGCATTCTTTCTTACAAATTCAATTCTTTCATTTACTTCTAGGGAAGTAAATGATGAGTATTCCCTCAAAGTGTGGTTAGTTTTGCACAGTTTGCGCAATGAACCATCGAGTTTTTCTTGGGTTTTGGTTAATTATGGGTGGGTTTGGGTAGAATTTGAGGGTTTGCTCCGGAATTAAATTTTGTTTGTGGGTCGGGTATCCTTCTTATTGTTGTGTGTTACATTGTGGAACGTTTTTACCTTGCTGTCAAATTGATTCTTGATGAATTAGGGTTTTGGGTTGGTGTTTGGTTTAGGGTTAGGGTTACTTTCCGGAACATCATTGACAGATGTGAGTTCTTTGAAAGTATTTGTTAAAAATGCATCCACATCCAGGAAGGCATTTCAGCACAATCTTTTAGGGTTTTCTCAAATTCTCTTCGGGTTTCTTTGAGTAATTTTGTTAAACAGAGATATACAATAATAGGATCCCAATTGTCGGTATCTATCTACAATGTATTTAAATTCGCAATACAGCAATTTATTTTTCTCTGAAGTTTTCTTTTTGAAACACTGCACAAAGTATTTATCGCTGGGAAATTGAGAAGGATTTTAAAATGTGAATTAATTTGCATCCTTCTATTTTCATATTGATTTACCATTAATAATTGTCGACAATTTCTTTAGCTTCGACGCTAGTCTTATTTTTAAGGTAGAAAAGTTGTTCTACTCCACTTAGGCGGGTATTATTGCCATAAATAGCCTTGAATAGGTCTCTGAACGAGGCCCAAGACTTGAAATCCCCACTAAATATTTACATATCGCAAGGGGGTACGTTAAATCTAACTGAGTGGGTGGGTTCGGGTTTGATTGGCGTATAATTTTTGGGTTGGGTAAAGTTTTCTATAGACTCATCTGTGGAAATCATAGATGACCTATAGAATTTTTTGGCAGATCTCACATTCCTTTAGAGACAATTAAAATTTATCGAATTGGATACTTCAGAGTCATTGAGTTGTGGCGACTTACGTAACTGTTTGAATTTCTCGTTAATATTCGACCAGAACTCTTCCAATTCACGCTTCATGAATATCAGTGCGGGTAGTGATTGCGAATTCTCTGGACTGGCCTTATAGTCTTCTTCAAAGGCGCTTAAATCCTGTTGGATATAACGTATAATATCGGCGGCTAAAGTTTTGAATTCCGACATATTTAATTTAAAACGCTTAGGATTGGAAAAAAGTCAGTAAATTTCGACAAGAAGTCGATTTATCGTGGGTAAATTTGGCTTAAAAACATATTTATTTCAAATTTGAAATAAATCTAATTAGCAGTCAAAAATTGCCTATTGGGTATTCTTTGTGTTTTTGTGACACTAGACAAATAGAACGACAATATTTGTTACTCACAATATTTTGAAAATATTATCGAAAAAAGGGGTAAGTATTTGGTGGGTGGTATTTATGGGATAATATTTCTTATTGTGAGTTTTTTATAAATTTAACAAAATTCGTTATAAATTATGCGACATACATACATATGTAGATAAAAAATGTAAATTGAAAATGCTGAACTTACTTGTCTGCTGAGGGTAGGGTACAAACCAATTTATTCCAATTCCTCTTTTTGTGATGTTTGTTGTGTTGTGTTTGTGTGTAATGTTAATAATGTTAATTTGTTAGTAGTCACTTATTTGTAATTGTTTTTGATTTATTGTTGGTGACCCGTGATGGAATGTAATTATTTGTGCACTTTATATTTTTTAAATTTTTTAATTTTTGTTACTATGAATTTTGTTGCTATTTGTTTTGAACTTTCACGAGCTTTTTATTTTTGTGTTCTTCACTTTTCATTTTGTTTATATATTGTTTTGAAAACGTATAATTCTTGTTTCTTTATGTAATATTGTAGTGTATTGGTCACACTTATCCACTGTTGTGTGTTGGTTACGTTTGTGCTACTTAAAAATGCATTTTGATACATTCCTCAATAATATAAACAAAACTGTCAATGACCAATGGCACGAGGTATGAAATTGCATTATACAAATTTTCAGTACGTAGTAATTGTAAAGTAGAAAAATGCTGACCATGCACACTCTAACCAAACAAAAAACAAAACCGAACAAACACAAAACTGACTGAATCTAAAATACGTACACATACATTACTTTCATTACAAAATTAAAGGCCATACTGTTTATAACATTTTATATTATACACCAGTAGTGCCCAAGCCCTATACACTTCATGCACATTTGTTTTTGTAAAAGCGCTTAGCAGTAGGCTGCTTATTTTATATACGCATAGAGCACACTCAGCACTAGTAATACAAAATACACGAACAACTTTGCTTTGTTGGTTTTTTCGTCTTTCTTCATTGTATAAGTTAATTTTTTACACATTAAAATTTATTTTTTTGAAGGTGCTTCAGACACGAGTCTGAAGCGTTCTTTATTAATTTGGGTTCAAACTAGAACAGTAATTTTATAAATTATTAAACTTCGTATCACGCCACCTTTCTGCTTATGTTGCTTTCCAACTCCAGACGCATCGTCAGCATTTTGCATTAGTCCAAAATATTGTCCAATCAATACCTGTTACCAACAATTAATATTGGGATTGCGACACGTGTTGATTGTGCTGGAGTAAACAGTTATTGTAATTAGGTTTAAAAATTGTTGACGTTAACTCTTCTGTAATTAGGTTTAAACATTGTAGACGTTAACTCTTCCCCTCTTAAGTCGATTGTCCTCAATCGGTTTTTTAGAAATGGCAGGTATTTAATTGTGGTGTTGAAATTTGCAGGAATGGCCCACTTTTAATATTTGCAACATAATCCGAATTTATTTGTGGTGTGGGTGATACATATAATTTTTGTTTATACTTTATAATAAAAATAAGAATAATTGTTATAATAATAATAGAAAATATAACGGATACCCGTGTACTAAAACTTATTACATTTACATCTTTGTTTTTTTTTTGTATTAATAATTTAATATTATTTTCATGTTGTAATTGTTTCAAATGCAATTTTTCAAGTTTCAAATTTAAGTTTGTTACATTAGTTTCTCTTATTTTTGTTATTAAATATGGTAAAACGAATGTATCGTATATTTTTATATTAACATTAGAATATGTTTTATCAAAAATGGTAAATTTACAATTTTCAAATTTTATGAGGAATGTTCCTCTTTGTTTTATCTTTGATTTGTTACAATTATGGGTTATATCTCCCAAAAAAATTCTAAATATTATTATTCCTTGTACAACTTCTATAACAGAAGATTCTTCAAAATTTTGTAATTCACATTGAGCTTCTTTAAATTGTAAAATATTTATTATACATTTATCTTCTAATATTCTTAATTTTTTTCAAATTATCCTTTACAGTAACATCATAAATCTTTTCATTATCATCTATTAATATTTCATATTCACTTAAAACTAATGATTTATTTGAGGAATTTGGTAATGGTATAAATTTAATTTTGGATAGGATATCGGGAGAATATTGGGGTATAAGTATGGTTAGGATAATATTGTCATTCTGGAAAAACACGACAATTTTCATAGCACTATAGCTGTCAAAGTCAGTGATCAGGTCAAGTTCTTTCTGAGTTAGAATGTCAGTGGGAATTACACGCAATTTGCTAGAAAATATAATTTGCCCAATGTCGTCAATATGGTTGCGTAAAAGCGATATGTCATTATCGATTTTATATGTCTGTTCAATAAACCGGATTTCGTTTTCCAATGTCTTAATTCTGTTCTGTGTCTCTTTCGTAAAGTCATTTATGTACTTACTGATGCGAATCTGTTGTCTGTTTATGTGTCCCGTTATATTATCAATTTGATCCGACATAAAATTGTTAATGTGTATCAACTTATCTATCGACTCGTCAGTAGTCCGTTCATGGTCATTAATCTTATTTATTGCATCAGTAATTTCCTTTTCGTCATCACCGTCCATGGAGCCTGCAACATATTTTAAACCTTTACCTAGGGCATCAAACAGTCCTCGCTTTGATTTGGAATGTATGCGGAGATTTGATACTTTTGCCTTAAGCAAAATTAAATTTTTATTTGTGTCCAAAAGTTGTTTGTCCTCAAATGTGGTCGCTACCAATGCTTTCACATTGTTGGAAATCAAAGTCAACGTCTCTTCGTACGCAGTTATGTTTATGAAATGTAGGACATATTCATAGTGGTCGATTGTCTTTAATTCTCCTGTCTTGATGGGTATGTAACCATTGTTGTTGGTTAGGTCCTGTATGCCAAGATGCTGAGCAGTAATTGCCAGTATCCATGTCAAAATTGTGAATATTATCATCTTCTGTCCTGTAACAAGTGATGTTAAAGAAAATGTTATGGGTTTATATGAATTTCTTCAAGTTTGTTTTATGTTATTCTTATGGACAATTTTGCCCGACTTGGTTTTCACTGTTGTGTTATAATTTTGAGCCACTATTTCTTTTCTAAACCTAGCTGTTAGTTTATTCCCTAATCTTCTATTAATTTTGACAAATATTTCTTCTCCCTCTATATAATCTCTTGGAGTGGTTCTATTTTTATTGTGGAATGCAATGTCATTCATTTGTTTTTTTGAGAGCTTTTCTATAGTTTCCTTCCTATCCTTTTCAAGTAACCTTGGGTCACTACTCACTCTTCTGCCAAAAAATACTTCCATAGGTCTTCTGCCTGTAACTGTGTGAATTGAAAAATTATATTCTCTTACTGACCTATCTAGTAGTTCGTGAAAAGTTCGGTGCACCCTTTCCTCTTTAAGGCAACGCATAATTTCTTGTAGAGTTGAATGGAATCGTTCAACTTGGCCGTTGGAACAACTTGTGTATGGGGCTGTTCGGAAAATCTGTATTCCAAACTCATTTTCGATCATGAATTGTATGGATTCTGAGTTAAACGATTTCTCATTATCTATGACTAATGTTTCAGGAAGTAGTGAAGAAATAAGGTCTCTCAATGGTTGCCGTATGTCTTCTATAGCTCTGGATTTGATGGGTTTTGCTATAGCATATTTTGAAAATTTATCGATCGCTGTGAACACTAATTCTTTTCCGATAACAAATATATCTAAATGTACCAACTGACCAGGATACTGTGGCATGGGCGTAGGTTGAATTTGAGGCTTCATTGGGTGACGATCATATTTATTTTCTTTACATATGACGCATTTTTTTAATATCTTTTTTTATTTTATTTGCCATAGATGGAAAATAATACTTTTCAAGAATTTGAGTCCGATTCTCCTTGGAATTTCTATGTGCTCTATTATGTGTCCTTACTATTATATTTTCCTGCTCTTCTTCACTAGTTATATCGTCCACCATTTTTTGCGTAAATCTTATTTTATATCTTCTGAAATGCAATGGGTAGAGTTCTTGTATTTTTCCCACAATCCGTTCCTCCGTTTTAATGCAATTTTTCACCGATGGGTTTAAGTATATTTTCAAAATAGAAATTAATTTTTCTTCGGAATAATCTAGCTCTGTTATAATATGGCGGTGGTATGTGGGGAAAACTATTTTAAATTGATAAGATGACATCACGTCTCTATTCAAAAGTATTTGATTCTTAAAAGCGTTAATAGGTGCCTCACGCTATATATTAAGTTATGTGACGAACTTTCGTCTAAATTCGTTGCTATCGACAATGTATATAGTTCTGGTTCCGTTATCCGGTTTGTAGTGCATTTCATAGTTATATTCTTCGAGTATGGCCTTCCATCTCTTCATTTTGCTGTTGTTATTTTTGTTGTTCAACGCATAGGTTAGAGGCTGATGGTCCGTATATATTATAACCCTAGCCGATCAATATAAATAGTTCCATAAGGAGTTCAAAGCCCATATTATAGCCAGCATCTCCCTTTCATTAGCGGCGTAGTGTTCCTCCGCTTTGCTTAGAGTTCTGGAAATGAAAGAAATTGGTCTTCCACCTTGGGATAGGACTGCGCCTATTGCAAAGTTCGAGGCATCTGTTACTAGCTCGAAATCTTTGCTAAAGTCTGGGTAGGCAAGGATGATATCCTCGGAAATAAGAGCGTTCTTAATTTTGATAAAGGATTCTTTAGCTTCATTATTTAAGCATATCCTTAGTTTTGCGGATTTATTCTTGGACGTTCGTCCTCCTTCCCCTCTTAAAAGGGATGTCAGGGGCTTGGCAAGTTTGGAGTAGTCTTTAATAAATCGTCGGTAATACCCTGACATACCAAGGAAACTACGAAGTTCTTTTAAGCTCTGTGGTTCCGGAAATTTTTGTATTGCATTTACTTTTTGCGGATTAGTTTTTATACCCTGGGGCGTAATAATGTACCCCAAAAACTCGACTTCATCCTTGAAGAAGTTGCATTTATCCAACTGCACTTTCATATTGGATTTTTCTAATGCTTCAAAAATATATTTGATATGTTCAAAATGTTCGTGCTCTGACTTGCTAAAAATGTTTATGTCATCTATGTAAACAAAGCAGAATCTCCCTATGTACTCTCTTAAAATGTCGTTAAGCGCCCAAAATTGATGGCGCGTTCTTTAGACCAAAAGGTAACCGTGTAAATTCATACTTCCCGTTATTTATGCTAAACGCGATTTTCTCAGTATCAGATTTTTTTAATGGAATCTGATGAAAACCACTTTTTAGGTCCAGAACGGAAAAGAATCGACTATTGCCCAGTCGAGAGATAACCTCTGAAATTTTTGGAATGGGGTATCGGTCTGCTATTGTTATTGTATTTAACTTCCTATAATCTATGACCATTCTATATTGTTTATTTCCAGCTGAGTCCGGTTTCTTCGGGACTATCCAAACTGGAGAATTATAAGGTGATTTAGATGGTTTTATAATACCATATTTAGTAGTTTTTCCACTTGAGCCTACACTACTGATTTCAGAGAAGCGGGATAAGGGCAAAATTTTGTATAAACAGGCGAATTAGTTGTAGTCCTAACCTCACCAACAACCCTTGCTGTATACGTAAGTTTTTCATCTGGTTCCGAAAAAAGCTTACGATACGTGCTTACAATTTTCTCCATTCCTCTTTTTTGTGTTGCTGATATATTCTCCTTCTTAATATTTATAGCATTTACGCATTGTGTCGGAAGTTGCTTAAGACAAACTTTGAAATTGTTTCTCAATAGCATAACATTTTCATTTGTGTAAATGACTGCTCCTATTTCCCTAAGAGTGGCGTTTCCTAAAATACCGTCCAATGTTTCCAAAGAGGGCATTAGGTAGAATTTTATTTCATTATCTAATTTAAACAATTTTACGAATGTGTGCTCACTAATTTCTATATCCCCTCTGATTGATCTAGCAAAAAACGGGTTTTTGTTGGGTATACGTTTCTTTACTAATTCAGGCTTAACGTAATTTTTACTCGAGCCCGTATCTAATAAAAATTTTAAAATATTCCCGCTCTCCGTTTTGACTTCGAAATATGGTAACGAAGAGGTATTCATCCTAAAAAATGAATGTCAGTCGGTTCGCCGAACTGCTTATTCTCTTCCCTATTTTGTATAGATGTATTAATGTGGAACGTCCTTTGGTTTTTGTTCTGCTGCTGATAGGCGGACTGCTGTGGTCTCTTACCAACAAATTGATTTTTTGATATGCGGCCTGTTCATATAATTTATGCGACGGGAATGCATACTTGGATCCACGTCCATTGGTTCCGGTCGTGGTTATGGCTTAGGTGGTCGGGGTGGATTTGTATTATGTTGTTCCCGATGATTAAAAAATTTTCTCGGTTGGTTTGCTTGCGGAAAATGCGCAATTTCAGGATAAAAAGGGCGTCCTGCCTGCGCTGCGTTCCCTTTAAATGTAGATTGAAATTTCCTTGAATTATACGCATGCGATGCGCGTACATTTTGATTTTCCAATTTTTAGCCAAAATGTAATGCTTGTGGAAGATCTTCCTTCCTTCACTCCCAACAACAATTTAGGTAAATCCCCGTTTAGCCCTCTGATAAATGTATCTAGGGCTTTATTACTGTACGACTGTGTAAGCATATGTAGAGATTCGTTACTCATATCCATACTTCCTAATTTGTTCAACATAAGTGACAAATGCGTGTACACCTGTTGATAATATTCTTGAATTGACCTATTCCCCTGCACAATAGTTGTCATTTGGTACTCTAATGTTGCTAAATCTCGTTTATCCGCGTAGTGAAGTGTGAGGCATTTTGCCATTGATGGCCAGTCGAGTGGTGTGTTGTATGACTCTAGTGCTATGTCCGCGTTCCCTACTACCTTATTCCGTATTACACTAAGAATGCCGTAATATTTAGGAGTTCCCTTCAGTGGCTCATAAATAGCTAATATTCTATCAACGCTCTTTTTCCACGAACTAAACTCACCAGGTTGCCCCGAGAAATCCTTGAGGCACTTAACTACATCTGGTATTTTGTCCAAGTCACCTAGATTTCCTCTATGTCTATCTTCTATTATTTGGTCTGATACATTATTTAGGTTAGCATTGGGGTTTAAGTTTGCCTGTATAATCTGTGATCCGTGATTATTAAATATGTCTAACGCTACTCTTGATATAAGAGCGGTTAAGTCCTCTATGGTCAATTGGGCATTTGCTGCACCTCTAGGTACATTATCATTGTTAATAACAGGGGGTCTAATTAAATTATTTGGGTTTGCCGTTTAAAAAAAAATTTAATTCAATCAGAAATACTTGTTTTACAAAAAATTTAAAATTGTTCACTTAATTTATGATTTTTATTTTTAATCTTTAATGTAGAACTGGAGGGTATTATTTATTTTATTTACAATTTATTTATTTATTATTTTCACTCTTATATTAGGGTTTACAATTTTATATCTCCTTTTATAATAATCAATAATCTTAAAAATCAGTCAATAATCAATCAATATAATAATCAATAATCTTATAAATAAATAATTTAATAGTCTACCTTAATTCGTGTTGGCTGTAGTTGACTGTAGTTGATTGTAGTTGACCGTAGTTGACTGTAGTTGACTGTAGTTGTAGTTGACTGTAGTTGACCGTAGTTCACAGTTGGTATTAATTTCTTTTTCTTATTTTTTATTTGGAATGTTCTTTAATTTTTTTTTATTTTTCGCACTGTTTTTTTATTTATTTTATTTGATTGTTACAATATACCTGGGGTTTAATGTTGTTTTCTTTTACTTTTACTCACTTGTGTTGTTCTATATTAATTTTTTACACAATACTTTTGTTTTCCAATTGATTTTGTTTAAATAGTTTTAAATCTTTGTTTCTAATATTACACAGTTTCTTTTAGATTAAAGGATCTTTTTTTTCCTCTTTTTTTTTTAAATTTCTTTCAATAATTCTGATTTTCTGATTTATTTTAACAATTTTCCTCCGCACTCAAGCACTCATTCAATTTTTATTTCATGTATAGTTCCATATTTTGTTTAATTTTATAATTCTTATTTTATTTGAAGATTGTCTTTTCCTGCACTTTTCATTAAATTTATTTATATTAATATTATTTATTTAATTATTTATTAATTTATTTTTTCCCTTTTGTTTTTCGATTTTACTTTTACTTTAAAAAAATTTCTTTCCTTTTAATTTTTTATTTGTCCTTATTCACATTCACTTTTAATTTTTTATTTGTCCTTTTTCACTTTTACTTTTCTTTTAATTTGTTATTTGTCCTTTTCCACTTTTACCTTTCTTTTAATTTGTTATTTGTCTTTTTCCACTTTTACAGGATAGGCTGGCACGTAATGCCACCGGTTTGCCCTTTTGGCTACTAAGGGGCCTTTTTCCTGATTTTTTTCTAGTTATTTCACTTCGGACGCCAGTTTCCCGGACCGACCGAACTGCTCGGGCGCCAGTTAATTTTTTACACAGTATAATTTATTTTTTAAAAAGTGCTTCAGACTCGAGTCTGAAGCGTTCTTTATTAATTTCGGTTCAAACTAGAACTAACTTAAACAATAATTTTATAAATTATTAAACTTCGTATCACGCCACCTTTCTGCTTATGTTGCTTTCCAACTCCAGACGCATCGTCAGCATTTTGCATTATTCCAAAATATTGTGCAATCAATACCTGTTACCAACATTTAATATTGGGATTGCGACACGTGTTGATTGTGCTGGAGTAAACAGTTTTTGTAATTAGGTTTAAAGATTGTTGACGTTAACTCTTCTTTAATTAGGTTTAAACATTGTTGACGTTAACTTATACAAAGCAACAACACTTTCGTATACTTTGCTGGTAAACATTGACAACAGCGAGCATCAATGTAGATTTTGTTTTTGTTTTTCGTACATCACTTAAAAAAGGTATTTTGAAAAACACTTGGAAAAAAGTTGTTAGTTTCAAATTATAAACGTATATGTATTATTTACAGAAAAATTATTGTATGATCACTCGCATTTTACTGTCTTTACAAAATGGATTTAGAAAATAAATGGGAAAATGATTTTTTTTACTTATAATTTTAATAATTCAAAGTAAGACTAAGTGTAGTTTTGAAAGGCATTTTAAGGCATTTCATGCAGATTACGTTGCCAATAATATAGTATTAGGATCAAGAGAACAATTAGCAGCGGACTTTAAAAAGTCTTTTTTGGTTCATGATGCGTTCCGAATTTTGGAGTACATTGAAAGTTATGGTGAGGAAATAAACATGCAGCGTCTCAATTTACAGTCAAATGATACTTATTCTGGACCTCACAAAGCATCGTATGTTGCAAGCTTAAGAATTGCTCGGAACTTTAAACCGTTTTCTGATGGCATTTATATTAAAAAAGTTTGTATGGAAATGTTATCTTGTTTTGGTGAAAGTGGAAATTTATTGGCAGATTCAATTGAAAAAGTTCCTTTGTCACGAAACACAGTGACCCGAGGAATCGAAGAAATTAACAAGTAAGTGGACTCGATTTTAAAACATAAATTCCAGTTATGTACATACTACTCTCTTGCGTTGGATGAATCATGCGATATTTCTGACATAAGTCAACTCATAATAGCCATCAGAATGGTTGACAATAATTTTAATGTTGATGAGGAAATTTTTGCACTGATTCCGCTTCATCGAAATACGAGAGGTATTGACATTTTTGACGCGGTAAACGGAAGGTTGGGAATAAAAACGGAATCAGCGAGATTAACAGCCATATGTACAGATGGTGCTCCCGCAAAGGGAGCTTTATTTGGCTTTATTGGGCAGTTGATTAAAAATGGTATTGAGGTTCCTTCGTTCCACTGTATAATTCACCAATAGTCATTGTGTCGAATTGTGTCCACACAATGAATATTGTGGTAAAAATAGTCAACAAAATTAGAGGTGGACACAATTCGTTAACTCATCGTAAGTTTAAGAAATTCCTTGAGGAATGCGAAAATCAGAGTAGTGTGTTTATGGGGTTTCTCGACCACTTGCTCCATACAAATTCAGGAGCATTCCTACGCTTCAGTCGGTAGGGTCGGTTAGTCGATAGGTTTGTAACATGTAATATGAAAGTGAATGTACGTATTTACGAATGATTGGACCGAATGAGTGTGTGTAACATGTAATGTGTATGATCGTTTTTTTTAATAATAAATTCTTGGCACGTAAGAAATAGAAATATAAACTGATAAGAAAGGGTAGCTTGGTTGTGCGGTTGTTTTTTATTTTTTGTATGATTTAATTAAAAGGATTTTTAAATTGATAAGAAAGAAATGTATAGTTGTGTCTGCGTTTTTTTTTCACGCATAAGTAGAATATCTGTTTTTACATAATTGAATTTACTGATTGATTTACAAAATCACAGAGTATAAATAGACTTGTTTTAAGGATTTAGATTTTTTTTAGTTTTACTGTTTTAAATAAATAAAATTATACAATAATGAGATTAATTAAAACAACTTAGTTTTTTTTTTAGGTATGTATATTTTATTTCAGAATTTTTTTATTTTGTACAATACAATACATATATCTATTGAATATAATAACAGTTAAACATTCGTTTATACAGATTAAAAAGGTTAAGTGTTAACAAATATTGTGTATAGAATGTTTGACATCTGCAAATGTCAAAAGATTCTGAGTAAATTTTTTCACAGTTAGATCTTTGTATAATATTATTAACACATAAAAATGGATAACTTATTTTACTAATGTTACATATTCTTTATTCATTTATAAGCTTCATAAATAAATCTATATGCTCTTTATCAATCTGATTACTATGTTTTGTTAATAGTTCTTCCAATTCAGCTGATGTAACCATTTTTTCCTCTTCTTTAAAAAGTCAATAGTAGGTTGCGTAAGTGCGGGACGATGTACTCTGAACAAAGAGTAATAATTAACTAAACAAAGATTTCAGATGTAAAGTTTTTTTTTCATTTGTTATATAATTTCTTCGTTTGAATTTATCGAAAATTACAATTTATTGAAAACACAGTTTTTACATATAGTAAGATTATAAAAATTAATTATATTCTTAGCTTCATTTTCAGCTTGATATAGTCTATATTTATAAAATATACACGGGCAGGTATCAGAACCGCATGTGCTATTTTCATTCGACCATTCGCAATCCTCGAAATGTTCACCATGTCTATTTCTTATTCTCTTCAGGTTGTCTACATACTCCAGCTGTGTTTGTATGTTGATAAGTTTAGTTTTATCCTCATCAGAAATTATGCGCGAGAATGATTTTAAAAAGTTGTATATTTCCTTTAAAACCATTGTATGTTAATCTACTGCTATTGTATGCTCATGTGTAGAATTTGTGAATAATCTTTAATATTTATATGATTTCAGATCTGCTAATGGGCGCTTAGGTAGGTTATCTAATAGTTTTTTGGAGCTGGACTATTGTAGAGACCATATCCAGTTTTATATGGTTTGAGATATAACCCTTTACCCATTGCAATTGATTCCATATATCTATTATGACGGTTAGCTTCCGCCAATTGTTCTTTTCAATTTTTGATAGCATTTATTGCTTTGACAATAACGGATCCTCCACTTGCAAACCACCAAGCGCTGACAATGCTGTTAGTACGGGAATAAGTGGAAGAAATCCCCCAATTTTCGGTACAGGTATAACCTTCGGTATTATAATGTCTGCTCGCTTTTTCCCTTTAAAATTTGAATGAATAGCCTTTTGAGCTATTTTAACAGCATCATTTATATCAAGGGGTTTCTGTTCTTTCAATTGTTTTAAAGTTTTTCTCACAGTAGCTGTGAATAATTTCTTATTACACTTATTCATTTTTCCTTTTCTCATTCTTTTTGAATTTTTTCTTTTCTTATGTCTCTGCTCCTTCAAACCTAATCCAAATTTCACTTTAGCTTTCATAACGTTTGTCACAAACCACGCGTTAGCACGTTCTTTAATGTCACTATCTTTAGATTTAACCCGTTGCCAGGCTTTTTCAGCTAATATTTGATCTGCTTGCTGTCTTCTGTCTATATCTTTTGATTGTGAATATGCAATATCATGCTTCTTACAAGCTGCATCTAAAAAATGTATACCCTTATCTCCTCTTGCTAAAAGTTTTTCAAGTTTTGTACCAGATCCACAAAACTGTTAACCAGGCAGATGTAATTCAACAGGTACTTTATTTATTAAGTTGTTTACAAATCCTCATCACATCTTACACTGGCTGCGGTTTTGTTTTGACTGTAGATTACAACAAATTTTTTTTCGTTACTTTTATACCTCTTCGCAAAAATAACTGAAATCAAGACGATCTCCTATATATACACCAATTTATACGATCACTGTTTCAGTATGTTAATTTTTTGATATTGATTTTGATCTGCTTTGTATCTGATCACGACCTACTTTACATCTGATCACGATCTGCTTTGTATCTGGTCACAATCTACTTTATATCTGATAACGATCTACGTTTTTGGTTTTTGGTTTTGTCTATTTTATTTTAATTTTTTATTATTTTTTTTTTTGACATTGCCATGTTTTAGGTAAACATGTTCTACCTCAATGTTTAAATTGTTTATGTGATCAGCTAGATCATCATGTATTTGTGTTATATATATAAATATTTTTTTTGTTTTTATGATTATATTTATTTATTATTATTTTATTATTATTTTATTTATTTTTATGATTATATTTATTGAAACCTTCTCCAAATTTATTAATATAAGACATTTCTTTCACTCTTCTAATAAATTATGTTAGATTCTTTAAGTTCTTCGATAATAGAAATTATTTCGTTTTGCTGATTGTTGTGACCAACACCTTCCGATGAAAGAAGTAAACGTAGTCTGTCAACTAGTTCATTAGGATCATTCCAATATATGCAATTTGATTTCAGATTATTTAGTGATTTTAGCATTAAACCACTGCCTTTTGTTAAAATGTTTGTTGTTGTTTCGAATAAATGTTTAATTATTCGTATATATTTGAAGGCTCGTGTTCCTTTCACTTGTTCATTAGGTTCATAGCGACGTTTATGTGCATTGGTATGAATTAAAATCTCTTTATATTTCTTTAAATCATTTTTAGAATAATGGAGAGGTTTTTTATGAAATACTAGTTCAAATAATCCAGACGTCATTTTCAATTTCATATTTCCTATCCGCATAGTATTATCTCTATTAAATATTAATTTTTCCTTGCCATATCTCCAACTACCGTCTACATCTTGATTAAAACCATAAATTTTATCCAATTGCTTATTATTAATAAGTGTTTGAATATTTTCAAATAATGAAAAGCTTTTCGTCAGCTTTAAACATTGTTTTCTTTTCAAGTTTTTGATACATGTACTTGATACAGGTCTATTATGGTCATAGTTTTTTTCATCATCATTATCATCAATTGAAATATTTTCATACTGAAAATCGTTATTATCACCGTTTACATCATCGTAATCGTCGTCATCATGAATAGTGTTGTCTATATCCTTATGCTTATCTTCAAGTTTTCCGATGATTTCATTATCACCATTCACGTCATAATAATCATCATCATCATCAATAGTGTTGTCTATATCCTTATGCTTATGTTCAAGTTTTCCAATGATTTCATTATAACCATTTAAGTCACAATAATCTTCGTCATCATCTATAGTGTTGTTTACATCCTTATGCTTATGTTCAAGTTTTGGGATGTTTTCATTATCATCATTTACATCATCATAATCATCGTCATCATTAATAGTGTTGTCTATATCCTTATGTTTATCTTTAAGTTTTCCAATGATTTTTTTAAGTGGTTTTGTTATTGGTTGAAAGGTATCTTCTAATAAATTAACTCTATCTATTTGATTCAGTTTAATATTTTTTAACTTTTTCTTTAGAACAGCCCTTGTCTTTACAAGATCTTCCAACACTTTATTATGGTAATTTTTAGACATTATAATAATTTTTATATTGATTTTGATCTGGTTATCATCTGCTTGCTAGCTGAGTATGATCTGCTTTGTATCTGATTACGATCTGCTTTATATCCGATCACGAACTGCTTGTTATCTGGTCACGATTTGATTTACACCTGATCACGATCTGATTGATGGCTTGTGTCTATATCCTTTTGAGTACGATACATCGTGCTTTCTACAATCTGCATCCAATAAAATATTCCTTTATTTCCTTTATTCTTGCTATTCATTTTTGAAGTTTTGTGCCAGGTCCACAAAACTGATAACCAGGTGGATGTAATTCAACATATAATTTGTTTATTAAGTTGTTTACAAATCTTCTTCCAATCTTACACTGATTAGGTTTTTCTCTTTTGACTGTAGTTTATAACCATTTTTTTCATACTTTCATACCTCTTCGCATGAAACACTATACTAGCAAGCTATACAATCTGTACTAGCTATACTAGCAAGCTGTACTAGCTATACTAGAAAGCTATACAATCTGTACTAGCTATACTAGCAAGCTGTACTAGCTATACCAGCAAGCTATACAATCTGTACTAGCTATACTAGCAAGCTGTACTAGCTATACCAGCAAGCTATACAATCTGTACTAGCTATACTAGCAAGCTGTACAATCTGTACTAGCTATACTAGCAAGCTGTACAATCTGTACTAGCAAGCTTTACAATCTGTACTAGCTTTACTATCAAGCTGTACTAGCTATACTAGCAAGCTATACAATCTGTACTAGCTATACTAGCAAGCTGTGCCAGCTATACTAGCAAGCTATACAATCTGTACTAGCTATACTGGCAAGCTGTGCCAGCTATACTAGCAAGCTATACAATCTGTACTAGCTATACTAGCAAGCTGTGCCAGCTATACTAGCAAGCTATACAATTTGTACTAGTTGTACTAGCAAGCAATACAATCTGTACTATCTATACTAGCAAGCTGTACTAGCTATACTAGCAAGCTATACAATCTGTATCAGCTATACCAGCTACACCAGCTATATCAGCTATACCAGCTACACCAGCTATATCAGCTACACCAACTATATCAGTATAGAGGATTAATCTGATTAATGAGAGACGACTGCTTATTTCGGTGTTTGAAATCAGATTGACCGACTCTATTAATTCTTTATTAAGTTATTTGATTATTAAGTGTATATTATTTGACATTCGTAAATAGATTGTAATAGAATAGAAATGTAAATGAATAGAGATGCTTAAAAGCTTAAAAGCTGTAATACAGAGATGGTAAAGATCTGTTACACCTCCCCTTTTATTGAAAAAGGAAGAAATTAACAAGGGGTATAGCTAGTACAGCTTGCTAGTATAGCTAGTACAGATTGTATAGCTTGCTAGTATAGCTAGTACAGCTTGAAAATATAGCTAGTACAGATTGTATAGCTTGCTGGTATAGCTAGTACAGCATGCTAGTATAGCTAGTACAGATTGCATAGCTTGCTGGTATAGCTAGTACAGCTTGTTAGTATAGCTAGTACAGATTGTATAGCTTGCTAGTATAGCTAGTACAGCTTGATAGTATAGCTAGTACAGATTGTATAGCTTGCTAGTACAGATTGTACAGCTTGCTAGTATAGCTAGTACAGATTGAATAGCTTGCTGGTATAGCTAGTACATCTTGCTAGTATAGCTAGTACAGATTGTATAGCTTGCTGGTATAGCTAGTACAGCTTGCTAGTATAGCTAGTACAGATTGTATAGCTTTCTAGTATAGCTAGTACAGCTTGCTTGTATAGCTAGTACAGATTGTATAGCTTGCTAGTATAGTGTTTCATGTGAAGAGGTATGAAAGTATGAAAAAAATGGTTATAAACTACAGTCAAAAGAAAAAAACCTAATCAGTGTAAGATTGGAAGAAGATTTGTAAACAACTTAATAAACAAATTATATGTTGAATTACATCCACCTGGTTATCAGTTTTGTGGACTTGGCACAAAACTTCAAAAACGAATAGCAAGAATAAAGGAAATAAAGGAATATTTTATTGGATGCAGATTGTAGAAAGCACGATGTATCGTACGCAAAAGGATATAGACACAAGCCATCAATCAGATCGTGATCAGGTATAAATCAAATCGTGACCAGATAACAAGCAGTTCGTGATCGGATATAAAGAAGATCGTAATCAGATACAAAGCAGATCATAATCAGATAGCAAGCAGATGATAACCAGATCAAAATCAATATAAAAATTATTATAATGTCTAAAAATTACCATAATAAAGTGTTGGAAGATCTTGTAAAGACAAGGGCTGTTCTAAAGAAAAAGTTAAAAAATATTAAACTGAATCAAATAGATAGAGTTAATTTATTAGAAGATACCTTGCAACCAATAACAAAACCACTTAAAAAATCATTGGAAAACTTAAAGATAAACATAAGGATATAGACAACACTATTAATGACGACGATGATTATGATGATGTAAACGGTGATAATAACGATTTTCAGTATGAAAATATTTCAATTGATGATAATGATGATGAAAAAAACTATGACCATAATAGACCTGTATCAAGTACATGTATCAAGAACTTGAAAAAAAAAAACAATGTTTAAAGCTGACGAAAAGCTCTCCATTATTTGAAAATATTCAAACACTTATTAATAATAAGCAATTGGATAAAATTTATGGTTTTAATCAAGATGTAGACGGTAGTTGGAGATATGGCAAAGAAAAATTAATATTTAATAGAGATAATACTATGCGGATAGGAAATATGAAATTGAAAATGAGGTCTGTATTATTTGAACTAGTATTTCATAAAAAACCTCTCCATTATTCTAAAAATTATTTAAAGAAATATAGAGAGATTTTAATTCATACCAATGCACATAAACGTCGCTATGAACCTAATGAACAAGTGAAAGGAACACGAGCCCTCAAATATATACGAATAATTAAACATTTATTCGAAACAACAACAAACATTTTAACAAAAGGCAGTGGTTTAATGCTAAAATCACTAAATAATCTGAAATCAAATTGCATATATTGGGATGATCCTAATGAACTAGTTGACAGACTACGTTTACTTCTTTCATCGGAAGGTGTTGGTCACAACAATCAGCAAAACGAAATAATTTCTATTATCGAAGAACTTAAAGAATCTAACATAATTTATTAGAAGAGTGAAAGAAATGTCTTATATTAATAAATTTGGAGAAGGTTTCAATAAATATAATCATAAAAACAAAAAAAAAATATTTATATATATAACACAAATACATGATGATCTAGCTGATCACATAAACAATTTAAACATTGAGGTAGAACATGTTTACCTAAAACATGGCAATGTCAAAAAAAAATAATAAAAAATTAAAATAAAATATACAAAACCAAAAACCAAAAACGTAGATCGTTATCAGATATAAAGTAGATTGTGACCAGATACAAAGCAGATCGTGATCAGATGTAAAGTAGGTCGTGATCAGATACAAAGCAGATCAAAATCAATATCAAAAAATTAACATACTGAAACAGTGATCGTATAAATTGGTGTATATATAGGAGATCGTCTTGATTTCAGTTATTTTTGCGAAGAGGTATAAAAGTAACGAAAAAAAATTTGTTATAATCTACAGTCAAAACAAAACCGCAGCCAGTGTAAGATGTGATGAGGATTTGTAAACAACTTAATAAATAAAGTACCTGTTGAATTACATCTGCCTGGTTAACAGTTTTGTGGATCTGGTACAAAACTTGAAAAACTTTTAGCAAGAGGAGATAAGGGTATAAATATATTAGACGCAGCTTGTAAGAAGCATGATATTGCATATTCACAATCAAAAGATATAGACAGAAGACATCAAGCAGATCAAATATTAGCTGAAATAGCCTGGCAATGGGTTAAATCTAAAGATAGTGATATTAAAGAACGTGCTAACGCGTGGTTTGTGACAAACGTTATGAAAGCTAAAGTGAAATTTGGATTAGGTTTGAAGGAGCAGAGACATAAGAAAAGAAAAAATTCAAAAATAATGAGAAAAGGAAAAATGAATAAGTGTAATAAGTGGAATAAGAAATTATTCACAGCTACTGTTTATGTCCGGAGATCAAAAAATCCCTTCCCTGGCGATCAACCAGAAGAGACCTAACGTCCAATAGAGGGCGCCACATTAATTTAAGCTTTCTTGTATTTTTCTTTATACACCATAATGTAATATAATTGGAGCTTTTGGGACTTTCTAACATTTCCTTGTAACTTAAACTAACTTAGGCCTTTGAGTTATAAAATCCTTTCTAAAAGATTCATTCGTTTTGTTAACTTGCATAAGTAAAGAAGTAAAGCAATTATAATATAAAAGAAAGTTCAGCATAATTGTATGAAATTTATATAAATTATATTGTGAAATAAAAAAGAAGTGAAATTATACAAAAAAAAAGAAATATTACGAGAAAAAAAAATATATTTGAAATTAAACTAAAAGTCCAAATACATATTGAAAAAAAAAGAACACCACTGGTGTTGTGATTCAGTTACGTTTGGAATCTGAAGTGAGTGGATACTAAAACAGCAGGAAGGGATTTATTGTGATAACGGACAAAATAAGGGACGAAATCGACAAAAAAACAGGAAAGTGTTGGTTTTTCTTTTATATAAACTTCGAAAGAAAATTTCTCTTGTATTTCGTTTTTTTTTGTTAGTGCCAAAAATCTAAGCAGCAGTTTGGTTTGTAGGAGTCGGCACAACCTCCATCGTAATATCACCCCCCATACAGTCCACGGATTAACATTTGGTCTAATCGAGCCAGATTTTGGAAGCTGTTTTTTGGATTTTTGGAACGGTGTTTTTTTTTGTATTTTGCCGTCGTGTGACCTTCATCTAATTAATCTTCAAATCAATCAATCTTCTATCTATAGGGCTCATTTCGATTTGATTTCTAGAGTAATTGATTCAATGGGGCAAGAGGGGATTATAGTAGTCCTTGGTGATTTTAATCTTCCGCATACATCTTGGAATTTTTCACCTGAGACTGGCTCATTGGTGCCATGTTCTTCAGTTCCATTCTATGATGAAATTCTGTCCGCTATGTGTGATCTGGGTCTTTTCCAGGTGAATGGTGTATTGAATTCAATGGGTAGAATTTTGGATCTTGTATTTTTAGAGGATCCAAGTATTTCTTCGTTATTTCGCATTGATCCTATATCTATTCCTGAGGATAGTTATCATCCTACGTTGTTACTTTCTATTGAAGTTGATCTTTGCTTACCTCCTTTAATAAATCGCTCATTTAGTGATGAGGGGCGCTTTAATTTCCATCGTACGGATTTTAGTCGTTTGAATACACTACTAGCCTCTGTAGATTGGTCGTCTGTACTAATTTTACCACCATATGACTCTCTTTCACTTGACAGGATCTTGGATAGCTTTTATGAGGTATTATTTAAATGTTTTAGGGAGTGTGTTCCATTTGTAAATAGTCGTTTGGAGCGTTCTGGTCCTCCGTGGAATTCGGCTAGACTGTCAAGGTTGAGGAACAGAAAAAAAAAATCAGGATTATTTAAGAAGTTTCTTAGATCACGTACTGATATTGATTATGCTCGTTACTCCAGGGCGCGTGCGGATTATCATAGAATGAATCATTACTGTTATGAGGAATATATGATTAGAGTCAGGTCGAACTTCGCTAGCGATCCTAAGTCGTTGTATGACTTCGTTCGAGCTAAACGTAAATCATCTTTGTTTCCCACTGAGATGTTTTATGGGGACGTATCGTCCTATAGTTACCTTGATATTTCTAATATGTTTGCCGACTTTTTCCAGTCTACTTATAGGCAATTGGGCTCGGGATCTGATCTGAGTAGCGGCTTTTCGTATTCTTATTCAGTGGGAAGTGTCTCTATTTCTAATATATATTCATTTGATGAGGAGTCTGTTCTTGAGTCTTTGTCTGGACTGAAACTTACATACTTGCCGGGCCCTGACGGGGTACCGGCCTTTATTTTGAGAAAGTGCGCTGTTGTTTTGAGTGGTCCTTTGACCTTTATATCAATGGGCTTCTGAGGGCTGGTCATTTTCCATCTATTTGGAAGAGTTCATTTATAATTCCTTTGCATAAGTCGGGTAATAAATCCAATATTTCCAATTACAGGGGTATTGCCCAACTCAGTGCTATTCCCAAGTTAATGGAGAAACTGGTGACGGATTATCTCTTTTTTAATACGAGATTTTTAATATCCCCTTTCCAACATGGTATTTTGAAAGGTAGGTCGACTGTCACTAATCTTCTTGAATTTACTACGCATGTTTTCAGGGGTTTTCTTGCCAGAGCTCGGACTGATGTAATTTATACTGATTTCAGTAAAGCTTTTGATAGGGTTGATCATAGAATTTTGCTTCTTAAACTTTCATTAATCGGTATTCCTGATATTATTCATCGTTGGCTAGACTCCTACCTCTCCCTTAGGACTCAGAGGGTAATGTTTAGGAATGTATTGTCTAAGACAGTATATGTTACTTCTGGTGTTCCGCAGGGTAGCCATTTGGGTCCTTTACTGTTCTTATTGTTTCTTAATGATCTTCCTTGTGCTATTTCTGATTGTAATATTCTGATGTATGCTGACGACGTTAAATTATTTTATACTTTTGATGATGATCATGGTCAGGCTGTTTTTCAGCGAAATATTGATTTGTTTGTAACTTGGTGCAGAATTAATTTAATGGATCTTAACTAGAAGAAATGTAAATGCATGGTTTTCTCTCGCGGGGGCGTAATTTCGTCCACTTATGTGATTAATTCTTGCCCTTTGGAAACTGTGACTACATTTCTTGATTTGGGAGTATTATTGGATATGAAATTGTCTTTTATTGACCATATTAGTATGATGATAGGCAAGGCTCGGGCTGTTCTTGGTTTTGTGAAAAGATGATGAAAAGATTATATAACGAGACTGCTATACATTTCACTTGTTAGACCTATTTTGGAGTATGCGTCTATTATTTGGAATCCATACTATCGTTGTCATAGTGATTCAATAGAGTCTGTGCAGAAGCAGTTCTTATTATTCTGTTTACGTGGCTTAGGATGGGATTATGCCAATGGGTTTCCGTCATATGAGGCTAGATTAGGTTTGATAAAACTTCCAAATTTGGAACGTAGAAGGACTGTTTTAGGGTTTTGTTTTGTTTTTAATCTGGTTAAAGGTGATATCGATTCTGAATTTTTGCTTTGTAACCTGAATTTTAGTATTCCAGCAAGATTTTCACGGCACTATCGTCCTCTTTCTTTGGATTTTTATAGAACGAACTATGGATGTAATCTTCCTTTTCGTAGATTATGTAACGATTTTAACTTATATTATGATTTTATTGATTTTAATAGTAGTATTTGTAATATAAAACGTAGCTTATATGCTGGCATTAATTTGTAAATTATTATATAAAAATGTATTATCGTTCTTGTCATAGGTAGTTCATGTTTATTGTAACTTTATTCAGCTTGTGATTAAGTTCTGTAGCTGTTTTATGTTCTCGTTGCCATTACTTTTCCCTTACCCGCTACAGTCCGGACTGTAGTGTGTACGTGTCCCTACGTAATGGGGACGAGCCCTCCGCGGCCGGGTGAGGGTGGGTTAGTGTGAGGCCGGGGACGTTCGGAAAAAAAAGTAACCTTGGAATTTTAAAGTAAAGTTGTTTTTGTATTTTCTTTTATATTTTTTTGAATTTTGGTGGTAATTTTATATACAAGTAAAGTTCTGTTAGACTAGACAACAAAACTTTGCTTTTATATAAAATTTATAACAGTGCATATATGTATATTTACAAAGTGGTGTGTTAAATTTCGATAGCACTGACACACTTTGTAAATTTATCGAGTAGAAGAACCAAAGTGTTCTTTTTATGTACTGTTATACCAACGTGTCTTGACTTATAATAGACTCAAAAGTGACTAGGATATCAGATTGTGGTGTGAATATTCCAGTTGGGAATCCAACTCAGCCACCCAATTTGGTATCAGTTATAAGTCAATAGTTGTGTTATAATTGGTGATGGTGCGGTGGCTAAATAGCAAGGCACGTTACCATTTATAACAATCCTTCAAATCCACCGAGTACATGATAGATATACCCATAAATAGGTGTTATTTGTTTCTATTCTCGATAGATCTGGTTTTTTTTAACAGATCTTTGAGTGAATGAAAAGTTTGAATTTTCGACAAACTGAAATGCAATAACGCAATAAAATTTATTTGTGGGTCTCCTTTTGATTTTCTTTATTCCTTTATTTATTAATTTCTTGTAATTATTAATTATTATTAAATAAAATAAAATAAATAAATTATTTAAAGTTGATTTCTTATTTGCAACTTTAAATTAAGGAAAAATTTGAATTTAATTTTTTTTTTAACAAATTGGTTGAAATATTTGTTTATTCTGGTAAATTGGTTAACAAATAATTTATTTTATTTACCTTTATTATTTTGTAATTAATTTTTGATTAAATTTTAAATTTTAGACATTTTGAATTTTAATATTGATTTGCTGCATTGACAACATTTATTTATGTCTTTTATTTTATTGATGATTTGGAATACACGGTGAAAACAGATAGTTGTACGAAACTGCTTTTTCACCTTCGTATTTTCTTTTATTATTTCGTTTTATTTTGGAAACAATAATAAGTATCGGGTTATCGGCCATTGGGAATTCGTCCTGTTGGCTTAGTTTCGCGGAGTGCGTAATTTTTTTTTGAATATATGCCCATTTTATTGGACATTTATTACCTTTTTGTTAAGTTGCGGTGGGGCGCTAATTTGGTCGCGGAAGTAAGTTGTCAGGGTGGTCACAGTGACCTTTGGTTTAACTTTTGAAAACTTTTCGTTTTTTTTTTTATTTTGTGTGCTAGGAGATTAATTACAATCGGGACGCGATCATTTTCTAGTTTCGCTCAGGTTCAATTTATTATTTATTAAATTTTGGAAAATTTTTTACTCGATTTAATTTCGTTTGGGGAATTAGTCTTCGAATAGTGTGGAATAGAAACTCAACTATTCTGTTAGTTCCCTTTGGTTTCCACTTTTGTTGTTGTTGCTAGCTGCTATTGATAAATAATAATCGAGATGCCGAAGTCGAGGAGATTATTAACGTTTGAGAAGTTTGCCCAGATATTCCTAGATTTTGAGAGGGAATTCAATGCTACTCCTCAGGAATGTGATACGACCTTCTCCATTGAGGTCCAGAGGGAGGAGTTCAAGTCACTATGGGCAAGGGTGAGGGATTCCTATGAAGCCTTTGCCACAGGTGACGAGGAGGATTTGGAAAGTGACCGGGAAGCTGCACGTGAACTTTTTGGACACCGTAGGTTTGGATACATTACTGTTGCCTTACTAATGGGTGAACTTTCCCAGACCTTGGTCAACCAAGCTGGGATGTCATCGACACAGTGTCTCAATGGTCCAGCCAACGAGAACCGCATTCGGCATAGCATGCAGCTACCCCTTTGTACCATGGAGGTGTTTCATGGGGATTACCAATCTTGGCCATCCTTTCGCGACATGTTCACTGCTGTTTATGTGAACGGAGCCAACATTTCAACAGTGGAACAGCTCTTTTATTTGAGGCAGTTCACGCGTGGTGAAGCCTTAGAAATTGTAAAAAAATCTCCTCTCACTGTTAGTGGATTCCAGGAGTCGTGGAATAATCTAAAGGATAGGTACGAGAATAAGAGGATTTTGGTGAATTCTCAGCTGAAGGTTTTGTTTACTCTAGCAGAGGTTGCAACGGGATATTAATAATTCGATATCGGCACTTAAGATGCACGATATTAATATCTCCAATTGGGATCCAATTTTTGTTTATTTGTGTTCCACCAGGCTGCCGGTGTTAACTTTGTCTCTCTGGGAACAGACAATCCAAAACTAGGTGGAGATTCCCAAATGGAAGGATTTGGATAATTTTTTGACATCACGGATTCAATCTCTAAAAACTGTGTCTGAAATTCGAAATTTTGAACCAGTTGTTAGCGGTTCTAGGCCTGCCCCTGAAACTCTTCCTAATCCGAAAAGGGGAGTTCGATCCTTTTCCACTAAGCTGAATAAGAGAGTTTGTACGTATTGTTCAGGAGACCATTTGTTGAATATTTGTCCTAAATTCTTGGATTTATCCCCTGAGAGACGGTTTGTGATTGTAAAGAGGTACAATCTTTGTATTAACTGTCTCACAGGTGGGCATAGACTCAATGAGTGTAAGAGTACTGTTGGTTGTACGGTGTGCAAGTTGAAGCACCACACTCTACTGCATCGAGAGGTGTCTGGATCCTCTTCGGGCGTTTTGGATACGCCAAGTTCTAGCGGTGCAGTCAGGTCGAATGGTCGAGGCAGATACTTTTGGGAACTGCGGTAGTAGGTATCTAGCACCGAGGGGAAACGTTTAGAGCTAGGGCCCTAATAGATTCAGGGTCCCAAGCTACCATCATTTCAATCGCTTTGGTGTTGCCGAAGTTAACCGGAATGTTACCCAGCTCAACTATTAACAGATCGCGATCTGCAGCTTTTTCGGGGATCACATTGGCTGATCCTAAGTTCAATGAGAGCGAACGAGTGGACATCCTAATTGGAGGTGACATTTATCCTAACGTAATGTTGGAGGGCGTTAGGAAGAATCTTCTGTGGAATTTGATGGCTCAGGAGAGTATTTTTGGTTGGGTTCTGACGGGGTCATTACCCGAACCGCGTTCCAAGAGCTATACGACTCTCGTGTCGTATTGCACTGAATTGGAATTGGATAAGCAGCTGGAGAGGTTCTGGAAATTGGAGGAACCTCCAAGGCATTCGAAGAAGTCGCATGACGATGAGTGCTGTGAGGAATATTTTAAGAAAACAGTACGTAGGAATTCGGCTGGGCGATACATAGTGTCATTGCCTATCAAGCCACAGTATGGTTCCCTTGATTGTCTTGGCTCTTCCCGCCCAAAGACCTACAGACAATTTTTGCGAAATGAAGCTTCCTTGCTTCGAAATCCGTCTCTTAAACTGGATTATGATACGGTTTTATTGGAGTACGAATCTTTGGGTCATATGCAAAAGTGAATTTGAGCAATACGAATGAAGGAGATTCTTATTATTTGCCTCATCATGCTGTACTTAAGCCTGAAAGCTCTTCCACGAAGGTTAGGGTTGTTTTCAATGCGTCTAGTAAAACGTCATGTGGATTGAGCTTGAATGACATCTTATTTACCGGGCCTGTTTTACAACACGATTTGAGGCTTCTAATCGTTAGATGGCGTTTTTACCGATATGTCTTTAATGGAGACATTGAGAAGATGTATCGACAGATTCTCTTGGACCCTGATCAGGTGAAGCACCAACGAATAGTTTTTCGTAAAGAGTCAGATGGGGAAATAGAAGATTTTGAATTGAAAACCGTCACGTTTGGGGTAAATTGTGCTCCTTTTTTGGCAATAAGAACATTGCTTCAACTCGCGGATGATGGTAATTCGAAATGGCCTTTGGCATGGGAAATTTTACGCGAGATGATGTACGTGGATGACGCGTTAGCTGGGGTCATGATGTTTCTGGAGCGATAGAGGCCCGAGATCAATTAAGATCGGCGTTGACTTCCACGGGATTCTCAATGCGGAAGTGGACCTCAAACGACAAGAGAATTCTTCAGGGATTGCCTTCTGATCACTTGTTGAGGGAAGATTTTTTGGAATTTGAAGATGTCAGCTCCATCAAAACCCTGGGCGTGCGATGGAATGCCAGGTCTGACCAGTTCTTCTTCACGACAACGACAATAGATATTAAGGAGAATTTTACGAAAAGAGAGGTATTGTCGATTATAGCCAAGCTCTTCGATCCTGCTGGATGGTTAGGGCCGATAGTTGTCACTGCGAAAATGCTCATGCAGAAAATATGGAGCGCGAAGACTGATTGGGATGAATTTTTGACCCCGGAGAGCCTTGCGAAATGGAAGCAATTTCTTAATGAATATAGTTTCATTAACAATATAAAAATACCTCGATGGGTAGGTTTTCGACCCGATTATAATGTGGAGATTCATGGGTTCTCTGATGCTTCGGAGAAAGTATACGGGGCGTGTATATACATTCGTATAGAGGATGATTTAAGTGCTATTCAAACCCATCTGTTGTTAGCTAAGTCGAGGGTCGCTTCTTTGAAGACAATTTCCTTACCTAGGCTGGAACTTTGCGGAGCTGTCTTATTGAATGAGTTGATGGAAGCTGTGAAGGCTAATTTGAAATTTGACGCGACGAAAACAGTAAAAAACCACAGAGTTCGTGGAAAACTTTTGTTGCTAATCGGGTTGCAAAGGTGACAGACCACCTGAATAAGGCCTGCTGGAGGCATGTTCGGTCGGAGCAGAATCCGGCTGATTTGATAAGTCGAGGAGCTCGACCGCAGGATTTGGAGACGGACAATCTGTGGTGGCATGGTCCCCAATGGTTAGGTTCTCCTACCGACGAGTGGCGTAATTCTATTCCCGAGGAATATGACACTAAGGAGGAAGAAAAGTGTCACATGGTTTTCTTCGCTTATTTTAAGGAGTTCGATGACCTTTTGAATCGGTTTTCTTCCTATTCGAGGGCGTTGCGTGTGATGGCCTTAGTATTTAGGGTTTTTGATAGAGAAGGTTCGCGTTGTGATTTTTTGGAGATTACTCCACACGAAATCCAGAGGGTGAGAGGAAAGTTGATAAAAATAGCTCAATGAGCTTGGTACCCTCAGGATTACCGGCGGTTGTCTAATGGAAACAAGGTTGTTGAAGGAGAACTTTTGTATTTAAATCCCTTTTTAGATGGAGATGGGTTGATGAGAGTCGGTGGCAGGCTGGCTAATGCGACTAATCTCAAGTACAACGAACGGTTTTCGATTCTTTTACCAACAGCAAGTCGGTTCTCCTATCTGCTGATCGATTTTATCCATAGGATGACTTTGCATGGCGGAAACCAATTAATGCTGAGAGTCTTGAGGACTGAATTTTACATGCGCAGGTCTAAGAATTTGATAAAGACCATCGTAGGGCGTTGCAGGACTTGTACTATCTATAAGGGAATGACTCAGAGTCAAATAATGGCAGCTTTACCTACGTCCCGTACCGTTTTCACTCGTCCTTTCGCTGGCACTGGTGTATATTTTGCTGGGCCCTTTGACATTCGAAATTGCACAGGCAGAGCGTGTCTCATAACTAAGGGCTACGTGTGTTTGTTTATTTGCTTTGCTACGAAGGCTATTCATTTGGAAGCGGTTAGTAATTTATCTACGTCTGCATTCTTGGCTGCTTTGGCTAGATTCATTTCTCATCGTGGATACCCTACGGATATGTATTCCGACAACGGGACCAATTTTGTAGGAGCGTCAAAAATCTTGAAAGACGAATTTCGAAATTTTCTTAAGGCATCAGGTTCCCAGGTCAATGCTACTTACGGACCTAGGGGGTTGACGTGGCATTTCAACCCTGCTGGTGCACCTCATATGGGAGGTCTCTGGGAAGCCGGTGTCAAAAGTTTCAAACACCATTTTAAACGACTGGCAGGAGGCTTGAAATATTCTTTTGAGTTCTCCACTCTCCTATTAAGTGTCGAGGCGTGCTTGAATTCGCGCCCATTATGCCCTTTGGCAGATAATACCGATTGCCTGGATGCTCTTACGCCAGGTCATTTCTTGATTGATGGCCCTTTACTGTACCCACCGGAATTGCAGATTGTAGACCCTTTACCCTCAATAACAAGCCGATGGCAAAGAGTCAAGGCTCTAAACCAACGTTTATGTCTCCGTTGGAAGGAGGAATATTTGAAGGAGTTACAGAAGAGGAACAAGTGGAAGTGTTTGAGGAAGGACTTAGAGGTCGGTGATATGGTGGGCATCCGCGAAGACTACGTGCCTACCAATGAATGGCGCCTAGGTCGCGTAGTTAATTTGCATTCGGGTAAAGATGATCATGTTAGGGTGGTTGATTTGAAGACGTCACGTGGAACAATTACTCGACCAGTTGTGAAACTGGTAATTCTTCCGACTTCTTCAACTTGAAATATTTGATAATTTCAGCTTATAGTATCATGGTTTCGGCGAAAAAATACAAGCAAGGCGATATTAAGAAGATGGTGTGTCGTGTCTGTTTAAAAAACCACCCGTTGCGATTTTGCGAACGATTCTTGAATTCAGATTATGAGGAGAGAATGAAGTTGGTGACGATCTACAAGTACTGTGCTGGCTGGTTGAGTCACGATCATACCTGGCGGACATGCGTGAGTACTGGCAAATGTAAGCGTTGCGGCGATATGCATCACACGCTTCTCCACAAGCCGGACAATAGACCTCGCTCGTCTGGTCCGAAGAAGGTCACGAAGTCGAAGAGATGGCAACCGCAATCGTAAATCGCCTGCTCGCACATGTAATAAAGGACCTCGTACGTCCCCAGACTCCGCCAGAGGACATCGTTCGTCCAATGATCGTGAGAGTCGCAGACCTAGTCCGTCTAAAGCTCTGGTTCCGAGTCGATAGACGAACCGCAAATCTCATCAGCCAAGGGATTCCTCTCGTTCGACAGCTTGTAGAGCTTTACCGTCTACGTAATATACGTTGACGGACAGCGTTCTTTTAAAACCAATTGCTGTGGTAAACATTGTAGCGCATGGACGATATGTCACGGAAAGAGCTGTCATCGACCCTACTGCGGAGCGTACCCTCGTTTCTGAGAAGGTGGTTCGTCGGCTAGTTGCGAAAACAATCAGGGTTGGACGCTCAGAGCAGCAGACATATGCGGAGGTGCGAAGCAAGGTGGATGGTCTCACACCGTCATGGTCGATGGACGGGAGGATAGTGGACGAGTTTCCGGGGCTACAACTGGCAGACCCAACGTTTTTTATAGCAGCCCCAGTTGGAATTTGGTTGGGCTGTGACGTGTACAGCAAAATCATTCGCAATGGTGTATTTGGTGGAACGATGGGCAAACCTTTGGCCCAGTTTTCTATTTTCGGCAACATAATTTCGGGATTGTGTTCCGTATAATACATAGGTATGCAACACATCGCTCTGAACCATGATACGTATTAAGTATAATTTTCATTTATAGTTATAATTTCCTTTATTCCCCTTAATGCAGCTGACGGATACCCATTGAAGTCTGAATCGTGAGCTGATGTAGTTTTAGTTCCATTTCTTTTGTTCATCGGAATTTGGAGAAATAAATTGATTACATTTGAATTAATATAAAAGTTTTCTTTGTTCTTTTCGATTTCCTTTTAATATAGCGTTATAATCTACAGTCAAAACAAAACCGCAGCCAGTGTAAGATGAGATGAGGATTTGTAAACAACTTAATAAATAAAGTACCTGTTGAATTACATCTGCCTGGTTAACAGTTTTGTGGATCTGGTACAAAACTTGAAAAACTTTTAGCAAGAGGAGATAAGGGTATAAATTTATTAGACGCAGCTTGTAGGCAGCATGATATTGCATATTCACAATCAAAAGATATAGACAGAAGACATCAAGCAGATTAAATATTAGCTGAAAAAGCCTGGCAATGGGTTAAATCTAAAGATAGTGATATTAAAGAACGTGCTAACGCATGGTTTGTGACAAACATTATGAAAGCTAAAGTGAAATTTGCATTAGGTTTGAAGGAGCAGAGACATAAGAAAAGAAAAAATTCAAAAATAATGAGAAAAGGAAAAATGAATAAGTGTAATAAGTGGAATAAGAAATTATTTACAGCTACTGTTTATGTCCGGAGATCGAAAAATCCCTTCCCTGGCGATCAACCAGAAGAGACCTAACGTCCAATAGAGGGCGCCACATTAATTTAAGCTTTCTTGTATTTTTTCTTTATACACCATAATGTAATATAATTGGAGCTTTTGGGACTTTCTAACATTTCCTTGTAACTTAAACTAACTTAGGCCTTTGAGTTATAAAATCCTTTCTAAAAGATTCATTCGTTTTGTTAACTTGCATAAGTAAAGAAGTAAAGCAATTATAATATAAAAGAAATTTCAGCATAATTGTATGAAATTTATATAAATTATATTGTGAAATAAAAAAGAAGTGAAATTATACAAAAAAAAAGAAATATTACGAGAAAAAAAATATATTTGAAATTAAAATAAAAGTCCAAATACATATTGAAAATGGTGTTGTGATTCAGTTACGTTTGGAATCTGAAGTGAGTGGATACTAAAACAGCAGGAAGAGATTTATTGTGATAACGGACGAAATAAGGGACGAAATCGACAAAAAAAAAACAGGAAAGTGTTGGTTTTTCTTTTATATAAACTTCGAAAGAAAATTTCTCTTGTATTTCGTTTTTTTTTTGTTAGTGCCAAAAATCTAAGCAGCAGTTTGGTTTGTAGGAGTCGGCACAACCTCCATCGTAATATCACCCCCCATACAGTCCACGGATTAACAGCTACTGTGAGAAAAACTTTAAAACAATTGAAAGAACAGAAACCCCTTGATATAAATGATGCTGCTAAAAAGGCTATTCATTCAAATTTTAAAGGGAAAAACCGAGCAGACATATAATACCGAGAGTTATACCTGTACCGAAAATTGGGGGATTTCTTCCACTTATTCCCGTACTAACAGCATTGTCAGCGCTTGGTGGTTTGACAAGTGGAGGATCCGCTATTGTCAAAGCAATAAATGCTATCAAAAATGGAAAAGAACAATTGGCGGAAGCTAACCGGCATAATAGATCAATTGCAATGGGTAAAGGGTTATATCTCAAACCATATAAAACTGGATATGGTCTCTACAATAGTCCAGCTCCAAAAAACTATTAGATAACCTACCTAAGCGCCCATTAGCAGATCTGAAATCATATAAATATTAAAGATTATTCACAAATTCTACACATGAGCATACAATAGCAGTAGATTAACATACAATGGTTTTAAAGGAAATATACAACTTTTTAAAATCATTCTCGCGCATAATTTCTGATGAGGATAAAACTAAACTCATCAACATACAAACACAACTGGAGTATGTAGACAACCTGAAGAGAATAAGAAATAGACATGGTGAACATTTCGAGGATTGCGAATGGTCGAATGAAAATAGCATATGCGGTTCTGATACCTGCCCGTGTATATTTTATAAATATAGACTATATCAAGCTGAAAATGAAGCTAAGAATATAATTAATTTTTATAATCTTACTAAATGTAAAAACTGTGTTTTCAATAAATTGTAATTTTCGATAAATTCAAACGAAGAAATTATATAACAAATGAAAAAAAAAACTTTACATCTGAAATCTTTGTTTAGTTAATTAATACTCTTTGTTCAGAGTACATCGTCCCGCACTTACGCAACCTACTATTGACTTTTTAAAGAAGAGGAAAAAATGGTTACATCAGCTGAATTGGAAGAACTATTAACAAAACATAGTAATCAGATTGATAAAGAGCATATAGATTTATTTATGAAGCTTATAAATGAATAAAGAATATGTAACATTAGTAAAATAAGTTATCCATTTTTATGTGTTAATAATATTATACAAAGATCTAACTGTGAAAAAATTTACTCAGAATCTTTTGACATTTGCAGATGTCAAACATTCTATACACAATATTTGTTAACACTTAACCTTTTTAATCTGTATAAACGAATGTTTAACTGTTATTATATTCCATAGATATATGTATTGTATTGTACAAAATAAAAAAAATTCTGAAATAAAATATACATACCTAAAAAAAAAACCAAGTTGTTCTAATTAATCACATTATTGTATAATTTTATTTATTTAAAACAGTAAAACTAAAAAAAAAATCTAAATCCTTAAAACAAGTCTATTTATACTCTGGGATTTTGTAAATCAATCAGTAAATTCAATTATGTAAAAACAGATATTCTACTTATGCGTGAAAAAAAAAACGCAGACACAACTATACATTTCTTTCTTATCAATTTAAAAATCCTTCTAATTAAATCATACAAAAAATAGAAAACAACCGCACAACCAACCTACCCTTTCTTATCAGTTTATATTTATATTTCTTCTACCTGTGATCATGTGCAATACGTGCCAAGAATTTATTATTAAAAAAAACGATCATGCACATTACATGTTACACACACTCATTCGGTCCGTCCAATCATTCGTACATACACTTTCATATTACAGTCTATTTATACTCTGGGATGTAGATGAGGAAACGTGCACACTCATTCTGTCCGTCCAATCATTCGTACATACGTATATAAATTTTCACATTACATGTTACAAACCTATCGACCAACTGTCACTACCGACTGTAGCGTAGGCATGCTCCTGACTTTGTATGGAGCAAGTGGTCGAGAAACCCCATAAACACACTACTAATCAGTATGAAGATCTACTTATGTTTACTGAGGTGAGATGGCTAAGTAGAGGAAAATGTCTTGAACGTTTTTTTGAGGAGCGAAAGGAAGTTGTTGAGTTTTTAGAATTAGAACTGACAAATTTTGAGTTTTTAAGAGAAATTAAATCTCAAGCGTTTAACATAGACTTAGCATTTTCAACGGACTTAACAACTCACCTAAATAACCTTAATATTTCCCTTCAAGGCAAAAACAAATCTATTTTTGATTTGGTAGACCTAATCGAAGGCTTTCATAAAAAGATATATATTCTTATATATGATTTAAATATGGATAAAATGTTCCACTTTCCATGCTTAAAAACTATCTTAAATGATGAGTAAAAAGTTGAAAATTTTAATTTTTTTATTTATTTAAGTCATTTTGGCGATTTGAAAACAAATTTTGAAAAAAGATTTAAAGATTTTGACAGCATTAAGCAAATGATAGCCATTTTTTACTCCAATGACATGTAGCATATACAAACAAAAAGCCTGAGCTACAAATGGAGCTATGTGATCTGCAATGCGACTCTGAACTTAAAATTTCTAAGTTAAGTGGCAGTGATTTTTGGAAATTTTTAAAACCAAATAAATACCCTTCACTCTACAAAGAAATTTTAAGATTGTATTACATGTTTGGTAGTGCATACATATGTGAAAGTGCATTTTCAAAATTAAAATTAATTAAAAACAATCGTAGAAGTAGAATGAGGAACGAAAATTTGGAGGCCTTATTAAAAATATCTACAACTGATATAGACATAAATTTGGATAATTTATTGGAAGGATCATGGAAGACTTGAAGGAAATTTCGATAAGTAAGTAACGGGTTTGAAATAAAATTTACATGCACTAACTTTTTTTCATTTCAAATAATTTTTACAAAAAATTGAAATCAATTTTTTTTGCCGTGTACCTATATGGAATAAATTAATGATGTATTTTTGTTTTTTTTTTTCTTTGAATGTATTAGTTTTCACAACAAAAAATATTCAATAAAAATTTGTTTTGCTTTAAATGTATTGGTATTTGTACTTCCATAAGGAACTTTTGGGCACCCCTGTTCTACACAATAAATACGCAACTAGTACTGAAACCGAAAAAGTAGAGCCAATGTCCCTAAAACGTGACTAAGTACCCCTGAGAGCGAAGATGCGTTATTTGTATTATTATGAGTACTTGTACTTTGGAATCTCATTTCATTTAAATATGTTTGCTATGGTATACCGTTAATTTTAGACCCACATACTATATCACTGGCGACCCCAAGCAGGTAAAACTAAACTAGTTTAAAAATGTATTGTTATACTTTAAGTATAAGTCCAGGGGTTCAGAGTCTGTTATTAAAAAAAAGAAAAGCATATCTAGGTGGTTCTAGCTTTTATGATTTTGTTTCTTGGTCAGTTGAAAATATTAACTACAAAAGACATTTTTATTTTAATTAGGTCGGTACTAACACGTACTCTTTGTTTTAGTTAGTGTCATTCTGTGTCATTTATTCTAGGGAAAATTTTTATGTCTCGTAAAAGTGATGGCTTCTACATCTGGCATTAAAAGTAGAAGTAGAGACTATACAGCTCATCAGATAACTGGATGTAAGCTGCCCTTTAATCGACAATTTCTGGCTACTATGTTCTACAATTTGCGTACTGTGAAGTTAAATGTGAGAGACTCTGCCACAACTACTGTTGACGAGGTTTTCGTTTTTTGGACAAAAGCTCGAATTCCTACAAAACAAAAGAAAAATGTGATAGTAAAGCTGGAAAAACTGCACGATGATAGGAGAAAAATGCAAAAGTACAAGGATAGAAAAACGGAATCTTAGTCCTGAACTTGTTGCCCTGGCATTGTTTAACCCGACAGTGCAAAACACTGTAAAGAGACAAATGGCGACAAAAATCTTAACAAATCAAGCAGAAGAAAATGAGAAGCGCTCCAGATATATGCCGAAATTCCTAGAAAAAGGTCCCCCAAGTTACAAGTGAGACTTATCTGTTGTTCAATAGATTAAACATTAACAACGAATTTCTGGAAAAAGATCCTGCAACTTAGCCGCAGAACATCAACTACCAGGAGCGGTAAAGAATGGTAAACAACTTGAAAGTTGTGAACGACATGGCAGAGCGAGAAGTCAAGCTCATCACAGATGCCAACCAATTGCTAACAAAGGACGAGCAACAAAAACAATACAAGTAGTCAGCTGTATCCAGATAGCTCCAAAACCACATTATGTCAGTCCTTATTTATTATACTTGATTTTTTAAATACATAATTGTTTGCATTCCAAACATTGATAATATAGTATGGAAAATGGGTTTTTTCACAATAGGTTCCATCTTCGCTCTTAGGGGTACCTAGTCACGTTTTTAGGGACTTTGGGTTCATTATCTCGAATTCAGTACTATTTACGTATTTTTTTATTCCATATAAAATATTGTAAACAGTATGGCCTTAATTTGGTGTATGACACGGGCAAATAGCTTTAGCCGTTCCAGAGATATGGATCGCCGAAGTCGCCAAACTGCCAAAAAATCGAGATTTTCAAAACTTTGAAGTCCCAGGGGCACGTGTTAACATCTTTCAACATGTTCAAACTTTGGCAATCTTAAAATCTAACAAAATGAAAAAAAATTCGACATCGGTTTTTTAAAACCACCCTAATGAATACATTACAGTTGATTACCGATCTCCTGGATGCTCTTACGCCAGGTCATTTCTTGATTGGTGGCCCTTTACTGTACCCACCGGAATTGCAGATTGTAGACCCTTTACCCTCAATAACAAGCCGATGGCAAAGAGTCAAGGCTCTAAACCAACGTTTATGTCTCCGTTGGAAGGAGGAATATTTGAAGGAGTTACAGAAGAGGAACAAGTGGAAGTGTTTGAGGAAGGACTTAGAGGTCGGTGATATGGTGGTCATCCGCGAAGACAACGTGCCTACCAATGAATGGCGCCTAGGTCGCGTAGTTAATTTGCATTCGGGTAAAGATGATCATGTTAGGGTGGTTGATTTGAAGACGTCACGTGGAACAATTACTCGACCAGTTGTGAAACTGGTAATTCTTCCGACTTTTTCAACTTGAAATATTTGATAATTTCAGCTTATAGTATCATGGTTTCGGCGAAAAAATACAAGCAAGGCGATATTAAGAAGATGGTGTGTCGTGTCTGTTTAAAAAACCACCCGTTGCGATTTTGCGAACGATTCTCAAATTCAGATTATGAGGAGAGAATGAAGTTGGTGACGATCTACAAGTACTGTGCTGGCTGGTTGAGTCACGATCATACCTGGCGGACATGCGTGAGTACTGGCAAATGTAAGCGTTGCGGCGATAAGCATCACACGCTTCTCCACAAGCCGGACAATAGACCTCGCTCGTCTGGTCCGAAGAAGGTCACGAAGTCGAAGAGATGGCAACCGCAATCGTAAATCGCCTGCTCGCACATGTAATAAAGGACCTCGTACGTCCCCAGACATCGTGGAGGACATCGTTCGTCCAATGATCGTGAGAGTCGCAGACCTAGTCCGTCTAAAGCTCTGGTTCCGAGTCGATAGACGAACCGCAAATCTCATCAGCCAAGGGATTCCTCTCGTTCGACAGCTTGTAGAGCTTTACCGTCTACGTAATATACGTTGACGGACAGCGTTCCTTTAAAACCAACTGCTGTGGTAAACATTGTAGCGCATGGACGATATGTCACGGAAAGAGCTGTCATCGACCCTACTGCGGAGCGTACCCTCGTTTCTGAGAAGGTGGTTCGTCGGCTAGATGCGAAAACAATCAGGGTTGGACGCTCAGAGCAGCAGACATATGCGGAGGTGCGAAGCAAGGTGGATGGTCTCACACCGTCAAGGTCGATGGACGGGAGGATAGTGGACGAGTTTCCGGGGCTACAACTGGCAGACCCAACGTTTTTTATAGCAGCCCCAGTTGGAATTTGGTTGGGCTGTGACGTGTACAGCAAAATCATTCGCGATGGTGTATTTGGTGGAACGATGGGCAAACCTTTGGCCCAGTTTTCTATTTTCGGCAACATAATTTCGGGATTGTGTTCCGTATAATACATAGGTATGCAACACATCGCTCTGAACCATGATACGTATTAAGTATAATTTTCATTTATAGTTATAATTTCCTTTATTCCCCTTAATGCAGCTGACGGATACCCATTGAAGTCTGAATCGTGAGCTGATGTAGTTTTAGTTCCATTTCTTTTGTTCATCGGAATTTGGAGAAATAAATTGATTACATTTGAATTAATATAAAAGTTTTCTTTGTTCTTTTCGATTTCCTTTTAATATAGCGTTATAATCTACAGTCAAAACAAAACCGCAGCCAGTGTAAGATGAGATGAGGATTTGTAAACAACTTAATAAATAAAGTACCTGTTGAATTACATCTGCCTGGTTAACAGTTTTGTGGATCTGGTACAAAACTTGAAAAACTTTTAGCAAGAGGAGATAAGGGTATAAATTTATTAGACGCAGCTTGTAGGCAGCATGATATTGCATATTCACAATCAAAAGATATAGACAGAAGACATCAAGCAGATTAAATATTAGCTGAAAAAGCCTGGCAATGGGTTAAATCTAAGGATAGTGATATTAAAGAACGTGCTAACGCATGGTTTGTGACAAACGTTATGAAAGCTAAAGTGAAATTTGGATTAGGTTTGAAGGAGCAGAGACATAAGAAAAGAAAAAATTCAAAAATAATGAGAAAAGGAAAAATGAATAAGTGTAATAAGTGGAATAAGAAATTATTTACAGCAACTGTTTATGTCCGGAGATCGAAAAATCCCTTCCCTGGCGATCAACCAGAAGAGACCTAACGTCCAATAGAGGGCGCCACATTAATTTAAGCTTTCTTGTATTTTTTCTTTATACACCATAATGTAATGTAATTGGAGCTTTTGGGACTTTCTAACATTTCCTTGTAACTTAAACTAACTTAGGCCTTTGAGTTATAAAATCCTTTCTAAAAGATTCATTCGTTTTGTTAACTTGCATAAGTAAAGAAGTAAAGCAATTATAATATAAAAGAAATTTCAGCATAATTGTATGAAATTTATATAAATTATATTGTGAAATAAAAAAGAAGTGAAATTATACAAAAAAAAGAAATATTACGAGAAAAAAAATATATTTGAAATTAAAATAAAAGTCCAAATACATATTGAAAATGGTGTTGTGATTCAGTTACGTTTGGAATCTGAAGTGAGTGGATACTAAAACAGCAGGAAGAGATTTATTGTGATAACGGACAAAATAAGGGACGAAATCGACAAAAAAAAAACAGGAAAGTGTTGGTTTTTCTTTTATATAAACTTCGAAAGAAAATTTCTCTTGTATTTCGTTTTTTTTTTGTTAGTGCCAAAAATCTAAGCAGCAGTTTGGTTTGTAGGAGTCGGCACAACCTCCATCGTAATATCACCCCCCATACAGTCCACGGATTAACAGCTACTGTGAGAAAAACTTTAAAACAATTGAAAGAACAGAAACCCCTTGATATAAATGATGCTGCTAAAATAGCTCAAAAGGCTATTCATTCAAATTTTAAAGGGAAAAAGCGAGCAGACATATAATACCGAGAGTTATACCTGTACCGAAAATTGGGGGATTTCTTCCACTTATTCCCGTACTAACAGCATTGTCAGCGCTTGGTGGTTTGACAAGTGGAGGATCCGCTATTGTCAAAGCAATAAATGCTATCAAAAATGGAAAAGAACAATTGGCGGAAGCTAACCGTCATAATAGATCAATTGCAATGGGTAAAGGGTTATATCTCAAACCATATAAAACTGGATATGGTCTCTACAATAGTCCAGCTCCAAAAAACTATTAGATAACCTACCTAAGCGCCCATTAGCAGATCTGAAATCATATAAATATTAAAGATTATTCACAAATTCTACACATGAGCATACAATAGCAGTAGATTAACATACAATGGTTTTAAAGGAAATATACAACTTTTTAAAATCATTCTCGCGCATAATTTCTGATGAGGATAAAACTAAACTCATCAACATACAAACACAACTGGAGTATGTAGACAACCTGAAGAGAATAAGAAATAGACATGGTGAACATTTCGAGGATTGCGAATGGTCGAATGAAAATAGCATATGCGGTTCTGATACCTGCCCGTGTATATTTTATAAATATAGACTATATCAAGCTGAAAATGAAGCTAAGAATATAATTAATTTTTATAATCTTACTAAATGTAAAAACTGTGTTTTCAATAAATTGTAATTTTCGATAAATTCAAACGAAGAAATTATATAACAAATGAAAAAAAAAACTTTACATCTGAAATCTTTGTTTAGTTAATTAATACTCTTTGTTCAGAGTACATCGTCCCGCACTTACGCAACCTACTATTGACTTTTTAAAGAAGAGGAAAAAATGGTTACATCAGCTGAATTGGAAGAACTATTAACAAAACATAGTAATCAGATTGATAAAGAGCATATAGATTTATTTATGAAGCTTATAAATGAATAAAGAATATGTAACATTAGTAAAATAAGTTATCCATTTTTATGTGTTAATAATATTATACAAAGATCTAACTGTGAAAAAATTTACTCAGAATCTTTTGACATTTGCAGATGTCAAACATTCTATACACAATATTTGTTAACACTTAACCTTTTTAATCTGTATAAACGAATGTTTAACTGTTATTATATTCAATAGATATATGTATTGTATTGTACAAAATAAAAAAATTCTGAAATAAAATATACATACCTAAAAAAAGAACTAAGTGGTTCTAATTAATCACATTATTGTATAATTTTATTTATTTAAAACAGTAAAACTAAAAAAAATCTAAATCCTTAAAACAAGTCTATTTATACTCTGGGATTTTGTAAATCAATCAGTAAATTCAATTATGTAAAAACAGATATTCTACTTATGCGTGAAAAAAAAAAACGCAGACACAACTATACATTTCTTTCTTATCAATTTAAAAATCCTTCTAATTAAATCATACAAAAAATAGAAAACAACCGCACAACCAACCTACCCTTTCTTATCAGTTTATATTTATATTTCTTCTACCTGTGATCATGTGCAATACGTACCAAGAATTTATTATTAAAAAAAACGATCATGCACATTACATGTTCCACACACTCATTCGGTCCGTCCAATCATTCGTACATACACTTTCATATTACAGTCTATTTATACTCTGGGATGTAGATGAGGAAACGTGCACACTCATTCTGTCCGTCCAATCATTCGTACATACGTATATAAATTTCACATTACATGTTACAAACATATCGACCAACCGTCACTACCGACTGTAGCGTAGGCATGCTCCTGAATTTGTATGGAGCAAGTGGTCGAGAAACCCCATAAACACACTACTAATCAGTATGAAGATCTACTTATGTTTACTGAGGTGAGATGGCTAAGTAGAGGAAAATGTCTTGAACGTTTTTTTGAGGAGCGAAAGGAAGTTGTTGAGTTTTTAGAATTAGAACTGACAAATTTTGAGTTTTTAAGAGAAATTAAATCTCAAGCGTTTAACATAGACTTAGCATTTTCAACGGACTTAACAACTCACCTAAATAACCTTAATATTTCCCTTCAAGGCAAAAACAAATCTATTTTTGATTTGGTAGACCTAATCGAAGGCTTTCATAAAAAGATATATATTCTTATATATGATTTAAATATGGATAAAATGTTCCACTTTCCATGCTTAAAAACTATCTTAAATGATGAGTAAAAAGTTGAAAATTTTAATTTTTTTATTTATTTAAGTCATTTTGGCGATTTGAAAACAAATTTTGAAAAAAGATTTAAAGATTTTGACAGCATTAAGCAAATGATAGCCATTTTTTACTCCAATGACATGTAGCATATACAAACAAAAGCCTGAGCTACAAATGGAGCTATGTGATCTGCAATGCGACTCTGAACTTAAAATTTCTAAGTTAAGTGGCAGTGATTTTTGGAAATTTTTAAAACCAAATAAATACCCTTCACTCCACAAAGATATTTTAAGATTGTATTACATGTTTGGTAGTGCATACATATGTGAAAGTGCATTTTCAAAATTAAAATTAATTAAAAACAATCGTAGAAGTAGAATGAGGAACGAAAATTTGGAGGCCTTATTAAAAATATCTACAACTGATATAGACATAAATTTGGATAATTTATTGGAAGGATCATGGAAGACTTGAAGGAAATTTCGATAAGTAAGTAACGGGTTTGAAATAAAATTTACATGCACTAACTTTTTTTCATTTCAAATAATTTTTACAAAAAATTGAAATCAATTTTTTTTGCCGTGTACCTATATGGAATAAATTAATGATGTATTTTTGTTTTTTTTTTCTTTGAATGTATTAGTTTTCACAACAAAAAATATTCAATAAAAATTTGTTTTGCTTTAAATGTATTGGTATTTGTACTTCCATAAGGAACTTTTGGGCACCCCTGTTCTACACAATAAATACGCAACTAGTACTGAAACCGAAAAAGTAGAGCCAATGTCCCTAAAACGTGACTAAGTACCCCTGAGAGCGAAGATGCGTTATTTGTATTATTATGAGTACTTGTACTTTGGAATCTCATTTCATTTAAATATGTTTGCTATGGTATACCGTTAATTTTAGACCCACATACTATATCACTGGCGACCCCAAGCAGGTAAAACTAAACTAGTTTAAAAATGTATTGTTATACTTTAAGTATAAGTCCAGGGGTTCAGAGTCTGTTATTAAAAAAAAGAAAAGCATATCTAGGTGGTTCTAGCTTTTATGATTTTGTTTCTTGGTCAGTTGAAAATATTAACTACAAAAGACATTTTTATTTTAATTAGGTCGGTACTAACACGTACTCTTTGTTTTAGTTAGTGTCATTCTGTGTCATTTATTCTAGGGAAAATTTTTATGTCTCGTAAAAGTGATGGCTTCTACATCTGGCATTAAAAGTAGAAGTAGAGACTATACAGCTCATCAGATAACTGGATGTAAGCTGCCCTTTAATCGACAATTTCTGGCTACTATGTTCTACAATTTGCGTACTGTGAAGTTAAATGTGAGAGACTCTGCCACAACTACTGTTGACGAGGTTTTCGTTTTTTGGACAAAAGCTCGAATTCCTACAAAACAAAAGAAAAATGTGATAGTAAAGCTGGAAAAACTGCACGATGATAGGAGAAAAATGCAAAAGTACAAGGATAGAAAAACGGAATCTTAGTCCTGAACTTGTTGCCCTGGCATTGTTTAACCCGACAGTGCAAAACACCGTAAAGAGCCAAATGGCGACAAAAATCTTAACAAATCAAGCAGAAGAAAATGAGAAGCGCTCCAGATATATGCCGAAATTCCTAGAAAAAGGTCCCCCAAGTTACAAGTGAGACTTATCTGTTGTTCAATAGATTAAACATTAACAACGAATTTCTGGAAAAAGATCCTGCAACTTAGCCGCAGAACATCAACTACCAGGAGCGGCAAAGAATGGTAAACAACTTGAAAGTTGTGAACGACATGGCAGAGCGAGAAGTCAAGCTCATCACAGATGCCAACCAATTGCTAACAAAGGACGAGCAACAAAAACAATACAAGTAGTCAGCTGTATCCAGATAGCTCCAAAACCACATTATGTCAGTCCTTATTTATTATACTTGATTTTTTAAATACATAATTGTTTGCATTCCAAACATTGATAATATAGGATGGAAAATGGGTTTTTTCACAACAGGTTCCATCTTCGCTCTTAGTACCTAGTCACGTTTTTAGGGACTTTGGGTTCATTATCTCGAATTCAGTACTATTTACGTATTTTTTTTATTCCATATAAAATATTGTAAACAGTATGGCCTTAATTTGGTGTATGACACGGGCAAATAGCTTTAGCCGTTCCAGAGATATGGATCGCCGAAGTCGCCAAACTGCCAAAAAATCGAGATTTTCAAAACTTTGAAGTCCCAGGGGCACGTGTTAACATCTTTCAACATGTTCAAACTTTGGCAATCTTAAAATCTAACAAAATGAAAAAAAAAATTCGACATCGGTTTTTTAAAACCACCCTAATGAATACATTACAGTTGATTACCGATCTCCGAGCAACGAACAACCCAACAAGACCCACGCGTATGCACAAAGTATTGATCGTGAATATCAAGTGAAATTATATAAAACATATATATGTACACATCAATTTATAAACGAATATTTAAAATTGTGAACTAAGTTGTATTGACTTAATTAAAAGACTTGAATTTTCGATAAATCGGAATAATAAACTAAAAATTGTAAAGTAATATAAAAATGTGAGGAAGTAAATAGTGTAAATTAAAATAAATATTGTTATAAAATATAAATAAAATACGCTTAATAATGTTTAAAATAAAAAACATTAACAAATATTATTTACACATATACACAATTAATACCAAAAGGTTTGTGCTTATGCACAAATGTGGCTGTTGTCACAAAAAATAGAAACAAAAAAGTGTGACCAACACACTACAATTTGATGTATGACACGGGCAAATAGCTTTAGCCGTTCCAGAGATATGGATCGCCGAAGTCGCCAAACTGCCAAAAATCGAGATTTTCAAAACTTTGAAGTCCCAGGGGCACGTGTTAACATCTTTCAACATGTTCAAACTTTGGCAATCTTAAAATCTAACAAAATGAAAAAAAAAATCGACATCGGTTTTTTAAAACCACCCTAATGAATACATTACAGTTGATTACCGATCTCCGAGCAACGAACAACCCAACAAGACCCACGCGTATGCACAAAGTATTGATCGTGAATATCAAGTGAAATTATATAAAACATATATATGTACACATCAATTTATAAACGAATATTTAAAATTGTGAACTAAGTTGTATTGACTTAATTAAAAGACTTGAATTTTCGATAAATCGGAATAATAAACTAAAAATTGTAAAGTAATATAAAAATGTGAGAAAGTAAATAGTGTAAATTAAAATAAATATTGTTATAAAATATAAATAAAATACGCTTAATAATGTTTAAAATAAAAAACATTAACAAATATTATTTACACATATACACAATTAATACCAAAAGGTTTGTGCTTATGCACAAATGTGGCTGTTGTCACAAAAAATAGAAACAAAAAAGTGTGACCAACACACTACAATTTGATGTATGACACGGGCAAATAGCTTTAGCCGTTCCAGAGATATGGATCGCCGAAGTCGCAAAACTGCCAACAAAAATCGAGATTTTCAAAACTTTGAGGCCTCAATGGCACGGGCTAACATCTTCCAATTGTGCTCAAACTTTGGCAATCCTAAAATCTGACAGAAAGAAACAATTCCCCCAAAAAAATTTTGAAATTTTTTTTACCCTATGAGATAAAACCAACCTAGTATTCATGTATGTATTCACCCATATATAGAATTAAAATAAACAAAATAACTAGAAACATAATTACAAAGTGACTTCACAAAAATAAAACCGTAATATGCAGAGTATGCAATTTCAAGTAGCTTTTGTTGATTAATATGGGTCGCTAGAAATGCATTACAAATGAATTTGATATTACTATTGACATAATTGTGAGTCACGAAACTATTGACAAATAATAGATTAGGGCAAAAGAAAATCAGAAAACATAGATTAAGTAGGGGAAATAGTTTAAGATTATTATAAGAAACATAGAATAAGAACAGATATTTGAAATAAAAATCAGAATCAATTCAGAACTGAACCTGTTTTTATTCTCAAAAAACTTCGGCAATTAACTTTGCCATGAGATAGAGCCGCCTGCTACTCTAGGCTCTTAAATAACAAGCAAACATATTACATGGCGGTCCTGTCCTGCTATTTGATCAAACCTTCATTATCAAGACATAAGAAGTGCGCGGACAAAACGATAAAAAAATAAAAGAAATCTTTTTCGTTCCGTGGATACTGCTATTATATTAGATCAAATTGTAACCTTTATACTAACCAGCATGCCAGATCCTTCAGAGGATCTCGAGCAAACCAAAAGGAAATTGATAAGTTGTTTGAAAAGTGGGAGTAACTACTGAACGAGTACGTAGCTAAGCCGATAGACCCAACCCCAGAACCTCCGAAATACTGTCCTACCAAGAAGAAAAATCCAATTCAAGAATATTAAATCGCTTGAGGAAGACCAAGACGCCTGAGGAAATAAAACCAAAAGAAGAAACCAAAGCCCCAAAAAAAGAGGTGGGAAATAGGTAAGGAAGAGGAAACTGATTGCAGAAGCGTGAAGTCTGCAATTCTAAAGGAGATATTCAGAATTAGAAATAAAGAAGACATAAAAAAGGGGAATAAAATATACAATATATAAATTTTTGTTTATAAAAATGGTTGGATAGTTTTCGAAGGAAGCCATTATTACAAATAATAATAACAGTAGTGTGCTAACCATTACAAGTGACCACATGCAGCAGATAATTTTAATTCTTTTAGGGAAAATAAATTACTATTACAAAGAGTATATGAGAAAAAAAGGCAGTTGAATTTAATGCAAGTTTAACAAATATATAATTAACGGATAAGTTAGTAGGGATTTATAATAATTTAAAGAAAAGTCCAAACAGAAGTTACACACTAACTTATGTAAATAATACTATAAAAGTAATTGAAGATTTAAAAAATTTTGCAATAAAGCACGAGGGCTACTCCCTAGAACAGATGGTATTCTAGGCAGAGATTTTTTACTAAATATTTGGCAAAAATAGATTATGAGACATACACATTAGCTATCATAATAAATGAAACTGAATATGTTCTACCAATGAGAGCAAATATCAATAAGTTCACAATACCCCGAGAAATGAAATGATACAAGCAGTAAACTTACATATTGAAGAAGAAAGCGTAGTATGCGCAAAACAAATCGGTAGCAATATTTTTTATTGGTAATACAATAATTCCAAAACATAGGACAAAACACATTAGAATCTTAAACACTTAGATGAAGAGGTTACAATATCACAATTAGATTTACAAATCAAACGCTTATCACATTACAACATTCTATATAATAAAAAAGAAATTACAAAGTATAGATACAGTCGACATTAACGCAAGACAAACCATAGAGAAAATATGTAAAGAATTCCAAGATATTTTTCATTTAGAAGGAGATCATTTAACAGCAAATAATTTCTATCAACAAAAACAATAAACTGTAGACAATACCCTAGTTTACACACGAAATTATAGATTACCACAGTCACAGTAGGAAAAAATAACAAATTAATAGACGAATATTTGGTTGAACCATCTGTTAGTCCTTATAATTCTGCTTTGCTTTTGGTCCCGAAGAAAAGTAACAACGACGAAAAGAAATGGAGACTAGTTTTCGATTATCGTCAATTAAATAAAAAATTAGTCAACGACAAATTCCCATTACCTCAACTAGGCGATGTATTACACAAAATAGGAAGTGCAAAATATTTTTCAACGTTAGACGATATAATTGTTTTCGAATGTTCTTTACAACATCATAATGATAATTTAAGAAAAGTTTTTCGAAGACTAAAAACCCTCAACCTTAAATTAAATCCAAATAAATGTAATTTTTTGAAACCAGAAGTAGTTCATTCAGGACATCGTATTACAGATAAAGGAATAATGACAGACCCGAATAAATGTAAAGCACTTGAAACATATCCAATTCCGAAGAATGCAGATGATACAAGAAGATTTTTAGCTTTCTGTAATTACTATAGACGTTTTGTTAAAAATTTGGCTCAGATTACTAAACCTGTCAATGAATTATTAAAGAAAAATCAAAAATTTATCTGGTTAGAAAAGTGTCAAAAATCATTTGAAATGTTAAAATCCATAGTTTCAAACCCACCAATATTACAATATCCAGACTTTAAAAAATAATTTATTTTTACTACTGATGTATCAGATTACGCCTTGGGAGCAGTACTCTCACAAGTTGAAATAAATACTGATTTACCAATCTGATATGCAAGCCGTTCTCTTAATAAACATGAAATTAATAGAAAAATAACACTTAGCCATTCATTGGGCAATTACTCATTTTAGACCATAATTATACGGTAGGAAGTTCAAAGTAGTTACTGATCACAGACCACTAGTATCGTTATTCACCCAAAAAAAACCCCTTCATCAAGACTAACTAGAATTCGATTAGATCTCATGGATTACGATTTCGAGATCATATACAAACAAGTCAAAATAAATACTAATACCGATGCATTATCCAGAATCAAAATAGATTCCAATCACTTATTTATGTTGAATAGTATTTCGTTTTCACAAATTAAAGGCTGAGATAAAATTTTGTTATAAACAAAGTTAATAAAAGGATGCCAAAGATTGAAATTTTTGGTAATCGCGTAATAGTATCTGGTAATGAAAATGCATACTCGAATTTCAGTTTTGCAGAAGTTAACTAAAGTCTGGATGTTATAATACTCAAATATGTACATGAAGAAAAATTAATTAAAATATATAATAGCATGCAAAATGGAGATAAATGTAAGCAGAAACCTATAGAAATTATATTATTTCAACAACCAGAAAGGATACTGTAAAAGTGTAGACAGGAAGAAATTATAAAAGAATATCGTGAAACTCCATATGGCGGTCACGCGGAAATAAAGATTTTATCAGTCATTGTGAAAGTTGTAAGCAGAATAAAATTATTAAACATACTAAGGCACCAATGCAAATTACTAACACACCTACAAAACCATTTCAATTTATACAATTAGACACTGTAGGTCCTTTAAGAGTACCAAACGGATACAGATATATTTTAACGGCACAATGCGAGCTAAAAAAATACATTGACGCATTCCCAATAGAAACTAAAGAAGCATCTGAAATTGGAAAAATATTAGTAGAACAATTTATATTAAAATATGAATGTTTTGACACGGCGAAAACAGATAGAGAACTGAATTTGTAAACAAACTTTTTAATATAATATGTACTCTTATGAAAATTAAACATGTAACTTCCACAGCATACCACAATGAAACATTAGGTAGGATTGAAAGAAATCATAAAGTATTAAATGAATATATGCGTTCTTTCTCGGAACAATACAATTGGGATGAACCACACACATCCACAGGTTTTTCTCCATTTGAACTCGTATATGGAAGATTAGCGTCAATGCCAACCGAACCTATGTCAAATGAAACATTTTATAATTATGAAGATTATGTTACAGAATTAAAAATAAAATTAAAACATACCCATGAGATGGCAAACAAAAATTATTCCGAAACAAAATAAAACAAAAACATATTAAAGATAAGAATACTAATGATATTCAAATAAAATTAGTATATAAAGTATTTTTAATTTATTTTATGTGAACATGGAGATTTTAATATTCTATCAGTAAGGGATGAAATTGAAAGTTTTTCGGCAAAATATCTTCTGGCTGTTGCACTACTTTCCATTTTAGAAAATAATTGTCTTATTTTGTAGATATGTAAATAAATTGTAAAATTATTATTAACTATCTGGCATGTTCTGATAATGACTCTTTGTGAAAGTGATTTGAAAACACAATGCATAAATTATATGTGCTGTTCTTCTTTACAACAACTATACAATGTAGTTTGAGGTACAATTTTATGTGTTGTTATGCTAAGCAAAGTAAATATTACCAACACGTATGCAAATTTGATCAGTTAAATTTGAGGCGTCGGCATTTCAATATGTTTTTAATATTAAAAAAAAATAATTTTTGTTCATTTTCATTCGATATTTTTATCGAAACACTAGGTAACTTTCGGCACATAAATCGCGTCATCAATTCTAAACAAAAAATCAGCTGTTTTCTTATGTTTTCAAAAGGTGAAATCACCTCGAAGAGCAAAATGTGTTGTGGTTTTCAGAGAAGCCCTAAATTGAAATTGTGATTTTAAAATAACAAGTATATTAGGACAGAGAGGCAAAGCAAAAAATAAATGGACTGGCTATACTACGAAGACTCAGCTAGCTATACTGACAATTCTATCTCTGGCAGAGTATCCTGTCTGAGAAAGTAAACCGCCAGTGACCGGTTTAAGATGTTATGTGAACCGTGCTAGGGAACAATTGTACTGCTAGACCCCTGTTGATAATTATGAAAATCAGTCCGAATTTAAGAGTTGATACGCCTTGATATATGGTGTCTACCATTGTCGACCATTCGGTCTGAAAGAAACGCATATGGGAGAAGGTAAAATTAAAAATAAAATAAATTGATTAAAGCATGGAGCGTGAACTCTGTGACGAAAATCCAAGAGACACAACTTTTAATATTGGAAGCAAACCAGCAATTCTAAAGATAGAGCTGATCAACTAAAGAAGACGGGTGCATAAGCACCAATGGAAAAATCACCAAAAAGACAGTTGTAGTTTTGCCTCCAGTAGCATCGTCGTCAACCTCAAAAGAGGATGAGAAATGAAAACTAGTGCTGGATTGCAGTAATTGCGAGAGAAAGCGGTACATATAAGGTGAAGTTTAAGACGATCCTTATGAACAATCGCACAAGAAGACTCTCGAGTGGCGGCCGCCGATAACGTACTAGAATATGGTTACTTAGGATAACTTTCCTTATCCTACAACTCGAGCTATGCGTTGTGGAAGGTGTGATCTATTCTCAAACCTTGTACGTGTTCTATGCCTAAACGATAAAAGTCAGATGGTACAAGCTCTCAAGGAATCCAAGGATCTGCCTAATATTAATCAAATCAGGTCCTTCAGAGCTGTCGCCAACAGCGGCTTGATTTGTGGAACTGTAGATCAGAATGATGCTGAGAGAGCCTTCACGCCAGTCAATTGAAAAGTGGTCGAATTGGCACTTCTTCGTTACTTTGAAAAAATCATCTATGCTATTCATCTTTAGAACCCATTATTATGGTTTTAATTTTTATTTCATTTATAAATTGTGAACATAATATAAGTTCTCGTACTATAATTATAAGACCATTGGTCTTGTTGTATAGGAAATCCAATAAATGAAATAAGGACAATCCTAGTCTACCCCACATGCCCACACCGAGGAGTTGCAACAGGACCAGGTTAAATTAACGGTTTGTTATTACAAACGCCCATGTGATTCCTACAAGCTCACCTTTCACAATGGTGAAATTATGGACAAGAACATATGGTCGAGTCATCCCCAAACATCAAATCTCCTATAGACCCATGTCTTGCGTCATGCTATCGGCATATATCGCAGGTCCTGATGAGACTATGGACCTCATCAAGAACTTAATAAAAGCTTCCGGAAGGCGGTCATCAGTTCTTAATGAGTAATCGCTTCCCCATCTCAAAACTCGCAGGATAACAAAGTTAGACCCACCCTAGATATGGTGGATGTGGAGGTCCGTCCCGCTTCATTAAAGGCACCTATGTTCGAAGACACGGCGTCAAACTTCTTCGGACTTCCATTAGGGGCTTGGGTCGCCTAGATGAATGTCTTCTGTGCGATGAAGAGATGGACACCATGGTCCTTGCAGCTAAAGCTACTTCGGCTGCGCTTCTTCGCGCACTTAAGGGGACACTATCTCTCTTGTCTACAATGATCGGGTTTGCGAACTCAATTCAAAGTGGTACATGTTGATTGTTCCCTCTGAGGTAGGTAAGAAGAGAACTTATATCCTTGTCAAGAATGATATTAATCATTTTTTTCTTAATAATTTTAGCAATGCTGACAACTCTATCCACCGTATAACCAGGCCGTTGTGCATTTATTCCTGCTGCACGCCGCACGAGAATTTCTCTCCACTTAATGCTGTTTGAGACGCTAAATGGTGGAAGCCAAAGAGTTGGCCACATATTGATTGGTGCCGATGTCAATGCTCTTCACCTTATATGGGGCAGCTTGGAGACTAATGAAAGAGGTAAGTCAATTTTTGAATTTCTTAACGAATTTAAATTGTCGATCTTGAATATAGGTGACGAAATCACGTTCTTGAATTCTGTAGTTCAAGTCATTCGTTTTCAAAACGTCAAACAATTCGTTGCTCATATAATGAACGATTTGTTATTACTTTTTCCTCTTTGATGTACTCCCATAGCACTTTCATTTATAAGATTATTATCTTGTTGTGCTATGATTAATAATAAATAAATAAATAAAATATTAAATATTAAATGAGTCTGGACTTCGAGATATGGTTCAACCACTTTCCAGAGCGTGCCAGTAGTGCTCAACACGCCTACACTAAACGTATGTCCCCTAAGGCTGTAATCTCTTGTGGAGAACATTGAGAAAGCTTTGGCATACATACAAACTATTCAGGCCGAATAGAAGATATTGCAGAATCTTCCGACACCTATGGCCCAGGTTGGACTGTTCTAGAACGAAATGGGTCCTGAAACTTGGGTAAAAATTTGTTAGGTTTTTTGAAAGGGCATTCTGAATTGAGTGCAAGGACTAGTATATCTAGTAATCATGGGACGGATTTCTTCAATGGCCTTATAGAGTTGTCTTCCGCTACTATTTCTAACGTAGAGAGTTACATATCGCTGTCTGTCTTTTTCGCACATTCTATTTTTCTTATTGTATTGCGTGTCTCTTTTCGTTTGGCCCAAATTTCTGAAGGTAATCACAAATAGACATTTCTGGTCTTCGAGTGGAGGTGTTTATCATGACCTTCCAAATATAACCTAATTTGCTATTTCCGGCTTTCAAAGCTTCAATAAAAATACAAAAAGTACTATGTTGCATCCCCCAGCTGGGTAACAATCTTGCCGCGATGTGGGGGCTTAAGTGTACATAGATTCACTATGGGACCCAGAGTTAGTTGGAGTGCATGACTAAAGGCTACCCTAATATCGTGGGAAGACTGTTTCGGATTGATGTCATGTTTAATCTTTACGAATCGTTGGACCACGTATATTGCCATACCCTTTTCTGTTTTCCACGGACTATCTTACCCTCACTTCTCTGAACTGACTGCTCCGAGCTGGTGGTTGCAGCTTTCTGGACCAAGTTTCGTATACACGGTAGCACCGGGGTGAAACCCGCTGTGTGATTGGCCCCAGGCTAGGGCTGCAACCGCCCCCGTCCCGTTAAAACCGTTTCTTGTCCGTCGCCGTTAAGTTGGTGGTGTAGGTTCGGTTGAGAGGTCTCCCGATTAGTACACGGTCTGGCTCTGAGCACATGTTCACATAAGGGCTGGTGCCAACACCTGCGTGCCCTCCCTGCTTTCAAAGATAACCACGGGACCGTTTATGGGTAACTTCACATTGCGGGCAAGGATAGAGGCTTTGAGTGGAGACCCTTTTAGACATGAACAGTAACAACAACAAACAACAACATACAAACGAACGAACGCACAGAAACCCAGGACTTCTACTCTTGCCGGTGGACGCACAACACTGTCCAGGCATGCTCCTGCTAAAAAGCAGTTACTCCCGCCAGAGGTGTTAAAGTCCCTACGACTTTGGCAACACCCCGCCTAGCACACAAGGACCGGTAGCAAAGCTGGTCTCTAGTTTCGCCACATCCTCCGCCTTGGTCGCCGTACCTTCGCCCGAAGCGCCATCTACCTCCAAATCTGCCGTGAATGCGCCCATACACTCTTCGGATGCCGCCTAGACACAAGTCTAGCGCGCAGGCCCTCGACACCGATCCAACTTCTGGTGTCAAAAACACCCTGAGTGCAAGCACCATGGCGTACAGAACCCGCAGATCGGCTATGAGCATAATTGCACGAATAGACTCTGTCGACCCACCTCTTCTATCGGAAGATGACAAGGGCCGTTTGGAGTGGTCTAAGGACCACCAACATGATCGACCTCCCGTTTCTCCAGTCACGTCAGAGACGGCCCTCAAGAGGCAACAATCAGCCGAGCTTAACGCTCCCATCCAGCCACCCAAGCGCACCAAGGTAGCCAGCCCCAAAATACCCCCTACCAGGACTCACACATCCACGCAGTCCACCCAGCCCAGACGCCCTGAACCCAGTAGGACCTCCAGACATCTCATCGAGTTGATAAAGGAAGTCCTTACGTGGTCGGTCATTGATCGGGGTCACCCCGACGGATCCATCGCCCCCACCAGGTGGAGGCTGGTGGGAGGCGCCCTCTTCGATGTTTTTCTCGAGGTCGTGGACAACGATCCCGGCCCCTCACCCATCTGTCACGATGCAGGGTGGTTTCAGGGACATATTAAACTGATAGCCTGCTCCGACCTCCATTTAATGGAGCTCTACAAAGCGGCAGTCAGCAAGATCGTTGAAATTTGGTCGGGAGCCAGCCTTGATGCCGTCTCTCCGGACCAAATTCCCTATCGCCTCCGATCGAGAGCGAGAGTTCCCACCGGACCATCGGACCCGGAAGCCATCTTGAGGATCCTCAAGGCCAGCAACAAAGACCTTCCTACCGATAATTGGAGGGTGGCCAAAGTTGCCACCGCGAGGCGGTGGTCATCCTAAACGAGGAATTTTTCAACGCCCGTAAGTGCGTGATAAACTATGGCTTCGGCTCAATCGAGCTCAGGGTCTACAAATCTGACTCTCGAGCAGTCTTGCAACTACCGTCAGACCCCATCCATCCCATTGGACTCCGTTCAATCGGACCATGATTCACCGGACCCCACCCCTTCTGACCCTATTTCGGAGCCCCACGGATCAGACCCAATTGTTGAGGATGTCGAATGTAGGAGTGTATGCAGCCACTCTTCGACGCGAAGCTCCTCGACTGGAAAATTGTCCAACTCGGAACTGGTTGGAGAATTTTTCGACAATATTGAGATTGACTCAGGTGTAACCTCTCCGTTATCAGACGAAGAGGATGCCGTTGTGACAATGGTGGATTCTCATACCGATGCTGAGAGTCACACAAATTAATCTCCAACACTCAAAAACTGCTTCCGCCGCTCTACTCCTCCGCTTAGCAGTGAATGACTTAGAGCTCGTACTAGTCCAAGAACCTTGGGTAGTAGATGGCAGGGTTTGTGGACTTAATGCTAGAGGCTATCGCACTAGCGGCTATCGCACTAGCGGCTATCGCACTTGTATAATGGTGAAAACTATGGTCATCGAGTTAAACTCGAGGGCCATCTGCATCTCAGCAACATATCTTGCGCCCGATTATGGGCTCTCTCCCCCCAGGAACCCATTGACCGACTGGTAGCAGATGCGCAACTAGGTGGGATTCCGGTAATTATCGGAACCGACGCAAACTCCCACCATATGTCGAATATCAACGATCGTGGTGAGTGCCTACTTGATTTCATTATTAGTAATAAGTTAGTTATAGCCAATCGGGGTAATGAACCAACCTTCCTTATATCGAACAGAAAGGAAGTATTGAACATCACTTTGATTGGATCTCATTTCTCTGACTATATGAGGGATTGGTATGTATCTGGGGAATGCTCTTTTTCGGACCACAGATACATCACCTTTAACATTACACGGTAGAGTCTTCACATATGGAGACCCTTTTAATCAACAGAAGAAAGACCAATTGGACCACTTTTAAGGAGATGTTGCGTAACTGCCTTCCCGCAACCCCTCCGACCATTGCCACCCGTTTTGATATGGATAGGGCTACGGACACACTGACAACGGCATTTAAGTCGGCGGCCATATCTTCCGTCAATCCCTCTGTCCATAGAGGCAAGCCCAAACCACCCTGGTGGAACCAGGAGGTCGAGGATCTGTGTAAATCCAGTGGCAAACTATTTAATAGGGCAAAGGCCACCGGTGAATGGGCACTTTAAAAAGCCAAAAAGAGGGAACTTAAGTACGCTGTAAGCCGGGCGAAGAGGGCTTCGTGGAGGAACTACTGCGCGAGAGTAGAAACCTCTGCCGATACAAGCCGTCTGCGCAAAATTCTAAGTTCCACACATAAGTCTCTCGAATGCATCCAACGGCCTAACGGCAGCTGGACTGAGACTAGTTGAGAGATGCTTGAACTTCTCCTCGACACTCATTTTCCTGGGAGTGCCACCCTTGGAGGTCAAGCTCTCTATCAGATTACGGTACCGCCTTCTGGGGACCACTCTCCCCTAACTCCTAACCCAGACCAAGTACAGTGGGCTATTAGATCCTTTGAACCATTCAAGTCCCCAGGACCGGATGGTATTATTCCAGGTGACATCCAGCATGGGGAGGAAATTATTCTCCCCTGGCTGCTTGACATCTATGTTGCTAGTCTTAGGCTCCTTTATATCCCATGGAGCTGGAGAATATCTAGGGTTATCTTCATTCCCAAGGCCTGGAAACCGTCCCACACTAAGGCGAATGACTATAGACCTTTGTTCCTTTCTTCTGAAGATACAGGAAAGAGTCCTTGATGTTCATATTAGGGCCTCGATTGATCCATTACTTCGATACTCATCCCAACATGCCTACACGAGGGGTAAATCAGTAGTGACTGCACTGCACTGCCTTATCTCTCGAGTGGAAAAGTCCTTGCACGTTAAAGAATACACTCTGGACATTTTCCTGCATATTGAGGGTGCATTCAACAACGTTAACCCGGACGCTATAGTTAGGGCTCTTAATTCGATCAACCTGGATCAGAATCTGGTCAGGTTTATTGAACTCCTCCTCAAATCGAGAATAATAACCTCCACAGTGGGGGCTTCACAGTGTCAGAGAATTGTCTGTAGGGGTACACTACAAGGCGGTGTTCTATCTCCACTTTTGTTGCATCTCACAGTCAACTCACTCCTGAAAAGACTTGAATCCTCTGGTAATAACGCCATAGCCTACGCTGACGATTTGTCCACAGACGCTGTCTGATAAGCTAAACTTGGCGCTGTCAATTGTACTGGACTGGTGTGGGGTTTTTAGTCTATCCGTTAATCCCTCCAAGACAGACACAATTCTTTTCACTAGGAGATACAAAATCCCGACCTTCACCCTTCCTAGTATAGACGGGACCTGACTCACGCCGAGTCCCGAGGTTAAGTATCTGGGCCTGGTCCTCGATCACAAACTCAAATGGAGGGCGAATCTGGCAGCTAGGGCGCGGAAGGCGGCCTGTGCTGCAGCAGGGCAGTTGGATCCAGATGGGTCTCAGCCCAAGGGTCATGCGCTGGATCTATTCCACAGTCATCGAACCCAACCTTCTATACGGTGTTGCCTTCTGGTGGACTGCTCTGGACAGGCTGCACAATGTCAGACTTCTGGACACTGGTGCTCTACGCACCACCCCACAAAGGCGTTGTTTGCAATGCTTAACTGGCTTCCTACTGAGCTCCTCGCTACGCAGGTGGCTAATTTCACTGTGGCATGACTTAATACCCTGTCTCGTTGGCCAGTCGTCCCCACCGGTCACTCCTCTATTTTGGAGATTTATCCTGGGGTCCCACTGGATATCGATTATCTCCCTGTGGAATACTGTTTTTCTGTTTTCCTGTTTGGACCCCTGATACGACCGTACCCCCGGGATTCCTGGAGATATATACCGACGGCTCCAAACTTTATGGCGGGGTGGGCAGCGGAGTCTACTCTGGGAAATAGGACTAGGACATTTCACTCTTGCTGCCGGACTATTGTAGCGTGTTCCAGGCGGAGGTGGTGGCCATTTACCGGGCCGCGCAGTGGATCCTCGTACACGGTGTTCCTTTCACCCGCATCTCGATTTTTTCTGATTGTCGAACGTTGCCAATAATTCCAGGATCGTCAGGGAACGTCGCCGCTACCTCAACCTTCTTTCTGGTCGCTCACTGTCACACTTGTCTGGGTCCCCGGACACTGTGACATTTCGGGAAACTGCAGAGCCGACGAGCTAAGCAGAGCTGTCGCACTACTTCCGGAATCGTCTTCAATCAACTTAGGAATGCCACTTACCTCGTTAAAGCTGGCCATTGCGCGGAAATTCTTCCGAGACGCCAACCTACCACGGATCAATGAGGAGTCGTGCTCCACCGCTAGGTTCACTTGGCCCTCAATGGATAGAAGGCGCACCAACCAGTTACTTGGACTTGGTCGTAACATCATCTCGATCACAGTGACCATGCTTACAAGTCACTGTGTTATGGGTAGACACGCGGAAAGAATGCGACTCCCATTTAACGACAGTTTCGCTGAGGAAGAGAAGTATGTTATCCACTTTCTTTGTCAAAGCCCTTCTCTTGCGAGGTGTAGATATAGGTTATTTGTCTGTCATTGTCAGCTTGACGGAGCTATCGTCCATTGATGGTAACCTCGTTTATCTAGCCAGCCAGAAAGGTTTTCCAGCGTGGGGTAGTCGTGCTTTAATAATGTGCATCCCTTGCGCTGACAAACTTCTCCCTCCTTTGTTCAGAGGAAATTGGTCAGTACAAAGACTGAGTTCACCTGTGGGTCACAACGGACCGCTATACGTGCTCAAGTGAGCTTTTGGTATGAAAGCGACCACACTAACCTAACCTAACCTAACTATGTTGCATAGTTCTTTGATGAATGAGAAATAAACCTTAAAATAACGAAGACATATTAGAACAAATTTGTAATTTGTTCACCAGGGAAATAACTATCTTCAATTAATTTTCCATGCAATACTAAAATAGTAGAAGGTTTCAATATCTGGAAAAAATAAGCAATGTACTTTCTTACTGGAGACAAAATCTTAACGACAATCTTGATACTGGGTGACAGCTGAAATAATTTAAATTCATTATCAAATAGTTTCCAACGTAATGTTTATTTTTAACAAATTTTTAGTTTATATAGTCGCATAGGTTTAGTATATTTTAGAGCATTCATTATATTTCAAAATTTTTCAATTTTTCAAAAATCATCACACTCCATTAAATCAGGGATGTCTTTTTATGCAAACAAATACATGTAAAGAGAAATACCTGTTCCATTTTATTTTATTTTGGATTTTATCAACCGAGTATACGCAAAAAAATCAGTCATTATTTTAACTCAAATTTTTAAAATACGGATGGAATTCTGTAATATTTTTCTCTGACTTTATGTACCTAAAACCCTTACCGTGTAAACTAGTCTTTATATACACACTAGCTGTACCCTTCGCGTGTTGCTGCACCAATAACTAAAATAAATTTGAAGGATCCAATTAATTTTGAATCATTTTATTGATTTTGTTTCCCGTTGTCCTGATGATTCAGATGAATGGGCCTGATTAGTACGCATTCGATCAGTTTCTAATCTCACTTCTCGTTGTTCAAGTGGTTCAAGCGAACGGGCATATACTCGACGATTTTCCAGTCTCAATTGTCGTCTGATTCTGAGGCTCGTAATGCTCTTTTCTTTCGTGCTTGAGGTGTTGGTCGACCAATTGCTTGTCATTCATTTTGAACAATTTTCAGTGACGCCATCCATCGGAAATTAATCGCACCAACCTCCGTCGACTCATGCGCAACAACTTTGTTAAAGAATGCACAGTTTACGATTTAATTCATTTTGAGTAATTTTCAGTGGCGCCACCTTTCGGAAATTGGTCATACTAACTTAGAAACCTTTGTCGGCTCATGCGCATCAACTTTGCTAGAGATCATAACATGATCAAATGCACAGATTATGATTTAATTAATTTTAAATTTTCGGATATTGGTCTTACCAACTTAGAAACCTTCGTCGGCTCATGCGCAACAACTTTGCTAAGGATCATAACATGATCAAATGCACAGTTTACGATTTAATTGATTTTAAGTAATTTCAGTGGCGCCACCTGCCGGAAATTAGTCATACCAACTTAGAAACCTTCCCCGGCTCATGCGCAACAACATTGCTAAAGATCATACATGATTAAATGCATAGTTTACGATTCTATAAGGTACATACAAACAAACATTCATTTTTATATGGGTATGTGGGCGTGGCACATCGCCTACTTGAAATTTTAAAATAAAAGGTAGCCTATAGTTCCTTTCAGACATACAGGAAGATACTGTAGGATGGACAGAAAAAATAATAAAGTTCTTTTATCTTTAGAGAGCTCAAATGAAGAGCTCTATTCAGTTTATTCAATTGAATTTGCTATGGGAATTACTTCCTCTTTTATACAGTTTTTAGCTGATCTGACAATTTAGAATCAGCTCCCTTAATTCTATACAGTTCTTAAACTTATTACATATGTTTGCTTAAATGTTCACTGACCTATATGTATTCTAGCAATTTACAATACATGAGTTTGTGTGTATGTAACACGATCCAAGCCTTCAGCCCAACACCAGTAATGCAAACATGCATAATTCCCACGCTAATCAGCGGAGAATACACAACAACAACAACATGTACATAATGTATTGACGGCTTGAGCACGCGTCAAAAGCAGCGAGAGTCAATGCCCAGAATGTTAATGACACACTCGCTCATGTTATTTGATATTCATTTGTTTATACATGTTGTGTCGTTAATGATCATTAGCTATACAGAACATTGTGTTGGCATAAACGACAGTAGGGTCGTGCTACAATACTGTTAAAATTTCAAGAAAATCGGTCCAGCCGTTTAGCTGCCTATAGACTTCAAACAAACCCACAAACAAATAAACACACATTCATTTTTATATATAAGAAGATTAATACCTATATTACATTATTTTAAATTGTTCTATTGTTCGTTTCTTATGAAAGAGTTCTGAATCTCGGCATTCTCAAATTATATCTTTTTGTGCAATATTTTAAATTTGTAATAATAATGCTAGCAAGCTTAGTAAGGATGAGACAGGAATAGAGGCCTTGTTACAAAATTTTCCCCAAGCTGTAAGTAAGCTAAAGAATAAATAAAGTACGAACACGGCCGGGAGGAACTACTGTGTCCCTATGGTTATCCTTTCAAATTTTTCTCATACAAGCCTAAAGCATCTTAAATGGTATATTTGAATACTACCTGTAATATTTTTTACATTATTATTAAACAAAAGGTGTATTCAATACATACAACCAAATGTGTTCGTTAACATCGTGTTCAGATTGTGGAATAGTCAACATCGAGTTTATAAATTCGTACACAGTTTATTTTCAAAATACAACTTCTGTTGCTGAAAACCTTTCATTGTAATTGAAAAATTTTTCTTCTCCTTGACAACACCTTGGATTCCAGCCAGACTTGAAACTATTGTCCTGTAAAAATCATTACACGACAATAACTATCAAATAGTTACTGATACAACCAAAAATGGTTGTAGAGACAAATGAGATTAATCTGTTTCTAAAAAGCAAGCATATTTCCAGTTTTGTCTTTTTTTTTCTTATACATTAAAAAATATACTGGGTAAAAGTGGAGCTGCTGATTTAGATTTCTAAAGGAAACTCATTTAAAAGAGTATCATTTTATATTTGAGAAGAACATAGTCGCCACAAATACGGATGGTTCGAATATTATGAAGAAATATAACTTGGTGAAAGTTTTTTTTGTCCAAATTATATCATACACTTAGTCGTAGTAGATATATTAGTAGTATGTTTATGGGGCTTCGCGAGCATTTTTTTCATACAAATTTGGGATCATGCCTACGCTACAATTGGTAGTGGAAGTTAGTTGATAGGTTTGTAACATGTAGATTGGACGGACAGAATGTGTGTGTGTGTGGTTAGCCATCCTTTGATCGAAAGTGAGTAGGTTCGTCTTGCTTTTGTTTATATATTTTTTTTTGCATTTGCTGATGGTGAAAAGTGGGACAACGACACACTGTTACAAACAATAGCAGTGCTTTGTTCTAAACAAAACAACAACAAACAGCGAGACTCCTAAAGATTTCTTATTCTTAAGCATAATTTCAATAAGAATATTTTTTAATGTAAACAAATTTTAAAACGCTTGGCTCATATTACATTTTTTTAATGTAAACAAATACAGAATTTTGGATGTGGTTATGTTAAAATTATTTTTTTTTATGAAATATAGTTGTACGTGTTGTTGTTGTGTTTATAACAGCGCTTTGTTTTGAGCAGGATTTCTTTTTTTTCAGTTTTTTTGTTAGGTTTTAAATAAATAAAATTATATAATAAAGGGATTAATTGAAACAAATTAAATTTTTTTTCCTAAGATATGTATATTTTATTTTCAGATTTTGTTACACTTCACATATTTCTATTTCTCCTTTAAGAAAATCTATTAATCACTTAATTTTATCATTTCCGTTAACATATATGACAGAGTATAGTTGTTCCCTTTTAAATTTTATATATTTAGATTTTACTGTTTAAAATAAATAAAATTATAAATATAATAAAGAGATTAATTAAAACAAATTAGATTTTTATTTCATTAGATTTTTTCCTATGATTTTTTTTAAGATGATTTTGTTATTGGTTGAAAGGTATCTTCTAATAAATAACTTCAACTATTTGACTAAGTTTAATAATTTTTCACTTTTCCTTTAGAGCAGCCCTTGTCTTTACAAGATCTTCTAACATTTTATTATGATGATTTTTAGACATTATAATAATTTTTGTATTGATTTTGATCTGCTTTAAATCTGGTAACGATCTGCTTTGTATCTCGTAACGATCTGATTTGTATCTGCTCACATCTGATTTATACCTTATCATGATCTGCTTCATGTCTTATGTCTGTGTATTCTGAATTTGAGTACGCTATATCGTGCTTTCTACAATCTGCATCCACTAAATTTATTCCCTTGTCTCCTTTTGCTAATCGTTTTTGAAGTTTTGTATCAGGTCCACAAAACTGTTAACCAGGTAGATGTAATTCAACATTTTGAATTTTCAACAATTTGTTTATTATGTTGTTTAGAAAACCTTTTCCAATCTTACACTAATTAGGTTCATTTTTTTTTGTTTTGATTGTAGTTTATAACCATTTTGTTTTTCATTAATTTCATACCTCTTCGTATGAAACACTGAAACAGTGGCTAGCTATTTATACCAGCTATACTAGCTATATCAGCTATACAAGCTGTACCAGCTATACCTCTATACCAGCTATATCAGCTATACTAGTTATACCAGCTATATCAGCTATACCAGCTATACCTGCTATACCTCTGTACCAGCCACAGTGATGTGAAAAATAATTAGGACAGTACCCACGCAAACTTACATTATATTTAAAACCGAATAAAAACTCGAAAATTCTTTATTGTTTAAACGACTTATTTTTTTTTCTTAGACGGTAGAGAAAGATTAAAAACAAAATTATTGCTATTCCTATAATGTATTTTAATTTTTTTTTTTTGATTTTGTATGAATGTATGTATTTATTTTTTAGTTACGATATTTTTGTTTTTATAATTATATCTATTAAAACTTTATCCAAATTTATTAATATAAGGCATTTCTTTCACTCTTCTAATAAATTATGTTAGATTCTTTAAGTTCTTCAGTAATAGAGATTATTTCGTTTTGATGATTGTTGTAACCAGCACCTTCCGATGAAAGAAGTAAACGTAGTCTGTCAACTAGTTCATTAGGATCATCCCAATGTATGTAATTTGATTTCAGATTATTTAGTAATTTTAGCATTTGCCTTTTGTTAAAATGTTTGTTGTTGTTTCGAATAAATGTTTAATTATTCGTATATATTTGAAGGCTCGTGTTCCTTTCACTTGTTCATTAGGTTCATAGCGACGCTTATGTGCATTGGTATGAATTAAAATCTCTTTATATTTTTTCAAATCATTTTTAGAATAATGGAGAGGTTTTTTATGAAATACTGGTTCAAATAATCCAGGCGTCATTTTCAATTTCATATTTCCTATCCGCATAGTGTTATCTTTTTTAAACATTAATTTTTCCTTGCCATATCTCCAACTTCCGTCTACATCTTGACTAAACCATAAATTTTATCCAATTGCTTATTATTAATAAGTGATTGAATATTTTCAAATAATGGAGAGTTTTTCGTCAGCTTTAAACTTTGTTTTCTTTTCAAGTTTTTCATACACGTACTTGATGCAGGTCTATTATGATCATAACTTTTTTCATCATCATTGTCATCAGTTGTCATATTTTCATACTAAAAATCGTTATTATCACCATTAACATCATCATAATCATCGTCATCATCAATAGTGTTGTCTATGTCCTTATGTTTATCTTCAAGTTTTCCAATGATTTCATTATCACCATTTACGTCATCATCATCAATAGTGTTGTCTATGTCCTTATGCTTATCTTCAAGTTTTCCAATGATTTCATTATCACCATTTACGTCATAATAATCATCATCATAAATAGTGTTGTATATATCCTTAGCTGGTGCAGCTTGTATATCTGATATAGCTAGTATAGCTGGTACAGCTTGTATAGCTGATATAGCTTGTATAGCTGGTATAGCTAGTATAGCTGATATAGCTAGTATAGCTGGTGTAGCTAGTATAGCTGATATAGCTAGTTCAGCTTGTATAGCTTATATAGCTAGTATACCTGATAGAGCTGGTATAGCTGATAGAGCTGGTATAGCTGATAGAGCTGGTATAGCTGATAGAGCTGGTATAGCTGATAGAGCTGGTATAACTAGTATAGCTGATATAGCTGGTATAGAGGTATAGCAGGTATAGCTGGTGCAGCTTGTATAGCTGATATAGCTAGTATAGCTGGTACAGCTTGTATAGCTGATATATCTGGTATAGCTTATATAACTGATATAGCTGGTATAGCTGGTATAACTAGCCAGCCACTGTTTCAGTGTTTCATACGAATAGGTACGAAAGTAACGAAAAAAATGGTTATAAACTACAGTCAAAACCAAAAAAGATTAAACCAATTTAGTGTAAGATTGGAAAAGATTTTGTAAACAACTTAATAAACAAATTACGTGTTGAATTACATCTTCCTGGTTATCAGTTTTGTGGACCTGATATAAAACTTCAAAAACGAATAACAAGAGGAGATAAAGGAATAAATTTATTGGATGCAGCTTGTAGAAAGCACGATAAAGGGTACTCAAAATCAAAGGATATAGACACGAGCCATCAAGCAGATCGTGAACAGGTATAAATTAGATCGTAAACAGATATAAAGCAGATCGTGATCAGATAGCAAGCAGTTCGTGACCAGGTATAAAGCAGATCGTAACCAGATACAAAGCAGATCAAAATCAATATAAAAAAATTATTATAATGTCTAATAATTATCATAATAAAATATTAGAAGATCTTGTAAAGACAAGGGCTGTTTTGAAGGAAAAGTTAAAAAATATTAAACTGAATCAAATAGATAGAGTTAATTTTTTAGAAGATACCTTTCAACCAATAACAAAACCACTTAAAAAAATCATCGGAAAACTTAAAGATAAACATAAGGATATAGACTACACTATTGATGATGGCGATGATTATGATGATGTAAATGGTGACAATAAAATCATCGGAAAACTTGAACATAAGCATAAGGATATAGACAACACTATTGATGATGATGATGATTATTATGACGTAAATGGTGATAATGAAATCATTGGAAAACTTGAAGATAAGCATAAGGACATAGACAACACTATTGATGATGACGTAAATGGTGATAATGAAATCATTGGAAAACTTGAAGATAAACATAAGGACATAGACAACACTATTGATGATGACGATGATTATGATGATGTTAATGGTGATAATAACGATTTTCAGTATGAAAATATGACAACTGATGACAATGATGATGAAAAAAGTTATGATCATAATAGACCTGCATCAAGTACGTGTATGAAAAACTTGAAAAGAAAACAAAGTTTAAAGCTGACGAAAAACTCTCCATTATTTGAAAATATTCAATCACTTATTAATAATAAGCAATTGGATAAAATTTATGGTTTAGTCAAGATGTAGACGGAAGTTGGAGATATGGCAAGGAAAAATTAATGTTTAAAAAAGATAATACTATGCGGATAGGAAATATGAAATTGAAAATGACGCCTGGATTATTTGAACTAGTATTTCATAAAAAACCTCTCCATTATTCTAAAAATGATTTGAAAAAATATAAAGAGATTTTAATTCATACCAATGCACATAAACGTCGCTATGTACCTAATGAACAAGTGAAAGGAACACGAGCCTTCAAATATATACGAATAATTAAACATTTATTCGAAACAACAACAAACATTTTAACAAAAGGCAGTGGTTTAACGCTAAAATTACTAAATAATCTGAAATCAAATTACATACATTGGGATGATCCTAATGAACTAGTTGACAGACTACGTTTACTTCTTTCATCGGAAGGTGCTGGTTACAACAATCATCAAAACGAAATAATCTCTATTATTGAAGAACTTAAAGAATCTAACATAATTTATTAGAAGAGTGAAAGAAATGTCTTATATTAATAAACTTGGATAAAGTTTTAATAGATATAATTATAAAAACAAAAATATCGTAACTAAAAAATAGATACATACATTCATACAAAATCACAAAAAAAAATTAAAATACATTATAGGAATAGCAATAATTTTGTTTTTAATCTTTTTTCTACCGTCTAAGAAAAAAAAAAATAAGTCGTTTAAACAATAAAGAATTTTCGAATTTTTATTCGGTTTTAAATATAATGTAAGTTTGCGTGGGTACTGTCCTAATTATTTTTCACATCACTGTGGCTGGTACAGAGGTATAGCAGGTATAGCTGGTATAGCTGATATAGCTGGTATAACTAGTATAGCTGATATAGCTGGTATAGAGGTATAGCTGGTACAGCTTGTATAGCTGATATAGCTAGTATAGCTGGTATAAATAGCTAGCCACTGTTTCAGTGTTTCATACGAAGAGGTATGAAATTAATGAAAAACAAAATGGTTATAAACTACAATCAAAACAAAAAAAAATGAACCTAATTAGTGTAAGATTGGAAAAGGTTTTCTAAACAACATAATAAACGAATTGTTGAAAATTCAAAATGTTGAATTACATCTACCTGGTTAACAGTTTTGTGGACCTGATACAAAACTTCAAAAACGATTAGCAAAAGGAGACAAGGGAATAAATTTAGTGGATGCAGATTGTAGAAAGCACGATATAGCGTACTCAAATTCAGAATACACAGACATAAGACATGAAGCAGATCATGATAAGGTATAAATCAGATGTGAGCAGATACAAATCAGATCGTTACGAGATACAAAGCAGATCGTTACCAGATATAAAGCAGATCAAAATCAATACAAAATTTATTATAATGTCTAAAAATCATCATAATAAAATGTTAGAAGATCTTGTAAAGACAAGGGCTGCTCTAAAGGAAAAGTGAAAAATTATTAAACTGAGTCAAATAGTTGAAGTTATTTATTAGAAGATACCTTTCAACCAATAACAAAATCATCTTAAAAAAAATCATAGGAAAAAATCTAATGAAATAAAAAACTAATTTGTTTTAATTAATCTCTTTATTATATTTATAATTTTATTTATTTTAAACAGTAAAATCTAAATATATAAAATTTAAAAGGGAACAACTATACTCTGTCATATATGTTAACGGAAATGATAAAATTAAGTGATTAATAGATTTTCTTAAAGGAGAAATAGAAATATGTGAAGTGTAACAAAATCTGAAAATAAAATATACATATCTTAGGAAAAAAATTTAATTTGTTTCAATTAATCCCTTTATTATATAATTTTATTTATTTAAAACCTGACAAAAAAAAATTGAAAAAAAAGAAATCCTGCTCAAAACAAAGCGCTGTTATAAACACAACAACAACGCGTACAACTATATTTCTTAAAAAAAAAATAATTTTAACATAACCACATCCAAAATTCTGTATTTGTTTACATTAAAAAAATGTAATATGAGCCAAGCGTTTTAAAATTTGTTTACATTAAAAAATAGACTTATCGAAATTATGCTTAAGAATAAGAAATCTTTAGGAGTCTCGCTGTTTGTTGTTGTTTTGTTTAGAACAAAGCACTGCTATTGTTTGTAACAGTGTGTCGTTGTCCCACTTTTCACCATCAGCAAATGCAAAAAAAAATATATAAACAAAAGCAAGACGAACCTACTCACTTTCGATCAAAGTATGGCTAACCACACACACACACACACACACACACACATTCTGTCCGTCCAATCTACATGTGTCATGGGGCTTAGCTTCGGGCTACCATGGGGATCAGTAGGTGGCGGATAACTGAACGGCCTATCCCAGGTAGGTTAGCTGCGAATAACCAATAAGCAGTCCCCGACCAAGAGCGGCAGATACGGAGGCGTACTACAAAAAGGTACAAGTGACCGAAGACGTTATCTGCGACATGGCGAATCGATGCCGCCATTAACTAGGCATCATCCCACAGGGGGTTCCCTCAAGAGATGGGAAAATAGGAGAGTAACGACTCCGTGGTTCCCTCAGTTCCACCGAAGCGGCGAACTACGACGCCCTTGATTGGGGCATTAGAACCGAGCCCGGTAAGGTTCTAATTATGGTATACCGGAAATTGGATTTGAATTGGTGACATAGGCTGACGATGGCAGTATTCCGGCACTTTAGTAGGCGGTGTGATAGCTGGCTGAAATGGCTGTCGGGCTAATGCTGTCATTGCCCCCGCCCCGTTAAAATGATGGCAAGTCTGTCGGTACGTTCCTGATTTATCACCGTTAAGTTGGTGTTGTAGGACCAGATGCGAATCCCTGGTTTACGTCGACCTGGCTCTGAACACGTATTCCCATGAGGTTATGTGTCAACCCTCGCGTGGCCTCCCTGCTTATGCATAGATAACCACGGGGTCTTTTGTGACGACTACAACGATGGATTAGGACAGCGGCCGAGAGTTGGGGCCCAAATAAAATGATGAATAAGAATAAAACTACGAATAAATCTACGAGTTCATGTGAGATGAACGCTTTGGAGCTAAATGCTTTTGGGCAGAGCTCGAAAATACAGAGGTCTCCGGTGCGAAATCGGGAAATAAGCCCGTTTGGACAGAGCACGCGAACTCCGAGATCCCCAGTTAACGGGAAGGATTCGGAATTAGTGGTCCTGAGAACGGAACCGTCGCGAGGCGACACGAAGTCAGCGGCCAGTGGTGTTTTTGGTCAACTCGGCGACCAAATCAGGAATCTGATTGAAATGTTAGAGGATGGGAAAAGGAGGTCAATCCATCAGCCGATGAGGGATGCGATTGACTCCATCAAAACCCTATACGACCTGTACGCAAGCGAGCTGCAGGGGCAAACTACCAAGGCGACTGACCGCAGTAGTTCTGCTACACAAACATCGCCCTTGTTGAGGAACCAAGAGGCGAAGAGGAAACATGAGGAGACTTCTGAAATTCCTGCGCCAAAAAGGAGAACTCCGAATCCTGCACCAAGGGCTCCAACGAGGGAAACTACAGATGTGACCTTGAGCCGGCAGGAGGATACTAAGGTATTAAGTGAAGAACCAGGGTGGCAGAAAGTCACGAAAAGAAAAAGGAGGAACAAGAAACCACAGGAGAAGAAAACGAAGCCGGATGCGATCGTGATAGCGACAAAAGATAACACGTCGTATGCCGACATTCTGAGGCGAGTTAAAACGGACCCTAAGCTTTGTGAATTAGGAGAAAATGTGACCAAAATTCGGAGAACCGTCAAGGGTGGCTTACTACTCCAACTAAGCAGGAGCGGGGAGCACACGGAGAACTTTAGGGGAGCCATTGGAGAGCTCTTAGGAGATAGCGCGTCCGTCCGCACTCTAAAGGATATGAGGACAATTGAGATCAAGGACATCGACGAGATCACGGAAAAGGAGGATGTATATGAGGCTTTACGGAAGATTCCAGCCCTCGAGACTTTCGGTAAGCCCGACGTAGTTGCCCTTAGGAGGGCATATGGTGGGACGCAAACTGCCACAGTGAGCCTTGACGCGGACGCTGCAGCTATTCTCCTGAAGGAAGGAAGAATTAGGATCGGCTGGGTCATATGCAGGATTCGCGAGAGAAACATACCGACGAAATGCTTCCGGTGCTTGCAGTTTGGGCACATGGCTCGTCAGTGTAGGAGTAAGGTTGACCGCTCTGGAACTTGCCGTAAGTGCGGACAGGAGGGGCATATTGCCAGAAATTGCGAAAGGGAACCTCTTTGCATGTTCTGCAAAGTGGACGACCCGAAATCCGCCAACCATATCGCGGGGAGCGGAAAGTGTCCGCAATTTCTTAGCGCTCTTAAATCACGTTCTAGGAGATGAGGTTAATACAGATTAATCTGAACCATTGCGAAGCAGCCCAGGACCTATTGGTCCAGAGGGTAAAGGAGGAGAATATCGATGTCGCAATCATAAGCGAACCTTATAGGGTACCGAGGAATAGTACTTGGATCACGGACGGATCTAGTACTGCGGCTATATGGATTTGTGGTTCATTACCCTTCCAGCAAACCTATGCGCGGGACATTGGTTTCGTTATGGCCAGGATAAAGGGAGTTTTCGTCTACAGCTGTTACGCTCCCCCGAGGTGGTCAATGGATGACTTCCAACATATGCTGGAGAGGCTGGCGTCACACGTGCGCTTGAACACCCCCGTTATTATAGGAGGAGATTTCAACGCTTGGGCGACCGAATGGGGTAGTAGATATACTAACGCCAGGGGTCGCTGCCTCTTGGAAACGTTCGCTTCCCTTCCTGTGGCGCTGATGAATGACGGAAGAGAAAGCACATTTAGGAGAGCTGGATCGAGCTCAATAATAGATTTGTCGTTTGTGAGCGATGGCCTTGTTTCACGGACCGCGTGGAGGCTAACTGAGGACTTCACGAATAGTGACCATCAGGCAATCGTGATGACGGTTACTGGGCGCAACACGAGAGGAAACGGATTGCCGAAGTTTACGGGACCGAAATGGAAGGATTCCCGCTTTGACGAGGAGACGTATAGATTGATGTTGTCGTCTTTTCATACGACTGGCAGCACGGTCGAAGAATTAGTGAGTGGCGTATACCAAATGCTCAACACTGCATGTGATGCTGCTATGCCTAGGAGAACTGTGTGTAGGGGACGTTCCCCCTGCTACTGCTGGAATGACGAAATTCGAAGACTGCGGTCGGCATGCTTTGGGGCGAGAAGACGGGCCCAGCGTACGAGAGGAAGACCGACATGGGAAGCCGAACGGGCTTCCTATGAGGATCTAAGGCATCAACTTAGAAGAGCCATTAAAAGGAGCAAGAAACTATCCTTTCAGCGGATATGCCAGGAAGCTGACATCAATCCTTTTGGGACGGCGTACAGAGTCGTCTGCAAGAGAATCGGTGCTCGAGAACAGCCTAAACTAGGTTGTCCAGTTTTGCTACGGGAGATCATTGGTACATTATTCCCACGGGGCCAGCCCTACACTTTTATAAGTAGGGAGCCGGAGGCCATTCATACCATACCCGAGGTAACAGGAGAGGAGGTACTCGCAGCATGCACTGGAATAGGAGATAGGAAGACACCGGGGCCAGACGGAATCCCAAATAGGGCACTTAAGGTGGCTATCCGGCTCAGACCGTATATGTTCGCCAAGGTGTTCCACAAGTGCTTCGTCGAGGGTGTTTTTCCACGTAGATGGAAGAAGCAGAAATTGGTTCTCATTCCAAAACCTGGCAAACCACCAGGGGAACCATCGTCGTATCGGCCCATCTGTCTACTTGACACGATGGGAAAAATACTGGAGAGGATTATATACAATCGACTACTGACGTGTGCCGAGGCAGGAGGAGCTCTCTCGGACCTGCAATACGGATTTAGGAAAGGACGATCCACTATTGACGCGATAAGAAGAGTGGTCGACATTGCAAGAGATGCAATAGAGGGCGAAAGATGGAGATTTGGCACCAAGGAATACTGCGCGGTTGTCACACTTGACGTTAGAAACGCGTTCAACTCAGCGAATTGGGGGCGGATTATGAGAGCCCTCTTTAACATGGCTACGCCGCCATACTTAATGGAGATACTGAACAATTACTTTCAGGACAGGAAGGTAATATACCTAACGGATGAAGGAGAGCAGGAATACGTAGTGACGGCGGGTGTCCCGCAGGGCTCTGTACTTGGGCCACTACTATGGAACATTATGTACGATGGAGTACTTCGATTGCGATTGCCGAACGGGACTACAATTGTGGGCTTTGCAGATGACATAGCCATAGTCTCGGTAGCTAAGACGGTAAGAGAAATAGAGGAGAAAACGAACACAGCGATTCGAAAGGTTGGAGCATGGCTGGATGAAGCAGGTTTGAAACTTGCTGCGCATAAAACAGAGGCCGTCTTGATAAGCGGCCGGAAGATAGTGGAGAAGATGGAAGTGACCGTTGGAGGCACAAGGATCGAATCGAAGAGGGCGATAAAATACCTGGGAGTGATTATCGACGACAGGTTGAACTTTAAGGAGCACGTGAAATACATCGGCAAAAAAGCATCTGTAACACAGGGAGCACTGGCGAGGATGATGCCAAATATTGGAGGACCAGGTCCATTCAAAAGGAGGATAATTTCGGCGGTAATAACGTCGATAATGCTGTATGCTTGCCCAATATGGTCGGAGGCACTCTCCGTGGGGACGACAAGGAGGATACTGTCCTCGGTGTATCGTCTAAGCGCGATTAGACGGATAAGTGGCTTCAGGACAGTGTCTGATGAAGCGGTATTGGTGTTGGCAAAGACAATACCAATAGATATATTGGCGGATGAGATGAGGAGGATATACCTTCGCCGTCTCGAGCACCCGGGACGAATAGCAGCAATAAAAGCGGAGGAACGAAGGACTTCCATGCACAAGTGGCAGTCACGATGGGAAAGCAGTTTAAAGGGAAGATGGACATTTCGCCTTATCCCTGATGTAACCCTTTGGATGAATAACAAACATTGCGAGCTGAACTACTACGTGACTCAGTTCCTAACTGGTCATGGGTGCTTCAGGAAGTACCTGTACAGATTTGGTCATGACACTTCCCCTATATGCCCAAACTGTGTAGATGAGGAGGAAGATGCGGAGCATATTCTAATATGCTGTCCCAGATTTAGATGGCCCGGGGAAACGAGTTTAGGACCAAACCGGCTAATGGAAGAGCTGTTAAATCGTAGGATTCTATGGAGTCAATATAGCCAGAGAATGGCTGAAGTTTTGATAGTACTCCGAAGACTGGAGGAACGGAGGCGAAATTTGAATTAAAGTGATAAAGCTTTCAAGCTAACCAGCTCTCCGCGAAGTAATACCTTACGGCAGTCCCGCGGAGGGAGAGTGGTTGAAGTGTGTAGGGGGTGGGTTTAGTACGTAGGCACCAGTGATGGTGAATCGTGCACTCTTTTGTTGGAACAAAAGTGTCTTTCGAAGATTCCCACCTCCGGCTCAAGACAAAAAAAAAAAAAAAAAATCTACATGTTACAAACCTATCAACTAACTTCCACTACCGACTGTAGCGTAGGCATGATCCCAAATTTTTATGAAAAAGTGCTCGCGAAGCCCCATAAACATACTACTTATATTTTATAAAAAAAACACATGAAAAGCAAATATGTCTTGATTTAGATCAAAACAATAAGTCAATAAAATGCCCTTTTTGACTAAAAAATTGGTAACATTTGGATAGAAGGAAATATTCCTTTTTCAGAAGACATGCAACAAGTTTTAAAACCAACTCAATTGGCGGTGGATGATACTATTGTGACTGCTTTGTGTCACGAAATTAAATCAATTGCTTCTTTTAGGACAGAAAAAGTTTAACTAATATATCAGACAATAGATGAAAGAGATAAAAATTTATTATTTCAGAACTCCAAATATTTTAAGACAGGTAATAATGTAATCCATAATGCATCAAATTACGCTTCTATATCATAAGCAGAAATCTTTACGTCGTTTTATCAAATATGCGGAAAATGAAATTGGTATTCAAATTTCAAGTAATAATGATACAGCCAATTCTAATAGTAAAATATATAAAACTTTTGAGTTTATTTTAAACAAAGAAATTTAATTCGTTAGACAATCTCTAAAAGCTCATCGATTAAAAGAGATATGTTATTATACGAAGCTAGTGACAATTGACAATTCGCGCTACTTCTATGGTAACCAAAATAAGAATCCTATTATAAGATGAAACAATAAATGCCTTACTGACTTATAGAAAAAAAATATTGAATTACTTTTGTTAATTTTTATGTAAAGTTGTTTTATTTTTCATTATGCATATATACATAGCCTTACTGAATAAGTATTAAGATATTATTATTAAAAAACTATCTGCATAGCAGTATATTATGTAGATACACTATATCCCGGAATTCCCGAGAAAAAGATTTATTTTTCCCGCTTTCCCGGGAATTGAAAAAGTCCGGGAGTCTTTTGAAAATGGCTGTGCATTTGAGACAATTTTTTATGTACATTTAATTTTTCGTTATTTCGTTTTATTTATTTATTTATTAATTACAATACAATTACAAATTATATTTAATTATATACGAGCTGAGTAACTTTGACCATATGCTCGGTGTAGTGTCACAGACCAGAGTCTCTGCTGGGAATCGAACCCACGACCCTCACGCTAATAGTCTAGCACACTACCCACTCGACTACCAGGCACCCTATTTCGTTTTATTATTATGTTTATCTACTAAACTTGTTTGCTGTTATGTTATTAAAAGGATGTTAAATATTGTACGTCTTTCACATATATCGCTATCTTTAACGTAAAAAAATATCATATTTATGGGGTTAAACACTGTATCTGCTAACAAATCAAATGAGAAAAAAACCGTACAATTAAAAACATATATTCCTTTCAACAAGCAACACTGGAATTGAGAAGACCGTTTCATGCAAAATCATTCAAGTCAAAATTTTTTTATATTTTATATTATTTCTAAAAATGATGCAATTTTATAAAGCAAGTTCAATTTTACTCGACAATCATATATAAATTATTAAAATGAAGTATCAAAATAAAAATATGATAACATTTAACAGATTATGATATCGTGACATAGTATATTCCACTTTTCCTACGTTTAAAATTTATCTGCCAAGTGTTTTTCATATTTTGTGGCCAAATTTTTAAGATGCTTAATAATGGAGTTCTGAAGGCATATTAGCCAATATTGGCTGAACAAAATTTTTTTTTATATAGTGCACAGCAAACGTCTAGTTCAAAATTTTAATGTTTTTCATAAACGTTCTTGAGGACAATTGTTTTATTGGCTGGATATTTTAAAAACTAGGAATGTGTTTAGTTTAAACTACATCTTCTCACGTTATCTGTAGACTGAAGAATAGTATTTTGATCTCCGATAAGATTGTAAGTGAAATTATTTTTATCATATTTCAATCCATTAAAAAGTATTCCTTTTCATTAACTTCATTATATTTGTTCATAAATATGTTTTTCTAATATAATTAAAATACTTAAAAAACGTAACATAGAGAAAATACGATACCTTCGTTTACTATTAAAAAGCTTTGATTTTTTGTCACATCTCCATACGATTCACCAATTCCTGCCAATAGAAAGCCAACTATGGTTTCCTATTTTGATTTATAAAAAGAATGGAATTACATATTTTTTCCTTCTTATAATACATCTCCACTACTAACTTCGTCAGCAATTATTCCTACAAGCATTCGCACATCGTCTTCCCCATTTAAAAGTTGTCCCAATTTCTTAACATTTGCCATATTTTTTAGACATTTTAATGAAATGAAATTTAATTAATAAAAATTTTGTAGAAGATAAAAGTTCAAATATTAATAACACGTTGGGAAGTATTTGTACGTAGAGTTGACAACAATCCTACTGTGTGACCGCATGTCTGCAACATATACAATAGGCTTTCTATTTTGATTAGAAATGTAAATACTACGCCAAAAATTAATCCATTAATTAAGAATTCAATTTATAAATTTGGAATATTTTTACGAGTTTAAAAACTTTAATTTTTTAAAACTTCGTTTAATTTTTTTGTCTTTATTCGTGAAATTATTGTGTTCAAGGTTAACGAAGTCAATAGAACTGTAATTTGACCACTAATTCAATTTTCCACTCTTGTTAATGGGTATATTTATAAAAAATCGACAATCGAGCTTACTGACACCTCATTCAATTTTTCTAAATTTAGTGGAAATATTTCGACTTTATGACTTTATTTCCGGTATACAGGGATATTGATATTTGATTTTAATATTGAATTTTTATGAATTACACCGAAAGCATTAGCCAGTCTGAAATAAATTTATGACAAAGGATGTTTAACATTTTTCGCTAAACATTATTTGTTTGCCAGAAATCATAACATTTAGGCACCAAATAGAAGTAAGAAGAATAGCTTGATTTTAAAAAGTTTCCATCGAGACCAGATTGCGAAATTGCTTTGAATATAAATTATCAATATAATGCTGCTAACATGAGAATTATAATTTTGGAAATACTAAGACATCACTGAATTGTATTTATTCGAAACAATTGCTTTTAAATGCAAGTCGGCGTGAGGCTAGGACAATGTTAAATGATTGGATATCAAAAGATTTGTAGGAGCATGTATAAGGTACTTGGAAAAAAATTTATAATATCTTCTAAATTTGAAAGCTAATCATAGGACGGACATAGCTAATGTGAGGATTTCTTCGAATGTGGAGCTTGCTTTTATAGACCCTAAAGAGTTGTTTCATTGATTGGCGCAGATTATTTTTTTTTGTTTTATTCGTGTTGGTCAAATAAAATTAGATCCGAGTCTCTCAGTCCTTGAGAAAACTTTCTTTGGTTGGACTATGATTAGAAGGTATAGTAAATATAATGAATCAAATAATAATATAAATAATTCAAATAATTAACAATATATTTGGAATAATTTTATGTAACTTGTAAGCAGATGAGAGTTGCGGTGTTCCTCTTTTTTACAAGGATATGACCACGGTAGTATTAGATGTTACGAGCCAAGGTGACAATTGGAGCTTTTTCCAATATATAGCTGAACATTTAGCTATTTCTGTCTTAATATATGGCACATTGAGATGATTATGTATGTTCGAATATATGACGTACAACAGTGCTTCTGTAATCACACGTAAGTTCTTATTTTGTCGACCTTGAATTTTTTCTATATGAGGACCTGAGGCAGTTCTAACTATTCAAATAATTGAATAGCGTAACACAATATCGGTTTTAGTTGCGAATTATAAAGTAGAAGTTTACAATCTAAATTCCATATAGAGTTTTTGTCAATTAGCCGATAAATTTCTAAAACTTTCAACTCTGAGGCAATTTTGTTTATAATTATAAGAAACTTCTTAGTCGGTCAATGTACATTGAGGTACAACTGAATTATTTAACGAACAGGGAGCAAGTTTTCCGTCGTATGTGTACACATTTTTATTCATTCACATTATTCATCATATCTTTAACAATTTCTCAAGTCGGAAAATGTGTTCCTGAAAGTACCAAAATGATTTGTGGCAGTTCTCATACCTACAAAGGAAAGCATTGTCATCAGCAAAGGTGGATGTGTATGTACAACGATATGTCCGAGGTATAAATTAAATATAAAACGGTTCCTAATATAATACTATGCGGTACACCAGCATCAATCTGCCGAGGAGCAGACCTAGTGGTTTTCCAACAGCATGGATAGATTGAAGGGAAAATATAGTTTTAACTAATGGCTGTGCCTTTCGTGGAATACCTTATCAAATGCTTGTGAAACGTCGATAGAAAGGGAGAAATAATGCAATACAATTCGTATGACTCTAGTTTGGCTCTTGAGTAGCTGCAAGTATTTCAAAATATTTTGTAAGAGATGCTGTTACGCCGCGCCATAACTTCAACTCGTTGTTGTTTTGAATACAAAATTTATATTATTTTATTCTTTCTCTTTGTTTTTTCAAATAACTAAATTCACTTTTATTTTAACAAATTTTTTCTTTGCTGCTCTATTGCTTCACAAAAGATTACAGCTTCACTTTTTATAACTCACAATCTTAAGGCAATTCAGTTATATTCTTCTGGTTTAACAAATTAGAATAATATTTTAATCTCAACTTAAGCAAGAAAGAATAAACAGGATTACAGAGTAATGTTACAAAATTCCAAAGCTTTACTTAAATTACAGTATAATGTTATAAATTACCAAAGCTTTAATTACATTCCATTACACCTGTTATAACAAAAAACATGAAATCTTAAATTTATATTGTCGCGCACTCTATTGGTTGTTACTTGTCTTCTAGATGATCGCCGGAGATGGGATTTTGCAATCACCGGGCGTAAACATTCCGGCGCCCTTGCAGTACTGCAACCAAGAACAAAATGGCTTCAAAATTAATGCTATAGGAAAGGAAATCACGAACAAAAAATATTATTGTATTAATTCAAATGCTTAATTTATTTTCTCCAAATTTTCCAATAAATAAAAGACTAAAAAATATATCAGCTCACGATGCGGACTTCATTGGGTCAGCTGCATTAAAAAAAGATAAATTATAACTATAAATAAAAATTATGTTTAATACGTATCAGGGTTCAAAGCGATGTGTTGCATACCTATGTATTATAAGGAACACAGGCCCGAAATTAAATAGCCAAAAATAGAAAACTGGGCCAAAGGTTTGCCCATCGTACCACCAAATACCCCATTGCGTATGATTTTGCTGTACACGTCACAGCCTAATCTGATTCCAACTGGGGCCGCTACAAAAAACGTTGGGTCTGCCAGTTGTAGTCCCGGAAACTCGTCCACGATCCTTCCGTCCATCGACCTTGACGGTGAGAGACCATCCAACTTACTTCGCACCTCTGCATATGTTTCGACTGTGTCGCTGCTGCCGTAGTTACCTTTAATAACCAAGAGCACCCGTTCCGAGCGTCCAACTCTAATCGTCTTAGCGCCAAGCCTGCGCACCACCTTTTCGAAAATGAGAGTACGTTCTGCAGAAGGATCAATTACTGCTCTATCCGTGACGTATCGTCCCTGTGCCACAATGTCCATTACAGCGGTTGGCTTCAAGAGTACGCTATCCGTCAGCGAATATGACGTAGAAGGTAACGTTCTACCAGTTGTCGAGCGAGAGATTTCTCCTGGCTGATGAGGTTGGAGGTTCCTCGATCGACTTGGAACCAGAGCGTTAGACGGACTCGGTCTTCGGTTCTCACGATTATCGGACGAACGAGGTCCCATGGCGGAGTTTCGGGATGAGCGAGGTCCTTTGTTAGTTATGCGAGCAGGCGATTTGCGATTGCGGCTGCCTCTCTTCGACTTCGCGACCTTCTTCGGACCAGACGAACGAGGTCTGTTGTCCGGCTTGTGGAGAGGCGTATGGTGTATATCACCGCAGCACTTACATTTGTTAGTACTAACGCACGTCCGCCAGGTATGGTCGTGACTCAAACAGCCAGCGCAGTATTTGTAAATTGTCACCAACTTCATTCTCTCTTCATAGTCTGCCCTCGAGAATCTTTCGCAAAATCGCAATGGGTGGTTTTTAAACAGACGCGACACACCATCTTATTTTTGTCGCCTTGCTTGTATTTTTTCACCGAAACCATGATACTGTTATCTGAAATTATTAAATTTTCAAAGTGAACACGTTGGTAGAAGTACCAGTTTCACAACTGGTCGGGTGATTGTACCACGTGAAGTCTTCAAATCCACTACTCTGACATGACTATCTCTTCCCGAATGCAAATTCAATACGGGACCTAGGCGCCATTCATTGGTCGGCACGTTGTCTTCACGGATGACCACCATATCTCCGACCTCTAAGTCCTTCCTTAAACATTTCCACTTATTCCTCTTCTGTAGATCTTTCAAATATTCTTCCTTCCAACGCAGACATAAATGTTGGTTTAAAGCCTTAACTCTTTGCCATCGGTTTGTTATTGAGGGTAAAGGATCCTCAATTTCCAATTCCGGTGGGGACAGTAAAGGGCCACCAATCAAGAAATGACCTGACGTAAGAGCATCCAGGCAATCGGCATTATCTGCCAAAGAGCATAATGGGCGCGAATTCAAGCACGCCTCGACACGTGTTAGGAGAGTGGAGAACTCGTCGGGACGTGGGCAAAGCCGAATTTATCTGACTCTGAGTCATTCCCTTATAGATAGTTCAAGTCCTGCAACGCCCTACGACGGTCTTGATCAAATTCTTAGACCTGCGCATGTAGAATTCAGTTCTCAAGACTCTCAGCATCAATTGGTTTCCGCCATGCGAAGTCAACATATGCATAAAATCGACCAACAGATAAGAAAATCGACTCGCTGTCGGTAAAAGAATCGGAAACCTTTCGTTGTACTTGAGGTTAACCGCATTAGCCAGTCTGCCACCAACTCTCATCAGACCATCCTCATCTAAAAAAGGATTCAAATTCAAAAGCTCCCCTTCTAAAATCTTCTCTCCATCAAACAACCGCTATTTTTATCAGCCTTCCTCTCACCCTCTGGATTTCGTGTGGAGTAGTCTCCAAAGAACCACAACTCGAACCTTCCTTATCAAAAACCCTAAATACCAAAGCCATCGCACGCAACGCTCTCGAGTAGGAAGAAAACCGATTCAAAAGGTCATAGAACTCCTTAAAATAAATGAAGAACACCATGTGACACTTTTCCTCTTCCTTAGTGTTATATTCCTCGGGAATAGGTTTACGCCATTCGCTAGCAGTAGAACTTAACCAGGTGGGACCATGCCACCACAGCTCGTCCGTCGCCAAATCCTGCGGCCAAGCTTCTCGACTTATCAAATCAGCCGGATTCTGCTCCGACCGAACATGCCTCCAACAGGCCTTGCCCATGTGCTCCGTCACCTTTGCAACTCGGTTAGCAACAAAGGTTTTGCACGAACTGGGTGGTTTTTGAAGCCAAGCCAAAACTATGGTAGAATCAGTCCACCCATAGAACTTTGTTTTCATTTCGTCAAATTTCAAGTTTGCCTTCACAGCTTCCATCAGCTCAGTCAATAAGACAGCCCCACAAAGTTCCAGCCTAGGTAAGGAAATTGTTTTCAAAGGAGCGACCCTCGACTTAGCCAACAACAGATGGGACTGAATAGCACCTAAATCATCCTCTATAGGAATGTATACGCACGCCCCGTATGCTTTCTTCGAAGCATCAGAGAACCCATGAACCTCCACAATACAATCGGGCCGAAAACCTACCTACGAAAACCTATCGCTCCAGAAACATCATGAGCCCCAGCCAACGCATCATCTACATACATCATCTCTCGTAAAATTTCAGAAGCCAAAGGCCACTCAGAACCACCGTCATCAGCGAGTTGAAGCAATGTCCGTACTCCCAAAAATGGAGCACAATTTACTCCGAACGTGAGTAAACTCATCCGATCCCTTACGAAAAACTAATCGCTGGTACTTCACCTGCTCAGGATCCAAGAGAATCTTTCGATACATCTTTTCAATGTCTCCATTAAAGACATATCTGTAAAAGCGCCATCTCACAATCTAAAGTCTCAAATCATTCTGCAAAACAGGCCCGGTAAATAAGGTGTCGTTCAAGCTCAATCCACATGATGTTTTACTAGACGCTTTGAAAATGACCCTAACCTTTGTGGAAGAGCTTTCAGGCTTGAACACCGCGTGATGAGGTAAATAATACGAATCGCCTTCCCTCACATCCTTAAAATTCACCTTCCCCATATGACCCAAAGATTCGTATTCCAATAAAACCGCATCATAATCCAATTTGAGAGATGGGTTTCGAAGTAGGGAAGCTTCGTTCCGCAAAAACTGTTTGTAGGCCTTTGGGCGAGAAGAGCCAAGACAAGCCAGGGAATCATACTGCGGCCTGATAGGTAATGATACTATGTATCGCCCAGCCGAATTCCTACGTACTGTTTTCTTAAAATATTCCTCACAGTACTCATCATCAGGCGACATCTTCGAATGCCTTGGAGGTTCCTCCAATTTTCAGAACTTCTCCAGTTGCCTATCCAATTCCAATTCAGTGCAATACTACACGAGAGTTGTATAGCTCTTGGAACGCGGTTCGGGTAATGACCCCGTGAGAACCCAACCAAAAATACTCTCCTGGGCTATCAAATTTCCCAGAAGATTCTTCCTAACGCCCTCCAACATTACGTTAGGATAAATGTCGCCTCCAATTAGGATGTCCACTCGATCGCTCTCATTAAACTTAGGATCAGCCAATGTGATCTCCGAAAAATCTCAAAAATTTACTGTTTTTGTTTGTGTTTTCCATGCAAACAGGCAAGCAAGTGAAATAGCCTGTGTTACAAAAACATCTCATATATATGCACTGTTATAAATTCTATATAAAAGCAAAGTTTTGTTGTCTAGTTAACAGAACTTTACTTGTATATAGAATTACCACCAAAAATCAAAAAATATAAAAGTAAAACCAAAAACCTCTTATTCTCAAGGTTACTTTGATGGCTGGTGAGAAGGTTGAAGAGGTTACGTTGAAGGTCACACGAAAAAATGCACAAAACACGGTTCCAAAATCCGAAAAAACAGGTTCCAAAATCTGGTTCGATTGGACCAAATGTTACTTCGCTGGACTGTATGATGTTGGGAAGAGCACAATAAAGGAACACTACTGCTTCCGACACTAAAAAAAATGGGGAACCAAAAATTAAAGTAGTTCCAATGAAATTATAAATCATATAAAAAAATACCACTTTCCCTTTTTTCCTTTTTGGTTTTTTATCAACTGGTGGACTTCTTTTTACCGTTTTATAAAAATTCTTGAGTTGCTTCTTGTGCCTTGTGGAAACTCTCTGTGATTAGATTTGCCTAGATGCCTTCTACGCTAAACTCGAGGACGACCCCCCGACCCATGACGCCAAAATCGTCCTCGGAGATTTTAATGCGAAGGTCGGGTGGGAAGGTATATTTGGCCCCACTGTCGGACAGTTCAGCCTCCACGCGAACACTACCTCCAATGATATGAGGCTGATCGATTTCGCCGCGGCGCGCAACATGGTAGTATGTAGCACTAAGTTTCAACATCTCGACATTCACAAGGCCACATGGATGTCCCCTGATCGATCAACATCCAACCAGATCGATCATATTGTGATAGACGCAAGGCACGTATCCAGTGTACTAGATGTGCGCACATTCAGAGGTCCAAACATCGACTCCAAGTTTCGATTGCGCATTAGCGCCTCGAGGTCTGCGCCCTCTAGTGCATTGCGAAAGCTGGACGTTAAGAAGCTGCGATCACAAAGGACAGCTGAGGCGTTCTCCGACCAACTCTCGGATAAGCTTCGTCGTTCCCCATCTAATCTCAACGACACTGGCGGACTGTGGGCCAACATCTCCCACTCCTTGCGCACTACTGCGGAAACAGTCCTTGGTTTCGAACGCCCACCCCAACGAAATTAATGGTACGATGTCGCGAGGCAACTGCAGCGAAAAACGCCGCATACAAGAAAACGTTGCAGTCAGCCGCTACGCGAGCCATTGTCGAGAACTATAGAGAGAAGAGAAGGGAAGAGAGACGCCTTTTCAGACGAAAGAAGAGGGAACAGAAAAGGCGTGAGCGCGAGCAAGTCGAGATGTATAGATGTAGGAATGACGCTCGAAAATTCTATCAAAGGTTAAGCATCTAACCGAGGGTTACAAACCCGGAGCCTCTTGCTGCAAGGACGAAAATGGAAACTTAGTAACAGATCCGCAGGGAGTACTGAGGATGTGGAGGAAACACTTCTCTACTCCGCTACAAGGCGATGACGACATCAATACCGCCTTTAGAGATTATGTTCCGATCGATGATGACGGCGTGGAGATTCCGCCGCCTAGCCATGAAGAGGCCAAAGTCGCGATTACGCGCCTTAAAAACAATAAAGCGGCAGGTCCTGATGGCTTCCCAGCTGAATTGTTTAAGAACGGATGTAATGAATTGGTAGCGCGCATGCACCAGCTTATTTACAAAATATGGCTAGAGGAAAGTATGTCCAACGATTGGAACCTCAGTGTCCTCTGTCCTGTCCTGAAAAAGGGAGACCCTACTATATGCGCCAACTATAGGGGTATAAACCTTATCAGTGCGGCTTCTAAACTCGCAAGTCCACCATCGACCAGATATTCACACTTTCCTGGAAAAGACCTACGAAAAACAAGTCGACACACCATCTTTTTGTCGACTATAAAGCTGCCTTCGATAGCACCATAAGGGATCGTGTTTTTGCCGCAATGTCTGAGCTCGGTATACCTGCGAAGCTGATAAGGCTATGTAGAATGACGTTGAACAATTCCTGCAGCTCCGTCAAGGTAGGAATGAACCTCTCCTAACCTTTTGATACCGTGCGAGGTTTCAAACAAGGCGACCCCTTATCATGTGACCTCTTCAACTTCGTCATGGAGAGTGTTCTGCGAAAGGCGGGAGTGCATCGCAGTGGCACTATTTTTAAAAAAGTGTCCAGTTGCTTGCGTATGCTGACGACATTGACATCATAGGGCGTACCAAGCGAGATGTTACTGCTGCCTTTATTGCTATTGGCAGTAAATGAGGGCAAAACTAAGTATATGTTATCGACAAGTAGAGACGTGCGGCATATTGATTCTCAGATTACGACCGATAACTATACTTTTGATACAGTCAAGGAATTTATTTATCTTGGCTCCGCCGTTACCAGCACAAATGAGGTCAGTCTGGAGATCAAGCGCATGATCACTCTTGCCAACAGGTGCTACTATGGTCTCAATAGGCAATTGAGTAGCAGAGACCTCTCGTACGACAAAACTAACACTCTACAGGACGCTCATCCTACCCGTGCTTCTTTATGGCGCAGAGGCATGGACCCTATTAAGTACTGATGCAGCAGCCTCGAGAGCGTTCGAGAGAAAAGTTTGCGTAAGATCTTCGGTCCAGTACAAGTTGGCGATGATTTCCGCATCCGATACAGCAGTGAGCTGTATGAGCTCCTCAACGACATGGACGTTGTACAGCGTATTAATATCCAGCGGCTGCGCTGGCTCGGCCATGTCGTTCGAATGGAGGAGGATGCTCCAGCGAGACGGGTATTTGATGCGAGGATCTGCGGCGAAGAGGCGACCTTGTATACGTTGGAAGGACCACATCGAGGAAGCCCTGTCATCGATTGGTGTGACCAACTGGCGTAGTCGCGCACGAAGCAAGGCGCCTGGAAGGATGTGTTGCGGCAGGCCGAAATCCGTTAATCGGGTTGTTATGGCCAATTAAGTAAGTAAATAATTAATTAAGTGATTTAAAATTTGCTAAGAAAATAAAAGGGAAATAAACATCGTTTGTAGTTTTTTTTGCAAAGTGGCAAGTTCAAAGAAGCCCATAGCAGTGAAGTGCACAGTGATGTGAAGGATATTAAATCTAACAGCGTCAAACAAAAGGAAGGTGTTGTTTTTGTTGTGTATCAGAGATTTAGAAATCCTCTCAATTTTTGGTTCCTTGTTTTTAGTGTTGGGAGCAACAGTTCTTTTTCTGCTCTTCCCCCTCCCCCACATACGGTCCACGGATTTAATATTTGGTCCATACGAACCGGATCTTGGAACTGGGTTTTTTTTATTGTTTTCGTTGTGCGAAATCTCTACACCAACAATTTTTGAAATAACTTCGAAATTAAACAAGGTAACGTTGTTTTTGTTTTTTTTTTTATATTTTTTGATTTTTTGGTGGTAATTTTATATACAAGAAAGTTCTGTTAGACTAGACAACAAAACTTTGCTTTTATATGGAATTTATAACAGTGCATATATATTTACAAGTGGTGTGTTATAATTTCGATAGCACTGGCACACTTTATGAATTTATTGAGTATAAGAACCAAAGTGTTCTTTTTATGCGCTTTTATACCAACGTGGCTTGGGTTATAATACAGTCAAAAGTGACTGAGATATCGAATTGTGGTGTGAAGATTACAATTGGTAATCGAGTTCAACCACCCAATTTGATATCCGTTATAAGCCAATGGTGGTGTTATAATTGGTGATGGTGCGTTCGCTAAATAGCAAAGCACATTACCTTTTATAACACTTCTTCAAATCCACCGGATATATGAAGGGGTAACTATAACTAAATGTTATTTACTTTTATTAGTTATAAATCCGGAAACAGATATAGGGCCATTATTACAACTTGCAGTTAAACTTAGGTTTAGTTAAAGGTACTTTAGCTAAAGTGAACTGTAAAGTTACCTTTAACTTATTTTCGTTATTACAACTTACAGATAAAATTTTTCAAATATATGGCAGTGCCGGAGCAATGTCGATAAAACTGCTCAATTATATAAGTGTTTATAACGCAGTGGGCTTTGTTTTTTTTTATTGTATATGCTCATTTTGTTTAAATTTGAAGTTGCCATAATGAAAATAACATATAATATGGCAAGTTCAAACATAAAGTGACCTTTAAATGATAAAGGTATGATGATCCTCCCTTTAGCTTAACGATCACTTCTATCTTATTGGGTACTCATAATAACGAAAAACAATTTATCTGCCCGTTAAAATCCTACCTTTAGTTAACGGCAAGTTGTAATAATGGCCCTAAATTTGCTTAAAAGTGAAGTGGAATAACATAACGACATGTATATGTAGGGTGCCAACCTCAGTCGAACATACCCTTCACTATGTACATAACGGACATGCTAAAAGACTACAGAGTAATTATATTTGACAATAAGGAGAGCGCTGAAAAACCAGTAAGCAGTCAGTCGTTGAGTTGAGTAGTGACCGTACAGTTAAATAGTTGAGTCGGGAGAAAACAATTTTGTGACAGTGAACTTGAGTTGCAATTATCATTAACTTAATTTAAATAATTCTAAAGACTTATAATTATAATTAATATTTTTAAGTATCCCTTAAAATAAATATCTGAATTCAACCAAACATTTGCATCAACAAATTGTTTCATTTGTTCAAGAGGATACTCCTACATCATTTTGGGGGCTCAACCGGGATTTTTATAAGCGAATCAGTGCTAAATAAAGACAGTGACAGCGTCATTTTAACAAATATAAAAAAGTTCTATGACAGGAAGAAACACAAAAAATCTAAAACGTTTACAATAAAATAAAGCTCAAAAATTTCAATGTCAAATAAAAAATAATAACGGTCAAAGAAATCAACAAAAATGTATGTACAAGGAAAAAACTCAAAACCGAATATCAAGCTCTTGTGTTGTTGCTGTTATGTCATCATACGCAAAAATAAAATAACAAAACATTCTAACTGTGAAAAGAATAGAAAAGAAAACCCACCACTAAGCTGACTGGATGTGAGTTGTTGCGTTGTTATACGCAAGCAGAGCAGTGTTGATCGAGTTGTTAAAATTCTCTTTGTTGAGGTGAGATTGTGTTCTTCAGGGAGATGAGTGAAAGAGAGTAAGCAGTGCTGGTGTTGTTGCGTTGGCGTAATTAAGCAGAGGGTTGTTTAATTTGATATTGTGAAGTTATCTACAGTGAAGCTGAGGGAATTCTATGCTGTAAAGCTGACAGTGTTGGAGTAGAGAAGAGAGCCGTGTTGATGAGTGGATGGTGTTTAATATATCTACAGAGAATTTGAGTGAGTTGTAATATAAAAGCAGAGGGACACAGTGGGCAATGAAGATGGTAATGTGAGAACATAATTTTGTACTTTATTTTGAATAATTAAATTTTTATAAAATTTTAAAATAATTTTAATTTAAAAGAGTTTTGAATTGAATTTTGTATTAATTAAATAATCATTTACTTGTCTCAAGTGAAAATATAATTTTAATAGAATTAAATTTAAATAATTTACTTTTCAATTTCATATTTCTACTTCTTTCATTTTCATAAAATTTTTGAATTAAATAATTTAAGTATTATTAGTATTGTTTATCTTTTATTGATTTATCCTTATAATATCTTTTATATTATAATATTTTATATTGCGAACTGTAAATAATTGCAACTTTTGACTTCGAGGGGAAATTTAAGTTTCGAGATGAATCGTGAGGAAATTTTGGCAATGAATGTGGTGGGCTTAAGGGCGAAATTGGAAGAGTTGGGTTTAGAAACTCAGGGTCTTAAGGATGATTTGAGAAGAAGACTGTTGGGACATTTTGAGTTGGACATTAGTGATGCGGACGTGGAGGGCGGTGCCAGTGCAGACGGTTATATTGTCGTGCATGACAGTGAGGATACCAACAATGTTTCAATGCGTAGAAGTATGTACACGCTTAAAGATGTTGAAGACAGTTTGTCGCAGTTTTCGGGCACTAGCACCTCTGACATTATTCAGTGGCTAACCGAATTCGAGGAGATGGGAGCTATTTTGAAGTGGTCGTCGCTCTAAATGTACGTGTATGGTAAGCAGTTGTTGGTTGGGGCGGCAAAGATGTTTGTGAGGAGTCAACGGGGTATCGGTGATTGGGACTCACGGAAGAGGGCCTTAAAGAAGGAGCGCAATTCTCAGCAGCAGAAGTCATTCGGCATATTCGGAATAGACGCTTAGCCAGAAGTGAATCGTTGGTAGAATATCTGTACAGTATCATGGAGTTAGGAGCACAAATTAATTTGGACGAAAAGAGTATCGTGGAGTACTTCATAGAGGGAATCCCTGAATCCAAATTCAATGAAACGGTGCTGTACTAAGCCGAATGCATCAGTGACTTGAAAAAACAAATCAAGGTGTATGAGAAAACGCGATCATACCCTAAGTCATCATACAAGGGGAAAGATTCAGCGAGTAGTGAAAAGAGGGCTAATCACATTAGAGTCGGGGCTGATGAGAAAGAAAGAGATGTTTTAAATGTGGAGGTAAATCCCACCTCGCAAAAGACTGTCCAGAAAAACAGCCTAAGTGTTTTAAATGTCGAGGCTTTGGCCATCGTTCCTTTGAATGTGGTACTAGGAAATCGGAAAACAAAAGTGATGGTAATCAGGCAAATATGGTGCGTAAAGGCCCAGGATTGTTGTTTAAGGATATTACTATCAGAGATAAGACTCTATCCGCACTAGTGGATACGGCATGCGATTTGTGTCTTGTGCGATTCGATATGCTATTTGTGTTGGGTGAAGCCAATTTTGTGCCGGAGAAAATTAAGTTGTATGGTGTTGGCGACAGCGAAATTATTACAATGGGTCGATTTGATGAAGTCGTTCGAATTGATGATATTGATTTTGAAGTTACATTTTATGTTGTAGCAGAGCGTGACATTCTACATTCAATTATGTTGGGCAACAGCTTATTGTGAAAAGCGGAAGTCACCATTACTGATGGTGAAGTTGGTTTTAAGAAAATTACAGAAGAAACCTTCTTTTAGAAGAATTCTCAGACCTATGTTTAAATGTAGATGAATGCAAGCCCGATGTTCAGATAAAGCTCGATCACTTGAATGACTCCATTAAGAGTAAGGTGACTCAAGCTATGACCAAATATCAACCGCGGAAGAACGCACAAAGCCCTGTGAGGATGACCATCATTTCAAAAGATGATATACCAATATATCAGCGCCCCACACGTTTGCCAGTTGTCGACGAGAAAGTAGTGGACCAGCAGGTAGCTGAATGGTTGAAGAGCGGAATAGTGCAGCCCAGCACATCCTAGTACGCATCACCAATCGTCCTTGTCTCTAAGAAAGACGGTTCAAAACGGTTGTGCTGTGACTATCGGAAGTTGAATCAAAAAATTGTTAGTGACCATTTTCCAATGCCGATAATGGACGAGGTGTTGAATAAGTTACAAGGTGTTAGTTGCTATACTACCTTGGACCTCTGGAATGGGTTCTTCCATGTGCCTTTGGAGGAATCTTCAAGAAAATTTACCGCATTTGTGACCCATAGTGGCCAGTATGAGTTTTTATTCGTGCCGTTCGGGATAAGCAATTCCCCAGCATTGTTTACGCGCTTTATATCGGCTGTGTTTACGGATCTCATCCATAAGGGCATAGCTATCGTTTATATGGACGACATCATCATTCCCTCCAAGGATGTGATCGAGGGCCTTGAAAAGCTTATGGTTGTGTTGGAGAGAGCAGCATCATACGGATTGCAGATAAAGTGGGAGAAGTGCCAAATTTTACAGTCGTCTGTCAATTTTCTTGGATATGTGGTAAAGAATGGTTCAATAAAACCTTCAGAGGAGAAAGTGAGAGCGGTTAAAGACTTCCCAATTCCAATAGATCAGAAGATGATGCAGCGGTTTTTGGGGTTGGCCTCGTATTTTAGAAGGTTCATCGAAGATTACGCTATAATAGCGAAGCCTCTAACCGATTTAATTTTATTAAGATTTTTTATGAAGATTTTTTCATGCAGAATGGTATATTATATAAGGATCCCACGAAGGAGCTTATGGGATGACTAGTCCAGGGTCCAGTTAGAAGATGAAATTATTCGCCTGGCTCACAACCAGGGTCATTTCGATGTTGTAAAGACTAAGAAGTTGGTTGGAAAACAATATTATATCCCAAGATTGTCCGCACAAGTACCGAACGTGGTGAAGAGTTGTGTCGAGTGCATCATCACTGAAGCTAAAACTGGTAAAAGGGAAGGTTACCTTAACCCGATTGATAAAGAAGACAGGCCACTTATGACCTACCATGTTGATCACGTCGGTCCGATGGAAACAACCAAAAAGGCCTATAATCACTTGTTTGTTGTTGTTGATGGTTTCACAAAGTTCGTTTGGCTCTATCCAACGAAATCTACTGACGCCAAAGCGGTGATAGAATGTCTAGAGAAGCAGTCTGCCATTTTCGGCAACCCTAGAAGGATAATTAGTGATCGTGGGGCAGCGTTCGTGTCCCAAGCCTTTAAGGACTATTGTACTCAGGAAAACATCCAACATCTGCTTATAGCTACAGGTGTACCTCGAGGAAATGGCCAAGTAGAGCGAGTCCACAAAATAGTTGTGCCTATGTTGGCGAAATTGTGCGCAGAGAATCCCATTAACTGGTACAAGCACGTACGCAGAGTCCAGATGTTGATGAACTCAACCGCCCCAAGAAGTACCCAAATATCCCCTATGAAATTACTTACTGGTGTAGAGATGGTATTGCCCGATTATCCAGATCTTCGGCAAATATTGTACGAAGAAACTATACGAGACTTCGAAGAAGACAGAGACGAGTTGCGGGTAGAAGCTAGGGAAAGCCTATCCAGAATAAAGGAAGAAAATTGGAAAAATTATAATCGAAATCGAAAACCTGAGATGGAGTACGAGATAGATGAGTTGGTCGTCATCAAGCGCACTCAGTTAGGCACGGGACTTAAGCTGAAAGCAAAATACCTTGGTCCCTATAAGATTGTAAAGAAATTACGCTATGGAAGATATGAGGTCGAAAAAGTCGGCCAACATGAAGGCCCAATTAGAAGTACGACCGAGGCTGAACACATGAAAAGATGGCTATCCGAACCGAATTGCCGTCAGGAGGGCCGTATGTAGGGTGCCAACCTCAGGTGAACATACCCTTCACTGTGTACATAACGGACATGCTAAAAGACTACAGAGTAATTATATTTGACAATAGGGAGAGCGCTGAAAAACAAGTAAAGCCCACTTCACACGGTAATACTTTACGTACGTAAAGTCTAATGAAAAAGTAAAATGCAATTCCATCCGTATGACAAAAAAGAGAATAAAAGTCGTATGATTTATATTTTTTGCGTTTACATGATCGGTATAAGACAATAACAAAGTAAAATGAAAACAGCTGTTACACTTTTTTTCTATGTTTTTACATAAAAATACATCCCTGATCTAATGCGACTTGCTTGTTTTTTGAATCATTTCAAAAAATGAAGAGAGTCATACGACTGTCAAACTTTTCATCCGTATTTTCTCTCGATGTGTGATGGTTTAATTACATAGTACGTCTAGACGATCACATACGTACTCTTCTACAACAAATTTTGACAGATCATATTACTTGTGGGACCGTGTAAAGTAGGCTTAAGCAGTCAGTCGTAGAGTTGAGTAGTGACCGTACAGTTAAATAGTTGAGTCGGGAGAAAACAATTTTGTGACAGTGAACTTGAGTTGCAATTATCATTAACTTAATTTAAATAATTCTAAAGACTTATAATTATAATTAATACTTTTAAGTATCCCTTAAAATAAATATCTGAATTCAATAAAACATTTGCATCAACAAATTGTTTCATTTGTTCAAGAGGATACTCCTACATATATATGGGTTTCCGTTTGATGTTTTATTCTTATTCATCTTATTCATTTTTGTAAACAGATGAATTAATTTAAGTCAACTTTTTTTGTTACTAAAATTATTGAACAAGTTGGATTTGGAATTTTTATTTGATTTAAGTTTGATTTATTTAATTTTAAATTTGATTTATTTAATTTTAAATTTAATTTATTTAATTTTAAATTTATTTATTTAATTTTAAATTTAATTTATTTCATTGGTAAAATTTATATACACACTCATATACATATATATATATATATATATATATATATGTTACACGGTGGAAACAAATAATAGTGTGAGACTGGCTTTTCACCTTTTGTATTTTGGTTTTTGATTGTTCTTTTTTTAATATTGGAAAAACGATAACAACTATCGGGTTATTGGCCATTGGGAACTCGTCCTGTTGGCTCAGTTTCGTGGAGTACGTAAAATTTTTTAAATGTATGCCCGTTTTATTGGACATATATTTCTTTTATTGAGTTTGCGGTAAGGCGCCAAGTTGGTCGTGGTGGCGCGTTATAAATGTCAGGGTGATCGCGATGACCTTTTGTTTAATTTTAGAAAAATGTCCTTGTTAGTTGCGTATCGCGTGATTAGTAGAGATCAGGACGCGGACATTTTCGAGTTGTGTTCTGGTTGAGTTTATTATTTATTATTTTTTTTTTGATATTTTTCTTTGATTTCAATTTCGTTGGGAAAATTAGTTAGGAACAGAATCTCAACCATTCTGTTGATTCATGTTGGTTTCTACTTTGTTGTTAGTTAGCTGAGAATCTTCCTTCCGTCGGTGCGTAGGTATAATTTTCGTTTATACAAGCTCGACTTATTATTCAGGTTGATTCGTAAAACTGTTTTTGACAATATTTGTGACCATTGGAACTATACTACAGTTTGGGTAGTTATTTAGAGCTGATTTGGAGCTGCAAGTTTGAGCGTTCGTTTGGAGGGCGTTTGAATCTGTCGCAGAATCTTTTCATTCTTTGATAGTAAAACAGATAGATTGATAGTAAAACAGAACAGGTTATCAAACCATCCTGAGTTTCTGAATTTTCTACAAAATAAGAAACTCATATATACCGATAATACCCACTTGTTACGAAATCAAAGATCCTATTGCAAGAGCTTTGGATTCAAAAGCTTGACTGGGATGGATTAATTCCTTTGAATTTGAATACTTTATGGGAAAACTTCAAAGTTAATTTAATGGAAGTTGATTGAATTACTATTCCAAGATTCGTTCACACAACGTCTACGTCGAAAATTCAAATGGATTTTCTAACGCTCCAATTCGAGCATAAAGACGTTGCATATATATTCGAAGCTCCGAAACAAACACAGTTGTCTCGAGACTACTTACGGCTAAGTCCAGAGTTGCTCCACACCTGCTGTGGAACAGAACTAAGCGTATTATGGATTTCAAAATAGATACTGATTATTTTTGGACAGACTCCGAAATAATACTGCATTGGATAAAACGCATCCATCTTCTTTGAAGACTTTTGTATCGAATAGAGTCGCTAGGATTCAGAAGTGGTCAGACCAAGTTTCATGGCGCCACGGGCCTACTGAACAGAATCCAGCTGACATTGTATCTAGAGGATCCGATTAAAAAGATTTGAGGAATTCGAAATGGTTTGAAGGACCGTCGTTTCTTCTAAACGACAGTTAAAATTGGCCTGTTAATGGACATTTTAAATTAACACAGAACCGAAAGTTACTGGAAACGAGAAAAGTAAATGTATTTCTTGCAGTGGAAGGGACTTCTAACTGTCTACTGGATATGATATCAAGATACTCTTCATATAATATGTTAGTCAGGGTAAAGGCAAATCAAAGTATCATACTGCAACGGAAATGAAATGATCATTTCATCGCCTCGTAGAGGCTATCCAGAAATCAAATTTTTATGAGTAGATTTCTAAATTATAGAAATTTCTGGTCTGGCCGTCAAACATACAGAGACATACATCTTTCATTCATACATTTACAGAAGAAGGAAGAGTATTTTCACCATAAGGGGTAGATGGGAGATTGCTTAATGCAAATTTGCCATATGATGCAAAATTCCCACTTTTATTACATACGACATCTTCATTTCGAAAATTGCCATGCTGGCCCAAAGGCACTCATTACTCTCGCCAGCGAGAGAATCTGGTTAATTAACGCCAGGGAAGAGCGCAGTATGATTGTTCGGTACATTGTTTCCGCTACAAACCAAGACTTATGTCCCAAATAATGGGAAACTTGCCCAATAATAGAGTGAGAACTACACGACTATTCCTTATCGTCGGCATAGACTTTTGTGGTCCCGTTAATGTCTCTTTGAGAATTCGTGGTCGACCACCATTGAAAATATAAATAGCGGTCTTCGTGTGTTTCACATCTAAGGCAGTGCATTTAGAGTTAGTATCAGATTTGTCCACTGATTCTTTCTTTTATCTTTCAAAAGGTTCGCTGCCAGAAGAGGTGCTGTGCGACAATGCAACGAACTTTTTAGGAGCCAGCGACGTCCTCAAGCAGCTGCAGCAAGGATTCGACAGGAGTTGAACCGCCCTCGAAAGTTCACCTTCATTCCTGTTTCCATAGCTGACGCAGGAAGAAATGGAGACGATCCTCGCAGAAAGAGAGGCGGTGCTCAACAGTCGGGCCATCGCACCGCTCTCTCCAGACCCCAACGACAGAGAAGCGCTAACTCCAGCTCATCTGCTTACAGGAGAGCTTCTGCGTTCGCTGCCTCCAGAATTCGCAGGCGAAGGGCAAACCAACTAGCCCAAGTTATGGAAGCGTTGGCGACTGTCTTGCGGACTCAAGACATTTTTGGCAGGTTTGGTGTCGAGGCTACGTCCAGGGTCTGCAAGACAAAGCCAAGTGGACCAGCGAATCGCCCAACCTGAAACTAGATCAGGTTGTAATCGTCCACGAAGACAATTGCCCTCCGCAACATTGGCTGACCGGGAGAAGGAGAAGACGGCAAGGTCAGAGTGGCACTTCCAATTGATTGAAGAAGCTCAGTCCTCTAATGGGGCCGCAATGTTGCGCCATAACTTCAACTTTAATTTTATATTAATTTTATAATATGTCGTAACATAATAATTGAGTAATAATTAATTAATAATAATTGAATTGAATAATAATAATAAGTTTAGTAGATTTAAAGTTTTTGAATACATAGAATAAGATAAATAGTTAAAAAGAATTCAGCAACTCCGATGCCTATTTCTTTTTAACTGTTAGAATTAAATAAACATATATTAGGATTAAGAAATTATTATTGAAATAAAATTTAGTTAATATTAAAATCAATCGAACACGGTTCTCTTCAATTCTAAAAATTTGGTCTTTTCGTATTTTCAAGGTGTCCGGTTTACGCTAAGATTATAAATTATTTAATCTTTAACAAATCCTTAAAAACAGATGCCATTTTTGGAGATTCCAGAAGTACTTTGAGACCTATTGCGCATTTCCGAAGCCTGGTTTTATAATGTTGGGATAGGTGCTATTGCCACTCCCTTCGCAGAAAAATTCTATTATTTTCCAACTGGTGCTTAGTGTTTATAGCGTGACGAGCAGCCGGTTTAAGCTCTTCATTGAAACGGATATTATACTTGTAATTCTTTATGGAATCACTGGATACTTTTTTCCAGGCTAAGGCAACCAATGAAATGACTTCAAATAAAGTGGTTTGTTTGAGGGACGATTCTAAATTTTCGTTGGAAGATACAATTTTTGACAGTAAACTGCTACGGTAATGCAGTTTTATGAGCCTAATTGCATTCTGGTCCACATGGGCTGTATGAGTAGAGTTACATTGGGGGCATATACATTACCCAAATCTGTCCATCTTTAGTATCATGAACCAGTTCATCTGCCGGTGGATGACTTGGAGCGTTGTCTAATATTAGAAGAGCCTTAATTGGTAATTTTTTTTTTTCTTTTAAAAATGTCTCTACCTGTAAATATATTTTCAATTGTTTTTAAATCATTATGTAATAACATTAAAACTATTAACAAAAATTACTTTTTGAATAAATTTATCAAAAAACCATTTTTTGAACAGAGCTGTAGTCGTCCAAGCAGATTTAGAGTTTCTGTACTCAATAGGAACAATTTTGTTCCGAAAAGATCTCGGTTTTTGAGCCTTTCCTATTACAAAAAGTTAAATTTTTTTAATTCCTGCAGCATTAGCACACATTAAAAATGTTAATGTCTCCTTTGACAATTTTCTACCTGGAGCAGATTTTTCTCCACTGTGAACATATGTTTTGTTTGGCAACATTTTCCAGCATAGACCGGATTCATCCGCATTACAAATTACCTCGTTTGATAGCTCATGCTCCATAATGGTAGACGCTAACTTATTAACGAATGGCGCAACAAGTTCTTTAGAAGAAGATAATTTCTCACCACACTGTTTTAACAATCGTATTCCATAACGATTTTTAAATTTTGTTAGCCAACCATCACTGGCACAAAAGTGACTGTTGATAACAGGGCAAATCCGGCCGCTTTTGTCCAGTCGTTCCCGTTTAATTTTTAATAAAAACACACTGAATAAGATAATCAAATTCAATATATTTTAATATTAAAATTCCTAGATTAGGAAATAAAATGTTATAAAATATAAGAAAACACACTGAATAAGATAATCAATTTCAATATATTTTAATATTAAAATTCCTAGATTAGGAAATAAAATGTTATAAAATATAAGAAATATAACATATATTTTTAGTATATAATACATACTTTTGGTATGGAAACTACTAGAAATCTTACTACAGGATACAGAATTTAACTTTATAAAAGAAATTAGACCACGATGTAGACCACGCTGCAAACTTAATTGAAAATAATTATAATCCAAATGGCGATTGCCTACATCGAGTACAAGAACAGTTAAATTTTTATCGAATGTGTGAAATTGACATTTGGCAAAGTTGCCAGACTAATATAAAATTTTAGTATTTTGGGTGTAGCGTTAACATTACCCCCGCAGTATGGCTAGAACCTCCTTCGAAGCCAGACTCTAATTGACGAGAAACATCCAAAATAGCAAGTTTCGTGGCAGGTCTCTCTATAATTCCTTGTTTAGTTAGTACCTTTGCGCTTCTTACATGCCCATCTGGTCTCTAAAACTTTACCGCGTAACCAAACGTTACGTGGGAGAGAAGGGTCAACTATGATCACTAAATCCCCGACTTAAATGTTTTGGTCTAGCGTGCCATTTCTTCCAAAATACATTTGCATACTTCTGAGAAGTTAGCCAGCTCTGCTTCAATATTAATCCGCTATCATCACAAACAGTCATTGATTTCATACCAGATGAACTTCCGATCAAGAAATGATTTGGTGTTAAGGCCTCTTGGTTCTCTTCATTTATAGGCACATAGGCAAGAGGACGCGAATTTATTATGTTTTCAATCTCTAACAGCATGCTTACTAAAACTTCATCGCCGTGAGATCTAGATGTTATAATTTTATACAAAATTGTTTTAATTGACCTTACCAACCGCTCCCAAGCCCCACCCATATGTGGTGAAGCTGGGGGGTTAAAATTCCACTTTGTTGTTGTCGAGGTAAATGTTTTTATAAGTTGGTTTTTATTCACCTCTGCCAAAGCCTCTCGAAGTTATCTTTCAGTGCCAATAAAGTTTGTTCCGTTATCGCTATAGAATTCATGCGGGATACTTCGTCGATCCATAAAGTTGCGTATAGCTAATATACATACTTGTTGTCAATGAGTGAGTAACTTCGATATGAACTGCTCTAATGGTCAAGGAGGTGAATAGACATCCATATCGTTTCTCTCTATGCCTGTTCACTGTAACAAAAATTGGTCCAAAGAAATCTACTCGAGGTAAGATTTCCATTTGTGGACTCTGAGGTATTGCTTTTTTGACTTTACACATTTGGCAAGTGCGTATAACTGACTTAAGTGCAGCTCGAAGCTTTGAAATACAAAATCTTTGTCTGACTTCGTTAATTACAGTTTCATGATTCAAATGGTGGAACTTTCATGATAGTACATTAAGATAAGTTTTGTAATATAACTTGACCTTGGTAGAATTATAGGACGCTTTTGTTCTGCAGGAATATCTGCGTTATCTATTCTTCCATAAACTCTTAATATTCCTTTGTCCAAATATGGATTCTTTGCGTAAATATCGCTTGATTTAGGTATCTCTAAATTTGACTTCAACTGCGATATTTCGTGAAAATACTTTTCTGATTGTGCTTGCCTATATAAAAGATTTTCGGCTTCCTGTAACTCCTCCTGAGTTAACTCGCTTTTGTTATTACAGATTTTTCGGCACTTATTTATAAACCGTAAGAAATAGGCTACAGTTCGAAAAGTCTATACCACTTTGAAAACCTTTGAGCGTCAACAACCATATCAACTTTCGTAATTTTAAGCGAATGATGTACACGTTCATCATCGATTAAATTGGGGATGGTTCCTACTTGTGGTCACTCGGTTTCTGGACAGGTTAAAAATTCGGGTACTTGGAACCACCTACAGGAATTTGATATCAGCTAAGTTCTGCTTACTCGGAATCCATCTGCATTTCTTGGTAGCAGAAAACTCTAAAATTTCAGTGACTCGAAAGACTACGAATTGACTATATTTCCTGTGATCAGAATTGAGCCAGCTCAGGACAGTTTTTGAATCAGACCAAAAAATTTTTCATTAATTTTGAAGTTGTGATTGTCCGTATTTTATATTGTAGCAACAGCTTTAGGAGGAGCATATAGAATATTGATATTTATACGCCACCCTAATACTACGAATATGAAGAATAACTTCATATAAGAAATCAATGCTACATTGATTCGTTAATTCTTTAACTTGAATAATTATACTTTTGAAATTTACAAATAAAGTTTATGCAGTAGGCATTTGCAGCTGCTCGTGTTTGTTTCATTTTTATATTACGACACTACATATTGGCGACGAGGAACAAAAAAATAAAAAATTTTTCTTAATAAAAAATCTATTTCAAAAAATTTTGTATATACAAATAAAAAATAATGCCTCCAAAAATAGAGACAGAACAAAATGTTGCTCCAATGGCCGTGCTTCAGACTTCTAACATACAAGAATTTAATTCTAATGTGGATTCGTGGAATGTATGGAAAGAAAGATTGGACATTCATTTTTGTGAGATCAACTGCACCGATGAAAAAGTAAAAAAATCCATTTTGTTGAAATCAATTGGAGCTGTTGCCTACAAGGTTTTACATAGTTTGTGCAGTCCATCTTCTCCTGTGGCAAAGTCATTTGAAGAATTGTGCGAAATTCTAGACTCCCACTTTACTCCACCAACTATTGTGTTCAGTGAACGGAAGAAATTTCTTCATTCAACAAAACAAGAAAGTGAATCTTGCAGAATGGTATGCCAGAGTTAAGACACTAGCACTGAATTGTAAATTTGGAATTAGCTTGGAAGCATTTGTTTTAAATCAGTTTGTGATGGGCTTGCCAAATTTCATTTTTGAAAGACTTTGTGAAGAAGATGAAAAACTCACACTTCAAAGTGCATTGAAAAAGGCAATGATTATGGAGACGATGAGTATGTCCAAAGAGGTGAAGGAGGAAACGACAGTTAATTTTGTCAAAAAGCAAAAAAAAAATATCAAAAAACAAAGAATCAAAAAGAAATAATGGTGATAACGTTGACAGAGGTGGTAGCAGACGCAGTTGGGGCAGAGGCAGCAGAAGTAACGGAAGATTTGACAGGGGTACAAACAGTGGTGAAAAAGGTTCTTCATGCTCTCATTGTGGTTGGAGAATTCATAACTCTCAATCTTGTAAATACAAGAACAGCAAGTGCCATTCGTGTGGTAGAATTGGTCATCTGGCCTCAGTGTGTCGTGATAAGAAAAGCGTAAATTATGTATCTAACGATAATTATGTACCTAAAGATGTTCATGATAATGAACATAATAAAAATTTATTTAATTATTCTGTTTTCAGTGTGTCTGAGGGAAATTCTAGTGACGTGTGTTCTCTGCCAGTCATCATTGATGGAATTAAACTTAATGCTGTTTGTGATACAGGTGCTCCATGTGCGTTGTTCCCAATCACGTTTTATGAAGAAAATAACATTAAGAAGAAACTTCGATCTTGTACTGTTCCATATGTTGATTACAATGGTGATAAATTGAAGCTGGTTGGTGAATATGATGCTGCTGTAACTTTTGAAGGTAGTACAAAATCTGTTGTTGTAGTTGTTGCTGACACTACAAATCCACCTTTACTTGGTCGATCGTTTTTACGTTCATTTAATTTTGAGCTTTTGCAAGTAAAGAATATAAATCAAATCAATTCGTACGCTGCGATTGTAAATCAATTAAAAACCGAATTTAGCGAAGTTTTTGAGGATAAGTTGGGTGAGTTTAAAATTAGTAAAGTTTCTTTGAAAGTCAGTGAAGGCGTTACACCCATATTTTGCAAACCAAGGCCCTTACCATTTGCATGGAAGGACAAAATCGAAAAACAATTACGCGATTTAATCGAAACAGGTGTGTTGGAACCTGTTGATAATTCAGATTGGGGTACTCCACTAGTGCCAGTTTTAAAGCAAAATGGTGACATACGAATTTGTGGCGATTTTAAGGTCACTATAAATAAATTTTTGATAGATTTTAAATACCCTTTACCAAGAATTGGCGAGATATTTGCGTCATTGGGAGGAGGAGAACTTTTTACCAAACTAGACTTATCCAATGCATACAATCAACTTGTCCTTGATGAAGAACCGGAACTTCTTTGTGCCTTAAGTACCCACATTGGAATATTAAAAGTAAAACGCTTACCGTTTGGGGTCAACACAGCTGCTTCTGTATTTCAGAAAACCATGGAAACTGTCTTAAGGGGAATTCCGAATGTGGTCGTATATCAGGATGACATCACTGTCACAGGTAAAAACATGGCGGAACATATTGAAACATTAAGACTCGTGCTCAATAAGTTGCAATCCTCCGGATTAAAATTAAACATAAAGAAATCGGTTTTCTTTCAACCGATAGTTTCGTATCTTGGTTTTGACGTCGACAAAAATGGATTAGGCAAAAATAACGATAGAATTTCTTCTATAATTTCTGCACCAATTCCAAAAGATATATCGGAATTAAGAGCTTTTGTTGGTATGGCAAATTATTACTCAAAATTTATAAACAACTTTTCAAATATCATGCCCCCACTTTACCGTTTATTGGGCAAAAATGTACCTTTTATTTGGTCAAAATCTTGCCAAGAATCCTACGATACTATAAAAGAAGCAGTGACATCTGACCAAGGTTTGGTTCACTTCAATCCTAAATTACCATTGGTGTTAACTACTGATGCTTCTAACAACGCCGTTGGAGGAATTTTATCACATATATTTTCTGATTGCGAAAGGCCAATAGCATTTGTGTCTAGGGCGTTATCAACATCCGAGAAGAACTACATTACACTTGAAAAAGAAGCATTAGCGATTGTGTTTTGCGTTACCAAACTTAAACAATATTTACTTGGAAACACTTTTATTTTGAAAACTGATCATCGCCCGTTGCTCACTATATTCGGTAGCAACAAAGGCTTGCCAAGCATGGCTTCAGCTCGTATGCAGCGTTGGGCAGTCATATTATCCGGATTTGAATATTCCATTGAATTTATAAAGGGAAGCCTAAATGAAGCTGATAGCATTTCTAGAATGCCTCAACGTAAATTTAATAATGAGATTAGAGAAAATTCATACATAAATTTTATTGAAAATGAAAATCAATTCAATTTAAATTTTAAGGATATCGCATGTGAAACTAGACGAGATCCAATTTTATCTAAAGTTGCAGAATGTATTTTAAACGGAACTTTATACAATTTAAAAGATGAACGTTTTGCACCATATAGAGAAAAGTATACCCAACTCACTGTTGAATATGGTTGCATATTATGGGGTTTTAGAACAGATATACCTGAAAAATTCAAAACAAAAATATTGAAAGAATTGCATTCTTCACATTTAGGCATAGTAAAAACTAAAGCACTTGCCAGATCGTGGCATGGACTTGATAAAGACATTGAAAATTTAGTCAAAAACTGTATGCCATGTCAAAAATTACAGTCTAGCCCTGAAAGAAGCAGTTTAATACCATGGACACCAAGTGGATCAGTTTGGAGCAGAATTCATATCGATTTTGCTGGTCCAATCAATAACTTTTATTTCTTAATTGTCATCGATTCATTTTCAAAGTTCGTTGAAGTTTTCAAAACTAAAGAGATGACAACAGCCTTTGTAATTGGCAGATTAAGAGAAATGTTTTCGCGTTATGGATTGGTAGATACATTGGTGAGCGACAACGGTCGTCAATTCACTTCAAGTGAATTCCAAAATTTTTTATCCATGAATGGAATCAACCACATTTGAACAGCGCCTGGCCATCCTTCTACCAACGGTCAAGCAGAAAATTTTGTAAAGACTTTCAAGAAGTCTATCTTAGCAAACTTAGATCAAAACAATGATGCCAGTTTAGATCAAATTTTATGCAGATTTTTGATGGATTATCGCAATATGACCCACTGTAGTACCGGCGAATCTCCAGCAAAAACATTCTTTGGAAGACAACTTAAAACTCGTTTCAGTAACCTCAAACCACCAACAACACAAGAGAGAATTGTTCGTTCTCAATACAACAACGTTATTAACCACAAAGGAAATCGGAATGAAACTTTCAAGCAAGGTCAAAACGTTATGTTTCGTGACTATCGTAATCCAAACAAGCCTGCTTGGACTCATGCAATTGTTAAAGAAAAACTTGGACCTCAGTCGTATTCCTGCATTTTATCACATAATAATTACGTTATCAAACGTCATCTTGATCAGATCAGGAATCAAACGACTTCACAACAACCTGTTGAAGCAGATTTACAAACGTTACAAAATAGCAACACCACCTTAACATTAGAGCAAGACAAGCAGCCTCAGGCAGATATTTCACGCACTAGAAGAGAACTCAGGCCACGAGAAGGAGGTAGAGTAGTAAAAAATCAAACTAAAATTTGAAGTATCACATTTATAAATTAATCAATTTCTTTTGTAACTTAAACCTATTTTTAAACTAAAATATTGTAATTAAATAATGTATTTTATATTGTAGCAACAGCTTTAGGAGGAGCATATAGAGTATTGATATTTATATGCCACCCTAATACTACGAATATGAAGAATAACTTCATATAAGAAATTAATGCTACATTGATTCGTTAATCCTTTAACTTGAATAATTATACTTTTGAAATTCACAAATAAAGTTTATGCAGTAGGCATTTGCAGCTGCTCGTGTTTGTTTCATTTTTATATTACGACACTACATATTGGCGACGAGGAACAAAAAAATAAAAAATTTTTCTTAATAAAAAAATCTATTTCAAAAAATTTTGTATATACAAATAAAAAATAATGCCTCCAAAAATAGAGACAGAACAAAATGTTGCTCCAATGGCCGTGCTTCAGACTTCTAACATACAAGAATTTAATTCTAATGTGGATTCGTGGAATGTATGGAAAGAAAGATTGGACATTCATTTTTGTGAGATCAACTGCACCGATGAAAAAGTAAAAAAATCCATTTTGTTGAAATCAATTGGAGCTGTTGCCTACAAGGTTTTACATAGTTTGTGCAGTCCATCATCTCCTGTGTCAAAGTCATTTGAAGAATTGCGCGAAATTCTAGACTCCCACTTTACTCCACCAACTATTGTGTTCAGTGAACGGAAGAAATTTCTTCATTCAACAAAACAAGAAAGTGAATCTTGCAGAATGGTATGCCAGAGTTAAGACACTAGCACTGAATTGTAAATTTGGAATTAGCTTGGAAGCATTTGTTTTAAATCAGTTTGTGATGGGCTTGCCAAATTTCATTTTTGAAAGACTTTGTGAAGAAGATGAAAAACTCACACTTCAAAGTGCATTGAAAAAGGCAATGATTATGGAGACGAAGAGTATGTCCAAAGAGGTGAAGGAGGAAACGACAGTTAATTTTGTCAAAAAGCAAAAAAAAATATCAAAAAACAAAGAATCAAAAAGAAATAATGGTGATAACGTTGACAGAGGTGGTAGCAGACGCAGTTGGGGCAGTGGCAGCAAAAGTAACGGAAGATTTGACAGGGGTACAAACAGTGGTGAAAAAGGTTCTTCATGCTCTCATTGTGGTTGGAGAATTCATAACTCTCAATCTTGTAAATACAAGAACAGCAAGTGCCATTCGTGTGGTAGAATTGGTCATCTGGCCTCAGTGTGTCGTGATAAGAAAAGCGTAAATTATGTATCTAACGATAATTATGTACCTAAAGATGTTCATGATAATGAACATAATAAAAATTTATTTAATTATTCTGTTTTCAGTGTGTCTGAGGGAAATTCTAGTGACGTGTGTTCTCTGCCAGTCATCATTGATGGAATTAAACTTAATGCTGTTTGTGATACAGGTGCTCCATGTACGTTGTTCCCAATCACGTTTTATGAAGAAAATAACATTAAGAAGAAACTTCGATCTTGTACTGTTCCATATGTTGATTACAATGGTGATAAATTGAAGCTGGTTGGTGAATATGATGCTGCTGTAACTTTTGAAGGTAGTACAAAATCTGTTGTTGTAGTTGTTGCTGACACTACAAATCCACCTTTACTTGGTCGAACGTTTTTACGTTCATTTAATTTTGAGCTTTTGCAAGTAAACAATATAAATCAAATCAATTCGTACGCTGCGATTGTAAATCAATTAAAAACCGAATTTAGCGAAGTTTTTGAGGATAAGTTGGGTGAGTTTAAAATTAGTAAAGTTTCTTTGAAAGTCAGTGAAGGCCTTACACCCATATTTTGCAAACCAAGGCCCTTACCATTTGCATGGAAGGACAAAATCGAAAAACAATTACGCGATTTAATCGAAACAGGTGTGTTGGAACCTGTTGATAATTCAGATTGGGGTACTCCACTAGTGCCAGTTTTAAAGCAAAATGGTGACATACGAATTTGTGGCGATTTTAAGGTCACTATAAATAAATTTTTGATAGATTTTAAATACCCTTTACCAAGAATTGACGAGATATTTGCGTCATTGGGAGGAGGAGAACTTTTTACCAAACTAGACTTATCCAATGCATACAATCAACTTGTCCTTGATGAAGAATCGCAACTTCTTTGTGCCTTAAGTACACACATTGGAATATTAAAAGTAAAACGCTTACCGTTTGGGGTCAAAACAGCTGCTTCTGTATTTCAGAAAACCATGGAAACTGTCTTAAGGGGAATTCCGAATGTGGTCGTATATCAGGATGACATCACTGTCACAGGTAAAAACATGGCGGAGCATATTGAAACATTAAGACTCGTGCTCAATAAGTTGCAATCCTCCGGATTAAAATTAAACATAAAGAAATCGGTTTTCTTTCAACCGATAGTTTCGTATCTTGGTTTTGACGTCGACAAAAATGGATTAAGCAAAAATAACGATAGAATTTCTTCTATAATTTCTGCACCAATTCCAAAAGATATATCGGAATTAAGATCTTTTGTTGGTATGGCAAATTATTACTCAAAATTTATAAACAACTTTTCAAATATCATGCCCCCACTTTACCGTTTATTGGGCAAAAATGTACCTTTTATTTGGTCAAAATCTTGCCAAGAATCCTACGATACTATAAAAGAAGCAGTGACATCTGACCAAGGTTTGGTTCACTTCAATCCTAAATTACCATTGGTGTTAACTACTGATGCTTCTAACAACGCCGTTGGAGGAATTTTATCACATAAATTTTCTGATTGCGAAAGGCCAATAGCATTTGTGTCTAGGGCGTTATCAACATCCGAGAAGAACTACATTACACTTGAAAAAGAAGCATTAGCGATTGTGTTTTGCGTTACCAAACTTAAACAATATTTACTTGGAAACACTTTTATTTTGAAAACTGATCATCGCCCGTTGCTCACTATATTCGGTAGCAACAAAGGCTTGCCAAGCATAGCTTCAGCTCGCATGCAGCGTTGGGCAGTCATATTATCCGGATTTGAATATTCCATTGAATTTATAAAGGGAAGCCTAAATGAAGCTGATATCATTTCTAGAATGCCTCAACGTAAATTTAATAATGAGATTAGAGAAAATTCATACATAAATTTTATTGAAAATGAAAATCAATTCAATTTAAATTTTAAGGATATCGCATGTGAAACTAGACGAGATCCAATTTTATCTAAAGTTGCATAATGTATTTTAAACGGAACTTTATACAATTTAAAAGATGAACGTTTTGCACCATATAGAGAAAAGTATACCCAACTCACTGTTGAATATGGTTGCATATTATGGGGTTTTAGAACAGTTATACCTGAAAAATTCAAAACAAAAATATTGAAAGAATTGCATTCTTCACATTTAGGCATAGTAAAAACTAAAGCACTTGCCAGATCGTGGCATGGACTTGATAAAGACATTGAAAATTTAGTCAAAAACTGTATGCCATGTCAAAAATTACAGTCTAGCCCTGAAAGAAGCAGTTTAATACCATGGACACCAAGTGGATCAGTTTGGAGCAGAATTCATATCGATTTTGCTGGTCCAATCAATAACTTTTATTTCTTAATTGTCATCGATTCATTTTCAAAGTTCGTTGAAGTTTTCAAAACTAAAGAGATGACAACAGCCTTTGTAATTGGCAGATTAAGAGAAATGTTTTCGCGTTATGGATTGGTAGATACATTGGTGAGCGACAACGGTCGTCAATTCACTTCAAGTGAATTCCAAAATTTTTTATCCATGAATGGAATCAACCACATTTGAACAGCGCCTGGCCATCCTTCCACCAACGGTTAAGCAGAAAATTTTGTAAAGACTTTCAAGAAGTCTATCTTAGCAAACTTAGATCAAAACAATGATGCCAGTTTAGATCAAATTTTATGCAGATTTTTGATGGATTATCGCAATATGACCCACTGTAGTACCGGCGAATCTCCAGCAAAAACATTCTTTGGAAGACAACTTAAAACTCGTTTCAGTAACCTCAAACCACCAACAACACAAGAGAGAATTGTTCGTTCTCAATACAACAACGTTATTAACCACAAAGGAAATCGGAATGAAACTTTCAAGCAAGGTCAAAACGTTATGTTTCGTGACTATCGTAATCCAAACAAGCCTGCTTGGACTCATGCAATTGTTAAAGAAAAACTTGGACCTCAGTCGTATTCCTGCATTTTATCACATAATAATTACGTTATCAAACGTCATCTTGATCAGATCAGGAATCAAACGACTTCACAACAACCTGTTGAAGCAGATTTACAAACGTTACAAAATAGCAACACCACCTTAACATTAGAGCAAGACAAGCAGCCTCAGGCAGATATTTCACGCACTAGAAGAGAACTCAGGCCACGAGAAGGAGGTAGAGTAGTAAAAAATCAAACTAAAATTTGAAGTTATCACATTTATAAATTAATCAATTTCTTTTGTAACTTAAACCTATTTTTAAACTAAAATATTGTAATTAAATAATGTATTTTATATTGTAGCAACAGCTTTAGGAGGAGCATATAGAGTATTGATATTTATATGCCACCCTAATACTACGAATATGAAGAATAACCTCATATAAGAAATCAATGCTACATTGATTCGTTAATTCTTTAACTTGAATAATTATACTTTTGAAATTTACAAATAAAGTTTATGCAGTAGGCATTTGTTTTCATTTTTATATTACGACACTACATACATTAAGATAAGTTTTGTAATATAACTTGACCCTGGTAGAATTATAGGACGCTTTTGTTCTGCAGGAATATCTGCGTTATCAATTCTTCCATAAACTCTTAATATTCATTTGTCCAAATATGGATTATTTGCGTAAATATCGCTTGATTTAGGTATCTCTAAATTTGACTTCAACTGCGATATTTCGTGAAAATACTTTTCTGATTGTGCTTGCCTATATAAAAGATTTTCGGCTTCCTGTAATTCCTCCCGAGTTAACTCGCTTTTGTTATTACAGATTTTTCGGCACTTATTTATAAACCGTAAGAAGTAGGCTACAGTTAGAAAAGTCTATACCATTTTGAAAACCTTTGAGCGTCAACAACCATATCAACTTTCGTAATTTTAAGCGAATGATGTACACGTTCATCATTGATTAAATTGGGGATGGTTACTACTTGTGGTCACTCGGTTTCTGGACAGGTTAAAAATTCGGGTACTTGGAACCACCTACAGGAATGTGATATCAGCTGCGTTCTGCTTACTCGGAATCCATCTCCATTCCTTGGTAGCAGAAAACTCTAAAATTTCAGTGACTCGAAAGACAACGAATTGACTATATTTCCTGTGATCAGAATTGAGCCAGCTCAGGACAGTTTTTGAATCAGGCCAAAAAATTGTTCATTAATTTTGAAGTTGTGATTGTCCGTGATATATTTAGCCAAGCGTACTCCTATTAATGCAGACATAAGCTCCAACCGTGTCCTTATTGGTGCTACTCGTGTTTTCGATCCAATTATAGAGCAAATTATGGCACAGTGCTGCATAGCCCTCCCTACTGACGTCTCCAAAAGTATGTAGCTGAATTTCAATATCATCATAATTTGGAAAATGTCTTAGATAGCAGCGAGGTATTTTTAAATTCTTAATGTCTGGTAGAGCCTTAACCCATTTGTTCCATTTAACACTCAATTCTGCTGGTATTTGTTCGTCCCAATCTATTTTAAATCGCCATATATTTTTCATGAGTATCTTCACGTACATTATTATATGACCAATTAGACCGAGAGGATCGTATATTGACATAACCAATCGTAAAACTTCACGTTTCGTGTGTATTTTATCTGACGCAAGTATACAACTTTCATTTAACCAATCTTCTTCATGTTGCCAGAAAATCCCTAGCACCTTTTCGATTTGTTTTGCCTCTTCAACATTTAGACATTTTGCACTTTTTGTTTTAGAAAGGGGTGTAGACTGCTGTACGATTTTTTCATTCGATACCCAATTTCGGATTTTAAAGCCAGCCCTCTTGTGTATATAGGACACATCCGAAATGAGTTTGATGGCTTCTTCTGAGCTATCTACAGAATCGAGAAGGTCGTCAACGTAGTGATTTTACTGTATAGATTTAGAGGCTTGTGGAAATTTGTCCTTATAATTATGGGCATTCAGGTTTTTAATGTATTCAGAAATACTTGGTGCACATGTAGCCCCGAAAATCATTACTTCCATCACGTAAACGTCAGGCCTTTTGCTGTCAATACAATCGCGCCACAGAAATCTTTGAACATCCTGGTCCTCTGTTCTTATGTGGTCTTTGTGAAACATTTCCTCTATATCTCCACACACTGCTACTGACTTTGAACGAAATTTATAAAGAATCGAGGGTAACGAACTTATTAGATCAGGGCCCTTCAACAAATATGAAGACAAGGACACACCGTTTGATTTTGCGACTGCATCCCAAACAATACGATGTTTACCAAGTTTATTTTTATTGAAAACCGAAAATATTGGAAGGTACAAAATTTTTTTTATTTGTGCTTTCATTGTTTATTTCATTAGTTCCCAATTTTCGTATATATCCCTTTGCTAAATATTTCGAAATTGTTTCTTTAAACAAGTTTAAATGGTCATTGTTTTGATTTAGTTTTTTCTCTAAACAAATAAGACGTTTGAACGCCATCTGATAACTATCTGGCATATCTATGTAATCACATTTCCAAAGCAGTGGAACTTCATAGTGCCCATTTGGTTTCTGCTTTGTAAACTGTTTTAATAAATCTAAAGCTCTTTTATCTTTATTGGCCAGTAATGGGTCTTTCAAACTGATCCCTACACTCTGAATGGCATTAAAAATTTAAACTAATTGTTCTATTTTATTATCTTCCATTAAACAATTACAAATATGAAAATTAAAATGCTTACTTGATTTATTTTCTTCAGTAGCAGCGCCATAAATGACCCATCTTAGTTTAGTATGAACAGCTATAGGCTCTTATGGTGTGCCTTCGTGTACTTTGGTTGGCAAACCCAAGTCGAAATGATTTAATCCAATTAGGATTTGCGGAACTGCATTAGTGTATCTGTCTACCGGAAGATTTCGTAGGTGCTTATAGCGTTCCGACATCGTTTGTAATCTAGTGATTGCCGCGGCAGATTTAAAGATTTTACAGTAAAGGCATTGATTATAACAGGCTGTTTATTTCCACCCGAAATACATACTCTTACCTTTTTGGAACCTTTTTCACTTCGTTCTATTCCTCCGGTCCATCTTAAACAGAAGGGACTTGAAACACCGCTTAAATTTAGTTCATTCACCAATGACTCATCTACTAGGCTTACAGACGATCCTTCGTCAACAAATGCAAAGGCATTCACTGTTCTATTTTTCCCATAAATTTTAATTGGAATTATTTTAAATAAAATTTGATTCATTTGTGCATTGTGTGTGTTGTTCACAATGACATCGTTTTTTATAACACTTTTATCGTTTATGTCTCTCTTTGACATTTGAATATCTTCTGACCCTCAATGTCGATGTAAAGAGGTGTGGTGAGAAAATTTGCAACCCTCTATACCGCACACTTTTTTCTCTTAAGGCGGGTTCACCCACAAGTTTCTGAAACATGATTCACCCATTTCAGAAACTTTGTTCGTAAATGACGTAAATACATATGTGCTTAACCTTAAGAAAGTTAATTATATTTGTGGTGAATTATTTGGTAAGAATAAAAACATCTTGTTCTGCGATGGATAAAATGGATATAAATCATTTGCTACTCTTGCTCGCCATTGAAGTGACCAAAGTAAAATTAGTTGCAAAATATATTTATGAAAAACGAAAATCAAAGATAAACAAGAGGACGGCTGTAAGACCACTCTTGTAACAAAGAGAAGCCAAAGGGTATTTTCACTCACTAGTTTCCGAAATGCGTTTAAATGACGTAGATTCATTTATAAATTTTCATCGCATGGACTTTCGATGAACTTCTGCAAATATTTGTGTATTGTATAAATTTCATATGGTGTGACAACCTTTTCTAAAATGGTTGGACCAAATTTAAAATTAATTTAATTCACACTGAGAGTTGTTCGCACAAAATAATTTCTCTCGCTCACTGAGAGAAACGTCAAACTCCATATAAAAAAATTTTGTGCGAACCAAAAATGTGTCAGAAACCTGTGGGTGAACCAGGCCTTACAGTCGCCGGTATGCTTTGACAGACAGAATTTACATAATTTGTGTCTTCTTATTACATTCCATTTCTCAGCACGATCCATTGCTAAATATGTTGCACAATTTTGAATGGATTTACAGTTTTTGTTGTTACTCTCGCCACACTCAAGACACTTTCGTTCAATATGAGCGTAAATATGCTCTTTTTTATTTGTAGTTGTTTTTTTTAACCCGCCCTCACCCGACCGCGGAGGGCTCGTCCCCACTACGTAGGGACACGTACACACTACAGTCCGGACTATGGCGGGTAAGGGAAAAGTAATGGCAACGATAACATAAATCAGCTACAGAACTTAATCACAAGCTGAATAAAGTAACAATAAACAGGAACTACCTATGACAAGAATGAAAATACATTTTTATATAGTAATTACAAATTAATGCCAGCATATAAGCTACGTTTTATATTACAAACACTACAATTAAAATCAATAAAATCATAATATAAGTTAAAATCATTACATAATCTACGAAAAGCAAAAATACATCCATAGTTCGTTCTATAAAAATCTTGCTGGAATACTGAAATTCAGGTTACAAAGCAAAAACTCAAAATCGATATCACCTTTAACCAGATTAAAAACAAAACAAACCCCTAAAACAGCCCTTCTACGTTCTAAAGTTGGAAGTTTTATCAAACCTAATCTAGCCTCATATGACGGAAACCCATTGACACAATCCCATTCTAAGCCACGTAAACAGAATAATAAAAACTGCTTCTGACAGACTCTATTGAATCACTATGACAACGATAGTATGGATTCCAAATAATAGACGCATACTCCAAAATAGGTCTAACAAGTGAAATGTATAGCAGTCTTGTTATATAAGGATCAATGAATTCCCTAGCCCTTTTTTTCACAAAACCAAGAACAGCCCGAGCCTTGCCAATCATCATACTAATATGATCAATAAAAGACAATTTCATATCTAATAATACTCCCAAATCAAGAAATGTAGTCACAGTTTCCAAAGGGCAAGAATTAATCACATAAGTGGACGAAATTACGCCCCCGCGAGAGAAAACCGTGCATTTACATTTCTTCAAGTTAAGATCCATTAAATTAATTCTGCACCAAGTTACAAACAAATCAATAATTCGCTGAAGAACAGCCTGACCATGATCATCATCAAACGTATAAAATAATTTAACGTCGTCAGCATACATCAGAATATTACAATCAGAAATAGCACAAGGACGATCATTAAATGGCTACCCTGCGGAACACCAGAAGTAACATATACAGTCTTAGACAATACATTCCTAAACAATACCCTCTGGGTCCCAAGGAAGAGGTAGGAGTCTAGCCAACGATGAATAATATCAGGAATACCGATTAATGAAAGTTTAAGAAGCAAAATTCTATGATCAACCCTATCAAAAGCTTTACTGAAATCAGTATAAATTACATCAGGCCGAGCTCTGTCAAGAAAACCCCTGAAAACGTGTGTAGTAAATTCAAGAAGATTAGTGACAGTCGACCTACCTTTTAAAAAACCATGCTGGAAAGGGGATATTAAAGAGCTCGTATTAAAAAAGAGATAATACGTCACCAGTTTCTCCATCAACTTGGGAATAGAACTGAGTTTGGCAATACCCCTGTAATTGGAAATATTGGATTTATTACCCGACTTATGCAAAGGAATTATAAATGAACTCTTCCAAATAGATGGAAAATGACCAGCCCTCAGAAGCCCATTGAATATAAATGTCAAAGGACCGCTCAAGACAACAGCTTACTTTCTTGAAATACAGGCCGGTACCCCGTCAGGGCCCGACAGGTATGTAAGTTTTAGTCCAGACAAAGACTCAAGAACAGACTCCTCATCAAAATGAATATATATTAGAAATAGAGACACTTCCCACTGAATAAGGATACGAAAAGCCACTACTCAGATCAGTGCCCGAGTACCACTGCCTATAAGTAGACTGAAAAAGTCAGCAAACATATTCGAAATATCAAAGTAACTAGAGGATGATACGCCCCCATAAAACATCTCAGTGGGAAACAAAGATGATTTACGTTTAGCTCGAACGAAGTCATAAAACGACTTAGGATCGCTAGCGAAGTTCGACCTGACTCTAATCATATATTCCTCATAACAGAAATGGTTCATCCTACGATAATCCTCACGCGCCCTAGAGTAAAGAGCATAATCAATATCAGTACCTTATCTAACAAACTTCTTAAATAACCTCGATTTTCTGTTCCTCAACCTTGGCAAATGGAACACACTCCCTAAAACTTTTAAATAATACCTCATAAAAGCCATCTAAGATCCTGTCAAGTGAAAGAGAGTCATATGGTGGTGAAATAAATACAGGCGACCTATCTACAGAGGATATTAGTGTATTTAAACGACTAAAATCCGTACGATGGAAATTAAAACGCCCCTCATCACTAAATGAGTGATTAATTATAGGAGGTAAACAAAGATCAATATACATACATAATTGGTCATTACAACCCTTCAGTCAGGATTACGACCTTATTTCTTACACCACTTATGTTGTGTGTGTTAATTTTATACATGAGTGGCGGGACCTACAGTTTAAAGTCGACTCCGAACGACAGATTTTTGAGAAACTTTTCATGGCAATTTTATTTACTCTCAGAGTTTTTGCCAGAAATCTGCTGAAAGGAAGTCGCCGAAGAAATACTTTTTGTATTTTAATTTGATGTCTGGCCTGGGGCACGAACCCTGGCTTTTCGTCTAATAAGCCAACACACTACCTACTAGACCACGGCGACCACGACGAACAAAGATCAACTTCAATAGAAAGTAACAACATAGGATGATAACTATCCTCAGGAATAGATAATGCGAAATAAAGAAGAAATACTTGGATCCTCTCAAAATACAAGATCCAAAATTCTACCCATTGAATTCAATACATCATTAACCTGGAAAAGGCCCAGAATTTCATCATAGAATGGAACTAATGAATAATAATGCGGAAGATTAAAATCACCAAGGACTACTATAATCCCTTCTTGCTCGATTGAATCAATTACTCTGGAAATTAAATCGAAGTGAGCCCTATATATATGAATGTCAGAACAGGGGGGAATATATGAGCAAGTAATGTATATAGACTTTCCACGGTTATATACTTTAACGCAAATAAACTCAATATCCTCAGAAGAACACAAGTCAACCAATTCAGATGTGTATTTAGAGCAAATGGAAATAAGAACACCACCACCATTTTTAGACCTCCCATCCCGTCTATATATATTAAAATTACCAGACATAATCTCAGAATCAAAAATATTACAATTCGGCCAAGTTTCAGTAAAAGCAATTCTATCAAAATCAAAGCTACTACTATATTAAGTATTTTATGCTCCTCTTCGAGCCTTTGAAGTTGTAACTGAATTTTTCTAGATTGGGAAAGATGAGAACGACTGGAATCGGAACTTGCGACGCTTTGAGCTTGGGAATTTGGCCTTATAGCATAACACTGCGGGCATTTAAGGACGTCGTTATCGGTGACAATTGCACAATTTCGGTGCAATATTTTATGGCACACGACGCAACCTATCATAGTCTCATCGCGGGGATTTTGACAAAAGGAACAATTCTGATCACGTTGTTTTGGTGATCGTTGACCCTCTAACTCAGTTAAAGACATTTTGGTTACTTACTGTGAAATTGGCTAGTTGATGATGAAACTGCGGTCATCCGATAGTAGCAAACGAATTTTAAATTTGTTGATAACAGGGCAATTTTTAATAAAAACACACTGAATAAGATAATCAAATTCAATATATTTTAATATTAAAATTGCTAGATTAGGAAATAAAATGTTATAAAATATAAGAAACATAGCATATGTATACTTTTGGTATAAAATACATACTTTTGGTATGGAAACTACTAGAAATCTTACTACAGGATACAGAATTTAACTTTATGCAAACTTAATTGAAAAGAATTATAATCCAAATGACGACGACCTACATCGAGTACAAGAACAGACAAAGTTTTATCGAAAGCTTCGTTAAAATTGTGTGAAATTGACATTTGGCAAAGTTGCCAGACTAATATAATATTTTAGTATTTTGGGTGTAGCGTTAACAGTGACCATTGTAGAATTTTTTTTGCAGCGTTGCACTTTAATTGTTCTCCACCAACTGTGATATGGAATTTTCTTTGTGCTAAAAACCACTCGTAAAGTGCATGCTCCATTTTTTAAATTCACCATTTGTAAGTCTATACCGATTTTTTAACGAACTCATGGAATTATGCAGCAGTTGCGTTTTTTGTTTAATGATTGTAAATATAGTGGATTACAGATTTCTTGGTTATTGTAAGGGTTGTAATATCCAAACTGTATGTTGTTGCCTAGTATGGTAATAAATCCACTCTCAACATCAATCTTAGCTTTAAGAGCGATAAGAAAATTTTGACCAATTATGGCTGAATAATTTTTATTATTGAAATTAATAATCTTCCATGAGAAGGTACCTGAGACCTTGAATTCTCTAGGTATGGGTGTAATAATTTTTTCTGTTAATTGATTTATTCCGTTTATAGTTTTGTACCAAAGAGGTGTATTAATTTTTTGAATGGGAAATGAATTACCGGGGGAATTTGGCTTAATAATGCTAGTTTTCGACCCAGTGTCTATGAGGCATTTAATTTTATGACTGCCAATTGTAACAAATACTAGGGGAAATTTTGTAAAGGAGGCATTGCAGAAAAATTTACGTATTCTTCCTTTAAAGTTCCGAAATCCTTCGGCTCTGGTTCTTGGCTATAATAATTTGTTTAGCGTTGTTGTCCACTATTGTAAGAGGTTCTAGTTTGATTAGATTTCGTCCGACTTAGGAAACTTTTAGGAGTCATTTGTTGTATTGTGTTTTTAATGTTAATTATGCCTTGTCCATGATGTTTATAATTAGTGTTTTGATGCTGAAAGCTATTTCTATTAAAATTAAAAGAATTATTTCTATTATAACTTTCGCTTGGCCTATACTGTAAACTATTACCTGTTTCGCCAATATAACTATTAGGGTATTGAAAATTATTATTTGCTTAAACTGTTGCCGATTGTCATTTTGCTTTCTATTATATTTTATATTACTCCTATGGTTAAAGGAAATGGCTCTTGTATCGCCTAATAATTAAAGTTTTGTATATTTCAAGATTATGTCAGATAAAGTTTCATGTTCTCCTATATGTGCTTTAATTGGTCCATTTTTTTTTTTCCAACAATATATCTACTAAGTCCCTGTCAACATTTTCTAGTTTGTATATACTTGGTTTAAATGGATCTCCTAAATATATATCATTTATTTCAAATTTAGGTTCTTCAAATATTCTAAATAATTCATTCCAATCTCTTACTCTTACTGTTCGGCAGTGGTTGAAAACCTCCGCATAAGTCCTTCCTGGCCTGTACTGTTGCAGTACCCTTGCTTTGATTTCTTCCCAGGACGCATTGTCCTGCAGCTCTCTCACCCCTCTACCAGAATTTCCAAAGATTTTCTAATTCGCAACAATCCCGACGCAAAATTGAGCCAAACTCTGGTTGTTGCCAAAAAGAGTGAGATTTGTTTCGACGGACTGTATAAACGCTCTTGGGCTATGCCTTTCGTCATTAGGTTTTAGTCTCCAGAACTGCTCTATGATGTTCTTTGCCGCCATGTTAAATCCGAACCCGTCGAATTGTTGTTGGTGTATGCATCTGCTTCTGTTGATTTTGCTATTGTTGAAGCTGCAATTGTTCACCTTGTTGCTGTTCCAGCTGCAGTTGAACCTGTTCATGTCTTTGCTGCTCTAAATGCAGTTGCTGTTGTTTTCTTTTAAGTTGTTCGTTCTGCTGCATAATTTTTGCTGCTGCAAAACAACCTCCAACTCACTAATTTTTTGTTCTGTTAAATCTCTGTTAACGTCGAATTTATTCATCATTATTTTTATTAGATTACGCAATCAAATATGCAACTATTATTTATTTTATTGATATTTATTTAATTGTTTTATAATTTCTTTTGTTAAATTTTTTTTGTTATTCACAAAAGATATTGCACATTAATGACATAAGGACAACTTAAAAAAATTGTTTATTTAGCGGTTTTTTCACTTTCACTTTTGTTTTTATTATTTATTTCTTTAATTATTTTAACAGTTCCTTTTTTTTACATTTCTTTTGTTTATTGTTTTTAAAGCTTCACAATTTTATTTAAAATTTTGATTTGTTTTGTCAGTCACTTATATTAAATAAAACTTCAGTTTTATTTATTTTAGTCTTTACTCTTAAGAATACTAACTTTATTAAATTGAATATTAAGACTAAACAATTTTTATATGTTTAACATTTAAATAGCTTAAGTTTTCTAAGCAATGCAGCGGAAATGTTGACATTGCTGTCTGGACTAAAGTGTGAGAACATAAAATGTAATTTAAAGCTAATGCTCCGCTACGCTTAGCCAGCCAATAATGGTCGTTTAGGAATGGATTTGTAACTTGACGCTAGCCTGGCATTAATTCAGGAGCGTTGTACTCGCGATGGTTGTGTTAGGGGAATTCTGGGGGTTATGCGCGTTTTTATTGACGAATTAGGGAAGGCCGCGACAATAGTAAGGGACAGTGACATAGACTGCACCGTACCTAGTAGTAGCCAATAGATGGTCTGTATTCTTGCAGAAGGGAAGACGTACCTGGCTAGCATCTACTGTAGGTTTGACGACCCCTTGGAACCCCATCTAGGGTATATGGATACGGTGCTACTCGCTACGAGTAGTTTTCCGGTTACCCTCGGCCTAGACGCAAATGCATATTCTCGTATGTGGTTCAATAAAATATCCAGACATTCGCCTACCTATTAGAACCACATACGAGGCGAGATGCTAAGTGCATGGATGTTGTCGAAAGAGGTGAATGTCCTCAACGAGCCGAGTGAGTTGTATATCTTCGATGGACCAAGTGGCTTCAGTGACATTGACGTGACGGCTGTAAATGGGTCAGCAATGACCCATGATTATAGGTGAAGGGTGCGTGACGATTGGGGGATAAGTGATCATAATCTTATTAAGACTATTTTTTATTAAGATTACGATTACTTATCAAGGGCGAACTGTGGGCGTTAAACGATGGCACATTCACGACGCTAACTGGGACCATTATCGGAATTGTGTTAGGGAGGCATTGTCATCGGTGCCACTTGATGACTTTAAGCTACTAACCAGGTTACTAAGGTGGAAGAGCTAGTTAGTCAAGTAAATTGCGCAACTATGTCGAGTTCGTAGAACTAGGCTTAAGAGGGTCAAATGGTGGACTCGTGAGCAAGAGATCATGAGGCGACATGTTCGACGCCTGCGGAAGTATATCCAAAGGGGGAGGCGTGGCAATGCTGAAGACCTATGCTCAGCGCAAGGCAGACTATCTTCGCAGCCTTAAGACTTACAAGGACAAAATTGTGACTGTCAAGGATGACGGATGCAGAAGTTTCGTACGGGACAATAGAGATGACCCCTGGGGTAAGGTGTACGAACGCTTCATTGGGGGATTTCTTCCCTAGGGCGGAGTCAATCTGTTTTTCTCCTCCTCCGGTGTAAATAATTGATCCTTTTAACTTGGAAAGAGCGGACATTGAAGACTGTTTTTGTAAGGTTAAGAGTAGGAAGTCGCCAGGTATTGACGGTTTGACTGGAGAGATGTATAAAAACATCTGGAAGGCCATTCCGGAATACCTGGAAACGATCTTTGAGAATTGTATCCAGCAGGGCTATTTCCCGAAGGCATGGAAATCAGCTCGCGTTGTTGTTCTTCAGAAGTCGCCTAATAGAGTGAGGAGTAATCCTCGCTCTTATCAGTCTCTTGTGATCTTGTCATCATGGTGTACAGGCTTAAGGAATGCTACAGCATTGGCCTTTCATGTCACCAGTTTGGTTTTAGGAAAGGCAAGTGCTTAGAAGATGCTGAGCAATCTAGATCAATGTATGTGGTTGATCTTTCCATCGACTTTAAGCCTTTGATTATCTCTTGTGAGATAGTGTCCTTCAAAGGTTGTCTGAGATTGGCTGTCGAGAGTTGAACATATGGTATAGCTATTTCAAAGAAAGAAAAGCTTGTGTTATTGGATCCAATGACACGGTTTGGATGGAGGTTGTTCGGGGTTATCCGCAGAGCTCCATCTGTGGTCCATTCTTTCGGAACCTCATGATGGACACCCTGTTGCGTCAACTCTGGCTAACATTCAGGCAGTGCGCGTATTCGGATGACCTACTTATTCTAATCGAAGGCCAGTCTCGCACTGAGCTAGAGAGAAGTGGTGTAGATGTTGCGACCGATAGGACGGTGATGATGCTACTCAAGGGTAGGTTATCACATGAATTAAAAAATTAAACAACTTCAGTTGTTTATGCTTATTTGTCTACTAAACTTTATTTTCAAAATATTTCAAAATTAAAGATATGAATTGTCGCTATTCTTCAATTGCAGTGAAGTACAAAATATGTTTTAATGTTTTATATATGTATGTCTGTATATTCAAATATATATAGGTATATATAACTTATGTATATATATTTAAATAAAGGGTGTTTTTATAGTGGTATAGAACTTTAAGTTGCAATAAAACAACGATGGATTATTCGATTGACATGAATTTTATTTATCCGAAAGATAATCTTGTGGCATTACATTTTAAATATGATTTCTGGCATATGACCGCCACGGCTGGCGCGGATGTAGTCCAATCTGGACGTCCAATTTTCGATGACTTTTTCCAACATTTGTGGCCGTATATCGGCAACAATACGGCGAATGTTGTCTTCCAAATGGTCTAGCGGTGTTAAATCACAAGATCTTGGAGGCCAATTCACAGGTTCAAAACGTGAAATTAGGCGGTCACCAAACGTGTCTTTCAATAAATCTATTGTGGCACGAGCTGTGTGACATGTTGCGCCGTCTTGTTGAAACCACATCTCCTGGACATCATGGTTATTCAATTCAGGAATGAAAAAGTTAGTAATCATGGCTCTATACCGATCACCATTGACTGTAACGTTCTGGCCACCATCGTTTTTGAAAAAGTACGGACCAATGATTCCACCAGCCCATAAAGCGCACCAAACAGTCAGTTTTTCTGGATGTAACGGTGTTTCCACATACACTTGAGGATTACCTTCACTCCAAATGCGGCAGTTTTGTTTGTTGACGTAGCCATTCAACCAGAACTGCGCTTCATCGCTAAACAAAATTCGCTTATGAAAATCGGGAACAACGGTAATCTCGTTTTGGACCCATTCGACGAATCTACGCCTTACTTGATGATCGTTTGGCTTCAAATCTTGCACGAGTTGGATTTTGTAAGCACGCAAACCAAGTGGATGGACACAGATCCAATTCCTGTGCTCGATGGCGGATGGACTCATTCGGGTCTTTCTCAATGGTACGCTCTACAGCAGCAATAGCTTCTTCTGTACGCACCGTACAGCGTCTCTGGGGATGCGAGTTATCAATAAGAGTAAACGTGGTGCGAAAACAGTCCATGGTTAATCGAATTAACTGCTCTGATGGACGATTTTGTCGACGATAAAATGGACGTAGTGTGCGATACGTTTTCCGCACAGAAGCATTATTTTCGAAATAAAATTGCACTATTTGCAAGCGTTGTTCAGGCGTGAGTCTATTCACGATGAATTGCCAAACCAAACTGAGAATAAATCACTTGACAGCTGTTAAATCGGTCGCCATCTTGAAAAGTAATGCCAACTTAAAGTTCTATACCTCTATAAAAAACACCCTTTATATACATATAAGCAGTAGTTATATGTAACTCCTCTACCTTTTGTTAAAAAATTCTCCTGAATTTAAAAATCTATTCTTCTATTTCATATTTTTTTTAATTTCTTTTACTTTATTAGAGGGTTCATTTATATTAATTTTTAATTGATTTTTCTTCCTAAAACAAGTTAGTACAATAATTATAATAATAATTGTGATTATTATTGAAAAACTTACTCCATAGCTTATATTTTCATGTAGCTTTATTTCTTTTATATTTTGATAATTATTTTCATATGGTATATTCTGAAACGACATATTGAAATCCTCCATAAGGGCATTTGTATTACCTTCATAGTTAAATTTGTCAAATGTAATTTCATTTTTATTAAGATATTTATAATAATCAATTTGGATTTCACAATTATAATAGGATATCAAATAATTTCTATTCAAAATAAATTTCCTATCGTCACAATTTTGAATTAAGTTTTTGCTTATGGCATTTTTTATTATCATTCATCATCATCGACATTTATTTGAAATCTTTTGTTTTGCATTAACTTGCAGTTTCCCATTATGTCCATGTATTTTAATGGGGTTATCAACATTTACAAAATATTCATAAAAGTTTGAATTTGGTATTGGGAATATTGCCCTTAAATCATAAGAATTTAAAGGTATTTTTAGAGCAATCACTAATAAATCGTCTTTGTAGTACATAACGTCTAGTTTTATAAGTTGAAGTTTGTAAAAGTCAATGTTATAAGTCATGATTTCGTCAGATGTAAGTATATTTGGATGTAATATGTGGTTCTTAGCTGAAGCAATGCTGTTCTGTATTTTATTAACTTTATCTTCAATATAATTTAGTTTTAGCATAATGTTTGCATATAGTACTTGAACTGCTATATGATTATTTTTCGTTTTTAAATCTTCGAAGGCAGTATTGATTGCGATCTGATTGCATGGTAGACTGAAGGAAATTAATACTTTTCTGAAAGTGAACATTAATTATGATTTGTTTGTGAGGTTTTCTATAGCATAGTGATTAGTTTCGGATAATAAATTTAAATGGGTCAAAATGTCATTTCTATTTTCGTTATCCATAGTACCAAACAAAAATGTATGTGCTGAACCAATAACATTTAGTAATCCTCTCTTTTTCCTGTGAGTTAAGTTTCGGGGGCTAATTGATTTAATTTTAGTTTTTAGTCTTTGTATTTAAATTTCGATAAGACCATTTGGGGGTATATGTAAATTTGTAAATTTTAATTCTATATTTTTTATTATTTTATAATATTGATTAGTGTCTATTAGTAGTATGTTTATGTATGTTCTAGCTCAATTATTTCATAAAAATTTTGGTGCATGCATAGCTGTAAAAGAGTAAGAACATTGCAGCATTGTGAAATGAATTGTGTGCGATAGGTCTTTAGGTTTGTAACATGTATTATGAAAAGGTAATGCTTTTTAATGTGTATGTGTGTTTGTGTATGTTAAAATTTGGGAGAATGCATATCTGGAAAAGAATTAAATCATTATAATTTTCAATTTTTCCCTACAAATTTGGGATCATACCTGCTTTTTGTTGGTCCTTTCATTTGTATTGCTTTGCAAACGAATGACTGGACGGACAGAATGAGTGCGTGCACGTTTCCTCATTTACATCCCAGAGTATAAGTAGACTGCGAAAATGTATATACGTATGTATGAATGTTTGGACGGACAGAATGAGTGTGTGCGTAACATTTAATGTGTATGATCGTTTTTTTTTTTTTAATAGTAAATTCTTGGCACGTATTGCTCATGATCACAGGTAGAAGAAATAGAAATATAAACTATTAAGGAAGGGTAGGTTGGTTGTGCGGTTGTTTTTAATTTGATGAGAAAGAAATGTATAGTTGTGCCTGTGGGTTTTTTTTTCACGCATAAGTATAAGTAATATCTGTTTTCACATAATTGAATTTACTGATTGATCTACAACACCCCAGAGTATAAATAGACTTGCTTTTAAGGATTTAGAATTTTTTAGTTTTACTGTTTTAAATAAATGAAATTATAGAATAAAGGGATTAATTAAAACAAATTAGTTTTTTATTTTTTGAAAATTTTATTACATATTTCTTTTTTTCAGATTTTTACAGATTCGAATTTAAAAATACGTTTATACAGATTAAATAACTTAAGTGTTAACAAATATTGTGTATAGAATGTTTGACATCGACAAATGTTGAAAGATTGTGAATAAGTATTTTCACAATAATACAAACGTATGACATATTAATACATAAAAATGGATTACTTATTTTACTAATGTTACATATTCTTAGTTCATTTATAAGTTTCATAAATAAATCTATATGTCTTATTAATAGTTCTTCCAATTCAGCTGATGTTACCATTTTTGTTCCCCTTCTTTAAAAATTTAATAGTAGGTTGTGTTAGTGCGGGACGATGTACTCTGAATTATTTCATTTTAATTTATATTTATTGAATAAAAATTTTAAACACAAGTGCCCACAATTAAATGTATTATAGTTGTGGTTTTTATAATATGCTACCCAATGTGTTCCCATACCATTTGAATCATCTAAATTAACAATGCCGCATTCTTGTTTGAATGGTTTTTCAGGTAAAGAATCACGCATGAAAACAACCCTAAAATGTTTGAGATGTCTTCCATATTTATTCAAATCCAAATCTGTTAATGGGCGATTGGGAAGGTTATCTAATAGTTTTTTGGAGCTGGACTATAGTAGAGACCATATCCAGTTTTATATGGTTTGAGGTACAACCCTTTACCCATTGCAATTGTTTCCATATATCTATTATGACGGTTAGCTTCAGCCAATTGTTCTTTTCCATTTTTGATAGCATTTACTGCTTTGACAATAGCGGATGCTCCACTTGCCAAACCACCAAGCGCTGACAATGCTGTTAGTACGGGAATAAGTGGAAGAAATCCTCCAATTTTCGGTACAGGTATAACTCTCGGTATTATAATGTCTGCTCGCTTTTTCCCTTTAAAATTGGTATAGCTGGTATAGCAGGTATAGCTGGTATAGCTGGTATAGCTGGTATAGCAGGTATAGCTGGTATAGCTGGTATAGCAGGTATAGCTGGTATAGCAGGTATAGCTGGTATAGCTGGTATAGCTGGTATAGCAGGTATAGCTGGTATAGCTGGTATAGCTGGTATAGCTGGTATAGCAGGTATAGCTGGTATAGCAGGTATAGCAGGTATAGCTGGTATAGCAGGATGTAGATTGTAGAAAGCACGATATAGCGTACTCAAAATCAATGGATATAGACACAAGCCATCAAGCAGATCGTGATCAGGTATAAATCAGATCGTGACCAGATAGCAAGCAGTTCGTGATCAGATATAAAGCAGATCGTAATCAGATACAAAGCAGATCATAATCAGATAGCGAGCAGATCATAACCAGATCAAATTCAATAAAAAAAAATTATTATAATGTCTAAAAATTACCATAATAAAGTGTTGGAAGATCTTGTAAAGACAAGGGCTGTTCTAAAGAAAAAGTTAAAAAATATTAAACTGTATCAAATAGATAGAGTTAATTTATTAGAAGATACCTTTCAACCAATAACAAAACCACTTAAAAAAATCATTGGAAAACTTAAAGATAAATATAAGGATATAGACAACACTATTAATGATGACGATGATCATGATGATGTAAATGATGGTAATGAAAACATCCCAAAACTTGAATATAAGCATAACGATGTAGACAACACTATAGATGATGACGAAGATTATTATGACGTAAATGGTGATAATGAAATCATTGGAAAACTCGAAGATAAGCATACGGATACAGACAACACTATTGATGATGATGATGATTATTATGACGTAAATGGTGATAATGAAATCATCGGAAAACTTGAAGATAAGCATAAAGATATAGACAACACTATTGATGATAAACGATGATTATGATGATGTAAACGGTGATAATAACGATTTTCAGTATGAAAATATTTCAACTGATGATAATGATGGTGAAAAAAACTATGACCATAATAGACCTGTATCAAGTACATGTATCAAGAACTTGGAAAGAAAACAATGTTTAAAGCTGACGAAAAGCTCTTCATTATTTGAAAATATACAAACACTTATTAATAATAAGCAATTGGATAAAATTTATGGTTTTAATCAAGATGTAGACGGTAGTTGGAGATATGGCAAGGAAAAATTAATATTTAATAGAGATAATACTATGCAGATAGGGGATATGAAATTGAAAATGACGCCTGGATTATTTGAACTAGTATTTCATTAAAAACCTCTCCATTATTCTAAAAATGATTTGAAAAAATATAAAGAGATTTTAATTAATACCAATAAACGTCGCTATGAACCTAATGAACAAGTGAAAGGAACACGAGCCTTCAAATATATACGAATAATTAATCGTTTATTCGAAACAACAACAAACATTTTAACAAAAGGCAGTGGTTTAATGCTAAAATTACAAAATAATCTGAGATCAAATTACATACATTGGGATGATCCTAATGAACTAGTTGACATACTACGTTTACTTCTTTCATCGGAAGGTTCTGGTCACAACAATCATCAAAACGAAATAATCTCTATTATCGAAGAACTTAAAGAAGCTAACATAATTTATTAGAAGAGTGAAAGAAATGTCTTATATTAATAAATTTGGAGAAGGTTTTAATAAATATAACCATAAAAACAAAAATCTCGTAATCGAAAAACATATAACACAAATACATGATGATCTAGCTGATCAAATAAACAATTTAAACATTGAGGTAGAACATGTATACCTAAAACATGGTAATGTCAAAAAAAAAATAAAAAAAATTAAAATAAAATAGACAAAACCAAAAAAGTAGATCGTTATCAGATATAAAATAGATCGTGAGCAGATACAAAGCAGATCGTGATCAGATGTAAAGTAGATCGTGATCAGATACAAAGCAGATCAAAATCAATATCAAAAAATTAACATACTGAAATCATATAAATTGCTGTATATATAGGAGATCGTCTTGATTTCAGTTATTTTTGCGAAGAGGTATAAAAGTAACGAAAAAAAATTTGTTATAATCTACAGTCAAAACAAAACCTCAGCCAGTGTAAGATGAGAAGAGGATTTGTAAACAACTTAATAAATAAAGTACCTGTTGAATTACATCTACCTGGTTATCAGTTTTGTGGACCTGGTACAAAACTTGAAAAACGTTTAGCAAGAGGAGATAAGGGTATAAATTTATTAGACGCAGCTTGTAGAGAGCACGATATTGCATATTCACAATCAAAAGATATAGACACAAGACATCAAGCAGATCAAATATTAGCTGAAAAAGCCTGGCAACGAGTTAAATCTAAAGATAGTGATATTAAAGAACGTGCTAACGCGTGGTTTGTGACAAACGCTATGAAAGCTAAAGTGAAATTTGGATTAGGTTTGAAGGAGCAGAGACATAAGAAAAGAAAAGGAAAAATGAATAAGTGTAATAAGAAATTATTCACAGCTACTGTGAGAAAAACTTTAAAACAATTGAAAGAACAGAAACCTCTTGATATAAATGATGCTGTTAAAATAGCTCAAAAGGCTATTCATTCAAATTTTAAAGGGAAAAAGCGAGCAGACATTATAATACCGAGTTATACCTGTACCGAAAATTGGAGGATTTCTTCCACTTATTCCCGTACTAACAGCATTGTCAGCGCTTGGTGGTTTGGCAAGTGGAGGATCCGCTATTGTCAAAGCAGTAAATGCTATCAAAAATGGAAAAGAACAATTGGCTGAAGCTAACCGTCATAATAGATATATGGAAACAATTGCAATGGGTAAAGGGTTGTACCTCAAACCATATAAAACTGGATATGGTCTCTACTATAGTCCAGCTCCAAAAAACTATTAGATAACCTTCCCAATCGTCCATTAACAGATTTGGATTTGAATAAATATGGAAGACATCTCAAACATTTTAGGGGTGTTTTCATGCGTGATTCTTTACCTGAAAAACCATTCAAACAAGAATGCGGCATTGTTAATTTAGATGATTCAAATGGTATGGGAACACATTGGGTAGCATATTATAAAAACCACAACTATAATACATTTAATTGTGGGCACTTGTGTTTAAAATTTTTATTCAATAAATATAAATTAAAATGAAATAATTCAGAGTACATCGTCCCGCACTAACACAACCTACTATTAAATTTTTAAAGAAGGGGAACAAAAATGGTAACATCAGCTGAATTGGAAGAACTATTAATAAGACATATAGATTTATTTATGAAACTTATAAATGAACTAAGAATATGTAACATTAGTAAAATAAGTAATCCATTTTTATGTATTAATATGTCATACGTTTGTATTATTGTGAAAATACTTATTCACAATCTTTCAACATTTGTCGATGTCAAACATTCTATACACAATATTTGTTAACACTTAAGTTATTTAATCTGTATAAACGTATTTTTAAATTCGAATCTGTAAAAATCTGAAAAAAAGAAATATGTAATAAAATTTTCAAAAAATAAAAAACTAATTTGTTTTAATTAATCCCTTTATTCTATAATTTCATTTATTTAAAACAGTAAAACTAAAAAATTCTAAATCCTTAAAAGCAAGTCTATTTATACTCTGGGGTGTTGTAGATCAATCAGTAAATTCAATTATGTGAAAACAGATATTACTTATACTTATGCGTGAAAAAAAAAACCCACAGGCACAACTATACATTTCTTTCTCATCAAATTAAAAACAACCGCACAACCAACCTACCCTTCCTTAATAGTTTATATTTCTATTTCTTCTACCTGTGATCTTGAGCAATACGTGCCAAGAATTTACTATTAAAAAAAAAAAACGATCATACACATTAAATGTTACGTACACACTCATTCTGTCCGTCCAAACATTCATACATACGTATATACATTTTCGCAGTCTACTTATACTCTGGGATGTAAATGAGGAAACGTGCATGCACTCATTCTGTCCGTCCAGTCATTCGTTTGCAAAGCAATACAAATGATGGGCCAACAAAAAGCAGGTATGATTCCAAATTTGTAGGGAAAAATTGAAAATTATAATGATTTAATTCTTTTCCAGATATGCATTCTCCCAAATTTTAACATACACAAACACACATACACATTAAAAAGCATTACCTTTTCATAATACATGTTACAAACCTAAAGACCGATCGCACACAATTCATTTCACAATGCTGCAATGTTCTTACTCTTTTACAGCTATGCATGCACCAAAATTTTTATGAAATAATTGAGCTAGAACATACATAAACATACTACTTCTATTAAATGACGTACAGTTTGGTTTGATTAATTATTTCTACTGGTATAATTCTAATTGTATCAAATCCTTTGTTCTGATGAAGTGTGTTCACTTGAAATGTACCTTTAGTCGTTGGGATGATTGTCAGAGCAATTATTATCCATATGAATTTCTGAAAATATAAAAGGACGTTTGATATTAGTAGGATGTATATTATCTAGTGTTTGTTTTCTATACTTTGGTACTTCCTTATGTCTTAACTTTCAATAGTTTTTTATATTGCTCATTCTTCTGTTTTCGATATATTCTTCTCTTTTTTCTTTTTTAGTACTCTTTTTTTGTTTGCATCAATTCTTTCTTTTATTTTATTGTGATCTATTTTATGTTGTTCCACTTCAAGAGGAGTACATGTAATTGATGAATGATAAGTATTATTATATAATTTAATTGCGTTTGCAATTTGTGATATAATTGGTATATTGTCTTATAGGTTTAATACTATTTTTTCGGTTGTGGTATTATTAAGTTGTTCTATGTCCGAATTTCCTGTGTAGCTATTTGGGTTTGTTACATTATATAACATATTGTTATCATCTAGGAATTTTCGAACATTGACTGTGTTGAACTCGTTGTCGATTACGAATTTTTTTACTTTGCCTTTAATAGCTAAAAATTCTGTTAGTTCTTGAATTATGGTATGATTGTTTTTGTCAGGAAGGTGGAAATGATTTTCGAACTTTGAGAATTTATCTACGAAAATAATGAACGATTGTTTCGTGTTTACATATGTATAGACATTAGGTTTTATCTCATAGGGTAAAAAAATGTTAGAATTTTTTTGGGGGCACCCCCCTAAAATATTTCCTTCTGTCAAATTTTAGGATTGCCAAAGTTTGAGCACAATTGGAAGATGTTAACCCGTGCCACTGGGTGGATCTGAACCCCTGGACTTCTACTTAAAATATAACAATACATTTTTAAACTAGTTTGGTTTTACCTGCTTGGGGTCGCCAGTGATGCAGTATGTGGGTCTAAAATTAACGGTATACAATAGAAAACATATTTAAATGAAAGGAGATTCCAAAGTGCAAGTATTTGTCCATAATAACCAATAATAATACAAATAACTCATCTTCGCTTTCAGGGGTGCCTAGTAACGTTTTTAGGGCTCTATTTTTTCGGTTTCAGTACTAGTTGCGTATTTATTGTATAGAATATAAAATATTATAAACAGTATGGCCTTTAATTTGATGTATGACACGGGCAAATATCTTTAGCCGTTCCAGAGATATAGATCGCCGAAATCGCAAAACTGCCAAAAATCGAGATTTTCAAAACTTTGAGGCCCCAGTGGCACGGGTTAACATCTTCCAATTGTGCTCAAACTTTGGCAATCCTAAAATCTAACAGAAAGAAACATTTTAGGGGGTACCCTCAAAAAAATTCTGACATCGATTTTTTAAAACCACCCTAATTGACATGTACTACTTCGTTAGTGGGGTGGGGACTTTCGGTAAGGTGAAATTTCGATTTTATTGGGTTTCTATCATATTTCGCGGATGTGCATTAATTTCAGTTATTTATTACTTCGTGAATCGTTAATTTTAACTTGGGGTTATATATTTTGCATTTTATTCCTTCGTATGTTGGGTTGATTCCGGAGTGACCGGTTTCATTTTCATGAAATAACGATATTTGTTTTTTCAGTTCATCAATATCTTCAATATCTTTAGCAAAATATGAACATTTAAAAAACTTTACATCGGTTCTATTCTGGTACAAATTTTCTATAACTTTTTGAAGTTGATAATATCTTCTTTCATTGATATTTGAAAACACTATAACCTGTCCCTTAAGTGGAAATTGTTTGAGATAATGGATGAATTTCGTTTTTTGTTCGAAGATACCAAGATGAATATTGTATGTGTATCTGAAACATGGTTTGCGAGTGACCTCCCAGATAGTTAGTTAATGCTAATGGATACAAAATATTTCGGAATGATAGAAGAGGTCATGCGGGTGGAGTAGAATTTTTATCAAGAATGGTATACGTTACAAGGAAATTCAAAGATCACAGGATAGCGACAAAATCGAGTACTTATTTCTTGAAATTTTTGGTGCTGACAGTAAATTGTTGTTAGGGTGTACTTACCGCCCATATTCTCGTGTACCTCTTGATTCATTTATGTGTAACTTGGAGTCACTAGCTATGCAATACAACGACATTATTATTGCGAGTGATTTCAACTGTAATTTACTGTCTAATACTAGCTCAATACTGTTCGATTAGCTTAAATCAATTGGGCTATATATTGTCAACACTGGGCAACCTACGCACTTCACCAATAATTACAGAACTTTACTCGATATATTTATAGTATGTAACATGTCTAATTTATTATTGTTCGATCAGATCAGCGCACCAACCTTTTCAAAACATGATCTTATTTACATATCATATGATTTCAATTTTCAAAAAGATGAAACTACAAAAACTACTTACTATCGTGATTTTCGACACGTTAACTATCACTTGTTGGAAGAATGCTTCAACTCAATAGAAAGGAACAAAATATATAATATGCCATCTGCTGATGATCAACTCTACTTCTTTAATAGTACCCTTATCAACCTGTATGATATTTCCATACCCTTGAAAAACCGTGGTAATGGCTCTAAGAAAAGCTGGTTTAATTTAACTATCAAACGTTAAATTAAAACTCGTTATGATATTTATAGACGTTGGAAAAGGTTTAGAACTTATGAGCTATACGAAGAATAAGATACCAAACTTTAATATCGAGTGGCAGTTCTTTACAAATACAATACGGCTGTGGAACTCGTTACCAAACCCACTACAAATCAATGACAACGCATTGCAATTTAAAAAAATGTTATTTTCAAAATTTTAATGTAAAATTATTATATATGTACATGCATATATTTGTATTCTTGTTTGTACAATATTATTAATTAATAATAAAAAAATATTAATAATATTTTGATATTGTTTTTGTACTTTTATTTTGTTGTATAATATCTTTTCTATTTTTTGTAATCATTATATAATCACATACTGTAATTTAAAAGATTAATTTTTGTTGTATGTGATATCCCATAAAATTAATAAATAATAAAAATAATAATTACCTATTCCCGGGGAATTTAGGTCATCGTTATGTAGAAAGATTCTGATTTTGTCACATATACATATGGAGTTCATAGTTTTTCTTTCAGTTATTACTACATATTTGAAATTTAAAGCGATTAACAAATGTGGTTAGAATTGGGAAAACGTCGTTTACATTTTTCTCTTGAGAATGCATTGTTTCCAATTCTAACGATGATGTAGATCTATTTTCTATCAAATTTTCACCTACATTTATATTTTCTGCTGAATCGCTCCCTTCGATTCGAATAAGAAAATCCGCAATATGATTTTCTTTTCCCTTAATGTATTCAATTTTGGCATTATAGTCCATAAGGAGGACAAGCCATCTTTGTAATCTGGGGTTAACATTTTTGCCATTATTGTTGGCTTGTAGCCACTTAAGTAGTTAACGAACTATAGTGAGATCAAATTCTACTCCGTATAAATAAGGTCTAAAATACTGAGAGCCCCAGACTATAGCTAAGAGCTCTTTTTCGAAGGTTGAGTAATTTTTTAACGTTCGTTATGTATTCTGGATGCATAATAGATTGGATGGTCATCTTGTGTTAAAACAGCCCCTAGTGCATAATTGCTGGCATCTGTTATTAACTTAAATTTTTCATTGAAATTTGGGTCCCTTAATATGGGAGGGTTTATAAGAATGTCTTTTAATCTTTGAAAAGCTGCAATGAAATTGGAATCATTAACATTGGCTTTTTCATTTTTCTTTAAAAATTTTGTCATTGGGAATAAAATTTTAGCATAATCCTTTATAAATTTTCGATAAAACCCAGTCATCCATAGGAAAGACTTAATTTTCTTTTGAGCATTAGGAATCAATTTTTTGATTATTTTTGGATTAGGTTTTACACCTTGAGGGGTGAGAATATGACCTAAAAATCCAGTTTGGTGTTGTAGAAAACTACATTTATCAATTTGTATTTTTAATTTAGTTTCTCGTAGCCGATTAAACATTTTTTTCAGGTTAAGCAAATGCTCATCTATAGATGTGCTAAATATTAAATTATCGTCTAAATATACAATGCAAATTTTATTTTCATAGTCTTTCAATACGGAATTCATGAGCCTTTGGAATGTCGATGGTGCATTTTTGAACTCAAACAGCATTCTTATGAATTCATAGTGACCGAATGGAGTAGAGAAGGCGGTTTTCTCCCTATCTTCCGGTTTTACTAAAATTTGGTGGAAATCTTTTGCGAGATCGAGGGTTGAAAAATACTGTGATTTACCCAATTTATCTAGTATTGCTTCCATATGCGGAATAGGGAATTTGTCTGTTTTTGTATACTCGTTGAGTTTCCTATAGTCCACAACGAGTCTCCACTTTTTGATACCAGAATTCTCAATTTTTTTGAACTATCCATAGAGGACATTTGTAAGGAGAACAACTTTCCTGAATGATATTTTGAGAGAGCATCTCCTGAATTTGATTTTGGCTTTCCTTTTCGCGAACTCGAGGCTATCTCTTTATTGTGGAGTAAAGAGGTGTATTAATAGTTGTCGGGATTACATGTTGTACTTCTTCTTTACAAGTTAAAATATCGCCATCTTTATAGAATAAGTCGTTGTATTCGTTTAATAGTTTTATTATTTTTAAGTATTCTTCGTTATTTAAATTACTTAAATTTAATTCATTGATATTTTGAAATTTAGTATCGTTAATAGTTTGAATACTGTTTATATGATATGAAGATACTTCATCAAATAGGATTTTCTTTCCGAATATGTCAATATATTTTTTTTTTCTAAATTTATTATGGCTTTCAATGGAATAAGAAAATTTTGGCCAATAATGGCTCCATATTTTTTACCTGTAAACTTAATTATTTTCCACAAAAGTGAATCAGGAATATTAAGCTCTTTAGGCATTGTAGTTATTATGCCTTTTAATGTTGAGTTGATTCCATTTAATGTTCGGAACCTGAAAGGCTTATTTAATTTAACTATTTAACTTATTAGGGGTAGTAATCGTTTTGTGGGCTTAAAAGAAAATTTACTTCATTTTCTGCATTGTCTTCTAAATTTCCTATTTCTATATTGTTGAGACTGAGGGTTACCGGCATATTTGTTTTGAACGTTGTTGGTTTGATAATTATTTCAAGATTTCTTATTAAAATATTGTTTATTATTAAAGTTCCTACCAGTTTCTTTCTTTTCACTATGGCTGTTTGTGTTGTTTTGTGCATTAGTTATTTTTTTATTTAAAATCTATAGCCCTTTTATCTTATAGTAATTTTCATTGTGAAAATCTTTTATAAAGTGAGTCCAGTGTTAGTTTTTCGCCTATAATGCAAGATCTAAATTGTCCGCCTATTTTATCTATTAATATTTCCGTTAAGTCTCTGTCAACGTTTCGTGGAGAGTATAAGTCAGGTTTTGATTCGTCGTACAGATAAGTGTCATTAAGTTTATACTTAGATTCTATAAATACTTTAAATAATTCATTTACATAAATTACTTATCTTTATACTTCTACAATAATTAATTACCGAAGAGTAAGATGTTTTTGGTCCCAAATCTTATATTAGTTGAGTTTGTTGAGATGTCTTCCCAGCTGGCAACGTCTGCTAGAAGGTTAATTGAATCTGCAACCTTTCCAAAGAATTTTTGATTTTTTATAATTTTTATTCCAAACTTTAGAAATTCATAGTTATAGCCACATAATGCAATAAGATTTTCGACGGTTTTTATAAAAGAGGATAGGTTGTTTTTTAGATCAAATGGTTTTATTTGGTTAAATTGATCTATTATTTGATTGGTATCCAATCCAAATGTTGTGTTGAGTTGTGACTGTGACTGATATTGTTGTTGATGCTGTTGTAAAATAGCTTCAGCTTGTTGGATTTCCATGTCATACTCCGTTTTCTGTTGTTGCATAATTTGTAAGTGAGTTTCTATTTGGTTTTGGAGGGAAGCGTTTTGTTGTTGCTGCTCTTTTATTGTGGCATCCTGTTTTAGGATGAGACACTCTAATTGTTCGATCCTTTGCTGTATCACTTCAACATTAATTTCAATTTTTTATTATTTGTTAACTGGGAAATATATTTTCACTTAATTATAATTTTTTTCTTTAAGTAAAAGAGTTTATTCAGTTTTTCTTATAAGTTTTTATGTTCTTTGGAACCCTTTTTCTTTTTTTTATATTTTATGGTTCGATTTAATTTTATCTTTAAATAAAATCATCGCGACTGCGCCAATTACAAAATTAAAAAACTAAAATATTTCATATATAATATAATAAAAGAAAGAATTGATGCAAACAAAAAAAGAGTACTAAAAAAGAAAACGAAAAAAAGAGAAGACTATATCGAAAACAGAAGAGAGGGTTATATAAAAAACTATAGCAACTTAAGACATAAGGAAGTACTAAAGTATAGAAAACAAAAACTAGATAATATACATCCTACTAATAACAAACGACCTTTTAAATTTTCAGAAAATCATAAGGATAATAATTGTCCTGACAATTATCCCAACGACTAAAGGTACACTTCAATTGGACACACTTCCTCATAACAAAGGATTTGATATAATTAGAATTAAACTTAAATAATTAATCAAACCAAACTGTACTGCATTTAATAGACACTAATCAATATTATAAAATAATAGAAGATATAGAATTAAAATTCACAAATTTACATATACCCCCAAATGGTCTTTTCGAAAGTTAAATACAAAGACTAAAAACCAAAATTAAATCAATTAGCCCCCGAAACTTAACTCACAGGAAAAAGAGAGAGAGGATTACTAAATGTTATTGTTATTTACTTAAAGAAAAAAATTATAATTAAGTGAAAATATATTTCCCAGTTAACAAATAATAAAAAATTAAAATGAATCCTGAAGTGACACAGCAAAATATCGAATAATTAGAATGTCTCATCCTAAAACAGGATGACAATAAAAGAGCAGCAACAACAAAATGCTACCCTCCAAAACCAAATAGAACCTTACTTATACTATGTTCAGACATGCACTTTTATTGAGTCAATATACGGTTTATTGATTACAATATTTTAAGTGTTTAGACATAACAATATACGCAGTTCAGCTGCTTATTCAATATTCATTTGACAGCTAGTAAACAAAACAGCTGGTTGTTTCAACAACATTGTTTTTGTTTTGTTCGTTGTTTCTTGTTTCGTTTTTTTGTTTGTAGTTGTTGATATTTGAGTTGTCAAATATCAATAGAAAGTGTTCGGAAAATTGTAATATGCTCACTGAACGTACTTATGACAGTGCTGTATTTCAAGTTTTAATCAATTTATGAATTTATTGAGCAATAATTAATTGACATTTTATATGAAATATTGAGATCAATAATGCCGTTTATTGCGATTTACTCAATATAAGTGCATGTCTGAACATAGTATACAACTTATGCAACAACAGAAAACGGAGTATGACATGAAAATCCAACAAGCCGAAGCTAGTTTACAACAGCATCAACAACAATATCAATCACAGTCACAGTCACAATCCAACAGAATATTTGGTTTGGATACCAATCAATTAATAAATCAATTTAACCAAATAAAACCATTTGGTCCAAAAAACAACCTATCTTTTATATAAACCGTCGAAAATCTGATTGCATTATATGCCAATAACTATGAACTTTTAAATTTTGGAATAAAATAAATAAATAAAAATCAAAAATTCTTTGGAAATGTGGCAGATTCAATTAACCTTTTAGCAGACAATGCCAGTTGGGAAAACATCAAAACTCAACTAATAAAAGATTTGGAAAACATCTAACTCTTCGGTAATTAATTATTGTATAAGTATAACGATAAGTAATTTAAATGAATTATTTAAATTATTTATAGAATCTAAGTACAAACTTAATAACACTTATCTGTACCACGAATCAAAACCTGACTTATACTCTCCACGAAATGTTGACAGAGGCTTAACGGAAATATTAATAGATATAACAGACGGACAATTTAGATCTTGCATTATAGACGAAAAACCAACACTGGATTCACTTTATACAAGATTTTCTCAATAAAAATTACTGAAGCGAAACTGGTAGGAACTAATAAACAATATTTTAATAAGAAATCTTGAAATAATTATCAAACCAACAACGTTCAAACCAAATATGCCGGTAACCCTCAGTCTCAACAATATAGAAATAGTCCCATACCTATGGATATAGGAAATTTAGAAGACAATGCAGAAAATGAAGTAAATTTTCTTTTAAGCCCACAAAACGATTACTACCCCTAATAACGGCCACAATAGGTAATAAAAGAGTAACTTGCTTAATTGACAGCGGCGCAGAAACTGATATTATACAACCAAATCTCTTCCCAAATGAATTTTTTAAAACACAACTAAATAAGCCTTTCATGTTCCGAACATTAAATGGAATCAACTCAACATTAAAAGGCATAAAACTACAATGCCTAAAGAGTTTAATATTCCTGGTACACTTTCGTGGAAAATAATTAACTTTACAGTTAGAAAATATGATGCCATTATTGGCCAACATTTTCTTATTCCATTGAAAGCCAAAATAAATTTAGAAAAAAAATATATTGACATATTCGGAAAGAAAATCCTATTTGATGAAGAATCTCCATATCATATAAACAGTATTCAAACTATTAACGATACTAAATTTCAAAATATCAACGAATTAAATTTAAGTAATTTAATTAACGAAGAATACTTCAAAATAACAAAACTATTAAACGAATACAACGACTTATTCTATAAAGATGGCGATATTTTAACTTGTACAGAAGAACTACAACCAGGGTTTGTTTTTGCTTCACTGTGTTTTGCTTTTCCTTATTTGCCTAACTACAACTAAGAGAAAATAAAACAGTAAAGTCAAAAGAACAAAAATGAACTCATTAGCTGTAGTGGTACAGTAAAATGTTTTCAGCTACCGCAGTCAGTCACATCTATTAATTTCAAAACGATCACTATTGCTTACTAGAGAGCTATTCAGCTCTTTTGGTTTCTCTTGTGATTTTGCTGTACTTATTTGCTGCGCTCTTTTACTTTCTAAAGAACTGCTTAAAAAAATTGCCAACAAAATGAGATCCAAACACAATATACTTATATACATATGTATGTATGTACATTGTACAACATTTCAAAGAGAATGGTGCAAAACACAGTTAATTTCTATACATTGTAAAAACATTAAGCAGTTCTTTACAAAGTAAAAGAGCGCAGCAAAAGCACAAGAGAAACCAAACGAGCTGAAACGCTGTAAGCAATAGTGATCGTTTTGAAATTAATAGCTGTGACTGACTGCGTTAGCAGAAAACATTTCACTGTAACACTACAGCTAATAAGTTTGTTTCTGTTTCTTCGATTTTGCTGTTTGCTTTTGCTTTGGGTACAATTGCTGAAAAACTTTAAGCATAGCAGAAATTTAGGTGCTTTTGCTAATTTCAAGCAAGCAATACAAACCCTGAGTACATCATGTAATCCCAACAACTATTAATACACGTCTTTATTCCACAATATATAGATACCCTCGAGTTCACGAAAAGGAAATCCAAATTCCAATTCAGGAGATGCTCTCTCAAAATATCATTCAGGAAAGTAGTTCTCTTTACAAATGTCCTCTATGGGTAGTTCCAAAAAAATTGAAAATTCTGGTATCAAAAAGTGGAGACTCGTTGTAGACTACAGAAAACTCAATGAATTTACAAAAACATACAAATTCCCTATTCCGCATATGGAAGCAATACTCGATAAATTGGGTAAAGTATTTTTCAACCCTCGATCTCGCAAAAGGTTTCCACCAAATTTTAGTAAAACCGGAAGATAGGGAGAAAGCCGCCTTCCCTACTCCATTCGGTCACTATGAATTAATAAGAATGCTGTTTGAGTTGAAAAATGCACCATCGACATTCCAAAGACTCATGAATTCCGTATTGAAAGACTATGCAAATAAAATTTCTATAAAAAATCTATAGATGAGCATTTACTTAAACTGAAAAAATGTTCAATCGGCTCCGAGAAACTAAATTAAAAATACAAATTGATAAATGTAGTTATCTACAGCACCAAACTGAATTTTTAGGTCATATTCTCACCCCTCAAAGTGTAAAACCTAATCCCAAAAAAAGCTAAATTATCAAAAATTTTAAGATTCCTAATACTCAAAAGAAAATTAAGTCTTTCCTAGGGATGACTTAGTTTTATCCCAATGACAAAATTTTTAAAGAAGAATGAAAAAGTCAATGTTAATGATTCCAATTTCATTGTAGCTTTTCAAGGATTAAAAGACATTCTTATAAACCCTCCCATATTAAGGTACCCGAATTTCAATAAAAAATTTAAGTTAATAACAAAGAAGAAGAAAAGATTAAGAGATGTCATAAATAACAGAGGAGGAGCAACTTCGTACAAAATTTTGAAGTTATTTAATTATTTATAATATTTTCTAGTAAAGTGTTACTTTATTTTGTCACTTGAAATTCCTTATGTGTCATATAATTTCTATTATAAATAGAAAATATAAAGAAAGAATGCAATGATAAGATACTTTTTAGATAAAATATTAACCGAATTAAAAATGAAACTATAATTTATAAACATTTGAAAGCAATAAACATATGCTTTAACCAAAAAACAAAAAATATTTCAAACCGCACTGTATTTTGTCCGACAGTGTACTTCTACTGCCAATATTCGAACCCATATCATCACGTTCGGATTCGGAATCCTGTGCATTCAAGCCAAAATGTGTTCTCAGTCGTTCACGTAACTCATTCTTACGTCCGTTCGTAGGCAAACCTAATTCTGTCAATTTGTCCTTCAGTCCGTCAACTGTCAAAGCAAAAATTTCCGGTAAATTCATATTGTCAGGTAAAATCAAAAACTGTCCAATTACAAAAAGTATATGGTATATAAACAATTGATGTTTTAAGGAAAAACAATTAAATATTATAAAAGCAATACGTAAGTAAGTAGTAATACAAAAATATGTTAAAATAAAGTAAAAGGTAAAATATAAAATTAAAAATAATTATAAATTTTCATCATTATTTAATTATTATTATCAACTAATGTTAAAAAAAACTTAAACAAAACAATTCAATTCTTCAATTCAATTTCTAAAAAAAAGTATGCTTTAAAGGAAAAAAATTAAAAGAAGAAACAAAAAACAAAACATATCAATTAATTCAAATTCAAATCCGTTTTCCAACTCTTAAAATTATTATCGAAACAAATACATAAAATTCCAATTAGATTTTTTCTTTACTCTTCGTTTAATTCCAATTAAAAAAAAATTATTTACTCTCTTTTTTCTCTATATACCAACTATACGTTAAATAGAAATTAACAAACCAACACAACGATATAAAATAATATTTCTCAGCTTTCTCCAATCAGAATGCTTCTTTCTTCTGGTCTTCGATTTACTCGTTAGTACCCCATTTCAAATTAACGTTTGATCTTCACTCTCGACACTTTCAGAGCTATCCTATTTACTCGCTGCATTCCTGCTCGCTGCACTTATTTTACGCTAACTTACATATATCTTCACCTTATGCTTGAATCGTTGTTATCTTATTCGCTGGCACATAATTTAAAATAACGTATAATTTGCGCTATCTTTTTAATTTTTGCAATTCGTCACTATTTTCAATGCATTCTCTTCAAATATGTCTATTTCTTTCTTACACACAGTAAAACCGTATATTTCAGATATTGCATCACTCTGTCACGAATATGTACAGTTTGTCAAAAAAATCTTTGCACAGATCAAAAAAATTTAAAATGTGATCTTCATTCAAGAATTCCAACAAAAAAATCTTTACACACTTTTTAATTTTTGCACACATTCTATAACTGTACTTGTTTATGACCATAAGGCGCCAATAGTTTTCTAATAGTCACACACATTACAATAATAACAACAATAAAAGAACTTTACACAGTATAAAGGGTGTCAAAAAAATCTTTGCATATTGAATGAAGATAATAAAAAAATGACAAAAATGCCGTTATTTCCCAAGAATGTTGTGCATTTTGGGTTTTTTACAAATGAGATGGAATGTGAAAGGGGTAAACAACGTTTTAGTAATGAAGTGATCGTTTTTATGTAACAAGTGTCCTTATATTTGAATAAAAAAATGTCAGGAAAATGAGTTTCAAAAAATATTATACAATTGGTCTATTTCAACTACTACAAAGGCAAATCTGCCAAGTAAATCGCCGATATGTTCTCCTTGAACATCAGGACTGTATATAATATTATATCCCGTGCTGAAAAAAAAGGAGGACTAGACTTAAAAGGATTTACAGGCAGGCCAAAAAAGGTGACGCAGCGAGTTGAAAGAAAAATTATTAGAATCGTGTATGGTAGCCCACAATCCAGTACGAGATGATTAACTCTTCAAGTGCAAAAAGACTTTGGGTTACGTGTTTCCCAAGTAACCATCAGAAATGTTCTTCAAAAACACAAATATTCTTCAAGAGTGGCTAGAAAAAAACCACTGCTGTCAGCACAAAATGTCGAAAAGAGATTAAGATTTGCTACCGAATATATTTCACTTCCTCCGGAGTACTGGGACTCTGTTATTCTCTCAGATGAGACGAAAATAATGCTTTATTATCATGACGGACCGCAAAGAGTTTGGCGTAAGCCTCAGACAGCACTAGAAAATTAAAATCTTATTCCTACAGTAAAGTTTGGAAAACTGTCTGTATTGGTATGGGGCTGTATATCCAGCAAGGGAGTTGGTGTAATCAGGATTTTGGATGAAATAATGACTAAGGAAGTATATCTTGATGTTTTAAAAAATGAACTGACCGCCAGCATTAAGAAATTTGGTTTTATTGACCCGGTTAATCCGAATGAATTTAATTACGAGTACTATTAAGATAATGATTCTAAACATAAATCGTATTTATGTAAGTCCAGGTTACTTTACAACTGCTTCAAAGTTATTGATACTCTTGCCGAAAGTCCTGATATTAACCCTATCGAAAATTTGTGGGTTCATCTAAAGCAAAAGGTAGGAAAAAGATCGCCCACAAATAAAAACGAATTGATAAAGTTCATCAAAGAAGAATGGGAAAAAATACCATTAGAATATGACATTCTGAAGCTTATTCAATCCGTGAGAAGGTGTCTGCAATCGGTGATTGATGCTCAAGGTGGACACACAAAATATTAGCACTATAATTTTAAAAAAATTGCATAAGTCTTAATATTTTATCAAGTCTGCAAACATTTTTTTGACAGCAGTAAAATTGAATTGTTTTTGTTTTTCAATATTTTACATTAAAATATTTTCATTGTTATATAAGTTTTTTATTTATTATATTAACAAAACATATGTTTATAAAATCCTGTTTGAAAAAAATGAAAAAGTTGGTTATTTATATTAGAAATCAATGAATTTTTCAAAGTTTTTTATTATCTCTATGTGCAAAGATTTTTTTGACAAACTGTATGTATACTTCTTTAACACGAAAGAACAAAAATTTAATGATAATTATTTTCCGCTGATTTTAGTTCTTAACTTTTCACTTCTTTTTTTACTTTCTGTCGGCGTTTTTTATTTACTTCACCGTTATATACTTATACATACATACGTCTGTTTTTGGCTTCGAATATTACTTCACTCGTAATTACGTTTTCGAACGTTGTGATTCCCTTTTAGTCACATTAATTGTTCTTTATTTACTGGATTTTTACTATAATTCAACACGAACAGGACAGATAGCACTTCACTTTCTTAGAAAAATCCCGGTTGAGCCCCCATAAAGTGGGTTTTTAATGAAACCACGTTAAGCTTATTATTTATATTTTAATATTATTATTTAAGTTTATTTAATATTATGGTAACATTTTATGATGTTTTAAGTATTTATTTTAAATTAAAAGTATAAAAAGTTAAAAGTGAGTCGTCACTGTTTGGCGTCAGGTTTTCAACTGTCTGGGCGTGTCAAGTCTCTCAAAAATGTTCATTGTCTATTCGTCGGAATTCAGCGAGTCCACCGTACTCAAAGTTGTATCAGTCTGTATGTCCGCTTTAGTAATAAAACATAGTGTCGTATTAATTAGTATCTCCGTCCACTAGTACTACGTCCGTTAATTCCCAATCCCACATAGATTGGATGGCCATCTGTGTTAAAACAGCCCCTAGTGCATAATTAACTGTTATTAACTTAATTTTTTTATTGAAATTCGGGTACCTTAATATGGGAGGGTTTATAAGAATGTCTTTTAATCCTTGAAAAGCTACAATGAAATTGGAATCATTAACATTGACTTTTTTATTTTTCTTTAAAAATTTTGTCATTGGGATAAAACTAAGTCATCCCTAGGAAAGACTTAATTTTCTTTTGAGTATTAGGAATCTTCAAATTTTTGATAATTTAACTTTTTTTGGGATTAGGTTTTACACTTTGAGGGGTGAGAATATGACCTAAAAATTCAGTTTGGTGCTGTAGAAAACTACATTTATCAATTTGTATTTTTAATTTAGTTTCTCGGAGCCGATTGAACATTTTTTCAGTTTAAGTAAATGCTCATCTATAGATTTTTTATAGAAATTTTATTTGCATAGTCTTTCAATACGGAATTCATGAGTCTTTGGAATGTCGATGGTGCATTTTTCAACTCAAACAGCATTCTTATTAATTCATAGTGAACGAATGGAGTAGGGAAGGCGGTTTTCTCCCAATCTTCCGGTTTTACTAAAATTTGGTGGAAACCTTTTGCGAGATCGAGGGTTGAAAAATACTGTGCTTTACCCAATTTATCGAGTATTGCTTCCATATGCGGAATAGGGAATTTGTCTGTTTTTGTAAATTCATTGAGTTTTCTGTAGTCTACAACGAGTCTCCACTTTTTGATACCAGAATTTTCAATTTTTTTGGAACTATCCATAGAGGACATTTGTAAAGAGAACTACTTTCCTGAATGATATTTTGAGAGAGCATCTCCTGAATTGGAATTTGGATTTCCTTTTCGTGAACTCGAGGGTATCTATATATTGTGGAATAAAGACGTGTATTAATAGTTGTTGGGATTACATGATGTACTCAGGGTTTGTATTGCTTGCTTGAAATTAGCAAAAGCACCTAAATTTCTGCTATGCTTAAAGTTTTTCAGCAATTGTACCCAAAGCAAAAGCAAACAGCAAAATCGAAGAAACAGAAACAAACTTATTAGCTGTAGTGTTACAGTGAAATGTTTTCTGCTAACGCAGTCAGTCACAGCTATTAATTTCAAAACGATCACTATTGCTTACAGCGTTTCAGCTCGTTTGGTTTCTCTTGTGCTTTTGCTGCGCTCTTTTACTTTGTAAAGAACTGCTTAATGTTTTTACAATGTATAGAAATTAACTGTGTTTTGCACCATTCTCTTTGAAATGTTGTACAATGTACATACATACATATGTATATAAGTATATTGTGTTTGGATCTCATTTTGTTGGCAATTTTTTTAAGCAGTTCTTTAGAAAGTAAAAGAGCGCAGCAAATAAGTACAGCAAAATCACAAGAGAAACCACAAGAGCTGAATAGCTTTCTAGTAAGCAATAGTGATCGTTTTGAAATTAATAGCTGTGACTGACTGCGTTAATTTTGAAGTTATTTAATTATTTATAATATTTTCTAGTGAAGTGTTACTTTATTTTGTCACTTGAAATTCCTTATGTGTCATATAATTTCTATTATAAATAGAAAATATAAAGAAAGAATGCAATGATAAGATACTTCTTAGATAAAATATTAACCGAATTAAAAATGAAACTATAATTTATAAACATTTGAAAGCAATAAACATATGCTTTAACCAAAAAACAAAAAATATTTCAAACTGCACTTTATTTTGTCCGACAGTATATATTCACGCTACGTGATATTGAGGATTCTCTCGCATTTTGTGGTACGGATAATATTGAAGTTAATAATTGGATTTCTGATTTTGAGGATAACGCTGAGGCAGTAGGCTGGAGTAACCTACAGAAGTTTATTTATGCAAAACAATTGTTGAAAGGAGCTGCACGCATGTTCATTCGAAGTGAAAGAGGAATAACAAATTGGATCTCTCTAAAGGAAGCTCTTATTAGTGAATTTGGAACTAAATTAGCTGCAATTGATGTACATCGCATATTGAAATTTCGAAGGAAATGAAATGACGAGAGTTTACGGGAGTACCTCTACACATTAATGGAGATCGGGAAACCTATCGAACTCGACGATGACAGCTTAATTCAGTATTTTGCGGACGGAATTCCTGATTCAAAATTCGGTAAAAGCATTTTGTATCAAGCAAAAAATATACAGGACTTGAAGGAGAAAATAAGGACATACGAGAAAATTCGGGGTTCCTCACAGGCGTCAACCTCTAAGATATCCTCGGATTTTAGGTACCCAGATCGGAACAAAGCGACAAATAACTCTGGAGGAAAGTGCTATAACTGTGGAGACGTTGATCATATTGCTAAATACTGTAGAATGAGAAATTTTAAATGCTTTACGTGTGGTAAACAGGGCCATAGATCATTTGAATGCACGACGAAACCTCAAAGACATATTAAAAAGGAGGCGCATAATGATAACTCATGTATGGTTAGGAATGTTTTGAAGGCAGAACGAAATATTGATTCGACAGTGAGCTGCGTTTTGAAGAAGAATCGTATTTTCAAAGAAATAATTTTGGATTGTCTAAAAATTTCGGCTATTATTCACACTGGAAGCGATATATCGATTATTAGATTAGATGTTTTCAAAAGGATGCAAAGTTGTAAAATTTTTAAAGAAAGCGAATGTTTCATAACAGCTGATTTCGGTGAGTTAACAACTTTAGGAAGCTTCGATAGGATCGTGAAGATTGATGGCTTTGATTTCAATATAAAATTTTACGTCGCCGAGAAATTCCCATATGAGGCTGCGATTGGCAACGACATTTTACATCAGACAGACATAATATTAACATCAAAGGGTGCTATTTTTTCGAAAGGGCAAAACCAAAGAGAACAGCAGAGGAAATTGGAAAATTAATTAGAGACTATAACCCAATTAATCGCAAACCATCACCGATTAATATGAAAATCGTTTGGTCAGATGATATTCCCATATATCAGAGACCACGCCGTTTATCACTTGACGACCAGAGAATTGTTGAGCAACAAATAAAGGAATGGTTACGAGACGGCATTATACGACCAAGCACCTCCGAATATTCATCACCAATAGTTCTCGTTTCAAAAAAGGATGGTAGTAAAAGGTTGTGCTGCGATTTTCGAAAATTAAATGAAAAGATTATGAGGGATAATTTTCCAATGATATTGATCGACGATGTGTTACACAGATTACAGTCCGCTAAGGTTTATTCTACTTTGGATTTGAGGAACGGTTTTTTTCACGTACCGGTTGATGAACAATCTAGAAAATTCACATCTTTTGTAACACACAATGGCCAGTACGAATTTAATTATGTACCATTCGGAATTCCTAATTCGCCAGCGGTATTTTCGAGATTTATTTTTTCAATCTATAGAGAATTGATTCAGGATGGCACAATAGTAATATACATCGATGATATAATAATTCCATCTCGTGATGTAGAAGAGGGCATTGAAAAATTGAGAAGAGTACTGCGAGTAGCGGAGGAATATGATCTAAGAATCAAATGGGAAAAATGCCAATTTTTAATGAGCAAGGTGAATTTTCTAGGATATATAGTGGAAGACTCAACCATAAGACCATCAGCAGAAAAGACTGCGGCAGTAGCAAACTTTCCTGTTCCAAAGGACAAGAAGTCGCTTCAACGCTTCTTGGGCCTCACATCTTATTTCAGAAGATTTGTGTGTGATTACGCGTCAATTGCGAGACCGTTATCCGACTTACTGAGGAAAAACGAAGATTTCAGAATGGAAGAAGCCCAGATGGTAGCTTTTAAACAACTAAAGGAATGTCTGATGAACGCGCCCGTTTTAAATTTATATAGTCCTAACGCTCTTACTGAGGTGCACACGGATGCATGTATGTACGGCTACGGAGGTGTGTTGCTTCAAAAGAGTGCAGATGATCAGCTTTTACATCCGGTAGAGTATATGAGTCGTAAAACAACCGATGCACAGAGAAAATATCATTCCTACGAACTCGAAGTGTTGGCAATCATAGAAGCATTAAAAAAGTGGAGGGTGTACCTAATGGGTCATAGAATAAAGATAGTAACAGATTGTAACGCGTTTGCGATGATCATGAAGAAGAAAGACGTTCCATTAAGAGTGTCTAGGTGGGCCATGTTTCTGCAGGAATTTGACTTTGCCATAGAGCATAGATCTGGTAACAAAATGCGGCACGTTGATACTTTGAGCAGATTTTCTTGTTTGTTGTCGGATGATTCTATAAAGCATCGACTCAAACAAGCACAGATGCAGGACAACTGGGTTAAGGCCATTAGAAATATCCTTGAGAAGAACGATTATGAGGACTTTTATTTGAAATATGGTTTAGTTTATAAGGACCCGAATCAAGAACTCGTTGTTATACCCGAAAGTATGGAAGAGGAGATAATTCAGAGTATACACCGAAAGGGCCATTTTGGGATAAAGAAAACACGTGAATTGGTGGAGAAGGAATTTTACATACCAGATATTTTACGGAAACTGAACAAAGTCGTGCGTAGCTGCATACAGTGCATAATTACAGAATCAAAAACAGGGAAACCCGAAGGACTTCTAACCTCAATTGACAAATCGGATAAACCATTAAGGACATACCATATTGATCATATTGGACCCATGGAAGAGACCAAAAAACGCTATAACCACATTTTAGTGGTAGTTGATTCATTTTCCAAATTCGTTTGGTTGTACCCGACAAAGAGCACTGGGTCGGAGGAAGTGATTGCTAGACTTCAGCGTCAATCTGCGATTTTTGGAAATCCGGCAAGGATTATTTCAGATAGAGGAACCGCCTTCACGTCCAATTTGTTTCAAAAGTATTGCGAGGAAAACAGTATTCAACACTTACTAATTGCTACAGGAGTGCCTAGAGGAAACGGACAAGTCGATCGAATAAATAAAATAGTTGTGTCCGTGTTATCGAAAATGTGTGCAGAAAATCCGCAGCAGTGGTATAAACATGTTGACAAGGTACAACAGTGTATAAACAACACTCCTCCACGAAGTACGAAATTCTCACCATTTAGGATTCTTACTGGAAATGAAATGAGAATCGACCCCCAAGACGATATTAGAAAATTAATCGACGAATACGCTATAAAAGAATTAGATGAACAAAGAGCCGAAATACGAGAGAAGGCCAGATCAAATATAGCTGAAATCCAAGCGGAAAATAAGAAATCTTCCAACAAGAAGAGAGTTGAAGCGCCTACATACAAGAAGAACGAATTGGTGGCCATAAAACGGACGCAATTTGGACCAGGTCTCAAGTTAAAGTCAAAATACCTTGGCCCGTATAAAGTTATTAGAAGTTTGAAACATGATCGGTACGAGGTGGAAAAACTTGGTGAAGGCGAAGGCCAAAATCGAACCAATACTGTAGCTGAGTACATGAAAAAGTGGAACCCATCATTCGGGACGAATGATCGTGCAGGATGGCCGAATGTGGGATTGGGAATTAACGGACGTAGTACTAGAAGTGGACGGAGATACTAATTAATACGACACTATGTTTTATTACTAAAGCGGACTTACAGACTGATACAACTTTGAGTACGGAGGACTCGCTGAATTCCGACGAATAGACAATGAACATTTTTGAGAGACTTGACACGCCCAGACAGTTGAAAACCTGACGCCAAACAGTGACGACTCACTTTTAACTTTTTATACTTTTAATTTAAAATAAATACTTAAAACATCATAAAATGTTATCATAATATTAAATAAACTTAAATAATAATATTAAGATATAAATAATAAACTTAACGTGGTTTCATTAAAAACCCACATCTATTATATATCCAGAATACTTAACGACCATTAAAAAAATTACTCAACCATCGAAAAAGAGCTCTCAGCTATAGTCTGGGGCACTCAGTATTTTAGACCTTATTTATACGGGGTAGAATTTGTTCTCAGTACAGTTCGTCAACTACTTAAGTGGCTACAAGGTAACAATAATGGCAAAAATGTGAACCCCAGATTACAAAGATGGCTTGTCCTCCTTATGGACTATAATGCCAAATATGAATACATTACGGGAAAACAAAATTATATTGCGGAGTTTCTTACTCGAATCGAAGGGAGAGATTCAGCAGAAAATATAAATGTAGGTGCAAATTTGATAGAAAATAGATCTACATCATCATTAGAATTGGAAACAATGCATTCTCAAGAGAAAAATGTAAACGACGATTTCCCAATTCTAACCACAGTTGTTAATCGCTTTAAATTTCGAATAGTAATAACTGAAAGAAAAACTATGGACTCCATGTGTATATTTGACAAAATCAGAATCTTTCTAGATAACGATGACCTAAATTCCCTGGGAAAAGGGAATTATCTCAAACAATTTCCACTTAAGAAACAGGTTGTAGTGTTTTCAAATGTCAATATAAGAAGATATTATCAATTTCAAAAAGTTATAGAAAATTTATACCAGAATAGATCCGATGTATAGTTTTTTAAATGTTCATATTTTGTTAAAGATATTGAAGATGTTCATGAACTGAAAAAAAATATCGTTATTTCATGAAAATGAAACCGGTCACTCCGGGATCAACCCAACATACGAAGGAATAAAATACAAAATATATAACCCCAAGTTAAAATTAACGATTCACGAAGTAATAAATAACTGCGATTACTGATATTCCGCGAAATATGATAGAAATCCAATAAAACCGAAATTTCACCTTACCGAAAGTCCCCACATCACTAATGAAGTAGTACATGTCGATACATATGTAAACACTAAACAATGGTTCATTATTTTCATAGATAAATTCTCAAAGTTCGCAATTCATTTCCACCTTCCTGGCAGAAACAATCAAACCATAATTCAAAAACTAAGAGAATTTTTAGCTATTAAAGGCAATGTAAAAATATTTGTATTCGACAACGAGTTCAACACAGACATAGAACGACTTAATAATACCATAACCGAAAAAATAGTATTCAACCTAGAAGACAATATACCAATTATATCACAAATGGCAAACGCAATTAAATTATATAATAATACTTATCATTCATCAATTAAATGTACTCCCCTTGAAGTGGAACAACTTAAAATAGATCACAATATAATAAAAGAAAGAATTGATGCAAACAAAAAAAGAGTACTAAAAAAAAAGAAAAAGAGAAGAATATATCGAAAACAGAAGAATGAGCTATATAAAAAACTATTGAAAGTTAAGACATAAGGACGTACTAAAGTATACAAAACAAACACTAAATAATATACATCCTACTAATATCAAACGTCCTTTTAAATTTTCAGAAAATCATATGGATAATAATTGTCCTGACAATCATCCCAACGACTAAAGGTACACTTCAAGTGAACACACTTCTTCAGAACAAAGGATTTGATATAATTAGAATTATACCAGTAGAAATAATTAATCAAACCATTACTGTACTCCATTTAATAGCCACTAATCAATATTATAAAATAATAGAAGATATAGGTTTAAAAATATGTAACAAATTTACATATACCCCCAAATGGTTTTATCGAAAGGTAAATACAAAGACTAAAAACTAAAATTAAATCAATTAGCCCCCGAAACTTAAAGAAAAAAGAGAGGATTACTAAATGTTATTGGTGCAGTACAGAAATTTTTGTTTGGCACTATGGATAACGAAGACAGAAATGACATTTTAACCCATTTAAATTTATAATCCGAAATATAGAAAACCTTAGCAAACAAATCATAATTAATGATCACTTTCAGAAAAGTATTAATTTGCTTCAGTCTACTATGCAATCAGATCGAAAACGAAAAATAATCATATAGCAGTTCAAGTACTATATTCAAACATTATGCTAAAACTAAATTACATTGAAGATAAAGTTAGTCAAATACAGAACAGCATTGCTTCAGATAAGAACCACATATTACATCCAAATATACTTACATCTGACGAAATCATGACTTATAACATTGACTTTTACAAACTTCAACTTATATAACTAGACGTTATGTACTACAAAGACGATTTATTAGTGATTGCTCTAAAAATGTTGATGACACAACATACAAATTCAAAGAAAATACCCCATTAAAATACATGCTTAAGTCCATGTATCAAGCTGTATGCTAATGGGAACCTGCAAGTTAAGGCAAAACAGAAGATTTCAAATAATAAATGTCGATGATGAGACAATAATAATAAAGCAAAAAATTAATTCAAAATTGTGACGATAAGGAATTTATTTTGAATGGAAATTATTTGATATCCTATTATATACATATATATACTATAGTTATATAGTATAGTATAGTTTTGTTTTTGTGTACAACCACAATCCCATGACTGCCAGATTGCTGACTCTTAATTTTAATTTTAGCCTTAAGTCATACTGAATTGAAGAATAGCAACAATTCATATTTCATAAGTTTGGAATATTTTGAAAATAAGGTGTAGTTGATAAATAAGCATAAACAACTGAAATTGTTTAATTTTGTAATTCGCGCGACAATTTCATTAGGTATGTGACTGAGGTCAGGTATCTTGGAATAGCTATGGGGGAGTGCATACGCCATGTCCATCTCAATTGCTGTAAGTATCTATCTTACAGCAGCCGTTTGGAAGGTCAGGCGAATTTTGAGGAATTATTGGGGCCTCAGCAGGTGTGCCGTTCGTACCATAAACGATGGACTGTTCGTTGTTTGCGCAGCGTATGGTGAATCTGTTTGGTATGATGCGGTGATGACTGTTATTGGCAGACGTAAGATTCTTACTTGTTAAAGAATTGCTTTCTTAGCATGTACGTCGTACAGTGTCAACAGACGCATTGCAGGTCGTCGCTGGTGCAGCACCCCTTGATATGTAGGTGATACGTCGCAGTATCGCTTTTAAGGTCAAGAAGGGACTGCCGCTTCTTATGCATGGTTAGATTTCTTCCTCTGATCGTGCAAATGGGAGTGTTAGGATCAAGTCACTTCTACAGGAGTGTCTTTTAGTTAGGTGGCAGACAAGATGGACGAACAGTGATAAGGGTAGGGTGACTTATCAGTTTATACCTAACGTGAAGTTTGTACGGGAACACTCAGATTTTTGCTTCGGCTTAAATTTGGGGTTAATACTTACGGGACATGGTACCTTTAATGCATTTTTGCATGCTAGGAGCCTGACCGATACAGCTGACTGTCGGTGTGGGATGGGGACTGATGACTGGAAGCATGTACTGACTACATGCTCAGACTATAATGACATTAGAGATCTAGATGGTATGGTTATTACCTATTCTCAGGGGGTATGGGTTTTCTGCAGGGCCTTAGAAGACTATCCGAACGTCTTAGGGTCTTAGGGCCTTAGAAGACGTTCGGATAATTGGAAGGTTAGGCGTTTTCGCCAATGAAGTTTTTAGCAGAAGAACAGGACGTTAGTGGAGGTTTTCCCCTTCACTTCAGTCGTCAGTGGTTCCTAATCTTGCCGGTTTTTGTGCCCTTTATCCAGTGTTGTTGTCGCCGTTGAATAGTTCTCCTCTGGTATTGGTTGTTGTGTTCAAAGGGTCACCAGTACCGAATAGTTTGGAGTTCAACTGGTAGTAGACTACACTGCGAAGTTCGACCGGAGGCTTAATTCTGGTACCAGGAGTGTCTGGAGCCCCAGAGACTTATCTCTGCCTAACAATGGTGGGACCCCCTAGTGGGAGTAACGTGGTGGCTGTGGTTTATACCCAAATCGCTGGAAGAGCGCAAACTCGATGTGGCGTTACACTCTTAACCACTTTCAAAAAGGAGTTTAGATAGTCTCCGACTTCTAACCAAGAGGGAAGTCATATCCACATACATGGCTTCGAATTGGTACTTACGTATGATGATGCAATCAATGGTATGCTTTCGCATTATGCGGTTGCATCATTGTACGCATTGTTTTTCCCCGTGCTTAGCCATCGTGGCAATATTCACGTAAAGCTCTGGACTAATGTAGGCTGGTTATATTATTTATAAAGCTATTCATAATTTAATTTATCAATAGTAGCTTCAAGACGACTAAAATTACCGGTGACTTCATTTAGATGTTCCTGTCCAGGCCCTTGTTTTTTCATTGGTACAGAATCCAATTTCGATTGTCGCAACGACATCTCGATCACAGTGGCCATGCTTACAGGTCATTGTGTTATGGGAAGACACGCAGAAGGAATGTAGCTCCCATCTAACGACTTCTGCCATGAGTGCTGAGAAAGAGGAGACTGTGATACACTTTCTTGCAAGGTGCAGACAAAGGTTATTTGTCAACTTGACGGAGGTATCGTCCATTAATGTCAAGGATATAGCTTCGTTTATCAAACCTTCGGACTGGTTTTCCAGCGTAGGGTAGTCGTGCTTTTAATGTGCTGGCCCACTTCTTCCCTAATTTGGAACTGCGTTCACCTGTGGCATCACCACGCCTATATGCGTGCTCAGTGAGCTTTTGGTATCAAAGCTACCACTCCAACCTACCTACCTAGAAGAGGCGAGAGATTTACTGCATTGGCATAACTATTTTGAGGTACCGCGATAGTCTTCCGGATTATTACGTGTTTCACAAAGGAGTAAATTGGGCATCATAGTTGCGGTAAAACATCCACATCCACAGTTACTGCAGTATATTGATTCTACCATCAGGAAATTTTTGAACTAAAAAGAGAAAGAAATCAATTGACATATATTCTGACGACAGGATGATGACCTCCTCCCCTTTAAACTATAAGACTATGAGACAGATATATTATTTTTACCTGAAAAAGTATTTCAATTTGGGCCTTATATTAATTTTCGACGAAATGTATATGCCTACTCAATACTTTTCATTCCACACTCACTCATCCATTGCACTTCTTCATGGCAGATGTTCATTTGATAAGATGATGTATATAAAAGATATAACACGACTGTTATACTCTATATAATAACTACGAAAATTTTTTTCCGATTTTATTAAACAAAGTCTTCACAAGAGAATGCACTTTAAGTATATCACCACATATTTTATATTTTTTAGCCAAAGTTTGCTACTGTGGATCGACAAACTTGAAAAAATATAAAAAAGTCGCATTTGCGAACTTTACCTCATAGCATATTAATTCGAATAATATATGTATGTATTAAAAAAGTCGCATTTGCGAACTTTACCTCATAGCATATTAAATCGAATAATATATGTATGTATATCATCCAATAACGGGAGGTCCATCCCAGTTTTTGATTTTACCTGACGATATGAATTTACCGGAAATTTTTGCTTTGACAGTTGACGGACTGAAGGACAAATTGACAGAATTAGGTTTGCCTACGAACGGACGTAAGAATGAGTTACGTGAACGACTGAGAACACATTTTGGCTTGAATGCACAGGATTCCGAATCCGAACGTGATGATATGGGTTCGAATATTGGCAGTAGAAGTACACTGTCGGACAAAATACAGTGCGGTTTGAAATATTTTTTGTTTTTTGGTTAAAGCATATGTTTATTGCTTTCAAATGTTTATAAATTATAGTTTCATTTTTAATTCGGTTAATATTTTATCTAAAAAGTATCTTATCATTGCATTCTTTCTTTATATTTTCTATTTATAATAGAAATTATATGACACATAAGGAATTTCAAGTGACAAAATAAAGTAACACTTTACTAGAAAATATTATAAATAATTAAATAACTTCAAAATTTTGTACGAAGTTGCTCCTCCTCTGTTATTTATGACATCTCTTAATCTTTTCTTCTTCTTTGTTATTAACTTAAATTTTTTATTGAAATTCGGGTACCTTAATATGGGAGGGTTTATAAGAATGTCTTTTAATCCTTGAAAAGCTACAATGAAATTGGAATCATTAACATTGACTTTTTCATTCTTCTTTAAAAATTTTGTCATTGGGATAAAACTAAGTCATCCCTAGGAAAGACTTAATTTTCTTTTGAGTATTAGGAATCTTAAAATTTTTGATAATTTAGCTTTTTTTGGGATTAGGTTTTACACTTTGAGGGGTGAGAATATGACCTAAAAATTCAGTTTGGTGCTGTAGAAAACTACATTTATCAATTTGTATTTTTAATTTAGTTTCTCGGAGCCGATTGAACATTTTTTCAGTTTAAGTAAATGCTCATCTATAGATTTTTTATAGAAATTTTATTTGCATAGTCTTTCAATACGGAATTCATGAGTCTTTGGAATGTCGATGGTGCATTTTTCAACTCAAACAGCATTCTTATTAATTCATAGTGACCGAATGGAGTAGGGAAGGCGGTTTTCTCCCTATCTTCCGGTTTTACTAAAATTTGGTGGAAACCTTTTGCGAGATCGAGGGTTGAAAAATACTGTGCTTTACCCAATTTATCGAGTATTGCTTCCATATGCGGAATAGGGAATTTGTATGTTTTTGTAAATTCATTGAGTTTTCTGTAGTCTACAACGAGTCTCCACTTTTTGATACCAGAATTTTCAATTTTTTTGGAACTATCCATAGAGGACATTTGTAAAGAGAACTACTTTCCTGAATGATATTTTGAGAGAGCATCTCCTGAATTGGAATTTGGATTTCCTTTTCGTGAACTCGAGGGTATCTATATATTGTGGAATAAAGACGTGTATTAATAGTTGTTGGGATTACATGATGTACTCAGGGTTTGTATTGCTTGCTTGAAATTAGCAAAAGCACCTAAATTTCTGCTATGCTTAAAGTTTTTCAGCAATTGTACCCAAAGCAAAAGCAAACAGCAAAATCGAAGAAACAGAAACAAACTTATTAGCTGTAGTGTTACAGTGAAATGTTTTCTGCTAACGCAGTCAGTCACAGCTATTAATTTCAAAACGATCACTATTGCTTACAGCGTTTCAGCTCGTTTGGTTTCTCTTGTGCTTTTGCTGCGCTCTTTTACTTTGTAAAGAACTGCTTAATGTTTTTACAATGTATAGAAATTAACTGTGTTTTGCACCATTCTCTTTGAAATGTTGTACAATGTACATACATACATATGTATATAAGTATATTGTGTTTGGATCTCATTTTGTTGGCAATTTTTTTAAGCAGTTCTTTAGAAAGTAAAAGAGCGCAGCAAATAAGTACAGCAAAATCACAAGAGAAACCACAAGAGCTGAATAGCTTTCTAGTAAGCAATAGTGATCGTTTTGAAATTAATAGCTGTGACTGACTGCGTTAATTTTGAAGTTATTTAATTATTTATAATATTTTCTAGTGAAGTGTTACTTTATTTTGTCACTTGAAATTCCTTATGTGTCATATAATTTCTATTATAAATAGAAAATATTAAGAAAGAATGCAATGATAAGATACTTCTTAGATAAAATATTAACCGAATTAAAAATGAAACTATAATTTATAAACATTTGAAAGCAATAAACATATGCTTTAACCAAAAAACAAAAAATATTTCAAACTGCACTTTATTTTGTCCGACAGTATATATTCACGCTACGTGATATTGAGGATTCTCTCGCATTTTGTGGTACGGATAATATTGAAGTTAATAATTGGATTTCTGATTTTGAGGATAACGCTGAGGCAGTAGGCTGGAGTAACCTACAGAAGTTTATTTATGCAAAACAATTGTTGAAAGGAGCTGCACGCATGTTCATTCGAAGTGAAAGAGGAATAACAAATTGGATCTCTCTAAAGGAAGCTCTTATTAGTGAATTTGGAACTAAATTAGCTGCAATTGATGTACATCGCATATTGAAATTTCGAAGGAAATGAAATGACGAGAGTTTACGGGAGTACCTCTACACATTAATGGAGATCGGGAAACCTATCGAACTCGACGATGACAGCTTAATTCAGTATTTTGCGGACGGAATTCCTGATTCAAAATTCGGTAAAAGCATTTTGTATCAAGCAAAAAATATACAGGACTTGAAGGAGAAAATAAGGACATACGAGAAAATTCGGGGTTCCTCACAGGCGTCAACCTCTAAGATATCCTCGGATTTTAGGTACCCAGATCGGAACAAAGCGACAAATAACTCTGGAGGAAAGTGCTATAACTGTGTAGACGTTGATCATATTGCTAAATACTGTAGAATGAGAAATTTTAAATGCTTTACGTGTGGTAAACAGGGCCATAGATCATTTGAATGCACGACGAAACTCAAAGACAGATTAAAAAGGAGGCGCATAATGATAACTCATGTATGGTTAGGAATGTTTTGAAGGCAGAACGAAATATTGATTCGACAGTGAGCTGCGTTTTGAAGAAGAATCGTATTTTCAAAGAAATAATTTTGGATTGTCTAAAAATTTCGGCTATTATTCACACTGGAAGCGATATATCGATTATTAGATTAGATGTTTTCAAAAGGATGCAAAGTTGTAAAATTTTTAAAGAAAGCGAATGTTTCATAACAGCTGATTTCGGTGAGTTAACAACTTTAGGAAGCTTCGATAGGATCGTGAAGATTGATGGCTTTGATTTCAATATAAAATTTTACGTCGCCGAGAAATTCCCATATGAGGCTGCGATTGGCAACGACATTTTACATCAGACAGACATAATATTAACATCAAAGGGTGCTATCTTTTCGAAAGGGCAAAACCAAAGAGAACAGCAGAGGAAATTGGAAAATTAATTAGAGACTATAACCCAATTAATCGCAAACCATCACCGATTAATATGAAAATCGTTTGGTCAGATGATATTCCCATATATCAGAGACCACGCCGTTTATCACTTGACGACCACAGAATTGTTGAGCAACAAATAAAGGAATGGTTACGAGACGGCATTATACGACCAAGCACCTCCGAATATTCATCACCAATAGTTCTCGTTTCAAAAAAGGATGGTAGTAAAAGGTTGTGCTGCGATTTTCGAAAATTAAATGAAAAGATTATGAGGGATAATTTTCCAATGATATTGATCGACGATGTGTTACACAGATTACAGTCCGCTAAGGTTTATTCTACTTTGGATTTGAGGAACGGTTTTTTTCACGTACCGGTTGATGAACAATCTAGAAAATTCACATCTTTTGTAACACACAATGGCCAGTACGAATTTAATTATGTACCATTCGGAATTCCTAATTCGCCAGCGGTATTTTCGAGATTTATTTTTTCAATCTATAGAGAATTGATTCAGGATGGCACAATAGTAATATACATCGATGATATAATAATTCCATCTCGTGATGTAGAAGAGGGCATTGAAAAATTGAGAAGAGTACTGCGAGTAGCGGAGGAATATGATCTAAGAATCAAATGGGAAAAATGCCAATTTTTAATGAGCAAGGTGAATTTTCTAGGATATATAGTGGAAGACTCAACCATAAGACCATCAGCAGAAAAGACTGCGGCAGTAGCAAACTTTCCTGTTCCAAAGGACAAGAAGTCGCTTCAACGCTTCTTGGGCCTCACATCTTATTTCAGAAGATTTGTGTGTGATTACGCGTCAATTGCGAGACCGTTATCCGACTTACTGAGGAAAAACGAAGATTTCAGAATGGAAGAAGCCCAGATGGTAGCTTTTAAACAACTAAAGGAATGTCTGATGAACGCGCCCGTTTTAAATTTATATAGTCCTAACGCTCTTACTGAGGTGCACACGGATGCATGTATGTACGGCTACGGAGGTGTGTTGCTTCAAAAGAGTGCAGATGATCAGCTTTTACATCCGGTAGAGTATATGAGTCGTAAAACAACCGATGCACAGAGAAAATATCATTCCTACGAACTCGAAGTGTTGGCAATCATAGAAGCATTAAAAAAGTGGAGGGTGTACCTAATGGGTCATAGAATAAAGATAGTAACAGATTGTAACGCGTTTGCGATGACCATGAAGAAGAAAGACGTTCCATTAAGAGTGTCTAGGTGGGCCATGTTTCTGCAGGAATTTGACTTTGCCATAGAGCATAGATCTGGTAACAAAATGCGGCACGTTGATACTTTGAGCAGATTTTCTTGTTTGTTGTCGGATGATTCTATAAAGCATCGACTCAAACAAGCACAGATGCAGGACAACTGGGTTAAGGCCATTAGAAATATCCTTGAGAAGAACGATTATGAGGACTTTTATTTGAAATATGGTTTAGTTTATAAGGACCCGAATCAAGAACTCGTTGTTATACCCGAAAGTATGGAAGAGGAGATAATTCAGAGTATACACCGAAAGGGCCATTTTGGGATAAAGAAAACACGTGAATTGGTGGAGAAGGAATTTTACATACCAGATATTTTACGGAAACTGAACAAAGTCGTGCGTAGCTGCATACAGTGCATAATTACAGAATCAAAAACAGGGAAACCCGAAGGACTTCTAACCTCAATTGACAAATCGGATAAACCATTAAGGACATACCATATTGATCATATTGGACCCATGGAAGAGACCAAAAAACGCTATAACCACATTTTAGTGGTAGTTGATTCATTTTCCAAATTCGTTTGGTTGTACCCGACAAAGAGCACTGGGTCGGAGGAAGTGATTGCTAGACTTCAGCGTCAATCTGCGATTTTTGGAAATCCGGCAAGGATTATTTCAGATAGAGGAACCGCCTTCACGTCCAATTTGTTTCAAAAGTATTGCGAGGAAAACAGTATTCAACACTTACTAATTGCTACAGGAGTGCCTAGAGGAAACGGACAAGTCGATCGAATAAATAAAATAGTTGTGTCCGTGTTATCGAAAATGTGTGCAGAAAATCCGCAGCAGTGGTATAAACATGTTGACAAGGTACAACAGTGTATAAACAACACTCCTCCACGAAGTACGAAATTCTCACCATTTAGGATTCTTACTGGAAATGAAATGAGAATCGACCCCCAAGACGATATTAGAAAATTAATCGACGAATACGCTATAAAAGAATTAGATGAACAAAGAGCCGAAATACGAGAGAAGGCCAGATCAAATATAGCTGAAATCCAAGCGGAAAATAAGAAATCTTCCAACAAGAAGAGAGTTGAAGCGCCTACATACAAGAAGAACGAATTGGTGGCCATAAAACGGACGCAATTTGGACCAGGTCTCAAGTTAAAGTCAAAATACCTTGGCCCGTATAAAGTTATTAGAAGTTTGAAACATGATCGGTACGAGGTGGAAAAACTTGGTGAAGGCGAAGGCCAAAATCGAACCAATACTGTAGCTGAGTACATGAAAAAGTGGAACCCATCATTCGGGACGAATGATCGTGCAGGATGGCCGAATGTGGGATTGGGAATTAACGGACGTAGTACTAGAAGTGGACGGAGATACTAATTAATACGACACTATGTTTTATTACTAAAGCGGACATACAGACTGATACAACTTTGAGTACGGAGGACTCGCTGAATTCCGACGAATAGACAATGAACATTTTTGAGAGACTTGACACGCCCAGACAGTTGAAAACCTGACGCCAAACAGTGACGACTCACTTTTAACTTTTTATACTTTTAATTTAAAATAAATACTTAAAACATCATAAAATGTTATCATAATATTAAATAAACTTAAATAATAATATTAAGATATAAATAATAAAATTAACGTGGTTTCATTAAAAACCCACATCTATTATATATCCAGAATACTTAACGACCATTATAAAAATTACTCAACCATCGAAAAAGAGCTCTCAGCTATAGTCTGGGGCACTCAGTATTTTAGACCTTATTTATACGGGGTAGAATTTGTTCTCAGTACAGTTCGTCAACTACTTAAGTGGCTACAAGGTAACAATAATGGCAAAAATGTGAACCCCAGATTACAAAGATGGCTTGTCCTCCTTATGGACTATAATGCCAAATATGAATACATTACGGGAAAACAAAATTATATTGCGGAGTTTCTTACTCGAATCGAAGGGAGAGATTCAGCAGAAAATATAAATGTAGGTGCAAATTTGATAGAAAATAGATCTACATCATCATTAGAATTGGAAACAATGCATTCTCAAGAGAAAAATGTAAACGACGATTTCCCAATTCTAACCACAGTTGTTAATCGCTTTAAATTTCGAATAGTAATAACTGAAAGAAAAACTATGGACTCCATGTGTATATTTGACAAAATCAGAATCTTTCTAGATAACGATGACCTAAATTCCCTGGGAATAGGGAATTATCTCAAACAATTTCCACTTAAGAAACAGGTTGTAGTGTTTTCAAATGTCAATATAAGAAGATATTATCAATTTCAAAAAGTTATAGAAAATTTATACCAGAATAGATCCGATGTATAGTTTTTTAAATGTTCATATTTTGTTAAAGATATTGAAGATGTTCATGAACTGAAAAAAAATATCGTTATTTCATGAAAATGAAACCGGTCACTCCGGGATCAACCCAACATACGAAGGAATAAAATACAAAATATATAACCCCAAGTTAAAATTAACGATTCACGAAGTAATAAATAACTGCGATTACTGATATTCCGCGAAATATGATAGAAATCCAATAAAACCGAAATTTCACCTTACCGAAAGTCCCCACATCACTAATGAAGTAGTACATGTCGATACATATGTAAACACGAAACAATGGTTCATTATTTTCATAGATAAATTCTCAAAGTTCGCAATTCATTTCCACCTTCCTGGCAGAAACAATCAAACCATAATTCAAAAACTAAGAGAATTTTTAGCTATTAAAGGCAATGTAAAAATATTTGTATTCGACAACGAGTTCAACACAGACATAGAACGACTTAATAATACCATAACCGAAAAAATAGTATTCAACCTAGAAGACAATATACCAATTATATCACAAATGGCAAACGCAATTAAATTATATAATAATACTTATCATTCATCAATTAAATGTACTCCCCTTGAAGTGGAACAACTTAAAATAGATCACAATATAATAAAAGAAAGAATTGATGCAAACAAAAAAAGAGTACTAAAAAAAAAGAAAAAGAGAAGAATATATCGAAAACAGAAGAATGAGCTATATAAAAAACTATTGAAAGTTAAGACATAAGGACGTACTAAAGTATACAAAACAAACACTAAATAATATACATCCTACTAATATCAAACGTCCTTTTAAATTTTCAGAAAATCATATGGATAATAATTGTCCTGACAATCATCCCAACGACTAAAGGTACACTTCAAGTGAACACACTTCTTCAGAACAAAGGATTTGATATAATTAGAATTATACCAGTAGAAATAATTAATCAAACCATTACTGTACTCCATTTAATAGCCACTAATCAATATTATAAAATAATAGAAGATATAGGTTTAAAAATATGTAACAAATTTACATATACCCCCAAATGGTTTTATCGAAAGGTAAATACAAAGACTAAAAACTAAAATTAAATCAATTAGCCCCCGAAACTTAAAGAAAAAAGAGAGGATTACTAAATGTTATTGGTGCAGTACAGAAATTTTTGTTTGGCACTATGGATAACGAAGACAGAAATGACATTTTAACCCATTTAAATTTATAATCCGAAATATAGAAAACCTTAGCAAACAAATCATAATTAATGATCACTTTCAGAAAAGTATTAATTTGCTTCAGTCTACTATGCAATCAGATCGAAAACGAAAAATAATCATATAGCAGTTCAAGTACTATATTCAAACATTATGCTAAAACTAAATTACATTGAAGATAAAGTTAGTCAAATACAGAACAGCATTGCTTCAGATAAGAACCACATATTACATCCAAATATACTTACATCTGACGAAATCATGACTTATAACATTGACTTTTACAAACTTCAACTTATATAACTAGACGTTATGTACTACAAAGACGATTTATTAGTGATTGCTCTAAAAATGTTGATGACACAACATACAAATTCAAAGAAAATACCCCATTAAAATACATGCTTAAGTCCATGTATCAAGCTGTATGCTAATGGGAACCTGCAAGTTAAGGCAAAACAGAAGATTTCAAATAATAAATGTCGATGATGAGACAATAATAATAAAGCAAAAAATTAATTCAAAATTGTGACGATAAGGAATTTATTTTGAATGGAAATTATTTGATATCCTATTATATACATATATATACTATAGTTATATAGTATAGTATAGTTTTGTTTTTGTGTACAACCACAATCCCATGACTGCCAGATTGCTGACTCTTAATTTTAATTTTAGCCTTAAGTCATACTGAATTGAAGAATAGCAACAATTCATATTTCATAAGTTTGGAATATTTTGAAAATAAGGTGTAGTTGATAAATAAGCATAAACAACTGAAATTGTTTAATTTTGTAATTCGCGCGACAATTTCATTAGGTATGTGACTGAGGTCAGGTATCTTGGAATAGCTATGGGGGAGTGCATACGCCATGTCCATCTCAATTGCTGTAAGTATCCATCTTACAGCAGCCGTTTGGAAGGTCAGGCGAATTTTGAGGAATTATTGGGGCCTCAGCAGGTGTGCCGTTCGTACCATAAACGATGGACTGTTCGTTGTTTGCGCAGCGTATGGTGAATCTGTTTGGTATGATGCGGTGATGACTGTTATTGGCAGACGTAAGATTCTTACTTGTTAAAGAATTGCTTTCTTAGCATGTACGTCGTACAGTGTCAACAGACACATTGCAGGTCGTCGCTGGTGCAGCACCCCTTGATATGTAGGTGATACGTCGCAGTATCGCTTTTAAGGTCAAGAAGGGACTGCCGCTTCTTATGCATGGTTAGATTTCTTCCTCTGATCGTGCAAATGGGAGTGTTAGGATCAAGTCACTTCTACAGGAGTGTCTTTTAGTTAGGTGGCAGACAAGATGGACGAACAGTGATAAGGGTAGGGTGACTTATCAGTTTATACCTAACGTGAAGTTTGTACGGGAACACTCAGATTTTTGCTTCGGCTTAAATTTGGGGTTAATACTTACGGGACATGGTACCTTTAATGCATTTTTGCATGCTAGGAGCCTGACCGATACAGCTGACTGTCGGTGTGGGATGGGGACTGATGACTGGAAGCATGTACTGACTACATGCTCAGACTATAATGACATTAGAGATCTAGATGGTATGGTTATTACCTATTCTCAGGGGGTATGGGTTTTCTGCAGGGCCTTAGAAGACTATCCGAACGTCTTAGGGTCTTAGGGCCTTAGAAGACGTTCGGATAATTGGAAGGTTAGGCGTTTTCGCCAATGAAGTTTTTAGCAGAAGAACAGGACGTTAGTGGAGGTTTTCCCCTTCACTTCAGTCGTCAGTGGTTCCTAATCTTGCCGGTTTTTGTGCCCTTTATCCAGTGTTGTTGTCGCCGTTGAATAGTTCTCCTCTGGTATTGGTTGTTGTGTTCAAAGGGTCACCAGTACCGAATAGTTTGGAGTTCAACTGGTAGTAGACTACACTGCGAAGTTCGACCGGAGGCTTAATTCTGGTACCAGGAGTGTCTGGAGCCCCAGAGACTTATCTCTGCCTAACAATGGTGGGACCCCCTAGTGGGAGTAACGTGGTGGCTGTGGTTTATACCCAAATCGCTGGAAGAGCGCAAACTCGATGTGGCGTTACACTCTTAACCACTTTCAAAAAGGAGTTTAGATAGTCTCCGACTTCTAACCAAGAGGGAAGTCATATCCACATACATGGCTTCGAATTGGTACTTACGTATGATGATGCAATCAATGGTATGCTTTCGCATTATGCGGTTGCATCATTGTACGCATTGTTTTTCCCCGTGCTTAGCCATCGTGGCAATATTCACGTAAAGCTCTGGACTAATGTAGGCTGGTTATATTATTTATAAAGCTATTCATAATTTATTTTATCAATAGTAGCTTCAAGACGACTAAAATTACCGGTGACTTCATTTAGATGTTCCTGTCCAGGCGCTTGTTTTTTCATTGGTACAGAATCCAATTTCGATTGTCGCAACGACATCTCGATCACAGTGGCCATGCTTACAGGTCATTGTGTTATGGGAAGACACGCAGAAGGAATGTAGCTCCCATCTAACGACTTCTGCCATGAGTGCTGAGAAAGAGGAGACTGTGATACACTTTCTTGCAAGGTGCAGACAAAGGTTATTTGTCAACTTGACGGAGGTATCGTCCATTAATGTCAAGGATATAGCTTCGTTTATCAAACCTTCGGACTGGTTTTCCAGCGTAGGGTAGTCGTGCTTTTAATGTGCTGGCCCACTTCTTCCCTAATTTGGAACTGCGTTCACCTGTGGCATCACCACGCCGATATGCGTGCTCAGTGAGCTTTTGGTATCAAAGCTACCACTCCAACCTACCTACCTAGAAGAGGCGAGAGATTTACTGCATTGGCATAACTATTTTGAGGTACCGCGATAGTCTTCCGGATTATTACGTGTTTCACAAAGGAGTAAATTGGGCATCATAGTTGCGGTAAAACATCCACATCCACAGTTACTGCAGTATATTGATTCTACCATCAGGAAATTTTTGAACTAAAAAGAGAAAGAAATCAATTGACATATATTCTGACGACAGGATGATGACCTCCTCCCCTTTAAACTATAAGACTATGAGACAGATATATTATTTTTACCTGAAAAAGTATTTCAATTTGGGCCTTATATTAATTTTCGACGAAATGTATATGCCTACTCAATACTTTTCATTCCACACTCACTCATCCATTGCACTTCTTCATGGCAGATGTTCATTTGATAAGATGATGTATATAAAAGATATAACACGACTGTTATACTCTATATAATAACTACGAAAATTTTTTTCCGATTTTATTAAACAAAGTCTTCACAAGAGAATGCACTTTAAGTATATCACCACATATTTTATATTTTTTAGCCAAAGTTTGCTACTGTGGATCGACAAACTTGAAAAAATATAAAAAAGTCGCATTTGCGAACTTTACCTCATAGCATATTAATTCGAATAATATATGTATGTATTAAAAAAGTCGCATTTGCGAACTTTACCTCATAGCATATTAAATCGAATAATATATGTATGTATATCATCCAATAACGGGAGGTCCATCCCTCCCCTTTCCAACAAAGTTTAAATTTTGAAAATCGGTTCAGAAATGTTTGAGTAATCAACAAATTTGTGCGCAAAGTAAAAAAAAACCAGTTTTTGTCAAATAAAACAAGTTTGGAGGATTTAAGAAATCCAAAAAATATTTTTGAGTTCTACTCAACAAAACAGCCTATGCCATGTCCTTAGTTGTGTGTAATTAATTTTTTTGTTTTGTTGTGCAGTTTTATTTATTGAGGTTTAATATCTAAGGAATAAGAAAAAATAAAAATTTAGATATTTTAGACAAACTCCCGAAAGATAATTGTTATCAAAGTAAGAAACAAAAATGAAAAGATGTAGCATACATACATAAAGGGTGTTTTTTATAGAGGTATAGAACTTTAAGTTGCAATAAAACAACGATGGATTATTCGATTGACATGCATTTTATTTATCCGAAAGATAATCTTGTGGCATTACATTTTAAATATGACTTCTGGCATATGACCACCACGGCTGGCGCGGATGTAGTCCAATCTGGACGTCCAATTTTCGATGACTTTTTCCAACATTTGTGGCCGTATATCGGCAACAATACGGCGAATGTTGTCTTCCAAATGGTCAAGCGTTTGTGGCTTTACCGCATAGACCAATGACTTTACATAGCCCCACAGAAAGTAGTCTAGCGGTGTTAAATCACAAGATCTTGGAGGCCAATTCACAGGTTCAAAACGTGAAATTAGGCGGTCACCAAACGTGTCTTTCAATAAATCTATTGTGGCACGAGCTGTGTGACATGTTGCGCCATCTTGTTGAAACCACATCTCCTGGACATCATGGTTATTCAATTCAGGAATGAAAAAGTTAGTAATCATGGCTCTATACCGATCACCATTGACTGTAACGTTCTGGCCACCATCGTTTTTGATAAAGTACGGACCAATGATTCCATAAAGAGCACCAAACAGTCAGTTTTTCTGGATGTAACGGTGTTTCCACATACACTTGAGGATTACCTTCACTCCAAATGCGGCAGTTTTGTTTGTTGACGTAGCCATTCAACCAGAAGTGCGCTTCATCGCTAAACAAAATTCGCTTATGAAAATCGGGAACAACGGTAATCTCGTTTTGGGCCCATTCGACGAATCTACGCCTTCAAATCTTGCACGAGTTGAATTTTGTAAGCACGCAAACCAAGATCCTTCCGCAAAATCTTCCATAAAGTGGATGGACACAGATCCAATTCCTGTGCTCGATGGTGGATGGACTCATTCGGGTCTTCCTCAATGGTACGCTCTACAGCAGCAATAGCTTCTTCTGTACGCACCGTACAGCGTCTCTGGGGATGCGAGTTATCAATAAGAGTAAACGTGGTGCGAAAACAGTCCATGGTTAATCGAATTAACTGCTCTGATGGACGATTTTGTCGACGATAAAATGGACGTAGTGCGCGATACGTTTTCCGCACAGAACCATTATTTTCGAAATAAAATTGCACTATTTGCAAGCGTTGTTCAGGCGTGAGTCTATTCACGATGAATTGCCAAACCAAACTGAGAATAAATCACTTGACAGCTGTTAAATCGGTCGCCATCTTGAAAACTAATGCCAACTTAAAGTTCTATACCTCTATAAAAAACACCCTTTACATACATAATTAGTCATTACAACCCTTTAGTCAGGATTACGACCTAGCTTCTCACACCACTGATGTTGTGTGTGTTAATTTTATACATGAGAAACTTTCATGTAAATTGTATTTACTTTCAGAGTTTTTTCCAGAAATCTACTGAGAGGAAGTCGCCGAAGAAATATTTTTTCATATTTTCGTTTTGATGTCTTACCTGGGGTTTGAACTGAGGCCAACACACTGCCTACTACACCACGGCCACTTTAGCGAAAGAGCTAATGAACTGTTAAGAGTTGTTATTAAGGTTGAGGATGAATTGAATTCCATAACTATGTAATCAATGCAGATATTGAAAGATTCTATAATAACGTTGTAGCTTATGCAAAATATGGACATTTTCAATTTTCCCTTGCAAAGAGTGTTCGTATGAAACTGTTGCAGTTGAAAACTCTTACTTTTGCTACATCTTCAGAGCCGTTTTGGGCCATTAGCTGTCTGATACCCCTGAGAGACATTTATAATGAGACAACATATTAATTTGAAATTTGACCGAGTGATGTCTATATGGATAATATGCTGACAGAAGGTAAAGACTATGATTAATTAATTATAATTCGAGACCAGATAATAAAAATTTTGAAGCCGATTTAATTTGGAAGATAATTTCCTGAAATTAAAAGCTACAAAGACGTACATAATCTCAGTGACATCTCGATTAATTCATCATCTTATGCCTAATTTTCATTAGATCTAAAATTTTTAACAAGAGCTTTCGATTTAAAACCTTGATTGGCACGAATCAATTCATCTGAAACAAAATACTTCGTGGTAGAACTTCAAATGAATTTATCTGAAAATTGATTCAATCACATCCCAAGATGCTTCAACTGGAATTTGTTCTAAGGTCCGAGTCAAACAGAGTTGTCTCGATCCTACATACCTACCTTCAACTAATTCCAAAGTTGAGCCACTTAATACTACATCGCTGCCTAGAACTGAACATAGTGCTGCACAACTACTGGCTAAGTTGTAGAACAGAATTTAATGTATGATACATTTGTTTCCTGTACAAACTGGGATATAGTATAACCATGGGTAAAACTCATTCGCCGTTGAAAATGAATCGTCTATAGGATATAATATAAAGGAGTTGAAAAATTGTATTTGTCCTTCATCTCTGGTAGTTCCAATTTGAATTAATAGAGAATAAAAAAACTTGTTTGGATTCAAATAAGTGAGTCTATTTGTGACAGTAATGGGACATCTAGCTGTATGATATTCTTCAATAAAAGTATTTAAAGTTCGATTAAAAGTGATTAAATTCGCAGTAGACTCGCAGATAGTATGTAGGCTTATTATGCGTCCACGGTTCAACATCCGGCTCAGACGTCTCAAAAATATTTCTTTCGGTGACTCAGCAGTATTCTGGCAAAAATCCTGACAGTAAAACAAAATTGTCATGAAAAGTTTCTTCAAATCTGTCGTTCGAAGTATATAACGTACATCGTGTGTTTCACCTCTACGGCGGTTTATTTAAAATTAGTGCGGGTTTTGTTACCTGATCCTTTTCTTCTTTTTAGATGTTAGATCAATTAAGGATTAAATAATTAAAAATTTAATAAAATTTAATAAATATAGTATAGTGTGTCTTTTTAATTTTTAATTTAGTATTCTACACGATTTTCGGGGTGTCTAATTCATTACTTAAATTATAAAATATTTAGTTATAAATATATATAAAAATTATTTTTTATTTACAAATAATTTTTTTTTAATTTTCATTTATATTGTGCTTTATATAACTTTTATAAGTCCACAAAAATATGTTCCTATATTTATAAGTATAAACAAAAGTCTAAATACCCCCATTTCTTCTACATTTAGGGTTTCAAAAACTGGTTCAAAATAAACTTGAAACTCAAAACAAAATCGAAAAAATAATTTCAATAAGAAGAAATTAAAAGAAATATAAAAAACGAAGAAATGCGTAAAAATGTACATACAACAATTGCACGGTGCGGCAGTGAAAATACACCAAAGTAACTACATAGTCTAAGTTGTACATTTAGTTTAGGGGAACTCAAAAATACCCTTTTTTATATTTCTCGAACCACCGAAACTAATTTTATTTGACAAAAACTGTTTTCTTGAACCTTTCAGAAAAAATTATTGATTACCCAAATATTTTCAACCGATTTTCAAATGTTAAAATTTTTTGAAAGGGGAGAGAACCATTTCAAACGGTATAAATAAACATAGTGTTCAAACATATATGTTATGAGTTTTGATCAGGTAAAATTGGATAACATGCTTATAATCCTTATTTTTCCAAGTTTGACAATTCTTAAGCGCAAAATTTTATTAAAACATATAAAGTAAGTACTTACATTCTCTGGTGAATAGTATTAAAAGAGTTTTTCGGGAATATTATTATTTCGGTTTGAGCAAACACTATCCGGTTTCTGGTAGTCGCTCATACGAAAAATTGGCAAATTTTTCGATTAATAATAAAAATCCAGCAATAATTTTGTTAATTTTTAACTGAAAGTGCATTTGATAAATAAGGATATACGAGTATATAAAATATAACACGACTGTAACACTTTTAATAGTAACTACGGTAAATTTTGTTCGATTTTGTCTATCGAAGTGTCAATCTCTTTACAATAACACACTGGTAGTCAATCTAATTATTCTTATGTTTATTATTTTAATTTGTTGTTGGACTTCAAAGGATAGAATACACAATAAATTAAATGTGTAGTAAGTTGTTCTCTAGGAAATAAATTTCTTTTGCATGTTCAGATTGTCCCCAATATCTTACCGTTTACTTTTTTGTTTATAAAACTGAAAATCTGCTGACTTATTTACCACTTCAAGTAAAAAGGAAACGCAAATTTAAACATTTCGAAGTATTTTCTTTACCCAATGTAACTGTTTTTCAACATTAGAGACATTTTTTAATATAATTGGGAACTCGCTGGTGCACAATGGTAATGTACACAACTTGTACTTATAGCTAATAAGTTTATATGTCAAATGTAAAAAATAAAAACCAAAAATTACTGCTTAAAGAAAAGACTATATATATTTATTAATATGTATATATTTTTTAATAGTTTCTATTTAGTCGCTCGTTAATTTCTCTACTAAATTACATATTTAATTTGTATATTAACTTGTTATTTGTTTTTCTTTAACATTATATTTAATTTAACTCCAACAATGATGCAACTTATTATCTAAATGTTAACTTTAATTTCACAATTTCTTTCTAACATTATCAATACTTTCTTTAAATATTTTTATTTTACTGCATATTTATTTTTTTAATATTCGATTTTATAAAACCTATTCCAAATCATCCTTCACAAAATTTGGTCGTAAATACATATAGATTCTATAATTAATAGTGGATGGCTTTGGACAATATCGATATATACATACGTACATTTATGTATGCATAATAATATGCTATATGTCCAATGTAATACATTTATACATATACTATGAATACAGTACAATAGTATAGTATAACATATTCATAATATATGGTTTATACAACGATGTGAAAAGTAATAACCACTCTATAACAACATTAGCACTTAAATTAGTGGAAACTATTTTATTATTATATTTTATAATTATATTGAAAAGAAAATGGGGTGCCTTAATTTTTTTCATACTCTATTTTTCAATTTCTATTTTAATGTTATGATAAATATTTAAAAATTAAAAAATATTTTATAAAACCGCAACGAAATTGAATTTTTGATATATAAGCTGGGAATTAATGCAGTTACTTGTCAAGTATTTTCTCATTTTATTTACTTTCTAGTCAAATCTCTAAGTATCATATTGGTGTCCTTAGTATTTTTCACATCACTGTATTCTTTTAATATTTAATTTTTTTTCCAAAACTGTACGTATTGATTAGGTTTTTTTGCAAATTTTAGATTAACGCAATCATACCTTAAGAAGAATAAATACGGCATTATAGACGGCAAGATTAGTGTGTTTATAATTAAAATTTTAATAAGTGTTTTATTTGAATAAATGTTTTAAATGAATATGTACATGGGGAGCATTAACAAAACGTTCATCACTGTACTGAATTGACTCCACATTACTAATTATGTCTTCCTCCAATCACAGTATAAATTTCGCCCTATAATCAAATATTTTTCTATATACCGTATGTAGTTTTTTGTCATTTAAGTTAACAATAAAGGTTTTCGGAAATTTTTTAATTTATATGTTATTTTAAATTAATGAATTGCTAAATTTATCTACTTTAATCGTTAGTGAAAAAGCGATTTGGCCTATTAAAGTTTGTGACATTATTGCTATAAGCTGTTTTTATATGCTTGATATCTTTTTCCTTCTTAAGAAATTTAATTATACATATTGTTATTAATTTTTAAATATAATATAGGATTTTAACGTTGTTAATGGTCAAATATTTTCGAAATTTAGAAGAGCTTAGTACTATTAATTCTTGCTCTTAATTCAATTGTTACTTTCAAAATATTTAAAAAACTTGGAAGTATGGCTAATGTGAAATCAATGTTTACAAAAATGTAAGAAATCGTAGTCAAAAAAGGGGTAATATTTGTTCAATAAATAATGGCTACCATAGGAATATAAATATCAATAGCCTGATAATCAATTACCAAGCGATTTAAATTTATAACTGTTTTTCGGATTAATATTTCATTTTTATTGTATTCTACATTATATAAAAAATTCATTATTTTACAAATTATAATGAAAAACAATAATAAAGTGCTTTTCATAATTATAGCACCACCAGCATTTCAATAATAATAAACAATGAATGTAAAATTTTTTGTCTTCAGGTCATATGCATTCATATGAAAAACGTGGAACTTAGATGGACCAGATGGCTATCGATACTACTATTTGAAATTACAAATAATCGAAGAGTGGGGGAAAATAGACGGAGAAATATTAAATAATCTTTATAAGAGCAAGAAATATCGAGTATTTAATTTAATAAGCTCTAAGGGGAGGATTACTAAGTTTTAAGTATCAACATACATACATAATTGGTCATTACAACCCTTCAGTCAGGATTACGACCTAGTTTCTCACACCACTTATGTTGTATGTGTTAATTTTATACATGAGTGGCGGGACATACAGTTTAAAGTCAACTCCGAACGACAGATTTTTGAGAAACTTTTCAGAACAAACAGAAATCTGCTGAGAGGAAGACGCCGAAGAAATACTTTTTGTATTTTATTTTGATGTCTGGCCTGGGGCTCGAAACCTGGCTTTTCGTCTAATAAGCCAACACACTACCTACTAGACCACGGCGACTTCAACACTATCTATCAAAATTTTTGGTAAATAAAGCTTCTTATTTAACAAAAATTAGACTAGTGCTATAATTATGCAAAAAACAAAAACCTTAATTTGTATACATTAACACTACACGTAATGAAATGTTGTGTTGTTGCTATTATAAATGTATTTTATTAGAAATTCAAAAAATTACGGTTGTGCTATAATTATGAAAAGAACTTTATAAAATCTCTTTTGCTTTTATTTACTTTTACGTTGCTAATTGACTAAGTGCAAATAGAGAGATTTCGCAAGAATACATCAATAGACACTTTGTTTATACTTGTTTATATATACTAATAACACTATGCGACAAAAAAATAAAAAGTAAATACACCCGAGTAATAACACAGTCTAAGTTGTACATTTAGTTGAATAGGACTCAAAAATATTTTTTATATATCTCGAAACCTCCAAACATGTTTTATTTGATAAAAACAGTTTTTTTAACTTTTCACACTTTTACCCGATCAAAACTCATAATATAACATACATTGATTTTTCAAAATCGGTACAAAAATATGTGAGTAATCAATAATATTGTGCCAAAAATTTAAAAAAAAATTTGTCAAATAAAACAAGTTTGGAGAGTTCGAGAAATATAAAAAAAAATACTTTTGAGATCTATTCAACTTAAAATACAACTATATAGTTACTCGGGTCTATTTTCATTGTCGCACCGTGTGATTATCAGAACAAATAAATCATTAAACAGAATCGTTTTTCAAATTAATATTTAAAAAATTAAGGCAGAATACGTACTTTCTTTTCTGCGCAAGGTTCGACTGATTCATTAAAAAATGGAAATTATTTAACAAATTCTCATTCACGCTTAACACATATTCAAGTAAACATTTTATGCCTTCAAAATCCGAGGAAAAATGTAGTCCCCTTATCGTGACAATTTACTAAATTATTTTTAATATCGATATTAATAATCTGTAGATAATAGTGGTAACCGCTATTGCGGTGGTCGACATCGGCCAGCTGATGTTCCCGAAAAATCTATTTCTTTTTGTTCAATAATCGGAATACGGTCATCATATAGAGTTGGTGCCTGAAGAATGATACCTGCTGTTCCAGCTAATACTGCCAGCGTAAAAATCCATAAGAAGAGTCGATCCAGTACCATGGCAACGTATTTCCAATCCTCTTTAACCTAAAAATAGAAAACAACATATTAAAATATGTAAAATTTGTTCTAAAAAATTAATTTGAGAAGCAAAACACATACATACGAGTATGTATGTATGTGAATGTGTACAGGGGTGGAAGTATAGTTAAAACATGAGTAGATATTACATTTGCTCGGTTTTTTATACAATTTCTTGATATTTGAATTATTTAGTGAAAGTGTTGTGTCAAGTGAGCACACAATTGTGACATTTTAAGTTTTGCTAATTTAAATTTTTTATATCTGATTTTGTTTGCTTTTCGTAAATTTATTGGTAAGACGCCTTTTGCACGTTCAAATTAGTTTTCAAACTAACTTGAAAACTCTTGAGTTTGTAGGAGAGAGGGGAAAAAGGAGTGTTGATGTACTCGCAAACTTGCTTTGTCCTTTATTCTTTATTAGTTGTATTTGATTTCACATTTTATTTGACATTTTCTTTTATTTTTTGTTTCGCATAATGAACTTAATACGTTGACTGCCGCTGCAACTTGCAGAAAACTGGCCAAAAATGACAATTTGATTTTTTAACATTATATTACTAAAAACTCTATTTTTAGATCGTAGGTATCATCGGGGAGGGAGGAATGAATGCAAACAAGGTAAAGTTTCTGATTGTGGTCAACGTGGCGACCTCCAGGACGATCCTTGTCTAGCTGTATTCAAGTTGACACGCAGCCTCCTCGTGGCCCCTCCTGGATGGCATTCTAGCACCCGCTAGATGTTAACTAATGCGTGCAGCGAAGTCCAATCCCCTGGACGTTAAATTTGGGTTGTGCGTAGGGCTTGGAACCCACCTCGTAAAAACAAATATCCAATGAAAACCAAAGCAAAATCCAATGAAAAGATCCCCTCAAAAGTTGACGACCACGGCAGACGTATAAAGGACTATTTACGTATTGGCACATGGAACGTCCGCACCCTTTACAGGGTAGGCGCTACCGCCCAGCTGGCGGATGCCCTCATTAAATGTAGGACTGACATCACTGCCATACAGGAAATGCGATGGACAGGACAATGATGCAAAAGGCTTGCATCTTGCGATGTATGCTACAGCTGCCATGAAGACAATCACGATCCAAATTCGTGCTTGTGGTAAATAAGAGACTTCGTCACCTTGTCTCTGGGTTCACACCTGTGAACGAAAGAATATCCACAATCCGAATCAAGGCAAAATTCTACAACATCAGCCTAATATGTGCTCACGCCCCGACGGAAGAAAAGGACGATGTGGTTATGGATACCTTCTATGCTAAACTCGAGGACGTATACGATAAGTGCCCGGCCCATGACGCCAAAATCGTCCTCGGAGATTTTAATGCGAAGGTCGGGCGGAAAGGTATCTTTGACCCCACTGTCGGACAGTTCAACCTCCACGCGAACACTACCTCCAATGGTATGAGGCTGATCGATTCCGCCGCGGCGCGCAACACGGTAGTATGTAGCACCAGGTTTCAGCATCTCGACATCCATAAGGCCACTTGGATGTCCCCCGATCGATCAACATCCAACCAGATTGATCACATTGTGATTAACGGAAGGCACGTCTCCAGTGTACTAGATGTGCGTACATTCAGAGGTCCAAACATCGACTCGGACCACTACCTTGTCGCAGCCAAGTTCCGATTGCGCATTAGCGCCTCGAGGTCTGCGCGCTCTAGTACATTGCGAAAGCTGGACGTCAAGAAGCTGCGATCACAAAGGACAACTGAGGCGTTCTCCGCTCAACTCTCGAATAAGCTCCGTCACTCCCCATCCCTCATCTCAGCGACATTGGTGGACTGTGGGCCAACATTTCCCACTCTCTGCGCACTATTGCGGAAACCGTCCTTGGTTTCGAGCGTCCAACCCAACGAAATCAATGGTACGACGAGGTGTGTCGCGAGGCTGCTGCAGCGAAAAACGTCGCATACAAAAAAACGCTGCAGGCAGCCGCAACGCGAGCCATGGTCGAGAACTATAGAGAGAGGAGAAGGGATGAGAGATGCCTTTTTAGACGCAAGAAGAGGGAGCAGGAAAGGCGTGAGCGTGAGGAAGTCGAGATGTATAGATGCAGAAATGATGCTCGAAAATTTTATCAAAAGGTTAAGCGTCTAACCGAAGGTTTTAAGCCCGGAGCGTCCTCCTGCAGAGATGAGAAGAGGAGGAAACACTTCTCTACTCTGCTACAAGGTGATGACGACAACAATACCGCCGCCTAGAGGCTAGAGGAAAGTATGCCCAATGATTGGAACCTCAGTGTCCTCTGTCCTGTCCTGAAAAAGGGAGACCCCACGATATGCGTGGGGTCTCCCTATCGCATATAAGGTTCTTACAGGCGTATTGTGTGAACGACTGAAGCCACTCGTCAAAAAACTGATTGTACCTTCTCAGTGCGACTTCAGACCTGCCAAGTCCACCATCGACCAGATCTTCACACTACGACAAGTCCTGGAAAAGACCCACGAAAAACAAGTCGACACACACCATCTTTTTGTCGACTATACGGCAGCCTTCGATAGCCCCATAAGGGATCGTGTTTTTGCCGCAATGTCTGAGCTCGGTATACCTTCGAAGCTGATAAGGCTATGCAGAATGACGTTGAGCAATTCCTGCAGCTCCGTCAAGGTAGGAAAGGACCTCTCCGAATCTTTTAGTACCGTGCGAGGTTTCAGACAAGGCGACCCCTTATCATGCGACCTCTTCAACTTCGTCATGGAGAGTGTTCTGCGAAAGGCGGGAGTGCATCGCAATGACACTATTTTTCAAAAAAGTGTCCAGTTGCTTGCGTACGCAGACGACATTGACATCATAGGGCGTACCAAGCGAGATGTCACTGCTGCCTTTAGTGCTATTGAACGGGAGCCTAGTAAGATGGGTCTGGCAGTAAATGAGGGCAAAACAAAGTATATGTTATCGACAAGTAGAGACGCGCGGCGTATTGAGTCTCAGATTACGGCCGATAACTATACTTTTGATACGGTCAAGGAATTCATCTATCTTGGCTCCGTCGTTACCACCAGAAATGATGTCAGTCTGGAGATCAAGGGCAGGATCACTCTTGCCAACAGGTGCTACTATGGCCTCAATAGGCAATTGAGTAGCAGAGACCTCTCTCGACAAAACTAACATTTTACAAGACACTCATCCTACCCGTGCTTCTTTATGGCGCAGAGGCATGGACCCTATTAAGTACAGATGCAGAGGCCTTGAGAGTGTTCGAGAGAAAAGTACTACGCAAGATCTTCGGTCCAGTCCGAGTTGGCGATGATTTCCGTATCCGATACAACAGTGAGCTGTATGAGCTCCTCAACGACATAGACGTTGTACAGCGTATTAATATCCAGCAGCTACGCTGGCTCGGCCATGTCGTTCGAATGGAGGAGGATGCTCCGGCGAGACGGGTATTTGATGCGGGAATCTGCGGAAGTCGGCGAAGAGGGCGACCTTGCATCCGTTTGAAGGACCAAATCGAGGAAGCCCTGTCATCGATTGGTGTGACCAATTGGCGTAGGCGCACACGAAGCAGAGGCGCCTGGAAGGATGTGTTGCGGCAGGCCGAAATCCGTTAAACGGGTTGTTATGGCCAATTAAGTAAATAATTAAGTAAGATATCATTAAAAACAAAAATGATGTTTTTTTAGGAGAAAAAGTGGTTTAGTGAGTACGGGTTAACTCGTAGTTGGCAATCAACGTGTTAATATAAAGTTCCCTTATTTAAAATAAGATTATTTTGTTTATTTTGTGTTTGAAATCAAAACATTTGCAAAAGAAAAATTTTAGTGGCAAACAATTAATTAAAAAAAGTGAAAAAATAAAAATCAAAAAGAATATAATTTAAATAAGGTTAATGTATTAAAAATAATAATGCATAAATATATAATATTTTATAATGTAATAAAAAATATAATATTCATATAATATTCATTTCTGTTTTTGAACCTAAATCACAATGCCAAATAAAGTTACAACTGTCAAAAACAGCAGAACGACGCGATAAAAGAAGACAAAATTTGTCACAGTAATTTTTTACGTGCAAAATCGAAACAAAGTTTAAAAGAAAATGCAAAAGAGTTTCTCAAACTAATTTTCAAAAAACTGTGAACGTGCAAAATGCGTCTAAGTGTGCTTTTAACGCTACCAGAAAAAATGTGTATAAAAATTGATGATAAAAAGCGACAAAAGGGCCCAAGTTGTTACAAAGAAGAAAGAAGGCAAATAAGTAACTTCAGAGGAGCTGAAATTGAAACTGAAAAAATGAAATTTCTCTGTCGCTCGGATGCTCTAAAGCAACGGTGTACATCATAGCTATCAGATAAATAAAGCACCAAATCGTCGAATATTAAAAGAAAAAAATCGTCAAAACCGTCGAAGTGGTTCATTGAAATCGTAAAAAATCGTCAGTAAAAATAAATAAAACGTTTTTCATTTAAGTTATTTCTATAATAGTAAAACATAAAAACTAAATCACACATATTTTAGTTTTAATAATTAGTTAAAAAATCAGTCTTTTTAACACTTTAATTGTAAAAATTAACTTAAAATATAAGTACTTGTAATTTTAAAAAATATAGCTGAATAATTTAAAAATATAGATTAGAATTACCAATTTTAATTAATTCAGGTACGACTTTAAAGTCGAAGACGTTGCAATTGCTTAAATTACTAGAACAAAGAAAACGACGTACATTTTTAATTTCTAAAAATCGTCAGAATAAGGACTTTATTTTTAATTTTAGGAAATGATAAACAGTCATGATTTTTACGAATTAAAATAAATATTTTAATATACGTAGATCGAGCTTTGTATCAAAAATGTTACATTTCAATTTCTGAGACTATGTATATAACTTTAATACAGAAAAAGTTAGGTGTTTGATATTTTTTAATTTGTTTGTATTGTTATAGCCATTATTTCAAACCAAATAAAAAAAGAAAATTTTAAACAGGACTTGAAAAATTAAAAACTTTAAAAAAATTCTGGCTATCCTAGGAATTCTTTGGTGTTGTGTAATTTTGGTTTGTGTTTGTTTGCAGCTGTTCCTTGAAATGTTGTGGAGTCTTTCTTACTGCTCTTCTCATATTTATCTCACGTGATAGACAAATATTAGAAAAAAGTGTTTTCATAGATATTACAGAAGGATAATACTTCGGTCAACTATGTACGTATGAGATAACAGAATCAATTGCTTTGATAATGTGCTACTCTGGCGAGATGAAAAATTTTCACCTATTACGTCTTTTCGAAAACTGAGCAGAAAGTCTTTCAGTTTTTAATAATTGCAATAATTTTGTAGCTATAAATTAGTAACTAATTGAATTTTATATTCGTTATAAATTTCGTGGTCCACCGAAATCGAATTGGCAGTTTTAGATTCAAGTACATGATATGTGCGTAGCAACTACTTATTGCTGTATTTGGAGAAACCTGTACCTAGGAAACCAGAGAGGAATCAAAGAGAGACCATTGTTATTGACATAAACGATGTTCTATTGCAACGGGAAACTTTTTTACCTTACATGACGTTGACACGAAATTTCTAACAAAATAAAGAATGGTTTGTACCATAAGGTTTCAGCCAGCCCTCAATTGAGCGCGTTACTGATGCGAGTGACAATAAACTGCCCCATCTAAACAATTGGGAACTTATAAATCTCCACAAAGCAAGGATGCTAGATGTCAAATTGTTACCATTTATAAAAAAATAAAACCAAGCTGACATGAAGTGTTTGATTTTTACGTAAAAAACCATGCAACGTACATCATGACAAATAATTAAATAATTAAAATAGTTTTATTAAAATAAATAAATAAAAATATTTAAATTTTTTAACAAAATCTATCAATAATTGGGAAAATTCTATGTAGTACTAGTGTGATACATAAGCTAGAATTATGAAGTTTTTAAGGTTCGATCTACGGTTAATGAGAAATAAATCATATTATGGTATATAAAGGGTTAATAAATAAATAAAAACAATTTTGTGAAATTTACTATATAAACGTTCATCATGTAAAATACGTACATATGTTTATTTGATTGTGTTTATGTTAGGGTACCAGTGTATCGTAGATGCGCAGAACTGAAATTTTTTGAAATTAAATAGATTCAAGCTAGATTCTGCTCTTTTCAAACAATGAAAAGTCGTGTTTGTCACATTTTGCACCTTATAAAAATTTTTTTGGTCTTTGTGACACTTTTTTTTGCAACTATGTAACTTGTGTTTATGCAGTTTCACACTGGAAAATCTCATTTTATATACAGTGTTTGTAAAGTTGCCCGGCCACGCATCAAATAATGGATCAAACTCCCCTTATGCAACCTGTGTTGCACAAATCAGATGTTCTTTTCTTCTTCACAACAACAATACAATGCAGTTTGAAGGTTCAATTTTGATGTGTTGCTGTGATAAGCAAAACAAATATTACCAACACATATGTAAATTTGATCAGTTAAATTTGATGCGCCGCCATGAGCCATAAGAATTACAAAGTTTCGGATAAATTTGTGAAATGGATTCTTACTGATAAAAATATAGGAAAGCTTGGGAATCAAATCCCATGTTTAAAAAATAGATTAAATCAACAAAAAATCCAACTAAAGCTTTTGTAAATATTTCAATTCCATAGTAAAAGCAAAACATTTTGATTTCGTCCACCATTCAGGGACTCCATTTACCAACACTGTGCTATCTCAGCCAGACATCATGTTTAAAAGATTTTCATAGCACACACAAATTTTAGCTTGTTTATATATCATCTTTTAGATATTTGTTGTAATACATATGCATGGTTTGAGCTCAAAAATCACTTCAATATGGTTAACTATAAATCTTTTGAAACATCTTTATTAAACGCTATGTATAATGATCGGAGAAATTTAATATACACTGTCGGACAAAATATAGTGCGGTTTGAAATATTTTTTGTTTTTTGATTAAAGCATATGTTTATTGCTTTCAAATGTTAATAAATTATAGTTTCATTTTTAATTCGGTTAATATTTTATCTAAAAAGTATCGTGACATTGAATTCTTTCTTTATATTTTCTATTTATAATAGAAACCATATGGCACATAAGGAATTTCAAGTGACAAAATAAGTAACACTTCACTAGAAAATATTATAAATAATGAAATAACTTCAAAATTTAGTACCAAGTTTCTCCTCCTTTGTTATTTATGACTTCTCTTAATCTTTTCGGCATACTTAGCGCAAGGTTCTTCAAAGTACTTGTAGGAATTGCCCTCCATTCACTTTGCAGTTTTTCCCAAAATGTTTGAATATTTGTTCTGGACTCCATCGGGTTTTTGTCATCTGAGATAGCCCAAAGATGCTCTATGAGGTTTAAATCTGGGCTTTGAGCAGGCCATTCAAATTTTTCAACATTATTTTCTGCAAAATAAGTTTTAGCGACCTTACTCGTGTGCTTGGATTCGTTGTCTTGTTGAAAGATAAACTCCCCCAAGCCCATTTCCTCCTCACTGCTGTAAAGATTTCTTCCAAAATATTTACATAGTGCTCTCCAGTCATTTTGGAATCAATTTTAATGCGTCTACCTACTCCTGAAGAGGAAAAACATCCCCACACCATAAATATTTACATAAGTAAATATTTACATAAATATGTCTGAATCATTTTGGAACAAAATTATTTGAACAGACGAGTCAAAATATGAACTAAAAAATTGCAAAACTCGGAAAAAGAGAAGAAGAAAGAAAAGAGTGTGCTGTGAAACAACACAAAGGTTTAAATCGACAAACCTTATCCATACTGGAAAACATGGTGGAGGCAGCCTCATGGTGTGGGGATTGTACATTTGAAAGTGCACACAGAAAACAATTTTTCTAAATAATAGAGAACTTAATTTAGTGACTCTTTTTTATGCAAGAAAAATTAAAAAAAATTTATATCACTTTTGTTAAAATGGAGTCAAGATTGTGTCAGGAAAACATTTTAAAATGAATTAATTTATACCGGTGTCAGTATATAAACTGTAAGGCACAAATGCTTTAAAAGCAAGGACTATGAGAAACATAAAATGAATGCAAAAGAATCAGGAGAAAAATATATATCTGCACGCTACTACGGTATAATGAAATTAATTTTTTAGACAGCTCAATAGTAGTCAAAAAGACCATTGACAATTTAACACGTAATCAGTTATTATTGAAAATAAGGGTGGTCTTTTAAGCGAATGCTGTTTTGCAAATCAACTATAGCACATCGTACATATATGTATGTATATCAGTTTGTTTCTATTCAAAAGGTACACTTTGTCCGTCCGAAATAAATAAAAGTAGTAGTGCTTTATGGTGTATATTATTAGAGTCGCTAATATCTCCAAGCGGGCATTACCAGACTATCCGATAGCCAGGCGGCTATTAATGCACTGAATTCCAACGTGATAAACTCCAACAACTGTCGCAGATATCTGAATGAGGTAGCAGAACGATAAGACACAGAACACAGTGACATTTCAGGTAACTGTAGAGTAGATGAACTGCCCAGGCGTGGTACGACCATTAAACTCTCCGACTTTGGGAATGCCTGTGAAAACCTGAAAGCTCATAATTGACAATGTGGATTATATGTGGATGAAGGTCACACGACTAGTCCGTTTAAACTCCAAAGGAACACGCTCATTATGGTTATCAGTGCCATTACGGAGCATTGCATTATGGGAACGCATGCGAGACACCTCGCTACTGATTTATTCAGAAAATGCAGAGATGAGGAAGAGCAGAAGGCTATATTTCACCTACTGGATACATGCTCGGCAATATGCCACAGGAGGGAAAGACACATTGCTGCCTGGTATATAGATATATACTATCAGAAGCTGCGTGTGGTTCCGGGACTAGGAGCTAATGAAAAACAGTGGTATCACAATGGTCCCTATGAGACTAAATGCGTCAATCCAACTGCCTTGAATGGACAACCAGCTTATTCTCCTCATAATTTTTTAATTTCGGAATGTTCAGAACACTATTGCAGGGCTCAACTTAATCAGGTAATATATGCTATTTCTTCTTTTCATTGCTAATTGTATTCTACGTCTTGAATGTTATCCTGGAATATGGAAGGTTTTAGTTATTCTAATTACAGTATTCCCGTGATACAAGCACTTTCAAAAATGCTTGCAGGACATTGTTTATAAGCGGGGAATTTTTGTATAGAAATCTCGCATATATTCATCAAGAGCGTTTTTCAAATCTCCGTGAAAATTTCATTAAATTGTTACTGCACACAAAAATGCGCAAAAGTCGATTACATCGATTATTTTTTTAAGTAACTATTGTCGTATCAAATTTCAACGCCGTTGAATAATTTTGTTTCCATTCAAAATATACTTAAGTGGATGCATATAAACGAATTTTTTCGCGTAAATTTGAAGCATGAACTAAAATTTTTCAAGTTTATAAGGGAATACGCGGGATGCATATATAGAAATAGTTATAGTACATATTGGAGCAAAAATTAAGTTACAGTGCTACTAATCGGAGAATTATTATATCCGGGGTGTTATATCTTAAACTTGCAAAGAATGTACATCAAAAGTATCAAAACTGTTTTAATAACTTTTGAATGCTGATACCCCCCTGCTTAACTTCAGTTATTTTTATTTACTTATTTTACTTTAAATTGTTTTCATATTTAATGTTCTTTATATATATACATACTTACGATCTCCACAATACTGTAAATTTTCGAAGTTGGAGACTTATGTTCGAAAGTCTCTTCTTACTTAGTAAATAAGTATGTATGCGTGTATGTAAGTACATTACATTAAACAAGATCAATAATAATTATTGTAACTTTGCTTTACATTTTGAAACATAAATTTTGTTAGTGTTAAATTTGCATTACAATAAAGAAGTTCCAATCGGGAACAAATATTTGAAAATTACACTTAAAAAGTAGCTTTTAGCTTGTAAAAAATATTACAGGCTCGAAGCATTGGTGACCCCGACGTGATTCTTTAAAAGATCAACATCAATTTGGATATTGATAGATATCGCGTAATCTTTCTTGAAGATCAATATTAATTCAAATATTGATAATTCGTTTGCCGCCGGCATATTTAAACAATTAAAAAAAATTAGTATCAATTCGGATACCAATAAATGACTTGCCAATTTAGGCCTCAATGGCAGCATTTTTAGACAAAAGGTGTCGCATGGCAGAAAACTGTGAAAATTCGGGAATAATTAACCCTTCGAAACCGAATACTTTGAAAAAAATCTAACCAAATCAATCGGCATGTTCATGTTTCAATCGCATCTCAAAATAAATTATGCCTTAATTGTTTGCGGAAAGGTCACATGCTTAAAAGTTGTACTTCTGGTTGCTGCCGTCAGTGTTCCTCAAAGCACCATACATTGTTGCACATTGATAGTACTCCCACAGATAATCTCGTAGCTTCATCCATGGTTACCAGCCCTGTTCAAACGGTGCTGATTTCGTCCAATGATGCACAAACAAAAATAACATCAGCGTCCACTACAACCGTTTTCCTCGCAACAGCGGTAGTGATGGTCAAAAATAGTTTTGGAATTTTTGCACCTTGTCGCGCAATACTCGACTCGGCATCCCAACTTAATCTAAAAAAACCGTTTTGCAAACTTTTTAAATTTGAAGTGTGAAAGGACATTCGCAAGTATCTCTGGAATCGGTGATGGTAATATAACTATTGATAAATCAGTTGATATATTAATCAAGTCCAGGAACGGAAATTATTCAACATCATTGACGGCTATGGTGATTCCCAGCATTACTGATTATCAGCCCAGCATTACTTCCAACAGGTCAGTGTGGAAAATCCCTAACAATATAGAGCTCGCTGATCCCTCCCCTTGATAGATGTGGTCGTATCGATATTTTAATTGGCGCCGAATTGTTTTTTTAATTAATGTCAGTTGGACAAATAAAATTGGCTGAAAACTTGCCTATGTTACAAAAAACATTATTAGGTTGGGTAGTTGCTGGCGGTAATATTCGTTCTAATCATTCCTGGTCCTTAGCAGTTAGTTCCAAAGTAAAACATGATGATGAATTGTGCTCTGTAGTAAAAAGCTTTTGGGAAGTGGAGAATAATTTTGGTAGCTGTAGCTCGTTTTCTGAGGAGGAAATTTTCTGTGAGAATCATTTCCTAAAAATATGGTTCGCCTCGATTGTGGTTCATTATCCGTTCGTTTGCCTGAAATAGATGGAAGTGTTAGGCATAAACTTGGTGACTCTTATCAGCGTGCTTTACGACGTTTTAAAGGTTTAGAAAGAAAATTCAGAAGAAATCCCGACATGAAAACGCAATATGCAAAATTTATGGCTGAGTATATATCGTTGAACCATATGTCTTTAATTTCTTCACAGGTATCCCAGAAGACATATTTTCTCCCACACCATTGTGTGTATAAGCTGGACAGCACATCAACCAAATTAAGAGTTGTTTTTGATGGCTCTGCAAAAACAACAACTGGGTTGTCTCTTAATGATATTTTGTACACCGGTCCAACTATACAGCCAAAATTGTTCAGTACACTTCTGCGTTTTCGATGCTTCAAAGTTGTTGTTAGTGGAGACATCTGCAAGATGTATAGGTGTGTTCGTGTTTCTTATCCAGATAATTATCTACAATGTATTCTATGGAGAGAAAACGAGGAAGATGAAATCAAAACGTATTCATTAGATACAGTTACGTATGGTCCACGTCCTGCAGCATTCCTGGCTATTCGAGCAATGCATCAATTGGCACATGAAGAGGAAACAAATTTTCCCGGGGTTGCAAAGGTCATAAAGCGTGATTTTTATGTGGACGATATGTTGTCCGGTGGTGATTCTGTTGAGGAGGTGCGAATAATTCAAAAGCAGGTCGCAGCCTTGCTAAAGCGTGAAAATTTTGTAATAAGAAAGTGGTGCTCAAACGTTCCAGCCATTTTAGATGACACGCCGCCAGAACAATGCGAGCCACTTTTGAAATTTAATGATGGTACCGATATCACTAAAACACTTGGCCTGATTTATCATCCCAAAGCGAACAATTTTATTTTTTCATTTAATTCTGTTGATGATTGCAAAGTTGTTACGAAGCGCTCTATATTATCGTCCATTGCCCGTTTGTATGACCCACTAGGTTTAATTGGTCCAATTATCAATAGAGCGAAAATATTTATTCAACATTTGTGGAAGTTGGGGCTACAGTGGGACGAAAGCCTTCCCCAGTTTTTACATTCATCATGGCTCGAATATATTTCGCAGTTTGATTCCATTGAGTATTTAAAATTTTCTCGATGTGTTTTGAAGTCAAACAAAAATGTCCAAGTACATGTCTTTTGCGATGCCAGTCTGGTAGCATATGGGGCATGTGTTTATATAAGATCACAATCTGAAAATATTGTTAAAACATCATTGTTATGCTCCAAGTCTAGAGTTGCACCCCTTAAATCTTTAACGATTCCGAAACTTGAGCTTTCTGCGGCGTGTCTCCTAGAAGAACTTGTGGATGAAGTTTTAAAAACACTACCTTATGATTGTGATGTACATTGCTGGTCAGATTCAATGGTCGTACTTTCTTGGCTTCAGGAGCAGCCTTCAAATTATAATATCTTCGTTTCCAATAGGGTCTCTCAAATACAAACAATCACAAATAAGATGAAGTGGCACTATGTTCCAACAAACCTTAATCCTGCAGATATACTTTCAAGAGGCTCATCACCTAAGGAGTTACTTAATTCTACATTATGGAGCAACGGTCCTGATTTTCTGTGTCTTGAATCTTCAAAATGGTCTTCCAATATGGAATTTTTGACGGAGTTACCTGAAAGACGTCGAAATATACTAGCTACAGCTTCTTTAACTGATTTTGCATTGCAGTGTAAGTACCACAATTCTTTTCCAAAAATGCAACGTATATTTGCATATGTTTTTAAATTTGCTTACCCTAAATTGAAGACCCAAGATGGAAGGCTTACGCCAACAGACTTAAAAAACGGAACATATCTTTTAATAAAAAACATTCAGTTAATTCATTCTACAGCTGAGTATAAGGCCCTCAAATCAAATCAAAATTTATCTTCATCCAGCAAGCTTTACTCACTGATGCCTATAATTGACTCATTTGGATTAATTCGTGTCGGAGGTCGTCTTCAAAACTCTTGTCTCGAATTCGATCCTATTATTTTGCCTAAACATCATCCATTCACATCGTCTTTGATAATACATTTTCATCAAAAGTTGTTGCATGCTGGTCCTCAGGTTTTACTAGCTACAATTCGGCAGCCATATTGGCCCATTGGAGGCCGTAAATTGGTAAGCTCTATTATCTCAAAATGTCTTCAGTGCTTCAGAATGAAACCGGTGTTAAGTCAGCACGTGATGGGAAACTTGCCTGCATATCGAGTACGCCCAAACAGAGCTTTTCACGGCCCATTTTATTATAAGTCTGAAGTGAGAAATCTCCCACCTTTCAAATGCTATATTTCGATTTTTATATGCTTCTCAACCAAGGCTAGTCACATGGAAGTAGTACAAGACTTATCAACACCATGTTTTTTAGCGGCTCTTCATCGCTTTATCGCTATTAGAGGAAAGCCCAGTACTATTTGGTCCGATAATGCAACTAACTTCGTTGGCGCTATAAATGAGTTATTCGATTTAAAACAAATGTTTTTAAGTGAGTCGCATCAGAGATCACTGCAACAGCAATGTCTAGAAGATGAAATAGAATGGAAGTTTATCCCACCAAGGTCACCCCATTTTGGCGGATTGTGGGAGGCAGCTGTGAAATCAGCTAAGCAGCATTTTTATCGCACAGTTGGACTAAACACTCTTACATTGGATGAGCTACAAACTTTGGTATATCAAATTTATGCAATTTTAAACTCTCGACCACTGTTTCCTATTTCTGAAAATTGTAATGACCTTGAGGTGCTAACACCCGGGCATTTTTTAGTTGGAGGTCCCCTAGTCTCTATAATTGAGCCTAATATCACCGAAATGGATACTAGCCGTCTGAACAGGTGGCAAAGAGTAACCCAATTGCAACAAATCTTTTGGCGAAAATGGAGCAGTTCTTACTTATGCCTTCTTCAAGAACGAAAGAAATGGCAACATACATAATTGGCCATTACAACCCTTCAGTCAGGATTACGGCCTAGCTTCTCACACCACTCATGTTGTGTGCGTTAATTTTATACGTGAGTGGCGGGACCTACAGTTTAACGTCGACTCCGAACGACAGATTTTTGAGAAACTTTTCATGCCAATTTTATTTACTCTCAGAGTTTTTGCCAGAAATCTGCTGAGAGGAAGTCGCCGAAGAAATATTTTTTTTTCACATTTCATTTTTGATGTCTGACCTGGGATACGAACCCGGGCTTTACGAATAGTAAGCCAACACACTACCTACTACACCACGGCGACTACAAGAAATGGCAACAAAAGGTACAAATATAACTTTCGGCGCAATGGCTCTTCTCAAGGATTTAAATCAACTACCCTTGAAGTGGCAAATTGGACGTATTTCTGAAGTTATAATTGGTGAAGATGGAGTTGCTCGTGTCGCAGTTGTTCGCACAAATAATGGCTTAATTAAACGCGCGGTTACTAAACTTGCTGTTTTACCCATAGAATCATCTGTTGAAGGCTATAAACCTCCAACGTGGGGAGGATGTTAAATGCTGATACGCCCCTGCTTAACTTCAGTTATTTTTATTTACTTATTTTACTTTAAATTGTTTTCATATTTAATGTTCTTTATTTCTTGCTTAGCAACAGTTCGATTTATATTTAGATATAGGCATACACACATACATACTTACGATCTCCACAATACTGTTCATAAATGTATATGTTCGAAGTTGGAGACTTATGTTCGAAAGTCTCTTCTTACTTAGTAAATAAGTATGTATGCGTGTATGTAAGTGCATTACATTAAACAAGATCAATAATAATTATTGTAACTTTGCATTACAATAAAGAGGTTTCAATCGGGAACAAATATTTGAAAATTACACTTAAGAAGTATATTTTAGCTTGTAAAAAATATTACAGGCTCGAAACAGCTAATATTAAATGAGGTGAAAGTCATAAGCGGGGCATCTGAAGATGTACTCTTCACTTTTCATAGACTTTCCTCATCATCTGACAAATAATTTTTCTTAATCATATTATTGGAAAAAAGTTTGTAATTTATGAAGACTAATTTTTAATTTTAAGCAAAATATATAAACAATTATGTTAGATCATTGAAACTTGGCACTGAGAGCTCTACTGCCTAAATACAAAAGCAAAATTGTATTTCATCAAAATTAATACACCTATCTATCACCGTCCAAGCAATACCAACAAATATTTTCGGATAAAGCTTTTCATATACCAGTAAAACTTTTAAAATTTTGTACTTACTCTTTCTAGAACAAACGAAAGGTATTTGTCTTTCCTCATATTGATTGCTTTAGGAGGGTGTTCGCGATATTGTTATCAAATAATTTCTCTATACACTCTAACAAAAAATGAAGTCGGTCCAAATGACCTTTATCCTTTTTGTACAAAATATATGCATTTAGGCAGCACATATCAATCCCGAAATTTCAAAATTTTCTGCCATTTGCTGAAGTTGGTAACTCACTTATAAATAACCTCTCTTCTCATTTTATACGCGACTTAATATCCAACGTGAAGTCGCCGTAGTCTAGTAGGTAGTGTGTTGGCTTATTAGACGTAAAGCCAGGTTTCTAGCCCCAGGCCAGACATCAAGACAAATAGTATTTCTTCGGCGAATTCCTCTCATTTCTGGCAAGAACTCTGAGAGTAAATACAATTGCCATGAAAAAGTTTCTCAAAAATCTGTCGTTCGGAGTCGACTTTAAACTGTAGATCCCACCACTCATGTATAAAATTAACACACACAACATAAGTGGTGTGAGAAACTAGGATGTTGTACAATGGGTCAATTCGACAATCAATAAACCATCGGTAATTTACTGTTGACATCCAATAGTTTTCATAGCTTACAAATATCCATTAAAATTGTCACTTAATCGGCGACAATTAGTAGCAGAGCCACTTTCTATACAATTTACTGTGAAGACGTTTAAAAATTTTGCAGCTTGTTGTCAAATTGCATGTGTCATCACAACCTACTACACTCGACTTTATTAAATTGAAACATAAAAGAACTTCAGGCTAGATACACAAGAAAAATAGACATTTTTTATCAGCTTCCGAATTATTCAAATGATGCGTATTAATCTCGTCAACAGAATGTGGGCAACTTCGGATAAGGGCAGAACGGCGCAAAAGATCTGGCCGAGGCTGGATTGGAGGCGCACAGTGACTCTGCTTAAACTCCAAAGAAGTAGGCTCAGCACTGTTATCGGGGTTATTATGAGGCATTGCATTATAGGAACGCATGCGAGGCGTATTGGTCTTGGACACCTTACAAATGATTTCTGCAGAAGCTGTGGAGATGAAGAGGAAGATGAGACTATTCTTCACCTATTGTGCACATGTCCGGCACTTGGTCGGAGGAGAAAGAGGTACCTGGGTGCCTACTACATGGAGGATATGGATGAACTGCCATGTATGGATATTGGCAGTCTGAGTCGCTTCATCGGAAGCTCCGAATGGTTCCTAGAATAGGGGGAAATGAGGAACTGTGGTATCATAATGGGCCCTGTGTGCGGCCTAAGTGTGTCCGCTCATGACTCTATCGAGGAGGCAGCCACTTCTACCTACCTACCACCCAGCCGTATTAATAGTATTTAATCCACCGGACATCATACCGTCAACTAATATTGATATCATCAGAATATTTGAGTTAAAATCGTCTGCTATAATAACTTCATAATATGCAGTAGCCAGTGTTTCAAAATAAGAAATTAGATAAACATATTCTTTTATGAGGATTATAAACGCACGCTACTAAGATTCTCTTACCATCAGAGATTTCTTCAATAAAAATAAATTAAAAATCTTTTCCTCATTTAGTGAAATATTAGTTGAAATAACAACAACAAAAAATAGCTATTTCAGAAGCATAACAATTTCTATCCTCAAAAAACTTTATAAATACTGAGAAAAAAAATACGGTCTCATGTTACACATGAAAGAAAAGTTTCAGAAACACACAATGTCTATTTGCATTAGAATTTTCAAAAATATATCTAAATTCATCTATTTTATTGTTTAGACTGTGGGTATTTATATGGATAATCATACAACATTTTCTGTACATAGCTAGAATCCTTATTGTGTCCATCGTTGTGATTTTGAAATTGCTTCCTATGATAGAGTAATTATGCAATATCTCACATCTCTAGTGTGCTTAATATACTTCATCAGAATAAAGCTTTGCGTGGAGGTACCCCTATATCTAACCTGCCACAAATTTTTTTGAGTATATGTATGTGGCAAATTTTCATTCTTATTAAGTCGTACACCAATAACTCTAATGTTATATGAAACAACTGAATTATCATGAGCTAGAATTTTTAGATTTAAATTATGTACATCTTTTAATATACAGTAATTTTTACTTACCTGCACAACCAACTTTTGCACGATATTTTGTGCAGGTAAGTCAAAAAGGCAATTAACGTTAATGCACTTACCTGTTCATTAATGCTGGTAAGTGCATATAAGTTTACTACCCAAAAAAGCAGCTAACAGCAAATAATTTTAATGAATAAAAATAGGGTGAAAAACAACTATGTATTATTGTTATTCAGTTCATATTTATTAAAACAAAAACATATTATTAATCAAAAGAAAACAAATTATATAAAACTAAAAATAATACTTATTAATTTAAGTAACAAACAAAACAAATAATTTTTGAGATCATTAAGTTAACGTACATACTAGACGTGTGCACAAGACGTTTAAAATTGTACAGTATTGTATTTTTCTCATGAGCGAATATTTACTGTAGCTGCAAATATAAATAAGGTCTGGTTCACCCACAGGTTTCTGAAACATTTTTGGTTCGGACAAAATTTTTTTATATGGAGGTTGACGTTTCTCTCAGAGAGCGAGAGAAATTATTTTGTGCAAACAACTCTTTTGCCACACCATATGAAATTTATACAATACACAAATATTTGCAGAAGTTCATCGAAAAACCCAGGGTCCATGCGATGAAAATTTATAAATGAATCTACGTAATTGAAACGCATTTCGGAAACTAGTGAGTGAAAATACCCTTTGGCTTCTCTTTGTTTCAAAAGTGGTCTTACACCCGTCCTCTTGTTTATCTTTGATTTTCTTTTTTCATAAATATATTTTGCAAGTAATTTTACTTTGGTCATTTCAATGGTGAACAAGAGTAGCAAATGATTTATATCCATTTTATCCATCGCAGAACAAGATGTTTTTATTCTTACCAAATAATTCACCACAAATACTGTTTATTTTTTGTCATAAATATTAATTTTTTTATTTCTTTATTTTGACACAAATATAATTAACTTTCTTAAGTTTATGCACATATATATTTACGTCATTTTTAATTAAAATGTGGCAGCACTGTTTTTACGAACAAAGTTTCTGAAATGAGTGAATCATGTTGCGGAAAACTCTCAGTAAGCAAGAAAATTCTCCGAACCATAAATGTTTCAGAAACTTGTGGGTGAACCCGCCTTAAGAGTGAAGCATAGATAGAGAACAAAAAACAACTGCACTCATAAACCATTGTACAACAATCCAAAGAGAGTTGTGTGAAGAGTACAGCAAAAATATTGTACACTTCATAGTTTCACAACGTGCATTTCTTTTTGCAGTAAGTGTGAAAGAAAAATGTTTTTTTCTTTTTTTTTTTCAGAATAAAGAAAGAGTATTTATTCAATAGTAGACGTCGGCACCAATAGCCCCGGGGCCTTCGGCTTTTTACACACATAGAACACGAACATCAACGAATATTAACATAGCAATTTGAAGAGAGATTGTTGTTGGAAGAGTTCATGGCAGAAGCAAAGAATGTATAGAAACACTTATGTACGCATATTTTTCAACGTTGACACTACTGAAATTCATTTGACAATACTGAAAATTTAGTTTCAGCAGTGAAATATACTCTTACAACACAAAGCATATTTCCATTACTTCACAGATAAATAAGTGCTGTTGTATACTTTGGAGTTGCTCCTTTTCTACTTTTTGAACTACACCTAGAGAAATTAAAATTAAAATTTAGTAGTTGAGCAAATGCATCAATTTAAATTAAGAAGCCAGTGCAAATCCAAGTCTAAAAGTAAAAACCACATTTCTATTTAAAAAAAAATGGATAAGACCTCAGCTGATCTGACTCAAGCAGAATTGGTAAATACGCCAAAAAATGTGCGTTTAACTAATATAACATCTGCCCGTTCTTCAAACGTCGAATCTCCTTTTAAATTCATGCAGATGATAGATAAAAGGTTTGATAACCTAGCCGAACAACTGCAGTCCACTATGAAGAATATGTTTCAGCAGTATGAGGAACGTCTGTTAAATGAAATAGAAAAGAGGCTAAATATGGCGAAAACCGAACTGGACAGTTTAATGGAACGTGTGACTCAGTTGGAATCCTGCGTTAGTGATATTAGAAATAAAAACACTGATAAGGTAGTTGCCTTGACCAATGAAACACAGATCTTAAAGCAAGAAATTGCCCACCTAAAAGCAGTAAACAAAAAACATGATAATGCAGTTGTCGCTAATGAACTACGTATTATTGGTGTTCCGGAACAACATAATGAAGATCTTACTGCTCTATTATCAAAAATATGTGAGACTGTTGCCGTGCTTTCCGTTTGAGAAATAAAATAAATTCTTCAGGTAGAATACCTGTTAATACAAAATCTAAGACTGATCCACCAATAATTATAAAATTCAAATCGCCATATGAGCGAAACGTAGTCCTTAGATTTGTTTCATCCTATATAAAGATGCGTAAGGATGTTTTACGATTGAACACGCTTGGTTTTGATAGTTCTGTTTCGTTTTATATCAATGAGAACTTAACACCGGGAAATCATCGTATCTTCCAACGGGCCTACAGTTTGAAGAAAAAGAGGCAAATATTCGGAGCCTATACCAATCGTGGGTTGGTTTACATTAGGCACCAAGAGCATGAGCAGCCAGTACTTGTGAATGATATTGATGACTTAAATATTTTTCGTGATGGATGTAATGGACAGGAACGCTTATAATAATGTCTTTCGTAAATATTCTTTAATTTCAAATATTATTACTTTTCTTTATGTTTTAAAAGATTTTAATATGTATTTGTTTTTGATATATTATACACGCGTTGCTTTTTCTTCTTTAATTATTATTAATGTCAGCCTTAAATAGTTATGGTTCTGAATCCACAGCTGCTACAAAAACTATGATTAAAATACTCACAGCACAACGTAAAGGACATATGCCACATTAACGCTCAAAGTCTTTTTCCTAAAATGGATGAATTTCGTTTTTTGTTCGGAGATACTAAAATGGATATTGTATGTGTATCTGAAACATGGTTTGCGAAGGACTTTCCAGATAGTTTAGTTAATGCAAATGGGTACAAAATAATTAGGAATGATAGAAGAGGTCACGCGGGTGGAGTAGCAATTTTTATCAGGAATGACATACGTTACAGGGAAATTGAGAGATCACAGGATAACGACGTAATTGGGTACTTATTCCTTGAAATTATTGGTGCTGACAGTAAATTGTTGTTAGGGTGCACTTACCGCTCTAATTCTCGTGTACGTATTGATTCATTTATGTGTAACCTGGAGTCACTGGCTATGCAGTACAACGACATTATTATTGCAGTTGATTTCAACTGCAACTTACTGTCTAATACTAGCTCATTCTTGTTCAATCAGCTTGAGTCTATTGGTTTATATATTGTAAATACTGTGCAACCTACTCACTTCACTAATAATAGCAGTACTTTACTTGATATATTTATAGCAGGTAACATGTCTAATTTATTACTGTTCGATCAGATTAGCGCACCAACTTTTTCAAGACATGATCTTATTTTCATATCATATTATTTCAATTTCCAAAAGGATGAAACTTAACTTACTATCGCGACTTCCGTCAAATGAACTATCGGTTGCTGGAAGAATGCTATAACACGATAGAATGGAGCAACATATATTATATGCCATCTGCTGATGAACAACTCTACTTCCTTAATAGTAGCCTTATCGACCTGTGTGATATTTCCGTACCATTGAGAGCGAACCGCGGTAACGGCCCTGGGAAAAGCGGGTTTAACCTTACTATTAAACGACGAATTAAAACTTGTGATGATATTTATAGGCGTTGGAAAAGGTATAGAACTTCTGATCTATACGAAGAATATCGCGAAGCCCGTAGACTCGTCAATAGGACGATTCATGATGCTAAAACTTCTTATTATGAGAACCGTTTTAAATCAGCTGTAGATTCAAGGAGAAAATGGCAAACAATCCGTGAGATTGGTATTGGAAGCAAGACTGCCCCAGCTTGCAACATTGATGCAAGTAAACTTAATGAATCTTTTATAAACATTCCATCTCCAATGCCCTCAAATGGGGTTCAATCAGCTTTTGCCTCTGGGCCATTGCAACAACCCCCGGAAATTTCCCCTTTACACCGTTTCGAGTTTTCTCGTGTCTTTGAAGATGACGTTATTTTATGCTGTAAATCACTGACTTCGAATGCAGTTGGCTTTGACCAGATCCATCCTAAGTTCATTAGACTTTTATTGTCTAGGATATCACGTTATATTACGCACTTATTTAACACCGTTATCACTACCAGCCACTTTCCTAACTGTTGGAAGCATGTTAAGGTCATTCCCGTGCCGAAATCGTCGAATGAGTATCGCCCCATTTCGATACTTCCATTTTTATCTAAAGTCTTGGAACGAATATTACACAACCAAATTATTGCTTATTTGAATGACCATCAGCTGCTCTTTGGCAAACAATCGGGATTTAGAACAGGTCATAGCTGTGTTTCTTCACTGTTAAGTGTGTCTGATGATATAAGATTAAATATTGATAATGGTGGTATTACACTTTTGGTACTTCTTGACCATTCGAAAGCTTTTGACTCTGTGAACCATGATATACTTTGTAGGAAGATGAACGACAATTTTTATTTTTCTTCGAGTTCATCATCGCTAATGAGAATCTTGATGATAGATACCAGTCTGTCTCTGCTGGTGGAACTGTATCTATTCCCTTGCCTGTGCCTAAGGGAGTACCGCAGGGCTCTATTCTTGGACCATTATTGTTTACATTATACATAAATGATTTACCTGATTGTCTCCTGCATAGTGATATCCACATTTATGCAGATGATGTACAAATATATATGAATTGTTGAAGAGACTCAATCGATGAGTGTTGTGCAAGACTTAATGAGGACCTTGACAGAATACACTACTGGGCGTCTTCGAATGGCTTATACCTGAACCCTACGAAGTCAAAATGCCTGATCATAGCACGGCGAAATCAGGATATTGTCGTTGATATACCGATCACATTGCGAAAAACCTCGGTATAATTTTTAACAAATCCCTTCAATGGAATACCCATATAAATTCTGTCTCCGGGACAATTTTTTCTATGCTTAGGACGCTATATCCTATACAGCACATTACACCTCTTAATATTCGTGTGCTTCTTGCGAAAACCTACTTAGTGCCCAAGTTGTTGTATGGCTGCGAAATTTTTGCTTATTGCGATTCGGCTAGTAAAGCTAGATTAACAGTAGTGTATAACGCGATTCTTAGATATGTCTACGGCATACGAAGATATGATAGTACTTCTCGGTATTCGAAATTGTTATATGGTGTTGAGTTAATGGACTTACTAAAAATTAAAGCATTAATCTTACTTCACAAGGTTATCTACACGCAGGAACCGTCTTATCTATTTCGGATTCAATTTGCAAGATCAAATAGAGGAAAACAAATCATTCAATTAAGATATCGAACTTTGATATCTGAGTGGCAGTTCTTTACAAATACAATACGGCTGTGGAATTCGTTACCAAACTCATTACAAATCAATGGCAACGCTTTGCAGTTTAAAAAAATTTTATTTTCTAAATTCTAATGTAAAATTATTACATATTTACATGCATATATTTTCGTTCTTGTTTTTACATATTATTATTTCGATACTATTTGCTTTTACTACTTTTAATTACTTGTCTTATATATATTTCATTCTTTGTAATAATATATTATATAATCACATACTGTAATTTATAAGATTAATTTCTTGTTGTATGTGATATGCTACAAAATAAATAAATAAATAAAATAAAAGAGAAATACACATTTCAGTGTACTCGTATAATCAAGACCAACAAAAAAGAGAACAATTCAGTATTGCATTTAGTGAAGGGTAAGCTAGCAAGATGTCTTGTGCACACGTCTAGTACATACTATGTATTTGAAAAAAGTCAGTTATCAAACTAAAAAATACTTATTCATTTAAGTAACAAACAAAAACAGGATAAATATAATTTTGGAAATCATTAAAGCCTACTTTACACGGTCCCACAAGTAATATGATCTGTCAAAATTTTATGTAGAAGAGTACGGATGTGATCGTCTAAACGTACTATGTAATGAAACCATCACACATTGAGAGAAAATACGGATGAAAAGTTTGACAGTCGTATGGCTCTCTTCATTTTTTGAAATGATTAAAAAAACAAGCAAGTCGCATTAGATCAGGGATGTATTTTTATGTAAACACATAGAAAAAAAGTGTAACACCTGTTTTCATTTTACTTTGTTATTGTCTTATACCGATCATGTAAACGCAAAAAATATAAATCATACGACTTTTATTCTCTTTTTTGTCATACGGATGGAATTTAATTTTACTTTTTCATTAGACTTTACATACGTAAAATATTACCATGTGAAGTGGGCTTAAGTTCTCATATGTACATACCAGGGATGCCAATCGGGAAATCCCGAATCACAAAATCCCGGGATTTTCGGGATTCCCAAAACCCGAATCCCGGGATTTGTTAAAACTTTTCCCGGGACTTTTCGGGATTATACATTCATACACACATACTTTATGAAGTAAGAAAAAAATTGAGTCTGCGGCATTGTTTTTTATTTAACATTACATTAAATAACACCCATGTAGTTCTTCAAGTGTATCACGCAACATTAAGTGAATGTTCTAAATCACTCAACATCCAATTGAATAAGAACCCAACTTCCATTGTTAAAAAGTTAAATGTTGCCCTTGAAGTCCAATAAAATCTGTTAATACAGCGGATGGTTTAGACAATCAACTTTCTAAAGAAATATATTTGATTGAATCACGACGTATTAGAGGTGAATAGTTATATCCTGCATATAGCTATCTTGAAATCATTTTGCCCACAAGTGTAGATTGCGAAAAATGTTTTTCAACGAAAGATGTTTTTGTTCACATCAAAATTAAGGCTCTTCGATGAAATATTAGTCTTTGATCTTTTTAAAAAATTACTTAAAACAATGAATATTATTAATATATATTTTTTAGACACTAAAGTGTTCTTAAAAGGGTAGGTATTTGTTTCTTCACTAATGTGTTTATACATATATGTATGTATATATGTTTGTAGACACAGATGAATTATTTTTATTTTTGTTAATTTATGCTTTTTTGTCACTTTTTATTCTGTTTTTTAATTTATAACATGTGTTTTGCGATAAAAATCAAAAATTAATGAAATGAAATTAATGAAACAATTGTTTTTAGCTTTTTTATTAAGAGAAAGTTCCGAAATCCCGGGATATTTCGGGATTTTTGGATCCCGAATTGTCCCTAAAAATCCCGGGATCGGAATTTCAAAATCCCGAATCCCTGGTTTTTAAAAATCAGTCCAGTTTGGCATCCCTAGTACATACTATTTATTTAAGAAAAAAAGTCAGTTATAGTTTTTTGTTTAACTCGCCTTATAGATTCTTTTACCATTTCTGTTTCTATTTCGTCAATAGGTATATCAATACTTAAAAAAAAACAATAATTTTGAACAACATTTAATGTTTTCAAAGCATCCTTCAATGAAGGAACAAGATCTACTACCTCGTCTTCTTCATCTTCGTGCGCAATTTGTACATAAACATCAGAGTTGTTGTCGCTGGCTGCGACCTGAGCCTATAAGTTGAGGACAGCGAATTTAACAAGTCCCAAATAAATGCACCACAATCTAAATTTTATAATTAGAGCCAGTAGTTACTAAGCCTATAATTTCTGTTTGCTTATTTACTTTTACAACAGTTCATTTCCAAATAAATAAACTGAACGAAACTACTGCAGTAGAATATAGGGACAAAGATTGCGTTTAGTTCGTAAACAAATAAGGACAAAAAGGACTGCAAAACAATATAAAAAATACTAACAGACAAATGAACCAAACAACAATGATCTTACAATTGGTAAACAAATAAGGACAAAAAGAACTGTAAAAGGACAATAACAAAATCCTAACGGACAAATGAACCAAACAACAATGATCATACAATTGCTAAATAAAAACAATTTCAATGAACAGTAAGGTCGCTCATAAACAATATTTAAATTAATAAAAATTATTCAAATTAAATTAAAATAAACAAAACAAATTAATGAATTCATGAGCCATTAGGCGACAGTTGTAATTGGCGACAATATCAATTATTTCTGTTTCAGTCAAATGTCCATAACAGTCAACATCGTCATCACAGTGTATGTATTCCAAAAAAAGTCTATTGTTCAAAAGTTGAAATCTATTAGGCAGCTAAATGAAATTTTTTTAACCAAAACCAGCAAAAGCTTCCTAAAATATTATGCACGTATCTTAAATGTGCAGGTATGAAGAATGCACTTAAATTAAGAAATTTATATGGGTTTGGTAAAATAAATATACGAAATACAAATGTTGTGCACTTAAATGCAAAATGCACTTAAGTGAAATGCAGGTAAGTCAAAACTACTGTATCAATATTATCACTTGGTTCTGCCTCACGCTGAAATACAAAACTTTTCTAGTTCTATTATTGTCGAAATTTTTATGTAAATTTCGTAGCACGTAATGTTCTGTAGAAGGCCTAAGAGAATGAAGCACTAAAATATTTATAAACGTATCACAGCAGTGTCGTTGCTCACTTAGGGCCATTTTTTGAGTGTGAGTTTAAACTCAAGTTTAAGATAATCTCTAGTTAAATTTAATCTTTCGTTAACTGAGTTTTCATTTTTTGAGTGGGAGTTTAAACCAAGTAGAGCTGCCACACTTATAAGCAAAAATTCACAACAATTTGCTTTTGTATAGAACAAAAATAAACAAAAGCTGAATACTATTGATTGTTGATCTTCAAGTAAAAAAATTATTTTTGAAAAATAATAAATAGATTAAGATTGTCTATTGTCAATTTGTGTTTTATATAATTCATAATCACTTAAAAATTTGTCTTATTCGGCTTTCTCTCACTTAAAAGCTTTTTTTAAAATAATATTTGCCAACTACTTTTCATAGTTAATATTAAGATTAACCGATTAACCGTAAGTTAAACGTAAGATTAAGTGAACTGGAAATGAAGATTAACTGTAGATTAACTTAAACTTGAGTTCTAACTCGCACCCAAAAATGGCCCTTAATGTCCTGTATTTTATTTAATTTTTTAAAATTTTTTTTTGCTGATTTTTTAAGGCTATTGCTATGCGAATCATGTCATTTTATTATTTGTTGCTGCGTCTTGCCATGATTTATTCAAACTGTTACTATACATACTTTTATTAAACTGTTGCTATGTACATGTTATGAAAATTTTATCAGTATTATATTAAATTTGACGTTTCTCGTTATTGTTGTTGTCTGTTTACAAAATGTGTCATTCTTCCACCGTTGTTCTAATCATATTGTTACGTTTTTACCTTTTTAAAAACGTTTAAATATGAGTTCGTTGATTGCAAACAAAGTAAAAACAAATTTGTGTCCAGTTACAATTAAACTCTTTATTTCTCACACTACTTTTGTGTCACTGTTTCCAAATTATACAACAATAACTACTTGTTCGTTTTTCTTCTCTGCTCACAACCTTTTTGTAAGCGATAACACTTGTTCGTTAGATCTTCTAACCACGACTTCTTCACATAAGACTGACTGAATTACTACTCACTCGTCGTCTGCTTTGTCTTGCCCTTTTATAGTCCAACACAAACAGTACAACGAACGTTATTGAAGCAGACTTTATTGTTGCTTGTGTATTTTGTTCACACTGCTTGTTGTTGCGCTCGCTATCTATCGTTGCAATTCGTTATCTATCCCTTTCTCTTTCTTACTCATGGTCTTTGTTGGTTTACTTGTAACAAATTCGGTGTATGCGTTTGTGCGGCTTTTGTTTATCTTTTTTTTTAATGTTAAACGATACTACAATGTTTTCATTTTCGTAACAATATGTTATTTGATTTCATATTTATATGTTATTTAAGTTCAGTAGTTATTATTTTGTTTTTAATTACCGCATTGATTTCAATCTTACAAAATAAGTACACATTTGTCAAAATTATTTACAAATATTTCAAATGCTTAATCCTTGATTTATATTTTGTATTAAATATGTAAACATTTTCACGCCGTTAATATAGTTTTTTAAGTCTATTTTCCTAAACAATAACTATTGCAATTTATTGATTGATCGTATTTAATTTTCTAGAGTTTTATATCTAATAAAATTTTTAAAACTTGTAAATTTACTTTGAGAGCGTAACTTTAGTTTTAAATAAATTAGTTGCGAACAATAACTACTTACCAGAATTTTAGTGTTCTGTGCATTAAATAAGTGTCCGAAATTTGTGATTCGCCGCAATATGAACTTTCAGTGCTGTTGGCCGATTGCGTGGAATACCACTCGAAAATATTTTTTCAAATACATAAGTGATACATTGCACATACACACAGTAACGCATTGCACATAGATTGCCAACAGGAACATTAAGAAATAATGAATTGAAACATGATTCTATCACAATATAATAAATATTGGTACAAGGTGTTTAAGGTACCTCCTACAAATTATCATGTTCTCCGATACAACGTATGCCAATTGACTGTTGCAATTTACAATGTATTTAAAGACGCAGTAATTCGCAAAAAGTATTAATGTTTTTTTTTTGTTGTTAATTCAACTTTTCTTGTTGAAGAAATATATTTAGTTATGTTTAATAATATAAATATACATATGTTTATATTATAATTATATTATTATATATATTGTGTGATTAGCAGCATTCGATTCCTAGCAGAGGCTCTGATCGCTTACACTTTTTTGTAATTTGTAGATTATTATTAAAAATAAAAATGACTGTGTTACATAAAAACAACAAAACTAAAAATAACGTAAAAAATAATTTAACTCTAGTATGCAACAAATAGACGCCTATTTCTTTCCATGAATGATATCGTCTGTATTAAAATACCAATATAACCTTAGATTTTCAGCAACTTTAGCCTAATTTCAAGCAAAGTCTCTTATTTACGACCTTAGGAGAGTAAGTTACGTTATAATAAAATGGACTTGAACTATTAAACTTTAAAAAATTACTAAAATTTCACTACCTATTATCTTCACTACACAACTTTAAAGGGAAAAATTACGTAAAATGCTAATAGAGGAATTTGTATCTTTTGCCTAACTTAAATTTTCATAACAAATGCATAATAATGCATAATGCATAATGCACATAAAACATAAACTTTTAAAATTGATACGATGTAATTAGTTCAGAGATTAAATGCAAATACCTTGGCTACGTTAATACTAATATAGAAAGGAATATTTATAATTTTTTTCAAAAAATTTTGTACATTTTGTGTTCAGGATAAATTGTTATAAATATGTGCAAATCAAATATACAGTTTTTATATTTAGTATTAAAAAAGATGTAAGAAAGCTAAAACGCATAGATTTAAAATTATATATTCAGAAGTGATTATGTACCTTTGTTGAATCTTCTTGCATTTTAGTATGTTCCGCTATAAATTGTACACAAAAACAACTGCGATGAACTTTAGGTGGACATTTTAAATGTGAAAAAGCTGGATTGGTTAATATAGGACTCTTTATACCAGACGGCCCTACTTCTAAATCGGGAACTGCAGTCATGTCGTCGGATTCCGATTGTGTCAAAGGTGGAATAGGACCATGTATTTGACAGCTGCCTCCAAACGGGCCACTTCCTGTGAGGCTAAAGCATAAAAATTAAGAAAATCAATTATTTATATTTATAACACCGGGCTCATAATTCAATATAATATATCGCAGCCATTCTTTAATTGGATAACACCACAACGTATTTCAGCGTATTCCTAAATACATTTATCTAAGGTTTATTTTTAGAAATTCTTAAATGAAAATTGATAATTTTGATGAACAGGCGAGATATATTCATGTGAATACAAACGTATTTATTAAATGCTAATACAATAATATATGTATATAATTTTAAAGATTTCTTCTTTCTACAATTTCACAAAGCATTTAAATTAATTGTGTTAATATAATTTGTTCATAAAGCATATGAAAATTTAAGTACCAAAAAAAATTTCTCTCACAATTCTTTTACCTTTTGCAATAATTGGACAACTAAAATTCGTTATTTTCTATTAATCTCTTCTAAAAAATGTATTGCAAAAAGTATCATATGGAAGTAAATATTAAAGTTTTAGTATTCGAAAATTAAAAGATAACAATAATAACAAGAGTTAAGAATTCTTAATTAAAATTAACTTTAGTTTGAATAAACCATGCTATGGTAAAAAACCTGTATTTATTGCCAATGACTTAGTGTTTTTCCTAATTTTACACAAAATTCCGTATCACACATAAATGGCCATTACAATATTCAGTCAGGATTACGGCCAAGCTTCTCACACCACTTATGTTGTGTGTGTTAATTTTTTACATGAGTGGCGGGACCTACATTTTAAAGTCGACTCCGAACGACAAATCTTTGAGAAACTTTCCATGGCAATTTTATTTACTCTCAGAGTTTTTGCCAGAATTCTGCTGAGAGGAAGTCGCCGAAGCAATATTTTTTATTTCGTTTTGATGTCTGACTTGGGGTTTGAATCGTGGCCTTACGTCTAATAAGCTAACACACTACCTACTAGACTACGGCGACATCATCAAACTAATATACGCTCTGAAATAGATACATACACATATATATCATACTCCACTTATGTTGTATGTGTTAATTTTATATATGAGTCGACACCGAACGACAAATTTTTTATTTTTGAAAAAGTTTTCGAAGAAATATTTTTTTTATTTCGTTTTGTTAGATAAGTCTTACGTGGCGTTTAAGCCATGGCTCCAAATCTAATTAGCCGACATAGTATATACTGGAACTAGAATTATCCTTATTCCAGTTATCGCCATCGTTGTTGAGTCAAATCACTTTGTAACCGACATTAAGACCAAGTCCGACTTTTTGAAAATGTACAATTTTTGCGATTAGGCCCATTTATATGTGAAATGGGTACATGAAGATAAAATACATCCCGAAAAATTCACAGTTTCTGCGGTTTTACCTTGTTAATTGTTTTCTTGATGGGCTTTCTTAAGTCGCAGGAGTATGGAAATAAATCACAAACCATTGCAACCTCAAGAGCCTACCTACAACCTAAGATATCCCATGCTATCGGCCAAATTCAGTCTGATTTATGCGCCACAGTCATGGAAAATTTGATATTTCAGAAAAGATATTTCAAGAAAAGTCGTGATGGACATTTGAGCGATGTCACATTGTCGTCAATATGTCTTTCAAACGAATAAAAATTTTTCAATAGTATGTTTTTAATGACAACTGTACAACCAGAAACTCCTCTCTAGTGTTGAATGTTGAGGGTACCTAGGAAGACGTCATATATATAATATGGGTTAATAAACCTATGGGCAATACATTTCCTGTCAATATGCTCATATCAGTTAACTACTTTAAATAACTGCATCATTTAGGTTGTGTATTACAACCATTAATACTTGTTTACCTATTCATTAGAGATGAATAAATGTTGTGCGAGAAAGTAAAAAACTTCATGAAATAGTCTAATTATTAAACTAAGAATTGCTACCTCATCCACTCTATTCTCTCAAGCCTGAAGAAATAACTCGTCAGAAAAAGATTTAACTACAACAATGATATCATATCACAAGCAAATACATATTTTAACGACGTTCACGAAATTTGAAAGGATAAAAAATTTGAAGAAAAGTTGGACGAAGAAGCTATATATAAAACAACTTTTTATGCAAAACCTGTGCTCCACTCAAAAATTTACAGATATATTGACCCACCCTAGTGGATTCCTAAATACACAGATGTATGGTTTTACTTAATTTTAAAAGTGGTTTAAAAATATTTTTTTTAAACCTATATTAAGAGAAGTCAGTAACCATAATGTGCAAAATGTTAGTAGTTGCTTAATGATAAACTACAATATAAAAATTTACTTTATTACTTTTATAGGATTAGGTTAGAGGACGTGTACTTGTCCATTAAGACAAGTACAGTACCTGGAGGCCGAATTGGCCCATTGTACAAAAAAATATAAATAATTTTTTCATAAGTTTTACAAATTAATTAAATTTTTATAAATATGTTGTATGCTTTGTAAATTGCAGCTTTAATTGATAGATTTACATGTATACCCATAGCTTTATAAAAGAAAACTCAGCAAAAGTTTTATACCAATTAATATATATGTACATTTATATTTAATTAACATAAAATGGCTTTAATTATGTAGATTCAATTTAATCGAGGAAAACTCATCTGGAGTAGTAGTTATGAAGAAGAAAATTAAGAGAAATTGTTCCATGTCATGGCTTTTCTTCTTAACTTTCTGCACCAACTTGTTTAGCAGATTAAATGTAAATATATGACAAATATACAGTCACTCAAAAAACCATCCCAAAATTTAGATAGTTTTAACAAATATAGGTAAAACAAGAAAACTAAAAATCCAAAATTCATATATATGGTGTATTAAATTAAAATTAGTAAATTAGTGCTTAAGAAGTTTACGTCGGATTGAGCGTAAATATTTAGTGGACAACTTGCCATGCCGTATAAAAGCTGTAGTTACTGCCAAAGGTAGCTATAGAAAATACTGAAAAGTCATAAAATTTATTTTAAAAAAAAGTAAATTGAAAAACTATTCCAATGGCTTATACAAGCCTTATACACATTTTTTGTTATATTTCGAAAACGGTAAATATTACAACAAAGATGTTGTATGGTAATTGTAAACAAGAGTACAATAAGGAAATAGACCAAATATCAGAATGATTGGAACTTTAGTTTTGTTGTTGAATCTATGTATATTTATTAAAATTAGCTAAAAATTGCGACGGTTGTTTGAGTTACTGTAGTTTCTATTATGCAAATATTAAGCATTTTTAAGCAGCTGTATGTAAAGCGATTGAATTTTTATTTTTATAGATAATTAATTTTTTGAACTTCACTAATGTTATCAATGCAAAAAATTAAAAAAAATAAAACATAGTAGATAAAATTCGATAAAAGTTTTGATATATCAGAATTTTAAATTTGAATCGAGTTTCTTACTTTTGGCAATTATTTCTCTTATTTGTCGTTAATACTTTTGAATGAATTTCCTTTTACAAGCTGCAGCATTATACGGCAAATTTATAATTAGATCAATAATGTGTTTAATATAAATAGAGATTTGATTGAATCTACTAATTTCATAACCTCAATTATTTAAAAAAAATTTTTTTTAAAACAATTATTTCCCGAATCTAAGACCAAAAATTAAAAAAAATCATAATTTAGTACAGAGTTTAATTTTACGATAGTTTCTAATTTTTCATTTAATAAGAATATGAAAGAATAAAACATAAAATTCCCTAAAACTATAGCTTTACTAAAAAATATTTATTACTTACATATTCACAATTTAGGGTATTAACCAACTTAGCCTGAGTAAATAAATCAGCGAAAAATCAGCAATGTATAGAGTTCTCGGTACAAAATGATCGAAAAATATAAACTAGAAAATGTATAAATAAATGCGCATAAATTTTGTGATTTGAGGCCTTTGCTACCTCGACGCACCCCATTAAGTTCGTTGAAAATAAGAATATAAAAGTATAACGTACAAATTTAAAATAAAAAACAACTATAAAAGCAATTAAAACAACAATTTCAATTTAAATATTGAAAACCCACAAGTAAATTTAATATTCGCAACTGTTAAATCTTAAATTTATTACTTGTTAACGCAAAGTTCAGACTATAAATTGGAGTACAAAGTTTAGGTATTAAATCGACAAAAGTGAATTTTGTTATATTTATCATCATAACAATTATCTTAACAATATGACGATCACTTTATACGTTTACCACCCGAAGACTGTCATTTCCGCACTAAAAGACAAAATCTAAGTGTAATCTGTATAGAAGACAAAGTTAACGCATATTAAGGTTATTATAAGGATTCATTGATAACAAGAGCACGTACGGTATTCCAAGGATATTAGCATCACGGATGTCATAATTCCCCACTTATTAGCACTGAAGCTTATGCAATCCGTTTTTAAGCTTTTCCCGCTTATAAACTTTAAACAATTTGTTTATATGAACTTGCTCAAAAATATTTAAGATGGCCATATATCATTCAAAGCTTTATAGTTTATTAGCCAATTCTCACGACTTTGTATAGCGTATGTTGAATACACTTTTTGTTTGTAAACGCTCAGAGCCGTATTTTGTATTTAGTATTCCAAACGTCAAGAAGCAATAAGAAGAAGAATACCAGCATTCACAATTTGATTTTCAAGCAACAAAATGAAAAATATTACCGAAAAAAAGTAAATTAATTAATTATCTGTGCAAACAATATAATTTTGAAATGTTAATTGTTGATCAAGGTACATAGAAAATATTTTGTATTTTTATTCTTCTTCTTGATTACTGGCATTTACATAAACTGATAGCACGAAACTAACACAACTTTTAAAAACATGAAAAAATTTGTATAAGTGTATTGGAATGAAATTTTAACGGAAAATTGTAACGCACTCGATGTCTAATATGCGGGATTTCGGTACAATAATATCCCGCTTATTAGCCATGTCCTGCAAGCATTTTTGGAATTGTTTATATCTGGAGAATACTGTACATATGTATATGCCTTTTGTAGAAAAATTTACAAAATGAAGCTAAATCATTTCGGTTTTATTGTTTTAATAACATAATAAAGCTTTAACTTTACGAGTCAGAACACAATGTGTATTTATTTAATTAGAATTTATTTATATTTATAGTGTTATATTTTCGATTTGCAAATGAGTTGCATTCACAGCGCTTTAGATACGCTGATTGGGTGCTAAAGCAACAGGATTTCAATGTTGATTTTTGATCAAACTTTTCTATAGCGTGTACCTGCTCATGGAACCTAGAAATGAGAAGAGAAAGACCATTTCATCCGGAAAAAAGTACTGATTAAATGATTTCCGCACCTAATAAACGTATAACAATTGAAACAATTTAGTTTCCTTATTTTTCAATTGTTATTTGTAGAGGGAAATTCTAATCTTACCAGATACTTACCAGATCTTCTAGATTGACTTCAACGTAAAATGACAGTTTATTCATTTCACTTGATTATCATGTATTATTAAAATACGCATAGAAAACTAAATATTATCATGGAACCAATTTTTTCTCAAATGTCGTGTGATATTTTTCCCCAATTGCCTGATTGTTTTAATATTATAACTTCTTTTTCTGGTACTTCGCACGTACATATGTAACATAATTGGTCACTACAGTCTTTTCGTCAGGATTACGACCTAGTTTCTCTCACCACTTAAGTTGTGTGTGTCAATTTTATTCATAAGTGAAGGACCTGCAGCTTAAAGCCTACTCCGAACGGCAAATTTTTGAGAAACTTTAATGACAATTTTAATTACTCTTACAGTTTTTGCCAGAGATCTGTTGAGAGAAAGTCGCCGAAGAAATAATTTTTCATATTTCGTTTTAATCGCACCTATATACAGAAAAGGATAAATAAAAATTTAAAAGCTAAAAAAAACTAACCCGGTTCCTTTTGGACGTTGTACAATGGGTCATCTGACCTCCTGGTACTGTATCTGTCTTGACTGACAGGTACACGTCCTCTAACCTAACCTAACCCGATCATACTGCTAATATGCTTAAAAAAGAGAGCCAAAATATACGGTTGGAATAGGAGTTTTTGCAAGTATTTATCTATTTTTATAGAAAAGTTTCGGGTTAGTTATACTAATTTTGCTTCCATGTGGAATAGCCAACTGTCTGATGGCTTTTTAAAGCTAGAATTTTATTGTTCTATATTTTATTAAATTTGTTTTTTATGTTCATAAGTATATACACATGAAAATATATTTAATGCAATTAACTTCGGTTATTAATTTTTATATTTGAGTCTTATTTTTATATTAAGTAAATAATATTTTTTTAATAATTTTTAATACTATAATCATAATATTAATTATATTAATTTTAGTATTAAAAGTAATAATAGTAATATTAAAAATAATATAATTATTTTATTATTTTTATAATAAAAAATATAATAATTATATTATTTTATTATATTTGACAATATAATTATTCTAAGAGCAATAACTAACAATATTAATATTAATAATTACATTATGAATAATAATGATATTGGGAGATATCAATCAATCTCCCAATGAATAAGAACCTTGTTATTTACTGCAATAGTACTGATCGAAACTAGAGGCGAAAAGTACCAGGCAAGAGCAATCATCGACCCTGGCTCACAATCAACTTTTATGTCAGAAAAGTTGAAAAATCGACTAAATTTGCCCACAAAACGAAATTTAGTTCATGTTACAGGCTTGAGTCAAACAGTTTCAAAGACTTCAACCAAAGCATGTTTATTCAATCTTTGCTCCAAGGTGGATTCACAATTTAAATTAGAAGTCTGGGCACCAGTCCTGAGGACTCTTCCATCTAATTTACCACCACAAACTTTAGATTTGCAACATTTCAATGAGACTGCTAAATTAGAACGTGAAGATCCTCAATTCAATCAAAGCAGACCCATGGACTTGCTTATAGGCCTAGACTTGGGCTACTCAATATATTGTATGGACACACCGATGCGGTCTATTAGATCCCTTTGGCACAAAAAACAGTATTTGGCTGGATTGTAGGGGGATCAATTTCAACAACGACACAACCTAGTACAACAGTGTCACTACTCAACACTACGTGCTTTAACCGAATCCTCACATGCTTTTGGGAGGTGGATGAAACCCCAAAACGGGTTTTGAGGTCAGATGAGGACACATTTTGCGAGAACAACTTCATGTCGACGACACGAAGAAATGACAAAGGAAGATATATGGTTACCCTACCCTTTAAAAATAGCGAAGAAATAGGAACTTCGAGAAACATAGCGATGGCACAGTTCTTGAGAATGGAACGCCCGCTTAACCAGGAACCCCAACTCAAAAAACAATACGACCAAGTAATTGTTGAGTACCTCGAGTTAGGACATATGAGGAAAGTTTCTCTCCTGGAAATCAACACAAACCCAAATTATTACCTGCAGCATCATGCAGTAATAAAACCCGAAAGGCTCACAACGAAACTTAGAGTAGTTTTCAACGCTTCGAGCCCGTCTTCAAACAGTAAGAGTTTGAATGACATATTATATCCAGGACCCATACTTCAACAGGACTTAGTGCTTCTGATACTGAAGTGGAGATTCTTCCGTTTTGTGTACAACGCAGATATCACAAAAATGTATCGACAGATACTCATTGACCCAACTCAAACCAAATATCAAAGGATATTATTTCGGCAAACGGAAAAGGATCCTATTGAGGATTACGAACTCCTAACAGTGACTTTTGGAGTCAACTGCGCCCCGTTTCTAGCCATTAGAACCCTACTTCAACTAGCTGAAGATGTAAAATCAACTCACCCTCTCGCATAAAAAACTCTACAACAAAACATGTACGTGGATGATGTTTTAGCAGTTGGTCACACATTAATCGACACCATCAAATCAAGAAAATAACTTACAACAGTTTTAAATTCCGCTGGATTTGACCTGATGAAATGGACATCAAATGACCCACGAGATATACAAGACTTACCAAATGCTACGCTACTACCTCTCGATTGGTTAAATTTGTCAGAAAACACTGGAACAAAAACTATTGGGATCAAATGGAACATTTCTTCAGACTCATTTACATTTACAGCACCAGATGTCGAATTAAAAGAAAACTACACCAAAAGAGAAGTTTTATCTACAATTGCCAAATTGTTTGACCCTTGTGGATGGATAGCCCCAATAATAGTTGAAGCAAAACTAATTATGCAACGGATTTGGTTAGATAAAGTCGACTGGGATGACAGACTAAAACCCTTGACTTGTCTACAATGGCAAAAATTCATAAAAAACTGCCCCGCAATAAATATATTGAAAATTCCCCGTTGGATCCAATTTATTTCGAATTGTAATGTGGAAATTCACGGTTTCAGTGAAGCTTCAGAAAAAGACTATTCAGCGGCCCTTTATGTTCGAATACAATCAGAAAACTCAGTATTCACATTTCTTCTGGCTTCAAAGACCCGTGTAGCTCCCATTAAGCAAATATCTTTGCCCCGCTTAGAACTGTGTGGATCCGTATTATTGGCAAATCTTGCATGTGGACTTATACCAAATCTTCAAATTCAAAATATCAAGGCATATTATTGGACCGACTCAACAATCGTGCTGTCCTGGTTAAAGAAACCCCCTTGCTCATGGAACACTTTCGTGTTTCTGAAATCCTAGATAAGGTTGAAAATTAAAATTGGCAACATATCGACTCAAAAGATAACCCAGCAGTTGTAGCCAGCCGAGGATGTACTCCACAAGAACTGGAAAACCACTACCTATGGTGTGGTAAAAACATTTACAACCACAACACGCGAAGACCCATTAAATCGATTCTCAGACCTATCACGAGCTTACCGAGTGCTCGCTTATGTCATACGATTATGGAGAAATACTGGAAGCAACCGAACCCATCTTCGCGTATCTTCAGCAGAAATCACCCGAGAAGAAATAGATTTCGTCAAACATCGACTCATCATATGGACTCAACAAAATCATTTTCCAGATGAGTACAAACATTTGAAATGTAAGCAGAAAATGTCACCAACCAGCAGTCTTTTGACCTTAAATCCCTTCCTGGATCGCCATGGCATTATTAGAGCCAATGGGCGACTCGCTCAATCACCTGCATTAACGTACAATGAACGCTACCCAATACTGCTACCTCATAACTCGAAGCTATTACAATTACTAGTTGAATTTACACATAAAATTACCCTTCATGGAGAAAACCAACTAATGATTCGAATCCTACGCACAGAATATTGGATATTCAGATTGAAACCCTTGGTCAAAAGCGTAATTCACAACTGTAAAACGTGTGTTTTGTACAAAAAACAGACGCAAAATCAAATCATGGCTGCATTACCACCAGAACGTACAACATTATCAAGACCCTTTGCTACAACTGGATTAGACTACGAAGGACCTTTTGACATCAAAAATTTCACAGGCCGAGCGTGTCTTATTACAAAAGGGTATATTTGCATATTTGTATGCTTCGCCACAAAAGCTGCACATCTTGAAGCAGCAAGTGATTTATCGACCCAATCGTTCTTGGCAGTATTTTCCCACTTCATAGGAAGACGTGGATGTCCCGCACTCATTTATTCAGACAGTGGGAAAAATTTCGTCGGAGCAGCAGAACTACTCAAAAAAGACCGCCTAGAATTCATAAAAACTATTCAAAATCAAGTGACCTATCATTTTAGTCATCAAAATTTTAACTGGAAGTTTATTCCCCCAGGAGCCTAACACATGGGCGGCCTTTGGGAAGCCGGTGTTAAATCATTAAAAACACACCTGAAAAAGATGATACCGAACTTGAAATTCACATTTCAAGAGCTATCTACAATTCTTGCTCGAATAGAATCGTGCCTAAATTCTAGACCCTTAAGTCCTGCTAGCGATGACCCAAATGACCTTAATCCATTGACCCCTGGACACTTCCTTATTGGTAGTGCATTATTGACCCCAGCTGAACCAGATGTAAACAGTGAAAATTTGATTCTCATCAACCGCTGGAAACGCTTGAAGGTCATCTACCAATCATTTTGCCAAAGATGGTAGTCCGAATACTTGGTTGATCTTCAACGCAGATATGAATGGAAGATTCAGAGGGACAACGTTAAAATCAACGATCTGGTAGTCATTAAAAACAACAATGAATGGCAAATGGGCCGAACCATCAAAACATATCTTGGACCTGACCAAAACTGTAGAGTTGTAGACATCAAAACCATAAAAGGAGTAATCACCAGACCAATTACAAAAATTGTGGTTTTGTTTGCAAATTAATATAACTCCTAATCATTTACATACACTAATATTGTTCTAATTTTACACTTACAGGTATGGCATCCCATTGCTATTGGCTATTTTCATGCGGAATTTGTCTCAAAGACCATCCCATTCGCACCTGTAGAAAGTTCTTGAGCTACAACCCAACAGAACGATACGACCTCATGGTCGTCAAAAAGTATTGCCTGAATTGTCTTGCACGATTCCACAAAACAGAAGAGTGCAGAAATGACAAGCCGACCCGCAGCCTACAAGACGAGCCGACCCACAGCCTTCAAGACGAGCCGACCCACAACCGTCAAGATGAGCAGATCCGGAGATACCCTTTTTCAATTGGAACTTGGTTTTCATTCCAACCGCCTCCATAAAGGTTCATACTGAAAGTCTTGATACTTGGATCAGCACACGGGCTATCATTAATCGATCTCTAACAACGTTCAGAATATCAGAAGCATTCGTCCGTAAATACAAGATCAAAACAATCACGAAGTATAAATAAAACCAAACATTTCTGTAAATAAAACAACAAAAAAATATAAAACTTTACAAATTGAATTTCAAATTAAAACCAGAGATTGTATTAAATAAATTAAATAAAATAAAATTTCAAAGCCAATAAAATTAACTTGAATTTAAAATTATAAAAACAATATTGTGTTTTATTTTAACAAAAACAAAATCAAAAAACGAACCAGCATAACATCAAACATTCTTATTTATTGGCAACTTGTAAGTTAGATTTAAGTGAAATTTATACTTAATCGAAGCCCGTCTATTGTTGAAGATGGAGGTGCAAAAAAGTGGTATGTACGAGTATATTACATTTTTTGTATTGTAATTATTTTAATATTTTAGTTTACTCTAGAAATAAACGAGCCAAGCTGACATAGAGATACTGCTTAAGGCAAACTTAATTTCTTCAAGATATTTTAGTTACAGTCGTAACATTTTTATTTCGCAGATTTGACTGCATCTCTTGTAAAAAAAGAATTACAAGAGTTGCTGCCATTTACAGTAAATCTGCAAGTAAGAAAAAAAGAATCTTTGTTAGTATAAATGCCTCCACCAGTAGTTCGCAGTCCACTACTTTTAAGAAGTTCAACCAGTACAGACACAGGAACGTCTGACCAATCTGAACAAGAGAAGATGCAACCAGCATCCAGACCAGCCAGCCGGACTAATCTTAGTGCTTCTGCCGCCAGCACTGATGCCCCGTCAGCGAATATTACAAATTAAAAAACCAGTTCAAACCAACCGGAGTCTACAAATGTAGCAAGCCAAATAAGTATGCGGCCTTCATCAGGTAGAGAGAACGTCCTCTCGACAGATTGGCAACAGATGCAATATTTTAAACACCAGCTTTCGGAGACCCAACCCCAACTTACTGAGAGTAAACGTAAGTGTGAACAATTGGAATCTGCTTCACAGGGGACAACTCAAACGGTAAGTGGCCATAACCTTAACTTTATAAGTACGCCAAATATCCCAGCCATTGAATGTACAAACACAACAACGTTAGAGCCCCGTAATGCGCGAACGTATACACACCCTCAACATACCGTGGAAGGCAGCGCTGCTCCGTCGCCGCAAGCAGCTTCAATGTCATTTAACACATATACATCGTTTCTTAGTTATAACTATACGCCGTCGTTTTCCTCTAAAACAGTCTCCAGCCATCAGCAACACACAACAAACAATTTAAATGCTTAAATGCAGTACCCTTAACGGACCAACTGAATTTATGATGCCAAGAAAAATACAGCATTTACCGAAGTTTAACGGTGATCCAAAAGACTGGCCATTATTTTTTACCGCTTATACACAATCAACAGCAGCATATGGATACAATAACTTTGAGAACAACCAAAGGCTTCAAAAATGTATAAAGGGTGAAGCAAAAGAAATCGTAAAGTCTCTCCTTATTCACCCTGACAATGTTAAGGTGGTTATTGATCCACTAACATTCCGCTTTAGAAGGCCTGAGCAGTTGATTCAAAGCCAGTTGAGAAAAGCGAAGGAGTTACCCTATATTAATGAAAACAATTTACCTAAATTAGTGCCATTTTCAACTAAAGTGAAAAATTTAGCAGTGTTCCTTAAATCTGTGAATGGTCAACAAAACTTAGCTAATCCAACGCTTTTTGAGGAGCTTATTTCAAGACTCTCCATGAGTAAGAGACTGGAGTGGGCTAATATTGCAGTAAATATTAACCTATATCCAACAATTTAACATTTTATTGACTGGTTAAGAGAAGTGGCCAAAGCACAGAGTGCTACCTGCAACAGAAAAGATTCAGCTATGCGCTGTATACAAATGAAATATGACTGTCGCAAATTTTTAAATCTTAAAGTGGAAGAACGTTGGACAATGATAAAAAGGATTCAGGCGTGTTTCTCTTGCCTAACATTCGACTCACGAGTGCCGTAGAAAGACAGACGGCTGCCAACGTAAACGCAATAAACTACTTCATGAAGATATACCCAATGTTAACTTGCCAGCACAGTCAAATAACAATAATAGTAGTGAGCCTAGCCATCATTTTAAGCTGTTTCCATGATAATAAAAAACTGCTGTTTCGAGTAATGCCAGTTACCCTCTATGGTAAAAACTGGAGTATAGATATTTTCTATTTGATTATGGTTCCTCCATAACTATGCTAGACAAGGAAATCGTAGAATATATAGGTGTACGTGGGAAAAGTAACAATTTAAACCTCCAATGGTTCGGTGGCCGGTGAGCAAGGGAGCCGTCGTTTTCATTCAATATACGATTAAGCCTTACCGTGAAGAAAAAACTAATCTCCTCAAAAATGTCTACGCCGTATCGAATTTAAATTTACCAATGCAAAGCCTAACTGAATGTGAGATAAAACAAATATTTAAAAATGTGCCATCGAACTTTATTAAACCTTATACAGATATTGTTCCAAAATTATTAATTGATTTAGACCATGCCAGCTTGGGGTTGCCATCTGACGTAAATATAAATAATTCTACTGGACCATTTGCGAGTAATACGGAGTTAGGATGGGTAGTATTTGATCCGTGTAAATCAGTATCACCCTCAATTCATTCATGACTTTTCGTACGTGTTGAAGAGGAGGAAGAGATTCTCAAGATGGTTGAAGACTGTTTTAATATTGAAAATATGGGTGTACGAACCGTTCCCCAACAGAGAACTGCAACCGGTGATTGAAAAACAATCATGATTTAATCAGTACTCGAAAAACATGATACTTTCGCTCAACGAAGCAAATATGCATTAATACTCGTTGCTATTGTTCATTTTCAAATAATTCGAAACAATGAGCGTATGAAACCAATCATTTCGAGTGTCATGAAAATGTTCGATTGACACTCGTTCGCAATCGTTTGAAATAGACAGAGCGTAACCAAAAATGAAAACGCATAAATGCAAAATGTCATGATCGTTTGATACTCGTTCAATACCGGATTGAATCGGACATAGCTTTTGCGGTGTTTTGAGTGATCGAAATCAAAACGCATAAATGCAAAATATATTTTTTATACAAAGATCAGAGATTGTTTTGCAATAATCAAACGAGTATGATTGTAATCATGTAGGTGTACCAGCCAGTGATGACTAAGAATTTTCAATTTTACTATTCTAAAAAATTTAAATAAGACAAAAGTGATTGTAATGTATTTATTTATATATATTAATAAATTTATATTTTTATGTTCTTCTTTATATTTATATTTTATGTATGTGTGGTCGCACCCGCTATATAGCTATATTAAGCGGACTGAAAACGTGAAACATGATAAAATATGAATACTTTGTTCAGTTTGAAAAAAAGAATAGTTTTTCAATAAAGAAGACAAAAAAGTGTATATATATATTTGGCAGCCGAGCCAAGCAGTTCGATTTTCAATTTAAATAAAAAAAAATAATAATTGTTTTAAATTATTGTTTGTTAAAAAACTTAATAAATTTTATTTCAAATACAATCTTTAAATATAACTTAAAACGTTTCAATTATCAAAATTTCCGCCAATCCATTGACTTAAGTCATTGGCAGATATTCTAATTTTTCGATGCAGGTAATTCAAAAAATTAATTGTCGGCAATTCCCGTCAAGCCAATAATCTGAAAAGAGCTCAATTCCAAAAATGGCTACTGATATGTGAGTCGTTTAATATCTGAATTTCCAAAATTCTCGCTAATTACTTGATTTTATTCATTTGTTGACGGGTATTCAAACTTTTCAGAGCGGGTATTCAAACTTTTCATTAACGCCAAGAGAGTGCTAACTGAAAAATATGTTGATTATGATTATGTTACCTACGTACAAGTGTGATGTCACACAATAGCAATAATGCCAAAAGGGTGCTATAAGGGTCGCAATTGAAAAAATGGTTGATTGTGGTTATGCTACCTACCGTACAAGTGTGGCGTCAGACAAAACAAATGTTATTGTTACTGAGAGTTTTCTGTAATATGATTCACTCATTATGAAAAATTGGTCAATAGCTCTCTAAATGTTTTTTTCCGTAGAAAAACATTCGGCTTACAGAATCAGGGTAAAAATTTTCTTTCTCAAGAAGAGAGCCACGTATAAAAATTAGAGTTCATATTGGTATAATGTCGGATGATCAAGCTGAAATCGAGAAAAAAATTGCAAATGGTCAATACACTATTTCAAAAAAACAGAAAGGCAGGAGTCGTATATGGAATATATATATATATATATATATTGTTATGATCTGGTCTGGTACCACCGAATGCGTTTGATATCAATAGTAGTGACGCTAACTCCATCTCTTCGCGAACCTCCATTTTAAATTATTCTTAAGAATTTTGTGAAGCGTGATACACGCAATTTCAATTGTTATATAAAGATAAATATATTTTTAAGGAATTGTAATAATTCAGGTGTGGTGTACATCCACGACAGCCATTACATGAAAACATATAGTACGGATATTGTGTAAATTTTAAAATGGATACACGCCTTACACGTCACGAAATTGTGGAGACCCTTACCAAAGAGGGAATACATTTTCCACCGACAGCCACAGTTGCCCAGTTGCGGACCATTTATGGTCAGGTGCAAGAGGTTTGTGGGGCATCGGGTTCAAAAGATGAGCCGACACAAAATACTGCCGCAAAGGTATTGCCCAGCATTGAAAACTTGGCTATAGAGCCACCTGCTGTAGTGAAAACTGCCTGCTGTCATTAGGTCTGATGAAACACCTGCTGTCTTATGCCATATTTCTGAGGCCGAACAGGATGAAATTATGCCGTCTGCTACTACGACGTCTGTACACCATACAACAAATAAGACCAACACAGTACCACAAGAAACTGAAGCCAATGCCGCCACTTCGGTCAATTTGGAAAATTTAGTATTAAAAGCTAATGTTGTCCCAGAATCTGCTGAATCGTTGGAGGCTGAGTTAAAAGCATTGCAGTTGCCCCTTGAGATATTGCGTGCCCAGGAGGAAATTCGAACCTTTGAATCAGTTGGAAACAAATTGATGACGGGCCAACGACCTCACATCGATTTAAATGAAATTGATGCCGTTATTCCACCGTTCAGTGGCGAAGACCATTATGACATAGTCAAGTCATAATCAATTCGAGGATTATGCCGAAATGTATGGTGAGAAGGAGAAATGTCTCAGATTGTGACGTCGATTGGCTGGAGCAGCGAGGAATTATGTTTTCAACCTGGGTTCGGTCTGTTACCTTGAGCTAAAGGCTAATCTGATCAAATTGTTTAAACGTACGGTCACGCGACAGGAAGTATATCGCCAACTACAAGCGCGTAAACTTCAACCTGCTGAAACTGCATTAAGCTATCTAATATCGATGCAAACTATTGGCGACCAATCTAGCATCGATGAACAGGATCTGATAGACTTCATCATCGATGGTATTCCAGACGCAGGAAGCCATGTGACATTTTTGTACGGTGCTCATACGATGCACGAATTAATCCGTCGTCTCGACCGTTTTGAACAAAACGCCGACATGCTGCTATGGCCCAGAAATAGACGGGAATGACAATGAAGACAACTAGCAACAATAAGACAGGCCCGGCTGTACAACCGAACACTGTCGGGACACCAGAGGACTCCATACGGTTCCCAGTTTGGGTATTATCAGAGCAAGTGCACCAAACCCATCCGGCCAAAGAATTCATGTTGACAGTGCGGAGTGGTTGGTCATTATCGCCAGGATTGCCCGAAAAGATTACGTGCTGTAGCTACTATTGCTGCCGACGGTGCCGTTGATGCAGATCCTGTGGACGTCTTCCAAACGGTAAGTGTTGCCTTCTTTATAAGAGATAAGTGCACTGATTTGAGGTATATTTTTTCTCTTTTCGATTCTGGTAGTCCGGATAGCTGTATTAAACAATCGAGGGTACCAATTGCCATCAATGGTGGAAGAACAGTTTCGTCATTTCGGGGTGTTGGTCCCAATAGGATAAGTATTTTAGGAATTGTGAAATGTAAAGTAAAGTTTATGAATCGTGAAGTAGTACATGACTTTTTCGTATTACCAGATGAGGAGGCGGTTATACCATTATTCATTAGCCGAGATTTATTGGGCAAATTTAGTGTCCATCTTTGTCATATGAGGAGAAAGTACAGTATTGTAGAGTTGATGAAATTGAAGGAAAAATGAATTGAATAAATTGGCTTCAGGTACACTTATATATTTTGGTATATTTAGGAGTCCAAGGGGGGATGACAGAGGTGTTCCAGTCATTGGAGATAAGCATCGGATCTTGAATTTACCTTTTACTGATTTGGATAATTTTGAATATGGTGATGTTGATTGTTCGGTCATGGATGATATTGGTGCCATCACCTTGGATGAGGGGCGGTTAGCATTCATGGGTGGTGATTTTGCTGGGGGTCTTCCGGTAGGGGTTAGGGGTGAATTGGGGAGGATTGTTGATATTGACCCAGGTTTGGGACGGCGTGAGACGGGAATGATTGAGGGTGCGATATGTGAGTGTTACCTGAGCGGAACGGGTGGTGGGCAGGGGACGTTGGATTATTCTATGAGGATACGTCTTCTTAGTGACACACCGGTGTTCAGTGCCCCTCGACGATTGTCGTATCGGGAACGTGAAGAGGTTAGAAGGACTCTCAATCATTTACTGCAGAGGGGTATAGTCAGGCATAGCTAATCTCCGTATGCATCTCCGTTGGTTTAGTTAGGAAAAGGAATGGATCATTGGGACTACCGTGCTCTTAATAGGGTAACCTTGAGGGACAATTTTTCGCTGCCTGTTATTGAGGACTGTCTTGAGTATTTGGGGGGCAAGGAGTATTTTAGCACTCTTGATTTGAAGGAGAGTTTTCACCAGGTTAGGGTACACCCCGACTCGATAGCTTACACCGCTTTCGTCACGCCTTTCGGACAGTACGAGTACGGTTACATGCCGTACGGATTGCGCAACGCACCTTCGGTTTTTCAGCGATTTATAACCAAGGTGCTGCGACCGCTCGTTGATACTGGGAGGATCGTTGTGTACATAGACGATACAGTTATCGCAACAGGGACAATTGGTGAGCATGTTGAGATATTGTGGGAGATTTTGCAATTGTTGAGACTACATGGATTGGAGTTGAATTTGGAGAGGTGTAAATTTTGTTATCGTGAGTTGGATTATCTGGGATATAGGGTGAATGGGTTGGGTATTCGTCCGAATAACGATCACATAGTGGCTATTCGGAATTATCCGGCCCCTACGAACTCTAAGGAGACTCAGCGCTGCTTGGGATTATTTTCGTATTTTCGACGTTTTGTACCGAATTTTTCTAGAATCGCGAGCCCTCTAACAGATCTTACTAAGAGGAACAGTAAGTTTGAGTATTATTAGTTATCGGGGATCGTGCTTTACTTCCGGCGAATTCGAAAGATTTGTTTTCGAACTCAATATCACTCATGTGAGGGTATCGGTTGCTTCACCACAGTCTAATGGCCAGGTGGAAAGAGTGAATCGGAATATAAAGGCAATGTTGGCTAAACTTACGGAGCCAGTTGCTTATGCTGATTGGGTGAGGAAGTTGACTCAGGTGGAGTTTGCGATTATTAATACCGTGCATAGTACGCATAGACAGCCACCCAGTGTGATGTTGTTTGGGGTGGAGCAGAGAGCGGAGATTTTGGACGAACTGACTGAGCACCTACGGGATAGGTCCGAGCAGGTGGGGGCTGATCTGAGTGGGATACGGTCCGCGGCGGATGGGGCGATACGGAGATCTCATGAGTATAGTTCGGAGTACTATAAACGGAGTCATAGGGCTCCTAGGGAATTTATCGTGGGGGACCTTGTTGTTATGAGGAATGTGGACACTACTTTAGGGACCAATAAGAAATTTATACCTAGATATAGAGGGCCTTATGTCATCCGGGAATGTGTTGTCAACGATCGTTATGAAGTGACCGATGTGGAAAATTGTCAAGTAAATCAAATGCCCTATAGGGGTATTGTTGATTCGACACGCTTAAGAAAATGATTGGAACCTACTGTGGATGTTAATGATTGCAAATTGGACTCAGAGGGCAACACTGATGAGTATACCGATTATGAGTATTTGGAAGATGAGGGTTTAGATTATAAGTCTGACGATGAGCGAGAGATGGATTTAGGTGGGCCGCGTAGTGCAATCGAGGCCGATTGCAACGTCAGGTCGGCCGAGATTGTTATGATCTCGTCTGGTAGCACCGAATGCTGAACACGTTTGATATCAATAGTAGTGACGCTAACTTCACTCCATCTCTTCGCGAATCGCCATTTTAAATTATTCTTAATAATTTTGTGAAGCGTGATACACTCAATTTCAATTGTTATACAAAAATAAATATATTTTTAAGGAATTGTAATAATATATATATTATAGAAGAAGATGGAACCATATTAGAAGGCCTTGTATATTGCACGGAGTGTGACAAGACAGGCAGTACTGGAAAAAGTGGCACCTGAAGACAAAAGTGCTACCATCGATACCTGTGCATCATGGGTCGTTGAAGATTGTCGGCCATTTTCATCTGTGTCCGGTACTAGTTTTGCCAAGCTAGTTAAGTTTTTTTATGCACTTAGGCGCAAAGTACGGTGAAAACGTAGATGTCAACGACAGAAACTAGCAACTGAATGCAAGTCAAAATTAAAGGAGGAAATATGCGAGGTGGTGAGCAGTGGTGGTGCAACCTCAACAATTGATATTTGGACAGACAACTTCGTTAAAAGAAACTTTGTTCGAATTACTTTGCACTACCGCAAAGAATTGGCTCTAGTTGACATTGTTTTAGGAATGAAATCGATGGATTTCAAAAGCTCAACTGCAGATAATATAAATGAAAAATTGAAGGAGTTATTTGGTGAGTTTGGAGTTTCTAACATTCAAAATTTGTTACAGATAGGGGAAAAAATATTGTTAAATCTTTGGAAAACAACATACGTTTAAACTGCAGCAGCCACCTGCTATCAAATATTTTAGACAAGCCCTTTGAGGAAACAGCAGAGTTAGCAGAAATTTTAGTTGCCTGTAAAAAATAGTAAAATATTTTAAAATGCAAACTTACAACACAGACTGTCAACATCTTTAAAGAGCCTTTAATACTGATACAATTTGGAAAAATAACATAAGTATGTGGCATAAGGCAACTTTTTTGTATCCACCAGCAGCACAAATGCAAGGAGAATATTTACAAGATATTCAAAAGTTTTGCATTAGTGAAATCAAAAATCCATCAAAAAAAAAACCACATCCATCTACTCAGATAACCTTACCTATAACTGAAGAACCAAATGAAATATATAGAGTTTTTTACCTGACCTATTGGAAAACTCGACTGTGTGTTCTACAGAAACACCTGAAGAAGAAGTAAGGAGATATAGTACGAAAATTGTGAAAATTACTGCAGATTTTGACCCATTAAAGTGGTGGAAAATACATGAAGAAAAATATACATCTTTATCAAAACTTGCCTTGTAAATTCATTCTATACCTGCAAGCAGCACTGCTCCCGAAAGAGCTTTCCCTTTAGCAGGTAATGTTATTACCGAAAAAAGAAACAGAATTGGACCTTAAGAATTTTGAAAATTAAAATATCCCTTTTTGTTTTTAAAATGTGTTCATGCTTTGTAATGAAATATTGATTTTTTTATTTTATTTGTATTTATTTTTCTTATTGAAATTGTTCTCTTATATATTTAGTTAATTTCTATTATTATTGTTATTTAATTTTTGTTTTTATTTGGAGTAAATTTTTAATATCGTAGGATATTTTTGTAATAAAATATTGTTTCTTATAAAACTGTAGTGTATTTATTATTATAATAAAATATTTCTTTTTTAATGAAGTATTACATTCATAACAATAAAAATTTCTAACTAAAACACTCCATTTTTCTCATTATTTTAGAATACATTTATTTTTGTTGTTGTAAAAAGTGTGTATGCTTGGTTTTACATTATTGAACGAAAGAGACTACAAGTTTCTTTTTCCTTTAAATGCACACTCGTTGATTTTGTGCCTTCTTGCAAAACAGTACTATGATTTTTATGATCGTTGCTTTTTGGTTTCGATCACTCAAAACACCGCAAAAATTATGTCTGAATCAAACCGGTCATGTACGACTAACAATCAAACATGACATTTTGCATTTATGCGTTTTGATTTTTGTTTACGCTCAATTCAGACACCGGAAAAATTATGTCTGTTTCAAACGGGTGCGAACGAGTGTCAATTGAATATTTGCTTCATACTCGAAATGATTGGTTGAATGCGGTATGTGCGATCCAGCGCAGCCGCTGGATATTAATACGCTATAGGATGAGTGTCTTGTAAAGTGTTAATTTTGTGCGCGAGAGGTCTTTGCTACTCAATTGCCTATTGAGGCTATAGTAGCACCTGTTGGCAAGAATGATCCTGCGCTTGATCGCCAGACTGACATCATTTCTGGTGGTAACGACGGAGCCAAGATAGATGAATTCCTTGACCGTATCAAAAGTATAGTTATCGGCCGTAATCTGAGAATCACTACGCCGCGCGTCTCTACTTGTCGATAACATATACTTTGTGTTGCCCTCATTTACTGCCAGACCCATCTTACCAAACTCCCGTTCAATAGCACTAAAGGCAGCAGTGACATCTCGCTTGATACGCCCTAGATGTCAATGTCGTCAGCGTACGCAAGCAACTGGACACTTTTTTGAAAAATAGTGCCATTGCGATGCACTCCCGCCTTTCGCAGAACACTCTCCATGACGAAGTTGAAGAGGTCGCATGATAAGGGGTCGCCTTGTCTGAAACCTCGCAAGGTACCAAAAGATTCGGGGAGGTCCTTTCCTACCTTGACGGAGCTGCAGGAATTGCTCAACGCTCTGCATAGCCTTATCAGCTTCGCAGGTATACCGAGCACAGACATTGCGGCAAAAACACGATCCCTTATGGGGCTATCGAAGGCTGCCTTATAGTCGACAAAAAGATGGTGTGTGTGGACTTGTTTTTCGTTGGTCTTTTCCAGGATTTGGCGTAGTATGAAGATGTGGTCGATGGTGGAGTTGCCAGGTCTGAAGCCGCACTGATAAGGTCCAATCAGTGTTTTGACGAGTGGCTTCAGTCGTTCACACAATACGCCTGTAAGAACCTTATATGCGATAGGGAGAAGGGTTATACCCCTGTAGTTGGCGCATATAGTAGGGTCTCCCTTTTTCAGGACAGGATAGAGGACACTGAGGTTCCAATCATTGGGCATACTTTCCTCTAGCCATATTTTGTAAATAAGCTGGTGCATGCGCCGTACCAACTCCTTACATCCGGTCTTAAACAACTCAGCGGGGAGGCCATCAGGACTTTGCCCTCTTCATGGCTAGGCGGTGGAATCTCCACGCCGTCATCATCGATCGGGTTCGGAACATCATCTCTAAAGGCGGCATTGTTGTCGTCATCACCTTGTAGCAGAGTAGAGAAGTGTTTCCTCCACAACCTCAGCACCCCTTGCGAATCTGTTATCAGGTTTCCGTTCTCATCTTTGCAGGAGGACGCTCTGGGCTTAAAAGACAAGGTGACGAAGTCTCTTATTAACCACAAATCCGCATCCAAATTCGTGCTTGTCTTCATGGCAGCTGTAGTATACATCGCAAGATGCAAGCCTTTTGCAACCTTGTCCTGTCCATCGCATTTCCTGTATGGCAGTGATGTCAGTCCTACATTTAATGAGGGCATCCGCCATCTGGGCGGAAGCGCCTACCCTGTAAAGGGTGCGGACGTTCCATGTGCGAATACGTAAATCATAGTCCTTTATACGTTTGCCGTAGTCGTCAACTTTTGAGGGGATATTTTCATAGGATTCTGGTTTGGTTTTCATTGGATATTTGTTTTTACGTGGTGGGTTCCTACGCACAACCCAAATTTAACGTCCAGGGGATTGGACATTGGCTGCACGTATTAGTTAAAATCTAGCGGGTGCTAGAATGCCATCCAGGAGGGGCCATGAGGAGACTGCGTGTCAATTTGAATACAGCAAGACAAGGATCGTCCTTGTGGTCGCCACGTTGACCACAATCCGAAACTTTACCTTGTTTGCATGCAATCAATGTGCGATCATTAGCAGTAAATCGTTCGTGTGTTCTGAGTGATCGTGCACAAAAATTTATGAGCATGAATAAATCAATAAAAATGTGTTCTCTGTTCCCCACTTCAGAGTGCAGACGACTGTTAAATTCTGATACGCACCTGCTTAACTTCAGTTATTTTTATTTTACTTATTTTACTTTTTCATGCCTAATGTTCTTTATTTTTTGCTTAACAACTATAACAATTTAATTTATATTTACATACAGGCATACATACATACTTACGATCACCACAATATTGTTCTTACATGTAAACATTCGAAGTTGGAGGCTTATGTTCGAAAGTCTCTTTTTATTTAGTAAATATTTATATATGTATGCGAGTTATGTATGTACTTCCACATACACCCAACTCAAGATGTAAGATGAAGTAAAGAACTATATTTACTTCGAAAAACCGTGTAAAAAATGTTGAAAACTATAAAATTTAAGTAATGCATACAAATTGTAAGTTCATATGGCATTTTATTGAGCATTAAAACTTAAAATACATAATTCATACAGGTGAAAAATTGGTAGAGCAAGCATAAAACAAAAGAAATCTGTTAATCCAGAATTAAGAACAGAAAAATTACAATAGAAATAAAATCAAATAGCTACATAATTATTCGTCGCTACTTGATAACAAACGCAACTGTTTGCGACGAACTGGACTAAGGTCGGTATCATCAGTGGAGATATCCATCAAATTATCCAATGGTGACTTTCGTCCGGTAATAGAGTTTATAACTGCCGGACTACTTTCCGAAAGGTCTAGCGCCGTCGACTTTTTTATTAAAAAATGTTTTATAGAAAGTTGAACTTTTGGTTTTTTAAATTCTTTATACAACTCTTTATACCCAGCAATACAATTATTAATATCTCGTTCGAATTTCAGGGCACGTTCCAAATAAGGATAATTTTTTAAGAAATGATTCACCATACTTTTACCAAATGTTAGACCGTCATCAATTAAACTAGCCGTTAGTTGACATATTTCGGTCTCCTCGTCGTTATCGCTATTATGGTTCTCAGTTTTGCCGTCATCTGTTATTAATTCAATCAGACAATCATCATCTAGAGGTTTATCTATCATTAATTCGTCGACATCTCCAATTTGTAGGTCCTCAAATCCTTCTCCTCCGATTTCGTGTGCCAAGACTATAATTTCAGAAGTCTCCATTGATGCTTTGGGCAATGAGGTACCACTCTTGACGCATTCTGGCCAAAGTGCTTTCCAGCAGGAATTTAATGTTGGTACCTTTAAGTTTTCTTTGGCCATTGAAGTATATATAATCCAATCCAAAATAGAATATTTTTTCCATGCATCAACGATCGTAAGGTTGTCCTTCTCTACTGCATTTAAAATATGTTGGAATGCTCGTTGAATATAATAAAGCTTAAACGTAGCAATTATACCCTGATCTAATGGTTGAATCAAGGAAACGGGATGACTTGGCGCATTATCTATGAGCAAAACCACTTTAAAATCAAGACAATGATGTTCCATATATATTTTAACTTCAGGAAAAAAGCATTCTTCAAACCATTCCGTAAATAGACCTGCTGTCATCCAGACCTTTTTATTCGCCCTCCAATGAACCGGCAACTCTTGAATGTTTTTTCCTCTCAAAGCACGTGGAATGATCGATTAATTAAAAGAGGCTTTAAAATTTTGTCACCAGAACGTTGCTACACAATAAACATGTTACCCGATCTTTAGCAACTTTAAAACCACTGCCAATTTTTTTCGGATTTTGCTATAAAAGTTCAGGATTTTTTTCCATAACAAACCCGTTTCATCGGGTGGGGGACATAACCCCATCTTCAATTATTTTGACTAGTTCTGCTGGAAAGGCTTTAGCTGCCTTTTCATCTGCTGATGCGATTTCTCCTTTAATTTTTAAATTATGAAATGCGTTTCTTTTAAGAAATCCTGTTAGCCATCCATCACTAGCAGAAAATTCCTTTCTCTTATCTTAACGATTTGTTTATGGCTCCGATATCTGTAGTTGCTTATAAATTCGTAATTTATAATATTTATATCTACAGGTATTCTCTTTTGCAATAAATCCTCAATCCAAAACACTACACATTTTTCCATTTTTACGAACACTTTATCTCTAATGTATGACGATGTTTTGGAACTATGTTTTGATGAACTGATGACAGATTTCCGTATTTCATTCGCATTTTTCTTAATGGTCCTGATAGTAGCTTCGTTTAAGCAAAAATCCTTGCCCACAGATGTTGAACCTTCACCTCTTGCCAGATAGTCGAAGACTTTTAATTTTACTTCCAAAGAAATGGCTTGCCTCTTACGAATCCTTGAAATTTTGGACATTTTTTTAACTGTTAGTAAGGGCAAAAATTTAATTTTTAAAGCTTAACTAAAAATTTGTAGATAAAATACCTTTTTTCACTTATTAAGGTCAGGAATGTTCAAATCTAATTGATAGCACGAACAATTGATAAAATATTGCGATCTAATAAATTTAATTATGCAATATTTTATGTAAATATGTACAATCATGCGAACAAAATTTGTAGGTAAGAGTTATCGAATAAGGGGATTTCCCAGTTACTACTATGTATGTTCATTTCAGCAATGGTGCCAAGTGTGGTAAATACAAACATAATTACAAGACAGTGATTTTGAAACCGTACTAGATTAAATTTTTTTTTCAACCGTGTAACTTCAAATCCGTGTAAAAAATGAGGTAGGTGTACACAACCAAAGGTTAATGTCGAGGAAATCATTCCGAAGTATTTAAATTTAATTAAAAATTTAAATTTAATTAACTGGAAAACCTAGCAATGTCGATAGTGGTGAACGAAAAAATGTATGGTGCTGTTGGAAGTTACGTCAGAGAATTGGGAATCAACGCATCTTGGGACTAAATAAAATCGAAACTGAGGGAGTACCACAGACCAAGGACATCATATGGCGACATCTTTAGCAAATGCAGGTAAATAAAAGTAAGCAATTTAAGAGAATTATTTAATTATTTTGAAAAGGCAAAATATGATATAAACCAAATATATTTATTCGATGACAATAAGCCTAGTATTTATAAACCAGACGAAGTTGATAGGGATTTAGTAAATATTTTAATAGAAAAAATTGCCATACCAATGAGCATCCATTTAGATCAGAATTGTACACTTAATACTATAATTACGAGATACTCCCAAATTAAGGCGTTAGATGACCCTATTCAAATTAAATACAGGAAAAATACTAATACTTACAATAAAAACTTAAACATTTATAATACTAATTATACAATTAACACACCAAACATCAACAAAAATATACAATATAATACATACACACAAAGACCTTCTAGTTTTAACAACTCAAGTCAATCTAACCCTACTAGCTCAAATCCATGTGGGATTAGTCGTATGAGCGTAGATACTCGAAATTCTAAATTTCAGTCAGAACCCATGGAGATCGGAACTCTACACGAAACCCAGACGAATGTAGTAAAAGAAATAAATTTTTTAATATCGCCTCAATATCTTCATTACCAATAATAACAATTTCCATATGGAAACAAAAAATAAGGTGTCTTATTGACATCGGCTCTACCACAAGCATTCTAACAGAAGAAGTCTTGATAGAGCAATACCTTACAATTAAGCTTAAAAATCCCCTATATTTCAAAACTTTAAACGGTACAAATAAAATTGAATATATAGTAACTACACCATTCCCAAGGGAATTTGGTTATCCTGGCACACTTCAATGGAAAATTATCAATTTCTCAAACAAAAGCTTTTCGGGCTATTGCCCGATTTGAAGCTAAAATTAACTGTGATGAAAATTACATTGAAATACTTAAAAATAAATTGTGTTTCGAGGAATATGACTAGGACAAATATTTTCAAAATATTTGTAATTTAGAACATATAGAAAACACAAAAATAATGATTAGTATTGATTTATCCCATACAAATCACGAAGAACGTTAGGCAATTTTGAAATTGCTTACTGAATTTGAACATTTGTTCTTTAAAGAGAAGGATGTTTTATCATGCACAAATGAAGTTTGTCATGAAATAATAACTACAAATGAGAGGCCCTTGTATTCCAAAATATATAGGTACCCTCAAATACATGAGGAAGAAATAAAACGTCAAATTAAAGATATGATGGAACAAAAAATTATACGTGAAAGCAATTCACCTTATAATAGTCCATTGTGGATTGTTGAGAAGAAATTTGATAATTCTGGGAACAAGAAGTTCAGAATTGTTATAGATTATAGAAAACTTAATCAATTCACGATCGATGATAAATATCCTATTCCTAATTTAAATTCACTATTAGATAAACTTGGAAAAGCACAGTATTTCACAACTTTGGATTTGGTTCCCATCAAATACCGGTTAGGGAAGAAGATAGAGCATAAGCTGCTTTTTCAACACCCTTTGGGCATTACGAATTTATCCGTATGCCATTTGGCTTGAAGAACGACACATCAACCTTCCAAAGATTAATGAATAAAATCCTCTATGTAATCCATTGCGTCGTCTATATGGACGATATATTGGTTTTTGGCACCTCCTTGCAAGAACACTTAACAAACGTTAAATTAATACCCCAAGCACGTAATAAAGCGAAACTTAAAATACAAGTGGATAAGTGCGATTTCCTAAAAAAGGAAACAAAATTTTTGGGACATATCCTAACGAATGAAGGGGTAAAACCAAGTCCCTTGAAAATTCAAATAATTCAAAATCTTAAAATTCGAAATACTACAAAAAAGATAAAATCCTTCCTAGGAATGACTGGATTTTATAGAAAATTTATAAAGGACTATGCAAAAATTGCATATCCAATGACCCGATTTTTAAAAAAGGATTAACCAATTAACACAAATCATCGAAGTTTTATTACTTCCTTTGAAAAACTTAAATATCTTGTAACAAACTCACCGATATTGCGATATACTAATTTTATGAAGAAATTTAAAATCACAACAGATGCCAGCAACTTTGCTATAGGTGCTGTTCTATCTCAAGATGGACACCCTGTTGCATATGCATCTAGAACCTTAAATAAGCATGAAGCAAATTATGCTATTTATATATAGCTACTCGCCATTGTATGGGCAGTAAAATACTTTCGGCCATACGTTTATTGTAGGGAATTCGACTTAGAAAATGACCATCAACCGCTGAAGAGGTTGCTGAAAAGATATTCCGAAAAGAATATAAGCCCGAGGCTTCAAAGATGGCTCGTGAGTTCGGAAGAATATAATTTCTCGATTGAATATATAAAAGGAAAAACCAATAATATCGCAGATTTTCTTAGTAGAATAAGAAACTACGAGATTAAGGTCAAATAGAACCAGTCCACATCCATGAAGACAACAATAGCATGACAGTTGAAATAGGCACAGTTCATTCGCAGCAGCAGATTTCAAATTTTGAAATTCAAATATTGGATACTGTTGTAAATTGATTTGAAACTCAAATAGTTATTGTGCAAAGAAAACAAAACACAGTTGAAAATATTTTCAGGTTTAAACGTATCTACATAGACAAAAACGATATTGATAAAAATCAAGTCTTGAATATTATTAGAAGAGAAGTAGGAAAAGGGAGAGTGGAGATATACTCTTATCTGAATGATGATGAATGTTACAAGGTTCAGAAAAAGATCGAAGATGAGTTTTCGTCAAATAATAAAGTTAAATTTGTGAAGTGTTCTAGAATGGTAGAAGATATAGCAAATGGCGAAGAGCTTATAATATAAAAACGTCCATTGCGGTATTACAGCAACTTTGGAAAAATTAAACAGCAAAGTGTATACTACTCAACTTATGGAGGAAATAACAAAAGTCATCAACAATTTCGACATATGTTTGGGTGGAAAATATGATAGAAATCCTATTAAAAATAAATTTCATATTACTGAAACTCCACAAACCATTAACGAAATAATTCATGTCGATACATATATCAATAGTAAACATTCTGTTATGGTTTTCATTGATAAATTTTCAAAGCATGCTACATGCTTACCGCTAACAGATGGAAACAGTATTACACTAGTAGCGCAAATTCAACAATTTCTGGCAATCAAAGGTAAAGTGAAGAAGATGGTGTTCGATAACGAGTTTAATAATGAGATCCTTAGAGAGTTTCCTAACAAAGAAGGAATAGAATATCACATTACTAAACCAAACAGTCACACTGGTAATAGCGAACTTTGAAAATCATCTACCGATTTCTCAACAAATATACTAAGCATTTATGTTATATAACGACACATATCATAGCACAATCAAATGCACTCCTCTAGAAGAAACTACAAAATAAATCACACAATAACTCACGAAAGACTTTGCAAAATTATAGAGTTTAACCAAAGAAAATAAAGTATAAAGAATGTGCATTTTAACATATTTTGGAATATTTTTCAAAAATATTTCATGACGCGGGGGGAAAGATAGAAGGGAAGGTTACAGAAACCAAGACCGTAACAAGGCGTTGTTCTCATCATGCGTTGTTCTCATCGTGCGTTTTTGTTGTTTGACCACCTTTTTATTTATTTTTCTGGTGTTAAAAACAGACATCGGCACCAATGACCCTTAGGATAAGAACATCTTCGGCTTTTTACACACATAGGACACGAACATCAAGAATGTTCGTTAAAAAGAGCGTAAAAATCTTGTCAGTTTTTAAAGAAGAAGGTTCATGTCGCTTTTTTCAGACTTCAATGATACACCCAAAGAAATATCACAGTATTCACTAATATCAATGAGAAATGATTTCGATTTTTGGAAGAATACTTGCCAAGTTAAATACGGTGTCTTAGTGTCTTAGTGCAGTACAATTTTTCTATATTTTCCGATCATATATACATATCATTGGGTTAATAAGTAGACTTGACATTATTACTAACAATTTTCCTCTAGGTTAACACATGCCTATGGTTATGGATTAGTGAGTGAGAGAGAGAAAATAAGTTGAGAGAATTTATTTATTTACAACCATATAAAAGTGTTAGTAATATACTCTATTTTTATTTTCATTTCATCAACATACATATGTAAAGCTGTCTATCTTTGGCTTAATAATTTTGGATAAATAAAAATAAAATAAAACATCGATTTTATTATTAAAAGAACATAAAGCTATCCATCTTTGGCTTAAAAATTAGGCCATGTTTTTTAGATAAATAAAAACAAAAAGAATAAAAAACAATTTTTTATTAAAAGAAAAAAACGAGCATTCCAAAGCATTTAAAAATAATATACTATGGGACAAAATAAAATACGCCCAGCTAATCACATAGAACATTTTTAACACAAAATATTCTTCGAGTGGTATTCTGAAATAAAATGATAAAGCATCCGCAGCACATGTATTCTTGTCGCAGTCTGATCGACAACTAAATCAAAAAACACAAGAATACATACACATGTACATACGTACGATGAGAGCAACACATTGTTACGCTCTTTGTTTGTGTTCATTTTCCTTCTGTCTTCCTCTCCCCTCACCTAGAAATGATTTTTAAAAACAATTTGGTGAGAGTGGGTCGTGATGTTACGACCCGCCATAAAAAATTTTACTTCTACATGATGCGCATTCTTTATATCCATATTCTTTGGTTTAACATATATAAAGCAAACAGAAATAGAGAAAATTATGCAGAAACCAGAGAGGTAGGATTTATAAAAAATTATAAAAATTTGCGACATAAAGAGAACCCAAGTTTAGAAAACATTCATTACAAGGAATTCACACAAGCAACATTAAAAGACCAAACAAATTTAATAATGCTTAAGTACCCTAGTAATAACAATTAACCTAAAATTACAGGTATTGTTGTGGACAATATTAATATTGACATTAGCACCAACTAAAGCCAATATAATGATTTACCCCGTAAGAGAAACAAACGGCTATGTGGAAGTTCTTAACGGCAATTTTACATCAGATAGATGTAGAAGAAATAACAAACGTGTTGTCGTCAATGAGAAGTAATAAAGAGGCTTTTGATGAAAACGAGAAAATATATGTGAATAACGAAATAGATGCCATGTTAAGCAAATTAAAAACAATATCCCCAGCTAGTAGGAAAAAACGAGGGCTAATAAATTTGGTGGGTCATGCATTCAAGTATCTTTTTGGAACAATGGACAGTGCAGATGAGGTAGAAATCACTAACCATTTTAATACAGTTGACAGAAATATACATAGCCCTATAACAGCTAAATCAACAAGTAAAAATTAATGACCACTTTAATAAAACAATACAATTAATAAAGGACACTTTAACACAAAACCAAAAAGAGACACTAAACATTTTGCAGGACTTCGTAAAACAGTTAGGAACGTAATGACACAAAACATATACCTTGAACGAATACTGATTTTAACAACGATAAGAAGCCACATAGAACATATACAGGGTTACATTACAGCAGCACAAAATGGATTGATTGATGCCAGTATCTTGACAAAACAGGAAATAGATGACTATGATATAGATATAAGTAAAATTAAATATTTAAGAACTGCAATCCTTCAAAGGGATAATGAATTAATCTTTGTAATTAAGATACCAAAAGTTTTTTGAACCATACAGATTATAACTATCATACCAGTGACATACATAAACAAAGAAAAAAACATAAATGTTTAAGGGAATGCAAATTATCAAAACATTGTACACAAAAAGGAGCATGTAAATTAATAACAAATGAAAATACATAAATTGTAAATGTTAGCGATCAAATAATCATTATAAAAAATGTTAAAAATGAAACAATTGATAGTGGTTGTAATAATACAAATAATATTCTAAATGGAAATTTTTTATAAATTACAATATTTGTTCTTTAAAAATAGCAAATCAAAATTTTTCTAACAATAACAAAATATATTTATATAAAATAATGATACCAAAATTTCGAAATGTTGCATTTAACACAACAGTTAGAATAGAAGAAGTTAAACTCACTACTGTTCAAAATCTAAAAGAAATAGGGGAAATCAAATATAATTATAAGATTATATACTATAGTGTACCATCAATTGTAATAGCAATAATGGTAATAATATTAGTGATTATATTATATGATAAGTGTAAGACACTAAACCGAAGAATTCAGGAGAATCCTTCATCTAATGGGGGACGAGTTATGTATGTACTTCCCCATACACAACCAAAGATTAATGTCGAGAAAATCATTGCGAATTATTTAAATAATAAGCAGAAGTTTATTGGCACTTGGAACAATAAATAAGTATTTTTACTTTAATGATTTTTTTCGAGTATTAAATATTATTTAATTGTAACACTAAACTACATTATGCTCCATAAGCATTTTTGTTTAACCAAGGGTATTAACATTTAAAATAATTAACAGAACCAAGTCTTTTTGTTTACACAATAACAAAGCAATTGTATCGATCTGACCAAGCAGAATCGATGTCATTGACTTAACGATTCCTCAATACTTTCAAGTGCTTAGTATTTACTTTATTTCCTTTCCTTTCTTTCCTTTTCCTTTTATTCTGAAGTGGTTTTTTTCCTTTGTTTTGGAATTCTAAAGTTTGATGTAGTAGATATTAAAATTAAGATTTTTGTAAAGTTAGGCTTAAGACCAAACTCAAATAATAAAGTTGTATGAAATTTTTTATAAACATGCAATTTTATTATACAAACTTAACTCGTGAAATTTTAATTCGAACCATAACATACAAACTTAACTCAGGAAATTTTATTATACAAACTTAACTCGTGAAATTTTAATTCAAACCATAACATACAAACTTAACTTGCGCGTATGTATATATACAGGGTCCGTCATATAACTTTTTTTATTTGAAAGTACAATCCTTCCGGTTAATAATGGTGGCCAAACGACATCAGCTCTGCCGCTGATAATGCGATCTTCAAAAACAGGGCGCAAAACATCGAGTGTAGCTTCGGCTGTGTGGCACGTAGCGCCGTCCTGTTGAAACCAAATGTTGCCAATATCCTCCTCCTCAATTTTTGTAAACAAAAATTCGTTCAACATGGCCCGATAACGATCGCCATTGATTGTAACGGCCACTCCTTGCTCATTTCGAAGAAAAATGGCCCAATTATGCCTCTGGACCAAAATCCGCACCAAACAGTGACTCGTTTTGGGTGCGTCGGCTTTTCAATGTATGCTTGCGGGTTTTCTGTGCCCCAAATGCGACAATTTTGCTTGTTTACATACCCGCTAAGATCATCTGAAAAGATGATTTTTTGCCAAAATCGGCATCTTCTGTAAGTCGATCGCAGGCCCACTTAGCGAAGCGAAAACGCATTGGATGGTCAACTCCTGAACCAATTGGACTTTGTATGGCGTCATACCAAGGTCTTTATGCAAAATTCGTCTCAATGATGTCCCCGAAATGTTCAATTGTTGAGAACGACGGTGAATTGATGTTGATGGCGCTTCATGCACACTTTCTGCCACAGCAGCAATATTCCCGGGTGTACGCACTGTTTTTGGCTTTTCACGCTTTGGTTTATCGATGAGGATGCCAGTTTCTTTCACTTCTTCACAAGATAACGAACATAAGGAGCTGACGGTGCTTCTCTTCTTCTAAAATCCGTACGCTATTTTCGCACACATTCTGCAACATTACCATGATTTTCAGAGTAATGTCGCAATATTTCCCAGCATTGTTCAAGCGTATAAAACTAATTATCTGTCAAATCAGACATGAGCTAAGTGTTACCATTCACGAAATAAGCACTAGTTAAAAAAAACGTTAGATGGCGGACCCATTATATGTACATTTACATTAAACAAGATCAATATTTTTTGTAAATTTGCTTTACATTTTGAAACATAACTTTGTTTAGTTTAGATTTGCATTTTAATAAAGAGGTTCCAATCGGGAACAAATATATGAAACTTGTAGTGCGTTTACTTTTAAAAATAGTTCTTAGCTTTTAAAGTGACAAAAGATTGGGATGAAGAAGTATTAAAACTTATTTCTTTTGTGATAGCAGAAAAATGCTTATGGGATGCATCGGACGAAGCATACAACAATAAATCATTACGCGACCGAGCATGGAGATATATTGCACACAACTTCGAACGAAAATATTCCGTAACGGATCTAACAGCCAAATGGACAAATATCCGTATTCAATTTCGAGGCTATGCCAGCAGAGCAAAAACGAAATCAGGTCAAGGTACCGTTGAAACATCTAAATGGAAATTTTATAATGCTCTTAACTTTGTGGACCGAAATAAAGACAAGCAAACACAACAGACGGTGTCAAATTTGGATATTGCTGTTGAGGAGGAACATAATTGTAATTAAATTTATTCCTTTATTAACCTCTCATACAATTTTTATGTATATATTTATATTTATTAAGAATAGCATCAAAATCATCGGGAGCAGACACGCAAACAACAAGCCGCCTGCAGTCAGTCAGCAGCTACACAAATAGTGGAAACAATGCGTGAAGCTGTAAAGTAGCGTAGCCACGACCAAAATGAAATGATCATTTTTGTCATTGTATTGGTAAACTGTACTCACAAGTACAGAAAACTGTCCTCACACTTACAGACGGATAAGAGTTTGAAGAATATCAAAATAGTTTTGATTTTCGCTACCTGCTCCGCAGAAAATTGAAGCAAATTTGATGTGTGTGCGGGCAATTACTTCAAATTTCATTTTTCTCCAGTTTTCGTAGGAGTAACATCACTTTGTTTTGCGGGTGTCTCGAAAGAGTGTAGCAAAAAAATGATAATAAAAATAAAAAGTAGATGTTTTGTTATTTTTTTATGTAGTTTTGTTTATTTATGAATTTTATGATATTCCCTACAAGAAATTAATGACCGAAACTAACACAAACAAAACTTACTTACTACTACACATGTAGTTTTTATTTGACTTTTTAAGCTACAGAGTTGTATTTGTTGATATTTATTAATTTCAAAAACTCAATCGTCGTAGGCTTTGAAAACAAAGCTACTCCCACAAAACTTTTGTGAAAAAACTGTGTGAAAAATAGAATAATATAAAATTTGAAGCTTGTGGAAAAAAATAGAAACAAAATGTGAATTTAATTAAAGTCTGAAGAGAAAAAGGAAAGTGAATCAAGAAGAGTAAGAGGTCAGACAGGCAACAAGGAAGGAAAGTATTTTATTTTGTGTGATTTATTTGTGAATATTAAGTCCTCTAATTTTTGGTTATTTTTTGTATAGTGTTCCAATTGGTAGATGCTGCCATTAAAACATTGAAGGAATGTGGAAGCGCATCTTTGCCAGCTATCAAGAAATACCTCGCCAGCACATACATATAAGGTAGATGACCAAAAATTGGCTCCATTCATTAAGCAATATTTGAAGAGTGCTGTTACCAGTGGAATATTAATCCAAACTAAAGGTAAGCGTGCTTCTGGTTCATTCAAATTGTTAGCTGCCGCCAAGAAGTAGATTAATTTTCGAAATAATTATATGTAAATAATAACTTTTTATTTATTTTTTAATTATAAAATAAAATATCTTTTTTTTTAATAAAAATATATCAAAACAAAAAACATTTTTCTTTTGTAAGGGGGTATGATGCGTCAACTGTGACTAGTTAACTGGTTACACTTGACTATAGTCAAGTATAGTTGACTAGTCACAGTTGACGCATCACAGTTGATCATCATCACTAGTCAACTATACTTGAATATAGTCAAGTGTAACCAGTTAACTAGTCATTTATGACTTCAAATAGCGCAAGAGTGGTCAAGTGTAACCAGTTAACTAGTCATTTGTGACTTCAAATAGCGCAAGAGTGAGCAGGTTAGATATATGTTTTACAGTCGAAAGAATTCATATGTTAGAAAGAGAGGCAAAATCACATGTACACGAATGTTTACGTCAAGTTTTTCACATTGCCCTTAATAACTTGATGAGAAGTTGTGACTAGTTTATACGCCACACTTTACGGTCAAATAACTAGTCATTTGACTAGTTATGTTCTGGTAGGGTTGTTCCTTTATTTTTATGAACTTTGTTTTGTTTAATAAAAATTATTTTAATTATAAGCCGAAAAAATTAAGTCCATTAATAATTTGTTTTCATTGCTTTTATATTATATTTTGAAATCTTGTTTATTTCTCCACAAATTTCTATAACAATGTGACCAATTGCTCGTTCGTTTTTGAAGATTTATTAAATTCTGATCGTTATCATCAATACGCCATTCTCCAGGAACTAGTGTGCCGTCTGCAGTGTGGTGGTCAACCAGGTTTGTGTTAAAGTATAAAAAACTTTTCGGCTTATTAAATAATGCAGGGCGCAGCAGGCAAGTGTCACTTGTCTTGTTTTATATGGCTCAAGCTTAATTGGGCTGCGCATTACTCGAAAGCGTGCACAGAGAATCCCAAAAGCGTTTTCTATTACCCGCCTTGCTCTTGACAGACGATAATTGAAAACTCTTTGTATAGCATTCATGTTTCGCGCACTGAATGGTTTCAAAATATTTGGGGTTAATGCAAAGGCATTATCCGCAACAATGACATACGGTACGGGCACATTTCTAAATGGCAGTGGTTTTGGCATGAGCAAATTTAATTTGTTGTTTTTAAGGCCTTCGTTTAATGTACTTTTTCTAAAAATATCCATCAGATATACGGTCGTTCGAACCTACATTGATATACAAAAACTTATAGGATGCATCAGCAATACCCATGAGGACAATGCTATGCCTATAAAATAGCGATGTTAGCGAAGTATGAAATAAACTAAATTTATTGTATCTAGCTTTGTAGTTATAAAAAACACTTCCAGAGTGAGTTGGCGCAGTCATAACAAAATTTTTTCCATTTAGAGCGCCAATGCATTTGGGAAAATTCCACATTTGCAGGAACTCGTTTGAAATAGTTACCCATTCTTCGTTGGTTAATGGAATCTAAAGAAACTATATGTTTTAAATCAATAAAAAGTGCAATATTTTCCTAAACCTTCAAATAATTCGGCTGTAACACTTTGTATAAAGCATCGCATACCTCTGGAATAATTTCCGATATAGTATTATGAGGAATTTGGAAAACGTACTGTAGAGACCTAAAACTTTCTCCAGTTGCTAGATACTGAAGTGTAACTGTTAAACGTTCTGAGGCAGATATTGGATCACGAAAGTTGGTTACCTTTTTTGTTATCAGCGGTGCCACTAACTTTAGCTGTAAAGGTATTATTAAAGGATTTTCTTTGCTACTGCCGCTGAAATAATGGAATACTCACTAAATAGTCATAATCATTTGAGTTCATTCTCGGAAAGTTTTTATAAAGGTCTGGAGTTTCAGATCGTAACTCCAAAAGAACTTTACGCAACATCCATTTGCAACTTAACACAAATAATGTTTCCTCATCTTCCATTTCGAATTTTTATTTATTTGTTATATTTTTTCCGTTTATTTCTGTTTTGTTTTGTTTTGTTTTTTTTAATCATATGTACCTTTTCGTTTGTTTCTCTTTTTCTGATGAAACAAAATTTTGTTTATGAGAAAACAAAAATATTTACTTCGGTCTGACCGCAGGGAAAACATATTTGCTCCAAACTGTATTTGATGCTGTTTCATTGTTATATGGAAAATAAATTTTGTCAAATATTTACCGTCCATGTGACCAGCAAACAAACAACAGAAAAATTTAATGCAAATGCGAGTAAACATATTTGAAGCAAATATTTTTTCAGTGCGACCACAGCTTAAGAAATGGTTTGTTTTAGCACGATTTAGAAAATATTTTATGTGTTGTAAAAGAGTTTGAAGATGATTTTAAAGAAAGTGAAGAGCCGTAAAACTTAAAAAAATTGAAAATTGTACAAGAGTAAAAATTTATATAGCATCGACCAATTTTAGATCGAGGTGCATCAACTCAATTGAGGAAAATCCTTTTAAAAATTGTTACATTTTGTTTTAAAATATTGTCACCATACTCCAATGGTGAGGTGGAAAGTTAAGTGATATGCATTTTTTATAATAAAATAAGAAACCGAATGGCTTTGAATACGGTTAATAGTTTCATTCATATAAATACGGTCTACAAAGGTCTAGTACCAGCCGTTTGAACTACGAGCTACCAGAAAGCGTTTTTGTGAAAATAAATTCAACCGGCGGCAATACTTTACAATTGGAAAATCCGACAATAATTATGGGAACAATAAAACATTTATAAAAAAAACTGGATTGTTAAATATATTCTATATATATATATAATATAATAACCCAGTTTTCATCGTTTTGACGTAAGTTTGCCGCTTTTAGTTAGGTTTGTTTTCAATAAAAGTTGGAAATATTATATGCATATTATTCTCAAATATGTGCATGAACATATAATTTTAATGTTCAAATGCATATGTACATTAGTAAAAAAAGAAATTCGTGATAAAAACAAATTTAGCAATCTGATAACCACATGGAGACATTGCTAAAAACCAAATGCTATCCAAAAGAAGTTGATATTTATAAACGAACAGATTTGAAAAACTCCATACACTAAAGACGCATTTTGTGAGTATCTTAACTTATGCATTTTTAATAATTAAAACATAATGCCAAAATTATAGAGAAAAATAAATATATAAATTTCTCAAAATGAAAAACAAATCTTTTACGCTCTTTTATTCAGTATTTTCCCATCGCTGCTCTTGAGGAAAGATTTATACTGTAAAGAAACATTTTAAGGCATCTGGAAGCTTAAATAACGTCTGGGTACAAAGTCCGAAAAACCACAACCAAAAAAGACATAGTCATTAGAGCGTCTAAGGCTTACCCATTTGAAAGTCTTATTCTAGTGTTTACACACGTCACTGCCGCTTTGAAAAACTCAATACACTCACCCTTTTTGTAATACACCTACATTGTTCGTAACGGCAGTTCTAGTGGTTTGCCACTAAATGCCAAAATGGTAATCAATGTTACCCCATAAAAAATGTAAAGCAAGTTAACTGGATTACTGTTAAATTGTACATTTGAAAGTGCACACAAAAAACAATTTTTCTAAATAATAGAGAACTTAATTTATTGAATTATTACTATTAATAAATAGTAACCCTTTCCCAAAAATATTATCAACGAGCTAACTCTTTTTTATGCAAGAAAAATTAAAAAATCTTATATCACTTTTGTTAAAATGGAGTCAAGATTGTGTCAGGAAAACATTTTAAAATGAATTAATTTATACCGGTGTCAGTATATAAACTGTAAGGCACAAATGCTTTAAAAGCAAGGACTATGAGAAACATAAAATGAATGCAAAAGAATCAGGAGACAAATATATATCTGCGCGCTACTATGGTATAATGAAATTAATTTTTTAGACAGCTCAATAGTAATCAAAAAGACCATTGACAATTTAACACGTAATCAGTTATTATTGAAAATAAGGGTGGTCTTTGAAGCGAATGCTGTTTTGCAAATCAACTATAGCACATTAGGGATGCGCGATCCAGTGATTTTTGAAAAACGTTGTTCTCAGTGAACGTGATTTGTTAATCACTGTTCTTTAAAACAGTGATTGTGATCACAGTATTCCAAAAGAAAACAATAATGACAATAACGTATTTTATTAAGTCGTAAGAAAGAGACAGCTAGAGACATACTACGAAAAGACTACTAAACAAAATCAAAGTGGTGTCATCAATATTATTATTTTTAATGTAATTTTTTTATATGAAGTTTGACAATTAAGTTTCACAGAATGTTCATGTATAAAAGACAAAAGTAAATAATCAGCATCATCTAATAGTAATTCTGCCTCGCTCAAAATAAAATGAAATAAATTTGGGTATGTAACAATTTTTAAAGAACGACATTATTAGTAACTGTTATTTAGCAATTTCAATCACTGTAGTTACCAGTGAATTATCAATCACCGTGATTAAATCACAGTTTTGAAAATATCGCTCATCTCTATAGCACATCTTACATATGTATATCAGTTTGTTTCTATTCAAAAGGCGGGCATACCAGACTTTCCGATAGCCAGGCGGCTATTAATGCACTGAATTCCAACGTGATAAACTCCAACAACTGTCGCAGGTATCTGAATGAGGTAGCCGAACGATAAGACACAGAATACAGTGACATTTCAGGTAACTGTAGAGTAGATGAACTGCCCAGGCGTGGCACGACCATTAAACTCTCCGACTTTGGGAATGCCTGTGAAAACCTGAAAGCTCATAATTGACAATGTGGGTTATGTGTGGACTCGGGTATAACGGCACGTAAAATTTTTGGCCAAGGCTGGATGAAGGTCACACGACTAGTCCGTTTAAACTCCAAAGAAGCACGCTTATTATGGTTATCAGTGCCATTACGGAGCATTGCATTATGGGAACGCATGCGAGACACCTCGCTACTGATTTATTTAGAAAATGCAGAGATAAGGAAGAACAGAAGGCTATATTTCACCTGCTGGATACATGCTCGGCAATATGCCACAGGAGGGAAAGGCACCTTGCTGCCTGGTATATAGATATATACTATCAGAAGCTCCGTGTGGTTCCGGGACTAGGAGCTAATGAAAAACAGTGGTATCACAATGGTCCCTATTAGACTAAATGTATCAATCCAACTGCCTTGGAATGTTCAGAACACTATTGCAGGGCTTAACTTAATCAGGTAATATATGATATTTCTTCTTTTCATTGCTAATTGTATTCTACGTTTTGAATGTTATCCTGGAATATGGAAGGTTGTAGTTATACTAATTACAGTATTCCCGTGATACAAGCACTTTCAAAAATGCTTGCAGGACATTGTTTATAAGCGGGGAATTTTTGTATAGAAATCTCGCATATATTCATCAAGAGCGTTTTTCAAATCTCCGTGAAAATGTCATTAAATTGTCACTGCACACAAAAATGCCCAAATTCGATTACATCGATTATTTTTTCAAGTAACTATTGTCGTATCAAATTTCAACGCCGTTGAATAATTTTATTTCCATTCAAAATATACTTCAGTGGGTGCATATAAACGAATTATTTTGCGTAAATTTGAAGCATGAACTACAATTTTTCAAGTTTATGTAGGATGTGCACTTGACCCACTGTAACATAACAGGACACTAATGCTATAACATACACTCTGAACTCATCATATTTTTATTAGAAAGAACTTTAATTTTTTGTAAATCGAACACGAAAGTGAAACGACTCGCACTGCGGTGGCTCTCATGTATTTTTTATAAAAACGTTATAGCTTAAGATTTAGTTATAAATAAATGAATATTTGAACTTTGAATTAATTATATTACAGTGTTTGATTTGGTACCCCTACATATAGGGGCTCGTCCGGGATGCAGCCAAAAACAAAAAGTGATTTATGAATTATTAAAAACATTGAAACAAGTGTAAAAACATTTTTTTCCTACAAAGAACATTAAAAGCGAGCTGAGGGATGAACAAAAACTAAATAAAAATTTTTTTTTATAAATATGTGAAGAAAATGAACTAGAAGGAGAATCAACTATCTTAGAGTGCCGAATGTGAAGGGATTAAAGCTAAGACAGAGAGAATTAAGCCAGTGTATATTTGAGTTACTGAATGCTTGAAGAACAGAGAGAGCTGAGTGAGGGGTAACGTTTTGCAATAAGGAATTATAAGTATACCTATGTGTGGTGTTAAGAGTGAGTGAAACCTATTGCATATAAAGTTCATATAGAGGTTAGCAGTTGGTGATACTTAATAACAACTTTTGAGTCATTTTTATGAGTGTGAATAAGAGCACAGAGTGAACGGGTGTAACGATAATTAATGTTAACTCAAAGTTATATAAAATAAATTAAAGCTTAATATTGAATTTTTAAATTTAAAGTAATTTTTTTTATAATAATTAAAATATTTTAAGTATTTTTGAGGGTTGTATTGTTAGCGAGTAGATTATATACTTCTATTTTATTTATATACATTTTGTTACCTTTATCATCAATATATTTTATAATTTTATTTTGATAATTTTGTAAGAGAGTCCCCACTGATCGTCTAGAATGGAGCTGAGGAATATACTTGTGTTGACGGTAGAGGAATTGAGAACGAACTTAATTGAACTAAGACTGGATGCTACTGGTACAAAGACTGACTTACGAGGGAGACTTATTCGACATTTTGGTTGCCGTACTGACGCTAGGGAAAGCTCGGTGTTGGGCGAAACGGCTTCAAGAGGGGAAGAAGAACCTAGAATATATTCGCACTTCACCCTGAGAGAGGTCGAAGATTCCGTGACTAAATTTTCGGGCGAAGACTCTCACGGTATGGAATGTTGGATCCACGAATTAGAAGACTGCGCTCATGTTCTAAAATGGAATCCGCTACAAAATTTTATCTATGCCAAGCAGTTGTTGACAGGTGCGGCCAAGACCTTCATCAGAAGTCAATCTGGTGAAAGAGATTGGGGTGCCCTGAAAACCATCCTGCGTAGAGAATTTGGAGTACAATCGTCGACAGTATCTATCCATAAGAAAATTAAGGCCAGGATAAAGCGAACTGACGAAACACTACGTCAATATCTGTATTCTATGATGGAGATTGGTAGCTCCGTCAGCTTAGACTATTCGAATATTTTATAGAGGGTATCCCAGGCAGCCTGACTAGCAAAGCTATATTATATCAGGCAAAAACTCTAGATGAGTTAAAAGAGAAGCTAGATGTTTATGAGAAAATTGCCTCTGCAAAAAGTCGTCCAACTATAAAAGCGGAAAGCCAAAAGGGGACAAGCCCACTTCAGATTTACGTGGCGAAAATCGTAAATACTATAAGTGTGGAGAAGAGGGGCACATTGCTGGGAACTGCAAATCCACAAATATAAGGTGCTTTAAATGTAAAATGTTTGGGCATAAATCTTACCAGTGTACTTCCATTAAGACAGACAACGCGCTGAATGATGTTAAACCAAGCGTACATACCCTAACCGAGGAAGCGCTGTCAACGTCAAGAAGAATTTTTAAGGCAATAACAGTTTTAGGCAAAAATATTTTGGCGATTATTGACACCGGCAGTGATATCAGCATTTTGAGATACGATACGCTTTTATCATTGACTGATATGGCGCTTGAACCAGTCGGGAAAATTTTGAACGCTATAGGCGGAAGGAGTATTAGAACGATGGGTTGTTTTTAAGTTCATGCCAAAATAGATGCAAATGAGCTAGATATGGTATTTCACATAGTTAGAGAAGGCGACATAGTATATTCTGCGGTTATCGGTAACGAAATTTTGGACCGGGTAGACTTGGTGATTGAGTCAACGGGTGCCAAATTCAAAAATGAAATAAAAATAAAAAGTAAAAGAGGTTGCAGACAATGAGTCGTCTGACGAATCATTTCTTTTGGTAGAAAAAGTCGACGCTAACGCTATATCGGCATTGGAAGCTTAGCCAATTGCTGAATTGGGGAAATAATTTGAAGCCATAGTACAGTCTATGACATTCGATTAATTAAATAAATTAAAAACAGCTTTATCGAACGATTCGGCTTTGAAACTGTATAATCCGAAAGCCGAAACAGAAATTCATACCGACGCGAGTAAATATGGATACGGAGCTGTTCTCCTCCAGAAAGACTCTGAAGATTCCGCGCTCCAAACGATAGAGTATATGAGCAGAAAAACAACTTCTTCAGAAGAGAAATACCATTCGCATGAAGTTGAAGTGTTAGCAATAGTCGAAGCCTTAAAGAACCCAGCTAAAGAACTAATCCTCATACCCGTTAGTATGGAAAAGTAGATTATCGAGATGGCTCACCGCCAAGTACACTTTGCGAGTCGTAAGACCAAAGATTTAGTTGAGAAACAGTTTTATATTCCCAAATTAGAAGAGAAAACGGAGGCAGTGGTAAAGCGCTGCGTAGAGTGCACTATAGTTGAGACAAAGTATGGAAAGAAAGAGGGAAGGCTTAAGCCGATCGACAAATCGGACAGACCTTTCGCGACCTACCATTTGGACCACGTCGGACCAATGGAAGCTACTCACAAAATGTATACTCATATCCTCGTTGTGGTTGATGCGTGCACAAAGTTTGTTTGGTTATACCCGACCAAGAGTACTGGCAGCAAAGAAGTGGTCGAGAAGATAAGAAAACCGTCCGCCATCTTTGGTAACCCGCAGCGAATAATAACCGACAGGGGTACTGCCTTCACAGCCAATGAATTTGAAGATTATTGTAGGAGCGAAGGGATACAGCATCTGCTAATCGTCACGGGAGTTCCGAGAGGTAATGGGCAGGTAGAAAGAATCAACCGAATAATCATGCCCATGTTAGCCAAAATGTGTGCCGAAAAATCCAGTAATCGGTATAAATACGTTGAAAGAGTTCAGCAAGTAATAAACAACACTCCCTCGAGAAGTACTCAGAACACCCCTTTCCAGTTGATGACAGGCATTAGTATGCGAACCAAAGAAGATCCACAATTAAATCAGTTAGTACAAGAGTTTTCGATAACCGAACTACAGCAAGAAAGAGACGAAATGAGAAATGAAGCAAGAAAAAATATTTCAAAAATACAGGCTGAAAACAAGAAGACGTTTGACAGTAAGAGAGTACAAGCTACCAATTATAAAGTGGGCTACCTAGTCGCAATTAAACGAACTCAATATGGAGTAGGAATGAAACTACGTCCGAAGTTCTTGGGTCCATATAAAATTGTGTCCAAATTAAATCACGACAAATATGAAGTCGTAAAAGTGGGTGAAGGCAAGGTTCCAGAAAAAGCACTACCGTCGCCGAATACATGAAGCCGTGGAACTTAGCTTCGGGACGAAGCCAGCATTAGGACGGCCGAATGTAGGATGTACACTTGACCCACTGTAACATAACAGGACACTAATACTATGACATACACTGTGAACTCATCATATTTTTATTAGAAAGAACTTTAATTTTTTGTCAAATCGAACACGAAAGTGAAACGACTCGCACTGCGGTGGTGGCTCTCATGTATTTTTTATAAAGACGTTATAGCTTAAGATTTAATTATAAATAAATGAATATTTGAACTTTGAATTAATTAAGGCTGACTTCATAAACGCAGTTTGCAATGCAACATTGCAAAGAAATTCATTTACAAGTCAAAGCAATGTTTTATTGCAACACTGCTTTGTCAAATAATGAGATGGTATTTTAATACGTTTATGAACGCGAAAACTTTTGATCCTTTGTATAATTTAATTTCTTAAAATGATTATTCAGAAATAATGCAGTCTTCTTTTGAAAACCGCTTTCGATTTGGCTGATAATAAAAATTCAAGCAGCACTTTGATCAAAAATATTGTTACGCGAAGCGAAACGACCTAATATCGTTTAACAATAAAAACGATAAACAAAAGCTACCAGCTACACCAACACAATGCACACGACACAAATACGCACTAACACTAAGAATACAACGAACGTGTTGATTATGTAAAGCTGCACACACACATGTGTGAACCAGGTAGCAACAACAACATAAAGTAAACCAGCTACGACAAATATGTAACGGACAACATAAGCAAAGTACACAAACAACAATGTACTAGCAGAAGTCTCGAGAAGGCGCGAGCGAGAACCTCCCACATCGAGAACGTTCATCATACTGATCATACGTGCGTGCGGACTATAAAAGGGCTGGACAAAGCAAGCAGTAGTCAGAGTTAATTTAGTCAGCCTTGTGTAAAGTTGCGTGTGAACAAAATAAGTCGTGGTTGTAAAGATCTAGCGAATACTTGTGTGAACTAATATAGTGAATAAACAGATTATTATTGTTGTATCGTTAAGTTCTATACGGTGGCACACAAAAGTAGTGTAAATAATAAAGAGAGTTAAGAAAAACTAAAGACATATTTGTTTTTACTTTGTTGCAATTAACGAACTCATATTTAAACGTTTTTAAAAAGGTAAAAACGTAACAATTGGTGTCAGAAGTGGGATTGCAAAATTCAAAAGTAAAAATAAATAAAAAGAAATAAATAAATAAAATGAAACTATCGGAATTAAGAGTGGACCGGCTGAAACGAGAGTTGGGTAAATTAGAGCTGCCAACAACGGGTACGAAGAATGAACTACAAAGGCGGTTAAGGGAACAACTTCAGCTTCAGGGCATCGACATCGAATCCTACGAGTTCGAGGATGAAGAGGAACGAGAGTCACAGGCCCCTGCAACGCCTAGCGGTGTCGACATAAACTCGTTGCTAGCCGCTATGATGGAAAAAATGCAAGTATTAACGGAGGTACAAGAAGCTTCTAGAGCCGAAAATCGCAAAATGCAAGAAGCGAACGAAAAGCTGTTTGCTGATGTACGAGAAGCTTCTAGAACCGAAAATCAACGACTGCAAGCAACAATTTTGTCAAAAATTGAAATGGAGTTGGAAACAACATCTGGAAAGCTGCAGGAAATCCATGAGTCGGTCAGCAAAAGGATCACTGGTGTCGAGGAAAGGGTGTCACATTTAGAAAAGGCCATTGACACGAAGGTGGACAATCTAGAAAAGACCGTTGACACTAAAGTGAACAATTTGGAAAGGACCGTCAGCGGAAAAATCGTGATGATGGAGGAAAAGATCAACAACCTCCAAAGCCAGCGACCAGAACCAGTGCGAGTCGTTTCGGAAAGTACCAGCAGGATAAGAACACCTTACTTTGATGGTAGCTCACCCCTATCCGTATTCAAATTCCAATTTGAGACAGTAGCCAGCAGAAACGGATGGGACGATGGAGAGAAGGCTCTAGAACTAATTTTGGCGCTAAAAGGTGTCGCAGCTGAGATCCTGGAAACCATGCCAGTCAGCAGCAGAAACAACTACAACGACTTAATGGTGGCATTGCAGCGTAAATTCGGCGATGAGCACAAACGGGAACTATACCGCATGGAGTTGAGATGCCGGGCGCAAAAGGCAAATGAGTCATTACAAGCCTTTGCAATGGAGGTTGAGAGATTAGTGCAGCTAACATACCCCGGAGAAAACCACCCGCTGATAGACAACATTAAGACCGAGGCGTTTGTCAATGGTATACGAGATCCTGACATTAAACTGGCGGTATGCTCCACACAGAAGACAACCTTTGCAGAGACCGTGGCCTTCGCACTAGCCCAGGAGACCGCGCGAGCTATTTCTAGACCACAAGTCAGTAAAGTGCTTAAAATGGAAGTCGTGGAGGAGGAGGAATGCCTTTTGGACAAATTTAAAGAGATGTTGAAGCAAGTTTTGGGAGAAAATGGACAAAAGGCTAAAGTCAAATGCTTCAACTGTGGAAAGAGTGGCCATTACCAAAGAAACTGCAAAGCGCCACGCAAGAGATCAAGATCCGCCTCACCATCAAGGAATAAGAAACGGGCGAACTACCAACCATCTTCACAAGAGTCCCCGTTAAACTAAAACGAGCTAGCACTGAGGGGCAAGTGCTGGCTCCCACAAGCGAGGGCCCCACAATCTCAATATCAGTGATGCAACAGAACAACAACAATCTTACGGCGTGAGGATACATAAATGGCAGACCACATACCTTCACAATAGACACCTGGGCGACGCAGTCCATCATCAGACCAGATGTAGCGAAGGGAAAATGTGAGGCACTTAGCAATGTAAAACTACGGACAGCTACTGGAGAGTGTGCCACCGTCAACGGAAAAACAGAGGCGAAGGTGACTATAGCCAACATTAGTGTAAGTCACATCTTTATTGTTGCCGATATTGTGGACGACGTTATCATTGGTGCCGATTTTATGATAGCTCATGGCATCAATTTGAATATGGGGCAACAGATTATGAGTTGGCGAAATGTAGAGATACCTCTAGACGTGGGGTACAAGCACCAAGTGGACCCCAGAAGGATAGTTGCGGTCGAACAACTCAAATTGCCACCTCAGAGTGAATCACTGATATGGGCGCGTATGGAGGGAGATTGTGTGGAAAACCGCTTGTGGGTTGTGGAACCAGCAGAAATACAGACGGATTTAATATCAGCAAAGGCCCTCGTCAAATCCACAGAACAAAGAATAGTCCCGGTGAGAGTGCTAAATCTATCAGGCCATGAAAGAGTCGTCTGTAAAAACTCAGAGGTGGGCCAATGTGTTCCAGTAGAGGCGGTAATAAATAGCGAACAAACGCCGCAACCTGCCGATATGTCAGCCAAGGATCAAAAGGAATTTGGTGAAAATGTGGAGAAATGGATAGCAGGTTTAGCAGCTGCAGAGAAAACCAAAGCCAAAAAGCTGCTAAAGAGGTATGCTTTCGCTTTCGCCACGAACAACAAAAGGCAAGGAAGAACAGCTATGGTCAAACACGAAATTGATACTGGCGAAGCGAGACCGATAAAGCAGGCACCCAGAAGCATACCGCTGGCCAAGCGTAATTAGGTTAAGGAGTTAGTCGATGAAATGAGGAAGAGCGGTGTAATCGAACCATCATCGGGTCCGTGGAGCTCACCTGTAGTTTTAGTAAAGAAGAAAGATGGCAGTACAAGATTCTGCGTAGACTACAGAAAGCTGAATGATGTCACCAAAAAGGATAGTTACCCGCTACCAAGAATTGACGACACACTCGACACGCTAGCCGGAACCAAATGGTTCTCCACATTGGATCTACAAAGCGGGTATTGGCAGGTGGAGATTGCAGACAAGGACAAAGAGAAAACCGCATTCAGTGCGAACGGCGGCTTATGGCAGTTTAAGGTTATGCCATTTGGACTCTGTAATGCTCCGGCCACATTCGAGCGGCTTATGGAACGTGTGCTAAAGGGACTGCATTGGAAGACTTGCCTAGTGTATCTCGACGACATAATAGTGATGGGCAGAACTTTCGACGAACACCTCAAGAACCTGGGAGAAGTTCTGCAACGGATATCAACGGCTGGACTAAAACTAAGCGTAAAGAAATGTGCATTTTTCCAAAAGCAGGTGAAATATTTGGGTCATCTTGTCACAGCAGATGGCATATCCACCGATGAAGATAAAATACGAGCAGTAAAGGACTGGCCTCGTCCCCAGAATCTTCATGAACTACGCAGCTTTTTGGGACTATGCACATACTATAGACGCTTTGTGCCTAACTTTGCCAGCGTGGCTACAAGTTTGCATGAGCTCACCAAGAAGTCAAAAATCTATCAATGGGGTGAGCCACAGGAGAAGGCGTTCCAGACACTAAAAGACCTATTGTGTGCTGCACCAGTTTTGGCGTATCCAGTCCCAGGAGAAAAGTTCATCTTAGACAGTGATGCTAGCGGACATGGTATTGGTGGTGTACTTTCCCAAGTGATCAATGGAACAGAAAAAGTCGTAGGCTACTATAGTCGCACCTTGTCAAAGCCTGAACGGAATTATTGTGTGACCCGACGAGAGCTACTGGCAGTGCTGGGGTGCATCAAACATTACCACAAGTACCTGTATGGCCAAAATTTTCTGCTAAGGACTGATCACTCTGCACTGAGATGGCTGCTACAATTCAAGAACCCTGAAGGACAGTTAGCACGTTGGATTGAACGCCTCCAGACCTACGACTTCAGCATCGAACACCGAAGGGGCATAAAACATGGAAATGCTGACGCTCTTTCACGCCGACCTTGCAATTTGGAGTGTAAACATTGCATGAAAGCTGAGAAAAAGGAATCCATCGTCGATATCCGGCTAACGCGGATTGAAGCCAACGAAGACTGGTCCCAAGCACAAAGAAGTGACCCAATATTGGCGAAAATAATAGCAGCTAAGGAAGAGGACAAACGACCGACCAGAAATGAGATATCCGCAGAAGGTCCTTTTACAAAAGCTTATTGGGCACTATGGGACAGCTTAAAGATCATAAATGGGTGCCTATATCGACTTTGGGAAAGCGCTGATGGCAAGACCTCATCCAACCTATTGGTAGTGCCTTCCTCCAAAATGAAAGAAGTGCTAAAGGAGTTCCATAATGGAGCCAGCGGAGGACATCTTGGAGTGACCAAGACGCTGGAAAGGCTAAAACAACGTTTTTATTGGGTTGGATGTCATCAAGCAGTGTCGAACTGGATAGCAAACTGTACGCAGTGTATTGCAGCTAAAGGTCCAGTAAGAAGAACTCGAGGTCAGCTGCAACAGTATAACTCAGGCGCACCATTCGAGCGGATAGCGATGGACGTTGCAGGCCCTTTTCCAGTCAGCAATGCCGGAAACCGATATGTTCTCGTTGTGATGGACTACTTCAGCAAATGGCCGGAAGTATATGCCATACCCAATCAAGAGGCGAACACCATAGTTAACAATTTTGTGAACAACTGGGTATGCCGCTACGGGGTTCCAATAGAACTACATTCCGATCAAGGCAGAAATTTTGAGTCAGCTGTATTCAAGGAAATGTGCGAAGTATATGGCATTAAGAAGACTCGAACGACGCCTCTTCACCCACAGTCAGACGGAATGGTAGAGCGATTTAACCGAACCCTGGAGGAATACTTGCGAAAAGTAGTGAGCGAGCAACAGAAAGACTGGGACGAACACATTCCGAGGTTTCTACTGGCGTACCGATCCGCTGTCCATGATTCAACATCTAGATCACCCGCCAAGGTTATTTTTGGGACTGAGATAAAGCTGCCCGGTGACTTAGAGTTTGGCGTTAAGCCCGGCACAGAGAGGGATGCCACATCCACTGGAAAATATGAAAGCCTAAATGAACTTCATGAGTTTGTGCGCACCCGTATAAAAATGGTCAGTGATAGAATGAAGGCCAGGTATGACCATGCTGCAAACACAGAGGGCTTCCATGAGGGACAAATGGAAGAAGGGATTATCTCCCAAGCTACAAACCAGCTGGGATGGACCGTATAAAATAATTAAACGATTAAACGATGTCGTATACAGGATACAGAAAGCTAACAGCCCCCGAGCAAAAATGAAGATCGTACACATAGAGCGACTGGCAAAATATGGGAAAGGAGATAATGAGCCTATTCGGGACGAACAGGCTTAAGTGGGCGGCAGTGTTACGCGAAGCGAAACGACCTAATATCGTTTAACAATAAAAACGATAAACAAAAGCTACCAGCTACACCAACACAATGCACACGACACAAATACGCACTAACACTAAGAATACAACGAACGTGTTGATTATGTAAAGCTGCACACACAAATGTGTACAACGAACCAGGTAGCAACAACAACATAAAGTAAACCAGCTACGACAAATATGTAACGGACAACATAAGCAAAGTACACAAACAACAATGTACTAGCAGAAGTCTCGAGAAGGCGCGAGCGAGAACCTCCCACATCGAGAACGTTCATCATACTGACCATACGTGCGTGCGGACTATAAAAGGGCTGGACAAAGCAAGCAGTAGTCAGAGTTAATTTAGTCAGCCTTGTGTAAAGTTGCGTGTGAACAAAATAAGTCGTGGTTGTAAAGATCTAGCGAATACTTGTGTGAACTAATACAGTGAATAAACAGATTATTATTGTTGTATCGTTAAGTTCTATACGGTGGCACACAAAAGTAGTGTAAATAATAAAGAGAGTTAAGAAAAACTAAAGACATATTTGTTTTTACTTTGTTGCAATTAACGAACTCATATTTAAACGTTTTTAAAAAGGTAAAAACGTAACAATATTTTAAATATTTAAAATATTTATTAATAAATTAATTATTAAATTAAATATTTATTAATAAATATATTAATAAATAATTAAATAAAAATATTTTTGGTAAATAGAAAAATGCCATCAATTTCCTTAACATCCCGCAATTGAATTGAGTTTCTTTTCTTTTTTTTCGCTATGAAGTCTGGCTCATGCCACGCATTTCTATGAGTAGCTTTTTGCTTTCATGATTCCATGTTTTCACTATATACAAAAAATTAAATGTTGAATCACACTTATATAAAAAAAATTAAATTACAACAAATCTGCCATTTCTACCACCAAATTTTTGCCGTCAATAAATGTTTACAAAGAATCACAAATAAAAACCATGCACGAAATTGACAAATAATGCGCACTGAAAAGCATTCCCATGCTATAATGAACATGAGGCATTGTCAAAACAAATTTTACTGCTTTTATGAACACCATGCATTGTAAGGTTACATTGCAAACTGCGTTTATGAAGTCAGCCTAAATTACAGTGTTTGATTTGGTACCCCTACATTTATAAGGGAATACGCGGGATGCATATATCGAAATAGTTATAATACAAATTGAAGCTACTAAATGAAGTGAAAGTCATAAGCAGGTCATCTGAAGATGTACCCTTCACTTTTCATAGACTTTCCTCATCATCTGACAAATAAATTTTCCTAATCATATTATTGGAAAAAAGTTTGTAATTTATGAAGACTAATTTTTAATTTTAAGCAAAATATATAAAAAATGATGTTAGATCATTGAAACTTGGCACTGAGAGCTCTACTGCCTAAATACAAAAGCAAAATGGTGTTTCATCAAATTTAATACACCTATCTTTCACCGTCCAAGCAATACCAATGAATATTTTCCGATAAAGCTTTTCATATACCAGTAAAACTTTTAAAATTTGGTACTTACTCTTTCTAGAACAAACGAAAGCTACTTGTCAACTTTCCTCAAAATTGGACCTGGCTATAGCCCACATAAAATACAAGTCTCTAAAACAAAATTACATTATTACAAAATTCGATTATGAGAAGGCTTTCGATACGGTCAAACATGACAAACTAATTGAAATTCTGACCTCTATCGGAATACAAGATAAAGAACTACGCTGTATTAAAAACCTATATTGGAATCAGACGGCACGAATTGATGTCTGTGGGGAAGAAACTGACGAAATTGACATATCAAAAGGAGTCAGACAGGGGGTGCATACTATCCCCATTATCATTTAACATATATTCGGAGAAAATATTCCAAGAAACGCTCGAAGGAAAAAATATATATAAAGGTAAATGGGAAATTCATCAATAATATAAGATATGCTGATGATACCACAATTGTGGCTGGTAGTATATCCGACCTACAAAAACTGATGGAAAAGCTTGCACGTGTAAGTGAGATGAATGGACTAAGAATCAATATGAAAAAGACTAAATACATGGTTATTATTAAAAAAATTCCCTTTAGAACGCAACTTTAAATATACAAAATATAGAAATCGAAAGAGTGCGAAGTTTTAAATATCTGGGAGTCTTAATAAACGACCAGTGGGACCCATCAAAGGAAATTAAATGCCGTATAGAGATGGCGAGCGATGCCTTTTGTAAATATAACAAAGTGTTGACCAGTCATGACATCAAAGTAGCAACAACAACACGCTTCATAAAATGCTACATTTGGTCTGTCCTATTATAGGAAGTAGAAGTTTGAACAATCAAAAACTCTGATGAAAGAAAATTGGAGGCCTTCGAAATGTGAATATACCGTCGAGTTCTGAAAATACCATGGACTGCCAAAGTCTCCAATGATGAAGTCAACCGACAACTAATATTAATAATAAAAAAACGGAAAACTTCATGCCTAGGACACGTATTGAGAAACAACAAATACAAAATTTTACAACGAATCCTTTAATACAAAATTGAAGGAAGACGTGGTAGAGGCAGAAGGGAAACATCATGGCTGAAAAACGTACAAGATTGGACAGGGTATCTGATGAAAACACCCTCCTTTACGCCGCTAGGAACCGAGAGCTGACCATTTTAGTATACAATTAATACATATACATATTTATAAACATATAATTGTACGATCACTTATATCTGAATAGCAGATGAGTAAATAAAGAAGAAGAAGAAGAAAACAAAATATTACCTTTTGTTAAGTTAGATTATTGATTTTTAATGCAACACTTCTCGTACTGTTTTTATGAGCATGGATTCTTAGCACTACGAAGCATCTTGACAGAATAAAAACTAAAGAACAAAAAGGTGTTCGCCTGTCGTTCATTAAGAATTGTTTATATCCATTCGCATTTTCTTGATTTGCATACTTTTTTATGCTTTATTGCATATAATAAATGATCTCACATATAAAAACATCAGAAAACAATTTTGCGTCATGGTAGTCATGGTAATTATACTAATACGTTTTGTATTCGTTGCTTTTTAGTGTGGTTGATGAATTTAAGAATTTCGAAGTCGCCGTAGTGTAGTAGCAGTGTGTTGGCTAATTAGACGTGAGGCCACAGTACAGGTCGGACAATCTCCAGCAAAACGAAATATGAACAAATATTTCTTCGGCGACTTCCTCTCAGCAGATTTGTGACAAAAACTCTGTCGTTCGGAGTCGACTTTAAACTGTAGGTCCCGCTACTCATGTTTAAAATTAACACAGAACATAAGTGGTGTGAGAAGCTATGTGCATACAATGCGAAGATTTTAATTTAATAATGGCCCCATATTATACAGATACACGCTACATTAGGACCACTGACAAAAAAGGATTTGTACCACCGGAAGCCTTCCTATTTTTAGATAGATAGCAAAGGTTTCATTCAAACTGATACAGGAGTCCCAATCTTTTACCATTTGTACAGACGGGCAACAAACAAATCGATTGACTTTAATAGAGTCGATATGGATAACTTGAGGTTTGATACCTCAATTCCTCAAAGAGATAAATATACTGCAGAAATGGTTTCAATAAAAATTACTGGTTTCTGCATTCACAGTAGTTATTCTTCCTTTTTTATTTTTTAGTACCTGACGTAGTTTTATCTTATATAAATATATAATGTAATGTTTTTTTAAAAATCTTTTCATTACATTTTCATTCATTACATTTACATTACAAAATCTATTGGAATTTTAATTTATTAATAATAATTTATTGCATTAAATATACATCTTACTAGAGTACCCCATGAGGGTCATTGTGAGAAAATTAAAAATTGTACATATCCTCGATCTATTGTTTATTGTAAAAAAAATTAAAAAATATAAAAATTGAAAATAAATAAACAAAATAAAAAAACGAAAATATTTTCTTCGGTCTGACCGGAGGGAAAACATGTTTGCTCCAAACTGTATTTGATTCTGTGTCATTGTTATTTGGGAAAATAAATTTGGTGCAAATACGAGTAAACATATTTGAAGCAAATATTTTTTCAGTGTGACCACAGCTTAAATCCCTTGCAGCAGCTCATTTAAATAATGTTTAAAAAATGAGTATCATTTCGGATATTAGTTTGACTCGTTTTTTGGTTAAAGACTAAAAGACAATTTCGTAAATTAATATAAATTTGTATATTAATAACTAAATGTACGGTCACATCTAAAAAATATTTGACCCAAAAGGTAAAATATTTCTTTGCCATTGTGACCACAAAATAATTTTGAGGGGCAAACAGAAAAATCTTAAATTTTGGGCAAATAAAATTATTATCAGTGTCAAATATTTTCAGCATTTTTGGGGAAATATTTATTTGCTCTTAAGCCGGAAGTCAATAATCCGTTACATGCGATTTTTGCATTCTATGCCGTTTTTATTGCAAGTTACACACAATGCGTTTTATGCGACTGATTTTTTGTTTTGATCAGCTATTGTGGTAAACAACAAACAAGCGAACAAGAAAATTTTTGGGAAAAATAGAAAACCAAATTGTAATTTTAAAAGAATTTATGGCATTAACTACAAATTTATGAGTTTACATATGTGATATTTTGTACTATTAAGGCCTGCGAAAATCCTCAAAAGAACACAAAACGAGTGTTTTCAGTTAATTTATCCTCCATTTTTCTTGTTTACAAGTTAATAAATTCAAAATAGATGACACTCATAAAACACACACATAAAAACATTCATATACACATATAAACCATCATCATATATGTACATATTTTGTTCACGAAAGAAATCTGTTAAAAAATCTATTTTAATGTATTTTCCTTTGAAATTAGTAATAAACTTTATTATGAAATATGTTTTTATTAATATTTTTGTAATGCAAAGAGAAAAATGCGAAAATAATAATGCACTATTTAAACATATTGTTACGTTTTTACCTTTTTAAAAACGTTTAAATATGAGTTCGTTAATTGCAACAAAGTAAAAACAAATATGTCTTTAGTTTTTCTTAAACTCTCTTTATTATTTACACTACTTTTGTGTACCACCGTATAGAACTTAACGATACTACAATAATAATCTGTTTCTTCACTGTACTAGTTCACACAAGTATTCGTTAGATCTTTACAACCACGACTTATTTTGTTCACACGCAACTTCACACAAGGCTGACTAAATTAACTCTGACTGCTGCTTGCTTTGTCCAGCCCTTTTATAGTCCGCACGCACGTATGATCAGTATGATGAACGTTCTCGATGTGGACTTCTGCCAGTACATTGTTGTTTGTGTACATATTTGTCGTAGCTGGTTTACTTTATGTTGTTGTTGCTACCTGGTTCGTTGTACACATGTGTGTGTGTGCAGCTTTAGATAATCAACACGTTCGTTGTATTCTTAGTGTTAGTGCGTATTTGTGTCGTGTGTATTGTGTTGGTGTTGCTGGTAGCTTGTGTTTCTCGTTTTTATTGTTAAACGATATTAGGTCGTTTCGATTTATGTAACACTGCCGCCCACTTAAGCCTGTTCGTCCCGAATAGGCTCATTATCTCCTTTCCCATATTTTGCCAGTCGCTCTATGTGTACGACCTTCATTTTTGTCCGGGGGCTGTTAGCTTTCTGTATCCTGTACACGACATCGTTTAACCGCTTAATTATTTTATACGGTCCATCCCAGCTGGTTTGTAGCTTGGGAGATAATCCCTTCTTCCGCTTTGGGTTGTATAGCAGAACCATTTGTCCCTCATGGAAGCCCTCCGTGTTTGCTGCTCTATCATACCTGGCTTTCATTCTATCACTGACCATTTTTATACGGGTGCGTACAAACTGATGAAGTTTATTCAGGCTTTCTTCTTTTCCAGTGTATGTTTCGTTCCTCTCTGTGGCGGGCTTAACACCAAATTCTAAGTCACCGGGCAGTTTTATCTCAGTCCCAAAGATAACCTTGGCGGGTGATCTAGATGTTGAATCATGGACCGCCGATCGGTACGCCAGTAAAAACCTCGGAATGTGTTCGTCCCAGTCCTTCTGTTGCTCGCTCACTACTTTCCGCAAGTATTCCTCCAGGGTTCGGTTAAATCGCTCTACCATTCCGTCTGACTGTGGGTGAAGAGGCGTCGTTCTAGTCTTCTTAATGCCATATAATTCGCACATTTCCTTGAATACAGCTGACTCAAAATTTCTGCCTTGATCGGAATGTAGTTCTATTGGAACCCCGTAGCGGCATACCCAGTTGTTCACAAAAACGTTAACTATTGTGTTCGCCTCTTGATTGGGTATGGCATATACTTCCGGCCATTTGTTGAAGTAGTCCATCACAACGAGGACATATCGGTTTCCGGCATTGCTGACGGGAAAAGGGCCTGCTACGTCCATCGCTATTCGCTCGAAAGGTGCGCCTGAGTTATACTGCTGCATCTGACCTCGACTTCTTCTTGCTGGGCCTTTAGCTGCAATACACTGGGTGCAGTTTGCTATCCAATCCGCCACTGCTTGTTGACATCCAACCCAATAAAAACGTTGCTTCAGCCTTTCCAACGTCTTGGTCACTCCAAGATGTCCTCCGCTGGCTCCATCATGGAACTCCTTTAACACTTCTTTCATTTTGGAGGAAGGCACTACCAATAGGTTGGATGATGTCTTGCCATCAGCGCTTTCCCAAAGTCGATATAGGCACCCATTTATGATCTTTAAGCTGTCCCATAGTGCCCAATAAGCTGTTGTAAGAGGACCTTCTGCGGATATCTCATTTCTTGTAGGTCGTTTGTCCTCCTCCTTCGCTGCTATTACCTTCGACAATATTGGGTCACTCCTTTGTGCTTGGGACCAGTCTTCGTTGGCTTCAATCCGTGTTAGCCGGATATCGACGATGGATTCCTTTTTCTCAGCTTTCACGCAATGTTTACACTCCAAATTACAAGGTCGGCGTGAAAGAGCGTCAGCATTTCCATGTTTTATGCCCCTTCGGTGTTCGATGCTGAAGTCGTAGGTCTGGAGGCGTTCAATCCAATGCGCTAACTGTCCTTCGGGGTTCTTGACTTTTAGCAGCCATCTCAGTGCGGAGTGATCAGTCCTTAGCAGAAAATTTTGGCCATACAGGTATTTATGGTAATGTTTGATGCACTCCAGAACTGCCAGTAGCTCTCGTCGGATCACACAATAATTCCGTTCAGGCTTTGACAATGTGCGACTATAGTATCCTACGACTTTCTCTGTTCCATTGACCACTTGGGAAAGTACACCACCAATACCATATCCGCTAGCATCACTGTCTAAGATGAACTTTTCTCCTGTGACTGGATACGCCAAAACTGGTGCAGCACACAATAGGTCTTTTAGTGTCTGGAACGCCTTCTCCTGTGGCTCACCCCATTGATAAATTTTTGACTTCTTGGTGAGCTCATGTAAGCTTGCAGCCACGCTGGCAAAGTTAGGCACAAAGCGTCTGTAGTATGTGCATAGTCCTAAAAAGCTGCGTAGTTCATGAAGATTCTGGGGACGAGGCCAGTCCTTTACTGCTCGTATTTTATCTTCATCGGTGGATATGCCATCTGCTGTGACAAGATGCCCCAAATATTTCACCTGCTTTTGGAAAAATGCACATTTCTTTACGCTTAGTTTTAGTCCAGCCGTTGTTATCCGTTGCAGAACTTCTCCCAGGTTCTTGAGGTGTTCGTCGAAAGTTCTGCCCATCACTATTATGTCGTCGAGATACACCAGGCAAGTCTTCCAATGCAGTCCCTTTAGCACACGTTCCATAAGCCGCTCGAATGTGGCCGGAGCATTACAGAGTCCAAATGGCATAACCTTAAACTGCCATAAGCCGCCGTTCGCACTAAATGCAGTTTTCTCTTTGTCCTTGTCTGCAATCTCCACCTGCCAATACCCGCTTTGTAGATCCAACGTGGAGAACCATTTTGTTCCGGCTAGCGTGTCGAGTGTGTCGTCAATTCTTGGTAGCGGGTAACTATCCTTTTTAGTGACATCATTCAGCTTCCTGTAGTCTACGCAGAATCTTGTACTGCCATCTTTCTTCTTTACCAAAACTACAGGTGAGCTCCACGGACCCGATGATGGTTCGATTACACCGCTCTTCCTCATTTCGTCGACTAACTCCTTGACCTCATTACGCTTCACCAGCGGTATGATTCTGGGTGCCTGCTTTATCGGTCTGGCTTCGCCAGTATCAATTTCATGTTTAACCATGGCTATTCTTCCTTGCCTTTTGTTGTTCGTGGCGAAAGCGAAAGCATACCTCTTTAGCAGCTTTTTGGCTTTGTTTTTCTCTGCAGCTGCTAAACCTGCTATCCATTTCTCCACATTTTCACCAAATTCCTTTTGATCCTTGGCTGACATATCGGCAGGTTGCGGCGTTTGTTCGCTGTTTATTACCGCCTCTACTGGAACACATTGGCCCACCTCTGAGTTTTTACAGACGACTCTTTCATGGCTTGATAGATTTAGCACTCTCACCGGGACTATTCTTTGTTCTGTGGATTTGACGAGGGCCTTTGCTGATATTAAATCCGTCTGCATTTCTGCTGGTTCAACAACCCACAAGCGGTTTTCCACACAATCTCCATCCATACGCGCCCATATCAGTGATTCACTCTGAGGTGGCAATTTAAGTTGTTCGACCGCAACTATCCTTCTGGCGTGCACTTGGTGCTTGTACCCCACGTCAAGAGGTATCTCTACATTTCGCCAACTCATAATCTGTTGCCCCATATTCAAATTGATGCCATGAGCTATCATAAAACGGCACCAATGATAACCTCGTCCACAATATCGGCAACAATAAAGATGTGACTTACACTAATGTTGGCTATAGTCACCTTCGCCTCTGTTTTTCCGTGGACGGTGGCAGACTCTCCAGTAGCTGTCCGTAGTCTTACATTGCTAAGTGCCTCACACTTTCCCTTCACTACATCTGGCCTGATGATAGACTGCGTCGCCCCGGTGTCTATAGTGAAGGTATGTGATCTGCCATTTATGTATCCGCATGCCGTAAGATTGTTGTTGTTCTGTTGCATCACTGATATTGAGATTGTGGGGCCCTCGCTTGTGGGAGCCAGCACTTGCCCCTCAGTGCTAGCTCGTTTTAGTTTAACGGGGACTCTTGTGAAGATGGTTGGTAGTTCGCCCATTTCTTATTCCTTGATGGTGAGGCGGAACTTGATCTCTTGCGTGGCGCTTTGCAGTTTCTTTGGAAATGACCACTCTTTTCACAATTGAAGCATTTAAGTTTAGCCTTTTGTCCGTTTTCTTCCAAAGCTTGCTTCACCATCTCCTTAACCTTGGTTAAAAGGCATTCATCTTCCTCCACTACTTCCATTCTTCGCACTCTGCTCATTTGTGGTCTTGAAATTGCGCGAGCGGTCTCTTGGGCTAGTGCGAAGGCCACGGTCTCGGCAAAGGTTGTCTTCTGCGTAGAGCATACCGCAAGTTTGATGTCAGGGTCACGTATACCATTGACAAACGCCTCGGTCTTAATGTTGTCTATCAGCGGGTGGTTTTCTCCGCGGTATGTGAGCTGCACTAATCTCTCAACATCCATTGCAAAGGCTTGTAATGACTCATTTGCCTTTTGCGCCCGGCATCTCAACTCCATGCGGTATAGTTCCCGTTTGTGCTCATCGCCAAATTTACGCTGCAACGCCACCATTAAGTCGTTGTAGTTGTTTCTGCTGCTGACTGACATGGTTTCTAGAATCTCAGCTGCGACACCTTTTAATGCCAGAATTAGTTCTAGAGCCTTCTCTCCTTCGTCCCATCCGTTTCTGCTGGCTACTGTCTCAAATTGGAATTTGAATACGGATAGGGGTGAACTGCCATCAAAGCAAGGTGGTTTTATCCTGCCGGTACTTTCGGATACAACTCGCACTGGTTCCGGTCTCTGGCTCTGGATGTTGTTGATCTTCTCTTCCATTATCTCCAGTTTTCCGTCGACGGTCTTTCCCAAATCGTTCACTTTCGTGTCGACGGTCCTTTCTAAATGTGACATCCTTTCCTCCACACCAGTAATTCGTTTGCTGACCGACTCCTGTATTTCCCGTAGCTTCCCTGATGTCGCTTCGAGCTCCTTTTCGATTTTCGTCAAAATTGCAGTTTCTGGTTTTCTGCTTGCAGTTTCTGGTTTTCGGCTCTAGAAGCTTCTTGCACTTTAGCTAGAAGTTTTTGATTTTCGGTTCTAGAAGCTTCTTGCCCTTCAGCTAACAGTTTTTGATTTTCGCTTCTAGAAGCTTCAAATAGTTTCTGGTTTTCGGCTCTAGAAGCTTCTTGCACTTCAGCTAGAAGTTTTTGATTTTCGCTTCTAGAAGCTTCAAATAGTTTCTGGTTTTCGGCTCTAGAAGCTTCTTGCACTTCAGCTAGAAGTTTTTGATTTTCGCTTCTAGAAGCTTCTCGTACATCAACAAATAGCTTCTGATTCTCCGCTCTAGAAGCTTCTTGTGCATCCGTTAATACTTGCATCTTTTCCATCATAGCGGCTAGCAACGAATTTATGTCGATACCGCTAGGGGTTACAGGGGCCTTTACCTCTCGTTCCTCTTCATCCTCGAACTCGTAGGAATCGATGTCCTGAAGCTGCAGATGTTCCCTTAATCGCCTTTGCAGTTCATTTTTCGTGCCCATTGTTGGCAGCTCAAGTTTACCCAACTCCCGTTTAAGCCGTTCCACTTTTAGATCGCAGAGTTTCATTTTGATTTTGATTTTCTCCTTTTTTATTTATTTATTTTTACTTTTGGATTTTGCAATCCCACTTCTGACACCAATTGTTACGTTTTTACCTTTTTAAAAACGTTTAAATATGAGTTCGTTAATTGCAACAAAGTAAAAACAAATATGTCTTTAGTTTTTCTTAAACTCTCTTTATTATTTACACTACTTTTGTGTACCACCGTATAGAACTTAACGATACTACAATAATAATCTGTTTATTCACTGTACTAGTTCACAAAAGTATTCGCTAGATCTTTACAACCACGACTTATTTTGTTCACACGCAACTTCACACAAGGCTGACTAAATTAACTCTGACTGCTGCTTGCTTTGTCCAGCCCTTTTATAGTCCGCACGCACGTATGATGAACGTTCTCGATGTGGAAGGTTCTCGCTCGCGCCTTCTCGAGACTTCTGCTAGTACATTGTTGTTTGTGTACATATTTGTCGTAGCTGGTTTACTTTATGTTGTTGTTGCTACCTGGTTCGTTGTACACATGTGTGTGTGTGCAGCTTTAGATAATCAACACGTTCGTTGTATTCTTAGTGTTAGTGCGTATTTGTGTCGTGTGTATTGTGTTGGTGTTGCTGGTAGCTTTTGTTTCTCGTTTTTATTGTTAAACGATATTAGGTCGTTTCGATTTATGTAACAATATTTATAGAAACCATTTACAATAGTATATAATTTGGCATGCCAAGTTTAAAAAATTGCTGACTTTTTCCAACACTGCATGAGTCGCATAGAAAAGTAGAAAGTAAACCTACTTGATGCATTCTATGCGTCTATGCATTCTATGTAACTTATACAATTCTGTAACTTATTACAATTAACTATACTGATTCTACTTTTTCGGTATATGCATGTAACGCAAGGCCGCATGAAACGGATGGTATCGGCTTTACATATTTTTCGTAAGGTCAAACAGAGGCAAATAACAGCTGTTTTAGGCTGTGTTGTCTACTAGCAAAACTAAATCACCAAAATCGCAAGAAAAATATATGAAATAAAATTTGAAGTAAATAAACAATTTGTTTTATGCAAACCTTTATATTCGTTGTAGATGTGTTCATTATATACGTATAAATATTTGGGTGCCTGCATATACATACATTAATTCAGAGTCTGAAATTTAAATACACATGAAAGCATATATCAATTGCTATACTTTTCTACACCAAAGCTATTCAAGAAAGAAAAAATGTATTATATGATGAGTAAAGGCAAATATTGAAAGATAGCAAGAATTATTTAATTAAATATATATATGTATATAAATACATATGTATTATGTGAAGTCGTCGTAGTCTAGTATGTAGTGAGATGGGTTGTTAGAAGTGAAACCACGGTTCAAACTCCAGGTCAGACATTTGGCAAAATCTCTGAGAATAAATAAAATTGCCATGAAAAAGTTTCTCAAAAATTTGTGGTTCGGAATTGACTTTAAGCTGTAGGTTCCTGCCATTCATGCATAAAAATTAACACACACAACATGGGGGATGTGTGAAGCTAGATAGTAATCCTGACTGAAGCGTTGTAATGATTTTTTTCAGTAAAATGGTTGGGTTTTTAATCTCATTGAAGAAAAATATCTTTCTCTGAAACGACCTAACTCTTCAGTACATAAAATAAGGAGTTGTTGTTTTTGTAATGGAAAATTTTGAAATTTTATTGCAATGATTTTGGATTTTTTTTTGCATATTAACACGAAAACTTTATGTTTTATGTTCCTGAAAATAAGCAGGTGAACATATTCAGATTACAATATTATGAATGGAACTCTTGAAGTGGACGGTACTAGTGATTGTATTGGAGATTTACAATTCAACATAGCAACATAACAATTCCAATTTTCCTTTGACACAAGTATAGGATAAATTTCGAACCAAAGTGTCATAAAAACCTCAAAAGTCTCTATGAATTATATAAATGTTCAAATTAGACTTAAAATAAATCATTTTATTTATATGCTCGTATATTCGATTTACAATTTTGTTTATGTTAATTTTATCATGATAAAAACACAATTTTTCTGTGCATCCTTCTTCTATTCTACGCTGAACCCATTTTCGAACCCATAGTCGTCTTTCTTTTTTTCTTCACAAAATATCACTGAAAATACACATACAGTCAACCCTCCTATAACGCAGTGAGTGCGTACCGCGTTGCATGGAAACCGCGCTATAAGAAAGAAAAGTTTGTTTTCCAACAAAAATAAGAAGGACTTTCGTAAAATTATATAATTTTTGAACATTCATCCTCACTGTCAGATATGAGTTGAAGAAAATTTTTTGGAAAGACTTGGTCACCAACAAAACGTATGTACTGTGAGCTCTGAGATGTCGTAGACGTCTATGAGATAAGCTGGCATGTTTATATAAACATGTTGTTTGTATATCTCGGCTGTGCTTTTGTGTCGAAAATAAACCCTTTACAATATATAGTTACTAGAGTTATTCATAGGCTGTGCGGAAGGAACTTATGGGATGTTGTTGAATGGAAACCGTGCTGTAAGAGGACCGCGTTATAGGAGGGCTGCCGCAATTTTTGCACCGCCTTATGTGGAAACCGCGTTCTGAGAGTACCGCGTTATAGGAGGGCTGCCGCAATTTCTGCACCGCCTTATGTGGAAACCGTGTTATAGGAGGGCTATCGCTATTTCAGTTCGGCGTTATATGGAAACCGCGTTATAGGAGGGCTACCGCTATTTCAGCTCCGCGTTATATGGAAACCGCGTTCTGAGAGTACCGCGTTATAAGAGGGTTGACTGTATATATGTACATATTTTTTATCAACACTGGTCAAATATTTGTTTTGTGTCAAATATTTTTTATGTGTGACCATATGGCAAACATGTTTTCTCATATTTCTGTTTGCCGCTATTTAATGAAACAAAAATGGGAAAATAAATGTGTGTAGTGTGACCACAAGACAAAATTTTAGTTGTTTCAGTCAAATTTCGGACAAACAAGAGAAAACAAAATTGCGGCAAACATTTGACATATGTGACCGTACCTTAAGACTTATGTCAAAAAATAATGGTGAAGGATCTTCTAATTCTGGTGAAGCAGATAAGTCGGTGAATTTGTTGCCCTATTTTTCTAAGATTGCTGTTTCGCTGAAAAAACTAGAAGACCTAAATAAAAACCTTACGCATTCACAGCTTAAGGAATATGATAATGCAGAACTGTCTGTCCGTTTGGAATACGTCGAGAAAATCAACAAATGCTACGAAGAGGCACAAGGCATAATAGAGCCGTATGAATGCAGTGCATCGGTTACCAGTGACAGCATGGTTTTTATGTCATTGTATTTCGAAGTGAAAGCTAAGTTAATCGCTGAGGTTTGCAGAAATCTCTCGATGAGTAATCATCTCACGCAACTTCGCGCAAAACCAAGGTTCCAGAAATCCAATTGCCGAAATTCCGTGGTTCATATTCAGAGTGGCCTAATTACTTCGCATTGTTCGCGACTATTATAAATGATAATATTTACTTGAGTAAGTTGGAAAAGTTTCATTACCTGCGTGAAAATTTGGAAGGTGTTTCCCTAGACACAATTACGTCGCTAGAATTGAAAGAAGCTAACTACGACGAAGCCGTGGTATTGTTGAAATTTAGTTTTGGCAAACTTCTAAATTTTCAAACGCATATAAAGGGGCTCTTTGCATTAAGTAGTGCCGGAAGTGGGTCTGCTGCCGATTTGCGTCGATTTAGTGACAGCTTTAATGTACATTTGCGTGCTATGCAAACTATTGGAAATCAACAGCAAATTACCGATGGTTTATTGATCCATTTGGTAACAACAAAGATGGATGCCAAGTCGCGTACAAAATGGAAAGAAGAGCTACCAAAAAAAAAAACCGAAAATTCGGGGAAAATTCTAACCAAATCAATCGGCATGTTCATATTTCAATCGCATCTCTAAAGAAATTCTGTTTTTTCTGTGACTCTAAGTATTATTTTATAAGTAATTGTTCGCGGTTCTTGAATTTATCACCCTCTCTACATTTTAAAGAGGTAAAAAATCTAAAATTATGGCTTAATTCAGGGGTGCCCAAAAGTTCCTTATGGAAGTGCAAACACCAATACATTTAAAGAAAAACGAATTTTTATTAAAAATTTTTTGTTGCGAAAACTAATATTTATTCATATACGTACACGGCAAAAAAATTGATTTCCATTTTTTGTAAAAGTGCTACTTTGAATTATTTGGAAGCATATTAAACATTGTGCTTCACCCTTAAAATAATAAGTAAAAAATTTACATTTATTTTCTAAATCCTTTTTGTAAAGAATAAATTTAAATAAGAATAAAATGAAAAAGACAATTATTATACTTCGCTCTTAGGGGCACCTAGTCACGTTCTTATGGACATTGGGTTCATTATCTCGAATTCAGTACTATTTACGTATTTTTGTATACCATATAAAATATTATAAACAGTATCGACTTCAATTTGATGTATGACGCGGGCAAATATATTAAACCGTTCTCGAGATATGGGTCGGCAAAGTCACCAAACTTCAAAAAAAATCGAGATTTTCACAACTTTGAGGCTCCAGTGGCACGGGTTAACATCTTTCAATCATGCTCAAACTTTGACAATCTTAAAATCTAACAAAATGAAACATTTTAGGGGGGTGCCGCCAAAAAAATCCGACATCGATTTTTTAAAACTACCCTAATGGCCATACAAAAATTTTTCTGTGAATAATATACGTTTATAATTTAAAACTAACACCTTTTTTTCCAAGTGTTTTTCAAAACACACTTTCTTAAATGATGTAAGAAAAACAAAAACAAAATCTACATTGAAGCTCACTGTTGTCAATGTTTACCAGCAAAGTATACGAAAGTGTTGTTGCTTTGTATACAATGAAGAAAGACGAAAAAACTAACAAAGCAAAATTGTTTGTGTATTTTGTATTACTAGTGGTGAGTGTGCTCTATGCGTATATAAAATACGCAGCCTATTGCTAAGCGCTTTTACAAAAACAAATGTGCATGAAGTGCATAGGGCTTTGGCACTACTGCCTTAATTGTTTGCGGAAGGGTCATATGCTTAAAAGCTGTACTTCTGGTTGCTGCCGTCAGTGTTCTTCAAAGAACCGTACATTGTTGCATAATGATAGTACTCCTACATATAATTTCGTCGCCTCATTTATGGTTACCAGCCCTGCTCAAACGGTGCTTATTTCGTCCAATGATGCACAAGCAAAAAACATCAGCGTCCACTACAACCCTTTTCATCGCAACATCTGTAGTGATGGTCAAAAATAGTTTTGGATTATTTGCACATTGTCGCGTAGTCGAGTATTAATCCCAACTTACTCTAATAACAAACCGATTTGGAAACTTTTTAAATTTGAAGTGTGAAAAGACATTCGCAAGTATCTCTGGAATCGGTGATGGTAATATAACTGTTGATAAATCGGTTGATATATTATTCAAGTCCAAGAACGGAAATTATTCAACATCATTGACGGCTATTGTGATTCCCAGCATTGCTGATGATCAGCCCAGCGTTATTTCCAACAGGTCAGAGTGGAAAATCCCTAACAACATAGATCTCGCGGATCCCTCTTTAGATAGATATGGTCGTATCGATATTTTAATTGGCGCCGAATTGTTTTTTGAGTTAATGTCAGTTGCACAAATGAAATTGGGTGACAGGTTAGGTTAGGTTAGAGGACGTGTACTTGTCAATTAAGACATGTACAGTACCCGGAGGTCGAATTGACCCATTGTACAACGTCCTAGCTCCGCACACCACTTATGTTGTGTGTGTTAATTTTTATATATGAGTGGTGGGACCTACAGTTTAAAGTCGACTCCGAACGACTGATTTTTGAGAAACTTTTTTTCATGGCAATTTTATTTACTCTCAGAGTTTTTGCAAGAAATCTGCTGAGAGGAAGTCGCCGAAGAAATACTTTTTGTATTTTGTCTTGATGACTGGCCTGGAGTTCGAACCCTGGCTTTACGTCTAATAAGCCAACACGGTACCTACTAGACTACGGCGACTTCCAAATTAGGTGAAAACTTGTATATGTTACAAAAACATTATTAGGTTGGGTAGTTGCTGGCGGTAATCTTCGTTCTAAACATTCATTCTTAGTCCTTAGCAGTTAGTTCCAAAGTAAAACATGATGATGAATTGTGCTCTGTAGTAAAAAACTTTTGGGAATTGGAGAGTAATTTTGGCAGCTGTAGCTCGTTTTCTGAGGAGGAAATTTTCTGTGAGAATCATTTTCTAAAAAATTTGGTTCGCCTCGATTGTGGTTAATTATCCGTTCGTTTGCCTGAAATAAATGGAAGTGGTACGCATAAACTTGGTGACTATTCTGAGCGTGCTTTACAACGTTTTAAAGATTTAAAAAAAAAATTCAGAAGAAATCCAGATATGAAGACGCAATAAGCAAAGTATATATCGTTGAACCATATGTCTCTAATTTCTTCACAGGTTTCGCACAAGACATATTTTCTCCCACACCATTGTGTTTACAAGCTGGACAGCACATCAACCAAGTTAAGAGTTGTTTTTGATGGTTCTCCATAAACAATAACTGGGTTGTCTCTTAATGATATTTTGTATACCGGATCAACTATACAGCCAAAATTTTTCAGTACACTTCTGCGTTTTCGATGCTTCAAAGTTATTCTTAGTGGAGACATCAGCGAGATGTATACGTGTGTTCGTGTTTTTTATCCAGATAATTATCTACAATGTATTCTATGAGGAGAAAACGAAAACGGTGCAATCAAAACGTATTCATTGGATGCAGTTACATATGGTACATGTCCTGAAGAATTCCTGGATATTCGAGCAATGCATCAATTGGCACATGAAGAGGAAACCAATTTTCCCGTGGGTGCAAAAGTCATAAAGCGTGATTTTTATGTGGACGACATGTTGTCCGGTGATGGGCGTGGAAATTTTGTAATAAGAAATTGGTGCTCAAATGTTAAAACCGTTTTAGTGGACACGCCGCCAGAACAATGCGAGCCACATTTAAAATTTAGTGATGGTACCGATATCACATTTTTCATTGCTGATGATTGCAAAGTTGTTACGAAGCGCTCTGTACTATCGTCCATTGCTCGTTTCTATGACCCACTAGGTTTAATTGGTCCAATTATCACTAGAGCAAAAATATTTATGCAGCATTTATGGAAGTTGGGGCTACAATGGGACGAAAGCCATCCCCAGTTGAGTATTTTAAATTTTCTCGATGTGTTTTGAAGTCAAACAAAAATGTCCAAGTACATGCCTTCTGTGATGCCAGTCTGGTGGCGTGTGAGGCATTTGTTGACATAAGATCGCAATCTGAAAATATTGTTAAAACATTGTTATTCTCTAAGTCTAGAGTTGCACCTCTTAAGTCTTTAACGATTCCGAAAATTGAGCTTTCTGAGGCGTGTCCCCTAGCAGAACTTGTGAATGAAGTTGTAAAAACACTACCTTATGATTGTGATGTACATTGCTGGTCAGATTCAATGATCGTACTTTCTTGGCTTCAGGAGCGGCATTCAAATTATAATATTTTCGTTTCCAATAGGGTCTCTCAAATACAAACAATCACAAATAAGATAAAGTGGCACTATGTTCCAACAAACCTTAATCCTGCAGATATACTTTCAAGAGGCTCATCATCTGAAGGAATTACTTAATTAAGTACTTAAGTACCACAATTCTCTTCCAAAAATGCAACGTATATTTGCATATGTTTTTAAATTTGCGTACCCTAACTTGAAGACCCAATATGAAAATCTTACGCCAACAGACTTAAAAAACAGAACATATCTTTTAATAAAAAACATATAGTTAATTAATTTTGCAGCTGAGAACAAGGCCCTCAAATCAAAATTTACCTTCATACAGCAAGCTTTATTCACTGATGCCTATAATTGATTCATTTGAATTAATTCGTGTCGGCTGTCGTCTTCAAAACTCTTGTCTCGAATGCGGTGCTCAACACCCTATTATTTTGCCTAAACATCAGCCATTGACGTCGTCTTTGATAATACATTTTCATCCCCAGGTTTTACTAGCTAGAATTCGGCAGCAACATTGGCTCAATGGGGGCCATAAATTGGTAAGCTCTGCTATCTCAATATGTCTTCAGTGCTTCAGAATGAAACCGTTGTTAAGTCAGCACGTGATGGGAAGCTTGCCTGCAGATCGAGTACGCCCAAACAGAGCTTTTCACACTACTGGCGTGGATTTTTTCGGTCCGTTTTATTACAAGTCTGAAGTGAGAAATCGCCCACCTGTTAAATGCTATATTTCGATTTTTATATGCTTCGCAACCAAGGCTAGTCGCATGGAAGAAGTACAAAACTTATCAACACCATGTTTTTAGCGACTCTTCATCGCTATTAGAGGAAAGCCCAGAACTATTTTGATAATGCAACTAACTTCGTTGGCTCTAAAAATGAGTTATTCGATTTAAAACAAATATTTTTAAGTGAGTCGTATCAGAGGTCACTGTTGCAGCAGTGCCTAGAAGATGAAATAGAATGGAAATTTATCCCACCAAGGTCACCCCATTTTGGCGAAATGTGGGAGGCAGCTGTGACATCAGCTAAGCAGCATTTTTATCGCACAGTTGGACTAAACACTCTTACATTTGATGAGCTACGTACTTTGGTATATCAAATTTCTGCAATTTTAAACTCTCGACCACTGTTTCCTATTTCTAAAAATTTTAATCATCTTGATGTGCTAACACCTGGGCATTTTTAGTTGGAGGTCCCCTAGTCTCTATAATTGAGTCCAATATCACCGAAATGGATACTAGCCGTTTGAACAGGTGGCAAAGAGTAACCCAATTGCAACAAATCTTTTGGCGAGAGTGAGCAGTTCTTACTTATCCCTTCTTCAAGAACGAAAGAAATGGCAAAAAAGGTACAAATATAATTTGCATATATATGGTTCTTATCAAAGATGAAAACCAACCACCCTTGAAGTGGCAAATTGGCCGTATTTCTGAAGTTATATTTGGTGAAGATGGAGTTGCTCATGGCGCAGTTGTTCGCACATATCGACGCCTCCGTTCTATAACAATCACAATAAAAATTGTGTTTTGAGTTATGAGCTCTCAAAGTTTTCACGCTATATACGACTATATGTGTATTCTAAGTAGATTTTTCCCTATAACTTCGAAACGGATCGGTGCATCTTAACCAAATTTTCAGTATTTAAGTTAGAGAATAGATAGAGAGAGAAGAGATAGAATCATCTGTTGAAGGCTCTAAACCTACAACGGGGGGAGGATGTTAAATGTTGATACGCCCCTGCTTAAATTCAGTTATTTTTATTTTACTTTAAATTGTTTTCATACCTAATGTTCTTTATTTTTTGCTTAACAACTATAAAAATTCAATTTGTATTTACATACAGGCATAAATACAACTTACGATCACTACAATACTTACCATAATATTGTTCATACATGTAAATGTTCGAAGTTGGAGACTTTTGTTTGAAAGTGTCGTTTTATTTATACATGCATGCTTATTTAATGCGCGTATGTATGTACATTTACATTAAACAAGATCAATATTTTTTCTAACTTTGCTTTTCATTTTGAAACATAAATTTGTTTAGTTTACATTTGCATTTTAATAAAGAGGTTCCAATCGAGAACAAATACATGAAAATTGTAGAGAAAAAGGTACAACGTGACGAAAACCTTTCTGTTGACTATAGTGGGGTATTAAATAGTTATATCGAAAAGTTATACAGTAAAGTGCCGCCAGAAGATATCCACCTGACTTCAAATAAAAAATTGTATTTACCTCATTTTGGAGTTATAAATCCTAATAAGGAGAAAAGAAAATTTAGATTGGGTTTTGATGTTGCTGCCAAAGTAAATGGAATTTCCTTGAACGACAATTTATTAAAAGGTCCTCAGTATATTTCGTCATTACCAACCACACTTTACAGTTTTCGAACTGGGAAAATTGCTGTTACTGCGGATATTTGCGAAATGATATCCGAGTGATAGAATATCTCAACGGTTTTTATGGAGAAACTGTAATTATAATTCCGCACCTGATGAATATGAAATGATGGTGATGACATTTGGAGCTACTTGCTCACCGTGTTCTGCTCTTTATGTCATGACGAAAAATGCTAAAGAACATATAGATTGCAATCCAAGAGCAATAGAAGCCATTTGTGAACATCATTATATGGACGATTTTATATCAGCTTTGATACTGTTGAAGCCATCGAAGTATCACTACAAGTGAACAATATTCACAAAGACGGAGAATTTAATCTAAGAGGCTTTGCTCCAAATTCAAATGATGATATACAGCCAAAAATTTAGAAGACGCAGAAAAAACATTATGCCGATTAGTTCAAAAAGAATCATTTTCAAAAAAGGACGGCCAGTCACAAAAGCCAATAATTTATTTAATTTGCTGAAATAGAAGTTTTTGAAGCCGAAAGAATTCAGCATTTATTGTCTTCAAAAGGCGTTGAGTGGGTATTTAATTGTCTACGTCAAACACTAAACCATTTCCTTCTAGGAGCGCCTAATATAGATCAGACTTCTCCAGTAAAACTTCCAGATGATAAAATATTCAAACTCAAGAAGCAATGGCATATTGTAAGATGTTTAAGAGATAGATTTTGGAAACGATGGGTGTAGGAATATTTGCCGACTCTAACAAGAAGAGTTAAGTGGTGCGAGCCTACAAGGCCAATAAAAGAAGAGGGTGTTGTGTTTATATGCGATCCTAACATTCCAAGAAATCAATGGCGGCGAGGTTTGGTCATGCGTTTGTACACTGTTTGTTCGGAAAGCAAATGTGAAAACCTCAAGTGGAGAGTTACAACGAGCTGTTAGCTGTTCTTGATCTAGAAGATGATGAAGCTGATCGCTCCACGGGGGTGGGGGTGTTACGGAGCACCCTAATAAGTTCCACATGAACAGCTGATTTCTTATTGTGAATTATTGTTTTGCGTTTTATTTGACATTTGTTTGTAAACCGCCTTTTTGCACTCTGAATTTGAATTCTTATTTATTGACAAATTGTAACTTAGATTTAAGTGAAATTTATAATTAATCGAAGCCCGTTTATTGTTGAAGAAGGAGGTGCAAAACTGCGGTATGTATATTAAATTTATGTATTGTAATTATTTAATTTCCTCTAGAAGTAATTATTTTAATATTTTAATTTCCTCTAGAAGTAAACGGACCAAGCCTACATATAGATACCACAATGTACACAGTGGCGACACGGGATTTTGACATTTAACCGTATACTAAGAAAGAGACAGCAAATATTAACAAAAACTATTTCTGTCCCTTTCTGATTATCTGTCTGTTTTGTTTATTTATGTTTTTTAGTTTTTGGGATGCGTTTTTATATTGGTGAGAGTTAATAAAAAAACGTAACTTTTGTGTAAAACTATTCATAAATAATAAAAACAACTGATAACAATAACAATTTTTAACTTTTCTTTCAAGAAATTAAAAAATATTGGCAACTTTAAGCAAGAAAAAATTTTTATGAACCGTATGTCTTATTTTGATCTTGTAATATTTAGCTTCTTAATTACTAGAGGTCTGCAACGAATAACTTTTTTGCCTCATATGTGCAACTCGTTGTCGGATGAATAGAGTACTTACTCTCTCTCTAACAGCGCAAGCAGTGAAGAGAAGAGAATGCGTGCAAGGCAAATACGAGTAAGAATTTATCCGAAGCTGCTTTTGTTCCGTAAAAATAGTACTCATTGAAAAATATATCCGCAAAAACAAGTACTCCTAAAATTATGTTCACTTCACGTGGTACTTCAAATACTCGCAGCATAAAACACCACATAACTGATGTTTTTTTTTTATATATAAATGCTTATGTGTATGAACAAACTTATAAACGTCTTGTTAGCCATTTATTTATTAATCATTGAAATAAAAAAATAGAAATCAAAAATAGTAAAATTTTTTTGGAAAATATTTTTTTTTGCTTTTTGATTTAAAAAGTCTTTATTTTCCATGAACTAAAAACAATTAAAATAACAAAAAAAATCACTTAAAATTACTAAAACTTAAAAAAACATAGCTTATAATTCATATTTTCAGAGATCATTTAAAATGATAAAAGTATGTATGTAAGAAGTAATAAGTATAACAAATAAAGTTAAGTATGTATATAGAATAGAAGGAACTTTAAAAACTTAAATATTTGTGAATTTATTTGAAAAGAAAAACAAAACATAAAAACTTTAATCGTTAAATAAAAAAAAAATAAATTCATTTCCATAGAACTTAAAGCTAGATATCACTATCTATTCTTTCTATTTCTTCGTATATTTTTGTTTTATTCATATTAGAGTGTAAAAACATTATTTTGTATATTTTAGCTCCATTAGTTCCAAGAGCAGACCTCTTCTCAGAAATAAGATTTCTTGCCTTCGAAAAAGTTCTTTCAGATGCAGCACTGCTTGCGGGAGCAGCAAGCAGCTTGCAACTTATTTTGTATAAATATGGAAACTCTACTTTGTGAGAGTCCCACCACTTTAAAGCATCGAAGTCATCACTGAAAGCAACATCTGTGTGTTCATACAGCCGAATTTCTTGCTCTATTTTTTCATCAGGATTTAATGTTCTTGTTTCTTGTATAAAATCAGTAAACAGTTCTGAGTTGAATGATGAAAGTAGATGGCAAATCGGTACGATATTCTCTATTTGTATTTTCTATATAGCTCTTCATAAGGGGTTTTGATTCGTATTTTATAATATCTTTATCATTTGGTGAACATTGCTTGAGCTTATTTGTTGGCGGGAAGAGAAAATGGGCTATTTTATGATTAATGGTTATATTTTTCATTACTATTTCATTAAGATTGTTAGTTAATTTTTCTTTAAAATGTTTAACTATTTCGAGGTCATCATGGTTGACAATACAAACTTTCTTGAGCCGGTGAATATGGATGTAAACCCAGTGCAAGGTAGAATAATTTTCGCCCTCTAGTTTTTTTGAAGTTTCTTCAAAGGAACTCATAACTTTTGAAACTGCGATTATACAATTTAAATTTATGTTATTTGTTCTATGTATTTTATTTTTCTCTCGCAAAATCGAACTTATATCGTTAAAAATTTTTTCCACTGACGAGAGCAAATAAAAAAGGTATTCCAGCGTGTAGGGGAAAAACTTTTTAATGTTGTTTGTAAATAGATGTAAAGTTTTAAATTCGCCACTTAAAATTTTGGCCTTAAGATTTGCACTTGATGTCTTAATAATTAAAGAAAAAATTATATAATTTTATAAGAAAACCAATTTTAATTAATTTTCAAGTAAGTAAACTTACATCCATATTCTACGTTTTTCTATTTTTTATTTGTAAATAAAAAATCACATTTAAAAAAGCAAAGCGACATGGTTCAAAATCTGCCAAAACACTGTATGGAATTGTTGGTTGTAGATTTTTTCTTTGCCAAACTTTGTGGTATTTGCAGTAAAAACGTGCACAGTTACAATTGTTAGTAATTATTGTTTCAAGCAGTGTTCGAACAAATATTGTTTACAAAATATTGTGCTTTTTGATGTCATTTATTACTCTTCGGAATAATAGAAATATTTTACTTAAAAATTCAAAGAAAAATTTGTGAATTTTACCCATTGTAAAGGATGGCAATATTTCACCAGGCAGAAAATATCATTATGGAAAGATTTACATACATAATAATGTATGGAAATTTTGTGGTAACCAATTTGCGAAACAGAGGACCATAAAATATAACCCTTTTTTGTAGCAAGAGTTATCATTACAGGTCAGGTACCTAAATATTTCAAAGGGCTATATTTTATGGTCCTCTGTTTCGCAAATCGGTCACCACAAAATTTCCATACATTATTATGTATGTAAATCTTTCCATAATCATGTTTGCTACTTGATGAAATATTTCATTTACAATGAGAAACAGTTATTTTGCAAATCTAAAAATTCCATGAGTTGATCAATATACATCTATGTTTATTTTTTATTTGTGACATTGTAGGAAATGACATTTTAATTAAATTTTTCTCTGGGTGTAATTGAAATACCAAAATCCTCTTGTATACAGGCTTCACCACCAATATTTTTGAAATACTTATAGTTACAACAGTTATTTGAGATAAAAAATAGCCTATGACATACTCTACTCAAAACAATAAACAACTGTCTATAATTTGCAGTACTCATTGGTATTTGTAGTACTATGTGAAGTTTGGTGGTAAGAAAGAGAATGTATTTGTATGAAGCGAACGCAGTCAAATAACAACAAGAAGTTATTCGATAATTTTGTTGTTCTTAAAAAAAAGTACTTTTCTTCTTCGGATAAGTGTGCGTGTATGCTAGATCTTATGTACTTTTTGAAATCAAATACATTTGTGCAGACCTTTATTAATTACCTCTAGTACAAGAAACTATATTCATTGTGACCGAAAATCACACACATTTCGATTAATAATTAAATATTTAAGAATCTTTACACTTTTCATTGAAGAAATTAAAAAATATTCTAAATTTTCCCTTTTTTAACAAAAAATAAATGTTTGTTTACATTTAAAATTTCTAATTTATCCGCCAGTTTTCACTCTGTATATCTGTTGCTTTTAACACATTTGCTTCGCAAAACTTTTAACATTATCTTTCTCCCTCCAAGAAAAAGTTTAAGGCAGCTGATTTTAGCGTTTTTCAAACGTCACAATTGTCATCACTGGTCACATTGTGAGAGATACTGTTCAGGGCAATCTTCCTTTCTTCAAGATATTTTAGTTATAGTAGTAACAAAAGTGAAAGGGATAGCAAATATTACCAAAAAGTATTTCAGTCCCTCTATGGTTGTCTCTTTGTTTTGTTTATTTATGGTTTTTTCGTTTTCGGGGTGGGTTTTTCATATTGGCACGAGTTAATAAAAAAATTTAATTTTTGTATGAAACTATTAATAAATAATAAAAACAACTAATAACAATAATAATTTTTACTTTTTCTTTCAAGAAATTAAAAAAGATTGGCAACTTTCGGCAAGAAAAGTTTTTAATGAACACTACATCTTATTTTGATCTTGTAATATTTAGCTTCTTAATTACCTTTCGCACAATAAACTATATTCATTGTGACCGAAAATCACACACATTTCGATTAATAATTAAATATTTAAGAATTTTTAAAATTTTCTTTCAAGAAATTAAAAAATATTCAAAATTTTCTGTTTTTCAACGCGTAATAATTGATTATTTACATTTATTTTTCTAGTTTTTCCTCCAGTTTTCACTCTGTTGCTTCTAAAGCCCACTTGACACGGTAATACATTACGTACGTAAAGTCTAATGAAAAAGTAAAATGAAATTCCATCCGTATGGCAAAAAGAGAATAAAAGTCGTATGATATATATTTTTTGCGTTTACATGATCGGTATAAGACAATAACAAAGTAAAATGTTACACTTTTTTTCTGTGTTTACATAAAAATACATCCCTGATCTAATGCGACTTGCTTGTTTTTTGAATCATTTCAAAAAATGAAGAGAGCCATACGACTGTCAAACTTTTCATCCAATGTGTGATGGTTTCATTACATAGTACGTTTAGACGATCACATCCGTACTCTTCTACACAAAATTTTGACAGATCATATTACTTGTGGGACCGTGTAAAGTAGGCTTAATTAAACCGGCAATGCTGCTGCTTTGAGCGTTTTTCAAACGCCATAATTATCGTCTCTGGTTGCTCGGTGATGCAAACGAAAGTACTTTTCTTTCGACGTTGCAGGCCTGACTGTTAGATTAAATGAAATTGAAATTCTTCTTCTCATAGTGTGATTATACATAATTAAAAGGAAAATATTTTAAAAGATTTTCAAAACGCTGTGATGTATGCATGAAAATTATTTGTTTTTAAATAAACTTAGGTAACTAATTATAAAAATTTGCCCTTCAGTCAGGATTATGGACCTAGTTTCCCACACCACTTATGTTGTGTGTGTTAATTTTTTTATATGAGTAGCGAGACCTACAGGTCGATTCCGAACGACAAATTTTTTGAGAAACTTTTTATGGCAATTATATTTGCTCTCAGAGTTTTTTCGGAAGGCACCGAAAGAAATATTTATCTCATATTTTCGTTTTGATGTCTAACCTTAGATTTGAACTGTGTAAACTGTGTGGCAGAGTAAACAGTCTGATGAATGTTCTTGAAGGCGAATGTTCATGACTTCGCCTTCTCGAAACATCGTTGTTTACATTTATTATTGTAATGAAGTTTGTGTATTTTGTTTACTTGTTTACCATATTTTTATGCTGGTTGTTGATGTTATATTAAACATTACGATAATTTGTAAACGGGTTTGTTTACTGCATTGTTTTATTTTTGTAGCTTTTGTTTATAATTTTAATGTTAAGCAAAGTAAAAGCAAAACAGCTGTATTTAGATTTTTCATTTTCGTAACACTGCCGCCCATTTAAGCCTGTTCGTCCCTAATAGGCTTATTATCTCTTCTCCTATAGTTCGCCAGTCGCTCTATGTGTACGATCTTCATTTTTGCTCGGGAGCTGTTATTCTTCTGTATCCTCATACGAGATCGTTAAATCTTTTAATTATTTTATAAGGTCCATCCTAGCTAGTTTGCAGCTTGGGAGATAAACCTTTCTTCAGCTTCGGATTGTAGCGCAGAACCAGCTGTCCCTCACGGAAACCCTCAGTATTTGCTGCACGAACATACCTGTCTTTCATTCAATCGCATACCATTTTGATACGTGTGCGCACAAATTCATGAAGTTCATTTAGACTTTCTTGTTTTCCAGCGTATGTGGCTCCCCTCTCTGTGGCGGGCTTAACACCAAACACTAAGTCACCAGGCAGTTTTATCTCATTCCCAAAAATAACCTTGGTGGGTGATCTAGATATTGAATCATGGACCGCAGATCAGCCAGTAGTAACCTCGGCATGTGTTCATCCCAATCCTTCTATTGCTCGCTCACTGCTTTTCGCAAGTATTCCTCCAGGGTGCGATTAAATCGTTCTACCAGTAGTTCACAGAAACCTTTACTGTTGTGTTCGCCTCTTGATTGGGTATGACCTACATTTCCGCTGAAATAATCCATCACGATGAGGAAACGGGCCTGCTCCTCCATCGCTACCCGCTCGAAAGGTGCGCCCGGGTTATTGTTGCAGCTGACCTCGACTTCTTCTTACAGGACCTTTAGCTGCAATACACTGGGTACAGTTTGCTATGCAATCCGCCATTGCATGCTAACATCCAACCCAATAAAAACGTTGTTTTAATCTTTCCAGCGTCTTTGTCACCCCAGGGTGCCCTCCTCTAGCACCATTATGGAACTCATTTAAGACTTTCTTCATTTTGGAGGAAGGCAGTACTATTAGGTTGGATAAGGTTTTGCCATTAGCGCTTTCCCAATGTCGATATAAGCACCGCTTATCACTTTCAAACTGTCTCATTGCTCCCAATATGCTTTTGTAAGAGGATCTTCTGCGGATATCTCATTTCTGGTCGGCCGTTTGTCCTCTTCCTTACCTGCTATAGTCTTCGCTAATATTGGGTCACTCTTTGTGCTTCACACCAGTCTTCGTTGGCATCGATCTGCGTTAACCGGATATCAATGATGGATTCCTTCTTTTCAGCCTTCACATAATGTTTTCAATCCAAATTACAAGGTCGGCGTAAGAGAGCATCAGCATTTCCATTTTTTATGCCTCTTCGGAGTTCAATGCTGAATTCATAAGTCTGTAGGCGCTCAATCCAACGTGCTAACTGTCCTTCAGAGTTCTTGAATTGCAGCAGCCATGCCACTGCGGAATGATCAGTACTTAGCACAAAATATCGGTCATACATGTACTTATGGTAACATTTTATGCATTCTAGCACTGCAAGTAGCTCACGTCGGGACACACAATAGTTCCGTTCAGGCTTTGACGGTGTGCGACTCTCTCTTTATCATTGACCACTAGGGAAATTCACTGTCTATAATAAATTTTTCCCCTGGGACTGGATACGACAAAACTGGTGCAGCACACAATTGGTCTTTTAGTGTCTGCAACGACTTTTCTTGTGACTCACCCCATTGATACAGATTTGATTTCTTTGTGTACTCACGCAAGCTTGCAGCCACGCTAGCAAAGTCTGTAATATGTGTATAGTCCCAAAATCTTTCATCTGCTGTAACAAGATGCCCCAAATATTCCAACTGTTTTTGGAAGAATGCACATTTCTTTACGCTTAATTTTACTCCAGCCATTGTTATTCGTTGCAGAACTTCTGCCAGGTTATTGAGGTGTTCGTTGAAAGTTCTGCCCATTACTATTATGTTATCGAGGTACACCAGGCAAGTCTTCCAATGCAGTCCCTTTAGTCTACGTTCCATACGCCGCTCGAATGTGGTCGGAGCATTACAGAGCCCAAATGGCATAATTTTAAACTACCATAAGCCGCCGTTCGCACTGAACGCAGTTTTCTCCTTGTCCTTGTGTGCAATCTCCACCTGCCAATACACGCTTTGTATATCCAATGTATAGAACCACTTCGTTCCGGCTAGCGTGTCGTCAATTCTCTGTAGCGGGTAACTTTCCTTTTTTGTGACATTATTCAACTTTCTGTAGTCTATGCAGAATCTTATACTGCCATCTTTCTTTTTGACTAAGACTAGTGGTGATTCCACTTACTCGATGATGGTTCAATTACACCGCTCGTTTTCATTTCGTCGACAAGCTCTTCATCTCATTACTCTTCGCCAGTAAAAAGTTTATGTTTGACCATGGTTGTTCTACCTTGATCTTTTTTGTTCGTGGCCAAAGCGCAAGCGTATCTCTGCAGTAGCTTTTTGGCTTTATTTCTCTCTGAAGTTGCTAGATCTGCTACCCATTTCTCCACATTTACACAAAATTGCTGTTGGTCCTTGAAACAACAGCTAAACGATTTTTTATTATGTATACAAACAAATGTGTATGTAGATAAATAGGTGGGTTTAAATTTTTTTATTTTTTACACTTACTTTCTTATAAACTATTAAGTCTGAAGTTTTTTATTTTATAATGTCCCCAGGCTTAAGTGTCAACATTATTTTCACATATAAATCTCTTATCGTCTAAATAACTTAAAGTTAATTTACTTATATAATTTGTGTACATACTTGATGAATCTTAGATCTAAACACATAAATAGAAGCATAATAGAGCTTTTTCTCTAGTAGACATTTTCTAAAATCATTAATGCTTAGTCTAGCTGTTACACTATTTCTAACGCCTTTAATTTGTTTAATTTCTTTGTCTACTCTATCTATTTTAACAGAATACATTTTAGCTCGTAAACCAATGAATTCCCTAATAACTTTTCCATTACATTCATCTTTCATCATTTCCAATACTTTTTTATTCATCGAGGGGAGAATAATCTCCATTTACTTTTGAATAAGCAGATGTACCGAAATGTGTTGGAATATCATTTCTAATATCATCATACATATCATTTGTTTTCACATCATATATAAATGAATCGGTATCTATATATTAATTAATATTTTCAAGATATTTTGACTTCATATAATCTTAATGAAAATTATATATTTTCCATTCTGATAGTTCTAGAACAGAAAAACCAATATAAATGGTTTATTATATTCCGTTCGCACTCTACTCATTTCAACGGCAACCATTTCTTCAGTACTTTCAATACAACTATGAAAATATGGTTTCGCAATTAGTGACCTGGCTCCTAATCGTTTTCTTCTATTTCCCACCCAATTACTATTTTGATGTCTTTTCTCTTATCTACATTTTCCATAGTCTCATTGAGTAATTTGAAAAAGTTTTGTTCAAATGTGTTTTTAGCCAATGTTCTGTGATAGTTATTTACATCAATATATTTTTTTAACCAATTCGATTGATTAAATTGTAGAATTCTATGCATTTTCTTCAAAATTAAACAATGTTGAATGCATTGCTAAAGATTGCGATAATGTATTATGTAATTGTTTTTATCATTTAAGTCTGTTATTAATTTCCTATGTTTCGTATTCTCAATTTTCTTATTTTCTGCACAAAATGGAAAATCACTATGGCGATCGTTCAATCCAGTTGGATATTCCAAATCTACTTCTAAAATATAACCAAATTCTGAATATTCTTCTACAGTAGTTACATCGAAGTTGATACAGTTGTGAAGCAATTTAAAATTTTTATAGGGAAGATATTGTTAACCATATAAACCATACCATGCATAACCATATAAATTATTTACATCTAAATACATTATATAATTTGATTCTTTTGTTGAATCATAGTCACTAACATATTTATTGTTAGCTGTCACATGTCGCTTACTGCATTGAACAATACCTCCCCTAATACCCCGCATAACGAAATTGTACATGTTGATATCTGTCAATAATTCCAACTCAATTTAAGTTGTTTTCAACATTGCATCCCAGGATAAACCTGGTGTAGTATAATAATGACGGGGGTCTAAATTGTAAATGTTTTTACAAACCTTTCAAATACATCACAAAGCAATAGAACATCAACTTTTAAATGTAATAGAAGATAAAATAAAAGTTTCTTACATTTGAACGTATTCCAAACTTTTTCAGCGTATTCGTAATCATCTACACTACATGACTCATTAGTAAGTTTATTAAAGAAACATGATCGGGGTGGTAGTCCTGTTTCTTCAAGACGGTTGAATGTAAATATGGAATATGGAACTAAACTAAATTCATTGGGAGTTTGATAGATTGATTTTACTATTAACAGATCATTATCTGACTAATATCCTGCTAGTTTTTCCAAACTTGATGGGATAAACCGACAAGAATCTAGAAAACGTAGTTCTATAGTATTTTTGCATCTACATTAATCTTTTTCGATATAGATACATATAGTTCTTTGTTTAAGGGAATTATAATTATATCACCTTCAATAGAAGAGAGTTGTCTTACGAACAAATGACAATCATATGATGAAAGATTATGAAAGAATATAGGAATAAATTTTGCTATTTGATACTCTAAATTACATTTGTTATGTGCCGATCCTCTATATTCACCTGTTAAGTGACAATAATCGGCTACTCGATCTTAAGGAGATAAAAAAATTTTGCAAATGTGGCAAATTGTATCCGCTTTCTGTCTAATCTGTTGAGGAGGTGTTAAGGTATTCATTGGTTTCACGATACTTAAATAATTCACATATAAATCTATACAATCTTTAACTAAATTTACGAAGAAATGTTTTGGTGGATCATCACCATTGTACATGTTAAATTTATCTAAACTACTGTTAAATGAACATTTGATGTAATAACTATAAGCAAATGGAATATGTTTTTGTATTGACTTAACATTAGCTGAATTTTAATTTTAATAGTCTCTAGAATACACTCAAAATGAGCGTAGACTACAAAACGTACATCCATTTGCATTTTGAAATTTTTAAAACATGATATTATCGTCTACAGAGGGTAGTCTGGTTACGATTTTGTTGCATTCATCTTTGTGTTTATTCAGCGCCGTTTCACTATCAAAATGTATTAAACAAGTGTTACATATGTAAACTTGTCGACAGTGTTTTGTTAGTTGACTTTTTATTAATCTGTAATTAAATTGAAAGTGAAACAATTTTATACTAATATCATATTTTTTAACATAAAATTATTATTGATTTACCTTGAATCATTTTTCATTTCGAAATCTTTAATATTAGTCGTTGGTGGCGGAAAAGTCAAATATTCTAAATTCAAAACAATACCATTTTCCAACGTGATATTATCATCAATAATGTCATTAATTTTATATGATGTGGTTCTTTTAGAACTGTCATTAACAGGATACATTGCTGATATAATAGCCCACTTGAAACAAATATTGATCATTGTTTTGAACATTGATGCATGCATGTTTCTTTTGTATTGGAGTTGGTAGAGGAATATACTGCGAACCTTTTATACACTGGTATTTATTTATATTAATTTCTATTCGTAATATTTTTATTAATGCCCATTCGCTATCACGTTCGTGGAATTACCTCCTTTTTTAACAATAACATCACATTGTCTATTGAAAATATTGAGGAGATCATCTGTAGCTGGTGATGAGGGATTAATTATAACAATTTTATTTTGATGCGATTTTACTTCAATATAACATAAATTCTCCTCTTCTTTAACCCGCATGTATTCGCAAAATATCTCCAGATCCAATTTTATATTATCATGTTTTTTAATCATATTACTTAACAATTTAACCACTTTGAATTTAATTCTCGATAAAAAGTTCTCAGGTATTAAATTCGTTTCATTATTATTCTCAATAGAATATGTAATGATGCGATTATTAAACACTCCATCTCCAATCTTAGAATGTTGTAAAATATGTTGTTGATAATTCAGTTGGTTTGAGAAATATTTATTGCATGGTATGCATTCAAATGATGTGGATGGTCCATCATGATATAATTTATGATGTCTTCTTAAATTCGAATTCAGAGTGAATACTTTTCCGCAGAATTCACAAGTAAAACTAGCCATTTTTGCTTTTTAAATTTTAAATTTGAAAACACCACTCGCTATCAATTTCTAGCACAAGAATGGCTTCTAAATCCTTAAAACAAGTCTATTTATGCTCTAGGATGTATATGACGAAACGTGCACACACTCATTCTGTCCGTCCAAATAAAAAGAACATGTATAATCATGTTTCTATTTAGGTATACGATGTTATTATTTATTATCCTAAGAAAACGATCACGCAGGTGTACATCCTGTATACAAAAAAACTATCACACAGGTGTTCATCCCTTTTCTATTTCTTCAACAATTGACTATGATAAAACGTGACAAGACTTTATTATCCCAAAAAAAGATCATGCAGGTGTACATCCCTTTTCTATTTCTTCAACAATTAACTATGATAAAACGCGATAAGAATTTATTATCCCAAAAAAAAAAAAACGACCATGCAGGTGTACATCCTGTATACAAAAAAAATTACACAGGTGCTCATCCCTTTTCTATTTCTTCAACAATTGGCTATGATAAAACGTGACAAGAATTTATTATCCTAAAAAAAACGATCATGCAGGTGTACATCCTGTATACAAAAAAATCATAAGGACTAAAACGTGACAAGAATTTATTATCAAAAAAAAAACGAAAAACGAAGTCAACAATTGACTATGATAAAACGTGACAAGACAAAAGCATTATATTGTACAAGTTGACAACATGATTTTACGGTACCCTACATCACGCACTCGCTGATTATCGTCACCATGAACTCAGACTCAAGCCGAATCTAAATTTTGTGTCGAAAAATTGGTCCAGAACGTACATACATTTTCACATTACATGTTACAAACCTATCGACTAACCGACCACTACCGACTATAGCGTAGGCATGATCCCAAATTTGTATGGAAAAAGTGCCCAGAACATACATAAACATACTTCCACTGACGTCGTAGTGGCGACTACAAGCAAAGATCCAAAATTACTTTCTGAAACTTTGGAATCTACGCTGAGTGTAGAAGTGTTTTGTTGTTTTTATTTAATTTAATTTAGCACATTATTTGATTACTTTATTTTAAAAATTCGATTTAATTTAAATTAACTTTATGCACAGGATGCTTTGTTACAACTGACTCCAAACATCTGTTAATAACTTGCCAAGCCAAATATTTAAAATAGATCATCATAAACAATAATCGTATGATTTTCTACCTACATGATATGTGCATACATGTTTGTGTGCATGTAAAAAAATTAACTGTTAGGTCACTTACTTAAATAAGTTGGTAACAAATAAGAAATTAAAGGAGAATAAAAAAAATAATTACAATTTTTTTTAGAGATTTGTAGGGTTTGCAGTTAGGGTTTTGTAATTAAATAATGGTTTGGGAAAAATCCCAAACATACTCCCCCACGAAGAACGGATGTTCTTATTTATCAGCTTGGTAGGCATCGTTGGTCGGTAGCAAGCAAATTTTTGAAAGAGGACGCTTTATCATCTTCCCATTACAATAGAGTGTAACTACTCTTACTAAACCATCAAGACTAGGATGTAATTCTTCTACCTTGGCAAGTGGCCACTGCGCAGGTATACTTCTTTCATGTAAAAGTAGAACTATGTCGCCAACCTGAATATTTCTTTTAACTGCGTTCCACTTTGGCCGAGCTTGAAGTCGGCACAAATATTTGTTTGTCCATCGCAGCCAGAAGTTTTGTTTAAGGTGTTCTACCAGTTTCCATCTGCTTAAACGATCTATGTTGGTATCTAGCAAGTCATCATCGGGTATGCAGTTAGATGGTTCGCCTATGAGAAAGTGTGATGGTGTAAGCACATTGTTATCCATAGGATCAGTAGACAATGGACATAGAGGTCGGGAGTTAAGGCAACTTTCTATTTGTGCCAATAAGGTGCTTAATTCCTCTTAAGTTAATGAGCGATCTCTCATGATGCGACGCAAGTGGTGCTTTGTAGATTTTACTCCGGCCTCCCAAAGCCCTCCAAAATGAGGTGAAGCTGGCGGGATGAAATGCCATTTTGTGCCTTCGTTAGCTAAGGTTTCTGCCAGATGCTCAGGAAGAGACAGCTTAGTACGCTGATATATAACTTGTAGTTCCTTGTTAGCACCCACGAAGTTGGTACCGCAATCAGAGTATAGGTCGGTGCACATGCCTTTTCGCGCTGTAAAGCGTCAGAAAGCTGCTAAGAAATCTTCGACGTTTAAACTGGTTACTGCCTCTAAATGTATTGCTTTAGTACACATGCAGACAAAAAGACAGATATAACCTTTAGAAGTTGATGCGGTCCTCAAATCGGAAGCTTTTATGTTAATAGGACCAGCATAATCAAGTCCACTATGTTTCAAAGCTCGTGTTGGCTGAAGGCGAACTGCTGGTAAGTTTCCCATTTGCTGTTGACACATTTGTGCTTTGTACTTGAAACACACAATGCATTGCGTTGGACCCTTTTTGCTAAGTCACGCTTACCCAATAATGCTGTGAAACATATACCTGCATAAGAGAAAGACTTCCATGACAAGTTTTTTATGAGCTTCTGAAAAAATAAGCAAAGCAAGAGGATTTTGTTTTGATAATAAAATAGGATGTTTTACGTGAAAAGGAAGTTCAGCTTGAGATATGCGACCACCAACTCTCAAGATGTCTAATCCATCAAGAAATGGCGCTAATTTCAAAATTTTATTAGTTTTAGGTAGCGGCTTATTTGATTTTAAGCAGTGTATTTCTTCTGGAAATGAAACAGCTTGTGCCATTTTAATAAGGCGATTTCTAGCTCTTGTTAGTTCCCATGTTTTCAAAAAACTGGTATCAAAACTGTTATTGGAATGTTTGCACCTTAAATTATCGATGAATCTCAGAAGATATGCCGTCACTCTTATTAATTTAGAAACTTGAATACCTCAGTGTAATATCAGGATACTCTTTATCCATATTATTTACGTTGTTTGTGCAAATGGCAGCGTTAGTAGAAAGATGTTCGTTTGCAGCATATTTAAATGATTTTGTGTTATCTGCTTCGTGTAGAAATGTGGGCCAAGAATCGGCGTTGAATTTAAGCCAATGTGGGCCAGTCCACCAGAGTGCATGATGATTAAGTTCTTCTGGAAATAAACCACGAGAAGCACAATCTGCAGGGTTATCAGATGAAGGTACGTATCTCCAATTATTAATATCAGAAAGGGTTTGAATTTTTGCCACTCGATTGGCGACGTACACTTCCAATCGCTTGTTGGAGGATTTGAGCTACGAGAGAACTATTGTGCTATCAGTCCAGTAAGTTATGTGTTTAATGTTAAGATTACTATTTGCTTTTACTTTAGACATCAAATTTGCTAGTAGAGTGGCTGCACGTAGAACTGTCTCATTTTTCACCGGTGCTACCTTAGTTTTCGATTGTAAGAGTTTAACATCTATTTCATCAGATTCAGTAACAACTCTAGCGTATACAACAGCAGCGTAAGCTGTTTGTGAAGCATCGCTAAATCCGTGTAGCTCAATATAAGACCTCTTCGACATGTATCCTAACCACCTCGGAATATGTATTTGCTCCAGATATTTTAATTTTGCTCTGAAGTTGAGCCACTCCAATTTAATATCTTCGGGTAACACATCATCCCAGCCCAAGTGTAACTTCCATAAACGCTGAAAAATAATTTTTGCTTTGATAGTCGTGGGGGCTAACCAGTCTAGGGGATCAAAAAGTTTGGCAGCATCCGAAAGCAAACTACGTTTAGTTACCGTTTCAGAAAATATAAAATTAATTTTAAAACAAAAACTATCAGTGTTATAGTGTTTTCACACCGAGTGGTTTTAACGCAAAAGTTGGTTTTAACGTTAAAACCAAAAATAAAACCTGATTTTACCATACAAAATTATTATGTTAAAACCAAAATAAAACCTTTTTTGAATTGGTTTTAAGTTGGTTTTATGAAATACAACCTTGTTTTGATGTACTAAATGTACTAAATCAGAGCTACCAGCTCTGAAAACCTGAAAACAGCTGATAAAAACAAAAACAAATGTAAATAAATAAATAAATGTAAATAATTATTTATTTTGTATTAAAAAAGGAAAAATTTGGAATATTTTTAATTTCTTCAATGAAAATTTTAAAAATTTGTAAATACTTAATTATTAATCGAAATGTGTGTTGTTTCTGGTCACAATGAATATAGTTTCTTGTGCGAAAGGTAAGTCAGAAGCTAAATATATCAAGATGAAATAAGGCATATTGCTCATAAAAATTTTTTCTCGCAGTCATAAATGTCATGAATTTAAAACCAATTTTAATAAAACTTGCAGTGTGAACGCAAAATCAGCTGTTTATGGTTTTAATGCTAAAATCAGGTTTTAAATTTTGGTGTGAAAACACTATTAATATCCCAATAAAGGCCAAGTGCTTTTGCCATATTTTCCTGGTTCAAGTTGAAATAATTAATCTTTTCACGATCTTCCTCTGGAATACGATTTAAAAGTTGTTTAGAATTAGAATTCCATTTTCGAAGGTGAAATCCGCCTGATTTCAAAAGAGAGCAAAGTTGTTGCTGTATTTGTAAAGCATCCTCCAAATTATCTGCCCCAGATATTACGCCATCAACATAGGTGTCTGAAAGCAATATTTTACTTCCAAGTGGGAATAAATTTTCTTCATCTTTAGCCAGTTGTTGTAGTACTCTTGTTGCCAGGTAAGGTGCGCATGTAGTGCCATATGTTACCGTTAATAAAGTGTAAACATTTATTTTTCTAGTCGAATCATCTCTCCATAAAATGCACTGTAAGTTTTGGTGATCTTTACAAATATTGATTTGTCTAAACATTTTTTCTATGTCAGCAGTAAACGCAATTTTATGCCTTCTCCATCTTGATATAATTACTGACAAATCATTTTGAAGTGCAGGACCGGCTGACAGTTCTTCATTTATAGAGGTCTGCGGGGGCCTCTTATTTCTACCATCAAAAACAACTCGTAGCTTGGTTGTTGTGCTGTTTTCTTTTAAGACACCATGGTGGGGAAAGCAATAAGCATTTTTTGGAATCGCATGAGGATACTCACCAAGTTTGGCCATATGATTAAGAGTTTCGTACTCTGTCATAAATTTCTTATATTTTTTTGCTAGCCTCGGTTTGTTTTGAAATGATGTTTCTAACTGCTTCAAACGCTTTAGTGCACTAAAATCCGTGAATGAAAAATTGGGAAGTGGTTTACCATGGAATAGACTCTTGAAGGGTAAATGGACTATAAAGCGTCCACTTTCATCTCTCGTATGCGTTTCCTCAAAGAATTTTTCACACAATTTTTCTTCTGGTGTAAACGCCCTTTCATACAATATTTCTTCTTGTTGCCAGAAGCGCTGCAACTGTTTGTCTAATGAACACAACTGATTTAGGAACACCAGAAACCATGTATCCAAAATGAGTTTATATTAATAATCCATTTTCTAATTTTTTCATATTTGGTAATAACAGATCGCCATATACATCATTTCCAAGTAGGAGGTCGATTTTCTCCGACATCAAGAAATTAGTGTCAGCTAAATAGATTTGTGGGGGATTTGAAACAGATTTTATATTTAGTTTTGGAGCAACATATTTTGATACCACTGGTACAATCAGTGCTTTAACTTTCAATACAAATTGTTTGTCATACGTAGAAGACAGTTTCAGATCAATTGACTTTTTGACTGTTATTAATTTGTTCCCACCAATACCAGATATATCGACATACGTTTTCCGTTGTGGTATTGGTAAGAGCTGAGCTAATTCCTGAGAGATGAAGGATGCTTGAGATCCCTGATCAACAAGAGCCTTTACGATATACTCTATATCATTTATCTTTATAATTACCTTCAGCGTAGCAAGTAAAGCTGGATCTATTTGATTAGTATTTGAATGGTGGGTACTTACAGTAGGTGCAGTAGGAGTTGACGTTGAAACTGGTTGAGTAAACATTTGAGATATCGGTGCAGTTATTGCAGGATAATATTCTTGATGAATGACAGTATGATGCGGCTCGCCGCAGCGTTGACAGCATGTTGATAATTTACAATCAGCTTGTAGATGTCGAGATCGTAAACAGTTTATACACAACCGGTGTTCGTTGATAATAAGTTTCTTCTCCGTCGAAGATAAGGTAGCAAATTTAAAACACTTGTATAATGTATGGCGTTTTTTGCAGCAGGGGCAAGTTTCATCCAGTGTAGTTGAGACGGCATTATGGGCTCTAACCATTTTCGTTGGCTTATGACGATGTTCAATACGTTTTGAACTTAAGCTTTTATTTGGGTTTTCTTCTTGAACGCATTCCAAAGCACCGAAAGTTGTTTCTAGAAAAGTTAACATTTCTTGGATAGATGGAATAGAAGTGCTTGTCTGAAGCGAGAGTTCCCACTCTTTACGGGTTTGCAAATCTAATTTTTGCGACGTCAAGTAGACTAGTATTGAATTACAGGTAGTTGTATCAATGCTAAGTGCATTCAGTTGAGATAAGCAGCTTCTGGTGGTATCTAGTAATTGTTGAACAGATTGTACATTACCCGAAGTTACTGGTATTGAAAACAAACGTTGAAGAATTTTATCCACTAGCTTCCTCGGATTATGAAATCTCTTCTCAAGAGCTTCCCATGCGGAATCGTAGCTGGATTCAGCGGTTGGGTATTCATTAACAATGGAGAGTGGTACTCCTGTGCAGGAGCTTTGCAGATACAAGAACTTCTGAATTTTCGTAAGTGATGGACTTTGATGAACGAGTGACATAAATGTATCTGGGTAGGATATCCACTGCAGATAGTCTCCTGAAAACGTTGGCAAATTTATTTTAGGAAGTCGAGCACCAGCAGTAAAAGGTTCGTTCCTACTGCCTGTAGCAAAAGTGCTTGCGTGAACTGTTGGAGACTGTGGGGATTCAAATTCATAAATTAAATCCAGCAAACTTATTTTAAAAGAAATATATTTGTCGTAACATTCATAATAAACATCATTGCTTATGTACGGCACTTCTTTCTCCGGTAGAGATTTGTCACGTAGTAAGTTTATAATTTGATCGTGTCCATCCTTAAAAACACCAAAATTTTGTTCTAAGTCTTCGAGGACTGTTTGTACATATCCTTTAGTTTTAGCTTCCTTTGGTTTTGAAGCGAAAGTTGTGGATAAACGTTTAATATGTTTAAGGACAGTATTTTGGTCTTCAATTGCCTCAGCAGTTGACTCCATTCTGTTGTGAATTTAAACTCGTAATCAGATTCAACAGAGTTTTTTTATATCCGTAGCTCGACGGCAGTATTAGTTTTCAAGAAAAGTCCGTAGCTCAACGGCAGTATTAATTTTTCAAAAAAGTCCGTAGCTCGACGGCAGTATTAGTTTTCAAAAAAGTCCGTAGCTCGACGGCAGTATTAGTTTTCAAAAAAAGTCCGTAGCTCGACGGCAGTATTAATTTTTCAAAAAAAAGTCCGTAGCTCGACGGCAGTATTAAAAAATCCGTAGCTCGACGGCATTATTATTTTTCTCTATATATAACACATTTAACACATTTTAAGTTAATTCCCGGGTTTCGGCACCAACAATTTATGTAGAAGTGTTTTGTTGTTTTTATTTAATTTAATTCAGCACATTATTTGATTACTTTATTTTAAAAATTCGATTTAATTTAAATTAACTTTATGCACAGGATGCTTTTTTACAACTGACTCCAAAAATCTGTTTATAACCTGCCAAGCCAAATATTTAAAAATAGATCATCATAAACAATAATTGTATGATTTTCTACCTACATGATATGTGCAAGTTATGGAAACAGCATAAAAATGCTTTTACACAAAAACTGTGCTAAATAGGTTTCATTAACCCTAAAAATATTTGCTGACGCTTGATAGAAGGTTTACAAAAAATGTTTAAAACTGGAATCGCTGAATATGAAAAATATGATATCGTATGACAATGATTATGTTCATTATTATGTTTTGTTTAAACGAATTGTGCTTCTCATTAGCTATAAGTATAAGATTTAGAATTAAGTAGGGGTTAGTCAGTAAGTGGTAGATGGAAATGTAATACCAGAATTAAAAGTGAAAAATAAAAATAAAGAAAATAAAAATTTATTTTTTTAATAAAAATTAAAACAAACAATTTAATTGGGGGCTCAACCGGGATCCTTTAAAAAAGGGTCCAGAAAAAAACAAATGAGTATCCTTTAGAAAAAGGAGAAAAATTTTTTTAAATAAGTATCCTTTTAAAAAAGGAGAAAAAATAAATAGTGAACAATTACAAAAAATAATACAGTGAACAATAACAAAAAATAAACAGTGAACAATAACAAAAAATGAACAGTGAACAATAACAAAAATACAGTGAACAATAACAAAAAATACAGTGAACAATAACAAAAATAATGCAGTGAACAATAACAATCCTGCAATCATCAATTTAAAAAA